>CABEGB010001302.1:222784-1520542 GCA_901521435.1 Crematogaster levior
TATAGAAGTTTTATATGAACTGTTATTTTCTTACCAATTACTACTGCATTTGAATGAAGAGCCGGCAGAATAATTTCCTTTGTTACATCTCCACTCCACACCCTACATCCATGTATTTTCCAGAAATATTCTTTAAATCATCTCCAAATTCTTCAATTAAATTCATTGCTTTCTCTCTTTGTAATTTGTCATTTAAAACATATGTTGATGGTGTGGAACAAAATTTGATTTTACTGCTGCTAATATTCCTCAAAGTTAAAGGAATTGTGTTTATTTTAAAAAATATTGAAAATGCCTGTAATTTATCCAAATATGTTAAAAAAGTAAAATAAGATTTTGGAAATATCTGTAATTCACATGATGCCACATTTTATGTATATGTGTTATGGATAAGATACTATATAACTAAAATAAAAATTTAAGAATAAGTTTATTTATAGATTTGCGAAAAGAAGAATTTTCTCTGTAGGACCAATTATAACAGTCATGTCACTTTGTACATAATATTAAATTCTTACTTAATATTATTATTTTTGTATATTATAAATAATATAATAAATAATAAATCAAATATATTAAATAATGATGTTACAAAAGACATTTATATTCTTTTTAACAATTAACAAAGTTCTTATAAACATCTCTTAAAATTATATTTCCTGCATTTAATATATGAGCTTTTTAAAAAGTAAACATTTTTTTATATTTTTTATATTTAAAAATTTTCTTTGCCAGTGACTAAGAATAAACAGATTCCAATTTATTCTGACCTGGCTAAATTTATTGTTGATTTACACTACGTTTCAATCTCAGTTTTTTCCTTATCAAGTGTGAGAACTTTTACATATAACTTTGTAAAAAAAAAACATTGATAGCTTGAACTCAATGTCAACAAGATATCAGCATATGTTTTCCATATATAGAGTTATTATGTGTAAAAATCATACACTTGATAAAAACACAAATCCGAGGTCAAAACGTAGTGGGTAACTAACAATCAATAAAAATAAAATTGACACATATATATATATATATATATATATATATTGTATATATATATATACTGTATAGACTGTTATATATATATATATATATATATATATATATATATTACCGGTTATCGTATGTACATTTCAAATTTTTAATAATTTTATTTAATTTAATTACGATATTTCTAACACAAGCAATATGTATATGTATATAATGATGGTTAAATATTCAAAGCAATAAATAAAAAACAAATTTTCTTTATCAAAAGTTAAATAAAATAAGTAAAAGTAAACTAAAATGTAAGTAAAAGTTTAGTATAAGTAGTAAGTAAAATGTCGAAATATGGTATCGTTAAGTTAAGTTTTTTAAACACACACACACACACAAAGTTAAATTATATAAAATTACTAAAATAAACTGATTTTTCACTTTTAAGCTATTTACTTTTATTTTATTAATTTTATATTATAAATATATATGTATATGATTCTTTTTTAAGAAAAAAGCAATATTTTATTTCCTTGTTTTGACTTTTCTATCAATTCTTTTTGTTCTTACCTTTTTATACATTTTGTATAACGATTATAATGTTTTTAATTAATTGCAATAACAGTTGTAAAATTATTTTCACTAGCTTTTTATGCTTTTTATGCTGCGTGCACTTTTAACCGTTTGGGTTGGGAAAAACAGTAAAAGACTCCTTGTCTTGCCTTTGACTGGTCCGGTGCCCAGCCTTACGGCTTGAAGAAAGGACTGAAAGATATGGCGCTAGTAAGCCTTTCTTTCTCACTAGTTGGCGAGAGAGGGGCTAAAGCAACTGAAAGAGTCCCCACCTTCCATTTCATCATGATATATTTCCCCTGATTCCACCATGAACTAATAAATTTAAAAAAAAAGAGGTTTACCAGCGCTATTGCTCTTTCGCTCTTGTTCTGTCTTCAATTCCTCTCACGGGACGCGCAGTCTATATAAGTCTATGAATGAATGTTATATTAATGTACGATACTTATGTAGTCAAAGATTCGTCTAACTGTATCACAGCGATTATGATTCCGAATTACCTCTGCAGTCAATCACCAATCGCAAATCGGAAGTGTGAATGGAGCATAGCTAATCACAATTACAGATTAAATCACCAATTTCTTTCACAAAAGATCTTCTTAGCCAATAAATTAAAAATAAATACTAAAGAATAAAGAAAAACAAACAATACATGATACTGCGACACATACTGATAATAGTATGTATATCAGGGTGAGGAAAAAGTATGGAAACCTTTAAATATCTCGGAAACTACGCATTTTAGAAAGAAATGTTTCAGACAAAAGTTGTAAGATTGAAAAAGGTCTATTTATTAATCTTATCATTTTGACTTTGCATGGTGTCGCCAAGGTCAGACAAAGGTCATCTTGAATTTTTTAAATGGGACATCCAATATATTATTGCATATTCTTGTAGCTTATTGGAATGCAGCATTAAATAGAAAAAGTATTGTATCGCAATACGTATTACATGTTTTAAGAGGGATTATCTTACATGAATAAAAAAACTGCGCGATAAACATACTGAGTTTTATTGTAAGAATTTATAATTAAAGAGTAAGAAAAAAAAACTATTATATATATAATGTTATATATATACTATAAATAATATTACTATTAAATAATTCACGGTCATGAAGAATGTAATATTAAATATTATATGTATTTATATGTATTATATGTATTAGTTATTTGATTTATAAAGTTCCACTATACATAGTTACTACATGCAAAATACATTTTTTCTGAGAAATATATTACCGCAGCCAGTATTTCTTGCAGCAAAAAGTTACGATTATATTATTAACAAAAAAGTACTAATCGTTATAATTTATAATTTTTTAAATATAAAAATTTAATTTTTTAAGTAAAACACGAAATTTACTTATTATTTGTGTATCATCTTAATATTTGAGATATAAATACATAAAGTTTACATTTATATAATTTCTATTATAAATTTTTTACAATGCTTTATTAAATAATATTTAAAATACATACATACGCACACAAATACACATCGTGATTATTGCTTGTAAAAAGTTTTATATTAAAAAATTTGATTTTACATTTGATTTTATAGAAGCATTTATTTAGCTACGAGATGTGAAATAAATTACTATTTATAATTAATAATAAATATTTATTAATTATAATAGTTAAATGTATTTATATCATATATTAGTTATTGGTTACACATTACTACATATATATACTACACATATATATATATATATATACGCATTTTTATGCATATATGCTAATACTAAAATAATATAAAAATATGATTTAATACTTTATAATATATTTATTAAAAATTAATACAAAATACGTAATAAAAATTCTATATAAAAATTTTAATGTTTTCTAACACACTTCTAATTTTTATTTTATTATTATTATTATTATTATTATATATATATATATTATATATATATATATACAGGGTGTCCTTCCATAGATGTCCGAGCAAATATCTCGCAACTGGTTGAAGTTACATGAAAGTGTAATAAGAGAAATTTGCACGGCTCTGAGTTAGCTACAAAATGCAAGTATAAATTTTTTTTTTACTCGTGACCTTTTCGAGTTATGTAGCTCAACATGGTTTTTTTAAATGGACACCTATAATTTTATTTGCATATTTATATAGTAGGAGTCATTTGCAATCAAAATCATATGTAGTAAAAAATTGCTACTATGCATCGTTTACGAGATAATCGGCATCTTAAATTTTAAAGTAGTAAATTGGATTGTAAGTATTTTTGAACGTGGTTTGAAATGTCAAAGAGATTCAGAAAATAAACAAACATTGGTTTTTCATGAAACATTTATTAACACATAAATTGTTCGAAAGTATTACTATTATGTTCGATGCAGCATTCAACGCGTTTTATAACGTTTTCCATTGTTGACTGCAACATTTCTGCTGTAATGCCTTCAACAGGTCTAGTGATCTTATATCGTAAATCTTCTTCATTTTCAGGAATAGTTGCATAGACAGTGTCTTTAATATATCCCCAAAGAAAAAAATCACAAGATGTCAAATCCGGAGACCTTGGTAGCCATTGCATAAGACCGTTAGTAGCTATCCAACGATTAGGGAATCTATTATTTAAAAAGTTGACTACAGCACGTGTATTGTGTGCTGGAGCACCATCTTGTTGAAAAATAATGTCTCGAAAGATTGATAATGGAAGATCACGTAAATATTCTGAGAAAGTAGTTTGCAAAAATTCCAAATATCTGTTCCCATTAAGATGACCATAGAAAAAGTATGTTGCAGTCAACAATGGAAAACGTTATAAAATGCGTTGAATGCTGCATCGAACATGATGGCAATACTTTCAAGCAATTTATGTGTTAATAAATGTTTTGTGAAAAAGTAATGTTTGTTTACTTTCTTAATCTCTTTGACATTCCAAACCACGTTCAAAAATGCTTACAATCCAATTTACTACTTTAATATTTAAGATGCCGATTATCTCGTAAACGATGCATAGTAGCAATTTTTTACTACATATGATTTTGATTGCAAATGACTCCTACTATATAAATATGCAAATAAAATTATAGGTGTCCATTTAAAAAAACCATGTTAAGCTACATAACTCGAAAAGATCACGAGTAAAAAAAAAATTTATACTTGCATTTTGTAGCTAACTCAGAGCCGTGCAAATTTCTCTTATTACACTTTCATGTAACTTCAACCAGTTGCGAGATATTTGCTCGGACATCTATGGAAGGACACCCTGTATATATATATATATATATACAGTAGAGCGTCGATTATCCGAAAGTCGGTCATCCGAAACGTCGGTTAACCGAAAGCCGAATCACGCCAAAAAAAAATTTTTTTTTTACGACTGGTCACACATAAAATACATAATAACGAAACCGCCCGGATGGGGCGCGCGAATACGTAGTCTGGGCGCACTATCAAAAAAAAGCTGTTTTAAAAAAAAATTAGATAGTCAGGTTTGACTATTGGATAAATAGTAAAAAAAATCGCTCTTTCGAATGGAACATTTGTGCAGCTGCTTTCTTTAAAACGCCTACGAGACTTGGCGGCAAAAAAACGGGTGTCAAAGCTTAAGCAAACCAATATTTTAAACTTTTTTTATTAGGTTAGTCTGTTTCTACTACATACATACATATGTATATGTATCTAAGTCAAAATTGTATGTGCAATCCCGTGTTTCCTACACTTTTTTATACTTTTCGGTTACCTATTAAAGGTCTAGTCAAAAAAGTGTTTGTTTTTTTTTGTTGCTTTTTTTTGTATCCCACCCATTTTCCTACCCTCAACAAAGAACTACATACATAAACGTATGTATTTCCAGTGATGTTCGATTATCCGAAAAATCGATTATACGAACACCCCTCGGCCCCAATTGTTTCGGATAATCGACGCTCTACTGTATATATATATATATTAATTATATATATTATATACAATATATATATATATATATACACATAATATGTTTACGCTATTGTTACATTACATCTTTTGTCCATAAACTACTAATCCTTTATATAAGTCTAATACAAGTTCTTCTTCATTAGATATTGATTTATAATTAATCTTCCTTTTTATGTATTCAGATCTAAGTGTATTTTTGTATTCTTTCATTAGATCTTTTGGCATGTCTTCAAGAAATGTCAATATGGATATTACCGAGTCTGTTAAAAATATATATATATATATTATTATAAATTTAATATAATTATAAAAATGTTAACATTACATTATAATTTTAGTAAATAAATAGTATTGACAATTTTCTCTCTCTCTCTTTAAAGTATTAAAAATCTATAATGTAAAATTACTTTTTTCATATTTTTAATATTATTTACCCAACAATTGATTTTCTGATTTTTTTTCAGTATAGCTCGCCTCTCGAAGACTGATATGGTGAACTTTAAATCCTATACTTTCAAGTAAATCTTTCAACTCTTTGCGAGCATTGTTTGATTCATGATACGGTGAAATGTTTTTCATCGTATCCTATAAACATAGAAGTAATAAATCACAATTTATAGTGCAAAAGTTAAAAAATAATAAAACATAATAAAAATAAAAAATAAAAATGTAAGTTAAAAATTAATAATTATAATTTAATAATAACAAGGTTTTCCAGACCACCCGTTCACCCCTTTTCTTAAAAAAACTAAGCATTTTAAAAGTTTTTATTAAGTATTTTCCGGGTTATGAGGCTTGAAAAATACAATATTTTGACATAAAACACAAAATATCTTGAGAAACATTTAGTTTCTCGAGATTTTCGATAATCTTATTTTGATATTTTTTGCACAGAATAATGAAATCAATTAATTGGTGTAAAGAAAACACGTGGTTGATTTGAAAAAAGAAAATGTTGCAATATACTTGTGGTGTATATACTTGCATATACTTTGGCAACATTTTTTTTCTTATTAACTATGTGTTTTTTTTACACCAATTGATTGATTTCATTATTTTACACAAAAAATATCAAGATAAGAGTATTGAAAACTGTATGTTTCTTAAGATATTTTGTGTTTTATGTCAAAATACTGTATCTTTCAAGTCTCGTAACTCTAAAAGTACTTTATGAAAAAATACTTTATTATAGTGTTTTGGAAAGCTCTTGAGATAAGCTACAAGAGTAATAAAAATAGGGGGTTTTGTTTAAAAAATTGAAGATGACCTTAACGATGTTACCTAAGATAAAACTAATGACACCATCTTATGTTCCCCCAACACCATACAATTTTTGTCTAAAACATTTTTCTCTAAAATGCTTAGTTTTTGAAAGAAAAGGAGTAGACGGGTGGTCTGGGACACCCTGTATTTACCGGTATGTATTGTACAAAGCGAATGTCTCGAGCCAAAATTCTAAGAACTTCAAAAATGTCATGAAATGCAATTATATAAAGAAGTATAGTTCCATTGGGTCGAAGCATATGATAAATATTCTCAAACGCTTGTCTAAAATAAATAAAGCAAATAAATGTAATTAATTTTTTTAAAATATAAATAAATCATATAATAAATCGTATATTTTACGCTCTTATGTTTATTGCTCTAAATATTCCAAATCATACTATTATATTATTATGTTATAGAAATGTCAAGAAATATTGTAAACAGCAAAGACGTTAAAATATAAAATAACACCGCGTGCTTAAATTAATTTTAAACACTTATTCTAAAAATGATGCATAATTAAGTTTTACTTGCTAAAAAATAATAAGGCTAAAAATAATTATTTATAAAGTTTCAAATATATTTTAGTTTAAATTATATTTTATATAATATCTTGCTTACCGAATGTTGTTGCAATATTGCAAAGCATGGAATGAAAAAATATGATTAAATTCAGAAATATATTTTTTAGGCAAATGTTTAGTTTCTATATCCAATACTTCAAATTGGAGGCGTTTTTTGTCATTGAATGTATTATTCGCATATTTTATCATATTCTTCGAAATATCCGTACCTTTATGAAATGCAATTATAAAATAAAATACTTATGTAAATAAATTAAAATATATAATGACTTCTCAAAGAATAAATCAATAATTATATAAAATTTCTTTGAGAACCTTTACTTGTTAGAGTGTAAAATACAAAACTTGTACAAAAACTTGTCGTCTAAGCATATAAATTTCTTTATAAAAAACAGCATTATGTAATAAAACGTGCAGGTGTAATGTTAGAATAGAACAGAGAGAAGAAGAGACGTCAACCGTTGGCTTTTCTTTTCTTCTTCTTTTTTACGAAGGGAGGAGAGATCGTAGCAACTACCGTCCTAAAATTTTGAAAATACGGAATTTTTACATTGAAGAAGATCCACATCGGAACATTTGTACTATATTTTATTTATATTCTTGTGTATCTTATTGCTTATGCTTGGATACGAGTTTTTGTATTTTACGCTCTAACAACAACGAAGGCTCTCAGAGCAATTTTGTATCATTATTGATTTACTTATAGTTACTTTTAATTTGTTATTATATTTTTACAATTATTATTTTACCAATTAGTTGTGCATTTGGACCAAGAATAGGTAACAAAAATTCCTTGGTTATATCTCCAGGGCCACACCCGATGTCTATACACTTTCCTGATATTTTTATTAAATCTTCACTAAATTCTTCGATTATGGAGGCAATTCTATACTTTTGAACTTTGTCGGATATAATATAATCTTTTGGACTCGCCATGATTTCCCCAATTTTAACACTGTGGCTTTACAAGCAATGCGCTGCGGCATTATCTGAGCGGTTTTATATATGCGGTATCAAGTAAGGTGACGTGTGCAAGCTTTTTACTTGATGTAGAAAATTAAAAAGTACATACATTAAATGAAATTACAAGATAAGATAACTCCAATTTAACTTTACATATATACGTATATTACTTTACAATAACATAATATTGTTAATCACATAATATTGTTAAATTTTGTTACTCTTTTTTAATAAAAACAAATGTTACAATAACATTTATTAAGAAATACTTAAATCTAACAAAATTCTTCTTTATTATTACCAATAAGTTCTTTTCTATCATATCAGTTATGATAATTATTTACTAAGAAGAAAATTGTAGGAAAACCCAAAAATGATAGGTGGGTTAAAAAGATTTAGATGTTTGGCGTAACAATTTATTTAAATTATTCCTACAAATATACATATAATAATAATTAGCGAAAGATTGCAAAAGTGCAAAGATATGCTCGCTTGTACTTTATAATAACTCTAATTTTCTCGCAACAATCGTTTCTCATTTTCCTTATCACGTCTGTTGTCTTTTTTATCTTGCGATCGACAAGAGATCGACATCTCGTTCGCCTCGACATTTTATCCGTTACTACTGACTATATCAAAATAGTTTTCATCAATAATAATACGGATAATGCGCTATCATATTATATGTACATTATAAAATAATAAAAAAATATATATATGATAGTCCAAGATTTTGGAACTTGGGTTCCCGGCGTTGCTATTCCTGTGCTCTCCCGTTGCGCCAACGGCACTCATTAAAAACGTATTTTCTTTTATTGTATATAAATGAATATGAAAATTTCTCCAAATTTCAAGTATAAAAAAAAATTATTTATTAGGCGCATTGGAAGAAAAGCTTGAACACGGATGAACTTAAGTTCAATACAAATTCACCACAAAAAGGAGATCAAAGTCGGTGAAGAGTCAACGCAATCTCTCCTTGTAAAAAAGAAATGAAGTTTAAGTATTCTTTCTCCTTCCAATTTTGAGATAAGTTTTAAATATATTAAATATATTAAATGTTGTATTCTCACTTTTATTTTGGTGCTACCCTCAAAACGCTATTAGGACTTTTATCTTGTAATTTTTTTGTACTGATATTTTCAGTAAGGAGAAAAGCGTCAAATTTTCTGTGTGACTTGGTCACACATTATACACAAAACATTATATTATATTTATCTCTGAGAAGCCTGTTTTTCGGAGAAATATTTTTGATCGATGGATCAAAAATATCCATTTATTACTTCATAGATTCTATGTTTTTCTTCATAATTTCTTGCAATACACATACATATTATATACATATTATATACATAATATACAATGACAATAGTTTGTTATAATTTTTATACAATATATATCATTAGAGATATTTTTAACATTTAATTAGGATTGTATTTTCTAATTTGGTAAAACTTATTTATACATTAGATAATTTATACATTAGACTTTATCAGACCGATTAGTCATATTTCATTATGTGTTAATTTATTTATCATAATTAAGTTTGAATAGATAATGATTGGCAATGATTTCTTGATAATTTAGTAATTATGTAGAGATAGGGATCATCTTTTAATATTTGAAATAATTTTGAGATTTGTTATTGAGGTCATCATCTTGAATAATACTGTAAAGAATTTAACCAACGCTTGTTGTTTATAAAAAAATTATTCATAAAGAAAGTATAATATATAGTAATTTTCTGACATTTTCTTCATATGCATGTGTAAAAATATAAGCGGAAAACTGTACAATAATAAATTTTATTTTGTATTGTAAGCCCTGGCTCGTGGTGTGAGGTAGACTTCGCTTTGTGTGAAAATCCTTGCAGACAATTACATTAATTTTGTTAATAACTTTTTAATAAATAACGACTAAAATTTTCACAACATTATTCAAGATGATGACCTTGATAACATAATCAAAATCATTGAAAACAGGTAATAGTTCCAATTTCTACATTATTAATTGTGAAACTAATTGTTTCACAGTTTTTGGATTAAAATAAAATACAGGATAAAAGAAGAATAGGAAAGGAAAAGAATGACAGATATAAGATGTATTTTAAACTGAAAATTAATTGTATAATAGACTATTTGTGATTTTGACATTTTTATGTACAATATATTGAGGAAGTAAAAACTAATCACGTTTTTTGTTATTACACATTTTTTTACTTTACAAGGCATTTGTAGTACATTTAATATCGCAGTACATAAATATCCTATTATATACATTGGACTAGATGCAAGTAACATTACATGTGTATGTATGTATGCAATATAATATATTTTTATAATCTAATATTATATATATATATATATATCATAGTTATAATAAATTTATATAATAAATTAATGGCGCGAAAATGTACAATAACGTTACGATGATTCTAGAAGAATAGCTAGATAGATACTTATATGTTTATACAATATCTGATACAAAACTTGTTGTGAAATATAAAGACATTTTCAAATAAGATAAATTGCACATTTATAAATTAAATTTATAAATTGAAAAGAATGACATTTTTTATTTTCCTCTATTTTCTATTTTTTTCATAAGCTTAATAATCATAAATTAATAATCAGATAACTATAATTAGATAACTAATAATCGGATAAATATTAAAATATTAATTGTAACACTTATTGTTTTTTAACAATTACATCAGCGCGATTTATAACAAAATAACAATACATACACAAATTAATTTTACTGTTGACGCGGTGGAGGACAAATACATTCATCATCTAAATGATCTTTAAGCCATTCAATGTAATTTGTCAATTTAGTAAATATTCCTGGGAAGTGTGGGCGTCCACAGCCGCGGCCCCATGATATAATACCTAATAATAAATAAATACACATATTTTATTGTTTTTATAAGAGAGATGCATTTTTCTGTTTAAGTATGAAGAGTTTATTAGTATAACGAGAACTATAAAGAGAAAAAAGTTATTTTTCTTAAAAATTAAATTTAAAAAATTTAAAGATACAAATAAATTAAAATTTTAGTTTATTATTACTAAATACATACCTATTACTTCAAGCTGTCCATAAATTCCTTTAACATGTAAAGGACCACCGCTATCACCCTTAAAAATAAAAATAAAAATAAAAAATGTATATAAAAACACACAACAATATAAAAAAGGTATGTAGTATATTATTTTATTTTTTGAAAAATTGGACACTTAAATTATTGCTTACTATAGTAATATACATATAGTATAAAAAACCTAAAGGTAATTTTTTAATATTATAAATAATTTTATATTATAATAAATACGCACGTATATATTTTTCATAAATTTGTTATTTTTATTTCATTAAAAATTGTTTATATTTTCGAACTCTTAACACTTACAAAACAAGCGTCCTGTCCTTTTACTGCACCCTCTGGATGTAGTATGTAGCCGGCACAAAACATATTTTCAGTGATGCTATCTTTCGCGTATCCAGCTTGATCGCATTCCTCTTGTGATAAGATCGGCAGATTAACTTTTCGTAATTTGTCACTTACTGGATCAGTCTCCCCCGTTTGACCCCATCCCACTGCAGTGGCGATCGCTCCAGTATAATCAATCATTTCTGTAATTTTATAATTCTTATGTCTTCTATGACTGATTGCATCACATGGATTCCATTGTGCATAAAACTCGTTATCTAATTTTTTAAGTATAATGTAAATTAAGAAATGTATAATATAAATTCAAAACTTTTTCAATAAAGAGTATTAACAATATAGCGATATTTATTGATTATTAATTATATTATAGATTGTTAATCGTAACATGTTATTTAAATAAACATATAAAATAGCAATATATGTACCTACATGTACACATATACCTGTACAAGTTTACAATGTATCATATTAATCAATTTAAATATTAAATTTTTTAAAACTTTTCACAAATTTTATAC
Source organism: Crematogaster levior (assembly GCA_901521435.1). NCBI lineage: Eukaryota > Metazoa > Arthropoda > Insecta > Hymenoptera > Formicidae > Crematogaster > Crematogaster levior. Next base: position 235,024 of record CABEGB010001302.1, read on the forward strand.
CTTACTAACATTTAAAAAATGTGTGTGTGTGTTATTAATATTAAAAACTTACTATCTTCTGGTAAACATGCCGTTCGTACAATACCATTGACAGATACAGGTTCATCCATCTCTATGATCGCAATATCATTATTATAAGAGGGACTATGGTAATTTTCGTGAATAGCTACCGATTTAATATGTCGAATTATAGCGTTGTTGCTTATTGAGGAACGATTGCTATCCATCAAAACAAGTTTGATGGTTCTAATGTCAAATCTGAAAATTATTTTCATAATTGTAAAGAATTAATTTATGATTAATTTATGACATTAGTTAATAACAGAAGGGGTTCTCCTGAGAAAGGAGGGAAGTCAGAGAAAGGTAAGTAAAAAGGAAGCTAAAGAAAAAGAGGTAAGCTTTTAGTCAAGCTATTATCGAAAGAATTCAGTATTCTTATTCAGTATATTCTTAGAAGGAAATGAGAGTTAATCATAGATATAAAACTTAATTAAATAGCAATCTTCTAAATCATTCAAACTATAGTTGAATATTATTTGAAATAGAAGCTAACGGAATCGGTTACATTACAAAAATTGACGGATTGATCGAACAGTCAATCGAGATATTGACGAATTATACGACGGTCAAGATAAGCTCGGCAATCTTTACAAATCAGTAATTAGTTCTCTCACTTTTTAATCAGTTTTGTTTTCTGCGTTTAAAAAGTTTCTTATATAATTATAAATTAATGTCATGATTAATTTTGTGTTTAATATTAAAAAATTGTAACTAGTGTGTTTTATAACAAAGAGTAAATAAGTATATTTTAAATATAACAGTTGTTAGAGAATAAATCTTTATTATGTAAATTGAATAAATTTGTATTGTATAAATTGTATAATATATCTACTTTCTTTTAGCAATTCATTACACAACTTATGTATGTTATAATACAACTCTGGAATTAAATATCTGTAAATTCATAATTATATGCGACTTGCAATTGTTTTATACGTACCCTTGCAAACAGTGAGCCGCAGTAAGTACATGCCTTCGTGATATTATACTTCCAGCACAGTAAAATGTCCCTTTTTTACTCATGCTAACTAACCAGGGGTAGTCAAAAACGCTGGTCACATTGCCACCAACGATTCTTGTCTTTCTCCCAAGCCCGCAAGCTGTAACGCATTAATATACATACGTAACACCTATTAAATAATCAATAATCAATACGATTAAAACAAGTTTATTTTACATGTGCTTATTAATTATTTACAATTAATTAAATTTTACGCATATTATTAAAAAGAATTATTAGTCTCATTTGGTAGGATCTCATATAGTTGGGTGTCTTTTAATGTTTCCAAAATTATATAGTAAAATAAGATTACAAAAAAAATTGTTTTATTATTTTAGTATGTAAATCGTAACATCCAGTATAATTGTGTAAAGAAGAAAATCTTATACCTCAGCAAATATTTTACTTCCATATAACTACAGATTATTTTGTAACCTTATTAATTATGGAATATATAATATATTTTATTATACATTTACACATTTATTATAATTAATTTAATTAATTTACACTTTTAAAAAATTATTAAAGCGTGAAAAAAAATTAAACCACAGTTATTACATTTATGCATTTCAAAATAAATTATTATACATTTTTCTGAGTGAGATTACACGTAATTATTTCATCTATTATTGCAATATAATATAAGGGTGTAAAAAATTCAAGATTATGTATTATATATGTATATATTCTTAATGTTTCTTGTATAAACTTCTAAATGATGATCAGATACATTAGTTCAAATGTTTTATTTACCGCAATCATTGCAAACATTCGGCTTTTTCAAAGGGAATGTAAGCACAGGATTGAAATCGACATAAGAGACCTCGTCTATTGTCGGACGATAGTCAACTTCAGCATTCGTGATGTTATAATGCACTTGAGCACTTGAAGTAGGTAAATTCTGTCTATTGTTTGACAACGTCTATAAAGGAAAGAATATTTTATAATTTATATATTTTTCAACATTACTCTAATTCTACCTATTTTTTTTACAAATTTAGATTAAACGATTAACGAGATTAATCGATGTATAATTGACATTTTAAAAATCTATAAACAAGTTAGTATGTGTGTATAATAAAATATTTCTTGATTAGGAAATTATTATATAAAAATATTTTTTAACAATATTTTGTGCATAACATTTTTGAAAAGAAATGTATTATTTTTTAACTGTTTGTATTTCTGTAGAAATATAGAAAAAGTGTAAAAATAAAATATTAAAAAAATTAACACGATCTGTCCTTATTAATAATTCCTTATTATAATAATTAAATAAGTATTTTAAAAATAATTTTTTAATATAAATTTTATAAATTTTAATGAATATATAAAGTCTTTATAAACATATAAAGTTTGAGATTTAATACAGTTGAAAGTAAAACTTTTAATATAAGAAAGAATGTAATTGTAAAAATGTAAAATGTAAGAATGTAAAATGTAAGAATTAAAAATCAATGATTTATTCAAATTAATTATATGTTAATATTATACTTTTATATTATACTTTTATATTATAGTTTGCGCTAGTTATTTTAACATGCAGTAATTTTAAATAAAATGATTATTAGATTATCGAAAATTAAATCGATTAATCGTAGTAAAGTATGTGAATTTACTCCTCCAATGAAGTGCTGTGTTTTAAGATAAAGAATCGGTGCGCAGATCGAGTTAGAAAAAGTTGCAATATTCACAGAAATATTACTATGTCAAGATCCTAGCATGAATTGAAAATGGCATATTCTATAGTTATTTGTTTGTATAGTTGTTTGTTTGTACAGTATTATATTTCACTTATTTTATTTCACTTATTATTATTTTAATATAAATTTTAGACTAATGAAAGGATTATCATCGCTATCTTCTTTTAAATGTAAATAATTTATATAAATGATAAATGATTTAACTTACTACACGAGGCAATGCATAACAGCAGCTCAGACATAAAAATAACACAGAAATGTGTCTCGTTCTTGCATAACCGTCCATACCGTGTGTGCGTCTTGTTTCCGGTAAGTAATCCGAACTTGGTACCGGTAAACTTGTGTCGCGAAATTTTTCAGCCCGCGCACGTGCTTACATCCGTAGCGTGAAAAGTCTAAAGGTATCTCAACCGTTTTGCCGTTTTATAGTAAATTATAACTAATGAAAAAGCCCAGTCTCGTGTTACGGTGGGGATCATCAACCTTGAATGGTGCGTTTGCATTGGCAGATGTTGCATGTGACAGCCTTTAAATCACCTGGTCGGTCGGTGTACGCGCCCGTTGTTTCACCTGCACAAGTACCGCCGCAGATACAAGCACAATGAGAATTTGTGCGCGACGGTTTATGGCGCAATTGACCATCGGCCACCACGAACGTCAATGTCCAATGTCAACCCGATCCACCTCCTCTCACAGCGACCCTTTATTTCAGATCCACCGAGACTGAATCAATGTCAATTTTATCAGCTAATGAACGCGAATGCCACCGCGTCCAATGGCCGTTCCGATTCATTGTCGTGGTATGAGGACTACGACGATGATGATGACAAAGTTGTCGATGATGATGATGATGATGATGAAAATGATGATAATAAAGGCGATGGTAACAGATCATTGTTGCTAATAAATTGCAAACAAAGTAACTAAGAGAGTTTTGCTTATTACCTTGTTATACTATATGTAAAATGTCACAAAAAAATACTTTTATTTAAAATATTTTTATTTTTGCTATTATTTCGTAAGACACTTTTTTTCGAACATGTATTTATGAAGCAAATTGGTTACATTTTTTTTTGAAAAAAGTAATTTGCGAGTGCTCGACATGAAGGCTGATCGCTTGTATACATAGCTGAAACCATCTTCTGTGATGATAAACACAGTAATCAGTCATGTATGTTTAAGAGAGAAGTAATCAAAAAAGTAATAAAAAATTCCGCGTCAATTTATAAATCTATTATACCATACGATATGATATAGTAAATTTTATAGCGTGAATTATGCCATAAAAAATTATAAAGGTGATGTTATAATTATTTCGATTTAAACATAATTAATGTAAAAGTACTATATTGAAAGTTTCTTAAAAGTCTCTAACATTTGAGACTTCTAAACACCATGATAAAATACAATTATAATTATAATTGAGTTAATGTAATAATGATTTGTTCTTGTCACCGATTTCTTTGAATTAAAACCAACTTGTAACTTGAAAAGGAAAAGTTATACAATTTTTTTTTTTTCAAACTATTAAAGTTGAGATTACAATTATAAAAGTGTAATGAGTCCACGACTTAATAAAACATCGCATCTTTTCAAGGATTTTTAATAAAAATGCTCGCGCGCGCGCACACACACACATATAGAAGAAGACTTTTAATTAAAAATTTAATTTATTTCTTTGCCACAGCTTTCTCAACATAAAATTGAATTTTGCATCGTTTTTAATAGTTGCACAGGTATTTATCAAGACAAATATGTAAAATATGATAATAACATTTTGTAATTTGTTAACTTACAGATAAATTTACTTTCACTTATATGACCCGCAAATTATATGACCCGCATATAATTTTTAGTCAATGTCAAAATTGCATCAAAACTCAAGGTGAGGCTCAAATAGCATTACGTTTCTCTGAAGACACCCATAGGTATCAAAAGCGTGATTAAAAAGTAATAAAACTTTTTAATCACGCTTGACTCATTAAATTTTAAAGAATTATAATTATTTATTTTTATTTTCTATTTTTTTATTTCCTATTTATTTTTATTTCCTATTTTTTATCAACTACCGGATATACATGATACACGATAAGAGTATACATCAAGTTTAATTTTTTATCTTGTATTTTTTATTTGTCTTGTTTGTCACATAAAACATTCTGGGAGCTGTTTTAAAACTATTAGACTTTAATTAAAGGTAGTTAAAGAAATGGAAAGAAACATAAGTAAAATAATTTAAAATATTTTCTAAAATGCATATGTGGTTACATTACATTTATATTTAAAATCGCAATTTTAAAATTTTAATTGTGTGAGTGTGAGTTTAATTGTGTGATTATTAATATTATTGTATAAATACTTTTTCCTCTCTGCTTTTCTTGTGTATATATGCACAACTGTGTATGTGTGTGCGCATACGTATGTGTGTGTGTGTGTGTGTGTGTGTGTGTGTGTGTGTGTATTTAATTAATTAAACAACTTACTATAACAAGAAATTTTTTAAAGCTGTTTTAATAATTCTTTTGGACTTTTATCTCTGCAATCTCAAACTTTGCCTAGAGATTACGTGCTTTGATATTATCTGTGGCAATAAATTTGTATTTATGAAGAGATCATATCGCAGATTTAATCTGACCCTGAAGATACATGAAAATAAAGCAAGGCTTCTGATAATGTTAGACGTAGATTGAGACAATAAGGTAATGCGTCTCGCCCGCATGAGGGTCTCGTTACCTATATACCTTGACCCACTGTCACAAGTTACAGGTGGTGCACAATCTGTTGCCCTGCCTCATTTTATCTCGTTTGTTCAGCAATAATCAAAATTGTGATTAGTTAAATCAGACAGAGAAATGTTGATACAGACAAAGATAGGAATTTACTAAACAAACTGTCATTTTCCATGTTACTTAGGCTTGGTTTTTTATTCTGTGGTTAACTAATTGGAGATTAATCGAAGCTATGTGTCTTCTTAAATAATAATATAGAAAAAGATATAAAATCGATTAACGTTTGGTTAGTAATTAGTAACACAGACTGAAAAATCAGGTCTTGGAATATTATGGATATACAATGACACACACGCTTATGTCATAATGCTAAAGATTTATGAAAGCATAAAGCTTTGAATCAGAATGCAAATTATAATGAAAGTCATTAATCAAATATACTACTTCGAAAGTAAGATGTATAATTTATGACTCTCTCTATTCATATAGTAATAAATATTTAATTGTGAATAAAGTACGTACAAAGAACACTAATTTTTATAATACTTTATTTAAAACTGTTTTTAAATATATTTAATGTATTTTTTTTATATAATTACATTTTATTTTATCTACAAAAAATATATATATATATATATATATATATATATATATTATAAATATACATTTATAAATATACAGACTGCTTATTTTATTAATTAAATAAAAAAAATTTTTTTAAATTGGTAAAAAATAGAAATCGATTTTTTAAAATACTTTTAATATTTATAATAATTTTATTTAACATAAAAAGTATCTACAGTATAAAAAGTATTAAAAAATAATCTAGAATGTGAAAACATTTTTCTGTAAAACACTTTGTCTTTTTTGTTTTTAATAAAATACTTTTAACTGGGACATTTCGCTTTTGCCCTTTTTTTAATTCTGAGAAGAGAAATCACGGAAAAAAGAGAAAAAGGAATTATCTGAGAAATACGTGCCATCTTTAGCGAATCTTTTTAGATCTCTTACATGCTTACGACATTTTATTTGCGATGATTTACATACCGCTAGCCTAAATTTTCACTTCTGCTACCGGCTTGTCCACTATTCCGTATAAATAAAGACGTGACACCAAATCGATGGCTTGTGTGAAAGTATATGTTGCCTCAGGAGGAAGTGCGGTGTATCAGTTTGATACTTCTCACAGTGCACAGTAGGAAGCAACACATAGCAGTGCTATATTTTGAAGTGCAAGAAATGTTGTTGCGGTTTATATTGTTATTAACATTTATTTCAGCCGCGATCACAGTTGATAATGAGGTATCTTCAGTGTATTAATGGTGTAGTGTTTTGACACATATACAATTTATGGATAAAACATGGATAAAGCATATATTGATTAAACTTTTCTTAAATTAATTTATTGTAAAATAAAAAACACTAAAAAATATATTAAATATAAAGTATATATAGAAATATGAAATGTATAGAAACTTTTGAATGTATCATATTCTTCGAATTCACTTAAATTCACTAAAAAAAAGTCTTAAGTAAATAATTTAAATACTATCTCTTTTACAACTTTTTTGTATGTGGTTTTAAATCTTATATCTTAAATTTTTATCCATATTTTACAATAAAATAAATTATATTATGTACGACAAACATATTATATATTTTATAAATGCAATTAATAATAGGCGTAATGAATTTAAAAAGTTTTGTATTTATTGACTTTTGTGTAATACAAATGTTCATAATAAAAAAATACATTTTAAATAGTTACAGTCAAACATAACTATACATGTAAAAGAGGAAAACTCGAATAGCACAAGTGGAATTGACAATGATAAAGGATTCTGGGAATGGTTGTTTGGTTCGGTGGCACCATATCCACCGAGCATAGAACTTCAACAATCAGAAGAATGTCTAAAATGCAGTACGTTTGTATATAGTTTTTAAAATTTACTATTGTATTAAAAATCTTAGATTAATTACATAATATACAATGTATCTGAATTAATTAAATTGTATTTTTGAAATAGTCTTTAGGTTAACATATGCATATCTCTTGGTTTTATTTGTAAATTATAAATTATTGTAGTATATAAATAAAAAGTACAAAATACATTTTATTAATTACATTACTACTGTTAGCAAAGACATCGTTTATGTTAATTGTATATTATTAATTAATTGATTGAGATTGAAAAAAGGTAACTTGATATATACAGCATATGTACAACACAGTATGTATAATAGTAAAATATTAATTTATCACTAGCTTGTGGTTTGACAAACAAATACAATCGTATTGTTGGAGGCGTCGAAACGCGTATCAATCAGTATCCTTGGATGGCTTTATTGATGTATATAGGACAATTTTATTGTGGTGGTACAATCATAAATTCACGATATGTACTGACGGCCGCTCATTGCATTGACAGGTAACTTCATCAGTTCATGCCGAACTTTGATCATCATTAAATATGCGTTCAAATATGCGTAAAACGATCGATAATCAATTAGATTCTTCTTGACAGATTCGATGCGAATAAATTAATGGTTCGAATATTGGAACATAATTGGAACTCGAGCAATGAAACCAAAACGCAAGATTTTCAAGTGGAAAAAACGATAAAGCACAGTGGTTACTCTACTGTTAATTACAACAACGACATTGCACTCCTTAAGCTAAAAACTACTATCAAGTTCCAAGGTTTGATGCGCCCTGCTTGTCTTCCGGAACAAGGTACGTTTTCTGTTTTTGTATTTATATATATATAAATATAGCTGATTTAAAAAAAAATTTGAAAATTAATTTTATTTGTTAAAAGTTAGATACCAAAAATCAATCTTAAATCATTTAGATTTTTAGAGAGTAAACTTTAAAAAATTTAAACAATTTATCCGCGTAATAGATTTTATTACTTGTTTTTAGTAAAAACCTTTGCCGATAAAAAAGGAATTGTAACTGGATGGGGTGCCGTTAAAGAAGGTGGCTCGGTATCGCATACTTTACAGGAAGTCGTTGTTCCTATTCTTTCAAACGCAGAATGCCGCGCTACGAAGTATCCATCGCGCAGGATAACAGATAACATGATATGTGCAGGTTTCAACGAGGGCGGCAAAGATTCTTGTCAAGTAAGCAGAAAGTCGTATTTATCTAAATTACAGACTTAAAGAAGTGTTAAATGCATATATATATATATATATATAAACCGTTATTTTAAAAAAATATACTTTTTAGAATATATTTTTTATAGCATATGTTTTAAATTATATAAAAAATATAAAATTAATTTAATTATTAATTAATTAAATTATAATAATAATTAATATAATAAAAATGTGATAAATAATTAAAAAAATAAATAAAATTGTCAATTTGTCTAGCATACATTTTTAATAAATGTAAAATATTGTAAATTTTAAAGAAAAATTAATATTGTAATTTTAAAGAATATAATTCTTAATTCACATATTATAGGGGGATAGTGGTGGTCCGTTGCATGTAGAGGAGAATGGTGTTCATCAGATAGTTGGTAAGTTCAACTTTAAAGTCTGTTAGTTATTTAATATAGACGACACAAAACTTGAAAAAAAAAACTGTAAGAAAACACTTTTCAGAAAACCTGGGAAATTATTTTTATGCAAGAGAAAAAAAATAAACAAATTAAAAAACTCTTTAATTTGCAGGGGTAGTATCCTGGGGCGAGGGATGCGCGCAACCTGGATATCCTGGAGTTTATACCAGAGTAAATCGATTCCTTACATGGATTGCACGTAACACGGAGGATGGTTGCTATTGTTGATATACAATTTTAATATAGACTGGTATATTTACTTTTACAATTAGTTAATTTATACTTAGTTATTCAATTTAATATTTATTTATATGACGAAAAATGTACAAGTTACAGAAACAATCAATGAAACATATAGTTAACTATTCTTACTGACATTGTACAATCAAGTATTCATTGTCTCGTGACACAATAATTATTTAATACATATTTATTTACTTCTATTATAAACTTAATGTACGTTTATAATGTCTCATGATAACACATATATATGATACGTGATACTCTATGACATTTTATATCATGTACATTTTATATCATGAATTGTGTACACAGTAATTAAAAATTAAGGCACGTGCGCACTTTTTTATCTTGGTAATATTCAAATTATAGAATATATACGTAGAAAAAGAAAGTAACAAGACTTTCTTTTTTTCTCTCGCATGAGATAAGTTAGAATTTCGGTAAAAACTCATATACATTGATTAATTTACGTTGTATTATACGTAACATTGTTTACATCAGCAATGAATAGTAATGTAAAATGTATACACGTTGTGTGCATCTTGTTATAGATATTAATAAGACATTTATATAATAATTAATTAAAGTGAAATGTATGTTTAATAATTTTTTAATAAATTTTTTAATTATCTTTTATAAAACTTAAGTAATTTTATTTATGCACGAGCAAGATTTGTGTATATTAAGAAATAGATTCTTAATAAATTTGGTCTTTTTTACCCCAGATATATAAAACATACATTTTTATAGCACTTATACTATATATGGGTTTTATTTATCTTAATATTAAAACTCTATATACTAGTGACTAAAAGACCTTCAATTACTGTGTTTTCATCGTCTGATAAATTAGTTTCTTCTTTCAGTTTGTCATTTGTTTCTGATTGCAACCAATATGTCTCCATGTCTCCCTTTCCCTTTAAGAGAAATAATGTATAATTACATACATGATATATGACGTTATTAATCAATGAAGATTTTCATAATACGAACCTTTACCCAGACAACTCCACGCGATTCGGTATAATAACGACCTTTTGGTAACAAAGCTTTGGTACTAGAAGAAATATGCACCTTTCCTGGCTATATATATAATACAGTTAAATATTATAGAAAATATAAAAATTTAGAAAAAGAAAGATGAAAAGATTTTTAAATATTTGTAGTGTATTTAATGTCACTTATATAATAAAATAGCTGCATTACCAGACTAGTGGTCTGCATTCTGGAGGCTGTATTAACAGTATCTCCAAAAAAACAGTATCTTGGCACTTTGATGCCAACTACACCGGCAACCGCTGGTCCAGAATGAATCCCTGAGAAATTGTAAGTAACTTAAGTATTTTAATTTAAAACTTTTTTTTTAAACACTGTCATCTAACGCGGTTTGTTTCATTATTATTTGCATTGCTATGCAATATGATCGTAAATTTTCAAAAGTGAAATTAAACGTCGAGAAAATGAAACCATGTCTCAAGAAATACAATGAAATAGTATATTACGTTCGGGAAGTTGAACGGCTGTGTGTAGAATGATTACCTATGCGGATTCGTATATCCAGTCCGGAGGGTAATTTGAGGGATCGAACACGCTCGATGAGTTGTAAAGAAACATCGGCGACGTTCTGTGCATGATTTTCATTTATGTCCGGTGCTCCACTAGCTGCCATGTACACGCGGCCAACAGTCTCCACCTGTCACGATCTGATTGTAAGTGGCAAATACAACGTACAATTGTGATATGTAATATCGATACAATATGTAATCGATGATATAAGTAGCTCAGATAAACATTATCTTTGTGACTCAACGTAAATAAAATATCTGTGATAAACGTGTTTGGTCATATTAAATTTTGTATTTTAAATTGTGTACTGCGATTGCGCAGATCATTGATTAGCAAAAAGATCCAAGGCTCGATCGTTAAAAGGCAAAAACTGATGTTTATTTCTTTACTAATTAGTAACGAGCGATCGGAAATGTATTAATTGATGTTGATTAAATTTTATATTATTTAAAATAGAATAATACATGACATTTCAATAAAATGATTAATCTTACTTTATATACGTTAAACTGATCCATTAGCGTGTCGAAACAAGAAAAAACAGCGTTCATTGATAAGACAATATCCATCGCTCCCTCGATAGTCGAATAATCAAAGTCGCATAATTCACAGAAAAGAACCGTTATCGATTCAAATGACTGTAAATAAAGTATTTTCAAATAGTTATTAGACAAGATAAAAGATCGAAATTTGCAAAGTCTGTTTGCACACCTCACAAGTGCTTAATGGACTGGCTCCGGCTCGCAATCGGTCAGCCACCGTTTGTGGAATCATAGAATATAAAAGCTCGTCGCTCTTGTTTTTCCATCTATCCAATAATGCATAGCTATTTTCTAATTCAGTCGATCTTTGCTCTGCCCTCTCAAACATCATTTCCAATCTTCAAACATAAATGATAAATATTGATTGTATATTTTAAAAAATCTTATAAGAAGTACTCAATTTCGAGTGACATAATATTTTTTCATTATTTTAGAACACAATTAGATGTACCTTCCGCAATGTTGCCATCCTGCCAATACCAGTTCTTTGCTCATACCGTGAGGATTTAAATCATTCAAGTACAGACCCATATTAAGAAGTTCGTCTAAATTGTTGATTCTATTGCAATAAGATAATGATTACAAATCAATTTACAAATCATTATTTAATAAGAAATGCAATTATAATGACGTCGCGAACTTACAAAGGACTACAGAAAAATATAATAGCTTTAATATCTTCGATGTGTCTCATTTGACCCTTTAATAAGATACTTCTCGCACCTTGACTTCCACGTCTATCTAAACCACTACTTGTGCTTGGCGTATCGTCTGAATTTATCGAAGAATGATGATCGTTTGCTCTAATAAGTTCCAATTCAAATATCACTGAATGTAAATATATTATCTAAAAATATAATATTTATATCAGCATGTTGTATTTATACCTTATTTATGTTGTATATCCTTTATGTATGACATTAAAAATGAAAATTACAATTTAAAATGTTATTCATAATTCATGAAACTAATGTTGCGACTTTCAGAGTACATATTATATTTGTATTACTTACGTTTCCCCATGTGAACGAAATACCTTTCGGTCTTCTTAATTTAAATATTTCAGTGACATGCTTGTTTAAGATGGATGTGGTGCCACCCCATGCTTGAAGTAATTTATCACCAGCTCCTAGTATTCGCATATCCTTGTTCATTACAACACCAAATGGAAAAAGACGTAAGAAAAATGTGCAAGATATAGGTGGCAATTCACGATCTAGTGGAGTTTTCATTCTATTGGTCTTCGCAATCTGATTTCCAATGTAAATTATAGTGTTAAAAATTGAGTATTATAAATATATTATAAATAACTGTAGTTTAATAAAGTTTTAATTAATACTTGTTGTACTTATGTTTATTATATATGACCATATATAATAAACATAAGTACAACAAGAGTAAGTAACAGAGTAAGACACAGAGTAAGTAAAAAGCAGAAAATATTGTATTATATATATATATATATAATATATATATATATATATATATATATATATATATATATATATAATATATAATATATATAAATATATATATATATATATATATATATATATTTATTTATTTATCTAAATAATTTGAAGAATCTAGATATTTACATCCTTTAAAAATGCAAAATATATATTTTAAAAAAAATTAAGTTAAATAGAAATTTAATTAAATTTAGTTATAATTTGGTTTTTTTAAATTTTAAAACTTATAAAATTTACTCATGCTATAGATTCGTAACAGTAGAAGTTGTTACTAATGTATTTACATTTTTTGTTTGATTTATTTATTAAATAATAATACTTTAAACGATACGCGAATTTAAATTTTGTCGTGAAAACGCCAAGCCATTGACCTGACGTCATGATGTTGTTACCTGACTCGCGCACGTTTACACGTATAAAATATACAGGCTTTTAACTGTTATGTTGTTATTTCCAAAGGTATTTTTTATTTATAATTTTTAAAAATGGGGCGAATCGATTTGAGGCTGACTTTGTGAAAACAGATCCTAGAAATTTACCAAAAATTGACATGTTCATGGCGTGTGAATTCAAATATAATCATAAGTTCAATGCTGCGGAAATTTGTAATGCTAAGACTGCACTGTAAGTAGCTATCAAGCTTATGTAGTTAAAAAAAAAGTTTAAACTAAAAGATTTTTGTTTTGTTGTATTAGGTCATCACGAGAAAGCTATGGTGATTAAGCTACATCTGAAAAGGAACAGATAGATTTGTACAGTACAGAGTATGTCTTGAGGATCGAGTAAGAAACCAGGAATATTCCGTCACATTGACCGTGAACAAAGAGAATAAAATGATTATTGACGTGGAATGTCATGATTGCGCAGCAGCTAGTGGTAAAGTTTATATATGTATGAAAGGTAGATTGTTCAAAATCAATTTCAAATATTAAAAGTGGTTAGAAATTGCTATTTTATTTCTTGTGAAAAGTGAATGTTTTAAACAAAATCCTTTTTATTATATCAGTATGAATATGAGTATGAGTATGAGTATGAGTATGAGTATGAGTATGAGTATGTTCTTTTAGTATTGGTTTAGAACGGTAATTTGTCTTTACATTTTTGAGCTTCACATCTTTCTGGATTTGTTTTAACAATTGATTGTGTATATTCAACTTTTAAGATTCAAATACGAAGTGGCTCTTCCCTGAGGGAGAGAGAGAAAGAGAGGGAAAGAGAGAATCAATTAAGCATAAAGACACATATATGTTACTTATTGTATTATTTTAATAATAAAAATATAAAGTTCTTGTTACTGAAATATTTAATATGCCGCTCAATCTTTTGATAACGCGTCTGACATGTATACGCAAGCTTGCAATATGCTTCGCTTCTAACTTCCGCTTTTGTGGGCTTCACTGGACGATACACTAGAGGAGGGCAAATAAGTGTATATCATTTTTGATGATAGATAAGATCCTGAATATGTTTGAATCCACGATCAGCCATCACACCATAATTTTGTGGCAACACACAAATTTCAGTGATAAGTATACCACTTATTTTACCACCATATCCTTGAGATAAATCTATCAGACATGCATGCTATTAAATACTTTAATGTATTACATTTCTTACATATATTCCGACCATGTTAGTGCTTAATGAACGTTATTTGATGGCTTTTCAATTTGTATTTCAAAACAGTCGATTGCACATGGCAGTATTTCGCGCGAAAAGAATCGGCAATGCCTTTTTAATATTATATTTGGGATGGAAATAAATCAATGTTTTCAGCATATGAGATAATTTTGAAACACAAATATCGAATACTTTACTAGTGATTAGTTGACTAATTGACCACACTACCAAATTGTTCACTCACAAGAAGAAATCGTGGTTGACTATTCACCGATTTCTTTTTTTGTGATGAATCTGTATTGAATTTAGTAAAAGTATTGTAAAAAAAAACACGTTTTTATAAATGCCATTGGAGCAGTAGGAGAACACAGGAATAGCAACGCCTCCCAACCCAAGTTCCAAAACCTTGGACTGTCATATATATTTTTTTATTATTTTATAATTACATATAATACGCATATAATATTTCTATATAATATTATATAGAAATAAATAATATATTTATTATAAGATACTCATATATCTTCTTATATTTATTCACATAAAATGATCGTAATATAAATAAAATATTTTTTGCGGCAAAATATTTTTACTTTATAAAGATTTGTACATTGTTTAAATTTTCTTACAATGTTAGAATATTATAAATACTTTTATTTTACAAAAACAATTTTAAAAAATGCAAATAATACACAGGACAAATAATACGGACAAGAAGTAAAAATATCTTTCGTTTGATTATTGGCAGTTACAGAACAAGATTGATTTTCTAACAAAAAATAGGTCCTTCTCTTATTGGTAGAAACGATCAGGCGACTTTCTCCTTTCCTCTCCTTCTTTCATCGATGTCTCCAAAGTTGCACGAGCAGTTCGGTCGTCCCTTCGTAGAGTCGTAGCACGTAGAAATTGTTTTTGTAAAATAAAAATGTGTATATAATATTCTAACATTGTAAGAAAATTTAAAAAATGTATAAATCTTTATAGAGTAAAAATTCATTTATATTACAATTATTTTATGCAAGTAAATATAAGGAGATATATGCGTATTTAATAATAAATATATTATTTATTTCTATATAATAAATAATACGTATAATAAATAATATTAGGTTTTTTCAGCATGTTGATTTGTAATTGTAGCTTCCAACATCATAAATTGTGTAATAGATTCCCGATCATTAGCAATAGCATATATATCGGAGCCAGAAATTTGTCTAAATGCATATGTTGTGTTAAACTGACAATTGAATGAATAATATTATTATTTGTGAATGCTCCAAATAAAATTACAATTTATAAACTCTCGTACTTACTGTCTGAATACTGAGGACAACATTTTCTTTACTCTCAGTATTAGACAATAAAGAATCCTTTAAATTACACATTAAATCAGTTACATCTGCTTTGCATCTTCTTTCCTCAGATATTAGTCGAGGAGAATAAATTACAGATCTTTTACGATCTGGTTGACAATTAAAAATGTGTGGCACAATATCAGGTTTTATTTTTATAAACCCACCCATGAGAGTAAAGCATGCATAATTATCCTTCTTTTAACTGAAAAAAATATACAGTTAGAATGACTTCTAACGAATACAGATTAGAATAACTTCTAAAATTTAAAGAATAGTTTATCTTCACTTTATCTCAAGTCAATTAAAAAATAAAAACTTACATTGAAATGATCTTGATAACCAAAATATTTCTAATCTGTTGGTTTATCAGGGCTCATGTTAAATCACAATTTCCGTTTGTTTTCGTCGTTTGGAACTGTAACGAATATTTTAGTCGACGCACTTTTTGTTGTGTTTTTGCACATTGGTACAAAATACCGGTTACTCGTAATCAAACTCATTATTACATGATTAAAATATTCATTATTACACGTTAAAATATAAAGAAAAATAAATTGATGCTTCACGATGCATCTAGATGCTCAGAAACAACATCATGACTATCTGGTTCAGACAAACTCAGCTTTTTTCGTAGCGTTTGATTAGTAGATTCTACACATGGATCTTCAATTTGGTATAACTTGATAAATAATTTTAAAAAATTGTTTATATAATAAAAATTTTATATATAAGGTCATTCACTATTGGACACATTTAAAAAAAGTGAGAATACTGAATTACTATATTATATATAATATAATTTATTTATATATATATATATATATATATATACATACATATGTATAATATATGTATAACATATATATAATATATACATACATATATATAATATATGCATGCATGTATGTTTATAATAACCTTTATCTAAATCATCTATTTAAAAAAAAAAGAAAATACAATAAATTTAAAACTTACATATTGACGGTTATCGAAATTAATACGAAATTTAACCATTACGTTTCGAGATCCTGGAATATTATTTGAACTTTCTAACACTTTAATATCCAGTTCTGTATTATATAAATCTTTTGCTATTTGAAATAATTGCCCTAAAAAGAGTAGAGTATTATGTAATAGAAAATAAAATAGCATAAAATATAATTAAACTAAAGAATTGTACTCATATCTATAGAAGAGAAGGTGGTAATTTTTAGCCTCCAGTTTGTTTTTGTGTAATAAAAAAATTATAAGAATTTTGGAATCAATTAATACACGTCATAGAATTTTCATTAGTTTGTAATACTAGATTTTTAATTAAATAAAATACTAAAAGATTTGGAAAAAACATATATTTTTTAGGAACACTCCAATATGACAACATAAGATAATGTTGGTAATATGGCACCCTGGGAGCCATAATAAATGTACGAACCAAAATTAAAAACTTACAATTAACAATTACTTAAATTTAGTACAAAATCAACATTTAGCGACTAAAGAATATTTAAACTTATGCAAAATCAACATTCTACAATTAAAGAATTACCCTCTTAAAAAACAAATCAAATTTCTAATACTGTCAATTTATAAACTATATACTTACACACACATATATATATTAGGGTGGGCCAAAAAAAACTTTTAATTTTTTTTTCCTTAGATACTATGAAAATATCGTCCAAGATGACGAAAAAAAAAATCTGGTAAAGTTTGAGCTCTTAATATTAATATTAAGAGGTGGCGATTTGTGATTTTTGAATTCCTATTTAAATAACACAGAAATATTTTTTTATTTTCTTTGGATTTTTATTGTGTTTGAACGGATAATTATCTAGTAAAAACCAAAACTTATTCTTGTAGGGAATTCGACGATCTACAAAAAAGGTCTGATATGATTTTTTGCTAAGTCAACTCTTTCAAAAGTTATTTGAGGTTAAAGTCTAAACCTAAATTGAAAAAGATCATTTTTACAATTTTTTATATTCTATTACAAAATAATGTCTTATAAGTATAAAATATTTCATTTGTTATGACCTTTGTTGTTGTTATTCAATAAATTTATTGAAAAAAATTTTTTTTCATCCAGCATGATTCAAATAAAAATACACTTTGTAATAAGTGACACACTTAATAATACACTTTGTGATAAGTTTCATTGAAAATGAAATATTTTATACTTATAAGACATTATTTTGTAATAGAATATAAAAAATTGTAAAAATGATCTTTTTCAATTTAGGTTTAGACTTTAACCTCAAATAACTTTTGAAAGAGTTGACTTAGCAAAAAATCATATCAGACCTTTTTTGTAGATCGTCGAATTCCCTACAAGAATAAGTTTTGGTTTTTACTAGATAATTATCCGTTCAAACACAATAAAAATCCAAAGAAAATAAAAAAATATTTCTGTGTTATTTAAATAGGAATTCAAAAATCACAAATCGCCACCTCTTAATATTAATATTAAGAGCTCAAACTTTACCAGATTTTTTTTTTCGTCATCTTGGACGATATTTTCATAGTATCTAAGGAAAAAAAAATTAAAAGTTTTTTTTGGCCCACCCTAATATATATATATATATATATATATAATATAAATAAACAATACATTTAAAAAATCAGAGCTACTAGCTGATAATGTAGTCTTTCTCTTATTGCGTTGATTGTAACCACATCTGGCACGACTACTTCCACCTCGACCGCGTCCACGACCACGTCCGGGACAAATTTCTGACTGTTTTAAAGATTCTGCCAACTGATTTTTTGTAGGAAGAAGATAAGCACTGTTGCTGATGCTGATTTCCTTTCCCGATTAGAGATCTTTCTTCCATTACAAGTCATATTTCCAATATAATCCCCGGGGTCATAATACAAACAGCAACCAGGGCATTGAAAGATCATGTTTGCAAAAAAAGGCAATACCAAAATATAAGCAAAAATATCGAGATTTTACCTTCGATATACTCAAGACGGGATGTTGTTTAATTTTAATTTTAACACTTCACAGTCACCTAAAACTCGATTTTTTAATAGTTTATGACAAAAATTTTTGATACGTTCAAAATTTTAATTGTTGCGTGAACCGACAAGTGTCAAGAAATGACATAAATTGTTAGACAGCGATATCTAAGAGTTTTTAATTATCACTGTTCTAAGCTTTGTCACGATTCATGTAAGCATAACATTTTAAAAACAGGCAAAAACATAATACACTAAATAAATTTTAGCTTATTAGTTAATTTGATAAGCGAGGGGCCAATACATCAGCAGGGGGCCCACATTACCACCTCTTCCTCTATATATATCTTTCTTCTTTTATATGTATAAAAGTTTTACTAATAATAATACATATTTTTTTCTTATATTTATAATATAAGAAAAAAGATTAAACTCATACCCATAAAATAATGTGTAAAACCTTGTCGAGTGCTTCTGTAAACTAAAACAACACCTTGTGGATCCACATGCGTCGTATACATAGAAGGACTCTTCATTTTTGGATATGTGAATCTCATTTGCATGTGAATATTGTCTACGCTTTGTAAAAAATCACAAAAATAACGACCAGTTGCTTTCACGGTGCAATCATACCTAACAAAGTAAACTAATAAGCATTGTATGCAAATTGTATTAATTTTCGTGTAAGCATAATATTTTTGAAACAGACAAGATATACAAATAATTATAATTAAATTAATCAATTATACTGTAACACATTATTAACACATTCGAGACCGGGAACGTAGTTCTACATCATTTCAAACTTTTTAGCTGAATGCTGATGATTAATCCTACGTCATTTCAAAATCTGTAGCTGAGAGTCAACACTGTTTGTTTTACCGTACATCTTTTTATATTTACAATAATTTGTAATGACAATAATAATTGAGAGAGAGACAATTATTGTAATGACATAATGACAATGCTTGATATATTTATATGCATTTTACAGAGACTAGAACCTTATTATTTGTTGCACGTCTTTTCAAATTGCATCACTTAGAAAAAATATTGTATTAAGAATATCCGCAACGGCGGATGTAAAGTATGTGCAAAGAACAGAAAAACGTAAAGATACTACTTTTATAGATTCTGTCAAGTATCTCTGTGTAAAGACAATTGTTTCACAAAATATTATACTAAAGAACATTATCACTAAATATTGTTAAACTTATTAAGTTGTGTTATTATTTGTTGTGTTATTATTTCTTAATTTAGTAATATATTTTATATTTCAAATTATTATTAGATATCAGTTAAAATTATAATTTGAAATCGGTAAAAATATTATTAAGTTTTACTTTGTAGTAAATTCATTATATTCGTTTCCAAAAAATATATTTAATAAATTTAAGAAACTCTCAATTTTAATACTGTCAGTAACTTTTCATCCATATTTTTAGCATGCGTATATAATATTTAATTTTTTTTTAAATTTGAAACATATAAGTATCATATCAAGAAGTAATATTTTTTATATTCAGACACATTTAAATAGTAGATCGTTGCGGTATTCTGCTAGATTTTTAGAAATTATTATATAGTATGTATATGCGGCGTTCAACTAAGCATCTCGCCCGACACCGTCGGTCGTGAATGTGTTAAGTTTTCATGTACATTCAAGTTATATATCTCATTTATACATATTCAAGTTCTATATCTCGGTTTTTGTCGCGTTAATTTTTCACAATACAATTAAAAGATACTAAAACTAAAGCATTCGAATATCGAATACTGATATAAAAAGAATTTCGTAAATAATTGTATAAAAAATCGATCATACAATCTTTTAAATTATGGATTGTATTTATAGAAAAAGAAACATGTTACCATATACCATAAATAATAAAAAAAATTATTTTTTATTTATTAAATATTAAAAGATATAACCAAGAATACATTAGCTACAGAAAATGCATAAAAATCAATTATTCATTTACCATTAATATAAAGAATTCTTATTTTGCGATTATCTTTATACGTGAAATTAATGATTATATTTTCAATAGCATTTGAATTTAATTATATTACAGAAATTATGTAGAACTATTGATACCTTAATTTTTGTACCTTTTTTAAAAACAGAACTTACCCTAAATTACTGAAAAATCTAACAAAGCATTTTCCAAAAAATTGCATAACATTGTCCATAGAATCACCGGTGTATGTGGCAAGAGCCGTAGCTAAACTAGTCATTAACTCATCTGGATATATTTGTCTTGTATTAAAAACCATGTGTTTGCAATCAGCTTTCTCCAGAATATGAAGCCATACTTCTTCGCCAAATTCTAACTGCAAAAAATATTTTTAGTTTTCTCTCTCCCGCTCTCTCGCTCTCTCTAATATCTTTAGTTACACTTTATGTAAAAAAATAATGTAGAGCAGTATCATTAAAGTAAACTTGTATAATTACAAAAAGCGACATATATGAAAAAACAGGATATTATCGAAATAAATCAATAGAATCGACTTTACATATTCAGAATGTGTGAGATACTATTTTTAAATTTATTACTAGTAATAGTACAAGAAATGTTTGATATTCATATTATTTAAAAAATTATAAATATTAGGTAACTGTAAATGAAAATTTTGATTACGTGGTATCCTACTCTATTCACCTCAAATATCTTTGCTATTTCATGTAATAAAAACAAATGGTATAACCATAGCGTACAAGCGATGGTTATAGCGTACAAAACTAGTTCCATAAAAATTTCTTCATAAAAATGAATAGGATTATTTACTTGTTTTTTGAATAAAAATTTTATTATATATTGATATCAGCTACTGATTAACGAAAGATTTACTAATACTGAAAGGAAAGTTTAACACTTATACATATACATATATATATATATACATATATATATATATATATATATATAATATATATATATGAAACATCCTGTAGTATATTAAATTGTAACTTATATTTCTCTCAATTAAAACAATCGAAATAAAATTCTATGTAAATACGAAGCATAATGCATATAAGCATGAAGTATGATAGCATAAAGTATTATTGTTCCTATAAATAGTATTATTAAGATATTGTTAAAGAGAAATATTTGTGATAATATCTTCGTTACGTGTCAGATAATAGGTTCCTCGAATCAACTATAAATCGATTTGGATAATCAAACCAATTTCCTAGTTCCCCTACGCCAATTAACGTTTCTTTTACTAGTATGAGAAGCGGTCACGAAAGTAAATATGTGATCTTTAATGAGGAAGGCTCTCGGAGACCATATCGGAAATGAACATGTAAATGTATAGATTGAATCGATACAATGAACAGTTAGCTATATATTTCAATATTCTTAAAGTACATCTACTTTTATAAACATGCATGTTTTTTGAAAATTTAAGCAAAATTTAAAGAATTATCATAAATAATTTGATTGTTATAAAAAATGCATACTAAAAAAACATCAAAATAAAAAGGTTAACGTTCTATCAACTTATTTATTAACTAATAAATTTGATAATATTGTACTTATATTGCATTGTTATAAATATCTAATAAATTAATTGTTAAAGCAATATATTTATATAACTAAAGTTACAGTTTATGTAAAAAGTGTTGAGAAATATTAAAGGCAACACTAAATTTATATAATTACAAGTGGTTAAAAGCAACGAAAATGCAAGATATTATCAAAACAAATCAATCAGAGTCGACCGGTCATAGAAAGAGATACTATTTTTAAAACTTTGTACAATTAAGGCATCGGGGACTAAAAGGAAGTCTTTTAAGTACATTCATATTCAAGTATCACGTTTATTACGTATCTACGAAGCGTTTCCTTTGCAAGTACGTGACACACATTATAAGTACATATTATACATCAATTCGCGATGATTAACAATACAAATAAATTAAGATGAGTTCTATAT
This sequence comes from Crematogaster levior, assembly GCA_901521435.1. Taxonomy (NCBI): domain Eukaryota; kingdom Metazoa; phylum Arthropoda; class Insecta; order Hymenoptera; family Formicidae; genus Crematogaster; species Crematogaster levior. The sequence continues at coordinate 257,786 of CABEGB010001302.1, forward strand.
ATAATTATGATAAGCAAAGAACATATATTAATATATCTATATGTAAGAAAATACATATATTAATTAATGTGATAATTTAAAAATTGCAGTATCTATATTGATATCGATAAACAAAATTACATTATTTTAAAAAAACATGTATAAATTATTATATAAAACTTTTATATATATACAAAATTAATTATTATTAAATTCTGTAACTTACTCCTCTTCTTGATTTAAGAGACATTAAAAAATTTATAAAATAGTGATAAATAGTTTCGTTGTAAAGTGATAATTATATTTTTTAAAGTTTTTTGATAATTAATATTTATTATGTACTATTATATTGTGATATATATAAAATATTTTGGTTAAGAAATAATTTAATATTGAAGTTTAATATTAAAATTAATATTGAAGTACTTAAATGTAAATTTTTGTTATTTTTTTTATAAAATCATGAAAAAATAGATAATGTAATTTATTACACATGTTCCATCATTATTCGTGAAATTTATTTTCATAACGTAAATAAAATGAAATATGTGTTTATATGTATATAATCTTCTCGAATATAGGACACATGTGTAACAAGATTAATATCAAATCAATACTAAGATAAAGTGAGAAAAACGAATAAAAACTTTTTTACAAGAGTGAGAAAAACAGAAAAAGAAAGAGATAGTTACTTTATTTGTATTTTTCTCTAAATTGCATTGTCTATAACTAAACAAAAGAATCCTCTTTTCAAACAGTAATTAGGTATGTTTGTATTTAAAAAACGCCAAGTACTGATCTTATATCATGTTAAAATAAATGTAGATAAAAATCAGTTTTGTAAGATAATAAAACTACAATATTGTAAATTACAATTATTAAATTAACAATATCAACTAGTATGTAAATGTGTAACTGTTTTTGAAGAAAATGTTTCTACTAACAACGTCATTAAATCGTGCTTAAAATACATAAAGAACAGACAGATTGATAAATATGTTTAATTTTAGTTATCTTCTATAAAAAGACAAATTGCAATTAGTGTAAATTGCAAATAGTTCAAAGATAAATGTATTTAGTTTTAACTCAGCAATTTCGGTGAATACATACAATTTATTAAAATGGATGCTGACGAACGTGCAATTAATACGGATTTGTCAAACTTATTAGCATGTTGCGTGTAAGATATGATACAAATATTTAGTTATAATATTTATCACATGCTTTATATTGTTTATCCTTTATATTAAAAGCTTATAAATAAAAATTTTAATAAAAATTCCAATAAAGTTTCTTTTTACACAAATTTGAGTAATCTAATATCATAAATAAAAAAATATGACATAAAACTGCATTCATGTGCTTGACAAATAAAAGCATTTGATTCTCTATTAAAATAATCTTATAATAATCTTATTTCATTATATAACAGAAAATAATTTAAATTAATGTTTGTTTTTATTCTATTAAATTTATTCAATTAATAAATGTAATGTTTTTTTATAAAAGTATTTTTTCTGAAAATAAATTACTACCTAGAGGTAATAAGAGAAGAAAAAAAATATATATATATATATTGTAAAAGAAACGTGATAAGGTTCATTAAAATCTGCGCAACTGAAGGATAAATGTCTTTTAACGTAAAAAAAAGATTGATCATATTTCTTTAATAAACGTGAAGAGAAATTTTCATTACGTAACATTATTAATAAAAGAAGAAAAATAATCAAACAATTAAGTAAGAGGAATCGACGAGTTTATTCGGAAATTGTAGAAATTGTAAAAAAGAATTGTTCTTCATCATCACAACATTCACAATCTCAAACTTCTTAAATTGAATATTTCCAGAAGCAGCTGCGTCACTAATCAACTTGTCAAACTTGTCTCCCTGTTATTTACAATATATACAGCTAGAACTTTGAAATATAAAAAAGCGTATTATGTTTTCCAAACTTATTCCAAATTTAATTAATCTTTTTTTTATTTTTAAATGCAATATCTGTAGTTAAATCTAGTAAGAAAACAATAAAAAAACATACAACTAAATAATTTTATAAATTTAAAACTTAAAAAAATTTATCACAAAACTATTTTAATAATTAAGTATTAAAGATGTGTACTTGGGACACTTATAAATTGTAAAATTATATTATTTATGATTTTAATATATAATGCTTAAATTTATGTAAATTCACAAATCAATAATGTTTCTTGACTTCTTTAACTCTTATTACAGATCTAGAATAACTTGGGTAATTCTTATTACAGACAACATTTAGGATAACTTGGGTAATATTTCATAAATAGTTAATGTTTGTTGTATTTTAGCTAATATACATAATAATATGATGTAAATAATTTAATTTATTAATTATTGATTTCGTTTAACGTAAAGGGCTATAATGTAAAAAAACTGAAAAAATTTTTCTTTATAATTATAATGTAATTTAACTTTTGCAATTATATATCATTTAGCAGGAAAAACAAAATAAATAAGTTAAACTAGATTTTAAAAAATTTTAGAAAAAACTACTTACTATGAAAAAGAAAAACAAAAAAGAAATAAAATTTTAGTTCACATAAACTCTAATAAAATTCAATATATCTCAAATAAAATATATATTCCGAATTAATAAAATAGAATTCCAGTTCTATGATGTGTTCGTTTACCGACCTGCACGAAATACTGCACACTTTCCAACAGCATCCCGTACATCTTGAATGTGAAAGTAACGCGCTCACAAATTTCGCTTTACTTGTTTAGCCGTTAATTACTGTTCCGCGTCAGTGGATTTATAAAAGCGTTTTTTCGCAATCTTACATGAATAGATCAAAGTCCTTCGTATTATCGTACTTCATTGTAATCGCGACGTTCGGAAGACAAGTGTTTCGCGCCATCAGGATCGCACCCGTTGTATCCAGTGTCGTTTGAACAATAGCTTCCCCTCGATGCAATGGAGAGAGGGAAGTCAAATGATGCGCGGCAGATCTAGTTTCGACTGTAGCTTGAGGGTTACTCAACCCAACTGAACCCAACAAGGATGAGTTGGAGAGATGTACTCGATGCGTGTGCGCAGACTTTATCGTTTGTTTCAAGCATTTACTCCTAAATGTTTTAAATAATAAATTTTAACAATTAACTAGAGAAAAAATTTATTTAGGATCCGAGATCTTGGACAGCTTAATTATATTTTTTTTTGTGTAAATTTTGTATGTTTTTTCCAATTTAGTAAACTATGCGGTAATTATTTCTCAGGCTTAAAATAAATCTTCAAATAAATTTTAACGCGCAATTTTTTGCTTGCTGATATTAGTTTGGGGCAAATAAAATGACCGTTTTTCTTTAAACTTCCCCCGTTTGTAGTTCATCTTCCTCCAATGCAGATACTGCTGTATACTATGTCAAAAGTACATTTCCCATACGTAAATTTGTATACATAATCTTATTTTTTAGTACTACAATTTTTATTTATTGTTATTGAAATTTGCATTTAAGTCAAGATGGAAAATAAGGAAATTCGAATAATTTGTAGAAGTTCTCAAACTCGGTTATAGTGTGGTCGAGGCAATGCGAAATATCAAGGATGATTAGGCATTTTCGAAACAATAGGAAATTAATGAAAATTTTAGAGATGGTTTAGAATAATATTGAAAAATTATTTGTCAAATTTGAGCGAGATTGACCACATAGTTAAGAAGTTATTAATGTTCAAAGTTTTTCCAATTTAATACGTACTCTTATGAACTAATCTTCTAAACAATTTTTTAAATGATAAAACATTATAAAAAAATCAAGAATTTTTCAGTAAATATCTAGATTTTTTATGTAATTTTTGATATTTTTTTATACCCAGAGATTTTATGCCGGATCTTTTTTTAATTCAAGCCTTATTTGTCAAATTTGAGCGAGATTGACCACATAGTTAAAAAGTTATTAATGTTCAAAGTTTTTCCAATTTAACACGTACTCTTATGAACTAATCTTCTAAACAAAAAGAAAACATAAAGAAAAAAATATTCGAGAAACTGTGTTTTTTTTCTTCCAGCATACTTAGTGAATAACGTATAAATAATTAAGTCAATATATAACCTGCAACAATTTATTTTAATACTTTTGAAACCGAAGTGACGGGCACGCACACGTTCAGGGGTTTAGAATAACTTCTTTCGGCGAAAGTTCCACGAAAGAACAACGAGACGTTTGAAAAATTTCGGTCTGGAGACACAAACCGATAATTTGCCTCACGGACATCCACTTTCCGTTGACGACACTATTTTAAAGAAACATAGTTGAGATGGATCTGACATTAGCAATTTGAAAGACAAAAAGGCTCAATATTCATCATTCAACTATTAGACATTTACAAAGGCTGGGAAAAGTAAAGAAGTTGGATAAATAGGTTCTTCATGAATTAACGGAAAAAAACAAGACGTTTAAAAAAGATAAGACATTCGGAAACTTGCACTTCTTTGCTTTCTCGGTATAATAATCAAAGAATATTGCACAGAATTGTGACGTGTGATAAAAAATTGATATTATATACTAACCGTCAAAGTTCAAAACATATGCCAAAACTTTCATCCTAAAAAGATTATAGTTTTAATATGATGGTCAAGTATGAGAATCCTGCATTATTCATTTAACAAACAAGGTGAGGCTATAAACGCTGATAAATACTGTCAAGAAATTGATTATGTATGAAAAACTGCGCGTTCAACAGTCGACATTGAACAATAGACATGGTGAATTGTTACTTCATGATAATGCCAGACCATACGTTGCGAAAAAAATTATTCTGAATTAAACAAATTCGAAATTCTCCCTCATTTTTATTCTCCAGATATTGCAACGACCGATTTACCAAACATTTTATTCAAACATTTGGATAGGTTCTAACTGGGAAAGTTTTTCGAGAAGAAAAGTGTAAAAGATACATTCCACGAGTTCATCTCTGGTTTTTCAGATTTAAAAAAAAATAACATTGGTGCATTTGTATTACGTTGGAAGAAATGCATTGAAGTAGATGGAGACTATTGTGACTAATATAGTAAGTGTTAAGTTTGTCAAATAAAGTTTTAAAGTTAAAAAAAAAACGCCATTTTATTTGCACCAACCTAATTTATTATTTACGGTGCAGTTTTACGGTGCAGTTTTACAAGAGTTTTACAAATTTATTAATTATACTTCATGTAGCTGAACAATTCTTTTATTAATATTTACATCTTAATATAATAAAATTGTTTCTAAAATAATCAAACATAGATATAAAAATTATTATTTAAGAATATTCATACTGCTAAATATTATTTATATTACATTTATTATTATTATATTATGCATGTTATATTTATATTTATATAATTATTAAACACTTCATAGAAAATTCACAAATGATCTTTTCTAATATGTATTTATTGTCTAAATTAAAGTACATAGATATTTTATTAATATATCCTTAAACCAAAAATAACCTGGATGATTTCGATGATACTTGCTTAAAATTAGATAGAGATGCAGTATCTGAAAGAGTATATGAGAGAGATCTTTTATAACAAAAAGATGAAAGTAAAACTTATTTGCTTCGACATATATAAAGATACGACAACACTATCTACGAAGTGACGTCAATGAAGTTCCTGTTAAACATTTATTATTCCAGAAAACGGAAATCAATCAAATAATCATTTGTCCTCATTCTCGCATGAACTTTTACTTCACAAACTCTCCGACACAAAGATACGATATTGCGTTACATCGTGACGCTTTTACACCGTCTCTTAATCCAATTGCAAGTCTTAGTATTCTTAATCGTTCGGCAAGAGTCAAAGAAGTCCAATGGCAGGCTACATTTGTTTCAATTTCGCTACGTAACTTCGAATTCCACGTTGATCCAGCCTGATAGAGTCCGATGTAGGCGTGCGTGTGTCGAGAATTCTTACCACGTGTTGGCAAAAGGAATGACGCGGCGGCCTGCTCGTCGTGACAGAGAGATATTAACACATATGTACTCCGTGTATACGTATACAAACGCTTCTGTGTCGGCGAATGCGCCGTTAGTCGAGCAGTGGGAACGTAAATATGGCCGCGGAAAGTGGCGACGGTTTGCCAATATCCCCGTCCGAGAAATCGCTCACCGGTAGCCTCGCGTCCGATGAAAACGAGAAAAGTGTCTCACGTTCGCCATCAAGTTATTCCATACGGGAGGACAAATGGCCCGATCTCGTCGTGTCCAGACCCAGAAAACTGGATGCCTGGTGGTTGCCGAGACGTGAGTACACAGCCCGATGGTTGCATGCTCCCACGACTCGGCGCGCTTTTCAAAAGTCCACTCGCGGGCTCAGCTTGGCGCTCACGTGTTAAGTACGCGTGGTCGTACTGTGCGCGCACGTGTTTCGCCATCCTTGTTGTTTCTTTATTGACAACCGTACTGCATCAATTAGAGTTGTTATATACACTCTTTTCGGCTGGTATAATAATTACGTTTTAATAATTACGTAATTGGGTCAAGTTGTAAATAGCACTTTCCCTATTACAAAGATCATAGTGTCAAAAAATTTCACTCGTGCGCAATTACATGAGATTATTAGTCGACAAACGTAGTTTTTATTGCATGTAGTATATATTTTTATATTATGTGAAATTAAGTGAGACACACATACACACGACATGTTACATAGCGCTCTGAAGACGATAATTGATAGATTTTTTAATGAAAAAGAAGTAAATAAGTAAATTAAGAAAATTGATTTTAATATTGAGTCTTGTTGCTCTTGATAAGTACAAAATTTTTCATATTTTTCTGAAAATTATATAATTATTAGATACAGACGCTATACAAATTTATAAAATGCTGATCACTCAGCAAGTATGTTTTAGGAATTTCTGTTTTAAGAATTATGTGGGTCTTTTTATTAAATTAGTCGTAAATAACAAGTTCTAGTTCGTGTTTATTTAAGCTTTGTTGGGAATGCAACAAATACTTACATAATGAAATATGTAAATGTACCCTTTTATGAATAATATCGTCAACTCGATCCATCGGCAGATTCGATTCCATCTCATGTACATATCTTGTAATTTATAAAAATCAAGGATATATATTTTTATAAAATATTTTTATACATACTTTTATATACCTTTCATAAAAAGGTTGATTTGAAAATTAGGTATGAAAGAATATGGTATGTAAATGTGATAGTTTGATTCGGAAATCTGTATTTCATTTCTTTCTTTCTAACATAAAATAAAAATAATTGTTTATATTAACGATATACAAGTTAATACGTGCAACAAGCATAAATTTCTGTACAATATTTAGAATATAATATAATTCTCGATAAAAATCAATGCTTATTCAGATTTATATTTAATATAAATATATTAAGTCTTTTCTAAATGTTGATTGTCTTTATTTTATTTAGTTTATATCACACAAAATTTATTTATTTTTTTTAAATAGGGAAGCATTTGTAACAAATTTGAAGGTTTACTAAATTAATTTAAGAGTTTTTACTATGAAGTCCGTCAGCTTCTGTAATTAATCTGTTTACTTTTCTGCGCTCTACTCACGTTCCGAGTGATAGCGCTTCGCCAGACACAATGATATCGTTTGTAGTATACAATTCTTGACAAATAATGTACGTGTATGTATTCGATATATACATGATATCAACAATTTCAACAGGATGTTTGTGAAACAATGTTTTTAATATTGTTTCTTTCTTTAAATTGTGATTAATTAACTGTAATAAGTGAAAATGCACGATTAAGTTGTTTATATTGTTAAATTTTCTACACAAAGAATTTATAGCTGCTCCAGTGCTTATCTGTGACAATACATTGACAATTATAGTGACATATATAGTGTTAAAGGCATTACAATACTCATTTGTAATCTTGTATATGAAAATTGATCTTTTCGAAATCTTGAAATAAAATTTTGAAACGTGAAAACATGTGCGTTACTCTTTTCCTACCACCCATTACTCTTCTTCATAAGTATTTTGTAAATAAATCTTCTTATTTTGTTAGTGTGCTGTTATACCGGTAAAGCAACACAGAAAAGTGATGGCAGCACCACATGGCAATGCGCAACGGCATCTGTATTGATTATCGTAGATGGAGGCAAAGTCAGCGGGAAAATCAATATCCACATTTTGCCGGCGCTCTCGTTATTTTCGACGTGAAATTTTCCTCGCTCGACATTCCGTACTCCAATTTCCAAGTTGTTTCTACGCGTGCACTAATACGTGTCGCTTCGTGATCACTGTTAATAATTGTATCATCGTGAAACTATGATGCAGTCGTGGTAGTGCGTGTTCACCATTTCTTCTTCGCTTACGCTGAGATTTCACTTCGTCGTCTCTTCGACATCTGCAGCTTAACTGGAGCATTCCTTATCAGAGCATCTACTTGCATCTACTTGCCGTTAATAAGACAAGTAGTGGTGATTGAGGAATAAGGATACTTGAAGAAATAACAAAAAGCAGCAACTCAATTAGCAAATTTTGACGTTGTTGCCAACAAACGTAAAAATCTAATTGTAATATATTGCCACTGGTGACTCATCCATTGCGACACATTTTTCTAACAGCTTTCTAACAGCTGATCGATGTAACATAAAGAAGAAGATACTACTCTACAATATAGTATTGAAGCAATACTATAAACTAATAGGCAATATTATAAACTAATAGATATTTTAAAAATATATATTAAAAAAACAAGTTGAACGCTTATTAATTATGATCGACTCATTATTTTAATAACGAAAAAAGGATCTAGAATTCGGATAAACGACTCCGATCTACAAGGATTATTGACGAAGAAAATCAAAATCTATACAAATCAAGTCTATGTAACAGTGAACGACCATTGAAAGATATCGCATAAATTTCGATTGAAACATACACGATAGAGGAATCGTCTTCTATGCGGCAGGAATCCCTGACTGGTCTGAAATTGCGGCCGCCGGGTGATCACGGTGGTGTACATCACGGCGGGGTCATGTTGGAAGAAGATATGGCTGGTGCTCAGGACACAATATATCTGTGCAATTTTCGAGTGTCGGTAGATGGCGAGTGGCTCTGTCTAAAGGAGCTTCAGGATGTCGAATTCTCGTTCCAAGATTCGATGCAGCGGTCACCCTCACCGCCACTCGCTCTCAGTGGTATTAATCATCATCGTGATCACCATCATCACCATCATCATCATCATCATCATCAGCAACAGCTTCCCGAACAGCAAGAGCTTCGCGATATTATGCCATCAAGTCCACCGCCATTGCAGCACGTCTCTAGCTTGTGTCTGTACTGGATGTTACTGCACTCACCCGTTTTAATTGGCGGAATTGTATTCGGGGATACCTGAATCAGTTTTTTTTTGCTCAGCAAAATTTACTAATTTTGTGTTGTGACATTTACCAATTACGAAATACGTATCGCTTTTTTTGCTCATAATGGAGAATAAGTTTCTTCCTCTTTGTCGCTTTAGCGTGAACGCTTTGGTTGGAATGCATTTCTTCAATGGCGTTACAGATCTGCGCTTACGGTTGCACTTCTTTATTTATTTCTCAATTGTTTTAGAAAGTATAAAATTGTGAAGTTGATGCATACTTTGCTACGCAATCATTCTTACATTGTTTAAGTTTCAATATGATCTTAGTTAAGAATATTTTTATATTCAAGACTTGTCGCTGAATTTGAAATCATTATTTTGAGTATTAACGAGGGAAATTAATAGAGATTATACTGCAAGTCAGAACAGACACGTATTGTTTTTGCAGCACGAGATCCGGTGATCATCGAGAGGAGTAATCTCGTTAACATTTCAAAACTAATCGTCAAGGAGCTGATTGAAACATCTTTGAAATATGGTCGTATGCTCGATTCTGACCATATGCCGTTGCAACATTTCTTCATCGTTCTTGAGCATGTGCTTAGGCATGGTTTACGACCGAAGAAGGTAAAATTCTTGCCATCGTGCGGACAGCGAAATAATTTTTCCAATCTGATATTAATAAGCCTCCAATTTCAGGGTCTTCTCGGACCCAAAAAGGAGCTGTGGGATATTCTTCAGCTCGTAGAAAAATATTGTCCTGAAGCACAAGATATTACGTCCAGCATTCGTGATTTGCCTACTGTTAGGTACTGCGTATTTCATTTCGGCAATGTGATTCATATTTATTTGCTTCTGCAACTAATGTTTTGTGCCAGAAATTTTTTTAAAACATAATTGGTACATTTTATGTTATGTAAACAAAGATAGATGTTTTACATTTTTTTCAAGGAATTTTGTAGATAATTTTTTTATTATTAATATTTTTATATTTTTGCTTTTTTATTATCAGCATTTATCAAGAGATGCGATAGCATTTCACATCAAGTATTTTCCTTTCACATATCATTCTTTCGTGAATGATTTTCTTTTTAAATCAGATTAATAGCTACAATTGGTAATTACATTTATTAATTGAGATTTTAATTAATTTGAAATTTTTGTCGATTTCTTTATAGCTTTTTTTTGAGACATAATATTTTGAAACCACAATCATTTTTAGGACGGCTATGGGTAGGGCACGCGCTTGGCTGCGTATGGCATTGATGCAAAAGAAATTAGCAGATTATCTCAAAGTTCTGATAGATCACAAAGATGATATTTTATCCGAATACTTCGAACCAGATGCTCTGATGATGAGCGAAGAGGCAATTGTAGTCATGGGATTATTAGTGGGATTAAATGTGATCGATTGTAACTTCTGCGTGAAGGTCAGTTTGGATTATTTTTCACATGTGTGAAATTGTGCATGTGTGCGTTTGATTAGAGCAATAATGATGTTCAGCCAAGATCTATTGTGACAGGAAGAAGATCTCGATTGTCAACAGGGCGTGATCGACTTTTCATTATATTTGCGCAATAGTAATCATATACCTGGTGAATCACCAGACGATGAACTCGAAAATGACAATATGACTACAGTACTCGATCAGAAGAATTATATCGAAGAGCTTAATCGACATTTAAAGTAAATATTTAATTATCTCGCAAATTTCGAATAAAAAGTCCCACATACGAATGTTATTATTCGATATTTGACATTTTCCTTTGCCGATTTTAGTGCAACGGTAACGAATCTTCAAGCTAAAGTAGAATCTCTGACGACAACGAATGCTCTTATGAAAGAGGATCTTGCCATTGCTAAGAACAATATTTTATCGCTTCAAGACGAGAACAGACAGCTAAAGAAGGAACTTGGTATTGAAGTTAAAGATGCAAACGAGGTATACATCGTTGAAATTGCGTGTTACGTATAATCTGTATGATTACCGTATTGTTAAAGAATCGATTTAATTTCAGAACGGAAAGGTACCTCTTAAAATAACAGAAACTACTGCTGAAATCGAAGAGCTTAGATGCAGAATAGAGTCTGAAAAGAAATCTCGGCAAGATTTAGAGAAAGAACTGGAATTACAGGTTAATAAGAGCTCATATTGTTTTACGTGATACTTATTTCTGTACAATCTTGAATCTTTATACAAACACAATATTGCAATTCTTGATACTTTCTTACGACGATATAAACTTATAAAAGTTAAGTAAAAATGCACGTAGCGATTGATGAGTATTATTTTTTGTCTTTTTTTATACAGATTAGCATGAAATCTGAAATGGAAGTAGCTATGAAGTTGTTAGAGAAGGATATACACGAAAAACAGGATACTATAATATCTTTAAGGCGACAGCTGGAGGATATCAAATTAATCAACTTGGAAATGTACAAAAAGCTGCAGGTTGTATAACTTGCAATATACCTATAATTTTTTAATAATAATTGTATCATTTTCTAATCTTTGTGATATAGCCTTTTTGCATTTTATCTAATCAATTACTTTATTAAATTTTATTTAAAAAGAGAAAGAGAGAGAGGAAACATTTAATTATAATGTTTATTTATGATATATTAATATTATAATTTTCTTCAATAAATTTGTCTCGATTTAGGAAATTTTAATGATTTATAATAACAATTTTTTTACATATGTTTTTAATAAATAATATTTCTATAATAATTAAACACATTTACGACATTTAGCTATATCACGGAGACGTGATTTCTTTATAACTTACTGTCTATAAAATTTTTTAATCATAGAATTTATTTTTAAGTGAAACCATTATAGTTATAGCACAGAAGCAATAACCTGCTTTATATGCATATTTTTCCGTATTTTATTTAAATTTTCGCTATTTATTAATATTTTAGCCTGTTAGTGAGTAGTTAAATTGTCTTTTATGCAAGATAGATAATATTAGGTAATACGTATATTATACTAGCGTATTTAAGCGCTTTTTCATGGATATGCTGACAATGGTGGGAATTTTTATTCCTCCGGAATCTTTTCTTCTCAGAGAAGATTTCGGTGGGCACGTAAATTTTCCATTTCTGGATGTGTTTCCCTTGTAGGAGTGTGAGTATGAGCTGACACAGAAGGGCGAGATGGTAAGCCGTCTTCACGCGAAGACCAATCAGATCGGCAAGATCCTTAACAACCTCGAGAAGTATAATCATTTGATGAAGGAAGGCGAAGGTGTACGAAGCCCCACTACTCCGGGTGGAGTATCGAAATCTATTCTTAATAAGACTAACCCCTCTTCTCTGAGGGGTTGCCTACCCGCGGAGAATGCGGCCACCCGGTCGACAGTCGACCATCAACGGTCTCTTGACGGGCAGCAGCCCCTGGCGACAGCCTCTAATGACAAATTGAAACAGAGTCGTTCTACCTCCGAGATTTCCAAGAATAGTTCAACGACCGAGCAAGCTGCGAAAGAATAGAGACAACCGCCTACCCTTACACGATTAATTCCACAGCGAATCTTGACACTTCTGATATCGCGGCTATTCAGTGCTGCACGCGAAGCGTACATTTTTTATACGTACACCCTACAGAGTCGTGCAAAATTACTTTGCCAGATTTCCACTTGTGTTTCGCGCATAGCATACTGTCGTACACATTTATTCAGTGCCACTTTTGAAGATTAATCGATGTTATGTTGACGAATTATGCGTAATTACTATGATGTAACGAAATGATGTAGCAGACTTCTCTGAAGTCGATCGAGTTGCCGACGCTTTAATCCAACACGAATCATTACGTTAAAGACAATAACTCTCATAGAAGTTTCTACAATATAGCAATATAAAGTACATGTATACATTAATATTTTCATTGAATAATAATTGATTATAATTTGTTAATTGACAAGTTTTAATTATGACGCATACAGCGTCTTGAAAAATTTGTCAATTTAATGTTGATGATTAAAGTGAAAAACAATATTGCATAACACAGTCATATGATATGTATATGTTAAAATATAAATTATTTACTGTTATAATAAAAAACTTATTAAAAGTTATAATGTTATAAATTTAAAACCTAATATTTTTAAAATAAATTTGTTATATATTTCCCTATTATTGACAGGTGTCAGGACAGACATTATATGTATAGATGCAAGACAAATTTTAATTATAGAACTAGAAATTTAAGAAATCTAGGGATTCTACCAAACATTTCGTTACATCATATTTGCGTTATATCACATATTCTACAAATTACAAGAATTTTCAAGAAGATGCATCATTCTATTAAATTCATACTATCATATGCCTAATTATTAAGAAAATGATTTTCCACTCAATGTGCATCATGTTGCTATTCCAGGTTTAGAAATTTGGGCAAGCATCGTCTCTTTTTCTTTCGCTTGTACTCAATAAATATTTATTTCAGGAGTGCGAAGGCTCACTTAAGCATAAGACAGAACTGATTACAAAGCTGGAAGCTAAAACACTGTTGATGAGCGAGACCATCCAGAAAATGGATGAGAAGTATGTTTTATTTGTCTTTCATTAGTATTAATTAACTTATAAGTGCAATTTAATCACGCGCATACTCGTAATCTTTAATATAATAACCACATACACATCAAAAAATATTTTACGCTTTATCTTGCGTTTTTGTACTGAGGCGTTAACATCTTTTTTTCTGCTAAATTTTTATCTGATCAATTACTAACATGCGAAAGATATATTGGTAATCCAGTTTTCCGTTTAGTACTGTCGTAAATTTCTATATATAGAGTTTCTATATGATGAGTGAGATGATGGAATTAGTTTGATCAATATTGCTTTATCTGATGGCGTATTAATATCATCGACATTTCTCGTGCAAGAATGCAAGCGTGCAAGAATAATAGAAATGTTATGTGTTTGTATCAGAAATTCAGCTTATTCTTATTATATATATTATTCATTCTACATAAAACGGTGAAGATACCCTTATAAAAATTTTTCACCGTTTTTGGCCCGTTTTTGACCGGCGAAAACGGTCAGTTTGAGTGGTAAAAACGTACATTTGATTCAATGAGTACGATCCGTTTTTAGGGCGCAAAGGGGCAATTTTCCGTAAAAATGAGTGATTAAAACGGATTGCGTACGAGTATATCCGAGTGGTAATAACGTATTCTTATGAGTATTTTTGAGTGGTAAATACGTGCTGTGTGTAAATTTGAGGTGTAAAAACGTACATTTAGCTACGAGCAAAAAATACTCGTTTAGCACTCATAAATACTCACACAGCACATTTTGGCTGCGTTTCGATATTCACTGCAAGTACTGAAAATCTATAGTGTATGTGACGTAAACTATAGATTTTTAATATTTGCAATGAATATTGGAACGTAGCTTTTGAAATAAAATAATCAAATAATCAATCATTATAATTGTTCATTTATTTATAGTAGTTTAAAACATTTATATAAATTTATATAAATTATAAAAATTCGTGGACATATTTTTAAGTTTGTAGAATAAATGTACTTCAATTTAGAGACAATCCGCGGATATTTTCTTGTGAGTAAAAAAGAAACGTACTAACGTGTTGTTACTCATCAACGGAAAATTGAATATTGAAAACGGACAACCTACTTCGTCCTCATCTTTGTGAGTAAAAAAGGAACGTATTAACGTATTGTCACTCATCGACTGAAAAACGAGTGTTAAAAACGGACAATCCACTAAAAAATACTCATACACATACTCGCGTATACTTGTCATGCTCTTTCGCAATAGACTAAGCGTGCTTGAAAGTGCAAGAAACGGACATAAAAATGATAAAACGGGCTAAAAGCGGGCTAAAAACGACCTATATGAGATGTAAAAGCGGTGAAAAATTTTTATAAGGGTACATGTATATTTCCGGCTCTTATAAATAAGCCGGAAAACGGCTCTACATTCCTTGTTGTAAATAAGTTATTTTTCCATTTCAAAATATTCTCCGTTACATAATTATTGCAACTAGCAATTGCATTTTTAATATATCAAAAATTTAAACGATGCAAACTTTTTTTGATGAATGTACATATACAAGATATGCTCCAGCTTCGATTTACGTAAATTAAAAATTTTGCGTGTAAAAAAACGAAAGTCTTTTAATTATATAAAAAATTATTTATTATTGTAAAAATACGAAAAGAGCTAATGTTTACTTTTCTTATATGCTTCAACATTTTGGTTAAAGTATCGTGATTGAGATATTATTCAGAAAAATGTGACATTTGTAAAAACTTGATCATTCTTTTCCATGAAATTTTTTACGCGATGTTAAATTATTTCTCAAGGAAGCGTTGAAAATATCTATTACTAAATTATTTTAGAGGGCATTATATTATATTTACGTATAAATATAATTGTTGTGATAAGATTTCCTATCAGCTATACGTTATACGGAATTTTCGGCGAATTTGAATTGGTCAAACCAATTTAAATAAAGCACGCAAATAAATGGACAATTCTAGCTAGAAATGATTTATTTTTTACTTAGATGTCGCGAATGTGATCGGATTAGGTAAGATAGATTAAAGACTCGCGTAAAGTTCTAGAATCTTAAATTAAACGAAGTCGTCACGGGGATATTGGCAAACTTCGCTAAATGGCTACTCTATAAATATTATATCAACATGTAGCTGTTAATACTGATTAGATTAACAGTTATTTTGAAGTCTTTTGCAATAATCAATAAATTTATACATTCTATCATATAATTATACTAATAAAATTCATTAATGCTATCGAACAGAAAAAAGTAATATTATCAAACATCTAATCATGCAATCTCATTTCTTCACACTTATTCTTCACACTTATTAGTCTTCAAATGAACGAAAATTATCCTGGTAGAAATTCATGCAGTTTGACTGAGCACTGGGCCCGTTATTATCTAGTATTACTGAATTTCAAGAGAGGTTAGAAGTGACAGTTGTCAAAGATTACAAATGATGACAAATGACCAAGAAACACGCATAAATGAAAGATTTTATGTGTGTTTCTGTTGTAAGTAATATTATATATTATAAATAAAATATATAATTATAATATTATAATATGTTATACAACACTAATATTATAATTATATATAATCATATATAATTAAAATATTATATGTTATATAACACTATGTTATGAAAATAAGATAAAAATAAATATATCTAACTAAAATTTTTTGTCATATACATATATATGTATCAAATTTTTGAATATATAATATATTAAATTTAAATATGAATTTATTACTCGTTATATAGGTATATCATTCAAATTATACAGTTTTTTTCTATTCATTGTTCTTTTGTTATGACATAACTAAATTCAGATCTTGTACACTTTTTCTATGCAGTAACTGTGCGAAAAGTGTTACATCTTGATTGGTACGACAGATTTGCTGTTTAATTACTAGAAAGAAGCCAGCTTAACTGCCTAATAACTAATTGAAAATTGTATTTATTTCTACCAGGGTAACTTCTTATCAAAAAATTTTTATCTAATATTATTTCAAGGAAAGATAAAATATAAGTAAACTTTTATACTCTTCTTCGTATCTAAATTAAAACACTCGTTTTTATTCATGATAATCGTTTAAGGAACTGATTCGTGATTATGTTTCACCGAATCATTCCTTTTTCATTTAATGTTCATACATAAAAATAGCTTTGCTTCGAACAAATTATATTGTTGATATCTATAGTCAATACATTTATCCATGCAAGACATTTTTCTAGATAATAGTGTTATTTCCTTATTGGAAAATGTTCGATGGTAATTAATTAAACGTGCCATATCCATATTACTGATATACTTACTTATATAAGCGCAGTGAAAATTATAACGCACTCTGACATTACGTACTTGTACCAACAAAAATAAATTTATGATAGAAGAGAGTGTGAGTTTGTTTATCCCAGAGTCATCGCCTATTAAATTAAGACTCCACGACTTAATACAATTTTTGTGAATATTATAAATACCAAATAAAATTTTCTTCTTATTTACTCTTGTAATTATAATAAACTGTCACTGTTTACATGATAATATTTTGTGAGGTAAGTTATACTTATAACAGTTATATATATATATATATATATATATATATAATATATATATATATATATATATATATATCTTAAAAATATTTTTATATAAAATAAATTATAAATTAATAAATTGTATAAAACACGACGGCTTTATTATTTTATTAAATTTATTTATAAAAAGCATAAACAACGTAAGATGCATTTTTATTTTATGATAATGAAACAAAATGATAAATTTGTTTAAAAATGATAACTTTGACAAATATTTGGCCAATGTAATAGCACATATATTATATATTACTTGTGCTATTACTTGTGACTTAAATGTAATTAAATGTAATTAAATATAAAATATAATACCAATTAAACATAAATTTTCTGGATTGGCACTTTTGAAATCTCATCCTGATATTTGATCATATTTGTATTAGGTTCATATTTATTAATAATTTTATATTTTTTATTCCGTTTTTTAAAATAAATAATTTTATTGTTTTATATAAATTTACATTAATTTGTTTCATATTTTTTAAAATGCAATCACAAAACTGTTCCTTAAATGCGCTTTTCGAAAAAAACACTTATTTACTTACAGATAAAATATATATGACATAGCATTTATTTTAATAAAATTCTGAATTAAATAATAAATTTACTTAAATATTTTTCAGTAAGTTTAATTTAACAAATTGTATATGTAATATAAAAATATTTTTTCTACTAATGGATAGGAATAAGTAGCGAATAGCAAACAAATTAAAATATTTCTTGGCGAGAAATATATAATTGACTATTGATGTCATTCGATAATTTTGTTTTGAGAGCAAAGAAGGTCATCATCTTAAATATAACTATCACGCAGCATTACATTCCCATTTTGAAATCCTGAACTATTCTTGGAGGTTAAAGATCGTTGAGCCATTTGAATGAAATAGCTTCTGGCAGTGTAGACACGAGTTTTATACCTTCGACGTTTAAGTACCACCGATTTGACTTAATCAGGTGCAAGGAGATGGATGGTGTCAGGTCGGGAGCGGAGGAGAAGCTGAAGATCCTGGGTGCCGAGGCTGCCGAGAGGGAGGCACGGACGAATGGGGTCGAGAGGGAATTGCGACTTGAGCGCGAGTGGAGAACCTCCTTGCAGGAAACATCGATCTGTAACACGGAGAAGATCTCTCAATTACATCAGGAGATCGATCAGTTGAAACGGGTGTCCGAGGTACGTACCCACGGGCGATCTGTATTGCCTTTTAACCGTATCTGCGGCGAATAAATCTCACGGTATCGCCGTTATCGTCGTGCCGTAAGGCGATACTCGTAAGTTCAGACAACAGTGAGCCTCACAGAAACGACGATCCGATCTTTCTATTTAAATCTCATCCCCGAAACCTGGATTATAAGTCCGTACCTAATTCAATTCGCACGCCGTGCGGAGATTTATCTGCCTTTCGATAATAGAACCGACAATAAGTACGACGGTGCCGTCTTGCAGTGCTAAAATAGATTAATGAAATTATTTATTTCAATTGGATTTTTATTTCTACCTCATGCACGCTATTTGACAGTTTTATAATTGAAAAAGATAATTTAATTCTCTCTTTTTTTAATCTGGACACAGGACAATGACATCCACCGGGTGTATTGTTAAATATAATGACCATGTTTAATGTATGAATTACAAAAATATACTATTCCAGTAACGTGAAAATTAAAAGTCAGACAGTAAATGCGCTAAGTTATTGCAAGATAAAAAGATTTTTTGGGAATATAAGAATTTATTCAGATTTTACATGAATCAAATTAAAATTTGAAAGAATAATTTATGCAATATTAACATAATGACATGATTTAGGTTATCTAAAAAATACTTTGTATACATTTTACATATCCATTTAAAGTAATATATTAATCACCAAAAGATACACATTTGCAAGTATTTACAAGTTTTATCATATTCGAGTCGCATTTTAGTGGCAGCCAACTGATGATTGCAGCCTTTAATCGCAGCGATGGACGAATGAATGTGTATATGTCGGATAATCACAATTATGGTTGTTCCAGAGGTACTTGACGCTTCAAGAGGAGTATTATGCTCTGAAGGAGGTGTGCGGCGAGCAGGAACGAACTCTGGAGGAACTTGGCGGACAATTGAGCGCGGCCAAATTAGCGGCGGCTGAACTGCGCGAGGCCGCTGACAACGCTCAGCAACAGCAGCAGCAGTCGGCACTGCAAGAGGGCTCGGTAACCTGGGCAAATGATCGGATGGTCACCCAATGCAAGGGGTGCAGCCGTGAGTTCAACATGACTCGTCGCAAGGTAATCAAACTTTTTAATTGCTCTCACGCCTTCGTAACTTTCCTCTTTTGCTCTCCCTCTCTCTCTCTCTCTCTCTCCCTCTCTCTTTCACCCTAACTTCCGTCTCAACTCTCAGTTTCTTCGGCTTCACTAAAATTATCTTCTCTCCTCCGCTTCTCTCCTTGCCTCCTCTTTCGTTTAACCGATCTATTCGCAGAGAGACTCGCGCGCGCGGAGAGAATCGGCTGAAAGCGCAGCTCACCGTTCGTAATTGTTCAATTATCTCCGCCGTTCGGGAAATTACTGCTTACCCTGATGCGGGTTCCAGCCATCGGACTTGACGGAAGGGACAAAGCGAAGTAAACGCGCGTTAAATGACCAGGATCGTTCTGGTCGTGGCAGGGCAGACTTGGCATCACCACGGGATACACTTACCTCCGGCGAAGATCTGATGGCGCATAAGGCTGGGCGCTCGTCAGGTCGTCAGGATCCCTCGAGATCGAAATCGCTCCTCGCGCGCAACAACTTTGATGCACGACAGTCGTATTATTAGAGATAGCGGGTTATCACGTTGCTTGGGCCGGCAATTACACTTAAAAGCTTTCGTTTACCTAACTTCCCCCTTTATTAAATCGCGATAGGCCGTAACGAGGGCCGGAATTTGCGGATAGATAAGAGCCGGCTGAGGGATTACTGGCTTAAACAAGTTCTCGAGCGGCTGTTGTTAAGCACTTGCCGCGAGAATGTAACGGCCATGCGTCCGTAACGCTTTTTAATTCCTTCATTAGGGAGTGAGAGACGTGTCGCGTTACATGGTAAAAGCGGGCGATTTCTCGGACCGCGCAACGGAGCTCGGTGTGAGAACTCCTCACGCCGATGAGAAACTCCTCACTTCCATTTTTCGAGCACTAATCACGCGTACCGGCACGACATGGGCACTTAAAGTATTCGCGCGGAGATCTTGATCGTTCCGTACGTTGCAGTTGCGTGCATCGATAAGGGAAGCGCGCGGCGCACCAGCAACGAGTGAGTGTATTCGTGCATTCGTCATACGGATAAGTTCTGTAGGATTTATGCGCGGTCGAGAGTTTATCGAAATTACATGAGCGATAAATAATAGAATTTTTCAAAATCAGCTGTGGAATAACCCGCTCGCGGAGATTCCAAAACATCGCGACTCCTCGTTTCGTCATCAATAATTGTCGTAACGATTAATTTTGGGTGGCCCACATCTGGAAATTCCATCTATTGTGGAAATGCTAAAGAAAATCTTTTGTTTAGCTATAAACTAAAGCTAAGGGGACTGTGTGCGGAGCAGTGTCCCTTTCTTTCCAGGACGTCCAATTACATTATTTGCATCATCATCCGACATACATTTATGATTACGTGTTGTGCATGCATGGCCTGCATGCATATTCAGTCGGCAATGTGATAGAGACGTTGCTCGCGTACATAAAATACATTAGGCCGTATTCTCTTCTCTGCTCTAGCCGTTCGAGGAATATATACATGTGCCCGCGTGCGAGGGAACGGGTTACGGAGAGGGTTGAAAGGAGAGCGTAGAAAAGGGTGGTAAGTTATTGCATAATAACAAGGCAGTATTCGAAGTATCCTTTTACTCATTTTTCGCCCGGTAGGTGTATTACCATACTGTTTAATATAGAATAGGCCACCCATGGCCCAGACCAGCTGTGTGGGTGGGAATCGTGCCAGTGGGCAAGCGTTCGTTGGCAGGTGCGCAACGGAGACCTGCCGTGCGGAAGAAGGCGCGAAATCTTCGAAAGGGTTTGTTTACGGAACGGACGGAAAAAATACAGGCTGGCCGCGAGCTTTCGCGGACAAAACAATTCTCGCGTTTTGGTCCACATCGCTCAACGCTGTTGACCACGGTCAAGACACTGTAAACTCACATCTGTTTTTTTATGCACGGTGCCCCCGGCGCACCGATAATTGCTTTGCACGCGCACTTGACACGATTCCCACGGATTGTGCAAAATTTTGATTCCGCGGTGAGATGTTAACGAGACGAAGCGCAAAACTTTTCCCATGTATCTTACGCGTCGCTGAGCGCTTTAATTTGCCTAACAGTAAATCGCGACAGCCAAGTTTCATTTTGTGGTAACATGTAAACATTTTCTAATGGGTAGAGCCAGAGTTGAGTCAATAGCTCAATGTGTAAAATGTAGATATTAATTTTGTAGATATTAATTACGTCGTATTGAGATGTATGTGAGTGTGTGTAACATTTCAAAAATTATGATTACACGTCTTTTTACATGTGCAAAATTTGGTTCCTTTTTCTTAACTGTTGTTCGCCGTGTGCGAGAAAAACGTGAAATAGTTATTATATTATAAAACATCGCAGATTTGATTATTGCGTGAGGAAGCGTACGATACGCTTGCGATATTGGAGCATCATAAGCAATATCAAGTTGAGTATAGATGCTGATAAGTGAATGTTATATATGCGGTAGAATGGCGCCGTAAAAGATTGCGCTGAGAATATTCCATGTGTTGTACAAACCTGAAGCGAAGCTAAACGACGTATAAAATATGTATCTTACGCACGATGAATATGCATATTTCAAAATCATAATTAATTTTTCCCAGTTCTCTTAGAACTCTGTTCATTTTATTCGAAATTAAGGCAGACCTCACGACGATGTAACCGTCTTAACTTTCTTTCATGTGGCGCCTCTAATTTTGATAAAGCTAATTGAATAAGTTTGCTTGCTGGAATATATTAACATATTGAACACATTGGTTATGAGACCAATGAAGTATATTTGCAATACTTGCAAATATACTATAATTGCAAAAAAAAAGACTTTGTTCGCCGTTTCATCTACGAAGATAAATAAGCATGCAATGACATTTGCGTCTTTTTAACTCTTAACTTTAGAGACGAAAACTCATTTCCTTGCTCATGCGATTGCATAAAAGTGAGTTTGCCCGATGTTACGCGCTACAAAGGCGAGCGAGGTAAGCCGCGAGATGGTCTCCTCGGTTTATCCAAGACTTTCGCGTCCGCGCCAAGAGTCGAGTCATCTCGCGAGGAATTTATAGATCGCTACGGTCGATCATTTGCTCGACAGTATCTCTCGGATCTGATCTCAGACTGATTTATTCATCTTGAAAAGTATCTGTAAGTAGGTATCTATCACGGTTAAGATAAGGCGTACTTGAGGCACACCGGTTACGGAGTTGCGGGCACCAATCTACTGCGTTTCGGTCGTAAGTCATGATGACGGTTCAATAATTAACTTCGTGAGGAAATCGGTTATCGGGACGATATTATTCGGGCTCTTACTTCTCGGTAATAACCAGGCAACCACTCTCCCGCACCCTCACCACCTCACGCTAAGAGGGAAACGACGATCCGACTATCTCACTTAGAGGATTCAATTTAGATGTAAAATTTAGAATCGTCACCTTAGTTACGCTTCTCTTTTGGCTTCTGGAGTACGCGAATACCACGTTATTATAATAGACTGTCGGTAATGGCTCGAAAATAAAGATTACCGGAATAATAGGAAAACGAGGGGCACAAATGAATGCGAAGATGAAACGCATGGATACCACACAATCGCGTTTCTGATCGCGACTTGCAAATTTGTACGGATTTCTTGTATAGTGAATCAATGATAAATTCCTTATACTAGTTTTGAATAAGAGCTATACTATTCAGAAAATTCAACATGACAAAACATAGAATACTAGACGCGTTTGACTAGTATTTTTAGTGTATCTTTCTTCATTTATCTTTTCCATCTGTAATCCTGAGGAAGACTACAAAAAGATAAACAAGAATATTGAGACTTTCTGCATAATCGATGCGATTAACACGAATTAACCCTTATCTTCGTTATTTCTCGTTTGTCACTTTCAGCAGCTTGTGCCAGTCAGTCCTGTTCCATGTCCGTCTATACTTCAACAATCTAACGACTCTCACATGGAAATGACCTGTGCAAGAAACACCGCAAAAAAGCATTAAGCGCTCTCTTACCTGAAGTTGACGCGCGGACAATAGTATCCCTGGTGCCGAGTGCAAAAAGTTCCAGCCGTTGTCCGCGTGCCAGCTTCAGGTACGGGCATGCACTTTTTTTGACCCGAACGTAACGAGCACACGTAATCCGTAACTGCGAACTACGCTACAGAGCTTTTTACTTTTCAGCGTGTAGACCTGAGGCGGGCAAACTCATCGCTATTATATGCTGCGAAGTTGGTGATTGGTTTGGACGTTTCCGTTAAAATCCTAAACTGTAGCTACAAGATTAAAACACTACATTGACATTGCCCCGAGATAATCGAGATATCTTATAAATTATTGTCGATTTTCATTCGGAGTTTAGCTCGGAAATTAGTTAAATTCAATTGAATTTAAATGTGCCTGTCCGTCACATTACTACACTTCGCAAATGTTGAAGTTACAATATAAATGAAATGTTTGAAGTTACAATATAAATTGTAAATATAATAAAGTATTATATCTATAATTAGTATTTATTTTTTAGCTTTTTATTTAAAACTTTATGTGACAAATAGCTTTACTTCTAGAACAAATATGAAGTTTGGTAACTACTTTTTCATTTTTTAAATAAACAAAAACACACTAATTTTTCTATTTTGCTATATGTTTATATATTGTTGTAAAAATGCTAAATATTTATTACATACCCTCGTTATTTAAATAATAGATTATAAAGATATCAATGTATGAATGTTAGTATTTTTATATGTATAGATGTGGAAATATATGTATATGAAGATATTGACATGAAGAGACATTTCAATATAAAATCAAATGAACCTAACTTTCATATGTTGAATATGTTTGCGCAGTAAATGAATAAATATTATAAAAATAACAATTTTTTCTACAGATAATGTTTTTGTAATATAAATGTATTACATTTTATAGTATTAGCTTCACTATTAACAGTATAATAATTTTTTATTGATAAAAATAAGTTCGACAATTAATATGAATATACTAATAGTATTTGTGAATATTTCTTTTTTTTTGTTGCAGCACCATTGTCGCAATTGCGGGAACATTTTCTGTAACGCCTGCAGTGACAATACTACAGTCTTGCCGAACTCAACGAAACCAGTACGCGTTTGTGACGAATGTTATGTGTTTCTGGTTAGTCATTACTCGGTGGTGCGTTAATATTCCGCATGCTATTGTTCTTTTTCGTAAACGAAATTGCATAACAGAAATTTTAGTTTCAAAAAATAAAGGCAAAAATCGAAAAGGCAAGAACAAAGGTAACGAAAAGGTAACGACAAGGTAAATGTAATCTACATTTGTACACGTTTTGTTTTTATTATACGTAATGCGTAACCATTTATTGTAAACTGGCCGTATACGATGATAAATCAATCTACCATAAGTGAAATTTTATTTTCACGTTGAATCTTTTTTACACAAAATAATCTCATAATATTTTAGATTTTATATGCGACGAAAATGGGAACTTAAGAGAAATATTCAACTTATCAAATTTTATTATATACATATACTCATTTCTAATTTCTTTTTATAAATAATCGACAAAGATGTACAGTCGATGGTATTCTCAAACGTATTTTATTTTGTCATAGAGAAACGTTTGTTTCATTTCATTGCACAACAGTTACGATTATCTCACCGGTGTCAGGAATGATGAGAGTTCAACGGTCTGATTATGCTAGTATTTACGAGTTTAACAGTTACGAATTCAACGTTGCACATTGCTTTTAGTGCGGTTTTGATCGTAATTACATTTGTTACGCTCAACTTGGGCAGGATCATAAGAGCGATATGATTGTACTCCAAATCCGACTTGTAAAAGTCTCAAAGCTGCAGCTTTGCTCGCGCTTGCTGCAGTGTCCAAAAATGCGTGCCTGTACAACGATATTTTTAAAATATTCTATACTATCTGAAAAGAGATATTATACGTAAATAAATGCGGTGGTTTTATAAAACGTGCGTTATTATTCATCCTAATCTTTTTGTCATCATACAAGTATCAAATGAAAACGTGCTTATAGAATCTTTCGAAGGAGAAAAGAACAGAGATAAATTATTTCATTTCTGCTATTCTTTGTAGACTGTGTATAAATATTTTCTTTAACGGGGAGAAATTAATTAAAGACGGTACTACGTAACCTGGAAAGCCTTTGACAATCTTGTGCAGCGGCATACGTCTTTAATGTTCCGGAAAACCGCAATAATTAATTAAATGTACTCCAGGCTGACAGACTCATTAACTGTGATTTAACGCCGTATGTGATAATAAACAAAGATTATAATTTCTGTGTTAGAAAGAAAGATTTTGCTCAGTATTATCTTTCATCACGCGAGCTGTGTTATAAGTTTTTAACAAAACTTTTTACAACTTATTGAAATTATGTTTTAATAAATCAAATGTTTCAAATATTTTTATATACTCTTCAAACAGTTCTCGTATACGAACGATTCAACGAATGGAAACAGCGCGATATATGATCCACTTCTCTACTTAAGTTCTATTACAGTGACATCGATCCTTCAGAAAGTATTAACAAAAAAGAGAAACGGGAATGACTTCCTCTTGCACGAAAGCGATTCGCAGAAAGAAAGCGACGGCCGTAATGTGTAATCTAGCTGCCGAACGTAAATCCGCTCCTCAGGTGCATATGCCGGTCTCTCTAATCTCTACAATGGGAACCACACGCCATTCCCATCGACTCCTCCAACGCTGGAAAAGTAGTAAAACAGTCAGCCGCCCTCCATCGCGCGCGCCGTTCTTATCCCTTTCAGACATTAACAATGCCAACCACTACGATCCCAGGCGCCGCATAAACACTCGCCAGGTGAAGCGGCGCGTGTGCGTGTCTGTGTAATATCTGTACGGTACAAGTATACGAGTGTTAAGGGAGTTAACGGTGTCGTGTTACATGTATGCTTGCGGATACTCGCGCTGCCTGACTGCGGTAAGTTTCTGGCGGGTGGTTGCGAGCCGCGGCGGGACTGCCCCTGTAGGCCAACTTGTCGGATATCTACGACTTTCGAAAGCTCGTTAGCCGCGAGCGTGCACGCTTAAACGGCCGCTAAATTGAAATCGATCCTCGGCCGCCCCGCATCGATCGTTGCGGCCTCGACGATTGGCGCAAATATATTCGCTTCCATCTGCCGTTCGCCCGGTGTGTAGCCGCGATAGAGTACCTAGTACAAGGGTGCACGCGACAATTGCTCCCGAATGAGTTCGGTCACACTCGTTGCAACCTGATTCTCCAGGATGGTCGGAGATAGGTTCAAACGGAAGATTGAACTTTACCATTGCTATAACATTCAAATTATTGAGTATGCGTACTCGTGTATTCTCGTAAAAAATATGATTAAATCGCAGATTATTTAGATTATTAAATAATTTATGATATATAGATTTTTATGCTCTTCACAGAACGTGGTCGCTACTTCTCATTTAATGACAGTTTGCAGAACGTGATTAAATAGCATTTCGTTTTTCACATCACGACGCGTCACAAGTGAAAACAAATAAATACAGTGTCGTGATCGCCGATCGTGTCGAATCAACTAACGAAAAGGAATATTTTCACCAAATTCTTTCGTAAACCTTCTGATTGTATTGGCTGTTCTTTCCAAAATGACGAGTTAGCGCGAGTGCGCGGTCATGTAAATAAAATAACGCAGTACGTTACGGGGCATTAATGATGGTATGGCGTGTCTCACGAGTCGTGGCACGCGGTGCCAAGATCATGAAGGTAAAGTTGCATTTACAGTGGAATCACTGACACGCAAAGTGGCTTGGTCGCACGTTCTTATATCGCATGTCATTGTCAGAAAAATTGACTGAAAAGCTCCTCATCTTTTGTAATATGAAGTCGACAAGTAGTGCCACGACTTATGGATGTTTACATTAAGTATTCTCGATATCCCGGATATGCCAAGACATTTCAAATTATTAAAAGCGAAGAACTTAGAGCAAATGATTACTATTATCATATTATCATTATATATATACATATATGTACACTAATTATCCTTCCGTCTTGCATATAAAGAACTTTTTTATACACAAATTATTGCGCGCAATAATTAAATTATGGGACTTATGAAATTTCCGTCGAATACTCGCGCAACGTCAAATTGAAAATTTCAATCTTGTTAGGCTCACAAATGGAATATTTTCTCAATTAGCTATGATATCAGAAACAGAAGGAAGAATTTCTCAGCGCGTTCGCCACATCTGTACTTACGAGAATCGCATGCATGTAATAAGCGAAAACAATTGTACGTAATGGTGCTGAACCGGAGGTGCGATTCCATCAAGTGGCACGCGTGCTCGAAATAGTATCCGCGAGCATGAATTATCACGCGAGCTATTTTCATCGCGATTCTTCGAGGGATAAATCGTTGATAGGGATTGCACTACTACGCTTTCCATGTCGCAAGGTGTCCTTCCCAATTTCGATATTTATTTATTATTTAGCGCTTGTTGATCCGTTTCTCATGCAGATGAAACACTATCGTGTATATCGAAACGTACAGTGACACGCAATCATGCAAAAACAAAAATTTTCTGCCACGATTGAATGCATGGGAACTTCACGAGGGGATTTTTGCTGCATGAGCGTGCATCGCGAATCGGCCCGGCAGAAATGGTGACAAAAAAAACTATATAGACATGAAAAAAAAAGCAATATTGCGTACGTATCACGCTACGGGTGGTAAAGTGAACAATTCACTGATGCATCGAAGCGTAGAAAGTTACGAGAAGCATCGAAAACAAATGATTGTTTTCCGTAACAATGCGTTGATAAACTGCTTTGTATATCATCAGTCGTTACTTTGTATTTGTTCTAATATTTTCGGAGTTTTAATAATGACTTCTTAATAGTTTAATATTTCAAATAATCTGTTTATCAAATGTCTGAAGTCAGAGGTCGCTATCTCAAGCTAATAGAAACAGCTTGTTTGTTCGGAAAACAAAATAGGGTTTTCCAATAACCGTCAGTGCTATAGCTAATTGAAAATGAAAATGATATATTTAACATCTGATAAAGATAGTATTTTAAACTCTAAAAATATATCCAGTAAATATTCGAAAATTTCCAATTCGAATTTAGCAAGCATGTTTCCGAAGCGATAAGTTGCAATGATTGAAATCCGACGTGAAATAAATATCAAAATGCTTTAAAATTCCGTGCTAAACAAGAAGCAGATGCGGAACGAAATAAGATCGTTAATATAATTATTGCGTCGTGTAATTATTGCGAAAGTAATTACCTGTAAACTTACTTTTTCTCGGCTTTTTCGACAGGCATTCTCATTAATCAAAGTAGACTTAAAATTAGTTTTGTTTCTTTGTTATGTCTATGCAAATTAGAAAAAAATAAATTTTTTATTAATCGCAAATGCAGTAACAATCTTAATTTTGTAAAGTAAATATAATTTTATGTAATACAATTACTAACATTGTAACAAAATTTATTTTATTTTATAAAATTAATTGTTTAAATATTTAATATTAATTTATTCAAACTAAACGTTAAAATTTTAACTAAACAATTAAAATTAGTAATTGTACATATTAAAAAATCAAGTTCGAATTTAAAGAAAAAAAATTGGATTTAACTGGATTATAAGTAAAATTTTAATAATATAATTTAAATTTTATATAATTTTAATATAATTTTAATTTTAACTATTTAGTTTTTTCGGTAACGAAAAATTTTAACTACGTTTTATTTGAATGAATTCATTTGAATAATAATATTAAATATTTAAACATTTTTTAAATAAAAATAAACAATATTTTATAAATAAAAATCGCTTAAATGTTTTACAAAAGAGGGTCAATAAATTGCGCGATATTAAACTTGCATGATATTAGTTATTAATATAACAATAATGTAGAAAACACAGTATTAATTGAATATCTCAAAAGTTGAATTTACCAACACCATTTACCAACACATTTCTTTATAAATTTCTTAATTTTACTATTAGAACATATTAATTAATAACTTCCTCAACTTTTTCTACTATTTTATGGAGCCAATTAGTTTTGTCTTCTGATAGGCTTAATTGTTTTCGATAATAAACAAGTTCTTTTAAGATTTTGATAGATTTTGACAATAAAAACATCTACCATATTTATTCATCTCAGAAAAAGATATGCAGATGTTTTCGATTCGAGGAAAAGTTTCAATATCCTTCAATGTTCTTCAAAGAAGTAATAACAAGATTGTTATGTACGTTGCTTCTTGTGTCGCATGCATCCCGTGTATGTATGACTGCACGTACGGTTCTCCTCTTCGCCAAGCGTGTATACGCAATTGCGTCGCGTTTGCGCTTCGTCGCGCTCGAGTTTGAATCACGCTGATAGTAAACACAGATATCTCCGCGTCTTCTCACCCAAGTCCGCTCAGCTCACCACGGATGACGGAGTCGCGTAAGTTGCGGACTTACGGAACGAGGTAGCACGCAGGCGCCCGCATGGTTGGCGGCAAAGCGGAATCGCGGCGGTAAGCGTCGCGGCGCCCGGCGTTTACTCCTCAGTTGACGTAGCCGCGTCGTCGACGTAGCAACATGTTCCCCGTTCTCGCGATCCCGGTGTTCTGCGTCGCGACATGGGTATCCGCGCTGAACGATCCGTTATCAGGTAAAATTATTCACCGAACATCCCCGGCAGACGCACGACTCCCCCCGGTTGCACCGATTCTGCACGATCCCGAACAGCGTTACGCACCTCACGCAATTATGCAATATACATTCCTCTCTCGATGAAATCCACCTTAGCCGTCTCCGATGAGAACCGTCGCGATGGTCGACCATCGCTCGCGATCGAAGGGCTTTCGCGATCGAGATCTTCGTGAGCGACAGGGAAAAAGGGGTGGCTTATTCCATCGTTTTTACGACTTTTTCGCACGAGGTCTGCGTATTTAATCATGCACTCTTTTTCTTTTTCTCTTTATCTCCCTCTTTTTCTCATTCCTCGAGTCTTTCGTCTGAGAAAATTTTACGGTCGGCTTTTACGATTGCGGTTTGTTTATTACGTGGATGATAAAAGTCAGTAGGTGATTACGAGCCGGCCGTAATTTAAACGAACGAGATTGGCCACGATCGAGTCACCTATCCCGCTGTATCGCTTCGCGTCGTGCCGCTTTGTCGCCAGGAGCTTTGCTTCGATCCCGCGGGAACGATCGTAACGCGGTATCGCGAAGCGAGTTTATTCCGTTCATCGCGATCGTGGGATACGCCGCTTGATCGTAAAATTCTCTGCGACGAGTCTGCGACCACACAAACACACAAAGCTCTTCGCTGAATTTTCTTCACCGAGGCGTTGATCTTTCGAATCAACGTGATTGGGACGAAAAAGTCTCAAAAGTTCCCTTTGGATCCTCAAACACTAGCCAGTATCTGCTGTAAACGGGAATAACCGAAAATGGTTGCATTCAAATGGGAACGAACAGAGTCGGCGTTGTGCCATCTCACTATCTGTTTTGTTCTTTCTTCAGCATCGTCCATTTTTCTTCTTGGTCGCGTTAGCCTCCCGCCGCAATCGCTCCTATGGTGAATCGTGACAAATATAAATTATCACAGCGGAAGTTAGTCCAGTGAACTCCCCCTTATCCTTTTGCGTGATAATAATTACTCTCTTTCTCGTCTGGGAAATAAGTTCTTTAGTCGTCAGCTGAAACACCTTCGTAGATCGTACCGGTGATCCTCCGTTTATTCGCGTCCCGAGCGCGATTACTCGAACGTCTCGCGATGGCGAGACAAACTAGCAGAAATTTAAAGGGAGACGTAAGGGTCGCGAGATTTCCGCGTGACACCGCCGCGCGTCGGCACGTGGTATGCCAGCGGGATTAGGTGCCAATGAAATACGCCGGCGCCATTATACGCGCCCTGCGCTGTAATCGCCCGACCTAATGACTTAACGTCGAATTATCACGCCGTCGACCGAAGGCTCCGTAAATCCACTTGGTTTCGCCCGCCCGTTAATTGCCCGCCTCTTACCGCCCGAATTAGTCCCGCATTAGTTGCGAATCCCGTTGAACGCCAGTCGAACGAGAGAAGCTTGAGGGTTTTTAACCCGCGTCCTCGGGTCGCGTCATATCGCACCTTGATACGCAGCTCGATAGAACCGTAATAAACACGCTCTCTTAAATCTAATCGTCACGTGAGTCACTTATAGCGGAATGCCTTTCGCAAAGAGATATCAATGAAAGCGGTCGCGCGCGCTAGACCGTGACTTATGGTTTTTTAAATTGTTACAGCCTTAATTTATGCATGACGTATCAAAGCGAAATTTTTATCACGCACAAACAGTCTAAATCCAGAGTGTACTTTATGCATTCTGCGAATTAGCCGGATTATTCGAGCACTCTTTACGTGAACATGTATTATACCTTATAATTGTCTCGACTTTGTTTTTTTTTCTGTATTTTTTGATTGGGGATTATTGCATTCGGTTATGTTTGTATTTTTGAAAGTTTTATAACCATGATTAACAACACGATTACTTGTCCTGCTTACAATATATACTGGTATTTTGTAAAAATATATGTGAAATTTAGTTTGTGTTTCGTTATCGTGGAAATCGCTGTTTATGTTATGTCGTTGGTAATATTTTATTCTCATAACTGCATGAAGATTAATAGATGAAACAAAAATACTGAAAGTACTGAGAATTTAAAAATTTTTCTACCGCAAAAAAATATTCTTCTACCGTAAAATTAGATTTTCTTATCTTTTAAACTATTAAACTATTCGAATTTCTTTTTTATATGCAAACTATTTTAACAAAAATAGTCTACTACAACTAAATTAACAAAATAGTCTAAATTGATCACAAAATATTCAAGATTTTAAATAGACTTGCAAATAATAATAGTGCGATTGATTGTACATGTCTGATACTTTATCAGGTCTAATGCCTGAAACAATGTAACGAGCAATTCGGTAATGGAAAGGCTAAATCAATAGCTAAAATGAGTGCTCAATGAGTGACTGAAAAGACGCCAATTCACCGAAGGAGCAATTTGATTTGTTAAGTACATAACTCGGATGAGCAGAACAATTATCGGAACATTTCCTATTTCGAGGTGATAGCTGACGGCGCATGATTGACGCGCGGGCTCTATTTTATTCAGAAACGACTTACACCTGCTGTAAGTTTTCTTTCTATCATGCTTTTAATAGTACTATAATTTCTAAATTGACTTGATTGACTTTCTAATAAGTCTGAAATCTTATTTTTACTTAAATTTTATTATCTAATATAAAAGATTATTCATATTGTAATTCAATATTTTAATAAAAAAGGTTAAATTTTAATAAATGAATTCAAATTCTAAGAGATTTCGAGAATTTTATTCTTGGTTAATTGTATATATAATTATATAATTTTAGATGTAGTACATTTAATTAAGCAGATTTAATTTAGGACTTAATTATAAAACTTTAATATTAAAAATTAAAATGTTGCGATAACATTATAATCTTCAACATCATGAAAAATTTAATTAAATGTAAGTAAAGAGAGAGTATGTCTAAAAGAGTATGAGTATGAAATGCATATGTAACATTTATTAATTTTCATCTGTTTGCTTATTTTTGTACATTACGTACGAAATATAATAATTCATTAAATACATAATTCATTAAATACTGATATTTAAACAATGAATCCTTATAAAAATATCGCAGAGACGTAATATAGCCGAGACGTGATAAGATTCAATCTCGAAGTGCGTATGTAATTATGAATCTTCAAAGGTTCCTGCAGATTCTCAGTAGTAAAATAATCTTTGCCAATAGCGTATCACGCTGAGCAATTAATTGCGGGAGTCTGTGATTGGTAAATCGTGTGATATTTGTCAGTGTGATTTTGCATTTGATTGCACCTAATTCGCAAACAGCAAACCACTGTCGACACACCCCCCGTGTGTTTGCACGCAGAATCGGTATTAAACTGGCAATTCCGTGCCTCGCGCTTCGGAATTTCCGTATAGTAGCGAAATACGAACGCGTACATTAGATAAATATGCACGCAGCCTCTTCCCCCCTTCACATGTACACGCGTTTGCGCACCCGCGTACGTATGCGGTTCTCAGTTTTATTTTTTTGTCCAAGCACCGCTATTTCTCATGCATCTACTTTTAGCATGAGCAAAGGGGAATGTATAATGACACGTGCGCGCAGTCCACTACACCAAAATGCATTAACGCTATTTGCTTACGATAGAAGTGCTTTCTGAAGGGGATGCTAAATTTCGAATTATGTTTTTCTTATTTCTTACATTTTTAAATGCGTTTTCCATCTATTTAATTTACGACTATGAATGTAATATTAAGATTGAATATTACGTATACAGTATATTTTTAACTTGTCAACAAAAAAGTAACACAGTTCAAACTTTATAAGATATGTCATCTTTGTTTGTCAGAAAATAATGTGACATTTCGTGAAATACAATATTAAAAGGGATATGTATATAAAGTAGTATTTTTATTAAACTATAAAAGTTTATCTTAAATTTCAAGTAAGTTTTGGCGTATAAAGCCTTTTAATTATTTTATCCTCGTCTAGTTCGCCATTAAAGTTGAGTGGGGTACTTCTCGAGCGCGGTATTATTTTTGAAGCTGCTTAACTTTTACGACTTATCATATTTTAATGCTATTATTAAAAGTTTTATACAAATTGCGGGGTAATGTGTGAATTTCTTGGATATAAGTATATGTTTTAGTTACAAAAACTTGTAATCACATTCTTCATTAAGTATTATCAACATTATCATTAAGCACTAATTGTAAGATGTATGAAGTCAAGTGTTTTAAAGTTATTAACATTCTAAATACTGTTAAAGGTACTAACATGCTAGTACTTTCCAAATGTTTTGTAGATGTAAGAACGTAGACACAATGCGATGGTAAGATATACAGTAGCCAGGAAACTCATTAGGATAGAGAGCAGCGATACGTTTATGCATTCGGTACATCGTGATGTATCGAGGAAGACTTCAAAGTACAGTTCACAATTAACTCGGTGCTATCGCGAAATTAATTTCTTTCACACCCTTAACATAGATGAATAGCACGAGCGCGCTTACAGTCCTAAACTAATGATTTAAACAAGCCATTGGTCGAGAAAATACTTCTCTCTGTCTTTCTCTCGTATGCCAAACAGTAACGTTTTTCCTGTAATAAGATTGGTTTACAGATTTACCGTTCGCTTTTATACATAAATAATATTAAAAATGTAAAAATGATAATCTTACATGTATAAATATTATTCAATATCGATTACTTTTTATTCAATATACCGTTTTTACTCGAGATTTAAATATGAAAAAATCAATTCTTGCTGAAAAACATTTCTTCGCTTTATTGTGGAACGGAAATTAACTAGCCAGATATAAACAGTGCGATACGAGAGAATTGAAGACTTACTCTCTTCCATAACTCGCGTGGGAGTTAACTTTACAGAGAACCGACGGGGGGTTAAGCGAAACGTTTTCTCGCGGCAAGAATGGAATTGTTAAACAGCGTTTCCGTGCTTGCATGTCCCTTTGCGAGAATGCAGGCTAGACACCTGCGAGGTGATACGATCTTATGACGGGGTCGAGTGGGACACGGCCGTGTAAATTATAGCGGCGTTTTGAGCTTGCTACAGCGAATTCAGCTAACGACCTTTTAACTTCTCGCAGCAGCGGATCTGCCCGCGTATCGTGACGCGAAAGCATGCTTTCGACGATGACGATGACGACGAAACGAATTGCACGCACTTCTTCGCTATTGGCTCTCTGCTATTTGTCTCGTTCTAATTGTTACGCAAACGACCGTTGCGCTCGTGCGACCACATGCTTGTCTCCTACGATCGACCGACGTGCCTGGGAACACGACAAAATTGGATCATTTCATCGAGCAGACGAAAAAAAACGCACAACGTGTTAACAGTAACGTTATTGGAAATCTGGCGAACGTTGTCATCGATTTTAATTCAATTTTACGGTTTCGCGACCTTTACGAATGCCTGTTATCGTGATCACCGGTTTTACCATATCTTCATTGACAATGTTTGTAACAATATGTCTATTCGGATATACGCACATCTTTGTATCTCATATTTCTGACTGACCATTTTGTGAACACGCGTCTTCAATATATTGTTAATATGTTTATAAACTTCAATTGGTACACTACATATACTTTTGTTATTGATTTATTGCACATATATATATATATATATATAAAATAATATAAAATTTCAAATTAGCTTATACAGATCATATCTATTAAATATTTTTATTAAGAATGTCCATTAAATGTCTATTTAAATAGTTATACAAGATTTCTAATAAGATTTCGAGATATGTGTTTTGTGTTAAAGAAGTAGAGTATAAAAACAGGCAATATTTTAGATCAAATTGATTAATAACATTTGTCATTATGAAAACTGAAGTAAAATATTTTTGAAACATCATTTAAATATTTTCGGAATATGATGTTACAAAAGTTAATATAGCAGCATTTAACAATATATAACATAGGTTATTAAAATAGATAATTATTTGAAATGCTATAAGTATAAAGATGTATTAGATCAAAGTGTTAGTTACAATATAAATGTGTAATAAGACACCAAATTTCACATTTCAAGTCAATATGATTTCTACTATGAGTTGACTCGCGAGTTTTTGATTTTCCTTTGGTAAATATAACAGATATATTGCGAGCACGTTAACTGTAATTGTACGTTAACTTGATTACAAGCTTAATGCAGAATTTCTGCCATAGCTTTTCCCTTATCATTCTTTTAATGTCGTGTTCTAAGTCATGAAGATTCAATGTCGTCTTCCGAGTCATGAGAATGAAGAATTACACAGATATGTAATTCTTTATACTCTTAGATCACGCTAAGCATTTGTGCGGTGCGAAAGTTTCATGGCTAATTAGCAATGATGTATCGTAGAGTAACGCTAACGACGTTCGTCGAAGAAAAAAGGAACATTTATCATTGCTGTATTTTCATCACCGGCCTACGACATAATATCGCTTCATAATTCTGACATTGCTCTTTCGTTTCTTACATCTAAATATGTGTGACTTTCGTGTCAGAGAAAACGTCATGACTGATCTACAATGAACATTAGTTATTTTTTGTTATTCGTTGCTGTCTTATTCGATTATTCTTGATACAAGTATTACATTTTGATATATTTTTCTACGATAGATTTATCCCGAGTTAATCTATACGTTAAATCTGCAATGATTTGATAAATAAAAAAAATGATATTTTATAAAGTGAACATCACTTTCTTCAGAATACATGAATATGAAGTGATAAAATATAATTTATTTTAAAAAATAAACAAAATTTATACTAAGATTTATTTAATTTGCAAAATTTATTTAATTGTAAAAATTTGTGGTTTTTTGCGTACATATATTCAATCGTATATAAAAATTGAAATAATATTTTTGACGTATAACAAATTTACTTTAAAGCAGTCCAGCAATTTATATTTATTGTGAAAATAAATGCGAGAGATTTTAGTCAACTTGCTTATTTATTTTACGCGTAACTTTTTATGTTAATTAATGTTTTATGCAAATGCAAACGTTTATTTGGAATAAATAGGTCCATGATACTTGTTATTATTAAATTTTGCAAGAAAAAAATTACAAGGCATTATATAAAGAAATGAGTATTTTGATAAATACTACTCCTTAAATAAATATTTCATTACTTACGTAGGTTGAATCTTATCATTATCTTAACGAAATCCTCTTATATACAAATGCGATTTAATTCCTTATAATATAAATATCTTTTATGTTATAAGTACACGAAGAATCAGAATTTTCTACCCAAAGAAGATTAAATTATATCTGAAAATAGAAACTAAAGAAAAGCAAATTATTCTTAAATGACGTAATGTGTCGCTAGCACACATGAATGGAATATTTCAGAGATGCATATAAGATTTGTTGATGGTGTATGGTAACTTATTTTCACAATAAATATAAATTTTTAGATTACTTTAAAATAAATTTTTTCTGTAAAAAAAATATTAAGTATAATATTTCTCTACTCAATGATTTGATTAACAGCAAAGCCATTAAACTATGACCCTTATTGTTGATTAACAAAACATTTAATATATATTAATAATTTAATATATTTAATATATTTAATATATATATATATATATATATATATATATATATACAGGGTGGCCCACATAACTCTTAACAGCTGAATATTTCGGAAACCAAACCCGTGAGAGAAAAATTTTTTAAACAAAAGTTGTTTGGTTTCAAGGGGGCCATAAGATGGTACCATTGGTTTGACCTTGAAGAATTATTTGAAAGTCACATAAAAATTACCTCAATTTTTTTAAATGGCATTCCCTATTTTTTATTACATATTCTTGTAGCTTATCTCGAGAGCTTTCCAAAACATTATAATAAAGTATTTTTTTATTAAGTATTTTCCGAGTTATAAGGGTTGAAATAATTTCTTAATTTTACATAAACTATAAAATATCTCGTAAAATATTCACCTTTTGATGACCTTACCTCAATACTTTTATGCACAGAATGATGAGAGGAATCAATTGGTGTAAAGAAAACACATAGTTGTTTTTAATAAAAAATATGCAATTTGTAACTAACAATTACATACTTTTTGTTAACAACAACTATGTGTTTTCTTTACACCAATTGATTCCTCTCATCATTCTGTGCATAAAAGTATTGAGGTAAGGTCATCAAAAGGTGAATATTTTACGAGATATTTTATAGTTTATGTAAAATTAAGAAATTATTTCAACCCTTATAACTCGGAAAATACTTAATAAAAAAATACTTTATTATAATGTTTTGGAAAGCTCTCGAGATAAGCTACAAGAATATGTAATAAAAAATAGGGAATGCCATTTAAAAAAATTGAGGTAATTTTTATGTGACTTTCAAATAATTCTTCAAGGTCAAACCAATGGTACCATCTTATGGCCCCCTCGAAACCAAACAACTTTTGTTTAAAAAATTTTTCTCTCACGGGTTTGGTTTCCGAAATATTCAGCTGTTAAGAGTTATGTGGGCCACCCTGTATATATATATATATATATTTGCACATTAATATATATAACTATATACCACATATATCACGCAAATTTATCGCTCGTCCGAACTGAACTCGTCTTCGTGCTGTTACCGCAGCGTGGTAACTCTTTCTCGAATTAACAATCGTAAATTAACGATCCACCCAGAGAAAGAGAGAGAGATCTTGACAAATATATCTCTCCTCTTTCTCTCTGTTTCTCCCTCTCTCGTGACCGCATTCGCCATCGCTCTTTCTCGCGCGCAATCAATCACTTTATTTCGTAGGCTGCTCGATGAAAAATCACCGAGGTCGCAATAAATCACAAAACCAAGTTATGAAAGATCCACACGCGCGCTCGGCCACCGACCGAGACGAGGATGCATGATCGCGATAGCTTTCGAAAGTGCGCACGATCGTGAGCGATCCAGATCGCTCGATTCTTTTTTTGGCAAAGTTGAATTTTTCGGATACAGGCGATAGAATAGTGCGCGTAACATTGCACGTCTTTACAGTTCTTTTAATGTGAATACAAAAAAATTCGGTCGTTACCCCGGTCTTGCAACGTTTGTGTGTCTCTACGCGCCGGTTGAGAGATGACCGAGATGCGGATAATTTTCACGACGCTACGCCGCACATTTACGCCTGAGCGGACTTCGACCGTATCCTCGGTCGTCGGCGAGTTATTCCCAAATTGTTGCTGCCCGAGCTGCGAACTCGAACTTGCTCGAAACCGGCGTCGATTCCGAGTGAAAGGTTCGCCTTTATGCTCGGTTACGACCGGTTTGACAATTCGCGCGGATCCTAATGACCGTGCGCCCCACGGTTCCGTTTGCAAATGAATTTATTCGCCGTGCACTATTATTTAGACAACGACGGAGAGGAAGGATAAGACCCTGTTTTCCTCGACATTTTATGTCAATGCCCGTCGCTGTTTACGCGTCTTCCGCGACGTGAATCCCTCGCGCGCTTTAGTCACGGCGCATTACACCCTTTGCGCGTAGGGGAGGCGTGCGAATGAAGAACACTCGATTATTCATTCCTAACGCGCGCGCGAGAAAGGCAGACACGCGTGCGTGTCATCGCGACACGGTGTCGCATCTTAAGGAAGTCACGACGCGCGAGGAGTGTTTTTAGTGGGTCGCATCGGGCAAAAGTGTCCGCGATAATTGCTTATCCAAACACGATGGCTATTTAAACAAAGTCACAAGCCGCGCGTCCTTCCTGAGTTTACTCGACCCAGTTCTATTGTCCCTCCACCTCTCCCTTCCCAGATCGTAGGATTTCGAACGACAGTTCAGCAGAATCGAAGATTATCTTGAGCACGGAACGACTTCGTTCACGATCGCGGCGCACGATAGAATCGCTATCACTCTCCCAGAAACCGTTATGTGGAAGTGGAATCGTTCGCCGCTGTAGCTGGTGAGGTGGTTCTCCAGCGTGCAAGAGCGGAGGTAGAATCGGGGTATCCAATTAACGGTACTCTTCCTGGGCAAGTGTTTAAATTCGAGTAAAGGCTGAAAACCCGCTGAAATACGAAATTCTCGTAGCCCGATTAACCCCGCTGCGCTGTGAAATCAATGAGTAACGGCAGGAAGAAAGGTGAGCAAACGGGTGGGCGAGCTATTGGGCCGAGACGAAAGGAGGGGAGGGGAGGGAAGGGAAAACTATATAACCACCCATTATCAACCTAATTAAAGGTACCTACTTGCCCTCCGTGGTCGCTCACCCGACTCGGGTTAAACTCTCAACTACTGCCGAGGCTGCCCGCCAATTCATTCCCGATTCTCGTTGTGCGCGCGCGCAAGCCCGACACGCCAAGTATTTTACAGTCAGTTATTTAACCCCAATTAATTAGTCTATCCGCGTGCCACCGCAACTTTTCCCCTAGCTACTCACGCCTGCTTGGAGCAATCGTTATGTTCGCGCCGCGTGCCGTCCGTATCAGGCTACTTCGTTACAGATTATCACTCCAACCTCGCTTGCAAACGGTCTCGCACCTGGGTTATTTTTGTTCCACTTGTCTGTAGATTTCCGGCGCGATCATATTTCACTGTGGCTAATCGTCGAATGTACTCGTCGGCGCGACGGGAAATGTTGGTGGTGGTAGACAGTAAGCTGGATTCCTTAATTTTCTTTTAATTTAGTTTAATCACACTTGGTTGTTTGAAAAAAATGCCTGTTTCAGATAATCATAAAAGTTTTACCATTTAATACTAACGAAGAAAAATTCATATTAAATTTAATTTTATTTATCGAAGATTTTCATTTGTTTTAATTCTTTTCTTACTTATAAACATTTCTTCTCTCTGTAAAGTCT
Organism: Crematogaster levior; assembly: GCA_901521435.1. NCBI lineage: Eukaryota > Metazoa > Arthropoda > Insecta > Hymenoptera > Formicidae > Crematogaster > Crematogaster levior. The sequence goes on from CABEGB010001302.1 coordinate 298,910, forward strand.
CTCTATAAAAGTCTTTATATTTTTTAACATAAAAAAGTTTCTATTGTTAGATTAGTATTTCTGTCATTATTAAACATTTTTCCAAGCAGATTATTATTAAGGAACAAATGATAATTCAGAGAGATGACCGAATAAGGCGGCTCATATAAAGTCTCTCATTCAAGTTGGATTATCTCTAACTTTGGTGATTATCTCTAACTATATGAACGAGTTATTCTAAAGAAAAATATTTCTTTACGATAGACTATTTTCATACTTTTTTCTCTTTTAAGTTTTTGAATGTTTATGTCAGTAATATTTTAACATAATTAAAAGCACCTCTCAAAGTTGATTATTCTAACGAAAAAAAAAATTTGTCGGACAATAGTAATAGATTATCGTCCACTTCTATTTTATCCAAATCTAAAAACGTCTCAATATAATTCGTGCATGACTCTGAAAAACCAATAGATATTAAATTATTGAATATCATTATTCCACAGAGTTTGAACTTTATTTGTATATCATTTGTTTGAATTTTTAAGCTCAGGATGCTTAAAAATACTGATACTTATATGGAAGTAACTTTTTTAGAAAAACAAAACTGATAACACGAGATTTTAATAACAAATGTATTTTATCTTTACTTGTTTATCATTGTCAACACATTCTTGAAATCTTCTTTAGGTGGTCTTCGAGACATATTTCTTTGGATAAATTTTACTTCTGCCATAAGTGTTAACAATTTTTTAAACACATTGTATACATATAACTTATCCTTTGTAAACTATAAACCAATTTATTTGAGATGTGTTTGAAACTATCCGGTCATGCTGCAAAACCTCGATGATATTAAATTACATGTTTGATATGACAGTCTATTACTCAGTTATGTATTCGTAATTAACCCTCAATAAAACTAGTTTCTTTTGTGGTTAATAAATTAGTACGTCCTCGTAACTTTGGAAATCGACAGAGATCTGCCAATCCTGATTGTGAGTTTCACATTTGTTCGAGCACGTTTGTGTACAAGCCGTCGCCTCGATCGATCACGTTCCGTTTTCTATCTTTGACTACAATGCGGACAACCAGTTTCCGTTAATGAAACAAGACGGATTACATGGTAACCGGTATTTTTCAGAAATGTAGAACATGAAAAAATAAAGTTTTTCCCCGGTAGAGCTCTTTAACAATCTAATTACTCGCAAAAGATTTCGATGCATGTGCATGTGTGTGCACGCTCATCGATCACGCTACTCGGACCCTCTTTTCTATCGAATTCTTCGACTCAACTTCTCTTTGGTACTCCTCGAATCGTTTCTCGCGTTACACTCTTAACTCTTGTGCACCTCGCGCGCGCGACTTTACGACATCTCGGGGAACCAGTCCTCTTTTTCCTTCGCTGCCAATGCTCCATATATTTCGGATATCGTCCCCTCTTCGTCGTGCTATTTGATTATCGTCATGAAACTCACCGGCTATCTCCTGAAACGCCCGCGCTCGCGTTTTCTTATTTTTCTCCGATGTGAACGTATGTGGCACTCGAGTCTGAACGGTGTCTCTCGCAAATAATCGCAGCCAGCGTTTTCTTCGATCTCACCAGCTTCACGATATCCTCGCCCCATTTAATCCTCCGCGATATCCCTGGCCGTACGTGCCGTAGTATATATACATATACCTATATGTGTACATATATATAAAACTGCCATCCGTGACTGCCGGCTCCGTCGTTTGGAAATCGAGACGCGCGCGCTGCTGAAAGTCGCGCGAAGCGTCGCGGTCGTTAGCAGGATTCCAGAAGTTTATTCGCAAACATTCCGTGCGGCCGATTTTTTTCGTGTTTTCTCGTTTTTTCTTTCTCTCCCTAGAACAGTAAAGCTCGCGGAGTGGCCGCGCGAGTGAAGTGTCGGCAGTTACTTTTTACACAGTGACAGTAGACAATACTTTTTGTACAGAAACTGTCGGAGGTTTATACCATCCAGTTAACGTAGATGCAGCCGTTAAAAGCCGTTTATTTCGTATCGTCCCTTGGAGATGAGAAATTACCTTGCAAAGTCTTTTTTCTAAGGATTACGCATACCATTCGAGCGAGACGGCCTCTCGCCATATTGTCCTACTGCAAGTTACCGAGTTTACGTCATGAAACGCGTCACTCTAAATTCTACGGCGGCGTCGTATCTTGCGGTGTACCTTCTCTTTATTTCTTTAGGAAAAAAAGAATGACAAGTCCGACCGGAAACGCCTCAACGCTGTGGACGTTTAATATCCTGGCTTAATATTACAGGGGGAGGATGGCGGGGAGGGGGAAGAAGGTCTTTGTCTTCTTTTCCCATTCTGATTGGTTCACCCGTTCTACTTTACGATCCACCGCAGCTGGCCACAGCTCGTTCTTCAGCGGCAGCTTGGTGTCCCGTGAACGATCGAAATCCCATTTTCCACTGTCACAGACCGTCCACTTTTTCTTGAAACGAGATTTCTGGGCTTGCGAGAGCGCCGTTCTCGTCCTTAAAGTCTAATTTCGCTTGGATATTATGCGACATCGCATTAACAGACGATATCCTCTAGGTTTCAATTTACCGTAAAGGGAAACAATTTATTTCTCCCGGGAATTATATATATATATATATATATATATATATATATATATAATATCTCTTCTAAGTGGTTCTTCAATTACCTATCGAACGTTTCATGTTCTTACTTATTGTTAATTGCTTGTTCAAATTACTTTATATGCGGAGATATCAAGTGAAAAGATAAAATAATTATAAGATAAATTTTCTCATGAAACTCACAGTAAAATCGCTGGAAAACACATTTCAACATGTTTGTTAAAATTATTTTCAGAAGTAATAGAAATGTCTCTCGAAATAATTGTTTTAACGAAAATTATATTAAATAGCATTACGTTGTCGTCTTTTAATTAAACATCGGTTACATTACGGGAAATCTCATGTTTTATAAAAGAGATGTATATCTGTTAATTAGACATATTATTTTATAAACGGAGTATGCAAGCGACTTATTCGTGAATAGCTGAATATTATTGTTACGCGAAAAGCGACTATTCTCGCGTATAATCGCCGCGGTTAATTGTCAAACACTGCTATAAATGCGACATTTGTTCAGCTCCAAATCTGAATTTGCTACGCTTTTATGCTAGCGCGCACGGATAATTAATATTGTAGTAACCTGCACAATCGAATTCCTTCGGGTATCCACGGGTTTGATTGATCATTGTTAGCTTTTCAGTGAAATGTTTTACTCATCATGTCGAGTGTCCTTCACGGGTTAAAATTAACCATGAGACGAGCAAAATCTATTTCATGTGTTTATTCAGTGTGCTTAACCGCTAACGTTGTCAACGTTATGAAAATAAAGATCGACAAGAGAAGGTCGTTCTTTGAAGAAGAAATAGACGTGTTGAATTGAAACAGCTAGTTGTCACGGTCCCCATTATTTGCCAATTAAACTCATTGGTCATTCACGATCTGTTTCGATTCTGTTCTGATTCTCCGTTCTTACGAGGTCGCGCGGGCCACGTGCCTCGCTCGCCAAAGCGATCGAAACCCCATTTTCGCCGTGTCACCGTCGGCCATTTCTCCTCCTGAAGGGCAAGACGAACGTTTCTAGGAGGATGGTGAACGTTGGACATGCCTTGATGTACTCGCGGTAGTCCGTTCCTCGAGTGCCTGTTCATACGCGACTTGTCACTGATTTGCGTATGTTCAAAGGACAGGATCTGCGTGCTCGTACCGTCTAATGGGATCCTTTGTGCGAGTATGCGACTGTCGGCCACAATACATCTGCGTTCGTGTAACGCGTTGTACAGACCTACAGTAACTTGTTACCTGCGACAGCCTAGTGCGTAAAATCACGTCTCGATGTTGAACTTTCTTATGATGCTCCTTTTTCGTCACATTTAAGATATGCAATGGCTTAGCAGTACAGGTCGAGCATAAAAATTGCCCCGGCTTGTTTTGGAATGGAAAATTGTGCTAGATTTCAGTGATGACGTTGCTCGGCAGTGAACGTTCGCGTTTAATTTTAATTGATTGTCACTTAATAATAACTTTAAGTTAAATAACAATAACTTTATAAAAAATTATTATTAACCACTAAGTTTATGGTCTAAGTTTAAATTTATTGATATTTATATAGATATATTAGAAACTGTATAATGATTAGTTGTGTTTGCATCGACCTCGACATTATTGATCCCTCTTCACGATTTTTGACGGAAGAACATAGATTTGAAGAGTATTATCGCACGATATTTTTTGCAGTCAATATACAAATCTTTGATATAAGATTATATATAAACATGAAAGTTCACACATAAGATTTTCATTCGCCGAGGGGGTGCGGATGGAGCACAAAGGAAAAAAGAAAATGACAGGTACGCGCCCACGTACAGAAACCGTAGAGAACTCGATGAAATAACCGGAACGTCTGCGTGGCGCCAGCCAGATCCACGTGACGGCATCAAGTTTTCATTCGGTGCGAGATCGCGTGTCACAAATTACCGGTATCGCGGCCTCCCCCCGTCAGCTCGCCAAATCGATTTTCGTTCGGATTTCCCTCGGTCGCACGCGGTTGCTGGCTCATCATACAGTGCGCAATGCGCGCAGGTGCCCTTCCGCCGATGATGGGAAGCCAAACAATGGACGCCTAAAATACACGTTGCTCGAAGTTCATTCGCGATCGTGGAAATTAAAAGATAGACGTACCCCGCGTACGGTATAGCAAAGTTCAATTCGCGCATGTTGACGTACGTTAACAGACTTTTACAAAATGTGAGGCACGACGGGTGGTTTCCCAGAACCTTCTGCTTTCAATAATATTTCGATAAAAGAGAGAAAACTTCGAGCGAATCTCACATTACTGTGAATTTCTATTTCTATTTTATTGATACATGATGCAATTGTGAAGATGTATCCCAAATAATTCCTTTAATTTACTAAAAACGAGTTATTTGTTTATTTTAACGGAAAAAAACATCGCTGCGGTGTAATTTGTGTTATTTTTCCTTCAAAAAAATTTTTAACATATTTTTCTTACGTTTTTCTTAAAATTTATAAATAACTGTAATATTCTTATAATAAAATGCAAAATTATAAAACATATTATTTTTATGCTCGAACGATGCTTAATTAGAAATTGTAATTTAATAATAAGATAAGATTTTGAAGATAGTTACATCTATAATAAAATTATTATAATATCTGACAGTTCGATGAATTAGATTCAATCTCGTATCATTTTAGCATAAACTTTCGTCATAACTTTCATTTATCTTAGCGATTGTGATTTCACGTAAGTGAAATCACAGTAAGTTTAATCTGGCAAAAACACTATCCGAGCGTAATTATAACCCGTCTCGTTTCATGATTTAAATGAACTTATATATATTTGTGGATATAATCCGACTATATTAAATGTGTTTTTGATTCATAAAAAATGAAACGATTCGTGTATGGTCGTTCATAACATAGTATTTGCTTTCAAAGAAAACATCTTAAAGCTTTATAATCTCAACTATTTAATATCTTCTTAGTTATTTAATATCTTCTGCACCTAATTATTATATAAATAATTTCACGAAACTTAAAATTTTCTTAATCTGATAGCTTAAATTTTTCACATGGTATGTGTGATAAGAGAAAGATATTTAAAGATATAAAAAGTAACAAATCCTACATTCACACAAAATTATTGGTTAAGATGTGTAATAAGAGTCGACTATGCTTGCACAACACAAAGTGCCTGTTAATTGCTATGCACCGATGAACAAAATTTTTCTCCAGAGGACATTTTTCTCGGGGTAAAATTCTCAAGGCGGAAAGGATGCTCCGCTGAACGAGTTTCCTCGCTCCACCTGTTTCCGCAAACTATCTTACCTATTCCGCCGTGGATATAGAGGACACGCTGTCGCTAAATTGTGTTTTAAGCTCAAACTTTACGCCGTTCTCCACCCCAGGATCTTACAGCACCGTTATCCGTGCTAAGTGCGGCGCCAGGATGTTCTCCTTTACAAATCCCGAACCGGGTGACATCGTACTTATACACACGTATACATAAACGTTTGGCGGCATATACACAAGCCGGAGCGCACGGACGTTTCTTTGGCGGCGTGACGCGCGCGGGTATCTGCAGTAATGAGATGCATTAAGTTTCAGTATAGTTCTCCGGCGTGGCGATTAATTATTATTCATATCTACATTACGTCGACGCTTTGACGATCCCATACATCAATACATAAATTGGATATTCAGATGTGACCATATTTTGTTACGGATGCACTTTGCAAGCTAATTGCTAATTAAGCTATATTTCACGCTGGTAAAGATATTCGTTCGACCGTGCATGTAATTTCATTGCGCCATACCGCGCATCGTAAATTTTTAACTTGACAGACGTTTTAAAATATTGTATAATGGATCGATTTATCTTTCGGCGATTCGTCGTGGTTTTAATGGAAATTATGTTAGTATCTAACCCTGATTAGGAAAAATGTCTAACAATGATAGACTACCAAGTTTTCCGCACGTTTGCACTTTCGTATTCACGAACGCAGTTGGTCGAAAGCCTGACAACTTCCCGTTCATTGCTTCAGGTCCCTGTGGAATTAGCACTTTGTTAAAGAGTCGGAGAAATTAAAAAGAAAATGAGAGAGCGTTTTCCGCGGAGCACGGGCGCGGGAAGTCTCCCTTACGGGAATTACACGGGAACGGTTCCGCGGCCTTAAAACTATCTTTTAATACTTCGGAACGGCGTCGTTTGTTCCGTGGCGGTCGTTCGTATGAAACCGCGGTGAATTAATAGAATTTTTAATTAAAATGTGCAGTAATTGTTCTGAAGAGGGAGGAATATATGAGGATAGACGCAACAGCACGTACAACAAAATTGTGTGTTGGATACAAACGTGAAGCGAAGAGAAACACCATGCGGAAAGAGCGTAGCGAGCGAGGGATTTATAGATAGAGAGTTTATTACCTGGATCTGATTACGACAATCGTAGAGGATTTAATCTCGCGACAATTTCGTCGTTGCAGGTGCATCACTTAAATTTGAATACGTTGTTATTGCTGTTGACGTTCGTCGGTTGTGTCACATCAGGCGGTTATGCTTGTTGTCTAAGCATAAATTTTTTGCCCACTATCAATTTTAATGCCAGACATCGGAGAAACACGTTTTATTAAAACACGGTTATATCGTTAAAGTTATGTTCGATAAAACCATCCAATATAGAAAATGCTAGCAAAATAACTTCAATTCGTTCTACTTTTTAGAAATACTATTGATATTTTCTTTTCATAATCTGTCTTTATCAAACGGTTTTTATTGAACAATGATAACACATATTTGAAAAAATTAAAAATATTAAAAGATTTTAAAAGATTTAAAAAGATTTTAAAAAGATTTTAAAAGTAATCTAAAAATTTATATTTATTGAAAACTTCTTTTTTAATACTCATGAGAAATTTATTATAAAAAAATAGTAAAGGAAGAGAGAGAGAGAGAGAGAGAGAGAGAGCGCTTGTGAATAAAATGTGGGTAATTGTCTTTCTAAAAATAAATTGTTTTTTGCAAAGTTTTTTGCGGAATCAGAATAACTCTTTGTCGTATCACGAATACTTGTATATTTCTTTGAAATACGAAATTAATCGGCATTCAATTTCACAGATATTTGCAATAAAATTATTACGAGAATAATTTTCGTTCGATTCTCTCTCTCTCTCTCTCTCTTTCTCTCTCTCTCGTTTTATTACAGCCAGTTCAGGAACCATATAATTTGCGCGAGTAGAGTTGTAACTGTAACGACGAAACTTTTCTCCTTGAATATTCTACCGTTTCGTATACATAAGTTCTCGGCATACTGTGCGAAACGAGATTTACTGATAAACAATAGACCTCGATATTCATTAGTAAATTACGTAATTGCATTAGTAATACCTAAGCATTTCGATGAGGAGCATGCGCGCATATGTATGTGTGTACGAGCGCGTGTTGTATCGTTCATGAAGCAACATACTTTATAGTCGCTACACCGGAAATAGTTGTACGTGGATAAATGGTGAATAAATTAAAGCGCATTGCATGCACTCCGTTAATTCATTTTGCCAACAATTAAGCCTCGTATCGTGATGGGTCAATCCTGAAAGCACCTTATCCTGATTGTATTTGCCAATCGTGATTGCAAGAGATCCGCGTAAAAAGCGTCGGATTATTGTCGGATTATTTATCTAAAAAAATGCTAGACACACTATTTTATACAAACATCAGCCATCACGTTAGACTTCTAAATCGTGAACGATGGAGTAATATACCGAAAACAATTGTTACACCCGCTTATTCACGACACACTTGCGTTGAATATAAAAAAAGCTGGTAATTAAAATATAATTAATAAAATATAATTAATATAAACATGTTTAATGACAAACTTTATGTAACATAAAATTTATAATTTATAACAACTATTGATGTGTGTGATATATTATATTATATTATAATATGTGTGAATAATTCGATGATGCTAACCCACGACACCTTTACCAAGTATAGCGGATCGTGTCAAATTCTCCTCTTTCTTATTTTTGATCTCGCTCGTTCAGATTCATATTACTTCTTTTACTGAATGTTGTGTTCATGTAGCGCAGTATTGATTTTACAAAGTGGTCTCTTTATAAGATTAAAGTCATGGAACATTGGTGCAGATGTTACAAACACTTTGATTTACATTGAATAGTCTAACAATAAAGCTGAATTATAAAGTTTTAATTCCAATTTCAGAATTAAAGAATATTATCTATTATATATAAGATATTATATATTATATATATAATATACACATATATTATACACATATACAAAATTAATGTTGTCGAAAATAATCGATAAATTTCTCACAAGATAGATTTCTAAGAAATTTTTCTCTTCAACCGCACTAATTTTACACTTTTATAAATATAAATTAAAGATAACTAAATGTGTTTTGGATTATTTTAAAAGAAATATTATGAAATGTATTCAGTATTTTAGTATTTCGAACATTATGATTGGATTCTATAAATCTATAGTCAAATAAAATATAACATAATCTATAACATATTTTTATTCGCTATAAAGAAAAGAAAATATATGCGTATATTATAAAAATGAAAGAAAATTCTATTAAATAAGAAAATAATAAATTTATCATGAATATATAATTGCTAAATTTTTAAAGTTATTTTTCTTGCAATACTGTCTACTATTGTTATTTACGTTTTTGGTGATTAATAAAGTTTCTAAGACTTTCCTTGAATAGTACAGTAAGGTAAAAATTAATTATTGAAAGAGTACATTTAGTAGATGAATGTACCCTTTTGTGCGGAATCACCAGACTAGGCAGAATCACTGAGTCTGGTAATTCTGCTATAGTACTTTCTTTATTTAACCTGTAGGACATAAGTTAAAAATCTCAGCATAATACTAAAATTGACAGAATCCGAGTGACTTACACTCGAGCAATTTACTTTTATTATTACACATAATCACATTTGCATTATTTTTTCATACAAATAAAATTGTATATAACCAGATTGTATATATATATATATATATATATATATATATATTTTCCTCATATATTCCTTATATATGAAAAAACGATTTACTTATTTAATTGCTAGGGAGTTTTGCTTAAGGATTGGAAAGTATCAAAGCTATTCGTCGAAAGTAAATTGGTAAAAGATGCTCAATTCACAAACTCGTCTAACTCCGTGATATTGTACGTAACCAGTAGTCTTCGATCGTTTCGATCTTGGTATAAGCCACCGATCGATAAATCGTCTATCATGACCGCAATGGCGACCACGTTACGTGGTGTGGTGGCCTCCGTCTGTTCGAGAATAGGGAAACCACGACTGCTGCAGATAGGTGCTGGCGAAAGACCACGATAACGCTTATCTGCTTCCTGGATTTATTGCGGGCACAACGAAAACGCACCCGCCAGCCGCGCTTTCCTGCCCATTCCGATGATAATTAGTGTAGTCTTGGAGTGTTATAGATTATGGTTACGACATGTATCAGTGCTACCGAGAACAATGCCGAACGAAGTGTCGACGTTGACATACTTTTGATGTCGGCCGACGCGACACGCTATGTTACTGTCGCTATGTTTACTTGTTCTACTAGCACCTTTCGTGGCTTTGAGTCAAAAGAAGTGGTTTTCTTTAAAAAAAAAAAATCGAAAACAAGAGTTTAACGTATGTATGGTGTCTACCGTGTATTGACCGCGTTTTATGTATATTTTTACTATAAAAATGAATTTATACTTATAATAATTTTATAATAATTTCACATTAGTTTTACTATAAATAATACTAATCAAAATAATGCCTGCAAAAAAAATTTAGTCTGTGGCTAATTTGCATGATTCCAACATACAAACAATAATTCTCTTTAAACCGGAAACCGTTCATTAAATAATTGATAACTTTTGAATAATTGGTCTGGATAATATTTCAGAAGAGATAAAAAATGCAGCAAGATCAATATTTGAAAAGTGGGTCAATACTATTAGACAACTCGACTCGTAATTTTGTTTAAAAATATCAATGGCATTATTTTAGCTGACCTGACTAAGTAAGCATACATCGCACATTATTTCACACATGGTGTGTAATAGAATGAATCAAGGATGCATATTGTATATCATGTTGTTGTGTCGAGCTTAATCGTAAACAATTATCCACATATAAAGACAATTGAATTATACAAATAAACCTCTCATGTATAATTTTTATTTATTATTATTGTGGATAAACTTGCTAAGAAAGAGAGAGAGAGAAGTAAGTTGAGTTATCACAATTAAATATATCTACGTAATAGTAGCAATATGCGGATGATACGGATTAATTAACATAAAAGAGATCAATCAATTTAATATAATCCAATTTAATATAATTGAAATTGACTTCATATATTGTTAATTATTACAGGTCATTAAGATTATTAAGATCAATGAATAAATTGAAATTTATATTAAAATTATTGCCTTGACGCCAATTTAAAAACCGTTTTGTCTATCTACGACCAAGTATCGTGCGTGTTTTTTAAAGTGCTGCTCTAGCAACAGCGGTGGATACGTTGAATGTCAGTCCCGTTTATCAGCAGCGCTACGTTCAGCCAACGACCGCCAACGATTCAAACTATTCGCGTTGCCAAGTTTATTACACGATTCTGCGGATAACAACGTTGCGAATAGCTGGCAGCATAATCAGGTATGAGTTTCGCGCGCCGATTACGCAGTGGATCCGAAGCGGTTAAACTCGATTAAGCAGACGACAGCTCAGGTTCTAGTTGGGATTAGGATCAAAGCCCAGGGTTTATGGGACACGAGATGTCTGGTTTAATGCCTTGAGGTTCCTGGCGTGCGTTCTACTCACACTATCACTCTCTTCCGCGGTCGCGCCTTTCCGATCCGTATTCCGATGTTTCGCGTTGCGAATTTCGATCTCTCGGACCTTATCAAAGTCGGAGGATTCGTGCCTAGATTCGTTAGTCCTCTCTCTCACCTCTGCGTCTATTCGTTAATTAATCTGATTTGCGTGTACACGATACACTCTGCAGTTGCGAATCGCTGTCATAGCGCAAGTACGCATTTCCAGTTTACGTCGTCATGACGTTATACGCGATCAGCTTTCGTCTTCACACCGTCGCATCCATTTGTGGTGAACTAGCACGTGATGAAACCACTTCGTGACTTCCTGCTATATCTGCGGCCATATCAGATCGAAAATCTTTTTTTTGCCTGAACAGATCTTTGTTTCATTATCGGGTGTGCAACGCCCGGGACACGTAAATTATTCGTCGCTAATTACCAGGGGAAACGTATCAGACGTCACTTCACAATCGTGCTAAGTATCTCGTGACAGAGGAGCGTTGCTCGAAGAGGCAGATAATATAATCACGAAACTTTATAAATCGTTGTATCAGATTTTGATAATAGGTCAACATTAATCAGATTATTGATTGAGTATATTTTTATATTGCACAAGTTGAAAGAGGATTTATTCAGTTTATAGTGAAGATAAAGAAGTAGTAGAAATAAATAAATAATATGATTTATCAATAAAACTGATAATTCTTTATCTTTGACGATTTAATTATTAATTATAACGTATAGAACTAAGTTTGCAATTTGATCGTCCCAAATTTATTTCTCAACGTCCTGGTTTCAATGGAATTACATCAGAGTTTAATAACGAGAATTGAGTTTGAATTTCAAAGAATTACTTTTATACGATGTACCTTGAAACCAAGAAAAATTTGCACGAGCGACACGTTTGAGATATTTCGAATATAAATATTTATTAACATTTTACGTTTTGCTGTTTGAATTTTAATAATCGATATATGACGAAGGTGAAATTGGTATCGTCGTAATGCACAATAATAATACGACAAAACACCTCATGAATATTGAAGCATCAATAGAATTTGTTGGTGAGGAAAGTAAATGATTTATTTTCGCGTGACGATAATTCCGGGAACCTACGGCTGCTCGAAACTGCTACGATTGCAGGGATAATAGGAAGCATTGTAGGAGGACACGCAAGAACAGAGACAATTTTGCGTATAATATTCCGAGAATCGTTAACCGTTTAGCTTGTTATACGCAGCGAGTAAATTTCCGGCGCGTCTTTGTCCCTTTCCAACTTTTCTGCCGGCAGCGACGCGAAGATCGCACTTGGAAATAATTAAACCGTGGAACGTGCTTTAGCGCCAAGGGGGACACTGAGGGAATGCCCATTGTTATTCCGACAAGGAGCTCGATGCTTCCTCCGTTATCGAGGAATTAGACGGTAACACGAGGAATTAAGCAAGGATTTGAGAGAGAAAGACATAATAAAATCATTAAAGAAGTAATGTACGAATGAAGACGAGAGCTATCGAGGATTGCAGTAAATGGCCAATTGCTTTAATGAGAGAGTTGGGTAAAACGATCGTTGACTCTAACATGTGAGGATATTTACATTATGATTTCAATAATGTAGCGAGAAAAATTCGATCATAATTTTATGTGAATTGTAAGCTATATTGTTGTTTTATGTTTTGCGCACTTATTATCTTTTTAACTCGTTATTCTAACATTTTTTATTGTTTTACGTATGATATATACATATTACATCTTGGAATAAGACGTAACACATTTTTTCACAATTACATTTTTTAAATCAAATATTTCAGTTTAATTAATATCTTAAATTAATTAATATTTTGAAAACTAAAGGAATATATACACTATTATTGTATTTTCTATTATTCTAGATTTCTATTATTCTATTTTCCTAAATTTATTAAATTTATTTAAAAATATTTAAATTTCATTTCCATTTTATTCAAATAAATTTAATTTATCAATAAAAGTAAAAAATCCTTATGTCCTTTTGCAATACGTACATATATTTCGATAAAATGAATTACTTTTTAAAATATTATGATATAATATTTTAAAAAATAATTTCTTTTATTAATCGATATGAACCAACGAACCAGGCTATAACATTCGTTGTAATTGATTCTCTGTCGTATCTTTATCAGCACGATCTGTGTAACAATTCCATCTCGTGTAACGTACAATATCGCGCAATATTCATATAACTGCTGTAGGATCAAATTTCATTCTTGATTTTCGTGTTGGTACGTATATTTTTGAGATATTTTTCACGATATTATGAGACGAGTAGTGTACCTCACATAAGCGAGTACGACTACTTCATCTTTTCTCCGAGTGCTCCGGAGACGCGATTTTACCACAGAGTGAAGGAATCACGCCGACTGAGATTGTTTTCCAATTTGAGAGATACGATTTATATAACAGCCCGCGATCGCAGTGAGTGTAAACCTCCATGGAATCCCAATAGCCTTAGGGGCAAACAGTGAAGTGAAGTACTATGTCTATGCTCACTCCCTGCGATCGTCGAAATCGTAACGATGTTATTGATACTAAATTTTTATATCCGCGTCAATAAACATGGACTTCTCGAAAATCTTCGGCGGAAATCACCTTTGGACCACCATAATTTTTTGATAATTGGTCCATCATCCCTTTAAAATTGTTAGAACTGTAGAAATTTCTATAGAAACATGCTGGCCTGAACGTTTAAAAAATCATAGAATCTAATTTTGAAGCATAATTTCACTTTTACGATTTCCTTCGTTTTTTTAAATAAACGGTTATTGCATTTCTTTGCACATTTTTCAAATATTCACCATGCTATTTATCATCGTCGCAAAGTTTAATAGCGTATCGTAATATAAAGCTACTTTGCGCCAATACCACAGAGTTTGCGCTATATAGTAAATAAATATTGTAATATCATTTAACATCTAAGAAAATATGTTATTAATTCCAATTTTGTTATTTATATGAGACATATCTGATATTCATTGCTGCTTATCAATTATTTTTTTCAACGTTGAGCAATTGCTTTTTACATTGGAAAGTTACACATTACCTGATTTAAATACATATATACAATATATTATATTGTTTCAAAATTAGAGTCTTTGATTTCTTAAACGTGATATATACATACACATATATGTATATGTATATATCACGTTTAAGAAATCATTGTTTAAGAAATTGAGGTATCATTTAATTATTTAAATTATTTAAATATATATATATATATATATATATATATATATATATTTATTCGAGTTAAGTAGCATCAGTATAAATTTCTTCTGTAATACAAAAAGATTTTATATACGGAAATTAGTAATTCGCGCGCGCGTTTCCTTATAATATATGTTCAGCATTATATTTCAAACTATTTTTTAAACATAAAAAAATTGACTAAAATATTTTAGCCTTAGAGTTATATGTATTATTTTTAAAAAATATAACGCGTATATTTAATCCGAAATATATTATTAAGATAAAAAAAATTCGTGATACCTATTAGACTTATCATATTAACATAATTTAACGTATCAATCGTATCAAATATGATGCATATATTACAGAAGTACATGCAAGTATTCATGAACATGCACATATACACATAGTTCTATATACAGCGGCAAATCAAGATCTGTAACATATAATTATACGAGAACGACGAAATGTACTTTACGTACAAATGTTAATGGCATTACTATTAGCGATGTGTACACAATGGCCGCAACTGTAACATTGCTTCGTATTGCTGGTTGGTCAAATTTACTCCAATGAAATATGAACACTTTTATCACGATAAAATAGAAATTTCCATCGTGCCCATATGAATACTGTTACAGACGGTGCTGTAATTTAATGATAAAATGTTTTCATCATACTTAATTACTTTATAAAATGAAAAACCATAATAATGTCCGTATTTAGGAAATGGCTTTTGCAATGAAATAAAGTGGCGTGTAAAATATTTTACACAATCTGACATTCGATTTTCTCGAAGGTTCAAATTTATATTCTCATCAAGTTTACCATACGTCACTTGTTATGATAATAATTGTTTGTACTAAATACTTATGTAGCATAATTATTTAGTGTAAACTTAAATATACTTTAAATATAGCTAAGAGAATTCATAATTTTATCGTCTTAATTATTAAATATCATTTTAGGTAATTATTAATGTGCGACATAATTAGTTATATATGTAACAATTATACATACATGTGTGTGTGTGTGTGTGTGTGTGTGTGTGTGTGTGTGTGCATTCTGATGTTTTAAATTTTTTATATATTATATAACATATGTAAAATTATTAAGACTCCTGTTGACTCGATTGCCCGCGTTGATAGTGGCGACTCAATTCAAACGAAACATACACGCAAGAATCTTCCATATATCGACATACAGTATAATAAAACGTATGATATATACACCGAATATATGTTCATATTTTTAACGTATCAAAAAGCTACAAAATTACTTTTCCAACGTAGCGTCATTTTTTGTTTTATATTTAAAATAATTTTTGTAGTGTTAAAATATAACAAAAATTCCCATTTTGTTATAATTTGTAAAAATAATGTGTGAAAATAAATATTTATTTTAATTTAATTGTCAAACAACTTGTTTTTGTCCTTGATTAGGATTATAATTCAATTTGATATATATATATATATATATATATATATATATATATATACATATATGTATGTATAGAAGTTATTTATTGATTACTCAAACAAAAGGAAAGTCTTATTATTTAAAAAAAAATTTTGTCTAGATATTTGTGAGTGTAAAAGAAAAAAATAATTATCTCTTGTATTTTCTTCTGTTATTTTTGTAGTCAAAGCGAAAACTAATTTGGGATAAGCTAGAAAGTCAGAATGACTGAATTCTGTAGGCAATTTTTATTTTTATAGAGATAGATCATATAGTCTATTTTATTAGATAAGGACAAGGGATAAAGCAAAATAAGAAAATAGTCGGAAATGGAGTCGCGAGATAGCACGAAAAACAAGTTAAATATATGTGCGTGAAACGTGCGAAGATCAAAAAGAGTTCAGTGTCGGTTGGAATGAGAAATTTGAAACGAGGGAGAGAGAAATTCTTAATTTCGGAGTAATCTGAGAGACTGCCTTCGTGGAAAGATGTGCGAATTTCTACGGTGGTAAATCTGAAAATTATGCGTTAAAATAACTGTAATTGGGTTACGTAACTGTAATTTTAACATTAGTAAAACATTAATAAAACTTTACATTAATAAAACTTAACATTAATAAAACAGGCTACAGTTCCAAAAAAAAAAAAAAAAAAACAAATCTCTGATTGTGCTGAAGTTTTAACCAAAGCTCGTCCTTGACTTGAGTATAAAGTAGTTGAAGGATTTTCGCCGACAAAGCTTCGTTTGCTGTCCATCACTTAAAGTTGCAAACATTTTTACTGTATATCTTCGAAAATATTGAGTTTAGAGAAAAAAGTTTCAGACAAAAAATAAAGTTCTTGAAAAACTCTACAAAGAAGATTATGTGGGTTTTTTACATAAACTCATTATTTTAGTTGTTACATAAGAATAATTAATACCCTTGTCTCAAAACTGTAATATGTATGGGTTGCAACTTTCCACGCGAAGCGAGATCCATCCCACATTCTCTCGTGCTTTCAGCCTGAAATGAGGTTTATAATTGTTCTGTTGCACATGGGTTTGCGACTTTCCACGCGAAACGAGGTCCCACCTCACACTCCCAAAATTATTATTTTATCACATAACACTCAAAATAATGAGTTTATGTAAAAAACGCATATAACTTTTTTGTAGAGTTTTTCAAGAGCTTCATTTTTTATCTAAAACTTTTTTCTCTAAAATCAATATTTTCGAAGATATACAGTAAAAATGTTTGCAACTTTAAAAGATGATGGAAGGCAAACAAAATCTTGTCGATAAAAATCCTTCAAAGTGGTTCATGTTCTAGTCAAGGATAAGTTTTGGTTAAAATTTCAACTCAATCGGAGGTTTATACTTTTATAAAACTTTTCTTAATTTTTAATAGAAGAAAAAGAGTGCGTATTGGATTTTGTTTTCTCGATCTCCTACAGCTCAAATTTTAGTCTTCGATATATTTTACAAATCTATTTTATCGATTACAAATGGCTATTTTATTGAAAAACAATTTTTATTTTAATATGTATGTCGCAAGAATTTTCACGATACATTTTCTCGCTTCTGATATCACATCAATTCACGAACACGAGCTTTAATAGAATTATGTTCCAATCTAATATTCTCTATCGTAAATTATCAATTATAGATTATTATTATTATAGGTTATTACATATATATAGGATGTCTGGAATCTCTAAAGCATCCACTCGTATATAGGTAAACCTTGTTAAACTGAATAAAAAAGTCATATTATTTTGCCAACAGCCATATAAAATTTTGAAACATTAATGAAAGTAATTCAGTGCATTGGAATAAAACTTTTTTTTTTATTAATATCTTCAAATTTTACATAGTTGTTTGCAATATGATATATGACTTCTTAGTTTAAGATGAGAAATTGGATCACGGATTCTCGAATTGTAAATAGAAAATAAACCGGAGCAATAAGAGTTTACCGGTAGGTGTTTTTTGCATGAGAAAAACTTTGTGATATCTAAGTGATATCAATTTAATTCTTGTATACAGTCCATTTCTTGTATACAACCGTGAACGTTTCTTAGTTCAGTTTAACGAGATCTGTTTGTGAGTGATAACGTGAAACACACACACACACACAAAGTGTTTGATAACAGGGTGTAACACCCATAGTATCGAGTACACGGACACGTGAAAGAGAAGGTTAAACTAAATAGAAAAGTTCTAAACCATTTTTCATAATAATGAGTTATTAATTAATAAAGATCTGCGAATCAGAGTACGTTCGTGCGCTTCGGTGAGAAGTGTCGGTTTAGCATTTACGGTTGCTACGTGGCCAGATATTGAGAGGAGCGCTATGAAAATAACAACGGCAAGTAATAGCGGCGCGCATCACTCATGTACAGTCGTTGTTATTTACACAGCTCTTTCCAATGCTTCGCCATGTAACAACTGTATAAATGCTAGTCCGACTCTCCCTCTGAATGATTCGCATTTAGTAAAGTTTATTTCAACTTATTAAGAAATACGAGCTAATTTCTTATCTTGCAAGAAGTTTGTGATGGGCAAGAAACAATCACGTCCGCTCTTATCTTTGTCTAATTGACCTGGAAATGGATAGATAAAACATTGTTAAGTATTTGTGGCGAGCTATTGCTAAATAGCTAAATTGTGTATCAAATTTTAACAGCAATTCCCATATTACAATCCTCTTCCAAGTTATCATCATCTCCTCAATATACATGGTGTCTGATAATAGGTGTAATACCCGCAGAGGGTACGTACAATAGATAAACTGAATAGAGAAATTCTATACCGTTTTGCAACAATAAATAATGAGTTATTAAGGAGATATGATTATTTGGCGGGGTAGGTGGGAGGAAAGATATTCCTAGTTTTACGCATTAGCACTAACAACTAGAATAAATTTTTTAATAACAGACTATTTTATGGTTTATTATAATAAAAAAGGTAACATTGAATGTTAATTTTTTATTCTGAATCATAATGTTAATATTAATATTGAAAATGTGATTAATTTGTTTTGTGTCCAAAAATTATTGATTGCTTGGTAACGTTGCATTTCTGAAAGTGAGATTGGTATTTCTTTCAACTGTATTAAATTGACAAAAGTTTGACAAGATGATTCAATATCATACAGATATAGATGAATATAGATAGATGAAGTAAAAGAACCTATTTTACCCGTTTGGTTAACAGTGTTCTTACGTTGAAATTCTTTAATTAGCCAAATAAATATACAAATTCAAATTTTCTTCGACTTGTCTGGCCAAATTTATTGATATTTAATCCACACTACATTTTGACCACAGATTTGGATCCTTATCAAGTGTGAACATTTTTTTTTACATAAAACTCCGCAGAAGGCAAGCATACGAAATATCCTTCTTCCTGACATTGCGCCCAAGCTATATCACTCTAGAGGATATTGTGTATGCAATCTCCAAACTTCATTAGAATTAATAAGTAGATTAATGCCAATATTTCAAGAGAGACAGTTCGTGTTCAGACGGCATCTTGCAAGTGACGATCAGAGTCCTTCTCTATCCTCTAGAGTGATGTAGCTTGGGCGCAATGTCAACGAGAAGGATATTTGCGTATGCTTGTCTTCTGCGGAGTTTTATGTAAAGTTCTAACACTTGATAAGAACCCAAATCTGTGATCGAAACGTAGTGTGGATTAAATATCAATAAAAATAAATTTGGCCAGACGAGTCAAAGAAAATGTGAATTTGTTTATTCTTAGTCACTGGTAAAGATAAGGATTCTAAGTTTTCAAATAAATATACTTTTATAAGCAAACCGCGTGCGTTTTTTGCTTATAAATAAACATGGTAGATAGAGTTGAAAGTGAAGAAAGAAGTGAATTTTTATTAGAAACATAGAAAAAAATATAGAAAAAGGTTTGTTTTATATAATAACATGATATATTAGTTTATTCGATGTATTTGCCACAAGATGTTATAAAACTAACTTTTATTTTCTTGGAACTATTGGTCAATCGGTTTGAAATTTTAATATAATATTAATTTTGCTTTAAATAACATTCTGTAATTTTTAAACAAATTTAAGTCTTGATTTTGATTGATTTTTTCATTATACCTCCTCCTTAACCCTCCGTCTGTATCGCTATTTTTCACTAACGTTGTCTGTACCATGTCCCATTTGCGGACAGTATTCTTTTATTTCCACAAATGTAAAATGCATTCGCATTTCCTTTTTTACATAAGATTCTAGACCCCTCCCTACACGTAATAATAATAACCGTTTGAAATTTTGACTGTTTTTTAAAAGACCCACGATACAGACGCAGGGTTAATAATAATAATAAAGATCTACAAGTCATATGAATATTAGTAAACACCCTGTATATAGAAGAGATGGTGGTAATATGGAACGGGGTTATAGTGTGGAAATCGCTGTTAAAATTTGATATGCAAAGCTATTTAATAGTAACTCGCCACAAATTAACAACGTTCTATCTTCTCTGGTATCCTGTATCAATTAAACAAAGAGAAGAGACGTGATTGTTTTTTGCCTATCATAAAACTTTTACAAGATAAAAAATCAGCTCATTTTTCTTAATAAGTTAGAATAAACTTTACTAAACTGCTAAGGAGTATTACGTTCAGGATTTAAGATAGGATACTTGCTTTTAGTGTATTCACCAGTCTCTTTCCAGAATATTTAAGTGTAGTTCAAATATATGGCGAAGATAATATGGGAACTCATAATATATATATATATATATATATATATATATATATATATATATATATATATATATATATATATATATTGTTGTTTCTATATTATAATTCTTTTAATACTAGAAGTATGGTCATTTCTGTTGCTATTTTTAGATTAATATCTTATTTCTTATATAAAACATAAATTTTATAACACTTCGTCAATGATGAAAATGCTTCATTTCACGCTGTCAGGACATAAAATTTCAGAATCCTGTCTTTGACACAAAAAATAGAAAGGGTATTAATTTAAAAAATAAAAATGATTAGAAATGCTTCGTGTTTCTAATGTTTCTAGTTAAGAAGTAAATTAAATTCTACGTTTTTAAAATTTTTCGATTTTTTGTAACTTTTTTTCTTATTAATTTCTATTAGACATTTTAAAAAATTACAGGTTAAAAATAATTATTTCTACTGATAATAAAAAAATATTGTCATATTTACAACTCGTTTCTACATTTCTTATATTACGTGTACTGGAGAAATGTTCATGGAGAAATGTTTCCTTCTTTTTTGTTGTTCCTTAACATTAACATCCTATTTTCTCAAAGCAAGAATTTGACATGGTGAATTTTTACATAAATCTGCTGAGTTAAAAAATGTGGCACTTTGCAAATCAAGAAGTAAATATTTGCAGAGATGAGAAATGCCGATGTTGGTCCCATTATTATGATTAGTATCAACTTATTACAGAAATAATAATAAAAATCTTCCTACATTATCACTTTTATATTTCCTCTAATTAAATATCAGAATATATGTATATAAAATTATAAATGTGAAAGTCTATCCAAAATTTTGTTGAAGTCGACTAAAAAATGAGATTTATAAAAATAAACTCTTGAAAATAACTAAATATTATATAGCAACGTAAAAAATATTAATAATAATATAATAATTATTATCACACTAGAGAATCACAAAGTTTTTTCCGTATCACAAATATTGATTTACATGTTTATAATTTTGGTTATATTAATTATTTTGTCTAGTAAAATAAACATGCTAACTTTCATGAAAATCCAATAGTTAAGTTTGAAAAGTCAAACAGATGGAATTGCTTGGTATAGAAAGACCTCGTTTTAAATTAAAATAGCAGGGCATTGCACAAAGAGTTGCACAAGTTTCGGAATTTTTCTGTTGTATTTGAAGCAAACTTGCGCGTGTACCAAATTCACGTAAAGTTGGAGCATTCTAATTTTAGAATTCTTATTGCCTATTCTCTTGTTTTTCTTTTATATAGTGGAAATAAAGCAGTATAAGATCAAAGAGCTCCTAGTGTTCATACTTTTTCAGCTACTAAGCATTGAAGTTTTATATATTATACTTACACGTGTGTATCTAATTGTATGTGTTGCATTGATCAAAATTGATTGATTCACAATTCAATATAAGTTTATCTACGTAGAATAGAGATAAAAGTACGACCTTAATCCTAGTCACGCGGCGCATAGAAGGGAAAGTCCATATTACATCCTCGAAATATACGGAATCTGGGTATTCTTTTTACGGTAGGATGAAGGAATGATAGATAGTATCGCGAAATTTCCAGTTACCAGGTACGTGCAAGTTTGTCTCATACGTGTGCTGCTGTGGCCCGTAGCCACGCTGACGCGTAGGATTGATGAGCTTCGTGGTCGGATATTGTGCCCGAAATAAGAGATACCGGAAGCTGTCACTCGGCTTGGGTGAAGTCGCGTATACGCGCTGTGCGCTTGCTTGCCCTGTTTGCTTACTTACTTCTTCGATTAGGGACCACCGACGCTTGCATTGTTTATGAGTATAATTCTGGAAAACGGTTTGGTTGCGCGCTTCGGATGTAACCGTTTCACGGGTCATCGCAACGAGTATTGATCCTTCGATCTCAGATGGGAGACGTTACGTTTATTTTCAGGAGGAACCCTGATGTCTCTATCAATGATAATACGAGAACGTGCGGGGATTCGGAACTCGTTTTATCCACTATCGTTTCCTTCCTGTACCTGTTCTCCTCTGTCCGTCTTCTCTGTTTATCTCTTTCACCCTCTTTGCAGATCTTCCCATCTGGATTTACATAGATCCCGGGTTGGACTGAAGATATCAGGATACGTTGGACTTTACGGTCTGCGTATGAAGGCAGATCAGAAATTCACATGTTTTCAATATAGTCTCCGAGCGTATCGCGCGACTTAAGTGGAATACAATAAGTTAGTATACACGAATTATTAAAAAATACTCGCTACTGGTTTTAGATATGTGACCTGATTAAAAAGAATCAATAAAAAATCGGTAAAAGCGAATGACAGATAAAAATAAAAGAATGTCACGAGATATATGTATATGCGCGTTCTCATGTGTAGGTAACATCGATATCAAATCTTTATATAAATATGATTCGTACATATCTTTAAATACTGTTCTCTATTTGATTTCTATTTCCGATATAAATATTATAGTTCGTGTTTTAATAACTGTTATTAATAACTGCAATATTTTTAGAACGTATATATATTGTATTTTAGAAAAAATATGCTTTTATCGATTTTTTATATTTCAAAAAATTTCCAAAATATTTAAATAACTTTTTTATGAATTTGGCAAAATAAGAAAGTTTTACAAGCACAGAAGAAAACACATTGCTTATTGTCAACAACATCGTTTTGTTATGTATAGAATGGAACGTAACCGATATAAGAGAGAGAGAGTTTTAAGTTCAATTAAAACTGGTATTACAATATATTGCATATCTCAAACAGCCTCGTCGACTTGCAATACATTTTCTGTATTTTTTTTTTATCAGAATAATTAGCTTCAGTTCGATTACCGAGACACTATTGATCGAGAACATCTTTGCGTGTCGATCTTTATTTTCCATTTACTCAGTTTACCATTAAATCAGATTAGATTGCTATTTAAGGGAGGGAATGTGTTCATTATTTTTCATTTTAGTTCTTCGTAAATCGGGTTATATTAACACATAATTTATACTTTCAGTTTAATCTGCAATGGTTTGCGGTACACTTGAAAGATTACTTTATGAAATACGACACTTATGCAAACATTTTCGTTAGAAATATTGTACCGTAATTTTTAAATGATGTTAAACATTTTCTAATATGTTTTATAAAGTAATGGTAAAATAATAACGCGTTAATTGACTTAATTTGCTATGTAAGATAGTTCTTTGTTTATAAAAATGTCAATAAATATGTCGATATTTAATTAACATGTTATTACTCATGTGGAAAAATGTATTTACATATGTTTGCAAAATAATGATGTAATATGATATGACTGAGGTGAAAGGTGTTTTCGAGTGCATTTATTTTCTATAGAACTGGTGTGCTTGAAAATACTTTCACTACTGTGTAATGTGACATAACTGAGGGCGTGATTTCAGAGAATTTGATTAGCCAACTCTAAATACTTCTAATTTAAAAACTATTATAGACATTTTGATATTGTCGATTTTCAAAATGAGTTTTAAAATGATCTCACAGGAATCTGCTAAACGGCAGGTCTAGGACGCCCTGTATAATTATAATTTATAGACTTTAACAACACACACAGCACACATATGTGTATAAAATTAATATACAAATAAATAAAATATAGAAAATTCTCCGGTTCTCTCTCTTAAAAGCAAAAATTTAAGCATTTTTATTATACAAAAATTGACTTCAAATTTATTGAGGACTCTGCAATTACTTATAGATGTATGACTTTTATCATTTCCTGATAATTACATCGTTGAAATAATTTGATTAAAGTATGTTAGCGCGTAACCGAACAGTTAATTCAAATTTTAAGCAGATTATAAATACATTATTTATTCATGAAGACTATATTAAAATTCGGCGTACAGTTAAGAAACTAGAACTTCGTGTGCCGACTTCGTGATTACATTTGAAAAATTTTAAATCGATTTTAAACATACACAGATACATAAATGTATTACTTTCATTAGTTTATCTATATCTGTAACGATACTCGAATGAATATTTAAAATATTTGAAAAAAATAAAAATTATTTTTTCGCATACAAATTTTTTCAATTTTTATTTATTTTATTCTATCTCCATGGGTCTTTTAAATAATTTTTAATAAAAATTTTAAAATTATATCTATCAATTACATATATCTATTTTTCAACGATTTAATTTCAACTTTTCGCTACGTAGCGATTTTTGATTAGCAAAAAACTGTGAATCGGAAGTTTATATCTTTTCGCAAAATCATTTTAAAATCAAATAGGTCGACTGAATTTATTCGGACTATATTACAAATTATATCATATAAAAAGAAACTTTTACATAAATTGCCGTTTACAAAGTAGATATATTCTACATAATAAAGCTACAAATTTGGTATCTGTTTTTCTTAGTGTAAATGAGAAATTTATTATTTACAAACAGTATGTCTATATAAAATTAATATTGTCGTTTTCAGCTCTTTTGAATATAGAAAATATATTGAGATTGATATTTGTAAGTTTTAAAATCCTGATTTAGCAACTTCTTTCATGAAAACATACAGAGAGTATTAATGAATATATAATAACCTTCTTGCATGGAGAAATCTAAATCTTCTTTTATGAAGAAGAAAGAAACCTAGTTTAAAGTAGAGATTGGACATCAAATCTTACATCTAGCATAAGTTTCATATAAACATCGTGAATTATATACATAAATGTATAAATCATTTTGTGATTGCATAAACTTAATAATAATAAAATATAATAAAGTATTATTCATTAAATAGCATATTATAAGTACTTAAATTTGTGATATCAAAATCTAAAAGTAAATCAAAAATTAAATTAAGAGATATGTATATTAGGTAATATGAATTGACATGTATCAAACGATTAATATTTACTATGTAATTTATTGTGAAATTATTGAACTTAGTTACAATAGCAATTTTGTTAGACGATCAAGATTAAGAGACCGCTTTATTGCACGGCTATATTCCTAAATGAGCAACAGTGGCTGACGATGCATGAGGGCACTTATTGTACTTACACACGTGCGCAATGTACCTAATCTTGTAAACGACCGCTTGTCCGTGGATCATGACTTGAGCAATTCGCAATAATTGACAGATCTTATAATTGACAGATTTATCTCTCTCTTCGATAAAATATTGTACGATGAAACTTATAAATTTAATCCATAAATATGCGCGTGTGACTTCGGTATAATTACTATAGCTTGTTGTATCGATGAAAAGGAATATACTAGGAATATACTTGTAGCAAAAGGATTTTTTTAAGAGAAACATGATCTTGCATTTGCAAATCAGCCTATATGCATTTCTGATAATGTGTCAATTATTTCAATGCTTTTCAAATGCATTTCAAATGTGAGTATTTCACATTCAAGTTGCAAGTTGGTGTAGTTATTCGATTATTTCTGAGATTATTGAGTTTGCATAAAGCAACAAAAAACACAAGATTTTAAATTCTAAAATGTTACAGTGTTAATATATTATAACAAACATAAAAAAAACACTTCATTTATTATTAGTTATTAGTTTGAAATATTTGTTATTAGTTTGAAAACTGCTTTTTGAGAATATAATAGAATTTGTGTAAAAGTAAAGAAAGAAAAAATAAAATCATGAAAGAATTATAAACTGGATGTGTTGTGAACTATTACTAATTCATTTATCACTCTTCGGATTATTCTTTCAAACTATTTCCGAAAATCCGATAGAATAAAATATTTGAAACTGAATATGCAAATATCGTATGGGACAAAATTGATTCTGTTAGGTGAGAGATATACTTGAGTACACATTAAAATTCCGACTATAGCGGCGTGATGATGCACGTACCATGCTATAAACTGTTGCTAACTTCGTATCATCACGCGTAGTTTCGTAAGTATACTACCTCGTTTCGAAAATTTTCTTTGAAGTAGTAATTGGCTTGCTTATTAATGACCTCTTAGAAGTTTCTAAGCCTGATGAGCGGGCCGTTTATAAAGCTGAGCTTAATGAAAGGAATTTTGTTATATTGTACAAACAATCTTGTCACCTTCACAATAATATTTACTTCATTACCATAATAAATTTCGCCGCAAAATATTTTGAAAATTGATGTGAGAAAGTCAGTAAAAATTATTCTATGTCAAATAATCCAATTAGGAGTTATTATTAGATAGTATTATGTCACATTATTTTTTTCCCGTCTAGAATATAAAAGGAAATGTTTTTCAAATCCTCCTATCCAGTGAATATTAATGAACAAATTTCAATTGTCATCGACCCGTCTAGCAAGTTAAAACATAATAGGGAATAAAAAGAAATGAATTTTCTCGCTGGCTTGCATTTCAAATTTTTGGAACTATTATATTATATAGAAACGCAATCCTTTTGGCTGACTTCAAATAAGAATTACTTGGTAAACCTCTAGTCGCACTTCAAATTTTATCGTGGTGCAACGATATGACGGCGTGCAATGATTTTGAATGGCATTTCTTTTTCAAAATTGAGAGCACACAAAAACATTGTAAAATTATAAAGCGCCAGGTTTAGTCCTCTCTTGACCCCACTTACGTTAACTCGCGCGATTCGCTGTCGAGTTTCTCCAGTACTTTGCAAACTTCGGCGCGCACGTAGATGGGCTATATAAGTATAAGTACTAGTAAGTAAGTAAGAGTATGTATACCACCGTAAAGCGCCCGTGCGATAGCGTGATATTTAAGTCGAGGACGTTCACGTGTTACAGATTTACCCAGGTTTGGCCAACCGTTGAACAATCTCACAGTCTCGGTGGGTCGCGAAGCCATTTTCACCTGCATTGTCGAGGGTCTCGGGCCATACAAGGTGAGATGCAACATTATAGCCCTCGCTATCCTATTTCCACGCGCGGTTGCAGCCATACATTCTGCTATGCTGCCGTTATGCTTGCAATTGCACACTGTGTTGCGCGCACTGATATCTCCCCGTATGATTGGGAAAGTGTCTCTCCGTGTGATTGGGACTGGTTTTGACATTAGAGTTGGGACTAGTTTTGACGTGCAAATTTCATTAGACATTCGTGATAAATTATAATATGCGTTAGACATTCGTGATAAATTATAATATGTATATATCATTGAATCTTGAAACAATCTCTTTTTTAGTTAAAAATAAAATTGATAAAATTTCTATCCGTTTGATTTTACAATGACTAATAAACATAAACATGTTAATTCTGTATTTTATTATTTAACCTTTATTAACTTTTTATTAATTTTATTTTTTTAAAAAGAAGTCGATTTATAAATTAAACAAAGAAAATAGTCATATTATAAAACTTAGATCCACGAAAAAGGTTTATGTCAATATATTTCTGTGTGAATTTTTGTATACTTTCTTCCAAACAATAAACTGTGCGTCGATAATTTATCAGTATACAATACGTTGCCGCAATAGTAAATCCACATTATTTAAATAATGATACCAATTTAACATTTGATGCTAGTAAGCATCTTATTTAAATCATTGTAAAGAATTTATTGCGAAAGATATCACCTTAGGATGGAACCTAGGACCTTCCAAAGGATGCTTAACCAATTCGAGGTTTAAACTTAGGTGATATTTGTGATATCATAATAACAATATATAGTTTGATAATGATTATGTCTAATGACACTAAAATGCCATGCTAATGTCTGTGTATAAATAAATATCAAAGATTCATATGATAATAAATAAAACGATATAGTTTAGAAAAAAGTATACAAAAATTCACACATTGACACCTTATCATGACTGTAAGCCTATTTCTCCTCGTTTGATTTATTAATCATAAGAGTTTTGATATTTATAATAATTTATAAACTTATTTCCAAACAGTTTTTATGCAATTTGCAATTATAATTAGTAAGTTAATATGAATTTTCATTTCCCTTTTCATTTGGCCAGCCCCATAAATACAGGATGAAAATCAGACAGCGAGAGTTTGCAGTAAGTTTACTATGCAAATACAGATCTTTATCTCTAAATTACGAAATCACGTCGGTTAGTCTCATGCCAGCATATACTCGTAGATACGTTGCAATTTGCGATTTAGAAAATTGGTACTAAGGTGCTTTGAGCGGCGCGGCGACGTCATTACTGAAGTACGTTTGCAAAGTTCTACAGGGACGAAGAAGTTAACAAACAGGACAAATAATTCAAAGCGAAGGATTGGAGCGCGAGGATCACAGTGCGTATCTAGGCAACTCCATTTAAGTAGAAATAAAATCCCGTGGGGTGTGAGTTCAGCAGTTTGTTAAGCGGCTCCTCTCTCTCACCACCCGCCATCTTTCGGCCGATCGTTTCCCTGTCGTTCGTCTGTCTCTTCCCTCTTCGTTTTCTGCTTATTTCCCATCCTCCTCTCAGCGAGAGGTCGGACGCTCGTGGAAATACCCTTTTCGATTCTCTTCTGTTCTCTTACTCGGCACCGCGCTCAAACCGCGTATGGAGAAGTTATAGTTTTATAGATAACGCCAACCTCGCACAACCGTGGAAATGTTTTCGCGATAAAAATGCGCAAAATTGTTTTATGGCATCGCGGGAATATATGTATATGTGCGTGTGTATGTATAGGTGTTTGTTTGCGCACGTCGAATGGAATCAATGTATTATCCTTATAGTTGGTCAACGGCACCTCTACGGAAATGAAAACGGCGAGTCACGTTTCGCCACCGCGTTTGGCGAAAATAATAAAAAGCGCGTGCCACTTTGCTCGGACGGGACACAAAGGGGCGCTCTCGATAATCAATGTCGACGGCCGTGGAATTAACGATTTTTAGCGTAACTCGGTAGTCGCATACGGCGCGGCTATAACTGATATCGCGTGATTGGTTCTTTACGCCGACGGTATCGCAATCCTTTTGCATCGCTAATAATAAGTTATTAATTTCCTTTGATAGGACACGCGATTAAGTGAAGAGCGGATTCTTGGTATTATCGTTTTGACAAAAAAAGAGAGAGAGAAAGAGAGAGAGAGACAGAAAGAGAAATACATCTTCAAACAGTAACGGCGCGAAGAGAGCGTATAACGTTAGTGCAACGACGATGCTGACATCGAGTAGTTTATTTATATTTCAAGTGCAACATGAGTAATGGTGGATTTTATGAATAGTGACTCCTGAGAGAGGGAAGAAGCACCTCAGATATTCTCCGGTGCTTTGAAATAATAAAGCGTCTTATTATGACTTGTAAGGTGTTACGACTCGTGCCGCGTTATGTAATACATGATGACGGCACCAATTCCGCTAATTAGCAGCAAACATGTCACGTGTACGTTATATACACTTATACTTGTTTGCGTTATTGTTGCTCTAGTAATCGTTACTTACGCACTAACTATATTTCCAATATCAATTCATGAATAAATTAATTTAAAAATTAAGAATTGGAAAATTTTTGTTTTTGAAATATATTTAAAAAATGATGAAAAAGATATTTAAAAAATATAAATAATTAAACTATTTACTTAGCATTACGTTATATTTGTTAATATATTAAATTAAAAAGATATTTAATTATATATTAACGTAATAAGCATTGCTTTTAAAGAACAATTAGAAAATAAATGCACAATTTAAGAATTATAATTAAAATTTGTTTTAGAAACGATTGTGCTAATTGTGCTAATTTAATATAAAATTATAAAGTAAGAGTTTTTTGACCTGAATGTACTGTTCAATGTACTGTACATGGATGTGTCGCTCTAATTGATTATAATTAAAAAATCACAGGAAACTTTTTCAGACTCTTTTTATATTTCAAGATTAATCATGTATACATATTTGTCAGTGATCCATTATATTATACTTTGCTATAACTTGCTCTACTATGTGGCACTGCGGCAAGTTACTGAAAACTTTTTTGTTATTTGTTTAAAAAAACCAGTATTGATTTATTAAAAATCTTAGATAATAGATTTCAATTAACATGTTAAATAATATAATATAAAATAAATATATCAACAACTTATGTAATATAATATATTTATATTTATATTTAAAATATTATGTAATAATATTTTTTAAAAATATTTTTCAAAAATTCAATTTTAATATGTACATCTGATTTATTTTGATCAAAAAGATACTCTACAGTCGATTACGACACATTCTTTACATACATATTTTAAAAAATTACAAATTGAATGCTAATTGTTTTGTTAATAAATCTATTAAAAATTTAACAAGATAAATTCAAGTATCTTTTTTCATAAAAAGTATTTTTAAGAAAGCAAGAAATATTTTTGTCCAAATCTTATCAAAAAACAGGGTTCGCAACTATAACATTTTCATTTCTACCGCGCTTTATGAAGTGCGGAAATAAGCGTGCTTCAGGAATAAAACGATTTATGTATTATCCTGACTCGCCAGCAAATTTTAAAATTTCATTAAAGAGCCGAAATTGCTTCCTGCAGAAGTGGGAACAGTGTAAGGAAAAGAGGCACCCTAGAGAAGTATTTTTACGGTCCTAAATCTAATTGAAGCTGGGTCCTTGAAACTCGTTGGGTTTCGTAGAGATTAGCGCTCGGAAATTTTTCCTTCTTTAAATAATCATGATTTCAGCTTTATGTCAACGTATTTTTTTATTATTCGAAATAAATGCAAAATCGTACATAGTGTATTACGTAACATTTATACTGTATTTCGTATGATAAAACATACGAAATGGCATTTGGACAAAACGTTATATTCAAAATATAAAAATTATTGACTTGTTTGCATTTTCAAAATGTGTCGTCTTCCATAACGATATAAAATATAATAACGATATAAAAATATAAAGGCATGTTATGTTATTAATCTTAAAAAAAAACATCAAACTGTTGTACTGGGACAACACTTGTTATACTTCACAATTTTCAATAATTGCCTCGTTGCATAACTTTTACCTCAAGCACCATATTTGCATCTATTGGCAAAACGTCCATATATTATATTGTGAGTGTTTGCAACTGCCCCATCAGATTACGAGTTTGATCTCGCAAGAGCCAACCGTGGCTGCCAAATGGTTATACACCGTCATGTGCCATCTCTTGCTACGTTGTGAACAAATCTCATTTTCCACACAAAATTTTATTTCCTTCGAAATTGGATGTTGGAAATAAACGTAATTTTCCATGTGAAGCTTATATTCGCATTAGATACAATTATATGTTTATAACTAAAGTACATATGTGAATTATTTATAGACGATAGGATTAATCAAAAAGATATACCGCGGATATAAAAAATCTTTTGAAATTTTCAACTTTT
Organism: Crematogaster levior; assembly: GCA_901521435.1. Lineage (NCBI taxonomy): Eukaryota > Metazoa > Arthropoda > Insecta > Hymenoptera > Formicidae > Crematogaster > Crematogaster levior. The sequence goes on from CABEGB010001302.1 coordinate 330,988, forward strand.
ATCATACATCCATAATCGTCCTCAGTTTTCATTTTTCATTACGACATCAAACTTAGCATGACCTGATACGGGCTGTTTCGAGTAATGCAATGCTTACGACTAATAATTCTCACGAGGGGGCCAACTCTCGAAATCATTACGGCCTGCAAACGTATTGTGTACTCCCTCGCTGTAGCATTCGGCAAATTGCGCATCTATGAGATGCACAGTAACGCGGAATATTCCACAATCCCTTGACGATCCTTGATTATTCGGTAGTCCTTACCGACACGAGACGATTTCCTGCACGGCATATCTGACGTCGGCTCTAATGTGACGGACTTTGGATCAAGGTGCTTAACATTCGGAGAATGCTGGCATATCTAACATCTCTTGCGGTCAATAGTCGGAGCGAGAAGGCCGACGTTGATGTGAACACAGGAGAGAGAAGCTGTGTTCATACTCACCTCTGTGATTGTTCGTGCAAACAAACCGCAGTATTAATTATTCGCGATACTGGCGGTTGCATTGAACGGGGCAGCAGTTGGATATCCCAGGAAGAAACCGATGTCAGAGGAGTTACGATCTTGTCGACGATAATTCCTAAATCCCAAGGGAGAGGATACGTACTATGGGTCGGCCGATTTCCTCTCAAGAGTAACGACGCGTCAACGGTCAGGTTCACTACTTTTATTTCCTTCTTTTCCGCTTTTTTCTTGCCAACTCTGTTTTCTTTGACACATGTAAACATAAATTTTCACTTCGTCTGCTTGTTCATCGTGCTATCTTTCGATGACTCAATGTAGTAATTGTCGGTTTTCTTGTGATAAATTTTCGGAACACCGAATGAGCGCTAAACTTGTTCGCACGAGCTTGGAATCCTATAGTCGGGTAGCTAAGTGCGTGATGATTCGATGACGAGTTAATTCTACGCGAAAATGGCCAATACGGAATTCCAGTTACGGTTTAATCACTTCTCTCTTACCTGCTATCTTCCCTTGCTTCTCAAGCTTACCGCATCGCCAAACGATCCCGCATTCTCTCGGTTTAATACTCTCTGCTGCATGAAGGCGGGCCACTGATATTAATATCGCGAAAGCACTAATTGTTCCAACCAAATACGTGGAATTCGCGTTGGGCGCGGGGATGCCGAGATACTCTTTGCGTTACATGCACGTTGTGTGCTGCGCCATCGATCGAGGAAACCATTATATTTGGAGTGGATTATAAGTGAGCGAGATCGGAAACGCGTTTCCTTCCGTTTACGGATACCGGTCTGAGATGCAAATTTGAATTTACTCTTCGATTTAGGTGTATCGTCGGTGCGCTACTATCACAGCGCTTGGAATACTGGCTACATACAAGAACATGCTACATAAAAGTCGACGCACTTATAACATGTGCTTAATCGAAATGGTGTATTGAAACTGATAATGTTTATTAGTATGCATAGCATTCGATATACATTATATCGAATATTGCGATACGGAATTTTTGTTTACTTTAATGTTGTGTTTGTAAGTACTGGCAACAAAAAAAGACGAGCGCATTTAAGCCCATTTGCCTTTTGACAACGTAGATTTATTGATTGGTTCAATGACAGATTAATCTTCGCACAGATATATAATATGAAACGAAGACTATAATCTAATTCTACGAATATATTTTGTAGACTAAAAAGTGTGCTTTAGCATCAACAAAATAGTCCCATTATTTGTTTTGATATCGTTAAAGTGTCACAGATTCTTATCATAGATTATAAGAAGGAAATGTATATGGCTAATATTCTGCATTTTAAAAGTCTCACTTATCTCTACAATAGTCGTGCACGACATCGAAAAAGATAGTACTTTCTTCTTGGCTCTCACCAACAGATGATGGCACTTGTAAAGTTCAAATCTCGTGTATAGCTGCTTGAGAGAGATCGTACTTTTATACAATCGGTCATCTGAAATAACTGTTTCAAATATTACACGATATAGCTATATATAAGCTATAGGTTTGCTGTGTTTCTTGTGTTTTCTTTATTTGAAAACAGAATGATTTTCTTATTTACACGTAATTACATCTTATACATATAATAACGTTTATACACTTGAGCTATTCATATTTCTCGAAAAATAAATAAATATATTAAATAATATAAATATATTGAATAATAAAGAAAAATGGTAATAACAATAAATAAATCAATATTAAACAACTTTTTTATATTTTATATATTACAAACGCTCTTTAAATTTTTTTTTTACTTATATTTTGCATCGATGCGGTATTGGTCAGAGAATCTTACGTTATATTTGTTTTCTTTTCTTGGGAATCGTTATCGATTTCTTAGGATTCGTCATCCTGTTACCTTGCATCAGTCTGTTTGTGTTTTGTAGGCCTTTTCTCCTTTGAAAACAACTTTTATTGCTTCATGCTATTACAAATTTTGATGCGGACGGTAAGTCGAGAATAACAAAATATTTATCACAAATAAATGAGAAATTCTAGAATTCCCGAAACAGATACGATCTACTTCTTACGCAAAAAGAGATCATATGTAGCTATTTACAAAAAAAGTCTCTGAAGAAGCTAATATATTAATAATAACACACAAAAATGTACTTCACGAAATAGGTTTTCAGGTCTCCCGATCCGTTTCTAGGTCTTGGTAACTTTTTCGGTATCCGAGAGCTCCAGGTTACATCGGGAAAGATTTCTGATATTTCAGTCAAACGAAGCAGACACAGCAATCTTCTACTAATGGACTCATGCATCGTCGAACTCAACAAAATTGGTCGCACTTGATGCAATCGTACTTATTACGACGGAATGATATTATCGATGTGAAATATTTGAAGAAACTCGGCGATATCAATTCGCCCTTTTTCTCATGCTTCCCTCCCACTTATTCCGCTTCCATCTCCCACGAGTACATGTGATAGGATACGCGCTTCAATTTTATTCGGTATTGCTGGGCTCTCTTACGTGCATTACGAAGCAGTAGTCGCTGCAACAGAAGCAGCAACGGCAACTGCAGCTTGTAATCTAGGAGCGGAGAACCGTGAGAATCGAAGGGTGAAGATGAAACGCGGAAGTAGTCAAGGAAAAGTGGGGTAACATTTCCTCGACGCATATCTATATACACACCAATTTCTGCACACGTGCAAAGCAGTCGCTGCTTGTACGAAAACAGCTGGCTACGGAAGGAAGCTTACCCCATTTCCGACCTTTCATCCCGCTTACTGTTTTTCCTTCCCTCTCATTCTCTCTCATGACCGTGCACGGCGAATCTCCGTGCCACTCTTGTCCCTGAATACGGTCCGATTTGAAGCAGCTACGCTGTCGTAAAACCACGTGCATGCAGCGCGGAGTTAATTGAACTTTATCACGTCAAACGATTGCTCGGCGAAATTACTTCATAGTTGTTTAGTTTCGCGTGGATGGACGATGGATTCGATTGAGTGTGTGGTCTACTATCAATAGCGTTATTCATCGGGCGGATGCAGCTTTCTGTCATTTTATTGCGCGACTAGTGAGAGTTTTTTAAAAGATCGTAACAAAAAACTCGATCCTCTCCAACATCGGCTTGATAAAGGTAGAAAAAAATATCGCGATTGTCTTTTATTATTTTGTTGTTTGTAATCGTTGGTAATCGTTACGCGAATATATCAAATGAGTTCAAATTATGGGAGAAATTATTATTATTTATTGAAATTAGAAAGAATTCAGAATATGAAACGATATAATCAAGATCTCTCTCTCTCCCTTCCTTGAGAATCGATAATTCTAAATTCTCGTATAAAAGTGCATTGTAATCATTCTAAAAGAAATTATAAACATATTTTTCTTGTTATCATAAGATTACACGTAGCCATTTTGAGTACAATAGGTTTCACATTTATTTCTGCACAATAAGTCTCTTTGCAGGATGACGTTATAAATTCTAAAAGTGATCAGTAATGTGCTATATTTTTGTCTCGAGTTTTTGAAAATAACAATAAAAAATACATACAATATAAAAGTGGTAATATAAATAATTTTTGAGCTTTTACATACATACATTAACATAAAATGTAGTTTTATCATTTGTTTCAACAAGCTGTTTAAATTTAGTTAACTAATATAGTCTTGTATAATAGTATGTATTGTATATATTGTATGTATGTGAAATTCGATTAATATTAGTCTTTTGTATTGATTACTATAATAAAGTTACTTAATTACCGAGACCATCAAGTCAACTTTTTCCAGAAATATAGTATATTATGGTCTTATTCAGAACTAAAATAAAATAACTTGATTTAGTATTAAAATATATATTTTGAATACATACAAAAAGCAGATAAAAAATTATGCATTGTAATGAAATAAATAGATTAACAACAATAAATCTTTAGTATATATTCTGTTATTGGCAAGTTATCTTAAATATCATTTAAATCAATCAAAATACTATGTACCAGTATCTCAAGACGAATTAATTATGGAGACAGTTGGTGCTATTACAACTTTACCGGAAATTATTTTGCCAAGGCTAAAAAGATTGGGGAAGATTCGCGTGAGGAATAAATCTTTAGACAGGGTGCGTGCATGCAATGTTTTTCTGGTGGAGCTACGCAGCAGGAGTAATGAGCGATCAAGAAACTGCAAGATAAATGTCTATGAAGAATATTGGCCGATGGATGGTTGGTAAGATAAAAAATGATCGTTTGGTCATTATTACTTCACTCGTTGTGATGAAAAAGTAACGAAAAGAAGTTGCAAATATTGTAAGCTTTATATATTATGTGCTGTTACGTGCAGATAATGAAATTAAAGTTAAAAGTTGAATAAAAATCAGAATAATGTATAATTAGCTGACTGTAACGAAATTGTAGTTGAAATAAGTGTAAATGAAAGAAATAAATTTCAGTTAACGTAATGAATTCTTTGAAAAGAACAGACATTTAGAATATATTCAGGATGACGGAGGTTCATTAGTTCGCTATTTAAAATTTGCCTGTATATAAGTAGGGAAACTCAGTAGAGAGAATAAATTACTCTGTCAGATTAGTTCATTCTATACGTCATAATCGCTTGATTAATGATTTCGCCATTAACTATACTGCGTTGCCATACGTAAAATATGGTTATCGGTCGGCGAAATAAACGGCATCGCCTTGAGCAAATTGTAACATCATCCGCAGGTCACCGCGCCGAGCTTCTACATTAAGGAACTTCGCAATTTTTCTGACATTCCCAAATGAATGCATTCTCCGACTTCGTCATAAGGAGGATTAACGGTACCGTTTGGAATTGCAGCTCACATTAATTTATCGTCACTCTGAGGATCGTAGATATGCTAGAAAAATCGATAAAACGTACAATAATGGTGAATTGCATTATCTGCAATAAAGCATTTGCTAAAGTACTTTGTCAGTACTTATCATTATTATTATAAACACTTCTCGACAAGAAAATTCAAGCTTATTATAAATCTAGCTTATGCCACATTTATAAATTTGCGATTTAATATTAAATATTGCTGCAAATTTGACGAAACAGAAATATATTTCTTACTAATATCATATTTTTAAATTAAAGATAATATTGTTAAAAGTTTATTATGCAACTTACTTACTTATACTCTATTAAATCTTTTATCACAATTAGTTTTATATGTAGGGGAGAGTGGTCCTGAGTCGGCCCACTAAGCCATTTGGCCGAAAACAGAAGATAAATTATTTAATGACGCTGGCGAGTGTTTAGTTGTGTACAGCGATCGTTTTCCTACAATTCTATGTCATTTAGAAAGATGTAGGGTGGCTTTTGCAGTCGCAATGCAGTGCGGAGTGAAAAGGTGCATTTTGGAACGCGGGGTGCCGTCTTTACCCACAGTGCCGACTTAAGACCATCTTCCCCTAATTAAAAAATTTTATTTTTGGAGAATAAAAATTTTTAATAGCTAATTTTGATTCAGCTAATTAATATAAATAGTATAGAAAGAGAGAGAGATTGCAAAAGATAATACTTGAATCTTATTATATTTTAAAATACTTAGTGTATATATATATATATATATATACACACATATAGATTTATCCTTTCATTATGATTTCATGTGGTGTCATCTTTCTTTCGCAGAATATAGCATCTATAAAAGCTTTATGAAAATTCTTTTCATTTGTTTCACTAATATAGTTAATATATTAATGTTTGATCCATCAGTTGCCTTATCCTGCGAAGGCAAATATCTAAAACTCTTCTATCGTTTATTTTCTGTCTTCTCTCGGATGCAAGGTGCATCACGCCGGCGGCATACCTCCGTGAAACGTATGCAACCGCGCCTGAAAATAAACCCAAGCTGAAGCGTAGTGAGCTCGAAAAATGCGAAACGACATTGGCTGGGATGGCGCGGTAGGGACTTTGAGACGAAGGTATGACATTTTCGTAAGCTTCTCGTTGTATGGCGCGTCGGAGTCGCGGGTGACATTTTGTGGGTGAAATGGCAAGACAACGAGCCGGCGAGTAAAGTAAAATGTCATTGTCGCGACTTGTCACACGCTCATTGGGAGATTCTATGGAGAAGGGAGCGAACGGTAGAAACGAAAGTTCGCTAGGAACACGAAGCATGAAGAACATAATTGAAATATTAAACAGATTTTCGATAATTACCTGGATACCATCATAACAAAATATTAAGCATTACTATTAGCGGCACTCTTGAAAATTACAATAGAATACGAATTTCAAAATGGAATGTGATAATCAGTATGACTTGTCGCCAAGTATTTTAATCTTTAACGCAATCTACTTCGATATCGCATTTGAAATACAAAGATTAAAGAATTTTAAAATCAGTTTTAGAAATAAGCGGATTCGTATACACAAGTATACATTGCTGACTCAGTTTTGCATTATTAGTCATACTCAGAGTCATACAAATGTAAATCACATGTTACAAGAATTTTTGTTATGTCATGTCTCTATCATCAACACTATAGTTTAGACTAAATTTATGTTTAAAGAAATTTTATAAATATAATATGCTTTTAATTTATTTTTTGCAATTTTTTCTCTCTCTTTCTTCTCACTTTCTTATTTTTTTCTTTGTAATATTTAAGATAATTTTTAAATTTTTCCAAAAGTTTGATGAATGAAGTTAGAATTAGATTCGAATTACATTTGAACGTAAATGATGGATGATATTGATAAATATATTATTGTAATGGATACTTGTAATAATAAACAAAAGAAAAATTATGATAGAATCTAAACACTATCAATTAAAAATTATTTGTCAAAATTTTATTGCTCGTTGAAATAAGATAAAAAGTAACATACAGTTCTTATCTAGAAAAACTTGATTATATTTTATAAAATTAAACCTTGTTTTAATGAATATGAAATAAGTCAACGGCGAATGCACTAGCTATTAACCACGCTAGCAGTAATTGCCGTCTCCTTGTGAAATTTCGCGCGTCAGCGTCGTTCCAACTCGTCTGCGCAAGAGACAAATTAAGAGAGAACCAAATGGTCCACCAGCGGTGTCGGTTTTTTTTCCTCATACATCATTAAACTAGAATAGCACCAAAGGAATGTCGTGTATGGCATGCATTCACTTCAAAGAAAACATACTGATTTACATATGCGTATATTTCATTAGCTTCCTTAGTCCTTATAAAGTGAAATTATGATATCTTATTTGTAATTCATAAATATCAACTTATTTTTTTATAATACTTATATATTTTAATTTTTAATTTCTGTTATTTACAAAAATATAATTTTTTTCCCAATAATATAAAAATATTTTATGTTTTAATAATTTTATTAATATTTATAAATAAAATATTATATTTAAATAGTACATTTATTATTATAATAGTTGAATATTTTTTTAGAAATTTAGACGCAGGATAATACTTCTTTTATGGCATATTACAATCTTTATGTTTTCCTTAAGATTAAACTTTCAAGGTAATCTCCCGTATTACATGCTATATTAGCTTCTGGGTGTATGCTATTCTAAAACAATAGTTTAACAATAAAATAAATAATGTATAATACCTGTCATAGTCGACAAATTAAAAATTTACATAGTCAATATATATTGCATTGTGAATATTGTATTATCGAAAAAAATGTCTCGCCTGTGCTGTCTCACTTAACTGGAATATTACTCGCAGAGTTTTTATTTCGACCGCAAAACCCGATCTGGTTCATAATTCTGAGTACAGTCGCCGCACTACAAAGGCGCAAAAAAAGTGTCAGTTACAACGAAATTCCATTAGCGTCAGTTTTCACCGCTTTTAAGTATTTCCTTTGAATTTCTCTTGTGCTAAACCGCTCGACTGCAGTGCTTGCGCGGCGAGTTTACGTTCAAAGCAAAACGGAATAAGAGCGGATATATTTTTATGTCTACCCGACTTTCCGCTACACGATGCAACCTCCCGTACGCAGCGCACATGATTACAAATTATTAAACGTTTAACGTTTTACTATAGTCAGGGTCCAGAAGAATGCTCGCGCGGATTCGGACATTAATGCTTTCTTTTGACAAAGATAAACCGCATGACCGGCAAAGGAATATAAACTCAATGGTCACTTCTTCGGTAGTACATCATGCGGCTTCCCTTTTCTGGTCAAAAGAGAAAATTAATGTGGACACTACGGAAAGATATGTGCACGAATTTCTTGGACTTCTCACACGATCCTTGAAATAACTGTCATTTTACAAGAAAATCCATTACGTAAAATTATATTGTAAAATGTAAGAAACAGTAAAAGGATTTATAAATCAAATTTATTCCGCCTTATATGATTATTATATCATTTTACAAATATAAAATGAAAAGTATGGTGGAGAGAGAGAGGAAGAGAGAGAGAGAGAAGTAAAAAGTAAAAAAAAAAACCAGATTCTGACGAGCTAAAACAGATTACTACAAAGGAAAAAATATTCTAGTTATAATAAAAATGTTTTTCAATAACGTAATTATATCATTTGTATATACAATATATGTATAATTTATTTTCACATATTTAATATTGTTTTTTACATATTTAACTTTATTAATTTTATTATTATTAATTTTATAATCACACACGCGCGACATACACACACCAACGCCATGCAGAAAGCAACGAGATATCTGACCCGGACCAAAACTGCGATGTTCTCTACTGCGTCAACGTCGAAGCTGAAATTGGAGAACGTTTTACGACGATGGGGTCGGCAACATTGGTATGCGGCAAATATCCGGATTGACCGCGCAGTCTTCGACGTATCAAAGCAATTGACGTTACACGAGCGGTTGCGCTACGTGAATTACTAAGCGTGATCTCACTAAGGATCGTGATGCGAGGTTAAATCTCGGTTAGGAATAAGGCAATGGACTGGAACAAGAGAGAAGTAAAATGGAGAAAGGAAGAGAGAAAAAGAGAGAAGAGTTAAGAGAGCGACTAAAAAAAGATGGAAGATAGAGCGGAAGGAAGAGAGAGACAGAGGTTGGAGAACGCCTTGACGTTCAACGATTCAATCAACGCAGCACATTGTCGACGTCAGGAGTTGGAGAACGTCACCCGTCGTCGGATATTCTTGGGGGTCGGGATATGAAAAATGATGTCTGACGGGTAAAGGGGTGGCGAAGGGGGAGGAGACAGGGAAGAACGCATTCTAGAATGCTTTCTGCCGAGGGATGTTTGACAGATATCTTGGTGCTAGCCCGCGAGCGTGTTGAGGCGCCGTGAGTTCGTGTAAAAGACGCATAAGCGGTGAGTGTATATTAACTCGATACACCAGCTGGCGAGACAACCAAACGTTACATGATAAAATTGGACCAGCTTTATTTCGGTCAATTCTCTTTTTCATTGACCGCGAGAAACAAGAGATTTCCTTCCCGTATCTTTTTTCGGCGACTTTTCCGCAGAAATTCTTTTTGTGTCTCATGTTGCGTAATGGTAATAGGAAATCAAGTCGATAGATGATACCAAATATTTGATGGATTCGATTAAAATGTGTTTTTGCAATGTTAAATTCTGTGAGATGTATTGAACGGAATTACTTTCACCTTAAAATTATATCTTTTTCTTTAAGCTTTCGAATAACATTGTTTGAAAATTTGTCTTTATTTAAAGGACGACTGTATGATTTACATCGTGAACTAGGATTTCTCGCAATTTTACATTGTCGATCGAAACTACATATACAACCACTCGTATTTTTCTAGTGGAAGGAAAACCTCGCAATCCGTGCGACACGGATAACATGTGTGCACAGTTTCTTTATGTGCAAATTGTTTTTTGTCGTTCGTGGCTGACCAGCTAGCTTTCAATCGATAAATACGAGCAGGTCGTTTTTTTTTTAAATACAAGAGAGCTAAAGAAAACTGACAGCTTAGATAGCATACCTAACAGTATCTGCAATGACATTCTTAATTGTTTTCGTTTTGATAGTAACAGTCCATTCTTTGATTATGTGTCATGTGATCTTTTCTTATAAAAAGACTCAATTGAATAGATGAGTATAAAATGTGCTGTCAACATCGCTTTGCGATAACTTATAACTTATCAACTTCGGAACAAGAATACGCCGTCGGCTATTACTGACCTACTTAACTTAACGGCCAACAATATCGGAAGTACGTTTATTTTCGAAGTTGATAAGTTTCGATCGCTTTAGTGCAAAGTAATGCAATCTTCGATGAAAGGATTGTTTGTTTTGAATAATAAAGCAGTCTAGAATTTAGTACAAAAGTACAAATTTGTTATAAACAAGCAGAGACTTTCGAGTTATAAGAGGGTAACTTATGTAGTAGTACTCAACTTATGATGAATACTCTGTTCAGAGTATCGCTTTTTAGATTGCTATGAGTTACTAAGCTAAATCCATAAAACAAAACATAAAATCCATTTAAATATGGTAAATTCTTAATTTTATATTTTGTTTATCCAATATATTCAATAGCTTAACATATTAATAAAAATCCATTTTTACTTTAAAAATTTATCAAACAAATTTAGCTTTTACAAAAAAAAACAAAGCTGTCAAAGCTTGTAAAATAATATTACGAATAACGTTTTGTTCATATTATAAATATTATATGCCTAGAGACTCTTTTTTGTTATTTTATATGTTTGATATTTAATACAATCAGAGATTAAAACATGCATTTCAATATTATTCCGAAAAAAATGCAACCGCCGATTTTTGCGTTCTATTTAATCCTATGAAGGCATTTAACGGATATAAGTGCCATTTATTATAACGACTGTTTTCGTAATCAGCACGGCACGGTTGACAGGAGGTGCACATTACAGCTTACACACGTAAGTGGGAGGCACTTCTTATTGCAAATAACTAGGTTAATGGTAATGCTCTAGACAAATAAGTTGTAGAACGCAGGCTTTACGAATTACGTATCTGTCTGTCCACGAGAACACAAACGACCAGGGAGCATTATCTGTATTTGACATTCGTTACGATGATTGCCTTTGTAATTAGCGCGTCCGTGGTTGATGAGCGATTACAATTAACAGGGCATTCCTTGTTTAGGCAAAACCGGTTCAATCGGCTCTTGTTGGGCTCATTAACGCGATCGTGTGTTTTGTCAGTGGCTAGTGCGTTTGATGGTGGTTGTAAAACGTCGAACCAAAGAGAGTACGATTGGGATAGAGTGATAGAGAAGTAGAGAAAGAGAGAAAGAGAGGGAGTGGGACACTCCCAGAGGAAAGTGTGCAGGGGTAAGCCGCAGTGAACAATAATTATGCCGATTGTGCCACTGGAGGCTAATTACCCGTCTGTACAACTTGCATCGAATTTACCGACTATTTCGTCCTCTGTCCACGACAAACTTTGATGCTGCGGATAGATGCTTTGCGTTTTCTGATAACGCGATGTACTAACGCGTATGTACTAACTTGTAACCCGATCCGGATTAAATAGCCTTCCTGTTGTTCGATTACGGCAACAAGTCTGTGCAACAATTCATGTACAAAATATATTCTACAAAGGTAAAATATTTGAACATGGCTAGTTACGTTTAAAGTGGTTACATCTGGATAGGTTTACTGCATGTATATCGTAAACATCGTTTCTGAAACCAAAGAAATTTAATAAATGACACAAATTTTAATTAACACAATTCTTTTCCATCAAGCCACATATATCATGCAGTAGAATTAAATTCCAACAGCAAAAACTTATTCGGAAGTCTCGTCTTTGTCACTATTTTTCTTTAATCTTCAACTTTAAGTAATTGATCAATAATAAAATTAATATTCCAAATTTGCTTAAAATAAAAAAGATAAAAACTTTCCTATAGTTAATTTATGTCATTAAAATTTTTCTAAAATTTGCTAAAATTTATTTTTTAATTGTTTATAATTTGTAGGCTACAGACTGTAGACAATTTGAAAACAATTGTAATTCTTTATATTATATATATTTTAGTAATTTTTTTATTAAAATATTTTTAATTTTATTAAAGTATAAGTTATTCTACAATCCATAAATGCTATATAATTTTAAATTTTACCAATTCACGAAAAAATAAATTTTTAATTGTAACGAGGCGAAACAAAATTAAACACTAATCGAATTTGGTTTTTGCGTGAATACAGTAATTATTAGCTTGGAAATGTGTATTAACGTAACCCTTTTTAACAGAATAAAGCTATTCAGTGTAATAAAACATACTGAATATAACATGAATAAGCGGGAAAAGATAATTCTGAAATTTAAAACAACTAAATCTCAAAAACTAACAGTTAACTAGAATTAAAATTAGAATTTTAACACTAACTATTGAAAATATGCATTGAATTTATTAAAATAATATTTTAAAATTTATTAAAATAATATTTTATTGTAAAAATGAAATAATATTTTATTGTGAAAATTTAAATCGCATATACGTCTGAATTTATTTTTAAAGAAATAAAATAATAAAAGAACAACAGCGAGTACTTTAATTAGAAAATAGGGGAAAAAATAAAAAATTGACTTTGTCGTTCTGGATTATACACACATAACGTGCATATTTTCTTCACCACATATGTCACTTTTAAAAATTTTTAATATGTATCGTATACAACGTATACAACGATCGAAGAGTGAATGACGTGCGTTAGACGGTTTAACCGCAAGCGCTATGCCCCGGCGTGATTATTACCATATCATAGTCGTTCAACAGTAACCGCTACCATGCTTAGAATTTTCCAATATTTACACACCAGAATATTCAACGTTTCCAGCATGCTGTTAGAAAACTTGAATAACGATACTTGGTTGTGTTGCTGGGATACATTTAATATATTTGCCTTTAATAAATGCGAGCACGCGCACCCTCGCAAGCTGGCCGATTTTCGTTTAATGACGCTTTGTTTTGCGAATTAGCAACACGACATACATTGTCGTGATCATAAATAGTAAATTTCCCTTTTACGCTACACGAACATGAAAGTATATCACTTGCTTCGAAAAGAAAACAAATGAAATTTTTCGCTTGTTTTATGTCTTTTATATTGAAAAAAGAAATACCTTAATTACATTATTTGTAAATGATTGAAATTTATTTTCGGCAATGCGTGAATAATCCATCCACATCCATAATCCACATTTGAAAATTTTATTTGAATACGTTAATTAGAATTTAAATTCATTTACCAATTTATTCCTCTTCTGATATTACTATCAATCGACAAAATATTTCAGAGATGCAAATGATGTATAATAAAATCTTTATTTCTTATTGTGACAAATTTTTATTTTAATTGATGGTATCAGACGGAGATAGATATTCTATTATCTTGAATCGATTTAACGCCTTTAAATTAGATGAGAGCACGATGCTCGGCTATTAAACTATGATACTCCTTCGAGCAACGCGTCGAATACAGTTCCCTCTCCAGGATAAGTTATTATATCGGAAAATCGCTTGGTCGCGCTCGTATCTTGTTAAAATATTTGAGCACCTTCGAGCTACAGAGACGGGTAAATACGAATCACTGTCTTTTTGTTTTACTTCGTAAGCCATCGGTCGTGAGCTACGAGTAATTACGCGCTGTTGTGTAGATACAGTACACATCGCGTCGGTGGCAAAAAAAAACACTATTTTTTTATTCATATCGCGCATGACGTTGCACGTCTAAAGACCATCTCTTTAGGCGCAACGATATTCAGGCGATGTATCGTATATAAGAGCCGCTCGTATATAACTCGTAATGTAGTTTTAATTTCTCACTGTGTAGGTATGTATATGTGTGTACGTGTGCAATATTACGCGTCACACATTCATGCCGCCACTTTCCACGCATACATACATCCACATTTTTATCCTTTCTAAATGTTTTACAAACTCTGTTCGCAAAGACAATTTTAGTAAGTAAAATTAACTTGTATATTTGGGAAGAGTCATAGCGTAATTTTAAATAATACCCGCTTAAAGCATACATTTTTCAGTTTACTATTTGTAGCTTTATGCTGTATGGTATTAATGCATGTGGATTCGTGTGTATACATGTGTAATCTAATTATTTAAAAGCACTCGCGCGCGCGGTAACGCGGACACGATTCTGTACCATCCAATTAGTCAAATAAATAGAATTACGTCAACTAGTGCCGTCACTAGAAGCGGTACTTGACAATAATTAAGAGTACCGCTAAATCTTGTTAATCCGATACAGGATGCTTCAGTATCGTAAAATTATCTTATAAATAATTATTTGTTTTAAAATCATCGGGACACATCGCGATCTCGCCGGCATTACCGTCCCTTGGACGTATTTATCCGCGCTGCGTTCTCCACCGTCGCTTACATCCGGCGACGATTGCACAAGCGCACGCGAACGGAAGAGAAATCGAAGGAGAAAGGATGAGCGATCGTCCGAGGGCCACGATACGGTACACCCTCGAGGCGAACTTGCCCGAGTCATTTTTCACTGCGAGTTCGAGTCGTGAAAGCAGTCGTGCCTCTCGGGAAGATATTTCGCGAAATTAAGGAACTACCCGCGGATATACCTTCTGTACTTGCCGCAACTAAAAGAGATGAGGCGAGTGAGGAGTGGTTGACAAGGGGAGAGGAAGGGCGAAGGCTCTAAGGAAAAAGTCCGAGTTAAAAAAGGGTGTACACAGGTATCGTGCAACTGACTGACGTAAACGAAAATAAAGAGTTGCCGCCGAGTTCTGATTTCCTCTCGCCACTTTCAACTGGCAAACCAGTTGGTCATGGCACGTCCAAGGCAGGAAACACAACGGTGACCGAAACGAAAAAAAAGAAAGAAGTGGATGTGGAAGTGTTCCACCGTGGTAGCGGCGGGATGGACGCGAGGAAAAGGAGAATGGAAGGAACGCGAGAGAATTCCGTGGCGTTTATTCAGACACGCGGCCGAGACGCGCGCGGTGAGATTACTCTGCGACAGGCGCAATTATATCGTTACCGCGAAACGGATCGTTTGTAAAAGCGAAACCTGCTGCTACGCGCGTTCGCGGTGGTTGCATTTCGGTCATACAAGAACTTGAGTAATTGCAGCCGACAGCGGCTCACGGGTAGGGAGGTAAAGGAGGACGATGTGCGCTTCCATTACGCGCACTCATAGAGCTCGTCATGCGTACGTAATAGGCGCATATGCACCGATACCACCAGATACTCTCGGAGAGAGAAGGAAAAAGAAAACGGAGTGTATATAGGCGCGTGCACTGCACACGTCTCTTCTATCAACCCCGAGAGCTCTTGCATCCCTCTCCCCCTGCCCTTCTTGAGCACACAATTTACAACCGTTCTGCCCTCTCTCCCTTCATCGTTCGCGCTTCACCACCACTTTCTTCACCAGTTCACTCCGGTACATCCCGGCATCTTCTTTTCCGGGTTTCTTTCTCGACGGACGTAACCACCGCTTTTCCATTCCCGTCCTCGTCCTCGTCCTCGACCTCACCCTCGAATCGCTCTCTAGAAAACTTCTTCTTTTTACTCGTTCGTCATTCCTCGTGACTAGACCCACCTACGTCTGTCCGGCACACACGGTGCACGTGGCGAATGTGCATTGTACGCGACACACATCGTCTACAGAGTGAATGCAGAAGTGTATAGAGACGAATTTTGCGTGTTCTAAAATGGCATCGAGTGTATTACGACTTTGACTTAACAATGAGTCTTCTTTTTTTTTGTTTTTTTTCCTTTCTGACTCTCTTCTGCTGTATCTCTGTTTTTCTTTTTCTTTCTCCCCGCTTTTTTCCTTTCCCTTTTTCCATCCCCGCTTTCTTTATGTTTACGAGCGTAGTTCGTAAGCTTCGAGTGCATTGTCGGTAGCACTTGGACGATGAGACACGTTGACAGCTTCCGCAATGAGGAAACGGGAAAGACGATAGTTGAGACGAAGATCGGGGACAGATAAGAAGAGATGTGGCGCATGGAAAGCGGAAGACTTGCAAGGGACATCCATAAGTAAAACCAACATCATCCTAGAAAGATCATTGTTTTTCTTTTTTTTCTACGAAGAATAAGTACGAAAAATAAGAACGTTATTTATTTTTTTAACGAGATATTTCTGGCGAGGTCGCGATGCGATGTACAAAGCCATAGACGTGTTTCATAGTGTATTTGCCGTATTTCGCGAATATTGGATCTGATAAAAGGATTGTGTGTGCTTTTGTAGAAAATGGTACAAGATAGGTAAAGCGGTAACTAGGTCACACACATTATTATTCCCGTTGATTTGGTTTCTTAGCATGATAGCTTTATAGCTTGACATTTGTAACTTTGACATTTCATTTTGAATATTATTAGGCGAGAAATTTAACACATTGCTCAATTGTAAAATCCATATTCAAAAACATGTAGCTATAACTCTACTTGAAACGCTCAAATACTTTTTTATTACCTTTTAGTACCTATATACATAACACTTAAATACTTTTTTTAGTTATTTTTCAAATAATATTAAAAATTTAAAGATAAAATTATATGTAAAAAAATATATGTATGTATGTATATATTATATTTACATTTTAATATATACATACATATGTATATGTTACGGTCAGAGTAATAAATGCGGTTAATATTAATAATTACCGGTAAGTATTACTAATAACTGCAACAATAGGTCAATGTAATGAATACCGAGAGAATAATCATTTATTACCGGTTATTATTAATAATTTCTTAACATGGTTAAAGTAATAAAACATCGTAATTTGTATCGAGAGGCCTTCAGTTGCGCTCGGTACAATTGGACACGTTGCTATTGCACACCGTGCTATTAGACACATAAAGTTGCGCACAGTTCGATTGGACACGACTTTCCACGCAAAGCGAGTTCCACACTCATGCGACTTTCCACGCGGCGAGGGGTGGTGCGGATAGGGAGGCCAAAAGCCCCCCCGCACCCTCCTTTGGTGTGTGTGAGTGCGCGCGCGCGCGTGTGTTTTAAATTCATTTTGTAATAGCTGATAGATTAAATAAATAATATCAAGTTCTTTTGTGTTGTGTCCAAAAGCAACGATGTACAATTGAACGATGCGCAATAGCAACGTGTCCAATCATTACTGTGCACAATTGCTACGTGTCCAATCGAACTGTGCGCAGCTTTATGTGTCTAATAGCACGGTGTGCAATAGCAACGTGTCCAATTGTACCGTGCGCAACTGAACCTCTCCCATTTGTATCACAAGACATTTTTATTTAAAAATCTAGCAAGAACACAATTAAAATTCTTTTATAAAATCAAACCAAAATTTAAAAACAAATCAGTTAAACTAAAATTAAATTGTAAATGAAGCTCTGGTTTAAAATTTATTAAATTTACCATGGGTCTGAAAAATTATTAATAATTACCGGTCAATGTGATAAATTTATCACTCTAACCCTGTGTATTGGCTTGTATTAATAATTACCGGTAATTTATTAATACTAACTGCATTTATCACTCTGACCGTAACATATATATTATATTTAAATTTTAATATGTACATACATACATTTAAAAAAAAATCATATTTTTTCATTACATTAAGAAAATAAATATTACAATATTTTGATCTGTATTTATAAATGCTTTTTGGAAAAATAAAAATTCTTAATATTTATTTCTTATTTTTCCTTGTTGATGTACATATATGTATATGTAAAGTATAATAAAGGCATTTTTATTTTATGGGAAAAACAAATATAATGACAGCTCTATATGTTAAATTTTATCATTGACTTTACAAAACTATTATTTGATATCAAATTATAATAAAGATATATTTTGTCATCCTTTTTTAGCAATCGCTGATTGTTGTGCGTTAATAGAATTAATAGAAATTTAATAGAATTAATTAAAGATATTTCTCCAAACGCAATTTTCTTTTCTTGTCAGACAAAATTTGTAATGTAAATCTGTTTTACAACACGATATGATAAAATATTAGCTCCGCTAACGCAGCCTGCAACAGGCTAGAGTGGTACAAAGTACCAGCGTCTGTTATCACTCTGAATATGATAGTACTGCGGGAAAGCTGAATATGGGGAATGTGCATCTCGAAAATTTAATTCCGTACATATACTGAAATGCGTGTCTCAAAATGTTTAGCAAATATATGGTAGATTTTTATTTTTAACTGAAGAAATTGCTTCGTTAAATTTTAAACGACACTTTCTTATTTTTATGATTATTCCGGATTTCAGAAATTAATAAAGCGTAATTCGGATTATAATTAAAGTTATTATATCCAAAACGTGGAAAATGCATTTTGAGAATAAAAATATTTCTAGACATTTAAAAACAATTTTAAAAATGTTGGTGTACACCAATGGTAGAAGCCAATTAAAATGGAAACTCTATTATTGTAAAATAACATTCATACTTTTATTTTTATTTTTTTCTCGTTTTATCTTTTGCAATCATTCATCTGTCAACATGATTTAATTTATCTACTGCATATAATACGTAACTTCCATTACGTTACATTTTTAATATTTACTGTAATTATTTATAAATTAGAATTTTCTCTATGTGTACTATACATGCAAAAAAATTCAATAAACAAGGCATTCGGATCAACATAATGTTTACATCGCTCTGTATGTAAAATTATATTAAATAAATTATTTAATTAATTTATGATTGATTATCTGTTGCAGGTAGCGTGGCTACGAGTCGATACACAGACAATACTGACGATAGCAAGTCATGTTATTACGAAGAATCATCGGATCGCTGTGACACATAGTGGCCATCGCGTGTGGTCTTTGCATATAAAAGACACACGCCAAACCGACAGTGGTTGGTACATGTGCCAGGTTAATACTGACCCGATGTCCAGCATCACTGGATTTCTCGAAGTTGTTGGTAAAGATCAAAATACTCTAATTCTCCTTAAAAGAATTATTTTTTTTACTCTATTATGTTTATATTTGAAGCGTTTAAAGATGTAGCAAGAGGAATAATTAATATCATAAAAGGGATAATTAATAAACACGATATGTAAATAAATGATAAAATTCCAACGATTAAAAAATAAAATTACGGAAAAAGGAACTCAGAGTTACAAAAGAGTGTTCTTGTCGAGATATTTTATTACAATTCAATGAGAAATAATTGGCTGAAAAGACGTCGATTAAAATCAAATCGACATCTATTTGATGCATTTTACATCAATTCGATATCAATTCAATAACTTTTTAACTGTTATTTCTCAATGGGAATAAAAATTTAATAAATCAATAACGTTTCGGCCAGACCAGATATTTGTCTAGTCATCAGATATTTTTTTGATGGAACTGGGAAATGTGAGGATAAAATTTTATCAACTAACCCGAAAACACCTTACCATGTGTGAGAAATACGAGTGATGACAATAAAGTTTAAATATCTTCCAGAAACTGTGGATTTATGATATCAGTAAAAGATAAAATTATTTTGTTTGACGAGATTGCTACATCATTGTTTTCCTACCATTCCTTTCTTTCTCTCTTTCTTTTTCTTTCCATTTCTATTTCTCTTCATATGTGTGTAAATATTCACTTATATATCGATTTGTATACGTCGATGTATTTGTCGATTTGTTGATTTGTATACGTCTACACCGATTTCTAATAACATTAAACGTGATAGTTTCTTGACATGACTTTGCACAAAAAATATTGGAAGTTTTTATGCAGAAACTTACGTATGTATTGTACTTTTTTAATTTTAATTTTTAGTTTTTAAAGTTTCTTGTGAGTGTTAGTGAACTTTTTATCATTACAGTTTTAATTACTTTTCTTACTGAAGGTAAAAGAATTGTGCTTATTGCGAAACGTGCGATAAACATATAAAGTGAACTTTGTGTTTTTACAAATATCTATCGATCATTGCTGCATTTTTTGTTAACTTTTTTTACTAAACTGAAGATGGTGTAATGACAAATCGAAATGTTATTTGCTAAATTTTTATTTGTAAAATATTTATTTGTAAAATATTTTACTTATAAAATATTTTGACATGAATACCCGTTGTACCTTTGAGTCTCTTTTTCTATCATAATATATCAAATATACAAGAAAAAAGTACCGCTCCTTGATCCAATAAAAATAACTCAAGGAAAACAAAGGCCAATATCAAATGAAACGAACAAAACACTTGATGTTATTGACTAATATATAAATACATATGCTTTACAAACGGTTCTTATAAATTGCGAATAGTGGACGTTTTGACTGCAGAGAGTCTTCATCAACACCCAATTAATTTATTTCTCCCCACAACTATCTATGTACATATGATTACGCAAACGGCATGTTATTCACAATTCAAATCATTAGGGAACGTTATTTTATAAGTTAAAATTATCGCCATTTTTTTATAGAGTTTGAAAATCCAACTGTCATTTGGTAAGTTGTAATGTAAGTCATGTTGTAAAAACGTCGGTGGAGACTTATTCTTCGTTGGTCGGCGAGAATATGTTGATCTGATTAGTTTGGTCAATACGGTAAAATATGGCTCTTGGAAGTTTCCATAGTTTCTATATTTTCGGGCGAAAATTTCTTATCATTCAATTTTTTTAAAAGTAAGGGCGGTGATGTTCGATGTGTGGTATGAGATGATTTACAACGATTTCTTATAATCTGATGATGAATAAGTGATGATACGAAGAATTTTGATAACATAATAATGTGTAATAATCCTCAAATTACCTTGTTGTCATAGAGATTTATGTGATTATGAATTCGGTATTACGACGCTTTTTGATCATAAATTGTGTCTTTTTTACTTGGCGGTCGGAAATTAACTCGTCGATTGCAAACCGTTTGTAAAGCATATGTATTTATATATTAGTCAATAACATCAAGTGTTTTGCTCGTTTCATTTGATATTGGCCTTTGTTTTTCTTGAGTTATTATAATATGTAAAATTTACATAACACAAAAAAGTAGTAATGCTTTAAATATATTTAGTGTAATGCTATGTTTTATAGGTGTAATTGATACTATGTTAAAATATCCAAACTATTCATTTCTTATCTATTTATCAATAAATACAATATCTTTTCTATAATAAAATTAAATTTTTACTGAATTAAAGTTTTATTTTATAATTTATCTAATGTTTTATAAAACATAATTATAATAATGTATTGTACTTGTGAAAAAAGAAGAAAAAAACGAGAAATGAATTTAAAGAAAAAGTCTATATAAAGAACTTTGTAAATTATGTTGATAATAAAATTATATTAATCAGGTTGATGATTAAAAATTACAAAATATCCATTTAAACATAATTTTAGTCAACTATTTAAATGATAGATATTTAACACCATATGTATTACTGAATCACACAGTTATTAATAAAGTGTATTCTCTCTCTCTCTCTCTCTGTGTGTATTGTGTGTGCGCGCGCGCGCGTGCGTGCATGTGCGTATTGATGTAATACAATACTACAAAGAAAAAATATAGCAAAAATAAGAAAGAAAAAGAAAGAATTTTGTCAAATAAACAAATATAATACCATACATAATGCTTATCAGAGCAGACATATAAATTTGCTGTGTGTGCAAAAATTATATAAATTAAATTGAATTACATGATATTAATTTTCATTTGCATTGTCAAACCCAAACATTTTATTGTCATATAACAAATGACAAATCATAATTATTGCAAGTTTTGTTGAGCAGAACATTTCCATATCCGTCGAATACATCGTCTGTCACATACACTGAATGAATATCATACGCGTAGTTTTATTATTGTCTGTTCGAAAAATAATTCCTACTCTACTCTCTTAATATAGATTAAATGTTACACCTGACACATCTGCGATATAACTCATACAATCTCAATCATAAAATTCGACGCTTTAAACCTTGCGTATTATGTCCATTTGTTTTACTTCGTATAAGTGATAAAGTTTTATTGCAAAAATTTTCATCATCTATTTAATCATTTATTTGTAATTATTCAAACGCTTTATTCTAATGTAAAAAAAAGTATTATTCAAGTACTTATCGCATATTTCATTTTGCATTACTAGTTTTTATTTGTATTTGATACAATTTTTGAAATTATAATTTTAATTATTAGAATGATTGCAAAAGATCAATGTGAAAGATTGAGTGTTAATGAAAGAAGATACGATCTCAAATCCATCAATTTTTATATATATTAATTGTTTTACTTTATGATGACGATTATAGTAATTATAGAAACGCATCTCGCTTAAAATTACTTATTAAAATATTTATATACATATATTCTCACATTTAAATTCAACGTTAAGTATGTTTATCGGTCATCTAATGGTATAAATATGTGAAAATATTTAAAAAAAAAAAAATCATTAATTAGTGTATCCATGTGTGTATTAATTAATTGTGCATATATATTATATGTATGTATGTATATATGTATGTGTATGTGTGTTAGAATCAAAATAAGACTGCTATATATTGCATATACATAATTTAAAACCGGCATTAAACTTATTACGCGCAATTTCCAGTTTTCATGACGCCTAAGAGGCGGAAAATTGAGTGGGGAATGAGAATCTCGGAATGGTTTAAGGACCGCCGCCTACAAATATTTGCGAGTAAATCGTACGTTCTAGATTGCTCGTGAATTTGTAAGCCGCGCCACTCAGAAAGTCCGGAATCGTTGACTAGTCCTTACGAAACTCGACTAAGCACAGGCGGATTCAGCGTTTTCCATGTATACGTAATTCGCGATTGTCCCGCGGAACACGTCCTTTGCTGGCAGGGCACATCCTTCTTCCCGTGACTATGCATCAACTGATCCTTCCTCGGAACTTTCTTGGCACTTGGTACCACCGTCCCTGTTACCGCCAACTTGTCAAACTTCGCCAACTACGGTCGTCTTAGCGGACACTGTAGTACCTCTAGAGAAAGCCGTGATTGCTACTACGAGACACCGATATTCAATCCTTGATTATTTGTTTCGCGGGAACATCATGTACAATGTAACAACATAATAATGTCTACAAAGTCGATTATTATTTTATTTAACTAATTTTCTACAGAAAAATGCATTATCTTTTCTTTTACAAAGAACACGAAATTATGATTTGGCAGTTAAATTAATACAAATATTAATATATATATTTTAATATATAGATTTAATATAGTTCTTGTAGCAACTTTTTGTTTTTGTTTAATTAATAAATAATTATACTATTTTCTTTTTAATAAAAAGCTTTTTAATTAAATATTGCTTAATCATCGAATAATCGCTAAGATAATATTTACTAATAAAACATTTTAGCGAAATTATTATTTTTTTATTTAATTTGTTAATATTTTATATGAAACAGTTTCGCTCTTAAAAAGCTTCCAAAATTTTTCCATTACTACGCCTAATAGTTGGCTCGTTATTTTTAATAGATCAGAGTTTATCTTAATTTTGTTAAATTAATAAAAGTATCTCTTTCACCCTGCTATTAATTATCGGTTACCTTGACGAAGGTCTGACACAATTCTTAACTTCTAAACATCATTGGTCGGCTCTATCGCGTTCTGGCGCAATAGCATTCGAGAGATGTATATCGGACTGCCGGAAATTACCAAATAAATGCTGGCATTCTATACTCTTGCGGAAAGCTAATGCATCTCCATAAATACCTCAGCTAAGCTTACTGATTTATATCTCTTAACAAGCTCACAGATAGTATCCCATTGATACATTGCAAAGCTCACGTTAAGTAAGACGAGCGAACGTTCGAGTTGAACAGATCTACAGCTAAGTATCCATTTTGAAGAAAAGTCTTTTAATTCCTCTAGCTAAATAAAAATTCCACGAAATAAAAAAAACAATAAAATAATACAATTCTTAAGTAATCCTAAAATAATCAAATTTTTGTATTAAGAAATTAATATTTGATAGATGTTACTGAAATAAATTTTAATATTAATCGCAGTTTATCTCGGACATTTCTTAAACATACATACATACATGTTTATACAAGCACGTTGACATTCTTGTTTAGTACTACATTCTTGTACTTGTATTTGTACACACACATACACACACACAAAAGGATAAGATACTCGCTACGTCCACGTCGTTGATCCTGGGTGACGCTGAAAACGAGAAAGTATTATATGCACTATTATTGAACTTTGAACCTTTTTAGAACAAAAACGGTTCATAGGATTGATTTGTGACAATGGTAACTTTTGATCAGCATCACTTGAAGTATAAAATGGCAAAGTTTCAGCCAATTTTACCAAAAGCCATTTCTCCTAAGAATTCTGCGGGGTTCTTTATGTAAAACAACATTGCGTGTTGATATAAACATACATATGTGGACGTTTAGTATTTTTTTTAGGATAGTAAATTTAAAACAACATTGCGTGTTCATATAAATATACATATGCGGACGTTTAGTATTTTTTTTAGGATAGTAAATTTAAAACAACATTGCGTGTTGAATTTTGAAATCTGGAATAACGTTGTATTGGACGAGAAAGCAGCTAAAGAGATTTAAAGATTTCACACCTCGGCGAGCCGTTTTGGGTGACTTGCTAAGATAGAGACGCCTCCCTCGTCTCGCCCCTTCGCGATCGGCAGGATTTGTGGCGGCGGAATGCAAATGTATGTAAAGTACGTACCCCCGTGCCGAAACCTTCGAGGGTGATTGTACTCTTGGCGGGCTATTAGACACCTTCCCGGCAACTCGTGCTCCTCGTTCTAATAACCGGTCGGCCTCTTCACGCCGCAAACCGCTCAACCACCGTGTCGTAGAACCCCGTATAAGCGTATAGTTTAACTTCACCGCAACCCCTCGTTAAGATTCTTCTTTATCGGCTTGTCCTATCGTCGACTATATCACTAAAACTAGGAGAGAAAAGAAAAGAGAAAAGCCGGCTATTTTGTTTTATCTTGCTTTATCGGGTGATATGCGAACATTACATTCTTCGGTAGTTTGCATCGCTCGAGCAGGAAGTAACAAAAGAATGGCACAAGTAACGCAAAATTATTATTACAAGCGAGTTTTGGAAAATGTAGTTATAATGTATCAATTAATTTTCACATTTTTTGTGTTTGTTAAATTGAAACAATGCTTTTGATACAGTTTTACAAAACATGCTTTGTAATGATTGGAATATAACATAATAAATTATTGGCTACCAATAATAACCACTGCTTTGATCAAACGTGGAATAAAGATGCAAGAGAAAAACAGAAAAGCTAGCCTTTTATTCTTTATTTTGGCATTATCGAACCGTCAATCATGATTTTCTTTAACTTGCATTTAACAAGAGATAAAGTAGAAGCAAAGAAATTATATTTGCCTTTATTATGACCTCTATTGTACATTCCTGAAACTCTTATACCTGCGTTATTTGCTAAAATCCTGATATTACTTCTTTGATGATGTGTAAGTGAAAAGTTTGTTATATAAAAAATTGTTTTCAATAAATCACTATAAACGTGAAAGTAAAACTCGTAAAATTTACACTAAGAAAAAGTAACTACTCTATAACAGTAATAACCATAATTCTCTCTATACGCACAAGCATGCAAATTGTAGTAAATATTGCTTCGTTTGTACACTTTTACGATAATCAGCTTTGGGTAATCAAGCTTGTTGAGGGAGTTCAATTTCTGCGCTTTTTTAAAAATATAAAAATAGCGAAATGCTGGAATATGGAAATAGCAAATATTGCATATAGATTCGTTGCGCTCCGTTCAAAATATTGACTTGCAGAAATTTTATCATTCAGTTTGTTTTTTTATTTTGCGCGAATTCGATTATTGAGTGCGTACTGCAGTTGGCATGTCTTCGCTATTATATGTAGCAATGATATTTTTTTTATTGTTAATTGCAAACTCTTTTTCAAATTTATAAGAGTTCATGAATGTTAATATGTCGGAATCCCTTTTCTTCGACGTATATACGTAAGATGCACACACATATACAAACCTCGACATATACAAAACTCGAAGTTATTGCTAACCATTCTTATTAAATTTCTTATTTATCATAGTGAAATTACTGGATTGACTTGCCTTGGTGTGATGTTTCATGTTCCAACCTACGTGATCAATTGGTCAATTGTTCATTTTTCCAATGTAAGCATAAGTAGAACACAAATAGCTATTCGATTCGTATCAGAGTGACTGAAGAGTGATTGGATTTAAATGCATATCGCATATATATATATATAAAAATCAATTTTATATTATTATTAAAAGTAAATAAGATCTCTTTCTTCTTTCCAAATTTTAATAATATGTATGAATCGAAAAACTTCTTTACGCACACGATTTTTAAATGAGTATTAAAATTCAAGATAGATTCTAATTCCACGCTGTGTAATTCCACTCGGTGACTTATATGTATAACCAGTATATCTTTTAAATATATTTTTCTAAATTTTTATGATTTACAAGATAAATTTTTCAAACCTTACGTAAAATATTATAGAAAAAGGATAGTAATTGTGTTTTTATGTAGTATTGATGAGATTGCGATAGAAATAGAATATTTAATATCGCGTTACTCGAAATTCTCTCAGATGGCAAAGGGTTGATAGTTTTTGCTGCACCTTTGCGTAACTCGACCATCGAAGATCGGCCCGTATGCATCAATTTAGTATCACGTTGGTTTAAACGCTAGCTCGCTCTCGACCCATCGAACTTTTCAAACGTTATCGGAACGTCGCAAAATATAGCGGCCATTCAAAAGAACACTCGAAGATATCGACGGTATGAAACGCGGTTGTGTACAGTCCACGTGAATAAAACGCGATTCCGTAAAAGCAAACAAAAACAACGGTGCGCGGGCACGCGTGAAATAATAAATTCGACCCAATTGTTTTCCCGTATCAATAAATATACTATCTGCGGATACGACGCTTTTTTTCGCCCCGTTTGCGCCCGATGCAGTCGGGGCAAAGCGCGAAATGAATTGCGCACCGGACCCGGTGATATCTCTGTGACCTGTGACGGCGCGGGCGTACCGATGCTGGCGTGGAATTGCTTTTTGCTCGATGGCCGATGCTTGCTTAATTCTTTGGAAGAATTCGCTGCCGTACGGTTGCTCTCGGTTTTTGACTGCTCTGACGTCGATTCTGCTCTGTGTCGTCAGAGAACATCCTCCATTTTGACTTTCTCTTTGTTGGACCGCACAAACATTATTGCAAAAATACTTTGCACTGCAGACGCTGCCTAATTACAACTCTTGCGCATTGCCAATCTTTTTAAACTTTGAAACTTTGTTCATCGAAAGCTTCAAAATATATAATAAATTCGACGAATTTATTTATTCGATGAATTTAAACGTATATATGAAATATATCGTAAACCGATGGAAATTCTGATTTACATAATTGTCAAAAATAGCGACCGCGCTGTAGTTGGTTAGTTAATGATCGTTAATCACACGCTTATTTATCGTAATTTAAACAGTTATTTATCGATTATCGTAAAGAGAAACTTTGTATTCCTAATATGCTTTTCGGATTTGCACTGTTATGCAATCGTAGATCCACATCGTCGTCTCGTTAGCACACGAAAGCACCATTCGCGCGCCGGTAGCTTTTTCGCATCCGCGAAAACTTCGTCCTGGAACCTCTTTGCCTTCCGAACACGTCTTTCGTAACTCACCAGGGGGACGCGACATCTCTGAGAGAGGACTATTCACGAAGGTAGCCTCTTTCGTGACCAGGAAAGAACTTAGTCCGCGTAAGCCGTGGGAAACCATTCTCGGCCAGCCGTCTTTCCGGTGTACAAACTGCATGTGCGCCAGACATATTCGGCCCTATTCCATTTCGAAAGCAACTCGATAACGAAATTCTTCGCATTGTTGCCACGAAAAATGTATTGCGTCGATGGTCGCTCCATCCCGATACGGTAAAGATTATTTTTGCGAAGTGTGTGCTGATCGATTATTGTAAATAATGTTGGTGATATCTCGTAATAAACGTTGTTCTATACCCTACGTTTTATTGAAAAGGTTTATTCGATGTGCACGCGATAATCTATGTGTTGCTGACCAATGTAAAAACTTTCGTAGCTGACAATCTACTTGAATAGGTTAGCAGTAATAGATGTGTTGGTACAGAAGAATATAAAAGGATTTTATATAGGATTGTCTTATATATAGTTTATATAATGATAATATATGATGATCCTTTAGTTTATATATATATAATGATAACAAAGATTATTGAGTATACATTTTATTTACATTTATAAATTTAAGTTTAAGCTTTAAAAAACTCTAGTGTCAGTAACACATCTTGTTAGATACATTAAAGACCGCCAAGTATGTCATCCAAGTAGTCTAAATAAATCAAGAAACTAAATAAGTAAACCAAGAAAAGTAAATTTTTTATTTAACTAAAATTAATTTTTTTGAGTGACTGAGTGCAATTTTGTTAATTGCTCTTTATATCAAGTAAATTTCAGGATTTATAATAGAATGAAGATAATATAGAATTTATATGCTTAAGAGACTTAAAATAATGAATATGCATTACTAAATTGTATTTTACATTTATATGATTTACACTATAAAAATTTAATTACGAAAAGACAGAAAGAAATTAAATAAATAGAAATCTACGATCCAATGCCAATATACGATTAGCTTAAATCTTTTGTGATAATGATAATAACATTGTGATAATAATTATTCCTGAATTTATGTACACATTTTCTTCTTTAACGAACTATCTTTAGCTACTACCATTACTCAGATTTGAAACGCAATCCGAAGCTAAAGTTAGAATAGTGCAATCACATAATTGATAATCAATTCAATAATACCATCATATTTATATCCTTTATATTCCTAATATTCTAATATCTTTTATATCGATCCTGAAAGAGATTTATTATTAGTATTCAGTATTATTAATTTAATTATGTGATTGTACATTATTCTATTTTTAGATTTGGATTGCGTTTTAAGTCCGATAATAACGACGTGTAGTCCGTTAAAGAGAAGATATGTAGATAAATTCACGTGGATAATATTAGGTCGAAAGATCCAACTTGACCGTATATTGGTATTTTATTTACTTAATTGGTTATCCTTTCATAACAAAAAAAAAACTTTCATAACACACTTATTATGATTTAGACAGAACAAAATTTTTTTAATTTAACTATTTTAATTAAAATAGTTAAATTAAAAATTTGTTTCTATTAGTTTATGAATAATCTCTTATTTTTTAATGTGTAATTCTGACAATATCTCTCTTCAACATCTTTTTCTAAAAGAGAGAAAGAGAGAGAAAATGTACAAAAAAATATACTTAAATTATTGAATTTAATTAATTATTTAAATTAACTCAGCCCGAGAATATAACTTTCGCGTTACTGATACGATAACCTCCACAACAGATTAAGATATAATTAAAATTACATTCTTTTATGAAGCTCTATTTGCTAAAGCACATTCTGAATACGCTGATACAATGGTTCTATTTTCAACTTGTTTGATGAATGGATTCCAAGACAAATGGATAAATAACGTTTGTTCAATCGTTTTACAAAATGTCTAACCGCAAGAGGAATGAGATTCCTACAAATTTTCGTCTTTATCGAGGTGAGCGGTTTCTCTCTGAAATATTTTGCCGCATCAAAGCAAGGGAGAAAAATTTCACAACCCCAGTCAGTTGCTTTATTTTTGAAATACATATATTTTTCTACGTTTTATATCATCGTACCTTTTAAAAGAACATTTTGATATAAAATAATTAAATAATAATTGTTTGAAATAAAGCAAATTGACATAAAAATCTTGAATGCAAATAAGTCAAATAGTTAAAAGATGAATCAATCTTTCTGAATTAGCATTTAACTTTGGCAGCATTTTAGTTGATTTATTTACTCAGATTAGAGGGATGGACCGTGACTCTAAACTCTCTAGCTAATGTATCGCCTAAATAATCCGCCATATCGCATCCAACTGTCATTTATTAAACTCAGATAAAGCGAGGTGATGGATTTACCTTGCATGATAAATTGATTGCTTATGCAGTTCCTTTCGAGTAATCCACTTGCTCCGTTCTCTTAATCAGTTCAGAACTTGTTTGTATATTCGCGTGCATTAATTTAGAACTGATAAATTTTAACTTCTCTTTACATTCTGTAAAATTTGTAGAAGCAATGTAGCTGACTTATGCAAATATGTTAAATACGTATGTGCGTAAATGAAAAAAAAAATACTTTAAACATGTGTAATTGTTATAAATAATTACATAAAGTTATTCTGACTCCATTTACATATCTATTTGGTAAGGCTTGCTGGCCTTATCTAAATTTCATCCAGCAACTTGCGTTCTCACGACGGCATACATGTGCCGTAAAAAACAGATTCGGCTCTAATACCACACGTCGTTGTACACCCCCGTTAAGTTTCCAGCTGTGATCTATGACAAAAGCAACGTGGGCTACGAACCGTTAAAATCACGCGCCGTAACCGACGCGCCGAAGATCGTCTTGGTAAAAAAAAAGAACAGAAAGATATCACTCCTTCAATAGAACGAAAAAAGTATCTCCCCACGTAAAAGCGGAACCGAGGGTGTGCGCAGACCGGACGTGACCCAGGATGCTGTGAAAATTTGAGTGAGATTCGGCTGGGCGAATCGAGATTTTACGAGCAAATCCGCCATCCGCGAACGAATGGGGCGCGAACCCCAGGATGCATATCGATATCGCGCGTGCTCCCGCGGTATGTGTGGTATGTGTCGCACGACGGACGGTGGCGGAGCATGATCGGCCGTCGCGAGATAACCATCTATCTGGTCCGCGCGAATGATCATCGCGCATAGTCGCCCGCATTGGTACACGCAGCTTCTCTTGTACATTCTCATCGCAATGTGGTCATTGTTTCAGTGCCGCCGGATATCCTGGACTATCCCACCAGCACGGACATGGTGGTGCGGGAGGGTAGCAACGTGACGCTACGATGCGCGGCGACAGGAACACCAGAGCCAACGGTCACGTGGCGTCGTGAAGCGACCGGCACGATCAGCTTGTCGAATTGGCAGCGTACGTAGTATTACTACTACTACTATTATTATTGTTACTACTACTACTACTGTTACCATACTATACGCTGCTTCGTTGGACGCCGATTGTCGCGTATTCCATCGCGCAACGAATGTTCGCTATTCCAGATAGAGTAGCGTTTCTCTCACCCGATTCTCCTCCGCGCCTCCTTTCAACCCTCTCGTCAGTTGTTTCGCGTATATTGAACGTAACCCGCTGCTCGTAGAACGGCTTCACTACAAGGCTTTTTCTCGTTCCCGTTCTAAAGCAGAGTGACAGAAAGCTCGCCATTTCGTTTCGCACTGATTGAGCGAGACGTTTATTGTACGCTCGGATCGTATCATTGAATGAATTTTGATGGACGGCGCCGAACTGATACACACAGATATGTCTTTTGTTGAATTCATTCTAAATGGAACACGTTCGATAATCGGATAAAAGGTCGCAAATGAAGTAGGTAAACCAAATTTTCTTCTTGAGACTGTAATGTACTATCAAGTGCATAGATTTGATTAAAGAACAATTTTTTTTTTAACAAAGTGGAAAGGGAATCAATGACTAAATCATACACAACAAAATCACTTCACGTAATAATGTACAAAATATTATTTTTTAATAACTTCACATTGTATTATTAATCTCTCTATTTGTTTGTAATATAATATACTTTTATTTTTCATTATAAAACTTGATTTTCAATTGATTTTATTCTCTCATTACATTGAAGATATAACACTTCCAACAGTAAAATTTTTACTTCCTTACTATCCTACCGCTTGCTGCAGTCTCCTGCAATTGACGAGAGAATTTAACGATTCGTTACACAAAATGGTTTTTTTCCTGATGTTATTATCAGTAAAGTACCGTTCGGCGTAATGTCCATCGAAATAAAATTGTTGCGCATTTATAATATAAACTCATTTATTTAACCCATTCGGTGAGAAATTAATTTTGTTTGCAATTCCGAACAAATTTCTGTCGTTATGCCATCTTGAATAAAGTCTAGCAGGAACTAGTAATCAACATGTAATTTAATTTCTTAATTGTTGCAGACTGAATGTCTCTCTCTCTCTCTCTCTCTTCTCTCTCTCTCTCTCTCTCTCTCTCTCTCATACACACACACACACACACACACACACACACACACACACATCACACACACACACAAATATTTACGATAGAATATTTTAACGAAATCTATTAATTCATGATAATTCTTTAACGAAGACAGTTTGATTACTAATATTTTTTTTAAAAACTTATTACTAAGATATAATTATTATAAATAGATTCTATTTCTATAATTGCAAGAATAAGTGAATATACTTAAATACATTTTTCTAAATTTATATGTGTTAAATTTTTCTATACTTTCGATATGTATAACATTCAAAGAGATTTAAATTAATTATTTAATTTCATGTAACATTAAAGCGAAAGACGTGGTACCGCAATTTAAATGAAATGTTGTTTCTCCAAAATCATATTTCGCAAAATTTGTCGTTTTCACACAATCCAATCACTCATGTGCTGTTGTCTCTCTCTCTCTCTTTCTCTGTCGGCTTTAATAGTATCCCCGTTTTACGTGCCGCTCACATCAGGATTGTTTAGACTTTTGCTGACTAATTGCGCAAGTAAGTGTCGGAGACATTCTCGATTGTACGTTAGATAAATAGCTAAAGTGCCACTTTAGTATCTTCCTCTTATACAACTTCAGGTATTACGGTTCTTCTCTCCTCCATTCCCTTTCCCTTTCACCCTATTTCGTCTAGTCCGTACCGAGTTCAGTGCTTTAGAAAGACCGAGTGCAATACACTCGTAATGCATCTTCGTCTTTTCGTGTGAGACTGTGCCGAGGGTCAAAAATGTGAAGATATGAGAGAACATTTCGCTGTGGTAAAATATCGATTGCGACCGACTTCCGATGATTTATTCACCGGACGAAACTTTCATCTTTCAGCGTTGATTTTAGGGAATCACTTAAAGTATTTTGTCCCATTTCGCTGCTCCCCTATTCATCCCTTCGTCTCGCGTCGGTCTTGCGAAAAGATTTAGTCGCGATTCCATTAGATGATAAGTACCGGAAAATAAAGTATTCGGCAGCGCGCTATCGCTTTTACAATTCTCGCAATCGAAATCCGTGCCTTCCGTTTGACTTTCAATAATAGCCGAGGAGAGTATTCTGCATTCTCTTATTTTTATATGATAATTCATATCATATAAGAGATTTTGCTTTTTGCAGACGATAAAAGTTTGAAGTACGAATTTATTTAAAAAATCTCAACAAGTGTATGAATGAAAGCGCTTTTTTTAAGCTGTCATCGAAATATGCAGATATTGTTATGCATAAGTTTTATAATACATATTTAAATATTAAATATGTATCATAATATTAATATTGTAATAAATTTGAAATTCATACTAAAAATGGATCGAGGGCAAATAGAATAATTTATGCTCTTAAATAAATATGACAATTGGTAATAAACTAATGGTTTTTATAAAATTATTGAAGAAAGATATCGGCACATATGTATGTATTTTATAGATATTATATATAGTAATTAAAGATAATATATAATAATAAAGATAATGTATAATTGAAAATCCATTGGATTGTCTTACTTCTTCAAAAAAATTTTTTAATTATTGCACTTAATATTAACTTTTTTTTATTATATATATGTTATTATGTTTATTTTATATGTAAAAAATGTACACACACACACACATCTTTATTTTTATAAATTTTGGAAAATTTTATTAGAATATAATGTTTTATTGCATGTATGTATTTTATTTTATTATATTTTTTAAATAAATTATATAAGCTACGGAACGAATTGTTTTAGTAATAGTATACATCGGTAGGCCGTTGATCTGTAA
Organism: Crematogaster levior; assembly: GCA_901521435.1. Lineage (NCBI taxonomy): Eukaryota > Metazoa > Arthropoda > Insecta > Hymenoptera > Formicidae > Crematogaster > Crematogaster levior. Next base: position 365,301 of record CABEGB010001302.1, read on the forward strand.
AGGAACTATGTAAATTATATGATAATCAATCTCGAAATGAATGTGCTAGATTGTCAATTTAACTTCATTGCACACTCCCGACGCGGAACTAATTGTAATTTCAATGTACAAATCGATTAGCACGATTAATTATATAATATCGAAATTAAGGAAATACATATTTTAATTAAACTTGAAATCAATTGTTTCGCAATATTAAACTTAGTCGACCGTATTGCAACATGCGAAACAGAAATTATTGGAAAATATCAGAGAGCAAATATTAATTTACAATATATGAAATTACAATTGACATAATGAGTGCTACTTTGTCCAGTTTTGAGTATTAATATTTATATTACGTTCCATTTAACACAATGTGTAATCTAACGAAATTATGTCATTTAATAGTGAATCAATGTTCCATTTTTTCTGTTAATATGTGTGTATTGCGAAATCTTTAATTGTTTCTTCACGCATAAAAGAAAACTCAATTTGCTCTGTCTATGTTATAATTTATATATTTGTTTGTATATTTTGCAAAATACAGGACATAAGACATATTATATGTATATAAGATTATACGTTCACACTCTATTAAACCACTTGCTTTGCATTTAATTATTGCACGTACGCGTGTTGATTGCACTACATGCAGTACAATGTGTATATTATGAGAAGGTATGTTAAGAAAATAAGAAATAAATACAAAATTAAATTTAAAGTTAATTATTTGTAAGAATTAACAAAAATTAGACAAGTTGTATTTTTTATTTTTATATAACATAATTATTAAATACGACCCTAAATTATGTTTGAAAATTTCCTTATTTTCCACGGAAATGCAAATTTCCTTATCGTTAATGTGTGGTTTTTTTATTTATCAATTCGGCGAAAGAGAAAGCTTCTTCCTTCTTTCAATTCTTCATCCAAAATTTTTGTACGCATGATTGAGAGGAAGCATCGACATACGAAATTTTCGAAACTATTACGTGATCACGTTTTTTGTTTTGACTAGTACTTATAAAATGAGGTTTGTCGTAATGTGGTAATTTTCGCAAACTTTTAGATTTATATTTTATTTATATTTTAGATTTTTTTATGTCTATTCCTAATTTAATAGCAGAAAGCATAAAAATTTTAATATAACAACATGTTTTATATTAAAACATAACCAAGTTACATTTATTTTATTATTATTTATTACTATTATATTTGCATTTGTTAATAGCAATATTTTTAAACGACATAATCTGTACATAATTGAAAATAATAAATTCAAAGAAGTTTTTTGGTTTTGAAAGAAACTTTTGTATAAAGTTCAAGTCGAAAGCATTTTTTTTCGATAGATTTATATAATAATACTAACGTATTATATCTCGTTTGATATAACAAAAATTAAAAAATTTTGTCTCTTCCACAAATCACATGCAGATATAACTGTGATCTATTTATATAATTTGAAATTTTTTAAACCTCATGTAACATATTTGAATACACATATACGTATTTTCCAAAACTCAAATAAAAATATATCTATTCTCTTTTTTACGATTTCAAAAAATTTAATTTAAAAAAATTTAATATACTTTTTCCCTACAATTGTAATTTTTTTTACTTCCTTGTTTATCATTATCTTAAAAATAATCATAGAATTAAACATTTTATTTTATAATAATATCATAGAATTAAACAATTCAGATTATTTTATTATCATTTTCATGAAAGATATTTATAAACCGAGATAATTGAATTTGTGATTTATAATCACAAAAACATGTTTGTATTCGAAATGTTTAAAAATTAATAACATGACATTAACGTGTGCAATTGGTCAGATCGTGTCATAGGTGCGTTTCACTGAACGATGAGCAAAGCGTACGTAATAATGCGTAATCCACATCGATATGAATTTGTATGTCCACATCTACATATGTAAACTGTTGCAGCGAGGAGTGGCCCGGAACTGGAAATAACACGAATCACACGTGTCCACATGGGACCGTATCTCTGCATAGCATCCAACGGAGTGCCACCAACAGTCAGCAAGCGAATCCTCCTCACTGTTCACTGTACGTAATTTTGCTGCGTGATCCTAGATTTCACTTTATGGACAACATTAAGGAACACTTCCATCCAAGCGGTAAACGTGGTGAAATACGTAAACGTGAAATGTTCTGAAATACGTAAAACGGTGCATTAAATGATTTTTCCATTGCGATTGAGAGAAATATAATTACGTTTCCGTTTTACAAAATGAGAAAAAAATATTACGAGAAATTATTTAACCTCTTGAAAGAACAAGGATTAACCGAAATTTATTCATAATCATCATCGTGCATTAATTTTTCAAATTAAAAATACTATTACAGAAACTGAAAATACTATTATTGAAATTATTTAACCTCTCTGAAAAAATGAGAATTAATCGAAATTTATTCATAATCATAGTGCATTAATCTTTCGAAATAAAAATACTATTATAGAATATTATAATGTACACAATGCAATATTAAAATTTCGATTTGAAATTTTTAATTCAATCAAAACTCTGATTGTTCCATCCTTTGCTTTTTACGCATATATAATTGCGGAAATGCATGCGAATGATATTTTACGTAGTTCTGTCCCGTTCTGGTAGTAGAAATCCTTTCTTATGCGCGCATCGTGCGCTTGTCGCAAAATATAATTTAAATTGTCGTACTCGCGTGTGGTGTGAGCGATCTCACATAATGACGCCTCTCGGGGTAGGCATGGTGAATAGCTGATCCCGAGGGCCATTGTTCCTGAAAACGGAGTTAAATCTTTCCCGCCGCTGGCTACGTAATTTTGCTACGCTATATAACAAGTCGCTTGCTACGAGAACAAGTGACGTTTCTGGATTGATTAAAAAATAAGAGAGTTTCCTATTTCGAGGGAACATATTTTAAAAATGAGCGCTGGAGCTTTAGTATAAGACTTTTGTGTCAAACGTCAGATGTTGTACTTTGTGACGAGCTCGTAAAATTGGATGTTTTCGTTAAATTCTGTGCTGTGTTTCCACAGCTTTATAATTTTTAATATCAAATACTACCAACTAGACTTCGTTTTAAATTAATTAAAAATAACAGTGTACCTATATATATATATATACAATAAAATTAATATATAATTGATCAGTGCTATTTTGACTTTTCACACATCTCAAGGTATTTAACAAATGTTACAATAAATGACGTTTGTAAAGTTCTATAAAATAAAAATAAGAAATACAATATTACATCAGAAATATAATATTTTATGCGATTAATAATAATATTTTATATTTTAATGTTTTATTGAGATGTATCATCTTGCGCAGTTCAGCCAATGGTTTGGATTGAGAATCAGCTAGTAGGTGCTTACGAAGGACAAACTCTTACGTTGGAATGCCGTAGTGAAGCCCATCCTAGTCCTATCACTTACTGGACGAGGCCATCGAATGAAACCATTGCCAATGGTGAGCAGATATTTCTGTTTGTCTATATAGAATGTTTTTCTCATTAACAACAATATAGAAATAGCGCATAGATAAAGATTAATTAAATTAGCAGTTTGTTATCTATGCATTTTATTTGGAACGAATTAAATAAAACATACAAGTATACAAAATCGATATTTTTATAGATTTTAAGACCATAATATTAATTTAATTCTTGAATATTTATATATATATATATATATATATATATATATATATATATTCTTGCGTGCATCCTTCCGACATGCGCATGTAAAAAAAAGAAAAAGAAGAAGAAGAAGAAAAGGATAATTGTAACAATTATTTCACAAATTAGAATGAAACGCGCTCTCGATTTCATTAAAACTCTCATTTTTTTCTTTTTTTGAAACAATAAGTATCATTTACGGATTTTTTAATGATCAATGTTATCTTAAGCATAAATTCACGAAACTTCAATGTTTCTGTAATTATCAATAAAGTGTAACTTCAAGAAGAATTAATCTTCTCTAACAATATATATGCTTCTTAAGATAATATTGATCATTAAAAAACCCGTAAATGATACTTATTGTATCAAAAAAAGAAAAAAAATGCGAGTTTTAATGAAATCGAGAGCGCGTTTCATTCTAATTTGTGAAATAATTGTTACAGTCTCTTTTTTCTTCTTCTTCTTCTTCTCCTTTTTCTTTTTTTTTCATGCGCATGTCGGGAGGATGCACGCACAAGCAGCTGTAATGCAATTCGCCTTAATTACACCACGCTAACGCGGTCGTTTCACTCTAATTGCTACCATACACCTTTGCGATATGCAAGGGGTTAAGGACAAGGGCAGCGGCATTAAAACTTAAGACGTGTGCGTGCCATCTCGTGTTAGGTCGTTAATCCGTGATCCACAGCACCCTCTGTACAGGGTAAAATTTTTCTTTAATACGTTATAATGAAAGATCTGCAAATCAATTAAAAACGCGCGAAATTATTGTTATGCAAATTATAATTTTTATCTTTTATCATGATTTTGATCTAGTAACTTAATTGACGTCTGATAAAAAGTTTCTCACAAATTGTTGGATATAATTAGTTTGAAATTTTTTTATTTGTTTTGGAGAGGAAGGTATTATTAGAGTATATGGCCATGGTCGATATTTTTTAATTAAATATTTTATTTTGCGTATTTTTAGATTATATTTTTTCATTTTGTATTAAAAAAAATTTTTTATTTAATAAAAAACAATTTTTGTCAAGATTGTTACGAGAATAAATGTTCTTCATTTTGTGAATATGCATATGTATATTAATATAAATAATTTTACTTATTATTAATCTATTTATTATGTTTTTATTAGAATAGTAACAACTATTAGAGAAAAACGTACAAATAATAAATATAAAATAATTGAAGGAAAAGTCAATACTATATTAAATTTTATAATTTTATTACATTTATTTGATGCACATATTATTTGTTACATTCTTTTGGATTAAATTTTATTACATATCCATTTTCATTATTAGAAATATGACAAAATGTTCTTATAATAAAATAACAAATGTATCATATCTCACAGATTTTTTACATGTATATACATATTCAGAATCACATACAATCAACGAATGCAACTTTTACAAAAGAGTACTATTTTTTATTGTCACGGATAACACGACATATACCGATATGAGTGTCGACAAACTTTCCTTTGAAATGTTTCTACATCGACAGTGTCGTAGCCTGGAACTAATAACATGAAAATCGACATTCGCATCGTCTTCCACGTGCCAGAACGAAAACGACATTTGCACGAATAACACGGTTTGTTCCGTGCGTACTTTGCACGGTTCCATAATGCTTAAGCGGCTTGGAGAACGTAAATACGAAGTTTACTGCCGCATCGATCCGGAATTTTCTGTTATTCCCGGCTGCCATGGAAGCCTGTCTAGTTAGTGCACCTCTATTCGCGACAATGAAACGAATTAGCTTTTTAACGAGAGACAAGTACAATTGCATCAACGCGAAAAAGCTAGTTTTGTGCGTCATTCGTTTCCCGTTAACAACCTTCTGAATCATTGACTTCGATTAGGAGAAACGAATGTATTTTTTATCTAGACGTGTATACGCCGAGCTTCACGAAGTTGTTTTCTTTTAATTATTGTTGATTTTGTTAATCAACATATTTCGTCTCGTTTTGTTACCAATATACCGTAACTAATATAACGAGTTTGTTTCTTTATTAACTACGTAACGTTATATGCGTGTTATGATTAATCGCATCAATAATCTCCACAAAAATTAGCATTTACAATTTCGATGTGTACTTCAGCGTATTTATCACATTTAATCTTCATATCAATATTTTCAACACTTTTCAGATGAGAATTATAAGGTCGAAACAATTTCTAAAGGATTGTATGAAATGACGATGAAGCTCGTCATAAAATCTGTACGAGCGCAGGATTTTGGATCCTTTCGATGTGTGGCGACGAATTCTCTCGGAGAGACTGACGGAAAGATAAAACTTTACAGTGAGTAACATTTATAAACCTTTTAATCCATATAAGTATACGTAATGTACTTTTGTTCTAATTACGACATATTATTTATTTCCGCATAAAGAATGTTTAATTATTTCGATTCCATTCCCAATTCCATTTATTCCCAATTTCATTTACTTTATACGTCACGTTCCATCACATGAAAAACTATATACACTAAATATCTCGTTTAATTTTCGTACGTATAATATTACGCGTATCTATATGTATGTTTTAATATTAATGCTATAATGATTATATATATGCACGTAATTACATGATACAGATAATTTACTGACGATTAAATTTTATTTTGTAAACATTGCATACACTCCTTGCTTCTTCATTCCCACTTGCGCGTATCATGCACGGAAAAAGGATTAGTTACTTGCGTGCCCTATATTTTGTGTACAAATAATAGAAGATAACGAATATTACATTTTACTGGATTACGCAAACTTGTGTCTTTACTAGTATTATTATTTTTTAATTAATTTTAATTACGTGTCAACGTACGTAAGAGATTTACATAAAAGATTTTAATTAGTTTTGCTTATTACTGGAACACGACAGGGTATTCCGTAGTCGAACATGTTTCATGAAAATGTATAGATTAAACTCATTGTGGCGTATGCAGCGGAACGAATGAAAAATCTGCTTGTATTCCTGTACACAGTTATTTCGGGGGCAACGAAACATCCCCCGTCCTAGAATTAAACCAGCGGCAGGCGCGATTCTTAAGCGGATAACTTATCGGTTTATCGCCGATCGATATTGCCTCCTCGACGTAATTGCCCCAATCTCAGTGTACCAATGCACCTCACTCCCCGCACCGTTCCACGGCGCCGTCGCTTGATCTCCATCACCGTTCCGTGCATATGAACTTCGGAAGCCAGACAACCTCTGTTTACCCTTGTCCACCATTTACCCTTGTCGCGTTGATGGAGAGTAAAAGAGCGGCAATCTTGCAGGAGACGTGCTGCCGCTCGTTAGCTAACGACGTTAGTAGCTTCGCTTTTTCGCATAAAAGGAGAAGAAAAGTAAAATGCAAGTGTAGCGAAGGAGGCTTTCCATAAAGTTCTAGGCGACAAATCATCTAGGCTGCGGATCAAACCACATAGTTATAAGACATAAGGGATCGAGTCACGCGATGTCACATCGCGTCGCACCGCGTCATGTCACGTCATCTCATCTTCGCGTCACTACGTCACACGTCCATTCCGTTTGCCGTCATTATATTTCATTGGATCTCACGCGTGAAATTCAAGTGGCAAGCACGCCAAATGCGTAAAGCAGACCCGTCCGTTCCGTTCGACCTCGCTGATGTTAATTGATCGTCTCTCCAATTAGAGTGAGGGGTTGAGGAGGAAAGGGACGGACAGAGAGGAAGGACGGGAAGCGATCCGTTCCTCCAAGGAGAGGAAGAAAACGGTGGCTTTAACAAAAATCGCCATCGTTCATGATGATTGGATAACGAAAAAGGGGAAGGGAGTAGCCGGGAAGGGAGCGCGAGGCATTTAATTACCGACAATTGCAAATAAAACGCTGCGGTCGAAGCGACGAGGAACGGGAAGGCCCGGGGACACGCCCGCACGCCTGTACCGCGAATTTCCATTTTCGCGAATCACTTCTCCAATAATTAGCCCAGTAGTTTAATCCACCGTCCCATTGAAATGTCGGTCGACTTGCATGCCGCCCTGTCGCTATTATCGGGAGCTTTTTCCGGTGCCGGTGGCGCGACGTGGCGCACACATATTTAACAATATTAGCAATAATTACTGAAAAGAGAGCACGGATCTGTGAATCACACGCTACGTTGAAGTTAACTTCAATGGATATCTTAAGACTATAGGATAGGAGGGTGAGAGAAGTGAGAAAGGACGGAAGCGGCGTGGACGAAAGGGAACGAGTCGCGAAGGGGATGCACTTTAAGAGTGGTGCTAAGATCGTGAGGGAATTTTTGCGCTCGAGTCACGCCGCCGCGTCGGTTGTTCCGAGTCTGTACAATGACGTGCACGCATGGCATGCAAAGTCTGTGCATGATGGCCTATATTCAAATTGCATTATATCGCCGGATGAGGGAACGTGCGCGCGCGCGTATAGATGTGACCGATAAATGCGTCGTGGTAGCTATGGTCGTTAGTTCACTTTTGCTTTACTTGCTGACAGAAGCGGATGTTTTTTGAGAAAGAATTAAGTCGCAATTGGTTCGGTAAATCTGATTTCGCAATACTAGCACACGGTAACTTCTAGAAATCTAAAGCAATTAATAATGATTATTCTATCGTTATTTGCTTGGTACATCATAGTTGCGTTAAGTTGTGTGTTTAAGTCATTTAAATGACATACAAACGCATGTCCCACCAACAAAATTATTAAACTTCCTTCAATTATCACGATTGTATAGAGTTCTACGAATAAAATAATTGCGTCTTTTTTCCACTTTTTAACACTTTTACTTCTTCGAGACTGATGGTGCGGATGAAACTTCTAAGGTACATCCATAATTCTTTGCGTTATTCGTAACTCTTTGCGAAAGACAGATGAAAAGATAAATGGAAAGAAGACAAGTTGAATTATTTTAGCTCCGCGGTTAATCATTGCTCACCTTCACGTGCTATAAAGCGGGTTATCATGAAATGGCAGGCATCATCGGTAGTGAAGTGAACAGAATTACGGGTCTTACGGTGGAACACATTACTGGCTAATTGCAGTGAGATGGAAGAGCTCTGAGCACCTTAAACCACAGTCGCAATATTCATTACCGCAGACACAGCCTGCATCAAAGACGATGGTCTAACATCACGCTAACAAATGTAAATTTGTAATTTAAGGTATTCGAGACGAATAGTTGTTTCAACGGCTTTTCGGTAACCGTTGCGGTAACACAGGTGCGACCACAATTCCGATATTCAACTGGAACTAACGTAGTGTCCCAGCGTATTAATTAATGTATTTATTAAATTGCGCTGTTATACCGAACTGTCAGAATCGTCGAGAGCACACATTCCGCATCTGTACTTTGGAATACGTTGCGCAGCGTATGCTTTCCGAGATTTGCAAACAGTTACTACGAGTAAACATAAACGCATTGACCTTGCAGAAGTGCAAACACAATTGTCACTCGCGAATTGAAATCAACGTTGCATAAGCTTCTGCACATCGAACGAAAGTTGATTACTATTTCAACAATGTTTGACTCACGTCTGTTCGGTAACTTTCAGAACTGCAGTACAATACAATACAAAGAGATTTTAAAGGCTAATACACACAGAAAAGAAATAGAATTTAAAATACATTTTAAAAAATTCGTTATATACAAGTACATATTCTCACAAAAATTATTCGATTATATAAATTCAAGTGTATTTAAATATCATATCAGCGGAAATATAGAGTTGGCAAATAAATATTTTCTTTTTGAACTCTCAATTAGCTTATGCGAATCTTTGTCCGATGTATAAAATTGAAGGAAATTATCTTGAATCTCACACTTATATCTGCAATATCGTTTTTATTCTCTAATTTCTTATACTCTATTGACATTAATCCTTGTTCTGTAGTCTTAATTGTTAACGAGTGTCACCTCAACATGTTATGCGGCTTGCGCGCTGTCATTCTGCGGATTAATTAGAAAAAGTCTACTTTCGTCTCGTGCGGGGATGTCGATGCACACACGAGAGAATTAATATCGCTTCCAAACTCTCGACATTTCGACGGAGTGTGCAAGTGACAAGAGCTCTCCGGGTTTGTGGGAACCGTACGGACGACATTCCAATACGTCAAACCGGGGAGCATCGTGCGGAAAGTCCGACCGCCTGGCCGATTATTTTTCCGGTTATTACTCGTGGACAGGCTTTACCGATATCTCGATTCGCCATTTACGCCCGTTCGTTTCAAACGCGATTCGACGTAAAGCGGCTTTCTGCGTTGCATACTGCAACGGACATTCAATCTCTATTCAGACGATCAGACCGATTCAGGCGTCAATGTTTATCAACGATACAGTAATTAGCTAATGTACTTTTTATTCGTTATCGTTGACTTTTATCGACACTATGATTGTGAAAATCATGATCATTCATGTCGTTCCACAAATATTTCTGTTTATATGGAAGTTCACGAATGTCCGAGGTTATATTGATGATTTCATATTGAAATCGATGGTAAAACTAATGTTAGTAAACAGCGATAAGCATGGATAAACAAGCACAAAAATAGAGCTTCTATGATAGCTTTTATAATTAACTTTGAAATCGTGTCGTTTCTATTCCGTCGTAATGGATTGCACATATTTAAACTCATGTATTTAATTTGATTCACTTCAATTAAGGAATTTGCTATTTTCATTTATTTTTAGACAATAATAACGTCTCAATTATACTAAACTAAAAAAAATAAATTTTTTAAATAAGAGTGAATTTAAATAAGAGTTAATTACTGATATTAATCATTACTGATATTGATCAATTAATAAATTTTAATATGATGTTAAGGAACGTTAAAAACTAGAATATCCTGAGAAAATCGAGAAAAAATCTAACTTATTTACAAAGTAAACAAGAAAAAAGATACAATAACTTTATGACACTAATTTTGGTTATCAAATTTATTGTATCGTACCATATTTTCAGGAATCGATAAGCCGCAACTAACAACGCACAGACCAGGCACGAGACGGGAGTCAAAGAAGACATGGAAGCTCGATCACAGCCATGAGAAGAAGGCTGTCGGTATGAAAGACGAGTCGATGCTAAAGGGCGACGATGGTGATGAGCAGATCGATTTTCAATCGGCAACAGCTTCATCATCGTTTCATTGTCATTTATTTACGAATTTTGGGATAACCGCCATGACTGTGATACTGGCCGGCGGTTTATCTACGTAGGCCATCATTGTGCAGAAGCAGAAACTATTACAAAAAAGATAACGTTCTCCAGATACGAAACTAGCATTGTATACTGGCGAACGTTACAACGAAGGAACGTCGATAAGAATGATGCTGCGTAGAATCGCTGTTCTCCAAAGATCTCTTCCTGTTGTACATGAAATTTAATGTAAAGCGAAGCGTAGAGTGAAAAGTCGTTTTTACATGAAGTCCAGAGTACCTGGCTGATCAGGCCAGAGTGACCAGAGGGTACTTCGTGAGAAGCGTAATTAACACATTGCAAGCCGAACGTGTACTAATAGACTTTCCTCCCTAAAGACGTAGAAAGCCACCAATCTATTAACCCCTTTGCGCTGAAGGTGCCAGAGTAGCTGGCTTTTACGGTTTCCATTCCAAGCGGTAACTCTGTTGACCTCGCCATCACTTGAAGAAGAAAGTACGTCCAGTAAAGACGGACATATTATTTGCAATCGTATTTTTGGTTCGTTAGTAAAATAAATACTAATATTATATAAAAATGATATTTCAATTCATTTACAAATTATGCAAATAGATTTTCTATTTTTACATTTAACACAAAGCGTTTATTTTGATTTGTCGAACATTTAATTCAAGTAATTAGTGTGTATCTTCATAATTAGTATACTATTTGTTTTATGAACATACATAAATAATGATATTGCTGGAAATTTATGTTATCATTACTTCTGCATTTCAAAATGTTAACCAAGCGAATATAGCTTGCAATTTGCTAATAATATTTAAGTGTACAAGGACGCAAAGAATGAGAGTGATTGTATTATGTGTGGCTGGATTTTAAATACTTTTAAATGTAAAAAGCAGTTTATTAGAATTTGCAGTCATCTTTCTTGCTTAATTTCAAAGAATATGTATACACATCGAATTTTTAATTTCTAATTTTTATTAGCTTTCCTTATTATAAGAAATGTAAATGTTAAACACTGCTAAATTTAGTTACGTTTTATGTAGAAAGGATCAATTAGGAATAAATCCTCTTGTATATATGTAGCAAGGATATTAAGAAATCTGAGAAATAGATTAAATTTTACTTATTAAGAAATTAATATAAAATGAATAAATGGGTAATTACAATAATAAGTGCTTCATAATAATGCTAATATATTAAATTGCTATTGCTTCATCATGTTTGCAATACAGTTACGATTCACTTTGCCTTAGTTTTTCGGATATGTAAATTATGTCACTGAAATAGAAAAATGTGCCTCACAGGAAATATTTTTAGCGAAAAAAAATTTATTTCCTTTAAGAATGTTGTAATAACTTTTAGACAAAGAAAATTGCAAGATTACGGATTTACCATATTACATTATAAATGATAATTCTGATGATCTCTACATAGTAGTTATAAAGAGAGAAACACTCCATTTTATTCAAACTGGTAGTAGATGTGTTCTTTATTGTAGTCACGAATACGGATAAAGTAATAAAACCTGCCTATATTAATTATTGTGGCATAGAAGAGAAATGATGATAATTATATAGTTGATTTTGTAGTTAATTCATCAAATTTAAATGATGCAAGAGATTGCTAAGAACAGCCAATAAAAATCTATAGCGCCATATAAACATTTGTTGCGATAAATAACATAATTTTGCTTACTATAATCGCGTTTTTCTTGCAGAGAAAAGTTTTGTTTTCAATTTTTGTAGAAACTTTTACATATTTGTGTAAAGATGCTAATGTAACCATCGCTTATGTTACAGGATGACAATAATTTTTCTGAAGATTTCCGTTATTCAACGGAATAATCAATAAAGTATTTTTAATTCAAATACCTCGAGATCATACAAATATAGTAATGTACAATAGACTTATGTATTATACATATAAATGACGTATATAGAAAACATCATCAGTTTTCTGTCTAATTAGTATAATTTAGCAATTAACGTTTTAGATAAGTAATGATTATACAAAGTACATACATCAACGAACAGTGTTATATCTTAACGTAGTGCTTTTTGAACTATAAATTATAAACTGTTAAAAAATTTGCAAATTTTTTACGAATTAATTTTACTAATAATAAAGATATTATATTAATAAATATTTTTTATGTCATTTTGGCAGTTTACGTAATGTTATTTTAAATAATTAATATATATTTCTGTAAGTTTTAATGTGTGAAATGAACATATGTATAAGAAATAGAAATGTTAAATTAAAAAAAATTTAGGCTAAAATTCAAAGCTTTTTTTAACTTTTAAATATCTATATTTTAATTTATATGAGGTCTTTAATTTTTTTTTAGTATGTATTGGATAAGAAAAAAATTAACCTATAAATTGTTGTATATTATAATTATTAGATAATATCGTGCAAAATATCCTGGAATATTTTCGTCAAAATAATGCTAGCGATTTATCAGTCGAGCTTTCATTTCCTGACGAATTTGTTCGAATCAATCAATCAATCATGTTTTGCTAGTCGATTGCAAATTACAAGTTTGGCTCGAATTTTCCAAATGGACCCATCGATTTCGCGACGCCGCTTGCGTATGTTTGTGATGACCCCAAATGTGCTATGTACATATACGTAGGCGTGTGATACTCAGTAAATTATAATATCTGTACACTGCCGCATTTGTTCAATGCATAGAGCTATTGGTATTGTATGATAATAGTGTATGTACGATAATATAGAATAAGCCTCAGGGACGTGTATATACGCTAAGCTGTAAGTTATATTAGTTTTTGCATTTGTGGTCACAATAATTCTTCCCTGCCGTGTAAATATAATGTGTAACTTATCGTGTACTTGGGCAATAAATGTTAGACAATCGTGATAATTCTTTGTGCGAATTGTTACGTTTGTGTTGTAGGTTATTCCATTTTTTTCACCAAGGACTTCTAATTTACGACGGAGCAAAATTTGTTAAATTATAGAATGAAAGAAGATTGTATTTCAATAAAAAGATATTATATAGGTCGTTTTTGTTCACCGTATCTCTCATTTATGATATATTCAAGTTTAAATCCGTAATTTCGAATAGATTTAAGAAGTCCGTAATTTCGAAGATTTAATGCTATATTATTTTACAATTTTTTTTATATTATTTGTTATTAAATTGTTATTAAATAGCTTCATTCCTTGTTTGCATTAAATCAAAGATTTGTTGAAGTCAATTACACTTAATGGTTCATAAAAATTAAAGTTTTACCATCTCATTATATCAATTAAAGCTTATTAAAATATTTTATTGTTATAACTCATATATCTCATATGTTAACTGTAGAATTAGCAATAGTAGATAACAAAAGGTATAAATCTTTATCTTTGTTGAAGATAGATAAGTAGAATATGGCAAATGCGTGAATAAATTATTTTATATTAAATCAACAATGAGTAAAAGAAGCTTTTAAACTTTTTACGAAAAATAATCTGATAATAATAACCAAGTACTTTTTGTTCTTTTTTACATATTACGTTATAATTAAAAATATATTACACCTTATTTGAACATAAATTTTAAATAACAAGTACAAATGTTTATATGTAATTACTACTGTAACAATAACCGATATCTTTGTAAACCAACAAGTGATAACTTTGATAATGTAAATTCCCTGAGAGAAATGCGTAAATATTGCTTGTGCTATCAGGTATACCGGTAGTAGCTACAGCTTATCAACTTTTCTTACAGAGGGCAGATACAGATATGGTTTACTCCTGCAATCGATCGATTCGCGCGCGCGTGCGAATTGGCTGTATTCTTCCCAACAAAATATTTAAGAGATCGATAAACTATTTTAGGAACTGACTACAGCGGATATTCTTCAAAAGGAAATTTCTGATAAAAGCTTATTTTAAACTACCAGTTTTTTGCTACTAAACTAATTCTCCTTTTTATACTTTTCAGTTTATTTATTAATGCATTGTTATACAGTATACATACACATTATTTTTTACAATATTATGTGTATACTTAACTGATAGATCTGTAATATAAATATAAATGTCACATTAATTGTCATGTTACTTGGTAATTTGTTGTGGCAAAACTTATCAATATACATTTTATTTTTCAGAAAATTGATTTTTCACTAAAACATTGTCGTGTGTTCAGTTGTTATATCTAGAATAGGTAACTTTAAAATATCAGGTAAATGTGCAAGCTTTTGAGATAGTACAACTGATTTAACATTGTTAAAAGTTGATGTATTATCAATGAATTCACAATTTTCCTCTTTCTTTTTCTCACTATTTCATATAAAATATAAGTATCAACGAGTTATGATGGTAGAGAGAAACTACTTGTGTGCGTGTACTGCGCAGTTCAGCTCTCATTCCGCTTTGTTACGATCTTCGGTTCATTCCGAAACCACGTAAAATTCGGGAGATCGACTGTAACGAAGACCCGACGGTATAATAATGATATTCGGGAAAGAATTATTATGGAACTTGGCAGCGCACTTTGGAGTAACGAGGGGAAAAAAGGGCTTTTCTCCATAAGCCAGCTCGTACATCATCGGCACGAATCCCTTCGGACGGTTATAGAACGAAAGAGGCGGCGATAACAAAGGCGCCTACGTCGAGCGATACTAGATGCTTTGTAAACAAACGAGTCTTCTAATATTAGACCGTATAATAAAATATATCTGGATATCTATGACCTTACTTGCTATTTTATCGCAAGTCTATTACATATTTTAGTATATACTACTTGAGAATATCGGTTCTCAAGATACAATTTCTGTATATTTATAAATGTTGTGGCTAATTTAAAAAAATCATTAGTTCACATCCAATCGGTTTTTTTTATCGTTAACGATGTTATGTATTTTCTGATCAAAGAACGAAATTAATAACTTTTCCAATCAGTACGTTTCTTTTGGCAATTTTATGAAAAAATATACTCGTATTTTTCTATAAGTAAAATCAATACCGTATCGATGAGTATAATAAATTTATAAAAATGATATAGCTCTTGCTGGATAAAGCATGCATTTTACATGTAGAAATAACATCTTAATATGTACAACTTTTTTATTAATTTTTTTAAATAGATAGTTGACCAAGTTACTTTTACAAAACACTTTATTAACAATATTTTGTTTATTGCATTTACTATAACAAGTATGTACAAACAAGTTGTACATACGTAATAATACTTAAATAATCTTTGAATAATTAGAAAACGTAGAGAACATATTATCGTATACCATTCTGTTCGTTCTTATTCTCTATTGCGATATTATTGTAAGCAGTACCGTTTTATTCGGATTCGGATTGCCAGTAGTCTTGGTATAGCTTAACGCAGACATTTCAGTTATTCGCTATTGCTTCAGGAAACATAGTCTAAATGCAAATGATAACAGGAAATGATAAGAATCTGTACCGCTCATTCGCTATCCTATCTAGTACATAGCAATTTCTCCATCCGCACAATTGTAAAGGGACATCCCTTAAACACGTTCGACGTGTTATTCTTCGATAGTATTATCACAAAACTCGCACGCGCCCATCGTGTCCATATCGCCGTAAGTACACAGAACTGTGTTATAAAACGCTCGAAGGAGTAGACACACGAGTTGTTATTTTTATCGCCCATGGTATGTTTTCATATTTCGCCCAAGGTCCACTAATTTTATCTCGTACTCACGTATTTTTCTCGACGCTCCCTTCGACGCTCCCCACACCAGAACCGCTTTTCAAAGAAGTTTTCCACGACTTTCTTTAAGATCAGTTAATTAGACAGTCCTCCTTTTTCCGATCTTTTGTGGAAAGGAAAATCATCAAAGCAGCTGGATTATGACAAGCAGCTTCCGGAAACTCGTAACATTTTTTTTCTGTCCATAAGATAAAGGAATGTCAAAAGTTCTTAATTGAATGAAAGCAAACCTGTTATCATCATAATGAATACCAAGTATGCGACTGTTTGTGAAAAGAAACATTTATATGGCATTTCATTTTTAATTTAATAAAATATCCAAAAAGAAGTATGAGTAAGTAAGATATTATTTTTTAAAGCTCATCTTTTTAATTTTCTTATATTATTTTCTTATATTATTTTCTTATATTAACTTGTTTTTCTAAAATATTTTTTATGTTTTATTTTTTATCTTCATTAAAAGCAACTAAGTCGCGTTATGAAATAGCGATATAAGTCAACAATGACAAAGGGTATCAATAGTTTCAGCACATAATTATTTTGGGACAAAATTAGAATTTTAATATTCTTTCTATATAAGATATCTGAAATATTAATAGAAATAGACACTAAAATTTTACATGGTTTCAAATTTAGATCAATTGATTAGACAATTTTTTTTTTTCATTTCTGAAAATAGAGAAGAATGAAGAATTACTTACGTTGAAGTATCTATAATTTATCTTTACGGGTAATATTAATTGTTGGGCAAGCGTGCATGAAATCAACGGCACTAGTTTTATTAAATCAATTTAAATTCGTAGCAAACGTTTTTCAACTATTTTCCGTTTATACACACACATTTTCCTTAAGATAATCAATTTAATATCGTAATAGCAAATATTACTGGCACGGAGAACATGACGGTGTGCACTATGCGCATAGCGCTTCACAAAGCAACTTTTTGCCTCGTTTGTGTAACTCTATTCTCTTCTTGTTCGAAAGCTTAGGATATCTTTGACTAACAATAAGTCGTAACTGTTCCTCGCGATTCCCGAAGGATAAACTGTCCAGCCTCGTTCTTTTTCGTTGAAAACTGACCATGTTGCTAAACACAAAATTGGTTACGCTTCCGATTCAGAATTTACATCTACTCCTCCTTGTTAAGAACGACGAACATTTTTCTAATAAATAAAGTTAATAAAATTTAGTCATTAAAAATAATAAAAATAGTCGTGTGAAATCTCTTGAAACATTATAAAAAATAAAGAAGAAAAAAATAAGAAAGAATTAATTATTATTTAACTTTATTTATTATTTAACATTATTTATTATGCGTTATTGATTTAAAAGTATTTCAGTGTTGAATTTATTATACAAATCTCAATCCAATTAAAACTTTCAAATATAATATAATAATCGCTGCAAAACATAAAATATTTCAATGAGATGTATAAATTTAATCACTTGACATACTTAAATAATTAAAACAGTGATGTTCTTTCTTTCTTTTCCCTCGTCCATGCACAAGTTGGTTGAAAAATTAAAATAATCTCTCACATTTACGTTTACCAAAAAGTGCAGAAAAGTGATTAAAATTAAAAATTGCGCTGCAGTTTTTTCACAGGCATTGCTTAACGGGCTCAGATACGAAGTCATTAAAAATATGAATGAGAAGGATGGTATTAAAGATAGATCTGATAGGAGAAGATCTGGAAGAGCGATATAGATCGTGTAAAACTAAATTATTCCATCAGTTAGCAAATTTTGATTACGAATACAAATTTGTCAGAGTGCAAAACAATTTTGATGTGAGCACACATAATTAGATGAGACATGGTTCATTTTCTTGAAACATATTGAATAAAAATAGTAGTATATAAATTATTAGTATATAAATATAAAAATATATTATATTGTAAATAATTAATTTAATGTGAGACACACACACACACACACACACACACACACACACCATATTAAATTAAATAAAATTAAATTTAAAATTATATTAATCAGTAATACGAAATTATATCATATAATTATAATATAATATAACATATACATATAATATTGTAATATTATATAATATAATTAATAATATTTTGTAATATAATTATGATATTATAATATTATATAAATAATTATATAAATATAAGTAATTTTGTCATATTATAGTTTTTATTTTATTTTGGAGAATACACTTGATTACAATTTAACTATTACAAGTTCCGTAGGTTAAGTTTGCAAATTGTTTATTGTATTGCACTATCTAGTTCTGTGATCCTTATTGTCAGAAAGTACGCGAATGAATGACATTTAAAAAGTGAGGACAACATCTACATTCTATAATCCTTTTATATCCGCTTTTGGTATAACAGCAACGGGCGTGTTAATTAACCGCTTATACTTTGCACAAACTCATGCTTTCAGGTTTTTTTTCACTGGACGAAAGGCTAGGTAAAGAGGGTTCTTAAACCGCTTTTCTTTTAAGAGGAGCGTAATGAAGCACGCTGCGGAACGAAGAAAATAGCACGTATTCTCTATATAAATCGAAAGCGGTAATTTTCGCCATTAAGCCAAGGCAACGGCATTCTCCTATACAGAAACAGTCAAGTAAGCGAAACTCATTCGATTTTCATTGTTCAGTCACTGATCAAAGTAAAATTTACTGTTTTTATAGAAAAATCACGCAGAATGTAATAATCATAATAAATGCGATGGATTTTTCTGAAAAATTAAAAAATATTCTGATTCAATATTAGTTAAAATATGATAAATTTTGATGGGAAATTAATTTAATTCATAAATTTTTCCATTAGCCAATTTGATTGCAAGCAGATTTATTATTGTTGCGAATAAATTGAAACATGAAAGAGAAAAATAATTCTTTTTTAATTTATCTGAAATGGTAATTTTGCCTTTGTTTACGATAATATTTTTCAATTAAAATGTTTTTCATTAGTAAGTTTAAATAGCTGGAGTGATCGAGATCAAGACGCCAGTGAAAATTCGCGTCATTGCCATTTTCACAATTTAAAAGTCTAATCTTAATCTTGATCTTAATTTTAATTGATTTTTTAATTGGTTTTTCTTTTATTAAGAGTAAGTAATAACTAGAAAATAATACATATGTTGTAAATATAAAAATTACAAGATAATATTTGTACAATATAATATTTGTCCTTGTCCTACTATATTGTCACTAAGATGCTGAAGTGTAAGTTTAGTCAAAAACCAATTCGAGAACATAGCATAAGTTGTTTAGGTTTCAAGGTAATCCTAAATGGCGTGTAACAACAGCTACGGAAATGCACCTGCTCGTCTCTTAGTAGCATCTCTTCCCGTTTTACAAAGACAAGCGAGAAAGGGAAGAAAAGCGAGAATGCAGGTGGCAGAACCGGACGGGAATTGCATAAGACAAAGACAAGGGGAAACGAACAGAGACACGAGGAGAGCGAACTATGGCGTCTTAGATGGCAGATAGCGGTTTTATGGAAATTCTTCGCGGTCGAGAGCATGCCTAATGCTCTGAATAATATTCCGCAACCTAGCTCGCGAGGTCGTATAAAATAGGCGGCTCCAGGACCTCACGTGGTAATTGATGATCTTTTTATTCTGCCTGCACGATGCACCTTATTACACCGGTGCGCTTCCACCACCTCCTCCGCTTTCTTCGCTACCTCCGCCACCTCCGGCTTCGCTGCCTCCTCCAGCCTTTCGGCTGGATTGCAGCAGCCTCAGCTTTATTTCTTCGCTGCTTATTTATCTCCCGCCCACCATTATTTTTCGCAGACCATCTTCGCTTTTATATTAGTAACGACAGTAGACGCTACAGTAGGTTGTGTCTTGAATTTTCTCGACGTCATATCTCGCATCTCCAGAATTTATATCTCAGTGTAAGTAGATTATTAAACACATCCCTTATTTTGTGGCATGATTAATACTCTCTGCACATGTGGCTGCGTAGTCAAACAAAAGTTATACACATGCAAACTTGATAAGAATTATCACAAAGATTAGTAATAGTTGATAATTTGATAATTGTAATTTATTTTCTATCTATATTTGTATAAATTGTCTAATAGATAAAAATAAATTATATTAAATAGATTAATTAGAGAGATTCGATATCTCTTGTGAGACTTATATATATGAAGATATACATAAAATCACATGTACAACGTTGATATCTTTAGATGCGTCGACTTGCACGATAATATCGGCAAATAGCAGCAGCCCGGTCGCAATTACAATTTATCACGGATTGGATTTATTGCGAGCTCGAAGCAAATGTCGTTCGATTTCAACTCGCCTTTTCTGGCGAACCGCCGCGCTGTGCTTCGCGAAACAAGCATCTCAAATCGGAACCCCTCGCCGCGGGCATTCCTACCATCGTTGAGATCCGACAATTTCCCCCTCGTGTTTGCTTGAACTTGTCTCTCTTGCTCTTCGCGTGCGCGAACAGTCCTCGAGCTCGGAAAGTTTTATTATTGCCCGGAGGGTATCACCGCCAGGCAGTAGACATAAAGGATCCTTTCTACATATCCGCGGTCGCGGGGTAAGATTTTGCTAATGCGCTTACTCGTCTGCGTTCAAGCCATCCGGAATATCTTCTACGTATGCTCTAATCTGAAATTCTGTCGCTCTCAGCGAAGAGTATTCCGCTAAAAGCGTAATGAGACATGAAAGTAGAGGGAAACGTTGCTTCGATTTGCGTGCTCGCATTTACGTTTGTGGACTTTTATTGCCTAGGCATGTAAAAGACGCATGTCTTAGAGTCAAGAAGTATGAAAGTACAGTACAGAAGCTGAAGTACCAAACTTGATCGATAGCGCAAACAATTTTAACGATCAGCTAGAAAACTGTACTCTTATTTTAAACGAGATGTCATCATAATGAAGTATATTTTATTCGATGGTAAATATTGATGTAATTTAGAACTCGCTTTGATGAAGGTGTATTATATTGGTGGCGCGATGCTCTGGATCAATACGATAACACTGCATCGAGATGATGTTACAGAGATTGGAAGACTCGACCGAATGCATATTGAACTGGAATTTTAGTTGCCGGTGAAATCGATGAAAGATGAAATTGTTACGTAGATTCATGCAGAAATGTGTATAAAATACGTCAAATAATTGTTATATAATTTAATTTTATAACATTGCGGTATATATTCGCACATCTGAGTTTTTAATTCTTGGCCATATCCTCATGGAAGCATCAAAATCGTAATAGCGTATAATTAATTCTTAAAAGGATTCTCTAAAGGATAAGAATATGTATGCAATAGCATACACACGTGCAATCTCTAGATGCATTTCTAAGTAATTAAGGTTGCGTCAATTCACATATGTGCAATTAAGATTATATTTGAGCGGTGCGCGCATTTGCTATGCACTCCAATCTTTCACTGAAGAGCGAATGATCCTTGACACTGACGTGAGACTTATTTGCGTTTCGCAAATCAAGCATAAGACAATTATTTTTTATCGATCTGACCGTGGACCCATGTCGAATGTTCTAGACTGCCGAAGAAAATGGAGGCGCAGTAGTTCCTGCTTGAAAATTTATAGGATACTATCTGATGGAGACTCATGTTTTATGAATGATCGGAAACTTCGATGCAGCAGCGTCCGACATCATTGCTGATCGATAGAGAAAATTCGAGTCCTCGCGGGGACTCCCACAACATTGGCCTGTAAAGAAGATTGTTTGACTATTTAAGATAATTTAATCAAAAATAAAAGGCAATGGCTTGGCTTTGAGGCGGTTGCCTTCCGTAATTTTCTTTCACGTACTGCATCACTGATGGCCCTAAAATAAAGGCTTGAGTTGAATTTATGTGTTACTAGTAATATGCTCGTGTATGCATCAGTATAAACGTTTGAAATTAATTTTTGTTTGATATTAATTCCTATCATATTTTATCTGTTTGTGTAACAAATTTGATGATAAATATATTTCAAGTTTTTGCCATATTTAAAACCGTTATTGATTATAATATTCATAAATATACGCATATTTCCGTGTGAGTATAACAGATATCATATATTTCTGCAAATTATAATACTTTGAAGTATTACATAATCGTGTTCTCTCTGCAATTTATTCGCAATACTGACAATGAGTAACTTTTAGTTATTTAAAAATGTTCTCACAAATGCAATTCATTTTTTGTCAATGCTATTATATAATATATTTCATCAAGAATTCTGCTAGAATGAATGTATTACTTCCAATAGAATATTTCTTTTTAACCAATCGTTTCACGATGCGGTATACATGTAGAAATACCCGCTTGCCTGTACTCTCATAAATATTCTCGAGGGAGTGCCGTGTCCAATTTTTCGAAAAATCTGATATAGATGCGTATAATTCCGAACGAAGGGAGACGTTTCTTTGGTGCTCTTCACGAGACACTGTGCGATAAAAGGGTAGTTTCGTTCTAATCATATTCCGTCCTCTCCATCGATCGCCTTCTACAGCTATTCGAATACATTTTTCAGAGACAATCGTTCCATTAGGCGAACGATAGACTATCCAATCCGAAAGCATAGCGGGAACATTTCTGTTGAACTTACCGCTCGTTATTTCAATACGTGATACAGAGAAAGGATTTAATAAGATTTAATAAGATTCGCGAACGACGACGATGCGAATATATTCCGACATTCTTGTAGCTCAGTCAGACCGCGCTAACGTGCCCGAGAACACGTACGGCAGTCACCCGATTATCAAACGATGACACGAATGCAGTCTAGCTATTCTTGATATGCTGCCTCCTTGTGGCACGCGGGCGTTCTCGCACATGTCACTGAACGATGACGAAAGGAAACGTATCAAAGGAAATTCACGAGAATTGTAGATGCCATACAACGAGTTGTGCAACGAGGGCTGTATTGAAGTAAGGAATTATCGTTCTTTATAGAATAAAACTTTAGCTGGTTTTATTCTAATACTCTGGAAAGTATTTGTAAAGATTTCCAATACTCCAAAAGTATATATAGAACGCGATGATAAGATTTTTTTCTCTTTTTTTTCTCTTCCTGCTGTATATAGCTCTGTTATCGTATGCTTGAATTCTTCATTTGGGATAAAATTAGGATACTGGAATAGTATATCGGAACATGGCGCTCGCAGGTCGGGTAACGTCGCGATATTTTGATAGTGCGAACATTCGGGTCAAAAGACACACAATTGTATGTTTGTGATCATGTCGTCAAGTTGTACGTTGTATGCCAAGTTGTACGTTATCCACGTCACGTACAAAGATATCCTACGGGTGAGCAGAGTGGATTTACAAAATTGAATATGCATTTGGCATATCGTCAGCGCGTGGGGTGAGTTGGGGAGTTTGTGACGAGCAGAGTATTGTCTTGGAGTAAATCAAGTGTCTCTTCAAGAAAAATCTCAAGTGCGAAAGAAAGGGGAGCATCCCGTTCTGCTGCAAGTCGTCAGGAAAGAATATACATTTTCATTAATGCAAAGCGAATAAAGACGCGCAGCTTGAAAAAGAAAATGGTTTGTCCATTGCTTATGGAAAATCATTTAATTTTGCGTGGGAAGTTTGTAATGTGAGTATTCGTTCAAATTTGTAATATTGCTCTTAAAATTACCAATTATTAAATAATTTAACATTATATTTAACATTATATATTTAACATTATACAATATTATAATATTTAATAATTAATAATTTATATACAATTTTTCAAAATTATATAAGTTATAATGTTAAATAATATAGAAAAAAATAGAGAAATAATATTTGTTTTAACATTAGAAATAAAAAGCATGTGTTTGAACTATAAACTTTTAATTAATTTTAAAATATTCTAAACATATATTCAACAAAATATTCTAATTTTATGGAAATTTTATTGGAAAATTCGTTAAATTAAAACAACAATAATAAATAAATGGGCTTGCGAACCGAGTTAGATGAACATGCTAAATATTTATGTTGTCAAATGAAAACAAGGCACAGCTTTTTCTCATCATAATCGATTAACCTTGTTCTCAGATATTTACTCTGATTTCTGGTTTTACTTTTATCTTTTGATTCTAATTATTTATTTTTTATTAACTCCAAAACAAATTCGAACAATGAGCTGAATTTACAGACTATTTGTACTCTCTGTCAACTGTACAATGACTGAGAGTATAATAATAACATCGTTAAGGTTTTTTATCATGAACGACTTTTTTAATAGAAGTAACTTCACATTTTAAGATGACGGCCACAGACTACAACGTTACGTTCTTAGCATTCGTCTTTATTATTAATGGAATACATCCGTGCGATTAGATAATTTGTTTTATAAGATCAACAAGAATTTATTTTATATTAATTACGTACATTTTACACTGATCATGATCCTAGTAAGGGTCGAAATGTTTGTATTGTATTATTTTAATTTAACATAATTATTTAGCACGTTCTTCTAGTTCGGTTTGCAAGCCCATTTATTTATCATTGTTGTTTAACTCTAACTTTAATATTGTTTTAAAACTTTATAAAAATATTCTAACAAAACTATTATTAAAATTTATACCACTGTTATATTTTTACAATTTTTTACAATTAAACACAATCAATAAATATATAGAGAATCGAATGGATAAATCATCTATTTATATGTAAAAATTACAAGTATTTGACATTATAACATTCCTGTACTTATAACGCAACATTAATAAAAATAAAAAATGCATCTGCATTTAATTACGTACATTTAATTAATCCATAATTGAAAATATTGTAAACAAAACATGCGCACACATACTCTTTGTGTTATGCTCAACATTCCGTTCATTATTGCATCATAATAGAATATTCAGCGTGCTTATCCGATAGCTGTTTAGAGCGTCGTTGAATTCCCGACGATATAGAACGCGTTTGTTATATTTACAGGCATATAAATGAGATCGGTTTAACGATTCTACTACTATTAAGTTTTATCGCAACGATATATTTGTCTTTTTTTATTACTGTTACGAAGGTATCATCACGTATCGTCAATCTTTGGTGCTCGGTGACGATAATAAATTATTCACCTTTCTGACCTACGAGATACGTCATTATCTAGCATTTTCTTTCTCTCTCTCTCTCTTTGTCTATGTTTTTGTCTCTGTCTTTGTCTCTTATTCTCTAAACTGTCATCTGTATCCAGCGTAAAATACTCCCCTTGTTGATTTCAGCCTTCATCGAGTAAGTGCCCACAGCCGGCGCGTAGGTCCTGGCAACTACGACGATATATCAAATTTCTTTCTAATAACAGCACGGTGGGTCGCGCGCCACACCGGGCGCCTCGAAAGTATCCAATATGGTGACACCCCGAGAACGACACCTGAGAAACGAGGGGCGTCGCTAAGTTAAAGCGGCTAGTAATCCGTGGGTTTACTGCGAGAAAACTCAGATTCAAGTTATCCCCCTTTCTTTTCCTCGTCTACCGCAAGCCTGAAGTAGTGGTAGCATCGCCGCCGTCACTGCTCCCTTCCTTCGCACCCCATCGCTACTACTACTACCAACAGCCTTCGCATCAGCACTAGGATCGCCTTCAGTCTCCGTCAGCGAGCCTCGTTCTACTCTCCATCCTCTCCGACACCCTTTCAACTATATTCTCAGCTCGCCGAGGTCAGCTTATGAGAAATCCCTCCTGCCGCGTGCTAACATTACGGTTCAGTTCTCGCTCGCCCGAGCAACTCCCTAGAGCTGTCTATTAAATACCTAATATCAACTCATGCTCGCTTCTCCCATCTTCCATCATTCCCGCCATATCCGCGTCTCTTATATCTCCTTCTCTCTCTTCTTCTTCCCCCACCCATTTACACACACACACACACATACACACACACACATTTGGCGTCATTCCTCCTCGCTATTCCTTCGCCCTCTCGACTCTCTCTTTTCCATTACTACCCTCTCGTTTTCGCACGCGTGACATCCCTCTTTCGCACCGGGCATTTCACACCTACACAGTGTCAAAACGTTAGTTTCCTCACTTACCTCACTCAATCGCCTCGCTTCTATCTTCTTCTTTGTCTCTCTCCTCTCGTGAAGAGCATCCTCTCTCGCTTTCTCGATCCCTCGCAGTTCCGTACTCGAAACCTAATCCAAAACGTGCCGAACGCTATCCACATTATCATTCTTGTAGCAGACAACGGAAAGTTTGTTTAGAGCCCAGCGTTCATCCTCTTTCCCCCCCTTCGCTGCCGCTCTCACTTCAGAATACATCGTGGCAGATCGCAACGAAGTGAGAGAATCGAGGCTCATCCAACAGTGGTGTTATACGAGTTTCGAGCATTTTACACGCTAATCTCTAGCATAAGAGTTGCTCACCGAGTGTGCGGGATAGAGACGTATTGGCCATACGCGCTGCGTACTATCTCCTTTACGCAGCATGATCCAAGAACATTGGAGATCGATCTCGCGTCTGCGAGCCTCTGGAAAGGCATTGTCATTAAGCCGTCATCCATCGTGATAAGTTGTCGTGCCGCGTAGTAATAAATTGCTTCGACCATCTACCAGAACGTTTTTGCAGCTTTATAGATTATGCTTGAATTAAGCCACTACCGTCGGAGGACGGAATCCGATTAACTTGTTTTATAAAATCGCCCGGCTGATGTATCGATAAGGTAAGATTTATGTAAACATGGATGTAATAACAGGAAAGGCTGCATGTAGGGAAAAATTGACTAATACTACTTATTCTTACGTGCTTGGTTAGTTGTAAAGTAACTTTAGATATGTATTATATATTCATAAATTACGGATAATTTAAATTCTGAGTTACAAGATTCACTTTCCAATTTCGTTCATCCACACGCCCGCTATGCGTATTATAATGTTATTATCGTGTTTACGTTGCAACTTCTTAATCCACCATCTTTTCTGTACGCCTATCCATCATTCTATTCCAGCATGCTAATTCCTATGAACGCATATGCCGCAGGTATTAAATGAGAGAGAATAATAATTCCTAATTCTCTACTACCATACGAAAGCGAGCCTAGTCATCAATGCTCGACTGGGGATTTGTGGATGGAGATTGGCAAACGTATTACGTGTCGGCTGCGCGTGTAATAGTTCAGGATTATGGACATTGGAATAAGGAATTGGGAATCAATATTGCGGGTATTTACGGAAGGACTCACCCGAGCATTGCTGTCTCACCTCTTCCACTGTCCGTGGTATTAATTGCGCATTTCTCTCCCCATCTATCTTTCTCTCTCTCTCTCTCTCTCTCTCTCTCTCTCTCTCTTTGCCCTCCCTCACGCCCCCGTGCTCTCGCGATACGCTGCTCCTTTAATTAAATCGGTTTATTAAGCCTTCGAGTGGATGCGCCGCATCGCGAGTCCTTCGTTTTCTTCCCTCTGACCGTTCCCCTTTTGTCTTTCGCCGTTTCTTTTCTCTTCTCTTCTTCTTTTCGCTCGTTTCTACAGAAAACGTTTCTACAGAACGTATCGCGGTTATATCGCCGACGGGCACGTTCGGCTTTACGATCCTTGTTAATACCTCGTGGATAACCGCGTCAGGAAAAAGGCGATTCAACTTTGCTGAAAGTTTTTTCGGGGATTCCACGTAGAGGCGAGGTTAAGCCAGGTTCGCTCTCATAAAGTAAAGACTGGCGTTTGAATTAAACATCAGTATACCGGCGGATACCATGCGCGCATCAAACTGTAACAATCACTTCATATTAAGCGGTGATTAAGCGGCTACCATTGATGACCGGTATTTTAAACTGCGACTGAAAAAAGTTGATTCCTTACTTTTCAAATAAATCTTTGTCTATTCTGGAGATATTACAGAGAAGAGAGGGAAAAAAAATGAAGAGATGGGATTTGATGTATCGAATCATTTGCGAATCAGTCAATAAGATTATTTCACGTTAAGTATTGATGAATACAGTGTACGTATAAAAATACTTTGTTTAATACTTTTATATCAAGTTTAAAATTCAACGTAATAAGACTTGTCATTGTAATTTATGAGAGATTGCATACATGCAATAAATATATATATATATATATATATATATATATATATATATATATGTGTGTGTATATACAGCAAAATGCCTTTAAATATCTGCAACATTGTTCCGAACACCTGTGTCTAATGCGGCATTAAATACCTTTATTTAACAAGTTACACGAATCTGCTCACGGACACAACTACGTGCGCTTAAGCCAAAGCTTAACTAAACTCCCGCTTACAGATATACCTACTATTGTTCAATCGTCAATTACTATTCCTTCAAGAAGTGTACAATAAC
Organism: Crematogaster levior; assembly: GCA_901521435.1. Lineage (NCBI taxonomy): Eukaryota > Metazoa > Arthropoda > Insecta > Hymenoptera > Formicidae > Crematogaster > Crematogaster levior. Next base: position 394,095 of record CABEGB010001302.1, read on the forward strand.
AATCCAAATTCTCTGACAATTTGAGGAACAGAGTTATTGCTTAAACAATATTTTTTTTGAACATATTTTTTCAGGACATTAAATAATTCAAATTTAGTTCGTCAATTCTATATGAGTAGATTTCTCATTGTTATGTAAAGTTGTGTGTATATGGAGGGGGGAAGGAGAGAGAGAGAGAGAAAGAAAGAGAGAGAGACATTTGTATAATAAAAGTATATAACTATTTATGAGAATTTTTTACAATAAATTTCTCGAGTATATTCAATTTATTTATAAGATTTATTTATAAGATAATTTAAGATTGGATATCTATACTTTGATCTGAATGTTTAATCTTGGAGTCTGAATCTTAATTTTGAATCTACAAGCACAAAAATACAAATGTAGAAATATTTATATAAATACTTTTTAAATATTTATCGCATTTTTACTTTCCAGACATTTGGTACATGGAAATGATTTTGTACGACCAAATCAAAATTAAGTCGCGTCTAGTTTCGATGGGATTTGGCGGTGTAAATTAATTAAGTCGGGCATGGATCTAACGAACCGCGACCTATAATTCATTCCTTCTCCAATTTCATCGCGTTTCAAACCCGTAATGGTTCGTGAACAATCGATATAAAGGGTAGGCCATCTGTTGGTTTCTTTTGAAATTACATGTTATTTTGACATTGAAAGCTTTTTCGCGCTCAAAAAAGTTACAGAAACAAGTATCATATCTCCACAGACGAAATGGCCCGCTTTACGCTTGACAACGTTTCGAAATATTGAAAACTTATTTCCAAAGTGGATGCTGTGTGGCCGAAACAGTGCGAATTTTGAAAAGAAATTTCGGTAGCTATGTTAACAAGTAAAACTGCCGTCTTTGGGACTCGAAAAACCCACACGTAGTCGTAGAGAAGCCAATGCATCCTGAGCGGGTGACTGTTTGGTGTGGTTTTTGGAGCGGTGGCATTATTGGCCTATTTCTTCGAAAATGAAGATGGCAACGTTACAGTCAACGGAGAGCGCTACAGAGGCATGATAACCGATTTTTTTGGCCAGAAATTGAGGAATTGAAACGAACTCCGGTTCCAGCAGGATGGCGCTACGTGCAACACAAGCCGTGCAACAATCGATCTTTTACGCACAAAGTTCAATAATCGTGTAATCAGTCGTTTTGGTGACATCGCTTGGCCTCCACGGAGCGATTTGACGCCGTCGGATTTTTTTGTGGGGCACCGTTAAAGATCGATGTTATGCTGACAATATAGCAACGATTCAGGCACTTAAGCACAATATTGGTCGAGCTATTCGTGAAATAGAGCTCCAAACCAAACGAAAATGTACTGCAAAATTGAATTGACAGGATGGACTACTGCCAAGCCAGCCGAGACAGTCATTTGAATAAAATTATATTCCATAACTAATGTCGGAATGTTTACTCTTTTCAATAAAGCAACAAACTTTGAAAAATATTTAACGGTATTTATTTTCTAGCAATTTTAAAAAGAAACCAGCAGATGACCCACCCTTTATATACTTGGGAAATCTTTCTGATCTGTCGACGCGATTTGTTTAACTACGAGCGGTGTGCCATTTAACTTCGCCGATAAATGGATTTTCGAAAGCACCATAAACAGCAGCGTTATTCTTTTTAAACGGCCCGAGGAGAAATGAGAAAAGCTTCTTCTTCTTCCTTCTTTTGCCTTTTATATTGCATTACGCAGGCATACATATTTATTCAGCGTACATAGACTTTCCATCGTAAAACGATGCGACTGTCGACGTATCCGATGAACGGGACGTTTACGAAATCCGGGATGGCATGCCCAAACGTTCCGCATATTTGGCGCGTGAGTGTCGTTTCCATCGCAGAAAACGTGAAAACGCTTGCGGAATTGATTTATAGCAATTTTATGCTCATAAATTCATACGTAATATATTGTCGAGCATACTTTGTGTGTGTGTGTGTGTGTGTGTGTGCGCGCGCGCGTGCGCACGCGTTGCAAGATTGACATTTTGCATGGACACTTGCGATAAAAGAAATGCTCTTCAATTTTTCTAACTAATTCAATCAATCGCGATCAACAATTTTTACACGTTAGCGATATTAATACTCGTATGCATTTGTCAACATTTTGTCAATTCGTATTTGTTTGATTTATTACTTCAATCAATTAAGTCTTAATTTCATCACGATCTTATTTCTACACTTGTTAAAAAAAAAAATCACGTAGTGATGCAGTCTTGATCGTGTTCAGGTACAGACTTACTTTATTGATACCAAAATGCTTAATGAAATACCAAACTAACTGCAAGAGACCGCAACCAGAAGATTTTTCCCTATTTTCAGTGAATCTCTAAGTATACACGCGTGACGTTTTCGCCCGAATGCGTCGTTTGATTTATAAATATTTATCACGTTGCAGCGTTTTTATCATAGCTTGCGAGGAAAGTCTTGTGCACGTTAAAGTGGGGTGGATGCGTGCCGAGAGGAAAAAGGAGGAAAAAAGGAAGAAACGGAAGAATTTGGAAGAATCGACTGCACGTGATTCGGCGGATGTGATACGAGTTTCCGCGTGCGCAAGATGCGAATCTGCGTCGCTCCAATGACGACGACGACGACTATTTATTTGCCAGAGCGTCGAACGCGGATGACTCGTTCGTCAAAGCGTGCGGCATCGCAACACAAAGGACAGCGACGTTGTTTGCGATAAGAAGGAGAAGGCGGTGAGCGCGTTGGCTCGTAGAAACGGTGGAAACCGCTACGAAGAGAGAAAAAAGGAAGAAGCGAAAACTACGAGAAAAAGATGGAACGGAGGATGCCAGTGGAGTGACGGCGATAGCGAGAACGCACGAGCGAAAGGCTACGAGATGAAATTCTCAAGTCATCCATTCTGCGTGTCAGAGGGGATTCCCGTGCGGCAAGAGGTACCGTCGCGGAACCGAAGAAAAAGAAAAAAAACTCGGTTGGAGGAAGAGAAAGAAAGAAAGGACGAGATCGTGGGAGGAGGTGAGGAAGAGGAACGACGGGCGGTGGAAATGGCGGTGGAGCGATGCCGTAAGGGGTTGCGGGATATCGGACGCGAGGAGGTTTTCATGGCGGGGAGGCCGGTAGCAAGGAAACTGTCAGCAGAGCTCAGATTGTATCGTCGTTCCCAAAGGGAAGGTATACCGTCCACTCGAAAATCTTCTGACATATGGTAACCGCACACATTTACCGTTCACGCTTCTGTTTGCCGCGCAATGAAGTGTTCTTGGCAGAACAATGAGGCACATCTTCTAGCAATGCGGAAAATTATGAAGTAAAAACAAAATATCTTTCCGCGCGCGCGCGCGCGGGAGTCAAGTTTAAAATAAAATAACTTCTTTTTTAACTAGAAAAGAACATTATACAGCCTCACTGTCAAAGTGGACAAAGTCGCTTGCCTAATGCACACTTAATATGTTTTAAATAATTTAATAATTAAATATTAAATTCTCTTGACTGTGACATATACATTTATTAAGAAGAAAATTTCAATGCCTATAACAATTATTAATAATAATATTTTAAAATCTATAAAATTATGTAAAATTTTTGTGCTTATAAAGTTATTTAAATATTATAATTACAATGGAAATTAGAAAAATGATTCTGTATTTTATATCATTTTTTAATTTTTTTAGCAATAAAAGTTACAGGATAACGTAAATTAATTTTTATATCTATTTTATTTAACATTATCTAACATTAAAACAATAATTATTTTTATTTGCTTAATAATATGCTAATTTATTTACTTAATTAAATTGTTGATAAAATTATTAATTTATTTATATAAGATGGTAATTAATTTATTTAGCACAATTGATTCATTAACTACATATTAATATATGGAAATACTGAACTAATTGTAAAAGGATACTTATGCTACAAAATTGTCATATCAAAAAAACTTTAATTTTATTTTAAAAGAATTTATAAATACACAAGATATATCGAAAGTTATTTATTTATTTTGTTAATTAATGTGATTAACTTACTAAAATTAAATAACATTTTAAATTGTATTTCTCTTCCAACAACAATAAAAATTTCTTACTTTTTTATTTTCAAATGTGATTCATTATTTTTACATTGGTTTATGTTTAAATTATAGAATATGATTATTTTGTTGAAAAATCTATTAATATTTTATGATCTAATTGAGATAAGTTGCATCTTACGTACACAAAATGTAGCAGAATATTAAAAAACAAGAAAAAAGAAATGCTTTACGCAAAATTATTTTTATTATGTAAATATACAATGTATATAGAGAATTTGTGTATGATATTCTAATGTGTTAATAATAATGTCACTATTAATAAAAATTGTAAATTTGTAAAAGGTTATGCTATCATAGATTGATAGCATAATTTTGTCCAAGTTTTCTCGAGATAATATTACATTCTTTATAGTATAATTATATAATAACATGAGAAATAAAATATATAATTTTGAATATTGTGTGTAATGCATGTGAAAACAAATGTGTGGGAAAAGCTAACTACTAACTCAATTAAGAAAATTAAGCTGAAGAGAGATGCACTTCTAGATTGGTTTTTTAATTTTTTTTTTTTAAGGAAAAGAAAAGACGTTGAACAAAATCTGCAAGTCGTTTCGAGGGAGAGTTAAAAACATTTGAGGGGGAAGAATCTGTCCTCTCGCAAAATGTGATAAATGTGTTGTGAAACGAAGAAGAATGATTAATTTACGTTAAGATCCGCGGTTCGACACGGTTGAAGAATTTTAGATAAGGGGTTTTATTTAACGATGTTAATGAGATGGCCACGGGCTTTTCTTAATGCAATACTGAACATTTATATTTAAGTAAAACAGTGTTTCCGAATTAAACTTTTAGTATAAAACTTATTTTACACACGAACATTTTGGTCTTTTTGTTTTTATATTTCACATTTTTCCAATTTTTTTTAAATTTAACTCTGATATGTAGAATAATGAAAAGGTAAACAAAATTAATAAATGTAATCAAATTTTCTCTGCGACAAATAGTTTTGATGGACATACGACGTTTGAAAATAGCTGGAAATTAATCAAACTACCGCTGCAATTTTTATACGCACATAAAGAAGTCATGCGGCCTCCATTCCTTTCTTCGCCGCATAAGAATTGCTTATGAATTTATTATGGCAATTCGCGGTGGAAAGCACGGAGTGTTGAGTCGAGACTTCCGCAAATGTCTGGATCCACGATGCGGAATCCTACAAGTTGCCCGACATCTCGGCACTCCTGAGAATTGCGATGGAATCTTCCGTGGTCACCACGAAAGTTCGGTGTAAGTGACATTTTGTTGCCAGCTTCCGCTACATCAACAGTTACGCAAGCTAACTGCAATCCCAAATGCAGGAGTGACAGCAAACTGGCAGTATTTGTTTCAAGTATGCATGTCAATAATAAATAACGTGGTTGGACTTTCGTCAATGATTAATGCGAACGTTAAACTGTTATAACGCTACAGAGAGAGCTACATTAGTTTGACGCTATGAAGTAATATCACACGTGCAATAAAGATGTATAATAGATATCCAAATGTTTTGTGATATGTTAATTTTTGTTATATGCATGTAAAAAACATTTGTATGTAAAAGTACTTTATAACTTTTAATCAGTTATTAACTTATCAGTTGTTTGTATCAGAATTTTTAGAACTTTATAGATTAGAATTTTATGAATTATATTGAAATTTTGACGATCAAAATTTTAATATTACAGAAATTTGGAGAACACAGCAATAAATAATTATCATAATTCGAAATATTAAAACGCAATATATATTTTACGAAACATATTGCTTTATAAATATAAATACAAATTCACAATTTTTCTAAAATTTTTGTAATATAAATAATATGTCATGTTATGATTAAAAACATCTTTAAAAACATTTGTTATATTATTCAATAGTTAACTTTTTTTTCATTTATTCTTGTACAAGACTAAGGAATTTATTTAATATTTTAGACAGCCACAAAATTATTAGATATTAATAGACTGTGCGTTGAGACTAAATTTCCTTTGCAATAATCGTAAATTACATGTCGAACGTGCAGTAGCAAATTACTGTGTGATTCCTGTCGTTATCAAAATTAGATATATCACGCTGATATATGTCATAATGATTTATATCGCTGATTTCATATTTTGCACAATTAGACAGATTGGTCACGTTTCGCGCAGTTCGCATATGCATTTACGTTTGCCATTAATGTATTATTCGGCTTTATCATTTACATGTATATTTTCGTATACTTCATATTTTATCACATATTCTGTTGCACGTGCACGCGCGATGAAACTGTAACAACGATTTGTGTTTCTAACTTCGCTTTTACTTCTATTTTATTTATGAACTCTTCTTTTAATTTCTTTTCTTTTCAAGCTGTTTGTTATTAATTATTTTATAAAGCTGTAAAAAAATCAATGTGTTGAATGATTCATATGTGCAGATTTATTAGTGCAGAAGAAAGAATTGGAGTCTCGCTTAATATTAAAGAATAAATAAATGGTAAATAATTAAGATTATTCTTATCTATTTAAATTTGCGACAGAATCGTTAATGAGGTAGAATCACACACCACAGTATTCTATATATATATATATATATATATATATATATGTATGATGTAGGAATTTGTGCAAGCGTGTCACATAATTTTACGAAAATATTATACAGTAGTATTCACTCGAGATCGCACTCGACGTTGCATCGTTATATCGCAGTATGATTATTAGTCTCATTGGTACGATCGCAAATATGGTGTGCTCTGTAAACAAAGGTCAGAATCAAATATTCTCGCTGTTAATTAAACGAGGAAACTGCGCATAGTACAGCTTGTTTGCCAATATGATGTTTACCCGAGATTCGTGTGATTTGCACATATACTTTCTGAGATTAACTACCGACTGTTTCGTGTTCTTCTGCAGAGTTAATGCTTTCTATATAAGTGCGATTCTATAAATATGTCACTGGCCAAACAAAATGTTAATAATAATGTAATGTTGCTAAAGAAGTATTGATATCCCGGGAAAGTTTAAGAATAGTGAAATGGATTAAGGAGGAGAAAATGGAAGAGATAACGGAGTGGAGAGAAAGAGTCAGTTAAGAGCCGAGTATTCATTAAGACTGTAATGGGAAACGTTAAACAGGGCACATTAACGTCAGTGCTAAGCTTATAGCATCTTAAAAAGGAAGCAGCCATGGAGATACTTGAAGAAGTAAATGTTTACTATTAAGATTTAGAATAAATCACTGACGTTCAAAAGAAGAATGATTTGTCATAAAATATATTACTTTTTTCACGCTATTTTTAGAAGATTTTTATATAATTGCAGTACAATGATACAGATGACTTGTAGCATAATATTCAGACAAAGTTACAAACTTTTAAAATTTGAATTAATGGTGCAGTATTTAGAATATTTATTTAATTTAAAGATGTATTTTATGATAATGTCCATATGCAAGAAAAGCGATGTAAGTATATATATTCTTGAAGAGTGGCCTCTTATTAAACATCTCTTTCTGGTAATTCAGTAAGTTGTAGTGCCCATTTTAACCGTTGGATATCCATGTAATTCACGAGCCGTAAGTTCAGCTGCATTGCGCAACTGGTACGAAATAATGTGCACGTAAGGTTATTTATGTACACGACAGAATGTGATTTCGTTGCTTCGCCTCGATCTCTCCAAGAACATAAAACGCATTCGGTATCGATATTCGCGTTATATTCCGGCAATATATTCCGTGCCTGCTGAATATGTCTTTCGACCTGAGATCGAAAGTGTCTCGGAGAGTTTTGTCAAGAAGTAGTGCGTTCAAAAATTTAGATGGTCATCTTTTGAATCTCAGGTATTTTCCACTGTTTGCAAAACGGATTTTGTGAGATATACGTATATTGAGCAAGATAATATTGCTCATATATGAATAATATTATTCATACTAAATAGATAAATTAATTTTGAAGCAAAGAAGAATTTCGTGCAAGAGAATTTAATTAATATGGCTTAGCGTTACTCGTTGATTACTTTCTTAATTAATGGATGGCTTTAAAACTTTCTTTACTGTACTGCAAATTTAATTCTGCTGGTGTAACATTTTGCATCTCGTGATACATATTACGTGATAAATTTTATGCATAAGATAATTTGAAACATAATCGGCCATCAGCCAGCAAGTAAGATATGATTTGATTGTAATGATTTGACCGAGACGGTTTGATTGCATTCGAGGAAAGAAAAAGGAAATCTGATGAGAACGTCGTTATTATCGGTAGAAATAATGAAACGGTCCGATTAATCCTTCGAATATCACGGATATCGAAGAGGAATGTCGAAGTAATGGATTTTCATTCAGCTTTTTATGATCGCGTTCCAGACCTCGAGATGGCTTGACATTCTCTCCAACACGCGTCGCGGTGGAACTTTGTTATAGTGGGCAATCGCCGTAAAATCTGTGTGATCGCTGGATGCGTACACTTTATCAAGTTCTCTAAAGGTTAGGAAGACCTGAGAGTCCTCATAATGTCAGTTCTTGTTTTACAGTGATCTTGGACTCTCTTTATCGTTTGTCTTCTCTCTCTCTCTCTCTCTCTCTCTCTCTCTCTCTCTCTCTCTCTCTCTCTCTCTCTCTTTTCTGTTGCTCTCAAGTCTTGTACATGATTTCATTGTTCTTGTTTTAAATTTCCATTACCTTATTTCCACACACTAATTAATTTTTATTGATACTTAATTGCAATAAACCTTTTATAGAAAGATATATTAATAGAAAGATATAAATATGATTTTATTAAGAATTTATTTAAAGCTATTATGATGATTTCTATAAATGATATCATGCATGGTTGTATTGATAGTATTAGCAAAACATTTCGATTAAAAATTAGGAATAATTTCGACAAAATTGAATATCGTACTCTATTTATATGCTAATTTTACTTTGGCAATAATTTTTTAATTTTTTTGGCAATAAAACACAGGATAACGTAAAAATAGAATTTTATATTACATAATTGTAGATATAAGTATTTTGTATTATAATGATTGATTTATTGCTTTATCTGTATATGTAACCAAAATTTCGACCGCTAGATCTATAGATATTATATTAATATACGAAATATTATATTAACGATATTATATTAACATTTCGAAACATCTATGTTAACGAATGTGTCTATCTTCGAGATGTTTATGAAAAGTTAATAAATAACGGATTAATAAAGAGCGGATGATGAGGGACATTTTCCATTCGCTAGAGAGTTTAATATATAATAAAAATAATTAGATATATTGAGATATATTATAAGATACTTCATCAAGTTGTTCATATTAATTGATACCAAACGTAAAAATCTTACAATAATTACACTTATAGACAGACACAATCGTGTATAACATTTTGCGTATAACAATTTCAGTCATACCTTCAAGATGAAGAAAATATTCTTTTTTAAAAATTCAAAAATTCAAAAAATTCATTTAGAAATGTCAAATTCTTTGTCTGTCAAATTTATCAATGACTTATATATTTTTCAGTTAAGCAAACAAATTATATTAACATTAACAAATTGTGATTTATAAATCTATCTCTTTGAAAATTTTATTACAGCATTTTGTTAAAATTTATATTTTTTGCATGTAGATATAAAGTACAGATTACCGCATCCGTGCACACACATCCACGCATACATATTAATAATTACTTGTATAGCTGTATTTGAGCAATAGCACTGCTATTCTATTGCGTGTATTATATGGACGTCTCGCATGCGTTTTACTCGGATCGTCGTCTCTGAAAGCTTTCGACCGAATTCGTGCGATTCGAGATTAAAGCGATTTGTTGAATGAGAACAAACTGGTTCTATGACGAGGAAAGCGCACATTTTCCAGGAAATCTGCAGAGGGTCATATTATTTTGTAACCGGTTGGTTCGGTCGGCCATTGTATGGCATTATACGGATAAAAGCTTCGACCGTACCGGTATAACGGAGAGATTTATTACGGATCGATAACTTCAGTCCTTGTCACTACTCCGATGAAATGTTTGTTGCGCAACGGCCAAAAATAAATCCCCTCTTACGCGGTGCGTGCAAACTTGTGCTCCGATGCAGCGATATCTGCGATTTTATATCTCGAATTGATTATTCGCGTCGGAGACTCTGAAATCACCGAGAGCTCTCATACTTCGATATATGTTTATACTATCCAACAAGATCAGCGTTTAACAAGATATTTAATATCCATGATGTTTAATAAACTTGCGTTTCTTAATATAAAATAAATAGCGTGGATTTCATATTTATCACATTATCTGTTATGTGTACGTTGTATATTACCAGCTATAACGTTATCACGTGTAACAAACACATAAAAAAATTTCTCGTAGATGTGCAAAAACTGTTTTGTAGAGAGATGTTCTTCAATTCTTCAATTTTACGGCAATATAATTTCAGCGCAACAGCGTGATTTATTGAGCCATCTTTAAGTTTTATGGAAAGATCAATATTATATCCAAATTTATGACGGCGCACTTGAGCTTGCAAATTAATATCGCGTAAAAGCTTCAAGATTATAGTCTTCAAGATATACTCGGAAGGAAATGTTTTCAAGTACATAACAATTGCGACGTCCAACTGCTTCATTTCTCAGCACAATTTTATAGAATAATATCATAGCTTCTTATAACTATATACTAGAATAGAAGAAAGTAACAATCATGATGAAGCAGTTGCATCTTTATTTATTATAAAGTATTTTAATAACTTAATTAATAATTGCGTGGATGTGTAAAATATATTGAGGTACAATTAACGAAATTATTATAACACATACATCTACGGCATTAACGCAAACGTTAACGCTTATGTAATTACGTTTCATTAACAAGAGTTTTCGAGAAATCACGAGAAAAGATAGAAGTAAAATATTGTAAATAATAAAATAAGAGATAATTGTTTCAACAAATTAACACTTATCTGATTATTCTGTTCTTTTCGTACTTTATCTATATATGATCTATATATCAACCGACTGTAACAAAATTAGTGAACAAGAAATTTACTTATTTGATCCTGTCTACAATTGCTGCATCTCATCATGGATTTAGCACAACCGCGAACACGCATATCCGAACAGTAGGTGGTAGGAGGTTGGAGATTTCGGGGAGAAGGGTCACGGATCGGCCTTATCTACCTTACCTATTGTGCGCGTAGTTAAGGTAGTTAATCATTCCGAAGTTTACAAGGTGTTAGGTGGTTAGCATCGCGGGAATTAATTTGTCGTGCGCGACGTCGCGGTAAATTGTCGGCGCGGAGTTGTGCCACCGTAGAGAACTGCTAGCACCGGATAGTCCTAGTCGGTTGGTAGCGTGGCCCTTTGGAGTATCCGAACGGGCATAAACTGGTGCACAATAGTTCGCCGTTATTTCTCGCTACGCGTATATATCTTTCATCTTACGTCTTACGTACCGCATTCTGCGGACTCGCAGGATCATTCCAGTTCAACGTATTCAGGGTGAGAGACATCTTCCTCTTTCTACGTATTATGCAGCAGAATATCAACGATTTAAATTCAATTCTTTGCGACTCGATTTTCCTTTTACATATAATTGCGACTATTAATTGGATTCAACAGAATCAAAGCTTTGTGCTACGTTATCGCGGTAACGCTATGACGTTGCATAGCAGTCAGTCTATTGGATATAATAACGCATTTGTCGCAGTGGAATCGCACCGAAATTATTATCTCCCGGCCACGTGTTCCCGCGTTATTTCCTTTTCATCGAGCCACCGTCCGTCATGTGGAAGATCGCCGACCGCATTCGGACGAGCGCGCAGCTCTCTCGATAGGGGAACGCATCGCTGACCGAATGACAGTCTTCCGAATATCGCGGGATATCGTTCCTCTCGTAACTCTCTTTCCCTCGCGAGTCCCTTTTCGCTTTCCTACACTCTTTTTATTTTTATTTCACAATTGCAAAACGCATTCAGGCAGCCACGAAATTCTTGGCAATTTCACTCGGCCAGGTGGGCCGGCGCGGCGTAGAAAGGGTGGGAAATGGGCACGGGAAGTGGATGAACGAGGATGCGTCTCGCTCTCGTGTAACTTTTCTGCAAAGCGTTTCGTGCTATGTACCACGGATTTCGAATGCAGAATTTTCGTCGGTCCCGTTTCGCACATGGAAAATCGTACGTAACGTGCGCAACACGCGTGCCATGTACTGCGCTCATGTAGGGTTGCAGTTACTCCCCGCACGGCGAGTGTGGGGAGTAACACCGGGGGTGGGTTGGGTTAATCGCAGGTGCAGCATCTCTCTACGGAGTTTCCACGCTCGAATGGAAACTGGTTGCAGCGGTTTGCATGTGTTGTTAAGAGCGCTGGCGAGCAGTTGTAAAGGTGCGGTCGATGATTATAACGCCGCAGATATTGTCGTTCATTGCAATTTAATGTGGTACATTGCAAAGTTATGTTTACCGGCGAGAGCTATTTAACATTGAATTTGCAAAGTAATTTGCGTCCCACTTTATTTTTCATTTAATATTCGCAGAGCCGTTTTGATTTGTCGGAAGCGAAAACGCTTTTCACAGAAATATAATTATCTCTTAATTATTTCTGTAAATTATCTCCTTAATAATCTCCTTACTGTTGTGAATAAAATAATAAAAATCAACAATTTTCTCTCCCCCTTTGTTTACATTTGTATGTGTATTGTTATACTGTTATATTATAATACGTATTGTTGTATTACATGTGCACGATATTTCCTACATGTGGCATTTTGAAATATCTCTGCGGAAGAAACTGTAGATTGCTGTGATGAATGTTTTGTTAAATCAGATTTCACGCGAATGAGTCGTGGAGTCACGTACCAGCAACTTTACACCTGGCCGATGCGTTTCGCGGAGTACTACCCGTGGAGATTTAGAGTCGATCGATAAATTATCGTTTAACGTGGCGTAAAAAGCATCACGTTTCGCGGAGCGGGCAAAAGTTGGAGGATTCCGGATGCGGAATGGTCGACTCGTTTCATACAGGCAGCAATTAGGTTTCATCAAACTGAAATGTGTCGCCCACATCTGCGTGAGTAACGCCACGTGCGAGTCGTATACGTATACCCGCTCACGCTAACGGTGATTTTATTCACTAATAAATCATTTGGGGACCAGCTCGATTAACCGGCAATCTGCGTCCTGTATTCCTTCGATATTCGATATATTACCCGGGGATCAGCAGCACGGCTCATTTTACAGTGATCTCTTCGGTTAACCGTATGCATAGCGTCGATTTATCGACGCATACATTGATTTCTATCTAACGAGAAGTAAACGTCCAGAGGATGTTTCGTATAAAGGCGCCCGGAATAATTTAGTAGTTTGCGCGACAGTGACACGGCGAAATTGGTCGAGCGAACACGTGAACTTTCTGACAGTAATCAGCGTTCTCAAAATCGATTAACTCCCACGTGTTTATTATTCCGCACTGCGGCATTAAGTTTCGCCATCCCTAAATGAGTTTGCGTGCCGACAGATTTATTATCCGGTATCTGACAGAGAGAGAGAGAGAGAGAGTTATAGTTTAACGTAAACACATGCGAAACGCTGATCCGCAACACGGATATATATGAGCGTTATTACTATCAATCTTTAATACAGACGAAAATATAAGCGAGTACTCTTACCTTACAAAATAGGGAAAGCCGAATCGAATTCGCAAAACGAGAGCTCACTGTATAAATGTTTCGAAAGTTTCCTTCGGAATCTTTTCTCGCTCGAGAGAGTCAAGTTGTAAGGGACTCCGGCACATGAGAGGTAGCGTGCTTTGTAGCGCACGATAAGGTTTATGTTCCCGCGATCTCTTTGCAACGTGTAATGGACGAAATATTACGTCTGATACCGGTTTTGAAGTTAATAATATACTCGCGGCACACGTCATCGTTTCCTTTGTGCGAGAGTCGCGTGTGTATTCCCACACACGGGCATGGGCGTGATGTACATAGGTCGGACCGGGTCGGCGTGTAAGAGGATTTTCGTGTATATCCACTTGCCGTAAAGCGCAACGTGTAAACTTTTTGCCAATAGTGCGCGAGATCTGTGCTTCTTCAAACGCACGAGAACCGGGGATCTAGTGTTCGATACCCGATAACCGATCGCGCCATTGTGATCTGAATTTATAAGTTTGATTCTCTACGAATGACGAATGCTCTGTAGGTATAAAGCACAGCATTTGTTTTAATTGTTATAAGTATCCTAGCTCGCAAATGCATAATTAATTTTCAATATTATTATCATTTATAATTGAAGATACGAGGTAAAGAATCTGACAATGAGAAATTTAGAGTACTAAATTTAAAATTTTATTCAGAATTATGATCTATGTTAGATATAATATTCCCTTTAATCGTACATATGTATTTATGTGACAGATATTTATAATTGTGAGATGAACTATATAATGTGTAAGATAAACTATGGTTATAAAATTATATTAGTTTTGTCTCTTAATAATCTGGAAGAAAATGCTGAATTTTTCTAAAATTAATAAATATATTTTTTAAACATCTTAAAGATCTAGAAGCTTAAATGTATTAATTAATTAATTAATTGTAAATTATATATAGCTTATATACTTGATCGTTCTCATTTATATCTTAAATTGTAAAATTAAGGTTCCAAAGATTGCGGTGCTACCAAGTGTGAGAGAGAGTTTAAGCCCATAAAGAATATATGGCCAAAAACTGTAAAATTATCGAGAGTACAAAATATCGCCTTGCTATATAACTTATCGCACATAAGCCCGCGATATATGTTCCGTTGCAGTTTCGAATCGATTTATTTCATTCCCGCAACGAATTTTAGACGGGATCGATGCCAGACGGGATACACTCGTAAATGGCCTGGTTTGGACGTGACAAATTGTATGGGCCACATGTATCTATATGTCTCAGAAAGAGAATATTCATTAAAATATAGATACGTTACACATACACACACGCTTCGTTCAAATGCGTACGTATGTACATGTTTGAACATAGTGAATTGCAAAAAAAGGAGACGAGGAAAGAAGAATCGTACGTCCCTTTGTACTGTTAGCACAGTATACCTATTTGCGACAGTTGGGACGCTGCCAAGATTGCTGATTCCCCGCGGCTATCGTAGTACCGCTGTTCTAC
Source organism: Crematogaster levior (assembly GCA_901521435.1). Taxonomy (NCBI): domain Eukaryota; kingdom Metazoa; phylum Arthropoda; class Insecta; order Hymenoptera; family Formicidae; genus Crematogaster; species Crematogaster levior. The sequence goes on from CABEGB010001302.1 coordinate 409,292, forward strand.
CTCTTTTACCCGAATACGTAAATCTATTGTGTCGTCGAGGACGGAATGTATATACGCGTGCCAAATATCTCGGCCCTGTTCGCCGATAGTCTGAGCTGTCGACGGACTTGGCTCGTCGTATGTGAAATATTTCAATTTTCGAAAAAATTCTACCCCCGCCGCTATCCGCCGCTGGTCGGCCAATCTGTTCCTGTTCGAGGAACCGTACAAATGAACTGCGGCGTGGAAACGACGACGACGACGACGACGACTAATGAGCTATGACGGTAAAAAGCGAAGGGAGGACTTCACGGCTGAGTCCGAGGCAGTTTAATTCCAGACTCAGGAGATTATTAGAGGAAGCTAGTTTCTGATAAATACTTTCGATAATAATACTGTAATTAATAATTGTTTAATAAAAATTTGACATTGACGTTTTTATAATATATAGTCTATGCATTTTTTACGTAGATTTCTCTGTATTTTATAATATATATGTATATTACAAAATACAAATATATATGTATATATATATATATATATATATATATATATATATATAAAGCCACTTTATGTACTGTGATACATGTAACAAATCTAGAATTTATAGTCTAAATTTATGTTTATAGTCTAAATTTATTTTACTATATTGTATATATTGTAAATTTGTTGTCATAAATCACTTATTGTTTTAGCGATAAATAATTAAAATTTACTATCTACTTTTATGAAATGTAAATCTAAATTTAATTTGTAATATATAATTTTTAAATATATTTTATATAACGTTTTAAATACTTTTTAATAAATAATACTTCTTAACAATATTTAATTCTTATTAAAATTTATTTTATAACTTTACAATAAAATGTAATAACTTTTTCAATAATATATGACACTTACATTTACCTGATACTTACATTTACTTTCATCTCGTTTATTTCTTATTTTTAATATTTTCTACATTTTAGAATTATTTATTACTATTTTTCCTTACTATTATTAAAAATATAATTTATATTATTTTATTATACAATAGTTATTCCATACTTACCATGGAAAATACAAATATATTAGTACTTCAACTATAAATATTTTATTTATTTTTATTATGTCATGTCTATATTAATTATATTCTACAATTATTTCTTAACTTTAAAAATATTAGGGGTTTAGAAATATATATTTAATAACTTTATTTATTTATTTGATTTTCAACGTTTTCAATTTATTGACATCTTTATTCCGAAGCTTAATTTTATATATTCCAATTCTTAATGAGCAAAACCCTTTATTTCGAAACATAACTGAAATCTTAATAATAAAGAGGTTAAGTCAAATTTGTTTTATAAACATTTGTAAATAAAGTTATATAAAAGAACTAAGTTTTAAAAAAACGAGTTCTATAAATAACTTTTTTAGTTCTATAGTTTCAACAATTTAATTTGAAGATGTATGAAATAAGTATATTATATATTTTCTATATTTTATACATACATTTTACACAATGGTGATTTCTTATTAAATAATAAATTACTATCATAAAATAAAACAAATAGAAGCCTTTTTCAGAGTCAAAACATATGTATATATAATGTGGTTGATAAAACCATTACAAACACTCATTAAAACATGTCGCAAACGAATTGTACATATTTTAGACGCGTTTCGGCTCACTGAGTTCTCTTCAGTAACGCAAAATTTAAAACAATACAGTTCAACGATGCTGAGTAGAAAGGCCCTGTGGGGGACGTAATCTCGTTGTCACAGATGTTGATACAATCATGGTTTTTGAAGAGTTGATGTCAGTGACTCCCTCGAATTGGAAATGTCCGTGGAGTGATAACCAAAAGAACGCACTGTTCTTGCTCTTCTTAGTCTCATTATATGCTCTTTCTTGTCAGAACGTCTTAATAGATATTAATATAGAGACGAACGCATAAATTACTAATTAACTTATTCTCTTTGTACACGCAACAAAAAAGTATAATTATATACACCTACATATATATTTATGAAAAACACCTGCTTGTTTCAGATTTCCTATGCGAATTAACTGAAATTCTAGCAATACAGATTAATTGTGACTTATCTCTGAGTGAAACTCGATCCTAAAGATTGTCTTGGGGTAAAATCGTATCTTAATAACTCTCGGCTTGAAGATATAACGTTGAGCTTGGATAATCCCGATTCAATTAATTTAGCTATTATCAGTAGGTTTATAATAACTAACTTTTCGTGCAGATGGTTTTCTCAACGAATCTTTTATCTTTCATTTTTTGTGCTTTTCAAAATTCTTACCTGCTGTTTTCTCTCTCTCTTTTTTCTTTTTGTCATAATTTTGCATGTTCTGTTAAAAAATATAATAAATAAAAAATATAGTAATTGTAACTTTAAATCTCAACGGAAATAGGACATAATTTTGTGCATTTACTTTTTCTCTATTTGTTCGTAATGTCGTTGAATGAAATCGCAAATCATGTTATGATTATAATTCTTCATTATTATTATAATTAATAATAATAATAATTATTATTATTATCTTCTTTTCATTTTCTACGTAACAGACGACTTCAGAAGTCGATGTCTGCACTGATTAGCATCTACGGTAGAAATTTATCGAGTTCAGAGAACTGGAACACGTGAAATGAGTTTTCCTCCACTTACTTTTATTTTTTTTTTTTTACAGTCTCGAATTTGTACTTTCGCGTAGGTAGTCACGAAACACTGTTCACACTGGCATTTGAAAAGTTAATTATACCTTTTGTAACTAACATACGAAGTACGGTCCATGTTTCTGTTTCAAAATGTAAACTACTTTTGCACATGTACATTAAAAATTACATTACTCATTTCACAGACTGATCTAAGCATGAAATTATTAAAAATAGTGTATATATATATATATATATATATATATATATATATATATATATATATATAGTGTATATATATTTTCTATGTTCATTAAGCAATGTAACAAAATGCTGATATTATACATACCATAAGGGTTTAGAGTATATTTCTTTCCGCTTTCTTAAAAAAATTATTTCATCTTTCGAATACTTATATAATTATAAATAAAATTATTTATTAATACGTAAGTTCATTGTGTTTAAACTATAATAATAGGTAGTTGTAAGATAAATAGATTTATCTAGTTAGATTATTAATAAATATGATATTTCATCAAAATATTTGATATTTATTTAGAATATCTATAGAATATTACAAATTTTTCTTTTACAACTATTGTTATTCGTACACCATTTTTAATCAAAATAATATAATTATATTTTGATTTTTAATTAAAAAGATTTAAGTTAGACAGAAATCCAATTATTTTATAATTATCATTACTTGCAAATAACAGTTTAAAGAAACACATACATATCGCATTGAACACAATTTTGTTACCAATCTTTTTTTGTAAGACCAAACAATGTTAGTGAGATAAACTTCAATAGAGCGAGCTCATTGAAAGCAGGTATCTAAATCTACGCCATGTATCGAGTATTGATTGTCGTACAGAGGTACTAAAATCCACGAGGAATTTCCTTCTTCGTGCAATGTCGTTTCCTGCACGTCTCAGACTTCAAACCCTCCTCATAGAATGGCAATGAAAATGACGGTAGCTACGCGACCGAAAGCGCAAAGGCTTCTTGATACGAGAGCGTCGCAAAAGCCACTCGATAAAAGGTCGTTCCGGGGATTTGGAGTGGGTACGTCCATTTTTATGAAGGCCAAGGACGAAGCACAGATAAGAGCAGGTTCGGCTCTGTCGAAGAGTTTTTCTAAAGAGAAATTTTAGAAAGTAAGATAAGTTTTAGCGCAGGGAAAAAGCGAGGAAAATGTGCGTGGCCGATTAATGACATAAAGGAGGACGCTTAATTAATAAATTCACTGTTGGGAGGTAGGATGGAAGGTGGTATAAGAGGTGGCCTCGTTTTTCGCGAAAATGCCGCGCACAAGGCAGTCTCCTCCAGATGAATGGCCATCTCCGTTACGTTAGGAAAGTGGGGTAACTGAAGTAGCATGATTAATTAACGTATAATTAATGAATGGCTGAATCTAATAAGAAGCTTGTGGTGTAATCACCTGGAAATTTATCATGCACGAAAATAAGCGGCCTCGTCTCGCCGCACGGAAGGAAAAATTCCGCCAATTCTTCGTACTTTGCACTTTGCTACATTGTTTAATTTTCGCGAAGAATAAAGACTCCAGCTCCTAGCATCATGACCGTATAATCAAGATATGAAGCTTTGTTCTCGTATCTTATTTCACGAAAAATGGTTTTAATATTATTTCATAATATTTATACGCAGTACTTTAATGGAAATGTATTGTTATATTAATGTAAATCTTTGCAATATTTACTCTGTTGCAATCTTTAAAAAATATATTATTTTAACTCTTTATCTAAAATAGTAAATATAATTATAATAGACGTTTAAAAGAGTATATTTAAAAGAATGTTCTCACACTAATATGTTTGTATGATTGAATTACAAAATTTTAACACGTAAACGTGAATATCTTCACATTTTTTTGATGGCACTAGCAAGTACGTTTCTTTTGCAGAAAATACTAAAAGCTTTATTAGGTTGAATTAACTTGCTAGTGTTTTACAAAGATTTTTGGAACTTTCCACACAGAAACTGCAATGTCAAGACACCTATTCATTTAAGTAAATGTTCATATATATTCAAAGCTAATAGATGTTCTTTAAAATTTACTACGTCACGATGTTAAATGTATCCTCATCTACTAACTTAATGAATAGGTCTCATTGAAAGATTTCAGCTCCTCTTATATACGGAGAATTTGTATTCTATCACATGAACATCCAATCATTAACAACTTAATTCAAAGTTCCAAAAGTACATCGAATGTCGTTGTGTTAAGCAATGTGTATACAAGAAAAATCATGACACACATGTATACGCTAAAATAAAACCGCTTATAAACTACAAGTATTGTACACTCTAAAAATAGAAAGTTTATTTATCATTTTTTTGTTTTTTTTTATTCTCTCTTTTGGAAATATTATACACCATACAGCAACACATGCTGAAATATATGAATTTAGTATATATACCTAAACGTTGTGACATTGTTCCCATGTAACCTGTGTATTTTGATTGCGAATAGTTGTGATACATTCCAGATTCCAAGTACGCTGGGTTGGGGTGTCTCCACATTTTACATTTATATCTACATTCAGATTAGTTTCAAACTTGTTGAACCGTGTTATTAAAATTTACGATTTTTTTGTTAAAGATATATATTCACAGTGAAAAATATATTTAAAATGAAAAACTAAACTGTTTTGATATAAAATATAATATACAAATAATTTTTCACATAGTAGTGCATCGTTTCTTGTAGATATTAATGTCTTTTCTTTGCAGAGATTATACGTATTAAATAATTAATGCTACAGATCACACACAAATCGAAAAATTTATCAAATTTATATTCCATTAGTGACATATTTTTTGTATTCTCGATGAAAAATAAAATACATTTTTTCATTGATTTAATTCTCAGAAATTCTCAGATATAATCTTTGTTAATATCTAATAATTTTTGCATGCATTAAGAAAAATGAACAATAAATTAAACTTTATCAGTTTCGACATTCATAATTATGCTTTAAACTATGAGAGGTATTTATACATAGAATAAAATACAGAATATTTATTAAAATAGTTATTTTACGTAAATTTATCCTTAGCTTATCTATTTCAAATATCTAAATAATCCTTAAATCGTAAGATCCTTACTTCATGCTGACTGCAGAAATCGTTTTTCAACGAGCGATCTATCTCTATTCACAGTTCAGAGTTAAGTAAATATTTCTCTTTGACCTAACAAAATTTCTTATCCGACCGTTCTCAATGTCATTCTTTCCTTCTTTGACAGTAACTTAATTGAGTGTTCGATGGTGAATACTCAAATGTATTCAGTATCATCGACTGTACTTTATGCAATTAAGGCATAACAAACGGCGTCTGTTTGTTTGTTTGTCATAACGCCGTTATAACGAAATAGACAAGGTGGAACGAATGAGCAGCCTATCCCAGAATTCATGTCGCGCATCTCCTTCTTGCCTGATTTTCTTTCGGCTAGTTGTAACGTACGGGGCGTTTCACATGGAAGTGAGTGCTCTCACCCTCCACCTGGACCTTGAGAGGTGGTCTCGTAGAAAAGGGAGAAGAAGGGTGAAAGCAACATGAGACAGAAAAGAGAGTCGACAGAGAGGAGGAAGAAGGGTGAATACAAGGAGACCTGCCATGGTTATCATGAAAGCTTCAACGAAACTCGAAACTCCTTCGCTTCTTATTTCTTCTCGCCCTCATGTACGTGGACTGCATCCTCATGTTGAAGATATTCTTACCTTAGAGCTCTAAGACTCCATCATATATTTACCTCGTTAGGAATGTCCTATGTGTAAATGCGAGAACGAGGAATGATGATGGGTTCTTGCAGAAATTTCGAATATTGATTTGACCTGATCGTCATAATTTTCAATCTCTACATTACGATTAGCAAATTTATTTATTAATCAGTATATTGACATTTTAATGAATACATGAAAGCTAAAAGAATACCTAAAGCATATATCAAGAAAAAAAACGAACATGTTCAGTTAAAACACAGTTTATATTGAAAAAAAAGTTGTGAATATAAATAAGATATTACTTCAGGAATTGCATTCATTTACATATTATTACTTTCAGTGTAAGTAGATGAAATTATTACTAGAAGAAAAGCGATATTCTCGGAAGTAACAACCACATATACGTAACTGGATTGCGGTTTTACGAAGTATCATGTACAGAAGTATCACAAAGTAATTTTAAAACATATAAAAAACGTACTGAATTGCTTATATTTATATGTGCACTTTGCATTATTTTTACCGCGAAAACATTACCGTATTTTCAATCATGTACGTATTCTTTTTTGTAAATTTTAAAAGCGCACAACAGTAACATGATTAAATATTAAACTCGATCGCATGAAATAAAATATTGCGGCGTGTAAAGCCAGGGTCAGTCTTCACATCGAATTTGTTTGCTGTCGGACGAAATGCCGGATGCCGTGGAAATATGCAAATGCTCCTACATAAACCTGGACGAAAAATAAATGCCTCGTGGATACGTGTACGTTGAAATATCCGCTCCCGCCACGCTGTCATTCGCCTTCTATACGAAGGATAATGTCTTCCACAGATTTCCTTACGATGTCGTATCTTGCGGAACCTCGTCTCCCGATATAGACGTCGTCCTACGTCGTGGGTGGGTACACGATAACAATGCAAGCGGAGAAACCGATATCGACTCCCCGGCCGAGGCAGGTTCGGATTGATGAGCTCGCGGTCTATGTTGTAAACGTAGTCATCGAGAAGCTCACCGCGGTATTGGAGATTTGATTGATCCCGATGTATATGGGAATAGGGAGGACAGTATTGTGCCACTGGTGCTAATTCCCATTAGTTGGTGTACCTCGTATGCGACCGGTTCGGCATGGCAACGACGCCTATCTATGACCGTACATGGGTACGGGGACCTTGTCCATACATTCGTTATCACTAGGCTCGCCTTACATGGTAATGTAATATAATCAAGATATGTTCTCCCGCGCGCGCGTACATGAATCTTCCTTACGTTATGACCGTAAACCTCGTTAAGGCTTTGAACTCACCGGTCATTCTCGCATCGCATACATGCAGTGTTATATGATTTTCGTGCTTTATTGTTGTTTATTATATAAATATGAAATATTAAATAAATCTCTAAGCAAATATTGTTCTATCGTCAGATAATTATTGTATTGCCAGGAAATGCTTGTTTCGTGCGCTTTTTATGTATTTTTTATGTAATATAGAAAATATATTAATTGATATCAATTTCTCTTGTGTTATGCGAGATGACAGGCATGATTAATTGGAATGTTTGTGATACAAATAAACGTTCGACACTATTTTTAATATAATAATTATCCATTTAATAGTTAATGCTATCATTAAGCATTGACATACGTGTAGAGATACATGTAAAATTCAATTATATATATATATATATATATATATATATATACATATATAATAATATTATAAATTATTTAATTATGAGGATTATGCAACGCTGATTAATTTCGAGGATTTCACAGTTCATCGACCAAACTTTTTTTCTGAAGACGTTTCTATATCAACCGCGAGCTTTCACAGAACGCACAACGTATCATGTGATTTTTTTTATCGCTGTTTGTTTGCTGTACAAATATGAAATGCGAGAACATACTGACGGATATATTGTCATATTATTCTTATATCCACATTCAATATTTGCTCGGTGCGATTTCAATATTTTTGTTTTCCGTAGTTATCAATGGACGAAATGCATTCCTGCACATTTCTCGCATCACATGATGCGAAGAGTATTTTACATTTGGATTAGTTCTATTAAATATTTTTATAGGATAGCTGATTGAAATCATTATTCAGCTACATATTTTCAAATGTGTTATCAAAGTTGTCGATAAATTGCCCGTCATTTCATGTTGAAAATTACGATTTATATATTACACTCTGCCCGTATTCCAGGATCGCATTATTTATGATGACCTATCGATTTTTTTTAAAAATAGATGCGGTGACGAGTCGACAAACTTGTATTAACGCGTCATCCCTGTCATCGTTCGAATTAGACGCCATAGGGGACATTGATTGCAGCATGTGCTCCGGTGCACGCATGATTAGGACCTGCATCGGTGTAATTGAGTGGGCGGATTTCCGATTTGCATTACCGAAGATGTTGCTGCGCTGTAGGTTACTAATGGCACGGACACACATAAATGGAAACTGCCTACCGATCCATACAGCTAGGTCGGTATGTGTGTTCCGCGCCTGGGTTAGTATCTACTACTCACGTGCAGGTATGTGTCTGGATGGCGTTTCTCGGCAGAAACCTACGGAGAGGATCGACGGCGAGAGGGAAACTGGTGGGTCGCAACCGCAGCCTGTGAGTGATATACCCTCAATATCCACACTTTACCCTAAGATCTCACTAAATCTCCTTCTAGCTTGCCTACCCATCTCTCCAGCGCATCCATAAGCCTGCATACACAGTGTTCCAGTTTATGAGTCGGTATATTTTCGGGCGTAGTAACGCGGGCGCGAAAGTGCACCGGGATGTGTCGGGCTCGGTGCCATATGACGACGCATATTATCGTTTCACCTCGCCCTTAACATTCCACGGTCTCCGCTTAATTATCGCGTTAATACGAGAGATATTTTAGTAGCAGTTTTTTTATCAATAAGGTAATTTGTACTTTTCTGTATTTTAAAACAATATAAATAATAAATCTTAATAAAAGATAAATCTTGAAATAAGGTTGATCGCTCCAGCTTCTGAACTTTATTCTATTTAAGAATTAGGTTTTATTAAAATAAAAACAGTATATTTTGATATATTTTACAATTATTTATCACTTTTTATCAATACACATTGCATAAGAGAGTATTTATAAATTTCAATTAAAAATAACGAAGTAACAATCGCTTTCAAAAAGATGTACATTAATAATAATATGTTCATTATAATAAATAGAATCGAGTTATTCCAATTATGACTTTTGGTCTAGACAATCTATTTATTACTAGAAAAAAGACAGTAGAAAAGAGATGGCGATAGCGGAAAATTGATATGCCTTGTTTTTCTTAGACGTGCAAAAAGAAAAATAAACTCTCAGAACAGTCTCGTATTTCGTTGGAGAACTATGTCTTCGTTTTGGGCAGCTTTTCACAACAGCTGTTGCCAGCTGTCGAAGGACGTGAAAAAAGGTGTCGGAAGCACCGGCGTAAACGTGAACAGAATTTCATATCGGAAGAATCTCCGCACGTTGGATGTGTGATTTCTTCACAATGGAATTAAAAAATTATAAAAGGTACTATATTCACCGAGCAACAGGCTATTTAAATAGTCCCAAAGAAGAGAAGCATTTTAGGAGTTTATTTAAACATACGGATGTAAGATAGCAGTTTGAATAAATTTGCAGTATATTTATTTGCGGTATATTTATGACCAGTTAAAACTAATCTGTTTCTTCTAAATACAGGCAGTTAAAAATAATTACATTAAATTAGTTTAAGAAATTTAAGAGATAACTTTCATATAATATAATTTTATTTAATAAATATGTTAATTTTATTTTGATATTAATTTGAGCTCAAGAGAGCAATACCATTTTTAACGTTATAAAATTTTGCAAACTTCAGAACTACAACTATATTAAATTGTATATTTTATGACTAAAAATGTTTAATAAATAAAAAAATATTTAAAATCGCACGGTTGCAGTTTACATGGATAAATATAGAAAATTAAAAATTAACTTAAAATTAAAATATAATTATAATATATACAATTTTATATAAAATTTAAAAATAAATGTCTAAAATTCTAAAGTTTCAGTAATAGAAAACAAAATTATTTTTACATTAATTTATTATTAAATTCATACTTCGTATATATATAAATAATTGGATTGTCCGTGATAAGAGTTTATAGAAATATTTAGAGAAATTCTGTATATGTGACTATGACGTCACAATACCGATGAGCTCACACATGCAATCCTTAAAGCAACAGGCGTTTTAACTGCCTATCAAGTAAGTGGATTCATTTACGAGTCGACAAAGGTAAATCAAGAGTGCTTAAGCTACGGCTACAGACTAGCTTTTCATATGTCAACGACGTAAATGGTCATGATACACGTTAAACTAGGGTTGCTACATCCACCGATCTCTTGCGATACGTTACATGATTTCGCATATGGTTCGATTCGTTCGCCGATTTTACATCATTGATGGCGAGAAACACCGTTGTTAATGGATGTACATTTTACACTTTCATTTGCATTAATTATTGAAGTTTCAATTATTTTAAAGCACGCGCGATTGCACGTAATTGTATTGCGTTAAGCTTTTCATTCGGCGGCTGCATGTTTTAGCATAAACATTTTATGCGGATGTTCCGATTCAACGGCTTATGCTATTCGAGGCTGTTTTGCAATTGTATTTTATATTATTTTGGTTAACACAGTGGTGTTATACAATTTGTGGATGTCATACACTAGTTAAATGGTAATACATTGTTAATCCTATTGTGAAGAATTGCCTTTCGGATTTTCTCATTGTTTTATACACGTTATTTACTTAATTTATGTATAGAAGAAATTCATTATTTGTATGTATTTTGCCTAATCTTAGTAAAGTTTACAGCAACATTAATTTTAATGTATTTTTAAAGTATTTATAACGTTATTCTAGCATTATTTTAAAAGAGATAGATAAAAGAAGAGAAATACGTTATTAAAATGAAACAAATCATGCTTTGATTTCTTTTAGATTGTACTTATAATAATAATATTTATATACTTATAATAATAATATTTATATAAATATTTAATAATTTTTTAATATTATTTTTTTAGCAGGTATAATGTCCTTAAATCACTTATTTTTTAATACAAATGATACTTTTTATATAAAAAAAGATTTGTAATGAAATTATACTATATATATATAAGAAAATGTAAAAATGCAAAAATGTAAAAATAATATATATGCGTTTTTAAAGCACTTTTTGTAAAGAAACATATTGCAATAAGAATTAAATTTTGAAAATTAAAATTAAGTCATACATATAAAAGATTTTTCATATATTTCCTATTAATTGACATGAAAATATTGTAAAGCTATATAAATTAATTTACTTACTAAATTAAGCATTTTATTATTAAGCATTAAATAAATTATAAGTAACACAATAATAAAGAAAATAAATAATTCTGTGAGATGTTTTGTTTCATTTCTTTTTGTATACTATTTCCTTATTGTTCAAATGTTTTAATAAACAAATTTTAAATTAATAATAATATAAAAATGTATAATATTGATTTCAATATCAAACAAGCTTTAACAATTTAAAATTATACTATGATATTTGTACATTTATTTGTACGTTTATTTTTTGTCACAAAGTTAAAATTTTCTCTGAAAATTAGACTCTTTGGTGTGCACATTTAAATTTAATCAAAGATAATTAAATTGTTTGTTTACCTTAAAATAATTATTTCAACTTTTAATTACATTTTGAAGAAATTGAAATATTTTAAAAATATTTTTTTGGAGATTTCTATATAGATGAGAATTATATAATTTTCGTCATAAATGTATGTAATTGATCATATAGTGTTAAAAAATTTTCTTTTCCTTTTTCTGCGTTTTTTAAAGTAGTTTCTTTATTAATTAATAATTTACTTTATTACTAAATATACATAATATTTTGAAAGTTAATGTGTCTGAGATTTTGTGAAATTTTAGGACTTGAATTTGCTGCCTTGTATGTAATAAAAAAGTTTTCTCTTTCAATTACAAAGAGATTATCTTAAACATTTATATAAATTCTGTTGTTGAATCGATTCTAGATTGTTTGAATTTTTGAAAGGATGACACAATTCCAATTTGAAAGCGGAAATGATAACCATCTCCAATTGTTGGCAGCGCAACTCGATCTGATACCAGATGTTTTAACGTAGAGATTGTTTTGACCGATTGACTGTTAGATAGAAGACAAATATACTCACACACAGAGATATACACTTTCCGATTTTTGTACGAAACATAAAAAGAGAGTTATATAGAAGGATTTTTTTTATATCTCAAATCGATTCGTAGAATTTCTTTTAGTTTTTAATAATGTGCCAATTTTACGATCAATTTTACGGTTTTAGGTAAGTCGGACTGAATCTTTTATGTCAAGTAATATTATTCATGTGAATTTACGTATATTTCACATCTTAAAAAACTTTTTTGATTTTTTTCTAAATATTAATAAATGTTTCAAGTTTTAACTATTAATATATTTTTATTATTTCTTTTATTTACATGAGTTTAGGATATATAATTGTACTTATTATTCTTTAATCTTGTCATAGCGCACAAATAAAATTTCATGCAAAATAAGGAGAAAACATTCTCTTTCATCACTTTTCACATCTTTCTCTTTGCCAGTAAATAATATTAATTTTAAATTGTTCGTCGACCCATCTGACCCATTATTTGCGCACCACTGACTAGATTTGTCGCGCATTGAAATGCAGAAAAATTGCCAACTTTAAAATTGATGCCGATTTTAATTTTTGGCCTTTAAATTAGATAAAAATCGATTTTAAAGTCGGTAATTTTTCTACATTTCAATGCGCGACAAATCTAGTCGGCGTTAAGCAGATAATTGGCCAGACGAGTTGACGAACAATTTAAAATTTGTTTATTCTCTTTTATGTTTATATCATTTTAGAATAAAGATTTCATAAAAACAATAACGTTTTGAAACACAATATGAACTTGTGGATTTATATATCGTAGTACATTTAATAGGAAAGTAGCGTGAAAGCAGAACGAATTATTACGGCGTGGCACGTTTTCAGCAATAGCCTCGGGCGATTTGCGGCGGCTTCCTCGCTCGTGCCTGGCCAGCGTCCGATCCTCGGCAGAACTTCCAGAAACATTTCAGAATGACTCGGCGTAATCGCTAGGAGAAGCAATACGACACAAGGCGTGGCGCAGTTGTAGAAAGTTTTAACGCGCTCGGCGTGATCTTGCAAATAGCCGTCGTAAATCAATAGCAAAGGACGTCTGGCTTTGGTAGAGGGAGTGTAAGCCGAAGAAGGGAGCACGACGCTGGTACGACGGGGGTGTAGGATGTTGGGTGCATGGGTGGAGTCCGCGGGTTGGGGTAACGAGAAATTGAAGGAGCCCGTCGTAAATGGATGTTCGCGATTACGAGAAAAATCGTATATAAATGGCATGGTATGGGTGACGGTGTGAGAAACGGAGCGGAGGATGAAGTTTTATCTGTCGGGTGGCTGGAACGCTCGCGGAAAGAAGAAAGGCAAGGAGGAAGTGAATGCGAGAAAGAGAGACGGACAGTGAAGAAACGGGTACGGAAGGAACCGAACGGAGGATGAAGAACGGAAGAATTTGTCCGTATGACGGTGTACGTTTCGCAGCGAGGAAAGATTTTGAATCAAAGATCGATTACTACGGAGTTACGTGATTGAGGGAGCACCGATATCGCGTGCATTTTTAACTTGATCTAATATGTGCTTTAACATATGAAATTACAGCAATTTTAAACATTCAGTGTATATGCGTATTATTCGTGTAGCATTATTCGAGGAAATGGGAACATCACACATCAATGGTTCTAATAGTTTGACAGTTTTACATTTGACATGTGTCTATAGAATTAGAAATTAAATAATACAGTTAAATGAAGTTATTACAGATTTTTAATTTAATTTAATATTTATTTACTGATGCTAATTTTGGATTTAAGTTAAATTTTATTTAATGTTTATATTTATACATTGTATACAAATCACATAAACATTATAAAATCATACATTATAAAATCATGTATTAATTAAATTAATATTCAATTATTAATAACCTATCTAATCACTTTTTACATTGTGAAAATTAAAAGAGAAAAGACTAAAAAATTAAGATTTAAACAATAACTTATAAGATTTAAATAATAACTTACTTAGTGGATTCTAAAAATTACATGTAATATAATAATGTATGTGTGTAAAATTTACATGTATATGTGGGTGTGTTTTAAATTAAATTAAATTACTTTATAAATATATGTAAAATATAAGTTTTTTTACGTTTGAAATTGATATTTTTAATTTAGAATAAAGGAAATATTATACCACGAAATTATTAGAAAAAATAAAAGCATTCAAACAAAATATATGGTGAATAAAGACATTTATATAAAGCTTGTTTAAATGCAACACTAAATTTAATAAATAAGCTTTAAATTTAATTTCAATTTTTTTAAGATTATTTTTTTTTAAGATTACTTTTTATTAATTGCATAATCTATTATTTATTTTTTAACTTTATCGATATTAAAGCTGAAATTGTCAATTTGACAGATCAGTGTTTTGTATTATTGCTTCGAATTGTCAAGACAAAGTAAAGGTTTTCCATTTAGTAACATACACATATATACGTTTCTTTTTTATGAAAATATAATGTCCTTTCTCTTTCAGTTCCATTTATCATACGATGCGTGTATGCTCCCCATCTACCGAGTAACTTCATTGCGATGTTTAAATTTGCTGAGTTGAATTATATTTAGATTACAATACAGTGAAGGATATCGGCAGCAGAAAATCGATAAAAACTGCTAAGTCACACACATATATACGCAAACATATATATACTTGTATAAAACACGATTTATCTCACATGACATGTATATTATATTGTTTACATTCTATAGTGCTACTGATACTGTATTACACTTACTCTACAATACATTTACTCTATATATAATCGCATTACATACGAAACATTTCCTGCAACATCTGCAAGCATGGCTTACTTGATCTCATCGAATGACGCTATTCAAGCGGGATACACGTCGGTAATCGCTGCGTGCGAGGCAACACGGCACACGCTTGTTTGACAGGATCAGAGTCAATTAGATTTCGGCGTACATAACGATTCATTGAATTGAACTTGTTAGCTTGTATAGCGTGCAAAATG
Source organism: Crematogaster levior (assembly GCA_901521435.1). Taxonomy (NCBI): domain Eukaryota; kingdom Metazoa; phylum Arthropoda; class Insecta; order Hymenoptera; family Formicidae; genus Crematogaster; species Crematogaster levior. The sequence continues at coordinate 424,908 of CABEGB010001302.1, forward strand.
GCACAGAAATGTGACTTTGTTCTAATATCGTGCTTTTTCCTATTTTCTATTAATTATTTTTATTCTGTATTTAATATTTTTATATTGTAACGAAATTGTTATTTAAAATAGTGATAAATCTTTTTTTTACTTAGCATTTCGTTTAAGATAGAAAAATATAAAATAAAAAAATGTATTATTACATCATTTGTTGCATTTTTATACAAATCTTTTTTTTTCAAACTTTATAAAGAATTTTTTGTAATCCTTTTTACAAAAATCATAAAAATATCTAATAATTATGCGTTGTAAAATTTATCATGCAATGAAAAATGTAATTAAAATATATTGGAAATAAATATATTGAATTATACACAATATCGAGAATCTCACTTTAATCCTCGGATAGTGCTCATGTATGAAGGTATAGCCTTTTAGGCTTTCGAACTGTTCTCTTTTACACTTTGAGAAATTATCTTAACATAATAGAACTCATTTTATCAGGTATCTACCTTAATTATTCTACACTATATTAAAATTTTACGTTAATAAAAATTTAAATGTAAAAGATAATATCTTTTACATTAAAATCTTTATATTATAAAAATTAATATATACACAAGATTAAGAAAGATTGTTTACATTACTTTTTAATGGGTTACAATTGCTTGAGATTTAAAATATGTATCTCAAAGAGTTACTGTTTCTTCTTTTATCGAAGTAACGCAGGAAATTTGATCGAGAAAATTATAAATAATCTAAGAACTCTCCCAATAGATTTCTTCTATCTTCTTCCATTTCTCTGATTCCTAAGAAATTTCTAAGAAACATCATAAAAAGGAACTAACGTATATTTCACAACTTTGCTGTTTATCGCCAAAGAGGTGAGCTGATTGGCAATACATATACAAAGCGTGTACCTTTATTAGTACGATCGCAATTCGATCACGATAATCAGGGATTACTTCGCGAGTGGTGGCGCAGGGCAGGAAGGTTGAGCATATCCTCGTCTCATAGACACGGAAACGTAAAAACACCCGTCACCCGTCCGGCCTCATGACGGATCAGGCCAGCAAATAACCTTTTTGCGATCCCCTTTGGTGGCCAAGCTTGCCTGTCTCAGTCGCCGATCGTAGCGAGAAGAGAAAGAGAGTGATGCAACCGTTATAGCGTTGGTGATAAAAACCGATATACCGCCGTCCGCGAATGTAAGGATTCCGCAGTAAGCTGAGCAAAGAGTGGAAAAAGCGATTTCAAGACTGGCCCGGAAAAAGCGTCTTTCCCGCGGCGGAATTAGTAGCTTCACCGATTAAATCAATTCTATAAAAGAGAACTACTAATCCAAGTCGCTTTTCTTTTGCTCGACAAAACTCAATCTCGATAAAAAATTTGTTTTTATACATGTTTGGTAATAAAACAAGTAAGCCAAGTCAACATAAAACAACTGAGTTCAACGATTGTATGCTTATAAGATGATAAATTTGACACTTTGCGATAGTTCTAGTGTTACGTATAAAGCATATTACAAAATTTTTGATATATATAATCTTATTCTAGCTACCGTATGTACATAACTTATCTGTATATTTCTTATTATCATCCATATTCTGGAAAAACTGGCACCATATGGTGTCATTCATAAAAAGCGATATAGCGTCACGCCACCGACACGAAGATGAGTGTCCAAAGCTCTATCATTCCAGAAAAGACTATTTCATGGAACGATGAAGGAGAAGATAGTTTCGGATTCTGAGTATCTGAAATTCGGGTAATAAAATATCAGTTTTTATTAAGTAAAGAAGTGCTTTAATACTGAGTGAAATACTTTAGATATTGACTTGTTACGTAACTATAATTTGTGCTATTTTGTTTCTTTACCGGCTACTAAAAAATCTATATTTATACAAAAATAAATCTAATTCTATAGCAATAATTTTTTATCTGTTACATTAAAACAGATTAAGTATATAAATATTACACATATACAGTGTTTTAAATACTAAAGTTTATATACATAAAGTTTATATGTATATATGTATTAATATATATATATATATATATATATATATATATATATACATATATATATATAAATGTGATAGATTTACAAATTATTTATTCGATATTACAATATTTTACACCAAATAACAACATATATAATAAATATTTAGATATGCTGTAATTTAGAAAATAAATTTCTCACATACAATAATTTAAAATAAATCTAAATATTTAAAAGTTATGTAGTATTATAGTATAGTATTATAGTATATTATAGTATAATTTGTACAAAAATAAATGCATGATCTGTAATAGTATAGTTTGATTCCTAAATATTATTTGGCAAACGATTTCTTTAAATGTTACAAATAAGAAATTTAAATTATACTTCTACAATGGACTATTGAATCAATTAATCTATGATCTGACATTTATCATTTTTTAAATTGGCAATTTTACATAATTATTTATACATTTCTTGCATTTTTTATCTTTATATAATTTTTTATCTTTAACCTAGATGTTACTTATCGTCAGACAGAAACGATGGTGTAAAATAATATATAATTTGTGAATAATAAATAATTTGTAAATCTACCACAAGACAATGCAAATAATCTTCTCGATAAATGACGCGTGCGCCTGCGGCGCGCTAAGCCTGGTTGGGATGGTGGACGGAAAAGGCTGCTTCGCTTAATAGAAATTTAATTGATCCTTCGGCTATGCGCGGTCGAGCGTAATGCAAATTGAAGTGCTCCAGTGAACGACTCCGCATGTCAGAGAAAGAGGACCAGACCAAGAGCTGCTAGACTAGTGGTGACGGGGAAGAAAGAGATGGAAACAGAGGGTGGGCCGGCGTCAGAGGAAAGTGGAATGCCATCAGGGTGAGCGAGAGCGAGAGAGAGAGAAAGATGGAGGAAGGAAAGGGGGAGGAAGGAAGAGAGAAAGAGAAGAGTGTGCGACAAAGAGGGATAACCCAGGTGAGAAGAGAAGATAGCATAGAGGACCCAACGCAGAGTCTATGATGGCTAGAGTTTTAGTGTACGAGTGTGGACAGGAGAACAACAGCGAACAGCACTCTTGTCCCACGCGGCTCAATTCTCTACAACTGCAGTCTCCGTATACCTGCCTCCACTGATCTATTCCTTTCTGGCTCACTCTATATTCTCCTTCGCTGTCAGACAGGGAATCAGCCATATCTTTCAGTTTCAACACGGTCGCAGCAACGGCAACTTCATCAAACCGGTTGCGTTATGTTTTCCATCTCCCTGTCACGCATTCAGCGTTCGCCTATGTAACCCTTCTTAACCCCTTCCCGCGCATAGTAGTACCGCAGTTAATCCTCTCCGTGTTCATGAAACTACACGCCGCATGCCGATGACCAGAGGATACATCGTGTCCCCACCGTGACCGTCACCCTCTGCCGCCATCCACAGCGGCAATGACGCGAACGGCGACGAGGGCGAGCAAAGCTTTATGGGTGCATAAACCGGGAACAACCACGTTGATCTGCTAACAGGAAAGTGGATGCTTTACGCTTATTTGTCAGCTCGATGTTCGCGTTTATAAGTAGACGCGATAGCAGAGCGGTAGTGCTTTACGGCCATTCTCTCGTCCTCTCTTATAAAGAATTTCCAGAATTGTCAAGAAATCAAAACTAATCACGTGAGTTTATACCATGTGTATAATATATATGTGATATAAACTCACACAGCACAAATAGTATATACATATAAATAGTACGTACATAATGTATATAGGGTTATTCCAGAAGTAATATGGTTTTTATTATAGCTTGAAATCAAACAAAAAATCTTTATTTTAATAATAAAATATATTTTTTATTATTATTTATAACTTCTTTTACTCTTAATCTTGAACTTTCAATTTCCTAGCGTTAAAAGTTTTTTGGTTTTAAGCTAAATCAAATTCTCTTTTATACTGCATTATTTATAACTCAATACATGTACATATGTATGGCGCGCGCGCGCGCGTGCACACACGCGTGCGCGCACGCGGCGAGCGTATATCAAATTGCTCGTTCGATGATCAATATCAAGCGGGGGAATTTAAACACTTTGCCACCTGTTTCAATCGATGCGACGAGAGATAATTTCTCGAATTCTACAGGTATGCGATGCTGTAGTTATAAAAAGTGAAGAGTAAAAATTATACATTTCTCGATATCTCGTTGTATATGTACATATAAATGCCAGGGATTTTGTTGTAATTCTGTTCTATGGTGGAAGAACAATAGATGAGCATCCATATAATGAATTGCGAGTAATTTCATATTTATTTTTTATTAAATAATGTTAGACTGTTCAATTTCAAATATTTAATGTATTATTACTTCTGTATGCAGCTAACTGATTAAACAATATATTTATGGTTACGCAAGAAAATATAGATTTAATTGTAATGAAGAAATTATACAATTACACACAAATTTAATTGATTTAAATAACATTAAATAGATAATGATAGACTTTTCTTCTAAAGTTTGTAATTACTTTTTTCTTGTTTCCATATCACAAGCAACTTCTTTTTTGCATATAATAAAAATTATAGATATTTCTGACATGTACATATGTATTTTTGCATTGCTGTAATACTATACATATTCAAGTCGTTTATTACACAAGATTATATAATAAATTAAAATTTTTTGCTAAAATGTACATAGTGAAGGAAATATTTAAAACACAAGGTATAATAATAAAGTATTAATAAAAGTTAAACAATGTATGCTGTTTAGTGTTTAGTGGCATGGTGTTATAAAAGTTTATTTTCTATGCAGCAATGTGAAAAGTGTTTGCTAATTCACGCCTACTCATTTACGTTAAGCTTAACCAGGTAACGAGCCAACTCTTCTTTTATTATTTTACATACATGCATGACGAAAAACATATTTCACTCGTGAGCATAAATTATGCAACAATGAAAGCTCGCGGTGAACAAGAAGAAAGCAAAACATTTCGTGTCTTTTTGAAAAAAATATCATTTTTTAAAATTAATGGTGATACATAAAAAGCAAAAACTGTTTTATTGCAAAATATAATATAAGCATTATATAATAATATAATATAAGAATAATCCATAATCCATTAATTCAAATTAAATTTAAATATACAACTTTAAATTACATATTTTGCATATATTTTTAACTACAAAATTCGACCTTTAACTAATATGAAGTAAACTTACTTTAACAGAAGCTTCAAAACAAAAAACTTTAAACATATCTCAAATAATATATTTATAATCAGATATTTTTTGAAGTTACATTGAATATTTTAATTTGTTTTGTTAAAATTATTGTTTTCATGAGACAAAAATATAAGTATAATAAAAAAATATAGATACTTTTATATCAATATATTTGATTTATAAGAATTTTTGCAATCAATAATTTCTTTTTCTCTTTTCTTTAAAAGTTACATAATTGTTTTATTATAATAACTTTAATAGAATATTTATACATATGTATCTAGTAATGTGAATAAGTAAATCTCGACTTCACGCAAATCTAATCGTGCAGTAAATCGCACATAGTATTTCCTCCCTGAAACGTGTATCTCTCCAACTCAGTCGCTTTGACGCAGGAGAATACCTTGAGAAACGGTGAAATTCTATCTCATTCTAATAACGAAACTAATTTTCATATTCCATTTTCCATGTATTATATCAAAGACATATGCACAGCCTCATATGTTCGCGTTCAGAATGGAACACGCTTGCAAATCTGATGTAAACAGATAAATCAGTAAAAATATTTTAATAACACAAATGGACGAAGTCTTTCATCAGTAAATTATGATTCTATCATTAAAATATTAGTAATGTTACAAAAAGCTTTTCTTCGTGAAAATTTTCATGAAATTATTCTGGCGACAAATAAAAGAGATAATTTAATATAGTTTTTTATCGTCAAGATGGTAATAGTAATACATATTTCATGAGACTTTCTTTTGCTTAAACAAAAAACTTCTTAAATAGAACAAAATGAATGCTGTTGTTTGTAAAAAAATGATTCTTTAGATAGTTTAAAGTTTAAGTCGTTTTTTTTTTATTTAACAGAGAGCTTAGATGTTTCTATTACGTACTTTGATAAATTACTGGGTGAATAATATGTATTGCATTGTTTACATGGAAATTACGCGGAAATTCATTTGTTATAATATTAATGAAACAAACGAGCTTCCAAATTTATCACGCCTTTGCGAAATATATTTTATTTTTGCTTTGTCGGCCAATAGAACGGGTATGCATTCGTAGATAAACGATCCTTCTCCACGCTACTTCGCGTGAAGGATTAGTGAGAAGTACGTCATATATTTCATCCTGGATCCGCCTTCCACAGGTAATGAAAATCCAGATACCAGCTAGAGAAACGCAGAAAAGATAAAATGGAAAACATGGATAAGAGTACAACAAAGGAAACTGAAATGTATCTGTAGAAAAAGTGCACAGTACGCATTTTTACACATCTTTGTACGTTATGCTTCATACAGTTTTTGTAAGAAGTAATCTAAAAACGAAATAATGCATATTATAGTTTTGTGTGTAAAAAATCATAAAATTGTATTAAATGTAAATTAGAAAGTTTAATGAGAAAAGTTTTTATACATATACAATATTACAAATTTAAATTTACGTGTCTCTTTGCTACTTATATATATTATATAAGTACACGTTAATTTCATTCTTTATACATTTTCAAAACTTATATAAATAAATATTAAATGTCATTTATATATATATGATATATAAGTTTACAGTAGCAAAGCGTGACGTAACTTTGTAATATTATATATATAAACTTTTCTCATTTAATTTTCAGTCTTTATTCAATCGTTAAAGTTAATGAAAATGAACGACATAAAATAAAATACATGCTTTACCTTTAATTATATAGGATGGAAGATATACTTTTATGTCGATAAATAACGGGCAACTAAATGAATGGTTTTTCGCAGAAATTCAAATGTTCAATTCTGAAAACAATTTTTAGTAATATTATTTAAATATCATATAAAAATAAAAATAATATTAAGTTATGTGATCAAATTATTAAAAAAATATAAATACAAGAGTAGTGTTAAATTAAACATTACTGTTTTTAAGAATTTTTATTACTGGATAAAGTTGGACATTATATTATTAATAATTTTTAAGAAATTCGGATAATTAACAATGCTGATTTTTATAATTTAAAATTGTATAGTTCTTTTTTTGATATTAGGTATCAACATGTACAATCATTACAAAGTAAATATTTCCTGGTTGATATATGGCTCAGGTAAGAACGGTTTGTACACGGCATGATAAAACAATGTAAATATTGTTTAATATAGCAACTGAGATGAATGTATTGCTATCGAAATAATTTGTAAATTATTTACTATGCGAACAAAATAGCAGTCGTGCAGTCGCATAATTCGTCAAAATCATTGGTTATCTTGATTCAAATGCACGTGCGGTCGTTTTGACCCCCGCGTATCCACGTATGGAAACGTATCATGCCACCTAACTCGTAAAATAACTCTGAACAAGTTTTGATAAATTGTAGACGTCACAGCACGTGCGAAGCGTTCGCCATTAGTTACGGGTGTTTCCCACCCACAGAATGTGCCGCTGTCTTTTCTTGAAACACGTGCTGGCGCGTTACTATCAGCTGTCAAAATTTCTGATGTATGTGTTAAAACGTAATGCGCCGAAAATATGTTCAATAGGAATATATTATTACGCGTGTTAATCCTATACTGGCTCACAATGTATCTAATTAATCTATATAGAAATTAAACAATCTGTTTCTAAAATATTTTTTATATGTGCATATATTTTTAATGTAATTTATATTGTACACATTTTAATTAATTTTGTAAGGATTTTACTATTATTCGATATTACATTAAATAAATAAAACTTTTGCAAATACATTTTTTATCTCATTCAGCTTATTTCTTATCGATATAACTGATATGACATAGTTTTTTTATATGCAACAATAGCATTTAATATGTGAATTAATGGATACATTTTAAATATCAAAACGCCTGTCAATTACGACCGATAAATATAACATTGGACGTGATAATGAATAACTTTCAATACTGTAATAATTGTTATGTCATAGAATAATGAATTATCTCTATTGTTATATGTATATTGTCGATTCTACATATCTCTCGTGCGTAGCGAGTTTACGTTGCTACAATTTATTGTGATTTTCGTTGCTTTTGCAATATATCGTAATTTTAGTCGCTTGGCCTGAAAAGTTGGATGCATCGTATTTTCATCAATATAATCTGCTTAAAAATGATAACCGCCTTTATACAGATTATATATATATCCATTTCAATACCGGATTGCATCATAAATTTCGTTGGTCTTTGCTTAAAAGCCGAAAACTGAATCATGCCCCGCTAGGCAATTACAGAAAATTTAATTCAAGCTTCAATATTTCGACGAATATTTTATTTAGTGTACTTTTTACATTGATATTTCGTGCGTACATGCAAGCAAATATAAAAATAATTTACTCTGGTCAACAAAACATTTACCAATCAAAAAATGTGGAGTTTAGTTCTTCCAGAAGAGTTTTTCTCATCGAACACGTTATAGAATATCGTAAACATTGTCATTTATGTTTTGCAAATTAAAATTTATTATACTAAAATATTAGTATACTAAAATATTTTATTATACTAAAAATTTATCGAAGGAATTAGAATAATTGCTTAATAATTTATCGAAGTTTAATCAAACACAGCTAACAAATTACTATCATTATATTTCATTAATAATTGATTAATACATATTGATTAACAATTGATTCATAATTGATTAATATATATTATTTGTTGACAGTTTTAAGTTTTATTATAACTTATATCAGTAAAGAGGGTGAATATGTGAAATATGTTAAATATGTGAAGCCAATATCCAAAAATAAACGATGTTGTACTATAGATTATATAACATAAAGCTGAAGGATCGTAAATGCATCTTTTATTACATCGATCATAATACGGAGACGTCATTTTTATCGAAAAGAAAAAAATTATCCAAGAGTCACTGTCGATGAACGTTTGAGTTGAACGCCGAACGACTTTTTACTCCGAACACGAATCCGAACTGTGGAAAAGTCTGAGAGATAGCATAGATAACGTGCATAAAGGAGAAGAAGACGAAAGCACGCGCCGATTCGAGGCTGTTTAATCTTTCGGCGAACGTGCACCGCTTGTGACGACAAGACTTTCAGGGCGACTTGTTGGTATCACCTGGCCCAACGTCTTGGGGCACAATGTAGCGGCAATTTAACTTTGTGCCTGACTACGTGCGTGGTGCATACAAATGGGGTCGAGGACTCAAGCGAAATGCATCAGTCAAAGGAGTTGAGCTTGGGGTAGGTAGTGCGAGGGAAGACAAGGCGAGGCGCCTTAAAACCGTTCGCGGAACAATACCGCACGTCAGGTCCGGAAACGGTACGACCGCCGTGTTGCGCCTGTATTTCCCTCGCCGTCACACCGTCGCCTCCCCCATACGTATATATACCTCGCAACCCTCTGCATGCCCTTTCCGCGTGGTGCGCAAGTTCTCGCTCCCTCGCACAATACAATTTCAAATTAATTATGCATCGAGCTGCCCCTGGCGCGCAGTCGAATAATATTCCGGCAGTTCACGCCTCCGCGGCCGAAAGAGGCAGCTAATAAACTGGCATCAATTAGTCGACACGCAATACCCCTGCCGGCACACGGCACCTACGGTGTTCGGAATTAGGCGTATTCCGCACGTAGAATCGATATCATGCGAAATCACGTCTCGATACCGACATATTCTCGGAGATTGAAGCCAATTAAATGACAAGCTTTCCATCAGACAACGTTAATAATGGTTGTTAATAATGAACGTAACTGATTTCTGAAGCAGATAGATAAACAGATAGAACGTACGATTTTTTCGACAAGATTTAACAAGACGTACACAATGTTTAATTCTAAGCTATTATTCTATATCTTAAAGATATTGTTATTTACATTTAAAATTTAGACTGTCACTTTCCTTTGAAAGACTTATTTCTTAGCTCGTGACATAAACACGCGCTTTACCCCCTTCATTTGTTCAGATATGTGCCTATATAAAATACAAAAATACAAACAGGTTTTAAAAAATGCTAAGTACGCAGATAGAAATTTGCACAGTTCGTCGGATCCAAATTTAAAGAAACGGACGGTCAGCAAATCAGACCGAATCGATTTCGCGCTCTTCGTGCCGAACGAAAGCGGGAGCACAGACGAGCGGGATCGGGCTTCCCTCTACCCCGGCGATACAATGCACGTCGGTCACGGTAACTGCATTTCGTAGATCGATTTCGTCGCGCGCGTTTGGTGTCGATCGCGCTGAATCGGGTCGCGTTGGTACAAATGGAAACGGCAGCATCGAAAAAGAGGGCGGCGCGCGCGCGAAGAGCGTTCTATCGTCGGGCGCGAAGAAGGGTGGCAGGGTTGAGAGACAGAATTAGGTGTAGGAACGGGACGAAGAGAGAGAGCGCGGACGCGGGGTCCGGCGAAAGTGGGAACACGGTCAAGCGGATTCCCGGCCGGTTTGGGGGGAAAGCTTAAATCAACTTGATTTAAATCGCTGAATCCGAATCGAACGAGCGCGTTCCCGCGTGTCACCGCGTTCTCCCATGCGTGTGTGCGGTCTGACGCTCCGAATAGGGGGTGGCGATGACGGCGATGGTAGTGTTGGTGGTGGTCCCGCGTCCGTAGCCGACGGCTATTTGAACTGCCGGAAATTTCCTCCGCGTGCGGCGTTTTAAAAAGTCAACCTCCCCAGCTGTACACGCCATCGGGACAAGGGCGGGCTCGTACCTGTCGCGGTAGGGGCAGTTTTGTCGTGCAACGACGCCAAAACCGTCGACCGAGTTTACCGCAACAAAACCAAGCACCGTTCGTTGCGCTCACGTCCTGTTTTTTAAAACGGCGACACGAATGGAAGCGATTATTCGTCGTATTGCGGGATAAAGCGAACGATAAAAACGTTTCGCGTCTCGTCGATTATACACGACGACACGGAGAAACCGATTACTCGCCGTAAGCGGAAATACAGAGCCGACGAAAAACTCCGATCGTTGCGCACGGTTCGAAGAGCCTTTAATACGCGAGAGAAGAGTATCTGTAAATTTTAAATAACAGAAGAGTATTCACTCGTTCTAATGTATATTTTATATTAGTACATATTATTTCAGAATTTATTCTCAAATTTAAAAAAAAACAAGTTTTGTGATACAGAAAAATTAGAAAACACAATGACATATATACGATTTCATTCCCTTCAAATACTACGTTAATTATACGCTACGAGGAATTGAATAGTAAAAATTAGATTACTGATGTTTGCCTGCTCAGTTCTTTGTACTAAGAACATATCTGTTGATTTCGCATATGAAAGGAAGAATTCATAGGTATTACCATTAAAACGGTGGTAAACTACGTGAAGCACTTTACTAAAACTTTCTTGGGTACATAGATTCTCTGACAGACCAACAATTGCCCTAGTTCTGTAACGAGCTTTCGTAGTCGCGATGAGATAATTTGGGCAATGCTACCATAGAAATCCTTTGTTGTGATACCGCAACTATCTTCCGCAAATAGCATACTTGTTATATTCTGAAAATGAAATTCGGACTATATTTACTTTGAGTGTAAAAAATATAATAATTGATAAGAAGAAGAACAATTGCTGTATTGCAAACTTAAGCCTCCGTTAATCACACTATTTTTCACTTATGAATGGTCGCAATGTATCTCACAGATACACCAATTTTCCCTTTATTTATCTTCTGCTTATTGAAACAATTTTTCTTCCATCAGCACTTGGGTAATGATGAGACTAGACGTTAAAGTACATAAAAAATATAAAGGACAAATTATTAGGATGGATAAAAAGTTAAAAAAAAAAACAGTTAGTATGACTTAAAATAAATATGCCTGAACATGTATCTATTGGACTATTGCGACTAGCGAAGGGTTAAGTTAGAAAACATCAATTAATGTATAATAAATAATTTGGAAAGTAATGAGGAAAGATTATGTAAAACTAGCATTAAGAAACTACTGTGATATCAATTATATCGCATTTGGTATATAAAGCATTATACAATTCATTAATTTGCAATTAGATTGTGCTATGTATATCTGCTGAGAATCATTCTTTTCTGCTACTTAAGGTATTTACCAATACTTTGTCATTAATGCGGCTAATTATGAAACGTTAGTTCTTGCATGTCTCGCCCGTTGCGTTTCGCTAGGTGCAAGACGCTAGTCAGTAGAAGCGGCTCCAACTGTTAAGAAGAAACTTGGGCGAGAAACTTGGTCGCCGCGGCCGGAACTTTCCTGTTTTTCCACTCGTTGCTATTCATGACCGGACGGAAAAATCGTAGAGCCAGGGGGTCGTCGAGACCAAGAAAGAGTGCACCGGGGATCGGGAGGGGCCAGGAACTTCTGGGAAAGTATTATCCCGGGGGTTTTTCCGTTCGATGCCCGGTCGCACTTTTAAGTCAATGCGAGCTGTTTCCAACGACGACGGCTATCGTAGCTGACGCCGTCGTCAAAGCCGTGGAGGTCGCCGACGTAGTTGTCTTCGTGTCATCGAGGATCTCATTAAAAGCATAGCGAGCCACTCGATTACTTACTCTTCGCTCCTCCTCCTCTCTCCCTCCTCTGTCCCGCACCGTTTCTATCATTCGTTTTCAACGTTTCCACCCTTCTCCAAACATAAGTATAGCATGCTGAATTAATGAGATGACTCTTTTAAAGAACTCTTGTCAATGAAGTATCGTAAAAAAATCGCGGATATGCAAGAAAAAGAGATAGATAAACCGCGAAAAGTGAATTACACGTCTCAATGTAAAAATATCCTACGGTTAACTATTTTTTAAGAAAGCTGCATAACTTATTAAGATACACGTTGTGTACAATGTAAATATCAAATTATTAGTATTATTTTATATGTATATGGTAGTATTATAGTAGGTAGTATTATACATATATGTATAGTAGTAAATAATTTCAATTAGGGGGGATTACTGTAATTGTTCCGTTAAATCAAAAAGACTGTTAAACTCAAAGTCATGTAAAATTATATTTCTACCATACCCAGATATATTTACATATGAAACGTTATCGATCAACATTAGTATTACATATAAATGACATCATTAAATAAATATATTTCCTCTAGCAAATGGACTCACCAACGTATTATTTCTTGAATTTTCTCTCCAATGTTTCTCCAATGCTCGATATGCCTCTCAGAAAACCTTCGCACTACGCTTATCCGATAGGGCATTGAAAATAAATTTAGCGGGAAATCGGCGTGTCATGGCGTGACTCGCCGGAGGTGGGCCGCGTTCCGAACAGTTTCCTGGAGGGCTAAGTTTGACGTTGAATTGATTGGGCTGCGCTCGTCGGCTTCTATGAGATGTCCAAGGATGTGTGGTGGTTGGCGGCGTTGTGGTGGTAGTGACGACGGTGACTGCGACGATGGTATACCTAGGTCACGCAATAGACTTCCATGTTTCTCACCACCTACCTCGCCGTTGCTCCCGGCGAAAAGTGAAACGAAGTACCGTCGAAATCGTGTCGAAAAGTTTTTCCGAAATCCGGCGTATATACGCTATAGAATTTGATGTGTACGAATAATGGCGCTTACGTGTTCGACCGGTACCTGGAGATTTCCGCTAGTTCGTGGAAAGGGACCGATAGAACAAGACCTTTTCGTTCTCACTCACATCTCTACCTTCCGATATCCTCATCTCAGATAAGAAACAAACTTTTACGCGGTGTCGTTGGTTTGCGCCGATCCTTCCTCTCGCCCCAGCGCGAGAGAGCTTTTACCATCAGAGGGTGGCCGTCTTCGACTATCCCCTTACCTCCCAAAAACTAAGTGAGAGGTAGTCGCGTATTCTACGAAGGGTACCGCTCGCTTTTTTCGCCAGAAGATTATCGCTGACAATAAAAGTCAGACCGCCGTGATTCCACGTCGATCGGAAACGCCGAACGGGGGGTTGGGTGAGTTGCGCCGTCGGGAAAGATACAAACGGGAAAGGAGAGAAACAATGGGAGTGACGGAAACGTAAGAGACGTGGAGAAAGGGGTGGGAAAGAGGAAGTTGAAGCGTAAGGGAGGAGAGAAGGATCGCCTGCCTGCCAGGGTTGTTCGGTGACGACTTTACTCCTTCCATTAATCAACCCTCCCCGCTTTTGTCGCTTCTACCGTTGCTGTGGCAGAGGATGGTATGGGGTGACTCGCCTTAAGCCACGCTCTGTAGCCACGTTGTTCTATTGCTCTTAACGCTAATGCTACCCACCACCGCCCGTCTACGAAGAAAAAGGAGGAAAGACCCTACTTCGAGGGCATCTATACCTATGGGACCTTACCGGCGTAGATCGATTGGTAATTCGCATTGAACTACCCCTTCCAACGGATATTGCGTACTCTCTCGTTTTTTTTCTCTTTTTCTTCAAAGCTTCCGTTAGATTAGTGGCAAGTAACAGATTGAGTAGAAGATTGTGCCTACCATAGTATAGCTCATATTGCTAAGTAATATTTTATTTGTATAGAAACTTGTGGATATTTATGCTAAATAGTAATAATATAATAATACTGTATTAAACTATAATAAGTTTGAATGTAACAAAAATATAATATAATTGAACATTTATAAATGTAGTTCAACAAATGTTTGAAATAATGAAAATAATAAATATAATATATTACATAAATGTATGTTACATAAACATGTATTACATAAATGTAAATGATTCAAAATGTGGCTTTTCCCTCGTTACTGGTTATGTAATCACATTTAATATCCGTCAAGCATAAAACAGAGCTAAATTGCTATAATAATATTTGTTGCTTATATGTATATAGATTTAAAGTAATACATTTTTGTAACTGAAATATTGTTTCTACTTGAAGAATGCCGTAAAACAAATCTAGATTTAATAATATTAAAGGAATATAGAAAAAATATACATAACGAGTATACTATTCGAAAATAGAGGATTATTAAGTGAGTACGGTGCTTTAAATAAAATGTGCAAAAACGTCATGTTAATTAAAACCTGACCGAGTTTTCTTTATGATGAAACGCAAGCAGTTTAATTCCCAAGGAGAGGAATATTTTTCGTGAAAGAAACCTATTTATAACAGCGTGGTTGCGCCGTAATTCACCAACCTAGCGTGGCAGAGAGGGAAAATCAATCATTCCGGACTGCCTTCTTTTAATGTTAAATCTTTAATTATCTGAAATCTTTCGGAAGTGAAAATTAGCCGAGGATTAAATAGACGGTATTACAATCGATATACTTACATCCGAAGCTGTATTATTACTAGAAGAAGAATTAAAGGTGGAATAAATGAAAGTTTGAGTCGCGCGACAACTAAGTCAGGCGGAAAGTTGCTAATAGCATTCAAGAAAAAGAAATAATTAAGGAGAGAACATAATGAGATTGGGAGAGAGGGAGAAGATGGTTGGAGCGGAAAGGTGTGAGGAATGCAGAAGTGAGAGAGAGAGAGGTGAGAATGAGTGAGATAAAGAATGACAGAGTTGAAAGACGGAAAATGCAGAGGTAAATTTTCCCTGCATTTGTCGCTGCCGAGGTGAGAGGAAAATATTATACGCGAGATATGAATGTCAGGTAACTATTAAAGCTAATTACTGGAGTAATGATTTTTTTAAAAAGAAATACATCTTGCGTGCATATGAATAAATAAAATCATGACGTTTTTTTATTTAGACGTAGAAAGAGATTTTTACATTTAAACATTTTTGACAACACATTTCTGCTATATTGCTTTCTTATTATAATTTTGAGTATTAAGATTTCTATAAAAGTAAAAAAATTACATAATATCTACAATATCATGCGCACAAATTATTGAAAGGAAAGTATATAAATACATCGCAAAATATTATATATATCAAAATATTGTATGTGTCACAGTCAGATTATCCTCTTCTCATCTATCTCTATCTCCTACATCTCATTCATTCGCATTACCAAACTTTTGTGAATAATATTTCTTCGCGAATATTTCTAGTGGTATTCTCTGTTTCTGCATCTAACGTAAGTTGTGTTTCTCATCTTGGGTCTCCCAACTCATCTCTACGAACCTTTACCCATCCCCTTCACATTACCACTCAAGCTTCTTAACGCTTTAGAAAATTTTCTTGTGCTTCTTAAACTTTCTACCTGAGCCAATTTGGTACACGTCCGCCTTGTCTTTTGTACATCTCCGCAACTTGTACCGTCTTGCTAGTTGGACATCGCTTGTACCATATAATCTTATTCTGAGATGTTCCATATTTTTTCAGTTGATATTTGGAATATAATTTTGATTTTATCTAAAATCAATAACTTTTCATGATACTTCTTTATTTAAACAAAAACAAGAAAATGGAGGTAAAAACAAGAAAAACATGACAAATTTTCGTTGAGTTTCATTCAATTATAAATTTTTTCTACGCGTTTAATGCTTCACATTCCTACAATACCGTTAAACATTGTACAGTTGACTGTTTGTTGCCTTTTGATTTCAGTTTGACGAGACAATTGTCATCTAGAATCAGAAAACTGTCTTTTAAGTTTATTATTGTCTCAAACGGCATCTTCTACTTATAAATTGTATTGATTCTCAATATTTTTTACCACTGCTTCAATGTTCGTTCTCGCGTTCTTAGTGTTGACGAGTAAGTGACTTCATTACTCTTTCCGCTCAAATTATGATTGTTATTTTTGATCTTGATAAATGATACACATGATAAATGATCATTAACCAAGTCTCACTTGGATTTACGAAAAATTACACTATTCTTAGGCCACTAAATTTTAAAGTTACTCATTTCTAGTCCAAGATTACAAGATCTTTTTGATTTAATTGTTATAATTGAAAATGACTCAAAGTAGAGCTAAAATGTATAATTTATAATCTGTCCTATTATAAAGATCGTTATTGAAGATTGATATAACATCAATTTACCACCCACCATTAACCGTGTTACATTGACAAAATGTATTTTTACTCTCTCTTTCTCTCTCTCTCTCTCTCTCTTTCTCTTATCGTGTTAAATACAAGAGAGACTTTTATTATTTAAAAAAGTATGTATATTTGTTCTTATAAACTATCTTCTAATATCAATTATTATATTATTATTTATGTCTTGTTTGCACCTTCTCGTAATTTTTCTGAAAATTCTTTATTCATGGACGAATGCATCAAAACAAATAACAGTATAAACATAAATGACATTTTCACTAAAAGTAATGAGAACGCGAACAATACTCCTAAGAACCTTAACGTCATTCCTCGAGAGAGTGACGTAAATATTTCTAATGGTACTCTCGGCGATCTTAAAAGCATCTCTTCCCGTCGTACACGGCGAATCGCATAAAATAACAACGCTGTGAATTTCATAACTTATATTTACTCCTTTTAACTTGCTTAAAAGCAATTTAAAGAAGGATATACTATAACAATAAAGTAGAAACTTGAAAGTTCTATATTACCTTTTGCACAATTTTGCATTTATATGAAATTTGTCATTACAAGTATCTTTATTTTTTTATATATTAAGGTCAATATATTTATAATAAATATAATTGTCAATATATAAATAAAATATATGTTATTTTTTTATAAAATCTTGCAATAACAAATAAATAAATTGATTTCTTTTACTCGCTTATCAAAATAAGACTATATCTGATCAAATAATTTTACACAGATTGTTTTATGTATTGTAATCAAGTCTATTATAATAAAAGCACCTTTGCAATGTTTTTACATGAACATCAAAGTTTAAATATATTGCCATGACCGCCGTAAAGGCTAATGTTCTGATCGGTCGACTGAATTTGTAGTATCTTATTGTACTACTAACACGGCATCTTCAGAGTTTGGAGTAGCCCTCTGTTGGTAGAAAAGAACGCCCGAACATTCTGCAATTCAGGCAAAAATAACGCTGATATCCGATCACAATAGAAGCACAATGGACACCGGGGACCCGGCTCTGGGCACTCAAAGAAATTGGCTAGTGGTTTCCTGACCCCGAACGCCCGGACCTTAACGGATAGTTGGAAACTCCGGGAGCAGGTGGCTTTGGTGTCGTGTTCCGAACCAAACCGAACCGCTTCGGAAACCCCTTCTCGTTTCCTCTCACCTCTGCCCTTCCATCTTTGGTAGGGAAGTGTCGGCCCGGCCCGGTCATTCTTTTCGCATCGCATCCGACAACGGAGTTACCGGGTGCTGAGAGTTCTTTTAAATCCCGAATGCTTCTCTCGTCCCTCCTCTCTTACGAGCGACCCACCACCCCGTTCCCGCCTTGATCGTCCGTCGCCGATCACCCTCTCTCGTAACTGATCTCCCACACTAAGTCGCTAAGTTTTCTCTGGTGTACGTGATCTCGTGAAGTCATCCCGCTATCGGAAGGAAGATCGGAAGGCTCTCTCAGAGAACGCTTCTCCGAACGTCTCGTAAAACTGGGGGTTTTGTCGTCGACAGGGACAACCAACAGAATTGCACAATCGATGCAAGATGTCAATAGATGATTATTGTAGCTGGGTAACTGCATTTTACATGCAAGCGAATATGATTGTAATCCTATATTGCATTGCCCGCTCACGCAATTAAATAACCATTAATGTGGCCCGCGCGCAACGTGATTATACATTAAATCACGGTCTGATATTCAGGGCAAATAAATAGTCGCGAATTATGCGACGCGGGAAATCGTAACTATCCACGCTGAACAAGCTGAGAGAGAATGTACAGCGCTTTCCTGATGCATTCGAGCGTAGCATTGGATTTCACAAAAAATAGAAGGTAGAGCTGTGATGGAGGCCCGTCGCACCCCGCGAAGCGCGATTTCACAAGCTCTGAAAAAGAATTATGCCACGTCATAAATGGCGATTGTACGTAGAAGAGAATAATTGCTCGACTGTCCCCTCGTAGATGTAAGTGTAATTGTTTGCTGTATCTAACGGCAGAGTTGGTTGAATTTCTTGCATTTTACGTCGATATAAAATGTCATCTATAATAAATAAATGTAAAACAACATATACATTTTACTACACTTTAATGTAATATTAATTGGACTTTAAACATTTTTTAATTGTTTAACTGGAAATATTTCAATTGTTGTAAAAATACAATGAGTAGATTAAAAGGCTATAATTGTTTATTTGAATGCATGTTTGACAAATTTCATTACATAGAGTTTATAAATGTATACAAATGTAACATATAAATAATATTAGTATAAATTATTTCTAATTCTTATATCTATATTGATTTATTTATTTATATCTAATTATATAATTTTTGAACTAATTTTATAGGACTAGAAAAATATTATACACATGTATTGTACATATTGCAAATAATGAGAATTATTCAATTTCGAGAAATGATACTGTTCAATGTCGCAAATATTAAAACTAGAGCTAATAGGAATTACATAGATGTAAAATTATTTCTTTATTTTTATATTTCTTTAATTATAAATTTTACTTTAAGAATATTTTATTGTTTGTTAAACTTTTATGAATACTGCTATTAACTAATTAAAGTTTATATGTCAATTATTACGTCAAATAAATGTGAATTTTGTCAAATATACTCTCTCGTCCCGTTTATTTCGACTTCCATTAACGGTACATGTAATTCGCTAATTACAGTCGATTGCATGTTACATATATGTCAATTAGGTATATCTGCGTATATGTATGTATATATATGTGCCATAGCGATGGCAATCGATCGTCAAAGCATTCAATGTATTAAAATTGATCAATTGATCAGTTTATATCTAATTAAAATTTACGTTTTCAAATTAAACTTACATCAAAACATATCTTAATCATTGTAACATCAAGTTATTCAAATACAGTATTGAAATATGTTCCGTATATACATTCCGTATATTCCTTGTATATACATATATCAAAATAGCATATATATATATATATATATATATATATATCACTTCAACTGCAAATAAAAGCACAAATTGTTTAAAAATATATGGAATAGACGTTGCATACTACGTTTTCTGTCCTACATATACTATATATACATATTTTCAATTGCAAATCTGAATGTCAATTCAATCCTATTTTTGTTAGAATGTTTAGCGTTGGTCATATGGGACGTAGATATACTGTATACTAAAATGTATATATGTCTAAATGTCACGGAAACTAAAATTTAAATCAATCAGGGTCAAGGAGAGTGCAATTATGAGTTTATAGCTTCTCGATGAAAGTAAATGGTGGAACAAGTCCTGTGTCCGGCAATGCTGAACGATCAAAGACACAAACTTGACGAACTATTGAGCACGCTTCGACCTGATTAATTCTCTCTGGCACGTGCACGACCTCCAATTACCATAAAATACTCTTTGTTCACTATTATTTATAATTGAAGATATTTGAATTAAAATTGTATAAACCAAAGATTAAAACAAAATAACCTAATTGGTATGTTGAGCCAAAAAAATTCTTTATTTACAATAATGCTGTTTGTATTTACTTTACTTTTATATCTTGATTTGTATATAATCATACAATTGTAAATAATTATTATCTTGTTTCTTAAACAATTAGTGCATTAAAGAATTTTAATATAAACAAATAAACTTATATTTTCTTGATATATATTTTTAAGTTATATTTTCTTTACTTTTAATGCTTTAAATCCTATCACAACAAGACTTATTAAAAAATTTAAATCATAGTATTTTCCAGATTAATTCAATCAAAATTAAATTATAATACAATTCAGCAAATCTATTTTAGTTGTATAATTAATAATATATACCTAATTCATTTATCCGTCTTTTTAGATTCAATGCACATTCAGGTTCTTCGCGTTAAAGTGATAAAGGTTTACATAAATCTTTGTTAAAATGCACGTTCGTATTCTGGAGAAGATAAATAAGTCATTAAATGGTCGCGATAGAGCAAATTTTCTTACTTCGTCGCGCTAAATGTGGAAGATAAAACTGGCTTAAAAATTAAGACTTAGCCGTTGAGCTCATAGCACAGTGTTATCCGCGTAATGAATATATATGTAAGAAATATGCAACATAGATAACAAGGTAACCATTTAACTAAAAAACTCTAAGCTTCCGCTAATAATAAGTCTTAACTACCGGCGCGTGCGTCTGCCACATATTCGCGTGTTTATCGGGAGCCCGACTTGCGATGCACAAGCGGATATACACGTTAGACTTCAACCAGATTTCGGTAGTAAATCTGAGTTTACGAGGGGAAGATTCAACGTGCTGCCCAGGGGGCCAACACGAAATTTATGTGTAGCCGTTCTCTCCATGCTACGGTTATGCAGGTAGAAGCAACGCTTTTCTCCCTGATCCGCATTTCGCGCATCGGCCTTTGTAATGCATCGCGAGCGATAGAGGCACCGTATCTCGATTACACTTGGAGTGCTCTTGCCGGATGTTATAGCTGATCGACACCTCGGAACGTTTCACGTGTTCACTGTGTGTGGCATCGTTAAAACGAATTTACAGCTTACCAAGCGCGATTTATGGGTCCAAATCTCGCGATACATTTTCTTGCAAGTTATATGCGAGGCCGCGAGAAAAGGACTACACAAGAAGAAGTCAAAATGTGTATGGAATTCTCGGAATATCGCGTTGAGCTATGCCGGTCGCTTCAGCGGTGACGACTATGTGACCGTGCATGCTGTTATTATTACACTAGCACAGTAATAAAGTAGGATAATTAAAGAAGAAATCTTCGAAATGTAGAGTCGCGTTCTCACTTTTCTTGTAATAGCGAAAACGAAATCACGGTACCATTCTCGTCTAAGATAACAGGGCGCCGAGACCGTTTTGTCAGGATCCTCTTGACGTCGGGAACGTGAGATCGTTATTTCATTATGGTTAATTTGAGACTGAGTGCGCTCATGGGGAGGCCAACGAGATAACAGAGGGATTCCCGTCATTAGAGGGACGCATCTAGTGAAGATTAACGAGCTCTTTGCCGCACAATATCATGTGTGCACGTGCCAAATATAATATTTATTTATGTTTATGCCTAACGCCTCAAAATGCAAATCGACTGAATGCTTTTTATTCAGTCTTTATCAAAGAAGAAGCCAATACGCAAATATTATTGTTGACACTTATCGTTATTATTGTTAACATACCTACGAATATTTTTCATTGACATAAATAAAAGAGCATTGCAAATTAATTTATCCTTTTCTCTAGTTTTACTGTATAACTTTTAAAGATATGAAAAAATAGCTTACTTTTTTTTAATTTATAAAAAATTATATTTGTTATTTATTTTTTCTTAAAGGGCTAAGAGAAAAAATATATATAGATATTTATTAAAATATATGTTCTTATAACAAATAAGAGTTCTAATAACAAATATAAAAGATAAGACTAGGAGAGAATTTTCTTTAGGTCGTAAATTATTACGTATTAATTTTGTAAAGATAAAATAAAGAATAGAGGTTGCTAGTCGTCGGACTATCGATCCACTGTTATTTCTCTTTGCACACTTGTAAATAAATACTTAAGTGAAGCTGCACACACAGTATAACATGATTACGTTTATATAAAAAATTAAAATGTATTGTAACGTTAAATACAACTTGTGATTATTTTTAAGTGCTGTGACTTATGTATCGTAAAATAGAGAGTGATACAAACAAATGAAAAAGTTTCGTGTTTGTATAATATGACACATATAAATAAAATATAAATAAGAATTCATATGTTAGCATCAATATCGGATTCCATGATTGGACGAATTTAGCTGGAAAGGGATAGGGTTGACGACGCAACGCCAATATTGGCTTGGAGGATTGGCTGATCAAGTCGTGTTCCTGAACGGAATCTTGTTTGCTTCACGTAGCTTTTATATTGAATCGCTTGTATTTCGTGAAAATCCCACGTATTGGTTGCTAAATTAGATTAGACAGCATTCGATGGGACAGAATGCGTTTTGTTTCACAACGTATAAGCTTTCAACCTATTGTCTCACGTCTTCCACGTGTTTGCGTGCAACAAATTTGGATATTTAAGATTAATTATTTATAACTTTGAAAGGGTAAAATATCTTGTGTTAAGAAACTATTCTACTATGAATTTAGTAATGAAATTACTACAGTAGTAACATCAGTCACTTTTCTTTAACATATTTTTTTACAAAAATGAAATAACATTTGAAAAAATTATAGTCGTCAAAAAATGAAAAATTTCAAAACTAAATTGCAAAATGACTTGAACAAATTAACTCTAAAATATTATTCCCTGCTGAAATGTATCTCATAACAATCGTGCAGTATAATACGATGTTGATGATGGTTCTAGATAGGGTTAGTACTGAGACGTATCCGCACCAATAGTTACTTAGATTATATGTACTTTCCTTCAAATGCTATCTACAATTGCCATAGTTCAGAGACTGTACACTGGAATTTCAATCTCTGTCAAGTGCATATATATGTAAGAGTATATCTCAACTTCTTAATAGATTTAGAGGAATGTTGCATAAACTTTAATAAACTTATGCAGTACAGGGTATTGCTATTGGCGTTACTATGTTATTCATTGGTTATCATTCTTTTATGGCATTTATCGAGGCCACACGTCTCGCGAATCTTATTATTCATAAATTTTTATACATGTTTTCCTACATCCCCCCGGAAACAATATTTAGAACATTTACACCACGAAACGAGTGGAAACGTATAAAAAAAAACAAAAAAAAACAGAAAAAGAAAGGAAAATCGCGAAGGGGCTCGGCCTCGTAAGATTTATGAGGACCGACGAGGTCTTTGCTGTGGACTCCGTGTGTACTTACGACCCTAAGATATTGCGGTCGTTTCCTTTGGTCAGGCACAAGCCGAGAAAGTCAGTGTGCGCACCGTTCGTCCGACTCCTTTTTGCCCTATGAACGATCGGGCCTCCTATTCCTCTCTGTTTCCCCAACCCTCCCATCAATTCATTGGATTTTTAGCAGCGAATGGTTATAACCGCCACTATCACGTGAAATGTGCCTCCACCAAGTTAAAAATTGGCTTCTAATATGATATATGCCGGTCACCATATGGTCGAAAGAGTGCCGCAAAATGGACGATATTTTCAGTTTCTTCGAATAGCGCTTATTTCCACCTTCTCCCGTTCTCCGATCGATTCCTTTTTCTCCCATGTTCGCCTACGTTCATTCTTACTTTCTCTCCAACATCGCTCTTCTTTCGCAACAGTCTCTCTGTTCTCCCTTGTGCAATCTCCCCCTTTCCTCTCTTTCCACCGTTCTCTAACGTATTATTGGAAAGCGATAGTATTTTCGTGCTGGCGGTTCTCTTATGGCGCGGTCATATTTCATGACCCTATTCTAGAGAGGTGAGAACACGAGCAATGGAGGTGAGGGATAACGGGTGAGAATACGGGTACATTTAATATGCAATTGCCGAGTGGGCTACCGGAGGATAAACCTCTTGAAGAATCGGAGCGAATCACG
The DNA here is from genome assembly GCA_901521435.1 of Crematogaster levior. Lineage (NCBI taxonomy): Eukaryota > Metazoa > Arthropoda > Insecta > Hymenoptera > Formicidae > Crematogaster > Crematogaster levior. The sequence continues at coordinate 449,464 of CABEGB010001302.1, forward strand.
TGGAACCTTCGAGTCACGCTTAAGACGCGATCTAGTCCTCGCGCGTGAGCGACATTTAACTTTCAAGGTTCTTGAAACTTTACAACAGGACATACTTAAGATAACATGATACTTGACTTGTTCACGAGCTAACTCTTTTACATTAAAAAAATAAAATAAAATTTTTCTTGAATGCCTAAATTTTAAGTTTTGTCATAATGTACAACAGAAAATTTATCATTTCGCAACATATACATAATTTGTCGCTTATCTCTTAAAACATTTCTTCTTCAGTTAATTTGTCATAGTTTTGTCATTAATTTTATAGAAGTGAGCAGGAAGAGTTGAATATGTCTAATCATAAAAGTTAATGGATTATATCTTACAGCAACGATTCACTTGTAAAATCACAGTATTGAAACCACGCAACTTTTTGAATTCTTATCAAACTAAGTACAAAATTATACGAAGAGGAAAGAATCTTGGATCTAACTCAAACGCAGGGAAAGGGAGAAATGAGGAGGATAGAGATCTCTTCGTTGCCAATTCAAATTAAACGAGGCCGATTAATCGCATTTAATTGCACAACTTGGGACAAGCTATTAATTCCCGTTTAAGAGAGTGGAATTACCAATCATTAAGTAGATCCAGTTGTCATCTAGTCAGATTTTCCTTTCTATTATACTTTTATATTTAATGTACAAAAAATATACTCCCATGCATTGTATGTAAGCATACTCTGCAGTAACAAAAATTTAATTTTGATGACATAAACATAAAAATAAATAATTTCTAAAATCTTATTCTACAAATTTGTAAAACATTATAATAGTGAATCAGAAAGATATATAAAATAGTGAATCAAAGATATCGTAGAAAGAAAAATATTATTTATATTCAAATTTTTTTACACGTGTATATAATCTATATTACTTTATACTTTTCGAAGCTTTATTTATATTATTTTTATCTTAATTTACACTTAATATTTTTGTAACTCTTTACAGTTCTATATGTGTGCGCGCGTGTGTGTGTGTGTGTTCATAAAAAATATTATGTATAAAGAATTTTACGATACAACTTTAAAATTATGCAAATCAAAAGGCGTAAATATATAAATTAGTTGTCTAGTCACTTTATTAAAAAACAAAGGATTTATACAAAGGATTTATTATATAATTGTATAGAATCAAATTATGCCAGTAATAAATAAAACAATTTAATTGTTGTTAGTAAACTTTTTGATACGGAAAATTAAAATTAGAGAGTGATACGGGTGCGGGCGAAATAAGACTGCAATAAAGATGAATAAACGAAAAGTGGAATACGTAGAGACATCGAAGAAATATAATTTATTTATGATAGCCGGTGCGGGTGATAAAAGTCTTAGCAAACGAGACTGAAATTGAGCCAGACATTGTTCTTTATTACGGCGGAGACTAGTCGGTGTTCGAGTGGTTTGCATAATGCATTACGTTTGGCACCGGAATAATTAGAATTTTTATTTCACCTTTTTTCCATTTCATGGAGTTATCGATCACCGAGAGTGATTTATGTTTTCAAATAAGGTAATTTTAATATAGTTTGTATAGAAAATTTTAAAAAGTAATCTATTTACAAGTGCTACAAACAAATTATCATAATTTGAATGATACAATTATTAAATAATTTCATATTTAATAATTAAAGATTTTATATTATATTAGTTGCTAAAATATATAAAATACAATAAATACAATAAATATAATAAAATAAATAAATATAAATTTATTTTTACTTGAATGTACAAGAATAAAAAATCCATACATATCTTGATGTATGTGTTAAAAAAAATTATTATTGCTTGTGTAAATGTTGCACTAAAACACATAATTTAGAATTTCTATTTTGTATTGCATTAATTTTATCAAAAAAATAAATCGCGCGATATGTTTGCTTTGATGATTAGTCCATACTGAGAAAAAAATAATTGATCCAACTAAATCGATTTATCACGGGCTGCCAAATAAATTTTCATTTGGGACAAACAAAAATTTCCTTGTCCAGACTAAAAATTGTTGAACAGACTAAACAATTAGTTAGGATAAAAAATTTCGTTATTATTGCTTTAGTTGAACGGTTTAGTTAGATCAACTACTTTTTTCTCAATTCACTTCGATACACTTGTTACTGTGATATAAGTTACTAATAAAAAATATCACAACAATTACTAATAAATTACGCGAATTTTAATTTGTTAAGCACTTAAAAAAAATGATAATACTTAATACAATAATAAACGAAATAGTTCACATCCTAGTTCTCTCTCTCTCTCTCTCTCTCTCTCTCTCTCTCTCTCTTCTCTCTCTTTCTCTCTTTCTCTCTCTCTCTCATCTGATTTATACATATTTAAATATCATTAAGCAGCCATACACGGACATACATATTTGATATAATAAATACTTAATCGATATGTCGCTTGCGTTGTATTAGACATATATTAAAAATAACATGTCTTTTTTTAATTCAAAATATTATGCAAAACGATTTCAGGAACCAATTAATATCCCTTATTTATCCTTGATTAAAATATTTTATTTATTTATAGATATTTATTTATTTATAGATTAACAATTTTTTTTTATAGATTAACAATTTTTTTTACTTATTTATTTAATAGTTTGGCATAAACAATTAAAAATTTTACTTCTTCAAGTTAAACTTAGATTATAGCGCGATTGATACCTTCCTTGCGTAATTTATACGATAACGTATTGCAGCTATCTAAAACTTAGCATGGATTCAGAATATTGCGCGCGGAAATGATCTCATCGTAAAGATTGCACAAGGACGGCATGCAGAGTCCTCCGTGTGAAGTGACCTCGTCAGATCGATTCAATTCCAGGCGATGAGCGACGTCGAGGAGAAGAGCGAACAAAACTAGACGAGCTCGCCTGCCGATCTCTTCCATCTCGACGAGAGAGGATCAACGCCGGATAATAGGACTTTTTGACATGCGAGAGACTACGGTTCTACTGGATGGGCCTAGGGAAAAAAATCGCGCTTATTGCTGACTCCGCGGAAACGACTTACGCATTGCTGCATACAAAAATAATATAACGCGAATTCTGGTATGTAATGTCAGCCTTCACTTCATATTTTTAGTTTCATTGACTTATTCAGATATGTATTGCGTGCTATATCATTTTCATTTTTTAATTATACGTTGCTCGTTTCAATAACTATATCGGTAGGAAAGAGCGTTGTTTTGAAGATTAATTACTAATATGCAATAAATACCAAATTATGCAGATGCAAATTATATAGGACAATTAGGATCATTTTTTTACAATTTGTAATTAATTAGAGATTTTCAGTAATAAGTGTTTATTCTAAACTGACTAGTTTATTCTAAACTATATTACAGAGATTTTGTAAGAGACACAAAGTTTTAAGTAAACAACAGAAGATGCTTATTCAATCCTTATAACTACGTGTATATACATATTATATGAATAACGAAACTGATACATTAATCAAGTTTAATTAAATAGTATCAAATATATATGTGTTCATTTGCGTATGTACTTATTATATATTTCTATATTATATATTTTTATTTTAAATCTTATACGTTCAAACAAAAATAAATTTTACCTAGTGTATTTAAGCAATATAAATAACATTATGTGTAATATCCAATTATCGGAATATAAAATCTTTTATTATCATTTGCTTAAATATTATTTTTTATTATATAAAATATATTATATAAAAAAATATATGTATATTATATATAAAATATATTATATAAAAAAGAATGTGGAATCGTTTGTTTTTAGTCCCACAATTTTGAAACTGATTGTGTGTCAAATGATAAATTATGGTAAAATATTAATTACAAAAAATTTTTAAGTTGAGCCGAGAATCGTTTCAGAGATATAAGGAGATCAAAGTTAAAGTTCATTAATGCGTCATATGCTTTGAGACACAAATTTTTATGTCTAGTCCGATAATTGAACTTCGGTATCCGGAGGATTTGCTGACTGCTAACAATTTAAAGTCAGATTTTCTCCACCTCCAATGGAACCAATTTTTCACCTTATCTTAAAAATTTTTTGTAATTGATGTATCATTATAAAGTATCATTTAATACACAATTTAATTCCAAAATTGCAATACTAGAAACGGACGAAAAAGTCACTGATTTTTGGGTTATTTTTATTAGAATTCACTCATTTAGCAACTAGATTATTATTAACAATAAAAAATCGACCAATAGCTAAAAAATTAATTAATGCTATTATTTATCGACTTACAAATATATTAGCACGATGGGAAACATTGATCAAATTTATCTCAACCCTAGAATTTTAAACATGGATAAATGTTACTCAGCACTTTTTTATTTAATCATAGCTCCCGAAAAAATAATCGAAATTCAATGCTTTTTTAAAATGTAGTGATGTAGATGTGTAGAAAACATCAAGAAAGATAATTTTATTTTTGTGTGAATAATATTTTTGTGACTAAATAATGTTGACAAAGTTATAATAAAAAAACGAAACAAATGTTTCTTTAAAATTTACATAGTTTTTTAAGTAATCTGCGTAAATTTTATCCAAGGTTTAGGATTCTAGGATTAATAACGTTCAATTCTGATGAACAAATATTTAATTATAAGGAATACACGTGTGTAAATAGTGTTATTCTGATTGTAACAGTTAAATCCAATTTCGACATGACTTGCTGGAGGAAAGAGAGGAAAGGAAGTGGAAGCTCAGAGATAGAATGAGACTCTCATACTCGCGCGTACATTCTCGTATAAGATCCGAATTGAAGTCTTTCCCACAGGGCTACAGGAGACACTTTCGAGATTACTTTCTTACCTGTCCAAAACGAATTGATCCAAAAACCATACGGCACTTTCTGTCTGTTGCATTATTTTCGCCGAATATCCAATCGTAGTGAGAGCCGATGAAAAATTGCTTTATGCAATTTTAGAAATTGATTCCGTTAGTTTATACATATCAACTTCGACATTTGAGTGAATGCCAGTTACGTTATTTTTAATTTGATATATATAATCAATAACTGAAAGAGACCCTAGAAAGAGACATTTTTTCAGCAAGATATAACGATAGTTTTTTAATAAAAATTTTTTATATTATTATAATTACATATCTATTTAATAAAGGAGGTAAAATATATATATTTTTTAATAGTTTGTTATGTTATGTACAAAATACGTTTTTTAAAAATAATCTTCCCAATTATGATTATAATATCATCAGCTCTTTTGTCCTAGAAACATAATTTCTAATGTTTCTTTTATGTTTTATAATGTTTAGCGAGAAAGAAATCCTGAAAAAAATGTATATCTAACAATATTTATTTTGAGCAAAAGATGTAAATATAATGATATTTTTATGAGTATTAATTTTTCAGCTAATGTATTTCTTATGAACGGTTTACCGTACGTAATTCAGACATAATGTCCCAAGAATAAGTAGTGCGACTTGTAGAGCAGTCGATCCACTAATTCAATTAAAGCCGAATAGAACATCAATTTTGATATTCGGGCTGTCAAGAAGTGTTCTGAACACGTTCGTACGATCGGTAATGGCCGTTCAGGGGTGGAGAATAGGAGACTGTGCTAACTTCCGTGAGTCGATAATGTTCCATAATTAGTAACTACCAAAATGTCGAGGTAAGGGAGTGATATATATAGAGTTGGGTAGCCATCGAGGGATCGTCGTATCGAGAAGGCAATCATCGTCATAGTCGCCGTCGAATTATTTATTATTATAGTCTCTATCGTTACGAACAGAACAACTGCAATAAGTCTCATCAAAGTCTCTTAATGTTTCGCTGGTTTAGTGGTAAATGTCTAGTGTGTTATAGATACAGTTGTACATCATAATTGTCCAACTATGGATTATATGATCGCGCAGTGAATCGTTTCTTAACTATACCATCGCTATGCTACGTGCCCATTTCTCTCCCAAGAAGAGAAAAAAATGGTACAGGAGCTGATTGATCGTTCACCATGCGTCCGTCTCGATTCGCTGACCACGCTCTTTTTTCCAACTCTTTTTTTTTTAATCGCCAGTCATTTTCTCGCCGACTGCATCGATATGTATGCGCATGTAACCACGTTTGCCCGCAGCGGCAATCCTCAGTTGAAATACACAGCAGGCCAAATGCCGGATTTGCAAAATCGCATGGGCGTAAATAACCGCGAAATGAAACGCAGAGAACCTGTTTGTCGGAATCCTCCGCTGGGATTGATGCACTTTGTTTTTTGCGGCGTGTCACTCGGAAAGAGCAAAACTTTAAATCACGAAACATACTATTCTCGCAGTGTAAATTTTTAACTTGCTGAAGTTCCATTTTAATTAAAACATAATTCAATTTTTCCATTCGCTCTCTCACGATACGTAATACAAAAGAATTAAGGTGCAATATTGTCAAAGTTTAGCCAGAAACAATTATAGATAAATAATCAACTCTAGATTAATCAAAATCGATCATTAAATAATACGTAATAAAATGTTCTTTGTGGATATGTTTCTCACATATCCTATTTATTCATTAGTATATCCCCTACTAATATATAGTACTTTTAGTACATAGTACTCTTAGTTTTACTTATTAGCACCTACGCTTTAATGCAGCCTTAGCACGGGATGCAACAGCTCGTGACCACTTCGCATTCATTTGGTTTGCCTATCACGTATGCCAAGCAGTGGGCGTACCTTTTTTCAATGCAAGGGTACCATTGTCCTTATCAACTAACCATTACAGAATCCAAGTTGAATTCAGCGTAATTTCGTTACAATGTTTCATTATAAATTTTTCAATAAGGATAAATATCATTGATTACAAACAAAGCTTTTAAATGGATACATAATATTCGAATTTTGATATTACTATAAATCAAATTTAAAAGTGTATAATTATATATTTTTATTTATTTTTGAAATAAATAAATAAATGAATTTGAGTTCTTTCTCTGAAACACTGAATGAGCCAACTCACATCTAAATGTTATATCAACTTTCAGATTTCGTATCAGTTCAAAATTAATCAAAATCTAATCTTTAATAACCAATTCATATCTATCGATCTTAAAATTCATCTTCTTTATTTAATAGAAATACTAATTATATAACAAAGAATAGTTTATAAGAAAACCAACACAGGTGAGAGAAGGTTTTGAAGAAATATTGGCAATAGCATAGATGTTGTACTCTTTTTCATGTCACTATGGAAAAAAGTTTGTGAACCGTGTAGCATTTGTCTCTTCTTAAGTTTGGCAAGAAGATCGATCGGTGCTACAGTTACAAGAAAAAGAAAAGAAAAGAAACTACTATTATAATATTTTATTTTTAACTATTTACTTTAAATTACGTCCAAGGCAAACCATATACGAATGCTATATCAATTAACAATAGAATAAAGTTAATTATTAATAGAACAATAAACTTAAACCAGTCATGTGATATCATGTAATATTTGCAATTAATCTTTGTAATTTAGCATTAATTTATTACAGATCGCATGGAAATCGTTTTATAGTATATTTACAATATATAAGCAAGCGCAATAATTTTAATTAAAATCTCAATAAATGTGTTTGTATTTAATGAGAGAGAGAGAGAGAGAGAGAGAGAGAGACATATAACTTATAAAGTTACCGATTCTAATTATTGTAGTAATATTTACCTCTTCAGTTAAAACTAAACAAATTTTTAAAAAGTTGCCATATAATCATTTAGGAAATACACGACGTTAAGTACACTTTGTGTATATATATACATATAATAGATATGTATTTATGACATTTATTCTATACATTGTACATATTACCGGTCGAAAACAGCAAAACTACTCCAATTGTTGTCATTATTGTACCGCCGTTTATTACTTTTTACTATTCACGTATTTACTATATGACTTTCTGCCGCACACCTTTCGCCTCTTTACATCATGAAAAAGAATAATAAAAAGCAACGAGTTGTATAAGTTGCTCTCATCCAAAAAATACCTGATCATTTTACATAAATATATATAAAATATACAATATTTATGAAAGTAAGATAGACATGTATAATACATCTATATTAATTATATAATATAAAACTTAATAATGTCACAGATAGTGACTTCAAAGAGAAATGTTGGAATTATTTCCTCTTCAATTTCGTGCAATATGGAGAATATTATCTGATATCAACGTATAATAATGTCCTTTTAAACTTAACAATGCATGCACGAATAATTTTTTAATTCAGTACATTGTCTACATCCATGAATCAATACAAAGCACGAGTTGTTTAATGATAATTTAATGGTAATTTAATTTGCATACATCATATGTTGTACATAATTTTCATGTAGTTAACTGTAATTATATATTTTAATAAAATGATCGAAATATAAACATAAAATTATTTTTAATATTATTAATATATGAACCAAAATTTTACATATGCATATATACAGGTATATATACATTTCTGCTTAATCATATTTTAAAGATTATTTTACAGCGTTTTGACGTAACGTATAAATTATTTAATATTTCATAAAGGAATATTGATTGTGTTATTTTTAAATTTGTTATTACATTTAATTACATTTAACCAATCGATAAAAATTATACAACAAAAAAATATAATATATGAAACTTCATCTATTGCAAAAATTTTGAAACATTAACTTCCATGCATGCTCGTAAAATTGTCTATAACTGTAATATTACAACATTTAGTAAGATTTGTAAATATTCTTCCCAATACTCTTTTGAAAAAAAAAGTATGAAAACAACATATTTCATTTGATTTCATGAAATATGTGCCATATGATATTATTCTCAACTAAAATAAACAAATATTATTTGCTGCCGTAATATGTGAAACATGTTTATTATAATATGTCCTTATTATAATACATCAGCAGCTAAAATTAGTAAAATCGTTAAAAATGAAAATTGATAAATGCAATATATTTTCCACAGAAATTTATTATGACATCACTCATTCTCATGTTAATTATAAACTAATTAAAATTAAATATATATAATTTATTATAAATATGATCGTTCGATAATTAAATAAAATACTCCATATATACAAAAGAATTTATTAATTATCCATACTAACTATAATTTTAAAATACATAATTATAAATTTTAATAAATACTATTTATTTATTAAGTATTTTAAATTTACTATTTATTTAATAAAGTATTTTAAATTTTACCAATATTATATTTTCGAAATATAAGTATAATAGAAGAGCAAAAACGAACTAGCTGGATGACAGTGCTAAAAAAAGTAATTTTAAAAATAATAATTGAATACACACGATGATAATAGATAAAAGACAAACGTTTCGACTTTAAATGAAGTCATCCTCAGTGTTGGTTAACAAAAACGTTTTACAAAAAATCTTATCTGCTAGAATTACGATCTTGCGTCCGTGGTCAGTCCTCAAACGCAGTAGTTTTTCTTCTCATTATGCGTCCCAAAGCATAGCTGAAAGTTCGAGCTCAATTTATCGAATATATAAACAAATCGGTAGATGTTGCTCTGCCAAATGTTTCAAAACGTATGCCTTAAAGTTATAAGTTATTCTGTGTTTGAGGACTGACCACGAACGCAAGATCGTAATTCTAGTAGATAAGCTTTTGTAAAGCGTTTTTGTTAACCGACACTGAGAATCACTTCATTTAAGTCGAAACGTTTGTCTTACTATCATCGTTTGTATTCAATTATTATTTTTAAAATTACATATTTTTGTTCTGTCATCCAGCTAGTGTTTTTGCCCTTCTATTATTAAAAAAGCACGAACATTATACTCAATTTATTGTATTTTTCAAGATATATTGAAATTTATCTTCTTACAAATTGCGAAATACTTTTTAAAAATCTAAACTATAACCTTTAAATATTTAAAATTATGTGTTAAATCACACATATATACACATACATATATGCACATACATAAATAATTAATAACACTTACCTTTCTCTCGCAAGAAAATTTTCTTTCCTTTCAATCTTTTCTTTTCAAGAAAATACGGAGACATGTAACAAAAAAATCAAATCTGCAAGATAAATAAAAACACGTTAATAAAAATGTAGCAAAATTATTGCGAATGTGACATTGATTACAGGATAATTAAATAGTCGACTTATTGCAAGGATGTTTATTAATAAACAATGCGTGCATAATGGCAGTCATGTACTTGATTTATTAAGATATACAGGCCGACAGTTCCACTATCTATATCTAATCATCGGTATGCGTGTCATTCGAGACGCTGCACCCGGTACATAAAAATCGTTTGCCATAGTGAAATCGTCGGACATGATACATTAATAACATTATCATAACTTAATTTGAAATATAGCTACGATCGCTGCAGCCTCATTGGTATTCTACTAAACGACGTTATCGTATGAATATCGCCGTATTATCTCAAACAGTATATAATATTCACAACACTCGCCTTCTACACTCGATTTAACAAGCGCAGCCTCGAGTCATCCTCTCAAAGACGACGATCCAGACTGATCACAGCACAACGTATCTACAATATTTACAGAATTAATTAGGGAAAGGCGCATAACATGTCACATCCGTTTCGCCTGAGATCGAACGGCATGATGGCAATTTATGATCAGGTACAACGTAAGAGGAGATTCAAAGTGGTTGAAGCGTCGCAGAGCATTCTCTTCGTATATGCCCACAATAGCCGTACACTCGCGTCACGCGATGGACAAAACGAGGAGTGAAAAATAGGAATTTGCGCGAATATGAGTACCGCTTTCGGAGATGCCAATCAATTTCCGAGAATAGCGATTCGAGAACGTGAGAGAAATATTTATATTTATTTATGTCCTATATTCAACATTAATTGTAACAAGAGAGTACGCGTTGCGCTTTTCCTGATTGTTATTGTTTCTGATCACCGCGTTCGTGATAGAAACTACTTGGCTCCCTCGAAATGTCATAATCGCGCAAAAAGAAGCCACGAAGCTCTCTGCGTCACCGTCGTCGATGATTCGAGGCTACTTGATGTCTAGCGTTAATTCTTTCCCCAGAACACACATACTCGGGCGTGAACTTACAGATTTCCGTCGGACTCTGTCTTAGCAGTCTCGCGCCTCGCAAAACGCATGTGAGAACATACGTTCGAAATATACTTGCACTCTTTATCAATCAAACAGCTAATTACGAGATTACCGAGAGATGCGTCTCGACATAACTACGATCTGTACGTATGTGTGTACATATCTATATATATATGTATCTATATATATATATATATATATATATATATATATATTTGTTTATTTATATTTTTATGGATTTATGCATACGTATATGTATGTTTATTGAATACAGTTCCCTTTCTCATGATATGGCGAAAACGCGTGCTTAACAAAAGATGTCGATGAGAAGGTATGTGAACTCTTGGTCTTTAAAAAGAAAACAATTAATTAGCCCCTAATGTTATTGAACAGCTCATGCGAATTATGACAAATGTACATAACGTTTCGTTTCGCATGGTATATCGGAATCCAATGAAAGTGAGTGAAAAATATATCGGGGGCATATATGTTACGGATGGTCGATCAGCGTTTGTAGAACGCTACATTAATACGCGGCCAATCGTGAATCGAGATATTTTTTTTTTTTTTTAAAGGATAGCGTGTTACGAGGGAAATATTATGGAGATCATGCTAGAATGAATCCGAGTAGATTTGCCGTTTTATCCAAATTATCAAGCTTCGCTAATCTACACTCTGCTTCGATTAGTAGAAAAGAAGAGGCGGACACGAGTGCCGGGCGGGGATCTTCAGTCTTCCTTGAGATGTCCCGAATTTCCAGCGAGAAGTCTCGGTTTCCTCGCCGCGGTCTAAGTGTATTCCCAATCCCCAAAGCTATTCAGTGCGGGATCACCCAATGGAAGGACATAGCGGGTGACGGGTCGCTCTCAATGTATGCGCCGCAGCATTTCTCCTTGACGTTTCCGTTCAAGAGAGATCGTCGAAACGGTCGCGAAACGCGAGAAGCTTGTCCGTGTATAAGGGAACTGAGTCGGGTTATCTTCACCCGAGCGCCGATCAGTCGAGAAAGCCTAAACGTAACTTCGTACTCACCGCATATATACTTACACAACATATTATATATATATATATATTTCATATATTTATATATTCATATATATTTTATATATATATATATATATATATATATATATATACATATATATTATATATATATATATATCTATCTTCTTTGCGCTCTTTTTCTCTCTTCTCTCTATATAAGTTTACTTTTTTAGTATGAAAATAATTTCAAGCGCGGCCCGTTTCGTCGCACTCGTCCGTCATTTGCCCGGAGACGGCGCACCGGAAACCGGTAATCGTGCGCGCACCGGTTGTCTCCGGCCCGGTTACCGACCAATAAACACTAGAACTGGAAGCCCCGTTCCTGCGACGTGAGAATCACCTTCGGATGGCCGGTAGCAGCAATGACAAGAGGCTCGAAGAGAGGTGAAGGACGAGCCACGCACGATGGGACACACCCGGGCTCTGGACGTCCGGTATCTCGCCCGGTGGCCTCATCGACGCTGGGTAATCCCTATCGTAGTCTGGAAACAGACAAAACTACGCTGCGGTTGTTCCAGCGGAATGGGACACTTATGTGGGCATAATAAAGAAACCATTCTTTTTCGAATATAATTTCTAATTTGTTCCCGAAAAGAAAAGCTACGGAAAAAAAATAAAATAGAGAAAAAGATCGGAATAAGAGATATTATTGCTTTTTTAATCAATTCTGGATTATATCTGTATCAACTACCGGATTAGAGTAAATAGACACGCGATCATAGATCTCCAGAGACATCGTTATAAATTTAAATATTTATAAATAATTTTACAAAAAAAGTGTTACGTTTACGTGCTTGAAGAGTTTATAAATGTACGTATATATTTAGGAAATCAAAAAAATATGTTACATATCACATTTCATGTCATTACATATCGGAAATTATATTTCTATCTCATGTTCCTACGTTTTCTTTTACCGAAATATATGATTTGCTGTTCTTGACAACATTAATAATTCAATACAAATGAGCATACAAAAACCTAAAATATCTCTAAAGGCTATGCATTGTCCTCTGTAAAATGCGTCACAGTGAAAATTGTAAAATTGAAGAACAGGTAAAAGGTTTTTAACGAATGCGTGTGTTAAATGGATTTAGTTGCCGTAATAGCTTCTATTTATATATGCGATGAAATTCATTTATGTGTCGGTCATAATAATATATTTTTTTTTATATAAATATATTATACAGCAGATTATTCAACTCGTTATGCAACGGAACAAGCACAAGATCGAACAAGAGAGAAATACGTGCGAAATAATTATTCGCAAGCGTAACTATCTAACTATTCTAGATAGATAGTTTATTTAATTCAAGCTACAGATTACTTTTGATTGGATTTGATTAACAAGTTTTAAAAAATTTGATCGATTAATTCTATGTACAATATTCTACGTTCAATTATAAACTGTTTTCAGAATATTCGCCGTGAAAATTCTTAAATATAATATATTTTGCTGCAGACTATACGCTGGAAATGGACATTTAATCAATATGCAATAGAATCATTTAAACCTGTCCATCAACTTCCGTCCCAACACGGACTATGCCATCCAATTGTATTTGCAACGGAAAGAAAACCGTTATTGTTTTAAAAAGAAATATTATGAATTATTTATTTTATAAATAAATTATTTATTTATTTTATAAATAAATAATTTATTTATTTCATAAATAAATATATTATTTAAAAATATACATTTGAAACTCGAATTTTACTTGTTTTTTATCACTAATAAACTTAAAAATTTGTATATTCAAAAATTTTGTTTCTCTTATAAGCGTAAATCCTAAGCAAATGACGTACATCCATCTACAGTGCCAGTTACGATATCCGTGATAGAAATATAATCTAGTATTTATGTACTCCGTGAAAGTCTTAAATATCAGAAATATATAATTTTATATATAATTTTTTTTTATATACAATTAAGAAAGATCGAGTGCTGTTAATAACAAAGGAGGCAGTTTTATTCGTCAACCAAGAAGTAATATTCTTTCACTCCGGTCAATGGGGTTAGCCGTAGGGTAGAAGACCATCGGAATACCATCCGCACTTTGTGTGTCATCGCGAACACCACCGCCGTCGACACCGCGTTTTGGACAAACTTTCTTGCTTGTATTTTCACGTAACGTGGGCCGCCGTTTACCAGCTGCGCGGCGCCCGGAACAAATAGTTGGTAGCGCTTGAGAATACGCGAAAATCGTCAAGCTCGGCGGCTCATTTCCTCGGTGGCCTCATTCTCGGCACGACCGTATACATGCACGTACGGTAACGAGCGGATACGGAAGATAAATACGAAGAGTTGTTGCGGATAATGCGAAACGAGGGGGGACAAAGAGAGGTAGAGGAGAGCCGAGAGCCCCCCGCTCGCGCGCGTCCGGGAATTAAATTCGAGCGAACTCTCGGTTCTACCGGAATTTCTACGATGTTCAACTCGCACAAATCCCTTTTTAACGAGATAAAACCCTCGGCGATGAGGAGCGGCCAGGCCCCCGAGAACGCAGGAAGGGTAAATTCATTTGAGATTAAATACATCCGACGTCTGTTAAATCGGCTCTTATCAGTCGTTACCATCAAAGAAACGCCGGATGAAATGTTACTGGATTAATTGCGACGCCGCAGTATTTCGCAGATGTGTCTTGCGAGCTTTTTCATTTGTTATGTGGCGAGAAGAGCGATGAGACACTAGTGAGATACGTAGCTAGGAGCTGCTAAGCGAAGCGCGTCATGATATATCGTGCTCAGCTACACTTAAAGTCCGTAAACTTTAATAAGGTTTAAACAAATTTTTACGCTCCAGTACGCGAAAGGAAGTAATTTTCACATGACTTTGCAAACAAAACAAAATTATACATGCTTTCTTATAATCTTGTCCGATGATCAAAACAATTAAAAATAGAAAAGAGTCCTGATACAGAACTACACCAGGCGTGAATTAACCCTTAAATAGATTTAATGATAAGTGTATTAATAAAAGAGATAAATTTATCATTTAGTTTCTGAAGAGCATATAAACAGTTATCGATAAATTTTATAAATATCTACTGTATGAGGTAGATTGAATAGTATGCAGACGTCAGAAACTTTAGAAAAAGATCCATTTTATCCGATTAAATTCACATCTACCGACAGAAACTTTTATTGATTGTCCGAACTTTGATAAATGAATTGAAGTCGAATCAACATCGCCACCTGTGGCACTAATGTATAGTCAGTAATGTTATAGAAACGAATATATCAATGACGGTAGGCCATACATCAGAATGTTCAGATCATTGTGGTGATAAAACTTCATGACCCCGATTTGCCTTAATGACTTCCACCCACGGCATTATCGAATAATCTAGGATCTATTCCCTTGTAACAAGTTACATTTATTAACAGCAGTACTATCTGGGTAAAACAAAACTTTCATTTATTTCAAATTGTTCCATCAAAATTTTAAAACTAGATCATATTAACAAAAAATTATAAAATTATTATAATACCGCCTACTTAACAAATGTTAAACATACAATATTCCTACAAAAATACCTATATCATGTGCATAGACTATGATAATCCGAAATTTTATTTTTTAGATATTAATATTAATTAAATGGTAAATAAGTTTTTCAGTTATTATTATTATTATTATCATTATCAGTTTCAACTCGGAGTTTAAACTTAAATAAATTATTTTATTGGAGAATTTTTCTTGATATTTCTTAGAAAGCAGATATTTAGAAAGTTTAGAACGATATTATCGAAATTTGTTCTCTGCAAAAAGCCAGAATGTAACGACTTGAGAAAAATGTCCTTTTTTGCTTTTTTCCTAGCACTAGCAGATAGTCGTCCCAAATGCAGGGCGTTTCTCGAGAGTAGTTCATCGTGCCCCTTGGCTTGCCCGCCAGAAACGGACGTCGAAACCGCACGTTCGTTCGGAAAAAGTTATTCCCACCTACCAGTAAAATCCACTGTACGTGACTTTCCGCATGGTCGGCGACAGACGAGTCATTTTCCAACACTTTAACAACATCTTTACTGGCGCTTTAGTCTATACATTCTCTTACCATTGATTATATTTCAGTGGCTTCGAAATTGCTTGAAGGTATTCAAACTTCTGATTAGTTACAACGAACGCTAAAATCGTTTGGCCACTTATCGAAGATACGTCAATAACTTTTACCAATTGATTTATAGCGCAATAAAAATTATCTGCTGTACATAAGTTTAATTTAATAATATTAGATATAATAGACATATTTACATAGAAGTTATTGTCTCTCTCACTAATCTACATAATAAAATGACCAAGCTTACTCTCATTTAGACAAATTAATTTTTGTAAAATATTATGTTGCAATCACATTTCTTTAATTAAAATTCAATCAAATGTATGCTGTCAAAAGTTGAAATACGTGTGTAAATCTATATCATTCTACATGTATTATAATTTGTAATTTAAATTCGTATATATTTTAAAATGGATATTATTTTTGTAACAACGGATAAGAAGCGATTATTGTAAGAAATAGTCGAACATTATACAATTACAATTGCACACGAGACAATAATTCAATCGATTTTTGAAAGAGGAGAAGGAAATGATATGAAGCGAGAAAAAATAACGGAGGAGTTTGCTTTCTCTATTTCCTCTTTTCTACTTCCTAATACCGGAGGCAGCAGACGGCCGCGGGTCAACGCAGCTCGTTTTTCATTAATTGAAAGTAAACTTCAGGAAGGGAGAGCTGGCCCGACGCTCGAGGGAATCTTTGAACAAAGTCATTCCAAGTGAGTTTTGAACTTGCATTCTGCCGCCAATCTCCGTCAGCTGGCTTGTATAATATAAAGATCTGTGAAGTGCTTAAAGTCGTTAACGCGCAAAGTCTACCTTTTGCAATAGAAATCAGAATCTATGAAAACATCGCGAGAAACAATCTGTGTAAACAGATTTTATGTGCTAAGATTTTATGTGCTTTTATGTGCTACACTTACATGTATTTAACTAAACTATCATTGTTTGAAAAATATCAAATTCTTGCAAAGTAAAACAAGTAACGATCTTCTGTCGAGCAATGTAATTGAATGCCTCACACTAGAACACATCAACTGTTATTGTGGTTGAAATTCAGAATCTGGGGATAATAAACTTGTATGTAGGATTTACGTGAAAATGTCTCGAAGGACATCTTATAATCCCTTACAGCTTAAACCTGATTAGTACAAGAGCATTTATAATAAAGCACAACAGTATAACAATAAATTTGTATGTACAATAGAATTATAATAATACAAATTATTTTATGTTTATCAAAATGAGAAAGATAATTACTCAATACTTTTTAATAAAAAAATTAATGAAATTCACTAAAAATTTGAAATAGAAAACATCAGTTACTATCTTTTTCAGTTAATGTTGAGCAAAAGTTTTCGTTGAGACTTTTAAACTTATCAGTTATTTTATTTATAGTGCGGTTTTATTTAGATTCGCAAAAATTTGATAATTATTTGGCGTAATTATTCATGACTTTTGCTCAATAAGCTTAAGCAAACAGCCAGTTAACGTATATCCTCACATTGGATTTTATGACAGCATAGGAATGACCGCAAAATCCTTCCCGGTCAATAAAAGGGACTGAGTAACGCGACGAAGTAATTCGCTCGCGGATAAAGTGGATCACCGAACATTGCCAATTTAGTGGATTTTCTCTCTTAGGCTCTTTCTCCTCCTTCCCGATCGTACAGCGTTGACGAGGTTTTAATTACGCTAATTATTCGAACGACATGGCGGTTAGATGGAACGTGTATCGTCGTGGGAAATGCCTGAGCTCTACGCGGAGCGTGTTAAAATAGATATTTACTGACCTGGATTTCGCCATTCCTCGACCTCGTAGTCGATAGGTCGTTGTCGTGATTTCTTGTTACTGTTTCTACCTAAAATGCATTACACAAAGGCGGTTTTACATTGGTGCTCTACGGTAAGCTGCTGCGAACGAGGAGTGGAAACGGATGGTTTTACTTAGGAATCGAGAAATAAATAAATGCCGGATTTCTCTCTCAGAAGCTTCGCTCGATCCTGAGTTAATACGTTATTTTACCTAATTCGAGATCCACATTATACGCTTCCGGTTTAAACTAATACCATTACCTTACCGCTTAATTTAGATCACGATGTATCTTTTCTACAGCTGTCCTACATTTACACGTTCTTATATATATATATATAACTTACCATTACTTTGTTCTTTAGTTTATATCTGTATTTGTTTTATACACACACACATATATATATATATATATATATATATATATAACAAATACAGATATAAACTGATAAACAATATTAATATTTAGATAGTTTTAATTACCATTCTTATGCGCTGATGTTGCGTAATATGGCGGCTGTGTCGTGGATGTTGTCGATGGAGCTGGGATTTCTGCGTTAAAGTAAGTATATTTAATATTAAATTCGCGCAAGAATATATTATATAAGATTGCAGTCTGATGATGATAACGTAGGCTGATAGATTTAAATTTGATATTGAAAATAGACACAAATATGTAAGCATCATAGTATGGAAGTTTACTAGATTTCACAAGTCCGCTATGCTGAGACATGTTGAAGCGCGTCTACGATTGTTTTCGCGTGGGTCGTCGGTTAAACTTCCCTCTACTATTAGCATTGTCAAGAAAACAACACATTTCGGAGTTTCGTCATAAAACTTCACAAACTTCCACGTCCTATCATGTTTATTTACTCTCTGCTTTCGTGTATTATTCAAAATTGGAATTCTTGCAAGTTGCTATATCAATTTCATATTTAATAATATTAATAATAATAATAATGTAAGAACTTTAATAGGAAGGGCTTTTGATGATTGCTTTATATCTAATGATTATATTTGATACAAATTTTAATGAGCAATTATGATTAATGCTCGTAAGAGAAGTACACTCAATCTCGTCTATTGCTCATTAACGGTGAAGGCTCAAATATCTTTTAAGTAACTCACTATTGGAAACCAATTATTTCACCATTAACGCGCAAACATTGACTTCGAATACTCGATCCTAAATAGAACACACAACGTGATATCACTTTGCTCGAAACTTTCAATGCGCGATGCTAAACGTTTTCACTTCGCGAGGAATGTACACATCTTTATCGAATTTTACTTTACTCGTTTACTTGTATCGCATCAGATATACATGTACCGGTATTTTTATTATTATTGTTGCGTGACTTACCATCTAGCTTGATGACACCATCCGTCCCACCGAGAGAATTTTGTGCGACGCATTTATACGAACCGAAATCTTTCGGGCCGACGTTCCTTATCTTTAGCATCATGTATTTGTTGTAACCACTGTCGGTGGCTACCGCCTCGTACTTATCACCTGAAACCGAATTGCCTGTGCCAATAAAACCAGGTTCTCCGGCTTCCATTTAAAGATTGAAAAGAATTGTGAAAATTGTATTAATTGAATTGAAAATTAGAATTGTGATAAAAAGAGAGATTTTAAATGTATATCAAATGCATATTGCATTTTTCATTTACATTCAGACCTTCTAATAATGACTTATTTATGTCTTTATAGTTTTCATATTCATTAATGAGTAAACAGAATTTTGAAGTGTCAAAGTGCAAACTTTTAAGTTACTCTTAAAATAAAATTTATTTGAAATTTATTTATAAAAATATTTTTATAATTTGTACAATTTTATAAGTAAACAAAATATATTTAAAAATATCATATTACCATGTCAGTTTTATTCTTCCTACATGTTGCATGATTATTTTCAGAACAAACATGCAACTAAATAACACTAAATTCTAGATATATCAAATCTTACCAATATGCATATATGGATTCTTAAAATTACCAGAGACTATCATGTCGCCGCGTTCGGTTGTCCAATAATTTATCGAGTTCGGGTAAGCTTCAGTGTGACATTCAAGAGTAACGTCTTGTCCAATATACGCTCCTTCCAACTGATTTGGTATAGAGAGCATGGGTGGAACTGTAAAATGATATTCACCATGAATTATGTACATATACTTTTCAGTTGCTAGAAACGATGAGACGCAATGAATAAATTTGCATTAAAATATAAGACAAAAATAATTATGGTAAGTAATTATGGTAAGTAATTATGGTAAGTTATGAGAAAATATTTCAGAGTTTTAATTGATTATAACAAGTGATTCAACTAATATAATGTCCTCTCTCATGTATTTTATATAATTATATTTGTGAAATTTGTATAGACTATATTTTTAAAATACAAATGGCAGCACAATATTACAAGCAACAAGAAAAAATTAATTATAATAAGTATTAAGAAGTTGCACGATCGCACGCGCACGTGTTTCTGATCAAATAAATGGGTTACAAAATAAAAACATCAATAAAAGAATAAATGTGTCAATTTTTATTTTTTATTTTAATTTAGGTTGGATCTTTTGTCGAATAATATTATTAATGTGAACACTATATACATTTAGTACTACGTATCGTTACTTTCAGGCTTGACTCTAATCTCAGGCCAAAACTAGAAACGATTAAATATACTTAAATTGATTATCAGTTTAATATACTAATCTTTAAAACTCCTTTTTGCGACAATACAAAGACTATGTTGCAAAAAATATTGCCTCAGCCAGGAAATAATTATCTTGCTTTAATCAGGTCAATTTAACAGTCTAAAGCTAAAGTTAAATACTGAAGCAGTCTGTTAAATGCTAATTGGCGAACTCATTAAAACAATGTATATATAAAAATAAATACACATTCATAATTCTCTTTTTCTTTTTACAAGTTATTTTTGACGTTCGAAAATTCAGTAAAACCTCGCAAAAAGCACGGCCAACGCGCAGTATTACATACAGTATGTATGCTACATGTGTACTACATGTGTATAGTACATACATGTAGTTTTCTCGTCTTTGTTTTGGAATTTGTCATGATTTAAAAATACTATCCAAAAATAGATGATTGCATGTCGTTACATGCAATGTAGACTGCACGTTGGTTTCATTAAGAAATTTTCTACTGGAAGAATGAAAAAGTTTGCAACTTAAAAAGATTTTTCTTTTTTGTAATATTTTTCTAATTTTATTCATTTTATAATAGGAAAATTGTTTTAATGAAATCTCTCTATCGGTCTGTTTTAACTGCGAAATTATAATTATTGCTACTGATTGTTTTTAAAAATATGTTAATTATATGCTTTACAAACATTCTAATAAGATCTTTTCTATAGAATCTATAGATTTAATTCTTTTATAAATTTTTTTATCGTTAAATTTTTAATCTTAACAAGAAGTATATTTTTATTTTTTTTTTAACTATCAGCTTATCATTTTTGCTGTAGTTAGTTTATCAATAGGTAAGTATTTTAAAGGAGATGTAGCATTTTATTATATATAAAAATTTAACTTATAAGAATATATTAAGAAAAAATATATTATGAATACGCAATTGTTTTTTTTTTATATTGATACCTCGATGTATGGATAGGATCGTGTCATAGTTTCATCTTTAAGAATGGATATAAGTCGCGATTTAATACTAGAGGGTGTACTTTCAACAGAGCTACAGAAGAGATAGTTTTTCCACCTATCTCCCTTCCCCAACCATCCTACTGAGCTATCAATAAATTTGTTGACACTACAAATATAATATAATTGTTATTTACTAAAACATTTACTTATGCTGACACATCTAAAAATGATTCACGAGTCTTTAACGTTTATAAGTCCAGCATTAAATCCAGCAAAAGATAAGTGTATTTTATCTTTATGCTTCGAATCATAATATATTGGTTTCAGATTTCAATTTTTCCAGAAATAAAAAAAATCTTAAAAAATTATTTTTTTAGTAATTAATTACTGCTGGAGAACAAGTTCAATTTTTATAAATTGTATGTATAAATTGTATTATAATGTTGTATATTATAGTTGCACATCCACATAATAAGAATATCTCTAATGTACTAAAGTTACTGAAAAAGTTATTAGATGATATATAATTTCTGTGACACACGACTAGCATTAATTCATGCCATGAGTTAATATTCGTGCGTTTATCATGCACCACGCACCGTCAGCAAATCAACATCCAGGAGAATATTGTACTATATGCAATATAATATCCCTGAGAGAGATCCGAAAAAAAAATACTATGCCGCGTGGGTCGCGTATAAGTGGTCAAATAGTTGACGCGATTCGTGACCCTCATACGAAATCGCCATTCGAGGCTCGAATTTCTCGGACAATTATTAATATTTGTGCTCACGGGAACGAAGAGGTGCAGAAGTGAGGAACTAATGTGCCAGAAAAGACTGCGCAGAGACGCGTTTCGCACCCCAAACTAAGTAGAACTCGAGAATTGTCGGTAGGTGGGCGACGGTTGAAATGGCTGCGCGGGGAGGAAACGAACGTATATCGACCATATCTGGGTCAAGTAGCCACCCATAAATCGGTGGTTAAATGAGACGTTGAAAACCGACCTAATGCACGGCGCGAGGATGCTTCTACTGATGAAGAACAGTCACTCTTCATCGAATTGTAGTTCGTTAAATATGATCAGTCCTCTCATCCTGTTCCTACATAAATAAATAAATGTATTTATCTTTCATAATCATCGATATTTTCTCTTAAATTTTATATAATGCGACGTAAAATACTACAATTTAAATTATACTACTATATTAATGCGGACTCAAATTTATGTACAAATTTTCTGTCTGGCGTACTTATAGTTATTTTGCACGAACAAATATATACTTGTAATCACCGTGAATCACGTGTTTTTAATCTTGTTATTAATGTTAAAAACATGTTTTTAATCTAAAAGAAATATGTCCTTAAAATATAATTTCTATTTAATATGTTATAAATTATAATAATATGTTATAATTATAATCTTGAATCTATGTATGAAAAAATACAAAATACTACAAGGCTTGTTGGAAATTGTATTGTACGTAGTTGGTGTAATGTCGAGAGATTAATAAAAACTAGTTTCACGAGCAACGATATTATTAGCGTAGTTCATATATCAAAGAAAAGTAGTGGCTTTATTTCATTTCTAACGTTTATGAACCACGTCGAGTTCATTAAAAGTATAATATATCCAGCATCGTGCTTTACTACTTCCAGCGACCAGCATTTACCAAGTTATGCGCGCCTTGCAATCGGGGGAGGCATGATAAAAACGGGTTTCTCTCCATCATCTTTTCTTATCATCTTTTCTTGTACAGAAAAATACGGCAGTATCCTTACGCGACAATAGTCGCTTCTTTCCAAGTTTTATCCTACTCTTATCATAATACCAAAGTGAATAGTATTACGATGACATCGTAGTTTTCGCTAATGGCATATAGATATACGTAGGAATCAATAGTGTCAGCGCAAATCCAGTATTCGACAGTATGATATTGATGTAAAATCAATATAATCTACACCGAATAAATCCCTAAAAATATGTATGTTCGATATTGGTATTTGCATTGTAAATATATAATGAAATCAACAGAATCATGTGTGAATTATGAAATAGAATTGTATGTTATGTGCAAATATATATTAGGTTGATGCATAATTATCCGCCGTTTTTTAAACAATATTTATTATGAAAAAAGACACATAAAAATTTAACAAAAACATGTTTAAATGATGATGATGATTT
Organism: Crematogaster levior; assembly: GCA_901521435.1. NCBI lineage: Eukaryota > Metazoa > Arthropoda > Insecta > Hymenoptera > Formicidae > Crematogaster > Crematogaster levior. The sequence goes on from CABEGB010001302.1 coordinate 473,289, forward strand.
TCGACACACATTTTTATCATCTAAACATAAAAGAATATTTTTATAAAACAAAAGTAAACAAAACGCCAATTTTTACTAAAAAAACGCGCCTACATGAACGGCGGATAATTATGCATCAACCCAATATGATATGATCCTCAATTCAGGTAGAGAGAAGTGCTACCCTCGAGTTAAATCAATTAATCGATTTAAGTATGTAGATTTACTATTCCAATGGAGACATTAATTTCGACAAATAATTGACATGCAGTTTGCTGAGCTGGAAAAAGTACGTAAAATTCACAAAAAATATTATTATTAGACTATCAGGATCCAAGTCGACCAAAGGCGGCATTTTTCTTTACTTAATTAAGAAAGTATTATTTTAAATTTAAACAAACAAAATCAAGAGGCCAAAATGAGCAAAATAGAGCAAATAAGACAATATAATATAAATATAAAAAAACAATAAACAATAGTAAGACGAGAGTTTAAACATTTTGGCTCACAGAGCCTTCATCAGTAAATATACAATTAAAAATAAAAAAATTGTTACGTTTTTACTTTATAACTAAAATTATATGGATAAATGTGATACCATTACGGATAAAATACGAAAGAACTGTCAGTGATGGATAAGAAGAGATGTAAACCGGATCCTTTGTTATTCGTCGAGAATATGGTAATCATTTTTGTATTAAATCCTTTATCGTTGGCCAGATTCGAATACTCCCAGTCCGTGGAATGTTAATTGTAAAGCTCGTGTGAGTTTCATGAAACTAATATGTTAATATTATTCAATTAAGATAGAGAGTTTAAAATACAAATCAAGGTTATCCGACATTGACAGTTCTTTCGTATTTCATCCGTAACGATATGCACATTTATCCACGATATATAATTTCAGTTATAATGTAAAAACGTAATAAGTTTTTTATTTTTAATTGTATATTTACTGATAAAGGCTCTGTGAGCTGATATTTCATTTTACATGTATATTGTTTCTTTTTTTATATTTATATCATATCGTCTTTGTTCGTTTGGTCTCTTGATTCTGTTTGTTTTGATTTTTAACAAGCTGACTTGTTATTTTAATTTCAAAAATATCTAGTCACACACACACATATATGTACATAAAATCTAGTTAATAAGTTTAGTACTAAAAGATTCCATAAAAATATAAAACATTAAAAATATATACTCATTCAGACATTTTAATTTATGTTTGATTCGACACGATCCTGCGAAGTTTCGATTGGTTCAGTTTCGAGATACTCACGCTTGAAAATAATTCCCACAAACTTTTTCAATCAGAGAAATCAATATTAAAATCACTGCCTTTGCGAACTATTGGTTTTATCTGAATTCGTTAGGTTAATGGCCATGGACGAGCACGTATCCATCGCTTTACGAATATTTTGAAATGTTTCTCCGATCGGTATTTATAAATAAATATTAAATTGTATAAAAAAATCTTTTTATATTATTTCCTGCTTTCATTTTTTTTATTAGACGTTGTATCACTGCGATTCCTGTCTTTTATTAAGAATTGCATCTATTACTCATATTACGTTTATGTGTACTAAATTTCAAGGAATGTTTATGCGGGTGATAGAAATTCTTTGATAATGTGGGAAAATTAGTAACTTACATTGCACACGTAGCGAGACGCGCTTGCTCACCGATGGCGGAACGCCGTTTGAAGCTATGCATAAATAAGCCCCCATGTGAAGACGGCTTATCTTCACGATATGCAGCACTTCGCCATCCACAACATTTACTGGAACATAAAATGTTCACATATACATATTAGTATGTAAACTGCAAAAGGTTTAGAAAAATGCATTTTATAATATACCCTTCCAATATTTTCAGTTTTTTATTGCAACGTAAAATATTTGCAAATAAATTTCTATATAAAAATACAGGTTGTAAACTCTGCTATGAAATCTATAAGCAATTAATTAATAATCAAATTTTGAATTAAACGATACTTTTTAATTAAAACGTGTTTTGCGTTGTAGATAACAGATCGCTGAAAAATCCTCATATCATATTCTGGGCAAAATAATTATTGTAATACAATTTGGCACAAGTGCAGCTCGCCGTAATTGTAATTCTTCTCACAAATTAATAAGCGTAGCATGATAATATCAGCATTATTCCGAAACATACAAATATCGATAATGTTGACAAAGAAGGCAACATTCTCTCTCCTCCCTCTCTCTCTCTCATCGAAGTGCATCGAAGTGCAGGCCGTTGAAAGCGCGCGATGCGCATATGTCAAAACTTTTATTGCATGTTGTGCGACAAAGAGCACTTTGCGCCTTGCCGAAGAGCTATTTGCATTCTACGCTGCATTCATTTCTGGCATGTTGGTTTGATATCTGGCGTAGATGACATAAAGCAGATAGCAGGTAGATTAAACTTGGCGAAGGCAAATTACACTAGTACTTCGTTACGAGAGTTGCTTAGACATTAAAGACAATCATATGCCGATAATCGCATTATTGCCACCGTTTTTATTAGATACAGATTTTAATGGCAATAATATCTTATGCGTGAAAGCAAAGCAGTTATATAAATTATTAGATGTTATTTTATAATAAATACTCAGAAAAAAATTTGAAAAGAGGCAGACATTTTTTCCGATCAACAGGAAAGTTGAGCTCATATTTATTAGGGCAACAATTGACTGTTGTACTATTTTATGAAAAACTTAGTAAATTATTTTACCTTGATATTTTTCAAAAGATGATTCTACTTATTCTCATAATATATGTCATAAACGACAATACATAAGACAATACATAAGCATATTGTAGCCTGATGTACTTCTTTTAAGAACCATTACACAGATAATGCATTGTGTCTGTGCGGTATCTGTGTAATCGCTTATTAAACCAAGCCGGTGTAAAGCAGATCAATCAGCAAACTATTGTATTTGATAGAATGATCTACGTAGTCTATCTTGCTTTCGTGACTTAATACATATAACACACATATTTTACTTAAATATAGAATCACATATTCAATAAATGTTTCACATATTAATTAATAGTATCGATCGAATAATTTTCCATCACATATATTATATATGTTACAACATATAAATTAAAATGCAGATAATTGACGTAATATAAAAATAGTCGAACAGATATGGAGTTGATTGTAATTGAATTCATGAAGAAGTACTTTTGAACTTTTATTTTTTATGTATATATTTTCGTTAGTATGCCACTTATATTGAAAATGGAACAATTCATAAAAGGAGGTTGATGTGCTTTTTCTCGTCGCTATTAAACTGACATTTCAAGAAAAACGCAAAAGGGACAACATATACAGCGAGAAAACCTATTTAAATTTTTTCTTGTAATAAAGTTGAAAGCATCGCAAAAAACTTTACGTCCATTTGACCGAATTGCGTAGGAGCAATAAGGTGTTATGAAAATATACAAGATGCTACACAAGTTATGTATGATGCTCTTAAATATATCATGTATTTTGATCCATGTGTAAGAATACTTCGCGTTTCTTTCTTTCTTATACAATTTTACTAAAATTTAATCTATATATATAACATACAGACGTACTGTAACACAAAAATTTACGATACTTTTTGGTAAGTACAATGTTTGCAATATCAGATATAAAATATGTATACTCATATTATCACCCAATTATCATCTTGATTTATGTGTTTCCCTACGTTTCAACAAAATTTGCGTCTGGGGGAGGGGACAAAATAAAAATTTCAGGTTATTAAATTTTGTCGCACAGCACAGCTGAAGATTTCGCTGTTGAAAGGGAACGCAACATATATACGTGACGCAGCGATGAAAGCGGTGAAAGGGATAAAGTTGTTACCCGACCAGCAGTAGGATGCGAGAGGATGCTGAATCCTTGGTAGCCAACCCCGTGCTACAAGCTGCGCGGCAAACCTATCTATTGTTCCATAAACAATGCAGAGTGCCGGGAGATTCTGCCCGGCGGGTCGCACTTTCAGGGGGTTTTAATCAAGTAGTCCCGCAGGCCTTGTGTCGGAACTACTCGCTTACCGGTTTAGCGGAAACCTTTAAAACTTTCGGCTTAATGGGAAACCGCAATATGGATCGGTCGGGCAGAATTTCACGGCGGACACGCCGCGGCAGGCGCGAACAAAAGAGAACGCGGACAATTATTATTTTCGGGAACGCCCAAAATTTTATCGTTTCCCCCGTGCGATCGAGGTGGCTCAATTTAACTGCAACGATCTGATTATTTCACGGTAGGGCGGCGATCGATGCCAGTTAAGATTAGACTATGTGCTATTATCATATCGCGTGAGCTCAAGCGTTGTCATGTCATATTATATTATGAATAACGCTGTTAATGGAGTTATCATTGACTTGTGGCTCTCCTTTAATTGTTTTTATTCTATTCTATTCGTGAATTTTTCGTGTATGTATAATATAATATATCTATGCAAATAGACAAATATCTATACATATCTTCCCTGTATGCGTTTTATATCTGTATATCTTTTCAATCTGCAATTCCACTTTATCTATTTGCCCACATAGTATAAAAAAATGAGAGATTTTTAAATTGCGAAAAGATTGCTAGAAAAAAACAAAATAAATTAAAATAAACTTTTTCATTGCTCTATAACAGGAATAAAATATTGGTCTAACATTTACATAATGCAGAAACGGGGGGAAGGGAGATGAAAAGGAGAGAGGAGGAGAGGGAGAGAGAAAGAGAAAGGGGGGAGGGTCATCCGGGTACAGATATGTACATATTACGTGAATATTACGTTCATATATTAAAGTTACAGACATATACTTGATGTACGTGTCTATAATACTACGTGATATTGCCTGCATCGACCTAGAAAGATCAGCGCTTCAGCTATAATGTTATTAAACTTCGACAAAATTGGTCCCCAATCATCGGACTTGATAAAGTTTCGCGTTGCGCGCGTATCGGCGAAAATGTTTTGAAATTTTCACGGGACATTACGCGTCTGCGAATGACGTGAAATCTTTCGAAGCTCATCCGCCGTCGCTTTAAACGGCGAATGTGCGTAGAGAAGCGGAGTAAGCACGGAAATATCCCGAAATAAATTAGCGTCCATTCATGTCGATGCCGGGGCGTGCTTTGCATAACGTTTCCCGCGGCGTATTCTCGGCGGCGTAAAAATAAGCGAACAGCTTACTCGAAGACGAAGTGGAGGGTTGGCCACCTATTTGGGAATTAGTACGTGATGTATTCCGGCCCATAAGCGAAGGATGGGTCGCAGATATTTCATCCCATCCCCCTTTCTTGTAGCCTTAAGTGCTTTTTTTCGCGTTATAACCGTGAGATAACCCAGGTACATTCATTTTCAAGCGAAATCCTCGACCAACGATTATTGCTGCTAATGTATCCGCGAATGTTAGACCAGATGTACGTAAGTGATTCTTACGTATTTATCGTACCGACCGCGAAAATGCTTTTACGGACATATTAATAGCGACGACTATGACAAATAGTACAGCTATATGGATTATATAAAATATTGAAAAAGCAAACATTTTCAATATTTTGATCTTTTAAATCTATGTCTCTCATATTCTATAAAATAATTAAAATAAAATATATTTTTATCCTATATCTGATTCATTTTTTTCATGTAAAAAATACAAAAAAAGAAACCTCACTCCATTTAAATAGCTGGAATTTCCAATATACAAACGTGAACACTTGAATAGCTCACATGTTAACAATTTATACATACATACACATGTGAGGATATACACGCACGTCATGTTAAATGATATGCACAGGCGCTACAAATATTTGATTATCTGATTACAGATTGATTTATCAGAAACTGTTTGTTTTATGAGTAAAAAAAAACACAGATGTCCACAAGTTCCAGACAAATTATGCGAACATTTGCGATAAGAAAGGAAATGAAATCGCTCGTTATTATGGTACGGACTCGGAGAACATCAACGATCGATTGTCATGGACGCTTGACGTCACAAGGTTTGAAAGACAAATTACGTTTGCAGTGCAGTATTGCGTAAAGCGGATGAAAGACGGGGCTATTATATTCCAGTTTCCAGCGAGAAATTTCTCAGATAATATTGACTTCATGCTGAACGCTGACTTTACCAGCGGTTTGGAAGGCACAAAGGAACCTCAAACGGTAACGAGAAAACGTAACGTGCCTCTTCACTGCAAGCATTGGCGCACCACAGACATCGGAGCGTTCGATACCGGTTCGAGCCGTTATGTGTACGTGTGTACACATGGCGTAGAACCTGGCCGAGCGATGGATGTGTAAGTGCGAAATGAATGCGAGAGTATAGCCGACTTTGCGCCGTGCTTTATACCCGATGCACATCGACTCCTATTCTCCTGTACGTTCATCTCCCTGGCACACCAGCGGGAAACTCGGCTCGTTGTCGGTTTCGATTTTCCAGTCGCGTCGCGTTATGTCGTCCTCGCGTCGACAAGCCGTGGTCGCATTAACGGGGAGGTCTTGCCAGGACTCGTGAGGGTATCGGTGACGGAAATACTCGAGGTGTATGCGTCTCTCTCGCTTTCTACCTATCTACCTTCGCTCCTTGGTAGATATAAACAGGTAGGCGAGGAGGAGGGGTACGCGCGCGTCCATGACTTCACATATATGTACATTTAACGGTCGGTGAACAGTACATATGTGCCAGGATTCGTGTGTACACACATAATCACGGCCGTGCAGCTACATTGATCCGTGATAATCGTGTAGGTGTGTACGGTCGAGTGGATGGTTTGCGCGGTATGTACACGTCTGTTACACATATGCGTCCGAGCGAATTTAAAGTCGTTCCCGTATCGAGAGAGAAAGAGACAGACAGAGAGAGAGAGAGAGAAAGAGAGACGAAGAAGGACCAAGTCTGTCCACTCGGCTAGTGCTGATAAGAATGGAGGAGCGTGGACACGACGAACAGGTAGCAACCGAGGCGGACTCGTACCTTGAAAAGGTGGATGAAACCAATCGCGTTTCCCGGGCACGAAGCGCACGAAACGACATCGACGGCAGGGTCGATGTGTACGCATTTCCATAAGTATAGGAGCAAGGTGAATTTTCGCCTGTGCGCGCGGATGAATCCTTGTATCGGAGTTGCCGGACGCGGAATATCCCCTACTCCCCCGATTCGTTCGCTGTATCCAGTTTCAATTCACCCTCAGTTTCGACCACGATGTCCGTGAATGTCGCTGAATTGCGGCGCGTTATCGCTCTTATGAATGATCGTATTAAAGGCGCGAGCGGCGCGATGATTCGTTTCCGCCGTCTTCGTCGTTTATTTCTCTCCATGCCTCCCCCTCCCACACTTGCCGGCGTTCTAATTTCTCACCCCCGCCTTCCTTTTATCTTTTCCCTCGTGTTCTCGCCATCACCCTTCCGCACGATCAGTTCCGGTACCTGTCCGCCAGAAGTAAATCTCCCTTGTACCTGCAGGTGCCTCGTACCACCACTACCATCGCCATCACGTCCAAGGCAGCACCATCTCGACGCGCGATAGTTTTGCTAAATTCGATTTGCTTTCTCATCTCTCTCAGCCATTCTTTTTCGGTTACTCGCCCGAGGAGGGGCGAAAGGACAGAGGATGGGGTATGCCTTCGGCTCGAGAAGAAGCAAGAAAAGCCGACAGCCATCTATATTTTCTCGGAGGGTTGGTGGGTGTCTGGAGGCTATCAGGCGAGAAGTAATGGCGTTAGCCCGTCCCCGGAGGCCAACACATCAGTTAGTAATGCGGTCGTATGCGGCTCCAACGCGGACCATATTCACCACCGCGATATTTCGTCCAATTACGCGGATAATCTGACGCTTCTCTCGAATGACGAATCGACGGCTTGTCAGTTAGCATTTTTGTATATCGATTGATACAGATCACGCACTGATGCCTGACAACTTTCATAATTATAGACGGAATAACAACTTTATACTTTTAAAATCTTTATATATTTACTTTTTATGTTTAATTTTACGGTAATATCATGTATGGCATAGCAATGGAGTAAAATATATTTAAATTTTTATACAATATACTAAGAACTTGACTTTGTAATTCTAAAAAATTTAATTTAAAGAATTGCAAAATCTTTAAAGATTAATAAAAACGTCAGTTCAAAAAGTTTTCAACGGAAGTTTAGAAAACAATAATTTACTTCTATTTTCTGCAAGACTAAATAATTTTTATATTTAGTCTTGCAGAAAAATAATTTTAAAAATTGTTTTTTCAGAGAGAAAAACGAAAGAATAAAAAGAGACGTTTTCGGAAAAGAAAAAGTTTATGTAAATGGATAAAGTATGTGTAATGGCTCGATATAAATAAAATATTCATAGCTTCTAAAAGGTGTTAAACTCCTCATGTGCTATGCGCGAACATAAAAGTTTATTTCCTCTTTACGCAGTAATGTTACGAAATGTCATCTTATAACGTCAGCCATCATTTTAAATTCTTTCCAACATATATTTTCAAGGCAATAAATATTTGTTACGACTGCATTATCTTAATTTAAAATAATTTGTATCAATCTATATATAATTACACTTATATCGTTAACAATATTTTCCCTTTCTGTATTATTGGTTTTTCTAATACATTTGTGTTCAACGATCATCTTCCATTTGCAAAATTAGCTTACATTTTCAAATGCATAGTAATGCACGAATAACGCAAAAAAGATGAAACTTTTTGCGATGCTCATTTACATTTGCGCGTTAAATGAAAAATACTTAGAAAGAAGCTTTTATCACAACTAAGAGTAGCAATTATTGTAACAAAATAAATTTTCTCGGAAACAAATTAATGAAGAATGTTTGAAACCTATTAATAAAACACAATTTTATTGATAATACTGAAATAATAATATTTTATATTATTTTATATTTTTATACAATATTATTATAGTATATAGTTTCTTCTCCATAATTGAAAATATTAATAGCAATTCATAGCTTATATTTTCTTTATCTTTATCTTCTGAATATCAACTAATTTGTTTATATTTATTTCGGACACATTTTAATAGATTTTAGCAGAGTTTATAATAATATACCTGCAATTGAGAAAACTTTCAAGTATCAAATTGCAACTACAAAATATTTGAACAAAAAAAATTATTTTAAAAAATTACTTTGTCATCTTCAGTGCACATAAGAATGTCTTAAAACTATTATTTTAGGTTTAATCTACAAATTAATTGTAAGAACAAATACATATAAATACTAATTCTGTGTGAAAAATGACGATAAAACATAACAAAATAAATTACATACATTTATTGATATCCTTATTTCCGATTTTAATGTAAGAACTTTCCAATTTATTTGTCTTATTAATTTATGAGAAATTGCACATAACTTTAGCAGCGGATAATGAGTAGATCGCGCTATGTAACGACTATTTTTCCATATCAGAACTCGCGACATCCATATTTATCAGTATGAGTTTATACGGCCGGCTTAGTATGAAGTAGTGGTTTACGATCTGACGATCCTCTGAGCGTCGGCACTCGGCGTATGCCTGGAAGGCAATGAAAATTTAAATTAGCGCGCAGAAATTAAATCCGACCTTTATCCTTTATTGAGGGAACCCCTGGAATCTACAGACGGTTTGACGTCTCGCCTTTCCGTGCATTCTATTCTGATCGACAGACTGGCTTGTACTTTTTGATCTCGTTATAATTAGTTAATTAAGAGAGTAATTAGCATCGATCGAGACGGGTTCAAGGAAGTAGACTTGTTCTTATGTCGTTTTTTATCACGTTGAAATAGGATGTCACAGCTGCGCTATCATCGATCCATTATGTATTATCACGATCATTTATGTATATAGGAATCATTGTTCATATCATTTGTTTATATCTGAATTGTCAATCTTCTATAACGAATACTGAGACATAATAAATGCCTTACTTATATTTTTATCAAGTGCATCGTAACTTTAGTTTGAATTAGAAACTCTTGCAGATACTTACGACTATATCTTAAAAATTATATATTTTTTATAAAATTACCATTGTGATATATAAATATTACTCGGCAATCGCTACAAGTGCCTACGTTCTATTCACTGAAAAGTAAAAATAAAACAACGTCCTGAGAAACTCAATGCGAAATAAAAGTTTTGCATGGTAACTTATTGTCGCGCAGAAATTGAAGAAATTGTATCAAGCGTCATATCAATATCGATTCCAACTTTAAACTAGTTGTGAATTGCAACTGCACTTTTAGACATTACAGTACAATTTGGAGATATGAAGCGCTTATACTGCACACCTGAATAATTGCGTTCTGACCACGGCTTACTCGACTGAATTTTGATGTTGGACTAGGAGAGGAATAATTAATCGTTAAAACACAGCATCCGTTAGTGAGATGAATGATACCGGGATGGAGATGTAGCTGTAGGTATATATCATTGTATTTTTTCACATCAATTGTTAATTATTTATAGAATGAGAAACAAATGTATTGTCTTTCATGATATCGTTAATAATATGACAACTTTATTTTTTCGTAAACACAAAGCACGAAGAGTAATTGTGTCTAAAAATGGATTTAATTAGTAATTGCTGATGTAAATACATAATACAGTTGCGTTCAATATTGGAAAATTTATAGAGGAGATGGTGGAGTGATATAGGAGAGGGTTGTAATATGAGGATTCTTGTTAAAATTTGATACACAAAAGCTATTTAGCAGTAACTCACCACAAATACTTAACAACGTTCTGTCTAACTATGCCAGTATATATACGAAATCCGAATTTGACATGGAATTTTTACACAAAATTTTTACCTACTGAATTTAAAATGTGACCAAAACTAAATATTTGATTATTGAACTTTGAGCCTTTTTAGAACAAAAACGGTTTATAGGATTGACTTGTGACAATGGTAACTTTTAATCAGCTTAAAGTACAAAATGGCAAAGTTTCAACCAATTTTACCGAAAGCCATTTCTCATAAGGATTCTGCGAGGTTCTTTAGCACTTAGTAAAATAATAAGTCAACTATAATACATATATTGTATTTTTTATTATAAGTGTAACGTAATTGTAACTAATATAACATATATTTAAATGGAAATATCAATCTAGGGATGACCAATTTAGAGGCAAGCAATTTAGCATCATTTATCATTTACACGCGATATGTGTTATCGACTGACACGGCTCTCAACAGCATTATGAAACTTATTCTATCCGGTGTTAAGTTCCGGGTAATTATGCACTATTACGGACCACCCTCCGATGACCTTAACCTTGACATATGTTGTCAAGGTCATCCTCCTGAGTGATCTTTGGAAAGTTTTAGTCGTCGGTCATTACTCGTTAAAAAGTTATAAACAAAAAAAGAAGAATATGGCCACATGCGCATGCTCTGTAATCAATCCTTTCTCAAAAAGTGCGAAATTTGAAATATGGTGTAAGAGTAAAAACGCGTAAAACCTAGCTTCGCGTCAAAAATTGCAAACCCATGTAAAATCTTTTTGACGCGAATCTATGTTTTACGCGTTTTTTTCACTCCTACACCATATTTCAAATTTCGCACACTTTTTGGGGGTCATTTGGAATTGGCTGTATAAAGTTACAAATTATTCTTTTGCGTTTGCATTTTTGCAATTGTTCATAGTAATGATGTGTGCAATGAAACACTAATGATTCATTATTCAGTTTATTATCCAGTTTTACAATATTTTTGCAACGCGGACATTATTTCTTTACAAATCACATTTTTTGTACACAAATAGTCTAATAATTCGTCGTATCTCGTTGTTAAAGCAAGAAATTCATAGAATTTCATTTTGAGACGGATGATCAGAATGTTATCTGTACGAAAACCTATCGTATACTGGTATATTTTCGAATATCGTTTCAAAGTCATAAGAAATATCAACAATAGTTGGAATAGTAGGGACAATCTATGCTTAGTAAAGAATGTAATATAAAGGCATATACACACACACAGTGTCGTAAAACTTTTTTTGTTTATAATTTTTTAACGAGTAATGACCGACGACTAAAATCTTCCAAAGGTCACTCAGGAGGATGACCTTGACAACATATGTCAAGATCATCGGAGGGTGGTCCGTAATAGTGCATAATTACCAAGCTCCAAATACCATCGTAATATCTCTACTCGGTTGTCTATTCGTGAAAATCATCAGTAAATTAATTGTAACTCACCACTCTCGCCATTATAATTTATGTTCTTGCCATCCTCCCGTCGCCACATGACGTAAGGCTCCGGATATCCGGTTGCTTTGCACATCAACGTTACATTGGAAGCTTCGCGGACCACCATGTCGGTGCTGGTTTCTTTGGTAATAATCGACGGTGGTACTGTAACACAAACATTAGAAAAGTGTTTTACTTTCGTGATAATTATATTTAAGTAACTTTAAATTCTTTATATGTTTGCTTGCAAGCAAACACATACATTTGAATCCAAATTATCCAAATTGAATAATATGTTAATAAAAACATAATTATCTGGAAGCTTTAATCTATTTTAAAATACATAATAATTGTAAGTATAAGTAAGAAGTGTGTGTGTGTGTGTGTGTTTTGAAAAACTTTTATAATATAAAAAATTGTGCTTACCTACAACTTGTACGTAACCCTGACGACTCTTCATTGGATCCGTATTCACCTGGCACATGTACCATCCGCGATCAACTTCTTGAACTTCTTTTATATGAAGATACCATGAGCGGTGATCATTGTACGATAACGTGATTCGAGGATTCTGAGTAATTACGTTCTGATGAATCGACAATATAGTTTGCGTGTCGACGCGCACCCATGCCACCTAAACACATGGTAAAATACATACACATACATATACATATATACATACATATGTATATATACCTCTAACTTTTTCTATTCTTTATAATTATAGCAATAAAATACAAGATTAATTGATTTAAGCAATATTAAATGTGGGAACTACTTAGATAAATATTTATTTATTTGTAAATTAACTAAACTGAATTTGAAATTAGAATATAAAATTTTTAAACATTTTTCCCTTTTACAAAAAATGTATGTACTTTATGAACATTATTTAGTTTTAGAGTCATCTCTATGACATCTTTTATATATAAATGTCTTTTATATAAGAGTTTGAAGCGCACATAACATACTATATCTTTCTTATTTATTATACAATAATTTTGAATATATTCTAACAAATTTATATATTTTAATAAAAAGATATCGTATTCGCTTCGTTCTCTTAATCCAATAATCGAATAAAGTTGTACTCTCCATCCTTTACTATATAGATTTCAAGAAACTGACGGAGGCTTAGAACTATTCACTCTTCTTCCTACTGCCTGCCTCTCACACACTTTCGTCGTTGAATTTTCGATACGGGCAAGAGGTTTCTTGAGCATGCAAAACATGCTCGAAGTCTCGCGAATTCTACAGCAGTATAATTTCCACCGCAAGCGCAACTCAAGTATGTTTCGTGTTTCCAGTAGTACGACTGGAGAGTATCGCTCGTAGAAAAGATCAGCTCACTCGCGAATATTTTAGCTCCTACCCATATGTAGACTCTTATGTATTTATACATGTAGGCGTAACTATGTTATGTGTTGTAAGCGTAGATACGTGAACGCACACTTATGTGCTCGTATACTGAAAGATGTTTCATAGTATTCATTACAACATTGTTTTAACTCATCTTGACACAACTTCTGATATACTTTCATCGATATAACGGATGAAGGTTTACTCAAACTTGACATTGTTGTGTTAACAACAGAAAAACAGGATATTGAACTGTACTTACATAGAACAAGTAAGTAATGATCCAAGTTGAAAACTAAATCTAATTAATTTGAATTCAAAGTACCTTAGACATTTTTATGAAATAAAAACACTTTTCTAAAAACAAAATTAAATGCCATTTCTATCTTTTTTAAACAATATAAAAGAGAGAGAAAGAAAGAAGAGCACGTAAGATTTTATAGAATTGAATAAATATATATTTATAAAAAAGTTTATATTATTAGCACATTAATAATTTTTAAACAAGCACTCGATTTTTTATTATGTAGATTAAAACTTACATCATAATATTTAAACTATTTTTATAAGACAAAATATAATCAATATATATATTCTGGATATAAAAACTTATAAATTCAAAATTTCTAACATTTTCATATAAAAGCTTTTTGATTAAAAAGATGAAATAATATAATCAAAATGTCATTGAAAAAAAAATTTTGAATGCAAAATATGTTTTCTCTTCGGAATGCACAGTGAATACCGAGTGTAAACGAGCTCGTCGAACGACGAGAACATAAATCTTTCATCTCTCATTACATTTTCAAAAGACGGGTGGCAGATACCTTGCAAATTATATTACATATACCGAGACACATTCCTGAAATGCACTTAAAGGAAACGTATGAATTTAATTTACTCGCTTAATAAGATGGACTTACTAAAATCCGTGATGAGTTAGCTCGCGAATAATATGGAATAATTTATAAAGTTTTATTTTATTTCTGATCATCTCAGGAAAGAATGTATAGCTTACGCCGAGCTACATTTCTGGTAAGTGTTGTCGCTAGTCGGCAAAATGAATTGTATCCTATTGTTACGTCATCTCAATTAACTGAAGGAAAATGAAGTAATTATGCGAGGTCTTTGATAACGGTACGTAAACTAGGACCGTCCAATTCGCAAGCTACGAACCATAAACGCCGTAGGGATTTCAGTAGATACTATCTTCATTTAATTTGTGTAGCGCTTCTTGTACGGAGAAGCATGAAAAGTTCGAATCTTGCTTAATAGGAATTTGCTATGTTGAAAACGTTTCCTTAAGCTCACTTTACTATTTATAATTCGTGTCACACAATTCAGAATAATCCATTTTGTCGTGTATTACAAGAAACCATTAAAGAAGCAGAATATATATTTATATAAAATATTACACTCACACACACACACGCACACACACAAATTAAATATAGATTTTAAATTTCTATATATTAAAATCTAAAGAAGACTTTAGCTAAGTATCAAATTTTCATTTATTACAACAAATTAATAGGGTAAGGAGAGAGAAAGAGAGAGATAGATAGATAAATAGAGAGAGAAAGAGAGAGAGAGTCATATTTTTTACATTTTCAACTTTAATAGGTAAACACACGATCTCAATTTTTTTTAACGTTTTAATCGATAGTTCAAATTTGCCTCGGGAAGGACATGAATAATTACACAATAACAGTATTCCATGAAATCCGACACACATGGAACAGAAATGGAAAAGAAAGTTCATTTCAATGTTACCTTATAATGTCAAAGGTTATTCTTATTAATCTTTCCAAACTATTCTAATCCATGGATTTAATGCAAAAATAGTTTGAGTAACTAACCACATTTTATATGACATTTGACATACAATAGTAATAAAGATAGTTTAATTTAAAATACCTTATAATGTCGTAGGTTATCCACCACGCAAGCCAGCAGAGCATCACGTCCCACGCTTACTGTCACGTTTTGGATTTCCTCGGCGAATCGAGGCAATTCGGAATCTGCGACAACAATGTGGATGTTTTAGAACGACAAAATAAAGCATCATTAAAATAATACAGCAATTAAAACATAACATTCATTTTTTATTGCATTCATTTTTACCTGTCTAAACATTTAACTTTATTACATTTAACGAAACATAAGAGTTATCAGAAAGTATTCAAGTGTACACGTACTCAACAATGTACTTGTAAGAATATGGAGATTTCCCCGTAGAGGAAATTCAATTTAAGATTCCTAAGTTGCAGTGATTGTCCGAGCTAACTAAGTCTGATTAGTAATTTGTTGTCCTTTTCTAAATTAAGCTCCATGGTATACATAGAGATAGAAAATATTATAAACTGGAGAATCAACCCTGATTAGTATAACCGGCACCTATTTATCATAATCTGTTAAATTATGTTGTCTGAGCTATTACGAATATTAATTTTTCTTAAACACACTAAATTAAAAAATAACCTTCTACTATTCAGTTGCATTTTTGATTTTCTTATTTGCGTTACTTTGCGCGGAAACGATTAATACTCATTGCTGAGTAATTGTAAGATAAAATAATTATAAAAGATACGATCTAATATCATTAAAATAAATAACAATTTTTCTCTTTAGAGTTATGAGTTATTTTTCGTAAAGTTAAAATTTTATATTGTTAAAATTATTATTGTTATTTTATAAGTCAGTCACAATTTGAAACTCTGCTAAAAATACTCATATAAATAATTTTATATTAATTTTTATTATTATTTCACTTGTCAATGGTGTTTCAATTTCATCAAGAAAAACAAAGAAATAGAGAAATGTTTAAGTTCTCAAATTTAAGGGATAAAATAACATCGACAATTATTCGCTTTGGCAGCATGTTAATAAATGTTCCTTTCTACAGCGTATTAGATAAACCTGTCGCGAGCTAAGTACTTGATTAATCACTTTGACTATTACTCACTTACAAACGTTTGATACTGACACGTCTGCACGCATGTCTAGACAATGCATCGTCTGACCTGATTGCAGAGTTATTATCGTTAGAGCAATGTAACGAGTTCAAGATTCAAACCGGTCTCTCTTAAAAGCTTTTATCTTCGTTAATGTCTTTACGTTTCGAGTATCTGAATTATTTATGGGCACAAAGAACTCGCGGAAAACGAGAAACAGAAAGATGGAAGAAAGGAAGCAGGATGGAGTGGAAAATATCGTTGAGAGAAGAGAACGAAAGACAGTGTAGAGGGACAAGCTTCGAGATAAGTTTGAGTTACTTTTAGGTCTTTTAAGCGCGACAGCTCGGATACAGGACAGTGTTAATTATGCCCCCAAGTGCTTTGTTATAAAACACTTCGCAGTATTAATTGTCGCGCCTACGACGGCAGGGAATGAAAAAAAGAACCCGAATAACGCGCGCAAAGCAACTTGAAATTCATTGCGATGATAAAATGTCAGAGTAAATGGTTTTGTAGATCCAAAGTGTTGAGATGAGAGTTTTATATTGTACGTCAAGAAGATGAGACTGGAAACTTTTAATGTTGTCTAAAATTCTTGTACAATCATTATTGAAAAAATGCGCCATTTCATGTTGATTCAATAAGTATTTAAGCTCTCGGATTTTGATTTAAATTTCTTTACGGCTTGAAGTTCCAGTCTAAGTAAATGCGCTCATTGTCTCAACACTTGATTGGTGATACAATGTAGTACGTTAAATTTTATGCGTGCATCAACGAGACATGCTACTGTCATAATGGCCATCAGAGTATTCAACATGTTAATGATAATGGGAGTGAGAATCGAGTGAAACTGCTAGAATTCGCAAGCACGTCCTCGGGAAGTCGTTATCAAACTGATTAACAAGCTTTGATTAAGGTAAGCTCATGTGTCGGTATGGCACGGAGTGCTTAATAACATGACTCGGTTCCGTTCGAAAGACACAATACATTACATACTAGATATAACGTGAATATATCGTGCATAACAGTGCGCAGTAAATGAAATTCTGCCACCGCGCGTACCTGTGAACGGTTTTGGAATAGGTATTTAATGTGAACTCTCGTAGTCGTGTATTATCTAAACGGAAATGACAATAACCATGAAATGTGCAAGAGCTATTTCCCACATTGTTTGATCTTAAAATATTTGATCCTGTCAATAACTAAACCTAAAATACGAAATGTTTAGATATGCGATTGTTATTTATCTTGCTAAAGATTATAGGAAACTAAAGGAGGGTCCCAAAATAACTTGTATCTAGTGATCGAAAAGATATATAGGTAATTAAAGTGATTAAAGTGATTAAAGTTTCAATAGACTTATACGCATTTTATCCTTATATTTTCCTAATGACTTTATCAAATTTCATCAAACTTTAAATGACTCATTAGCAAAGGAGTAACCATTTTGCAAAATCAGAAGTTCTGGGTTATCGGTCGAACTATTTAGATTAATAGGGATCATCGACAAGGAAAACAGTAATAGTAAATAGAAACAGAAAGAAATAACGGTATTGTTTGACTAGAATAAGGACTTAAAGTCCAATGGAATAAGTTGGTCTATGTACAAATCTCTTACAACATATATTGTAGCTCAATATGATCAAAAACGTTCCTCATTATCACGAAATAAGTCAATAGGCGCTTATATATTTATATAATGTAATTTTGAAGCTCTTCTTGCGCGCTTTGGACACGTCAAACAAAAATGGATCCAGGAGTAAATTTGATGTACTCGAAGAGTACTAGTTTTAGAATGGATTTTACTTTCACTTTCCTGTAAATATTTTAAGCGCGTGTGTTTTTAAGAACAGAGAAACGTAAGACTACACAACAAGCTATATGGAATTCGAAATTCTATGAATAACATCTGAGACAAAAAGAAGTTTTAATTTGTGACATTTATGTCGCATCTCATTCGATATTATCGTACATATCGCCAGGAAAATCGCATCTTTGTATTTCAAGAGTTCTAACTAAAAGCAGGCCTTATTTTCTCGTTAAAGAACGATTTAACGAGAAACGAAATTAAGGGTCACGCTTCTTGCCTTAGAGGCAACCGCTCCTGCGTCTGTCTATCCGCGTTTCCACAGCGCACTTCGGTGTTTTCTTAGCACACTTCATCACCTTTAACCGCGTCGGAAACCGCAATAGCGTTTGGCAGTGCCAAAGGTGATTCAATGGTTTCTCATTAAGTTCCTGCTTCACTTTGTCTACCTCTTTGCTTTTTGTTGCCATATTGCCGTAGCTTATGCAATAATGATTACCATGTTCGACGATTAGGAAGAAACTCCTGCAAAATTCTTTCGCATTACCTACATTCTACCCAAAATAAGTTATAAATATAATACTAAAAAAATTTTTCTCTTCAATTTGCATTACACTAAATATAATTTCTGTCTAGTACAATTAAAGTGTAAAATATAGTTAATGTAACGAGTTACAATGATTAGCGTTCTTTTTTATCGTAATAATAGCTGAGTTTATGGTAAAAACTTTTAATTTTTATTAGCATTTATTTTATTTATTTTTTATTTTCTTAAATTATCTGATTTGCACAAAGATACCAACTTTAAATTGTATAAATTAAAGAAAAAAATTATATCACATTTTCAAATTTGTAATTAAAAAATTTTAGAAAACAATTGAAACAAAAACACTGCGCTTCTATACATACGTATTCTCAACAAACACGTATTAGTTTAATAAATTGCAAATAGTATCTGCGGTGGACCCAGAATTAAACACAGTTACACAGTTTACATTATATAATGCTGCGCCCTGATTTGCGTTTGTTATTCTATCGTATATTTTTATCCGCGTACACTCTACGTATCGTATACTCCAATGTGTAGAGTGTAAAACGAATATTCCGTTATATATGTATATACGTTATATACCACGGTTCTATCATGGGATACGATTGCGCGGATAGCTACGGTAACTTTTATTGTGCAAACTATCATAAATTCCCGCGAAATTTCATTTCCAAACTGCGCCCCGCTTTTCGACTGCCGGCTGTATCTGCATTTTGCAGGGAGCTGCAGCAAAAGCGCCAGGCGAATCGAGCGAGACTATTTCGTCGAGGCGCACGGGAAGAAGTTAACAGTTGGACCGACCATTTCCGCCAGGTATTTCGATCAAGCATGATCTTACGCGAGATAACATTGCCGATTGTTCTATGCGCTATTGCAGACATTTGTCAGAGGGAAGAGGGGAAGGGAGAAGTTTCCCCTCATCTGTTGAAAACGCGCGACATTCGAGAAACGGTTAAAACTGCATGACGTCCATACGAACCTACCCGGTGGAGAGCTCTTCAATCGGGAATAATAAACTTTTATTGCAAACTATTTCAATGAAATTCACGCTGAATGTAGGTTTTCAGCGACGAGAGACGCCGACGACAGAACGTAACGATAACTATCTTTTCAGTTTGATCGCAATCTCATCATGATAGAATGTATAGTAATCATCGAAACAATCATTAAGATATACATTAATGGGGTAACTATTAAAATATATATTATTCTATTATGACCATACGGAAAAGATAGTCAAAGACTGCAATTTTTTAAAAATAATCGTTAAATAGTACATTACTGTAGTAATTTTTAAAGATAATTGATATTTATGACATTAATAGTGTGCCATTTGAAATAACGGTAAATATTACATCATATTTTTACTTTGCCTGCAAATTTTTTCATGAGTCCACTACAAACTGCTATAACGTCAAACAAATTGTAGTTAAACTTTCAACCGTTATACACATATTGAAGATTAGTAAATTGTAATGTGATCTAAAAATTTGATTTCTGTTTTCACTATTATAATACCATCTTTTCCCTACAAGTATAAAGAAAGATGGCTAATGCTCACGTAATATAAACTTTCTATGAAGTATTTTTCTTATGCCGATAACATTGCATACTTTAAGCTTTAATGTAATATGCCAAATGCTATTAAAAAATAAAAGTAAAAATACAATGTGTTTTTTGCATTTAAAAAAAATTTAGCCATCATACCGTGAGGTTTACTCTACAATTATAAGATATCCCTCTCTTTATATGTATCCGCACTCAATAAATTATATAAAGTAAACTGTATTTAAAAGAAAAAAATACTGGTATATATGAGATATTATTTGTGCAGTGTTTAAATAGGAGTACAAATATCCGCACCAATATAACCGGTCGATTTGCGCACTTCGACAAGCTTTTCAGATAAGAAAATCTCCGCCGATCGAACAGTTCGAACATGAAACTCGCAGGGATTTACCTGAAATGAAGTTAGAGTTTATTGGTTTACTCAGGTAAACGGAAAAGGACTTGTGTGAAACGTGCTCAATAATCTGTGCCACGAGATTATCCGAGTGCTGGCATCGTTTCTTTCGACGTGCCTCTACCTTCACAGCTTCGCGCGGAAATCACGATGGAATTTTAACAAGTTGCAGCCCGTGCTCGGGTAGCTCGCTCGGAAAACGCACAAAGACTTATGAAAGTCATGAGTTTCCTCTCAGAGCATTGTTGTTCTTCCGGCTCTTTCCATGACAAGTATTATGTACCAAGCGGTAAACACGACGTGAACATTCCTATATTATAAACACAGAGCTCGGTAAAGACTTACACTCAGATTGTTTTAACTCACGCTCGAAAAATTAAGATAGGAAATAATTGCTGTTTAATCATCAATACAGAGCTATATTGCAGAATTTCAAAGTTCTTCAGATTTCTTTGCTTTCTCTCGGAGAAATAATAAACTCCCTTTTCTCTGACATTTGTAAGCTAAAGTACCGGTTGTAATTACAACGTTTCAAAAGAGAGGATGGAAATTGTGTAAACGAAGGGGAGATAAAGAGACTGGTGTACATAAGAAGAAAAACAACGTCATTAAATTTTGCCATCATATCTCTTAGCATGAAACCTAATGAAGGAGAGAGAGGGGCAGAGAGAAATATATTTAAAAAAACCCGTGTTGAAATATTTAAAAAAAACTTACGTTAAAATATTACAAAATTCTATAAATTAAAGGATACTTTATCTTATCTCTATTTTGTCGCGCAAGAAAGTTTTAGATATCTCCGTTTCAACGGCATGCTATTAATCATTTTCTCGCAAATTCTACATTCCTGCAGAACTGTAAGCAGTCTCGGTTTCGAAGTCGTCACATATTTCAGAATTTAATCCCACGGAAAATATATTAACACTGCAACGTCGAGCACGCAATAAATCAGGCAATAAAGGAAAACTCGACAAAACAGGGAGGTCAGATAAAAAGAAAATAACAGGGCAGAGAAAGTGATCTTCATTATTTTTAAAAGCACTCCAGAGGCACGGCTGGGAACCACTAAGGGTGCCGTGTGACATGTATATGTGGAACCACCTCTCGGGAGCATTGTAGAAGGGGTGACTCCGGCGAAAAATATACACGGCCAATATTTCTAATATTCCCGCCCCGATTCTGCCATCTCCGGTTGGCGCGCGAGCAGATTCACTTTGCGTTCAAAGAACAAAAAAATAAAAAGAGAGAGACCATTTGCGATGTAGACGACCGCGCGAAGCTGGAAAGTTTTGCATGAAATTAACGTCGGAAAAATTACTGCTATTACCGGCGGTCCCGTACGTGCGCGGTAAATCGGACGGAAGTAGTAAGAGCGAGATAGTAGACCATGGTAAGACCATGGAAGAGCGGTCGAGATGGGCGAGACCAAGCTATAATTACAAGTGTGGCCCTGACTAATTCAATTTTCCCCATCTGGTAGCGATTTGTAGGCGGAATAACTGCAGGGAATGAGACACGGGGAACGGGCGACACGCTGGATAATAGCCGCAGGAAGTGTCGTCTGGTACGGAAGCGCGTAGGTAGTAGGTAAGAGAAAAGATGAAGGGGATGGGTGCGCCTACCGTGGCACAGAAGTAACGTAGTCGGCTGAGTAAATAAAGTCGCGTTTAAATGTAATATCTCGTTGAATTGTGCCTCGAGGTTGCTGCCGCCGTCATCTCCACCGCCGTCGCCGAAATCCGATATGCACACACTTGACAGGTCGATACAGCGCCGGTTACTTAACGTTTACTAACTATTCACCACTCGCAACGTGTCCCCTCGCTCCCGTATTTCGTTTCAGCGTATTCTCCCTCGCTTCCAGGGTCTGTCGGAAATTTTCGACAGACAGGAATATAGCGCCTTGGAAACGCGACAGAAACGTCGTTCGCCGCGGCGATAAAGAAACGAGCTCGCGGATCTCTCACGCGTCTCCACTTTACGTTCGTCAACCGTCGTACTTTATTCCTATGCTCTTCTCTCGCCTCCAGCGCACCTCCCACGCTGCCTGCCTCGTGCATATTCCGCGGCAAGACGAAACCGCGAGAGCTACGACGAAGGAAATTATTTTATTTCGCACTTCAGAATATCACCCCGCAGACTCATTCATATTCATGCCCGCGCTTGAGCACTTCGTCTCCGAAATGTGCCGGTAGTCGTGCCGGTTAGTTTAAGATTCAAGCACGATCTTCTTGTACTCGTCTAACTCCGTCCCTTATTCCCTTATCGCCTTTGATTTTGTCTCTTAACGAGAACAAATATTATTTGCAATACGGTATACCCGGTTTTAAAGTTACTCAAGTTTTGCATCGCATTCTACATATATAACGTATGTTATTATCACATGATCGCGATTAGATTAAGATGTATATAGATTACCATTGTATTTTTAAGCATATTACGTTAATAATGCGAACTCGCATTTGTATTATTACGATTGCGATAATCTGTAACTTTTCATTGATATAATATAATTACACATAACGTACAGGTTAAAATATTCACATAATATTCGCCCAACATGATCGATTTAAAACAGATCGTCTGTACACACAGTTCCGTCAGTTGATTACAAAAAATTCAGATTCAGAACATCTTCTCTAATTGTAAAAATATTAGTCTTGATTTTAATAATAATTTATATAATTTTAATTTTAATAATTTTAATATTAATTTAATAATAAAATTATTATTAAATAATGATAATTTTATTATTAATAATTTAATTTTATATTAATAATTAAAGTTTAATCTTTATAAACGTTACATTTAGAATTTATCAATATTGTTCATAATTACGTTGCTGGTAAATAGAAATTGTCTAGCTTTGTTCTCCGGTTTACATAGTCATTCGCATGCGCATCAGCGAGATGACAATCGGTTCATTTCCGCAAATTACAGCCGGATCTTATTCAGCTCTTATTCACAACGCGAGGTCTAGTTACGGATCTGATTGTCTTACGACGAGTAAACTTCTCTCCAAATAATGCCATCTCCTTGGTTTATCTAAACAACCCCCAACTTCCTGCATTGCCCGCTTAACGCAGGCGACTCGGTTGATTAGGGTGCAAACGAACCGTAAACATTAAATTATTCATCATCTGTCCTACAGTCGAGACAGTTAATTAACAGGTGCCTGATTAGTTTACGTTACTAATGTGATATGATTAAAACTTTTTTGGGTCATGCACTATAAAGTGAATTCGTTTAACAGTTGGAATCCGATAATGGTAGTTACACAAAATTATCAGTATCTCATTGTCAGTATTTCTCTCTGCCGTCGTTTTATCATTTACGTCACAACAAAATGTAAAAATAAAATGTGATAAAAATCAATTATAATGTTATATCAAAAGAAATAAATCAGGATCTAAATAAATATAATATACAATAGATCTATTCCATTTTATGTGCACAGATTCTGCTCGTGTATGGATGTGCACCGATCCGCTACCTCTATTTTTGCCGATTGCAATCAACACAAACCACATCCATATTAAAAATCTCGCGAGAAATCTATGTAAGCGAAAAACATCGCAAATTAACGTCGCAAAGAAACGTTGGTTCTGCCTGGAGTGTAAGAGTTGTCGTTCCTTTTCCCAGGGAATTGGTCAGATCGTAAGATTTCCCGAGTGCCCATGTTACCGATTAGTCTCGGCGCACGACGGCGAGATCGCGTTTCAGGCAAAGGGGGAATTCTCTTCGTCGAGGAAACAGGTGGAGCGGGAAATCGGACGGGAAGGAGAGAAGGAAGGAAGGAAGGAAGGAAGGAAGGAAGGAAGGAAGGAAGGAAGCGGGAAGGAAGGAAGGAAGGAAGGAAGGAAGGAAACGTCGAACGCGCACGGATGTAGCGATAGACTCCTTTCTCTAGGAACGGGAGAAATTGCGGGGACAGCAAAGGGGGTGGCAAGTCGAGCGGCAACACGTCACCATTGTGACGAATGATTCGCGCGTGTTCTACACCGACGTTGCGTCTTGCCGCGCGTTTCCGCTATGAAAACCGGCTTCGGAATCACGGGTGTCGGTGATATCGATCGGCGCGAGAACGGGCAAATAGAAGGGACGTAGGACGGCGACGGAGAGGCCGGAGGAGGGGCACTTAGAGAGCTACTACATACCGAAACTTCTCCTCTCCGCATGGAGGTTCCATCGCGGATTTTCGCGAACAAAAAACCAGGCTAGAATCCTGACGAGGAAAACCGAGGACGAAAGCAAGCGAAAGGGTGGGCAAGGGATAGAGTGAAATGAGCTCGAGGTTCGTGGTACGGGTAGAGCTGGGCGAGATTTCATCCGACTTTTGTGACGCAGCTGATACATTTTTATCTGACGTCGGGATTTTGACGACTGTTCGTCGAATTGCTCCTACCCGGATGCTTTTCTGATGTCGAACGGTAAGACATATGCACATTGTTATTAAACTATTTGAATGAGAAAAAATTACTTTTGATTAAAAATAAAAATTTGTACATTAAGAATCCTCAAGTAATCATATATGTTTTTAAATGTAAAAAAATACCAGTATTGTAATAAAATATGTAGAAATTACATAGTTAATATAATATTAAAAAATCATGTCAGATAAAGCGAGAAATAGAAATATAATATTTAGTAACATTTATATAGATATTCTCGCCATTCACGATATTTCAATTATATCGCATTATATTGCAGAATAAAATCGTGCTTTTCCATTTTTTAAATTATTAATGATAATTGTAACAAAAGGCTGTACATTCAATATTCAAATGGATTACATTTTCACAAATATAAAAATTATCAATGGCAATTCGTCTTTTTTTAAATACGTTCGTCTATTTTTGTTTAAAAAGCAAAATTAAAAAGATCTAAGTAAATTTCGAAGTCCAAAATAGCCAAATAAAATCAAATCATCGACAGTAATTCACTTATACTATTTTTTTACATGCATTATACATTCAGTTACATGTGTTAGACCGTAATATAAGCAGTTAAAAATCCGTTTTCTGATTTGTTCTATATAAAAACGTAATTCGGTCACGTTTTACGCACATGATAGATTTTATAATAAATTGCCTTGCTCTAAATGACATGTATATATCACTCTTTAATACGCAATAAAACGCGTAAAATTAACACGACTGCACCGCAGATCGCTTTTTATTACTCCACCAACACTTGACGTACGCTATCCATCGAACAATATGCGGCTTGTTGCCTGCATTATGCGACCATGCGATTCAACAAAAAATAACTTGTTTGCGCTCACTATTTTGTAATGATCGGTATGTGATACAAAAAAAAATGGGCGGCATAAAAATCCATTGCTAAGCGACGGCACTCGCACGCGTATGTGTCACGAGGAGGGGATTATTTTCAATAGAGATTATACATATAAAACAATCTGTACGCCCGATACGGCGATAAGCCCACTGCGGGTTTATCGTCGCGGTATAATATCGAAAAGAGCTCGAGGTTCGTGGTACGGGAAAGAATCGAACCGTGTGGCGCAGAGGAGGGAAAGTTATTTTACAAGCAAGCGGATATGCCGAGGCGCGAAATGGCCCATTTCACGAGTTGCCCGCAACTCCACGTATAGCTGTCGGCATACACGTGCGTCCCGTACACGTGCAGCGACCGTTAACGTAGCACGAAAGCGCTGATGCTTCGTAGTTTATTTTGGCCTTTAACGCAAACAACAAGGACGATAATGCTCGGTCCCAGTTGACACTCGTACAGCGAGTCCGATTTTCGACATCGAGTACATTCCCGCAACATCCCACGGGATCTAGCGGCTTTTGTTAGTGATTTCCACTTGGATTGCGCTCGTCAACGTGTGGTCACTCACTGTTATTGTAACTGTCCGATAATGATGCATCCTGCATACCGTGATGATGACCCGATGTTTGTCCCAGTAGTAGATTCCTCGCTTGTCGCCCTGTAAACATAAAAGAGTGCAAAGGATGTTAGAGGATGAAAAAGTTGACTATTGTAAAAATTTAAGATTAAGATTTTTTTATTATCCGATTATTTCTTGAGATTTGTGCCGTGACCAACTTACCCGGTTACTAAAAATGTCGGAAAATACTTGCGTACTTCAATTTATTTTTTAAATATTTATTTTTTAGATTCAACCAAAGTAAATTAATTTCTGCAAGCCTCAATTGTTTGCACGAGG
This sequence comes from Crematogaster levior, assembly GCA_901521435.1. Lineage (NCBI taxonomy): Eukaryota > Metazoa > Arthropoda > Insecta > Hymenoptera > Formicidae > Crematogaster > Crematogaster levior. Next base: position 500,300 of record CABEGB010001302.1, read on the forward strand.
TTATCATAACAACGATATATCAACAGCAAAACAGTATCTGAAATAGTAGAGCATGCCAACGTGAAACATATCGAAAATCCGATTAGATCAAAAACGTTTGCGAATCAGTTTAATCGAAATCCATTAAATCGAACCTGTGATTTCGAGTACTCTGATATTATTCGTGAACTCGATTAACGGCCGAATACTCTGATACAGAGAGTACTTGCTCTACGCTAACAGCATCGCGTTAAACCCTCTATATCTGTTCCAGAATATTTGTATGTATTTGTAAAGTCGAGAAATATGGTTGAATCTTCTTTTACTGCAAAATAATATCAACAAAATATCGTAAATTATGAGATCTCCTATTTGTATCATTTCGTTATACTCAAAAATGTAATTTAACATCCATCGATTTTCCATGATAAATATATTCAAAAAATTGGTAGTCAATCCAGAAAAATTGATGGTGCTCATATCACTGCAAATTGCCACACATCGGCAAGATAAAACAGTACATATTAGCGATATTTTGTCCGCAATATGTCATTTTGAAACAGTTTCATAGATTTATATGCGAGATGGTGCATCGAAGTGACACATGACATGCGATGAACATGGGCATATGTCGCCAGGAACATCGTTTACGCCGTTCACAAGTGATGCGCGTCACTTTGAAAGCACAACTTATGAGACTTATGAGAAATTTATCTTCCCTCATTACATACACACACACACACGCGCGCGCGCACGCGTGTCACATAAAATCACATAAAATGCGATAATCTATAAGATTTCGTTATTCTGTTATTACAATAAAGTTTCATGCATATGAAAGAATTTTCGAATTCACACATGATGAGTCGTAAATGTAAAAAAATTAATACTTTCAAAAATTACTAGTCAGTAATATTAGTTTATATTAGTAATAGCATGTATAGAAGTAGAGATTGTAGAGTCGATAAAAGCACTTAATAATTTGGCCGTTCTAGTGAAAAAGCATCGCAAAAGAATGTGTAATTTAGCGCAAAATTTGTTGACCGAAGATTAAAGGTATCGAAACTCGATACGGCTTCGTCATTCATTCGATCGTCCTGCAATCACCGGCTGCGCTATGCGAAGATAGGATTTCGAATGACTATAGTGGTAATTCGAGCCTAGACTAGTATACAATTACAGCACGTTGTATTAAAGTGTTTCGTGGTTCTTTTTTATTTGGCTGCAAAATAAATTGACGTTCCATGGCTTACACAGCCATCAAAGCTATAATAAAAGTGTATCATAACACGCAAGTGATATTGTAATCTGTGACCTAATCGGAGCAAAGTTTTTAAACTTATTTATAATACATTTAGCCGATAATTATTGTATTTATTAGCTTTTATATCGATTGTAATCTTTAAGTAGTACAGCAATAAAGTTTTCCATAATTCTTCTATTCGATAAAAAATTTAAGCATAGAGCACTTCTATTAAAAGTCCTGTTTTTACTATTTTTCTAAAGCGATTTATACTAGAAAAGATATATGGATGTTTTTTTTAAATGTTTTCTGTTTATAATTTCACATCTTGTGAAACACTTATAAAACTGAACATAATGAATAGATGCAATAAACATTTCTCTCTAAAACTGTGTTGTATATTTATCCACTTCTTTAAAATATCTACAGTAAAAATTATATATTATATACTCCATCTAAGATAAAATAATTTATATCAACTAAAGAGAAAAAAATATAACATAATACGCAATGTTGTATATTTGTAATATATAGGTCAGTGCGTACGAATCGTCGCGAATCTTGTGGATGGTGACGCGTGATAACGTTATGATATTTTCCAGCGAATTCGAGGTGACGAAACTATCTAAACTTGGAGATTATGACAACCGTTTGTCGCGAGTTTAACGATGTTCAGTGACGGTGCTTCCCCAATAGTTATATAACTTCGTGCGTCTCATAAATGCGAGCCACGGAGCAACTTGAGGATAATTACATTCGCAGATGACAGAGAGTAAAATTACTTGCATTATGAGCACGAGAGTAGTAGATTACACGAGGGAAATGTAAATTTGTAAAAGCCAATATATACGCATGTTTTGTGTCTTTCGCGCACAAGTGAAAATTTGAAATTACAATTACGAGCACTGCGAATAATTGTGCGGGATGTTACAAATTAATAACGAACATAAATCTGTCGAAATGCTTCGTTTTATTTAACTTTGACTTTGCGCAAAAAAATTATGATAATTTCTATGAGATAACTTTATAACGCTTAATTTTGAAATCCACGAGAATTTATTAGTCACGAAATAAGTATTTTGCGTTTATCATTGAATTTATATGTGTTTTAATTCTTACATGCGTAGCATTTTAAACATTTTTAAAATAAATAATGCTTACGTAATCCTAAAAAAATATTTAAACAATTCTTCTTTACTATTTTTTGAACTTCCTAAAAGGACTTCCCAGAAAGAAAAGAAGGGCCAGAAAGACCAGAGAAGGCTTTACAGATGTGCAAAGTCGTGCGTTTTTAGATCAAATTTCATTCAATCTTTGCTGTCATCTTCACTGATATCTATGTTGTTATAGACAGTCATTGCTCGATCCTGAAGGATGCACTTGCGAGAATAGTTAGTGCTGATCATGAACTAAATTGAAACCGTAACGTCCACGTTTGTATGAAATGGAATTAAATAGTTGGATAACTGATAGTTGGATATCTCATAGTTTTTTCTCACGCAAAAAATACCTACGGTAGACTCATTGTCCCAGTTTATTTTCTATTTAGAATTTCATAAAGGAACATCAAAAAGTCGCTTTGCATATATTCACTTAAAAAAGTTAAGCTACTAAAACATCATTTATTTTTATAGTTTTGATATATCTGGAACACGTTTATAATATATCACATATGAAATCTTATCTGACTAGTTCAATACTAACGAGAAATATCGAGAAAAACAATATAACAGTATTCTTTTATGATACTTTTGTTTATAATTCTTTTCTTTTGCGATTCTAATAGGTTTTCAATTTTTTGTTACATTCAAACTTGGATAACTGAATTCCAGCCATTTCCACCACGACCGTTGTTCCATTCGAGTTTCGCTAACGGTGTACTGCTAAAGAATGTTTCATTGTTAGAGTTGCATACGAACCATTCTGCCGCATCGCTTTTTTCCTCCCCCTTCCTTCTCTCACCCTCTTTCATTCGACACTGGTACAACCGCATTTTCTGCACTATGGCGCCGATGTTTCGAGCGGCATTTATATAGGACGTAGTCTCTTCATGAAACTGCGATATCGCGTGCGTCCGTGGTAAGATTAATGGACCAATCTTGGCGCCGTGCGCGGTTACGCGCAATCAGGAGACAGCTTTTCGGAGCTTCAGCCTTTCATCATGATAGCGACATAGATACATACGTAGCTAGCGGTGTACTACACCCGGCTTACGCAGTTCAGACTATTCAAGCCTGCGGTATTTACCTTACGTTCTGCCGTGTAAGCTCCGTAAAACGTAACCTGCCCTTTATGTGGCAATGTAACACAGCCATAGAATTACATTGTATGCAGAGTGAGTGAAAAAGTTCCGTGCAAACTAGAATTTTTTATATTACGGTGCGACATCGTCAGTCCATATCACATTTAGTTTGAGCATCAGTCAATCGATTAAAGAACGTAGAATACAAAATATTTAATATTTAATATTTATACAGATATTTAATACACGATTCTTTATTACGTTCAAAAATGGAAAAAACGTAAAAACGCTGTTATCGACGGTTATCGAATGATATGTATTTGTTACAAATGATCGAGTCACTAGGGAACGGATCGATTTGTCTTTCCTTGAATTCACATTGAAAGGTCAAACTGCCAGGAACTATTTATCAAGAAACCGGAATACCAGAAGGAACGCTGAAAAAAGGAAAGAAAGTCGCAAGAAAGAATAATGAACCCGGTTGAAAAATTGGGCGTCTCACCAAATTATTGTTATTTTCTTCGCATTGTATTTTATTCGTTGCGCTTTTATAAAATATTGTTGTTTATCGAGTTTTGTAAAATCGTATTTGTCAATAATCTTGTCATTTCTCCTATAATATATACTTTTAATTATACGTAGAAGAGAAATCTAAATATGTGTAAGCCATTATCGAAATTCTGTTGTCGCAAGATTTATATTAATTAATTATAACATATTGACGAGTTTACACAATATCAATGTAAATGGAGAAAATTATCAGACTCACAAGAAATATATTTTATTTGCAGAACGGATTATGTAATTAATAATTTTTCCATTTAGATAATAAATATTTATAATCGTATACATGAGATAAATAGTCCCTCATTGTTTTCATTATCGAATTGAATAAGTTAAAACTTAAGGCAATGAAAAGTAGAGGTAGATTATATGTCTTTTTAATCCAGCGATATTATTTTATCATGAGCACTGATTTACTACATCCAACTATAGAACACTTTTGGTTGGGTTAACTTCATTGTTCAATGCGTATGACAGAAACGTTACATGACAGTAATGTTTCCGTTTTTCGTGAATTTTCTCAAACGTATCGTCCCCGCTCGCAGAATGCTGATTCTCCACGGATAATGAAAGCCATGGTATGTAACATGGTATGTAACATAATTTTATGCACATTGATTATTCACTTTGTCCCGCTCAATGGTTCTCGACCGCATGTAAATCCCCGAAGGATGGCGAGTCTCCAAGCGGCACTAGGAAGTTGCACGACGAAGTAAGATACGGCGCCTACTACAGCTTTATACACCCAAAGGAGTGTTTTACCCAAGTTGGTTCGTTCCGGTCTGTCGCCACTTTTCCGATAGGCTCTTTAACTAATTCAAGCGACGGGGTTGTAACAACTGAGATAAAATTCAACAGAGGATTAAAAAGGCAAAGGTTGGAGAGGCAAAATGCTCGAACTCGTGCTATCTGCACTATCGCTTGCATATTAAATCAGTGAATATCTACCCTGTTAAAACTCTAATTAATTAATTAAAATTAAGATGAGAAACAAAACTTGAACATTAAAATTGTATTCTTCCACAGTTAATGCCCAAGCTAAAAGAATTAAGTAATTTCTCTTATTTTAATAGCACTTTTGCTTACAATTACAATTCAAAATAACCTTCGATAACTCTGTACACTTTGGAGATCCGCTAATTGCACCTCGTATTCAGCTTTTAAATTTAATTAATATCTTCTTCAGTTATTGGAAAATACGTCAAAGTCGCGCGAGTTCGCAATGGCTACAAAGATATACGAATCTCGAGAGGTTAAGGATATTACGAAAATCTGCAGAGAAATAAATTTAATTTTACACTCAACCATGTTAATCCTTATCGCTTTATACACTGCCTTCCTTCCAGATCTTCCTCCCAGATTGGGGGAGAAAGAGAGAGAAAGATGCAAGTTGCGAATAGAAGTAACACGAGTGGTGGATGGTGAAGGCCAGAAAGGTGAAGAGGTGCAACGGGATCAGGAAAATGGTACAGTGGAAAGGAAAAGGATAAGATCTGCAGGAATAAAAGGTACTAACTCCGAGGTACCGACAGGTTGAAAAACTAGATAAAATTGGATCTTGGAACTGTCTTCATCCGCGAAAGCGTAGAAGTGGCAATCGCGCAGCAAATTAAGCGGGGCCATCGTAAAAGAGCGAAAATGGTTATGCTCTGTCCTAAACTTACCGCCTTTTCTTTCTTCTCTTTTTTCCAACTTTTTGCGTCCCCATTAAATAATAGATGAATCAAAGTAATGTGCCCTTATCCGCAGCAGAGCAGTTCGCTTCCGGCTAGAAGCAAATTTCTAAAGTCTCTCACAACCTCCCTACATTCCGTAGTAGAATTACAGGGTATCGACATTTCATTTTGCATTCGAGAAAATTTTGATTTAATAAAGACATCCATATTTCATTAAAAGATATAGAGTTTATAGAGTTATAAAAGAAGACATGGATATAAGTTATAAGAAGACATAGTAGCGGTTGGTACTATAATTAGGAAAACTTTTAGTGAATCTATCTATTTAACATTAATTTAGTATCTAATGGATTTAAATTATAATATAATAATGGATTTAAAAGAAATACAACCATTCAGCAACTGCAAATTGAATGTGGCAGGGATAAATGCAAGAACGATATCGTAAAAGAATAATAGTATTCTCGTTTTTAAAGTATTAAAAGAAACAGACATACATTACTAAACAGTGTAAAATAATAATTTTTTAACAAAATGTATAATAATAAAAATCATAGACTAAAGTTTTTTAATATTTACACATATAAAGAACCTTATTTTAACAATAATAACAACAAATACATTTCAATACATTTTACTACGATGTAGAAAATATTAAATATAATGCGTCATAAGCGAGTTATTATCGAGTTTGTAATATAAGAGAATATAATATAAATTACTTCAAATACTACAAATATTACATATATATATAATAGACTATTTGTCTTTGTATAGCCCTACTAATTTATAAATCCTTTGATCGATCTGATCTAAATTTTGCATAATTATTCTCTAGGAATATTTCCCTGCGGGAAATATAATCTAAACTACCTGGACACCCCATACCCTTCCTCTGATTTCATCCCCTTGACACTTTGTGATATAACAGCAACTCCCGAGCAACGGCGAGTAGTTCAAAAGCAAGTATTAAAGAATAAATTATAAAAACTAAAATATTTTTTCTGGACTTTTTAAATATAATTATCGTTCTCTGTCGTCATTTTAATTTTATTTTAGTCATTTATTTTTTAACCGATATCTATTACCAATATTCTTATTATTAATAAGAGTTTTAACATAAAGGGAGAAGAAAAGAGAAAAGTGAAATTCCTCTTTGTGCAAAAAGAGAAATTGGCTAACAATGTAAGTGATATTTTAATTCCTGTTCTTTCGAATTCAATGAAATGCTTATTACGACTCCATCTGGCCGTTATCCATACTTTTTTTCATAAATCATTTCTTGGTGCGCTAAATAAAATATATGTCAAAGTATCACCTCTCTTGCCCTCCGTCCGGCACGACCGTTTGGCCCGGAGTCAGCACAAGTTTCCAACTTAGTGGTGAAGGAAGCCCCTTGCGGCAACTTCTGCGTACCCGCAGAATCTCGTGAACAGACTCAGCGCACGCCAACCCCGAAGAAGAGTAAGGCGGCGGAAGGTACTTCTTGGGTCGCGGTATGCTGTTCTCTCATCCCGAACACGTACCAGCACCCGCGTATCCCCTTATTTAGATCGGCGTGCAGCCGGGCGCAAGCCCGTTACTTCGTCAGATGAAATGTTAATGGCGACGAAGATGCGTACAAGCTGCAAACGCGAACTTTTCGTGTAACACCCAGCACTTGCTGCCAGTCGAATATTCTTTTTGCATGGTTCGTCGAATATTCCGCGTTCTCCCGAGCGCATGAAACGGAGTGTCTCGAATTCTCTCTCAGCCGCGTTAACAGCGCGCGCGTTCTTCATTTTTTTACTAACGAGAAGCTCGGGCGTCGGATGATTCATGGAAACCCGTAAATCAACTTGACTACCTGCTCCTTAAGGGAATAATTTCGGTCTCTTTTTACCGAGTGATTTATGAATTAATATCTTTCTTAAACCGTTATGTGGTATATTCTGTGTATGAGAATGGTCAGTATATATATACGCTAAACTCTCATTGATTAATTTGTTCGTTTTCGTTGATTAATTCAGCGTCTCCCACTTCTTTGTTCGAAATATGACAAATTATTAATGCACGACCGTTATTAAATAATTGTATGTAGTTTTGGAAAGTTTAAACCTCTATAAAAATTACTCGCATTTTATGCATTTTTGCATGAATAATATAAAATGACACGAAGAAGAAAATAATTCAAATGTACCAAATTTAACAATGTAATAATATCATTGCTTTTTAATATGTATAATGGGCATTCCAATGATTTTACCAAGTGTCAACTATTAATAATCTGTTTGTATTTCCTGCATGAGATTTTATTAATACCGTCAGAAATAATTAAAACCAGTATTTAACGTAGCTTTGTCCATTTGATCATGTTTTGACGGATTACACGAAAAATGTGGTTTATCCATTCTCATATATTTTGATGGCAATATGTGTCGCATATTTTCCGATATCGAGTCCAGGCTTTATTTATAATCATTATTTATGAAAAGCGTAACGTTCATTATCCTCAATATGATTAAAGGTCCTGCAACCGCATAAATAATGTTCGTATAACATGTCTTTTTTTGGTAGATAAAATTATCGTGAATATAATATTTAACAATGTCGTATATACTCTCGGTAACTTTGTCATCAGTACAGCGTTAAATTACATATATTGTCTAATTGTGAGAAGACGATCTACGTAATGCATCTAATACAGGCAACAGTTAACTTTGTCCCACGAGAACAAGGTACAAATAGCTCGGGGCTTAGCAGTAGATTTGAAATATTCACATATCCCGACCTAAGCATCGCGTTACATCTGAAGGCTATCAGTAAAATCGATACATTTAAATCGGATGCTACGCTCGATTTCGCGACGTGTATCAACCGACAAATACTACGCGCAAAAATCTGCAAAAAATCCCTGGTTTCACAGCGAGGACCATTCGTCTGTGTTAAAAAGGGATTCGCTGTCGATATCGCTGCATACATCACACACGTGATCGATGATGGCGATTCTAGCGGATCGCTGCAACCGGTTATTTCATGCACAGATTGAGAGAGGAACATTGTTTCGGCTTAAAGATAACGCTTTGTTTCCGGTGCTCCGCGGTGAACAATGCACGCACGAAAATCGAATAACGCTCATAAAGCTGTAGATAAGCGCCGACTGGGTGGAAAAAAGCGCGGCTCAAGCAGCTTTCATATTTCATGACTGCCACTTGCGCCATATTTTTCATTTTACTCTATTCTCGCCCTTTTTAATTACTGATAACGCGGGAAAAACCGCACAGCGCAGCGCGATCGCGGAGATTTGTAGCCGACATCGTACTGCAAAATTAAGTTTTACAAATTTACAGTTTATTATTCCGGATGCAATACGGATGAAACAGTTGAATAAGTAATACGCAATAATATTTTTTACAACTACTTGCAAATCTCATCATGTCCCAATGTTCTACATTTGTTCTCGGACTCAAAGCCTCAATGAAAAAGTCGGTCGAAAGGTCGCATGCGTAATGTTTACAGAAAAACTCGATAACGCGTTTCAGCGCCCTAGGCTTCGCGTCTAGGCTTTTAATTATCGTAACGCACGTGATTTTCTAGAAACGTAGGGATGAATGCGTGGATGCGGCTAAATCGAGTTATCGATGCCGTCGCGCCTGTCGAAAGGTCGCAACGAAACGTGTCGGCATACAGTAATTCGCGATCTGCAAATCTCCCACACAGTAAAACGCCGCACGACACGGCACGGCGTGGCGTAGCACAACGTGCGATTCGACATGAGATCAATTGGAGCGCACTCTTCGGCGTTGCGAGAGAGCGTTCACTGCGGATCCCGCGTTCCCGATGGTCGTAAACGATCGATACGCGAAACAAAGTGTCGACCGTACACATTTCTATACGTTCCAATCCGAAGGGCAATTCAATTGCGGTGGACGTCCCATACGAGCATCTGCAATATTCTCCGCGAGCAATCGTCCTCCAGAGACCGTCAATGTATGCGCTCGCACGGTTCCCAATGACATTTACATTTATATTGACACGGCGCTCAATGGGATCTTGAACAACGGCGAATGCTTAAATGCATTTGCGACCACGGCTTAACGACCGGACCTGAATTTTTCCGGTGCCGGATCGGCGTGCAGACGCGCGGGAAATGGTACGCGCGAGGACCGCCGATAACGCCGACGCGTCCCGCAACGGATGCCGAAACGAGGATTCAATGCGATTAAGTTTTCACATTGCGGACACACCGACACGCGCACGTAGTTCGCGATACAAGTGCGTTAACTCTTGTGCTGATACTTTTTCGACAAATTATATTCGACATAAATACACTTTTTGTTTTCTATTCACATCTGCACGCATATCGCAAATTTCATTACAAAAATAAATTTGTCTGTTGACGTATGAGTGCAATGGCTATGAGCAAATACGGAATATTATCTTTTTGAGGAAATAGATTTTTTTTCCATAGAAAGCTAACAGATATAATAAAAGCATGATAAAAATAACTTCAGTAATTAAACTAATACTAATGTAATTAATATAAACCAAACAGTAGTGGTATTAATATACTCAACCTGAGCGATATTGAATTAACATCATTGTTATGCAATAATATTTGATATTGAATAATATTCTAAATTTTAGTGATTAATATTTGATAAATGATACTCTAAACTATTGATAGTCTAAATTATTCAAATGTTATGTTTCTGTTAATAAAAGGGGTTCAATATGTTAAAATAATAAGTTTATATATTATTACTCTATATATCTATCTTACAGATTAAGACTTGTAAAATATTCATAACTCCCACAGCGAACTATTATTGTGAAATTCTCTTTGTGCACGTATTAAAAGACACAAGACTCATGTAATTTTCATCCTAGTTAGAACATATCGATATGACGCAACTAATAATAGATAACAATTTATGTCGTGTTTGTCTGGCTTAAACTTCTTGATTGCTCACTGTATTAATATCGAAGAATTTCAGTCTGGAATAATGTACGGTATTTTTTTACCTGTCAGGATAATATTTATCATGCCGATAAAAACAACACACAAATATTCAGTGGTTAAAATCAAATTTGATACAATTTATCAGTCGACAAAGAAATTGATTGTCTTCATGATGATGTAAACACGTAACAAAGTGATCTTTCTTTTTCAGACTCTTTAATTCGAATAAAATATGCTGTATGCTTTTTCAAAAGTACCCTACGGCCGTTTCTTCAAAGAATTGGTTTCGAGCATCCAAAGGGAAAAAAATTGTATCGCTATAGCTTGTTAGGTGGCCGATAGCCCGGGCGGTTTGTACTTCATGCGTATCTTCACCCGCTGTAAGAGCTGTAATCAAATTCGCCTCACGTATTTCCATGGCCCCTTAAGCGCGACCTCGTAGACCGCGGCCTGCAATTTATTTGAAATGACGTTCTATTGAGATAGGATTTGGTTGCCTTCGTCGATCCTTACCAACTTCCAGGTGCACAAAAGTCTTTCGCTTCACGGATAGCTGGACTGTGACGCGGGCTAATGAGTTTGTAACTTTTTAAACGGTCCTTCAGTGAGCGCGCGATTCTTAGTGTCAGTCTAAGATGTCGATAGTCGATACTCGACACGGTGATTTAAGACCTCCCTTCGAGAACGGCAAGTTAATTGTAACCTGATAGCGTTTTAAATTTACCCACCGGATATTGATTTACGGTGGTTGCAAACAAAATGATCCGCTGCCGCGAGGAATTCAATTATTTTTCAGACCAATCAGGTTTATCTATCGATTAATTTCGAAAGTGAGATGCGCTTGTAACCTATTCGTTGTAACCAGCGCTAACAATAATTTGCGATAATGACTATCCGGCTTATACAGTAAAAGTGTAATCAAGTGTGAAAATTTAAAACAATATTCTAATCAAAGGATAATAAACGAACAAAGCCGGATGACAGTGATATATAATTATATAAAAAATTATAACAAACATTTCGACTTGAAACCCTTGCCCTTTGGTTAAAATATTGTTTTGAAAGAAACTTACAAATATTATTTAGAATATTTTGTTGTATAAAAATTTAAATAATTAAGTTAATCTTCTTCAGAAACAAATTTCAATTTATTCGACCCGTCTGGCCAATTTTATTAACAAATTACAACGTCCGTTTCGACCTCTGATTTAGGTCCTTATCAAGTGTAGAATTTTACATATAAGTATGCGGATGGAAAACGGACATTAACATCTTATTGACATTGCCCAAACTACATCAATCCAGAAGATATTTTGTGTGTCATAAAGAAAGACTCCGTCAGTAATAATAAGTGAAACCAGATGTTACTTCGTGTAGAACACGTTACATTATGTATTATAATTATAATGCAGTATCAGAGGTCGAAACGTTGTGAATAAACGTTTGTTAATAAAATTGGCCAGACGGTCGAATAAATTGAAATTTGTTAATTATTATTCACTGGCAAAGAAAAATTTTAAAGTTGTGCTTTTTCAGAAAGTTAATATTTTCAAAAATGCAAAAGAACAGATACAAGAAAAAATATGTGAAAGAACAAATTAACGTTGAAGGTACGTCGTTGAAACAATCATATCACTACATTCTAATATTCAGTTTTATTCCATAATTTTACGTGATACAGTTTTGCAAGTCAATAAATTTAATTTTTTACATCTGTAGACGACATAAAAAAAGGTCAATTTAAAGCAGTTATTGATCATGAAAGGCATTAAGAATTAAAATTGCCGAGTGACACAATTATTTCTTTTTTTATTTAAATCCTGATTTTTCGTTTGTCTAGTATTGCAAAATTGTCATTATCGTATGACCCAGTTTTATTAAAAAAAAAATTAAAAATTCCAAAATAAAAAAATAACAAAATTAAGTTTCTATATTTGTTGTGAAAACATTGAAAGATTATATTACTATATATACATTTATATAAAATATTTTATGACAAATGAATCTAGACAAAAACAATGCAAAATTAAGATTAATTGCTTTTTTATACTTACTTTTAAAATTTACTTTTAATTGAAACAAGCTTCTTTCTTATACGTGTGAATTCTTTAATAAATTTGAGATTAACATATTCTCCAAATAATATGAGATCATGTTTTCATATGTAATTCTTAAATTTTCTATAATCTAGTGATCTTAATAAAAATCTACTGTGAAATAAAATTCACAAAAAATGACCAAAAAGACGGAGTTTTTATTTATTAAGAATCCTAAGTAAGAATCCTCAGTAGCAAATATCATTTTCCTTCGTTAATTAAATTTATCGTGCGTCAAATTACGTTTTTAAATCAACACAAACTAAAGAATTGACAATAATTAATCTAATTAATTGACTAAATTGGTTAAAAAATTGACAATATTTCTTAAAAATATAGAAATATATCTGTATATTGAAATACATTTATGTAAGTACCTATAACTTCTTTTTCTGCGTTAGGACATTGTAACATTAGGTAACATGCAAAGTGTTCTTACGAGAAATAAATAACATCTCAGAGAAACAAAACAGCTGTTAAAGATTGTAAATAAAGTAAATGTGTTAACTTATTCATATTCTCTCTCGTTTGAGGGTGTATCATTTCAAAATACAAAACGCAAATACATTCATTGTGTCGGTTTTCGCGGCGCAAAGGACATTTTGTTCCGTGGCGACTATCAGGAGACTCGTTTCGCGTTGCTCACGCGTCACGTATTATAGTATGCCTGCTCGGGCTGGAGTTGCGCCACGTATAACCGTTTTCTCCATCTCGCTTCTTCTCAAGTTTTCACAAAGTATACGGCGCGCGGACTAGAATTCTCGCAAAAAGAACGTCTCGTATGTGCTGGGGATTCGTCGAAATATTTCAGCTGCCTTTCTTATTCCTCCCTCTGTTTCTCACTGTTTTCTCCGTCTCTTACCCCGCGGACAAACGAGGTGGAGCGTATGCATCCGACGAAACGGGCTGAAAGAAGAGGCAAGACACGGATTGTACGAACGATATGTAGGCTCCTACTTTGTTATGCCGAACAGCCACACGGACACAGAGACCGACGCCGCGGGTCAGTCGTGTGGTATCACAAAGGATCCTTTTGTACCTTTCATCAAAACGCTTCTCGTCGATTCCGATGGTTGGTTTCCGTGAACAATAAGAAAATAACGGTATCAAACGGATTTCGTAATTACAAGACCAGCTGCTGGAATGCGCACTTGCATGGAATATACGCATTCCGGCGTGAAATATCCATAGCATCGGAACCCGGCCTCTTTGGCGTCGGCGACAAATGCACGATGTACATACGCAAATTTATATATGCCTGAGAATCGAACTGGGAACAATCGCGATTGCTAAGCGAATGATATTCCCGCCGCAACAAAAGTTTGCTTGCTAGAGACTGCGACAGGACCGTCTATTCGAATGGCAAGAACTTATTTCGTTTTACCAGCGTCGTTTTATTATTCCCAGGGAAGAAAACTTCTCGTGGAAGACAAACGAAATTCGTCAGGCCTTGTCAGACTTGTTTTTTTCTCCACGCAGTGATTTAATGCTTTCGCAACAATGTTGCGCGAGGAGAGGTGCAAAGGAAGGGGAGGTAAGACTCTCAATCAAAATCATTGCTTGCGGTCTAGCGCGGAGGGATGCGCGAGTGAGAGCAATTTTGCGAAGTGTGTCGAGATTAGTGGTAGTCCGTTGTCAGTTTAGAGGAAAATAAGTGAGATAAGATGAGGGTGAAATGATGGGGCGTACTTTATAGGATAACCGCACGGAATAGGAATGAGCACTGAATACCGGCACTGTGTATTGAAGCTTAAATCACTTTGGGAATTATTTTGCTCACTTAACTACATAATTCCTCTTGCACGTCTTGCACGTAAAATTGTTTATTTATTGTTACAGGAAAGGTTCTAATTAGTACATTAATTATTTAATTAGTATATATCTTATCAGAACCACTGGTTTCTCTTATCTTTTTGGTGATTGCCATTTCTAATGGAATATGTTTACACTGAAAAATTTATTGAGTTTTATAATAACATCATTAATAGAAAAATGGTAATAGAACAATAATGAAATACGCAGAAATTTTTTAAAATATATCTTTATCAAATTACTTTTCATAACCCTGTAATTAAATGGCTATTATTTTGTAACCCATTATGTGTCGTTGGAATAATGCATCAATTGAATTATCGTTCAATTATAACTTTAACCCAAATAGCAATCGTCGGAAAAGAATATTGCATTGTGAAATTTAATCGCATTTTTGCTAGTCGTAATTAATGTCGAAACGCTTCAATTTGAATTTTTAAAAAATTTTGGATATTGTACCGGTCACGGTCGAAATTGCACGTACGCTTCGATCGGCAAATGTTCGATGGTTTCATTATCAATCCATTGTAACGTAAAATCCGAATTCACCAATCCATCCTCGTTCACAATTTCGTTTCGATATGACGAGCGTGATATCACTCGGATATTGATCCTGGTGTATGACATACACACGTACGTGCAAAGGAGCGCGCGGGCGTGAGCAGCACTCATCGAAAACGCCACGATTGCGCGGCTGAATCGGTTACTCTGAAGCTTGATTTCAATTTGCCATAATTTCATAGAATTGATAATCAGGCTTTCGCATGTTTCCCCGACCACGCATCGCCAGGTAGATGATATAACTTTCACGAAGACGAGAAATGTGCTGCAAAATTATTATGTTGATAATATACATTTACAGCGTGAATACGGTGTTTTGAATCGCATATGAGATCGAGAACATGACAGCAGAGAAAGAGAGAAGCGAGAAGTTAGATATTAATATTGCAGAATCTTGATGCCTTAAATATGCATAAAATGATCTAAGTATTTCACGCAAGTTGATTTCATTTCATATTACACAGTATGATTATATATATATATTTTTTGTGAATCAATTAATGTTTTAATTTAAAATATTTCACATTATTCAATTTTCATTAAAATAAATAAGTTCCTCTGTTATGTTGATATAAATGTGGAAAATAAAGTGGAAAATAAAAGATTAAGGAGAATAATATATAACTAATCAGACGCAAAGCTACAGTAGTTATATCAGAAAATCAATCAGTACTAAATTTGAATAGCAGGCAAATTACAAATTGAAACATGCAAATTTTAGATTTTAGAACATTATATATATATAAAGCAACTAACAAGGTAAAAGAAAAACGAGAAAAAGAAAGAGAAAAACTTCACAACGTTATACATCAGAACTTCGAGTTTCAAATGCGACCTCGCGAGAATCGTTCGCGTCGCAAAATCTAACGAATTTCGCCGCAGCGTACGCCAAGTTATACCCGCATGAGTGAAAGTGTAAAGAAACGATACGAATGTATTCTTCTCTTTCTCTCTTTCTTTCTGTCTCTCTCTCTCTCTCTCTCAGCTTTGCTCTCTCACACTTGCTGCCAAGTATTTATTCGGTTATACGAACGCGAGAATTTGAGGAAGAACTGGTATCCCGTGCAGAATAACGATGTGTTAATTCACGCCTTGTAAAGTCATATTTTCTCGACATTTTATTTAAATTAAAAATGTATAACACAGGAAATTTGTCATTATTATATATATATATATATATATATATATATATGTCAGTTGAGTTCAAAATATACACTTTTATCTCTTTAATAATACATTTAAGAATAATATACTCGTATGAAGTACTCGTTGGTACGTTTATTGGTTTCAGTTTATTTTTGACATGTTCTTCGAAAAAGTAATAAAAATTGATAAGCCACTCAAAAATTAATATAAAATTATTAAATAGAACTTAAAGAGATAAACAGAAAGTAGTAAAAAAACAATTTAAGCAGAAAAATGTGAAACTTACTTAAAATTATTTATCATCTTCAATAATGTATGTAATGCTAATATAGGTAAATTTTTCTATACTTTTTATTATTAGAAATTAGTTTGTAATTCTATGGTTAGAATTTTTTATTGACCCTTATTTTTAACGATATACTTCTTGGCTTTCTATTCGAAACAATTCAAGTCGTAATTTTGCTTGCACAGTAAACGACAATCGCATTGTTTCCTTACCAAGTACATCGGTCATTGAGAGAAAGAAATAACCCAGGGTAGAATCAACGACGAATTGCTATGAGATATACCGTTTTTATTATTGAGGACTCACAATAACCCCTACTCGATTTAGAGTCCAAGCGGTCCGTAGAGAGCGTCGGAAGGGAAGAAGAACGAGGAGAGGAAAGTGGAGATAGCTCACGTGAGAGACAAAGAGCAGCGAATGTCCAACCGAAGGGTGAGATACGCGAGGTTTCTATGGGTTTGCGGTGGGAAACCGTTAAAGGGAGAGCGCACCCGCTGACGAGGCTTTCCCTAGGTGCAATGGCTCCTAGTTTCTGGACCAGAGCTTTCAGGATGAACGGAAGGGCATAGAAGGAGAGTCGAGGGACGGGAGTGACAAGAGGTACCCCGGAACCGAAGAGAACGGCAAAAGCAGGATGAGGCGGAAGAGAAGCGGGGAATGAAATCGAGGGAATTGAGGATCGGTGGGAGCGGAGAGCCGGGCTGAGCGCGGAATCGCCCGGCCGGAAAACGCGACACCACCGGAAGATTGCACTATCGCGCATCCACTTGTTTTCTATCCCCTCATCGTGGCCTTTCGCCTCTACGCTCGGCACCACTCTCTTCCCCACTCCTCCCGGAAACGTACCTCCGCGCGTCTCACTTTTCTTCTCTGCATGCAGCAACCGATTCTTCCATCCAACAGCGTATATACAAATCCGTTTCGTCGGTTTCCTTTGTTCCGCTTGGGTCACCGGACCCAATTCTCTAGTGGCTCGATACGCACGCTCGCTCGATTTTCTGTAAAACGTGCGATTCCTCGCTCGACAAAACTACCACATTTCTTCCGTCAAACGGAAGAACTACCCGGTGAGTGAATTTCGAGCGGTGAAGAGGTGTAGTTTAGAGGATGAAGACGCCATCGCTTAGGACTTTGCTTCGTAATACCGAGCTCCGTTTTACGAGACCGGTGTGCGCACACCGTTGATTAAAACTCGCTGCTTTTCACTTTGAGATTCTTTCACTCAAAGTCAACACTGTGACATTCTTCCTCCGTGATACATACGTGTACGATTCCACGTTTTCTTTTAATTCGTAGTCTTCGTTCGAAACGTACTTCATTCCATCGGACATTTTTAATTAATTAAATTGTCTCGGTTAAAAAATAATGTAAATTGGATAATATAATTAGAATAATTTACATGTTCAAACGAGATCATAAAATTTCTTCAAACACCCTCTATCGATTTTAATCACCTAATTTTTCCTTAACGAAAATAGTAAATGCTTCAAATTTGTAAATAAGTATATTCCATGGAATTACGATCTGCAAAAACTAGTTTTAAAGAGATCACTGTCTAAAAATCTGAATTTTACAGATTGCGAAACAGCAGATCGTTGTGAATAAAAATCACTCGACGAGAAAACGTCGCGGCTTTTACGCGCAGTAGTTCAACCAAAGTCCTACTCAGTTTAACTAAGACCTCGGAGTATAGACCAGCTTGGTTTTATGGGTTCTACGCGGCACCACCGGTTTCGTTGATTAAAACTCTTCACTTCTCGCCGGAACTCGTATGGGATGAAACGAAGATGGAAAGAGAAAGAAGGAAAAGGACTTGCACGCGGTGACTGTCGAGAGAATGAAAGAAGGTGCAAGAGCCTCCTTATTCCGGAAATTGAAAAAAGGTAAGAATGGCCATAGCAGCAACGATGAGAGAGAAAAGAGAAAGAGAAATGGACATAAAAAAAGAGAGAAAGATAGAAAAACGAAATGAGAAAGTGAGGGGGGGAGGTAGAAGAAAGGGAGCGGAAGGGTCTAGTTAGAAGACGGAAACTGCACGCAGAGTGTGTTTCGCGAGAATGTACTTATGCATTGGAATTTCTTTCTCAAGAGCGCTAGTAATAGGGACTTCGCCACTAGCATCTTAGACGAAGCTGCGATTTTCCTTGCGGTGAGGAAAAAGGAAATATAAACTGCAGACGAAGACAAGCGTTGCGAGCGGGCGCGCGTATGCAGGGACGAGAGGCAAAAGGGAAGCGACGCGGCGGAGAGACGAGAGATATAGTTCGATAAGTATGAGCGAGTGTGTCGTACGGGCCGAAACGAAGTTTGCCAGACTCGAGGTTGCCAAACGCGACTTCGGAGAGGGAGCGGTAGAGCGAGGCAGGAAGAACAAATATGTACCCGAGCCTGGTTCCGACGGATAAAGGATTTTCCTTGAACATGACGTAAGACTTTCCTAGGATAACGCGCGCTTCTCTTATTTTCTTATTCTTTTTTACCCTTAACGCGCAGTCATTTTCGTCTGTACCGTTGATGTAGGAAAAAGTCGTGGTAACGATATAGAATCAATGTAAGATTTGTTACCTCGGCGGCGAAAATACGTGCTTCGATATCTCACTGACGTTTCGTACTGGATCACTGTGTTAGGAACAGTTGATTTCGGGACACGCTACGCTTCTCACGCGCGCGACTGCCCTACGATCGCTGTATACGGGAGTAGCCCTAAGGCACGGAATAAACTCACTCCAAGATACTTGCGGAGCAAGTGTTTGGCGCTACGTGTGCAGCTCGGCGAAGTTTGCATCGAGACTGCCAGCCGCAGGTCGTAAGGACAAATCCGTTTTCGAGTTTCGTTGGGTTACCAGTGAACAAGGAATTTCCTTGATCACAAATACGAATCTGAAATTAAGGTGGCCTGCAATACACGTATACCTAAGCAGATATATTTGACTGTATCGTCCACGCACATATTACATAATGTGTTGTACGTATATTTCTCGTGAGGAGGATTAGTAATGCTACAAATCAAATGGTGTCTAAAGTTTAACGTAGCCCAAGGCATGTTATACGCGGTAGCGTGTAATTAATCCCTTAACCCGTGAATCGGCACAACGACTTTATAACATGTTTTGAATGTACATCCGGTGGTGTCAAGCCAACTGTCCCAGTAGTGGACTAATTTATCAGTCGGAACGGCAATATCAGACAAATCAGGCACTTCTTGCGCCAATCGCGTTCATGATCCAGTTTACGATAACGCGATCGGAATACAGATAAGTACAAATATCGATTCATCGTAAGTAGCGAGTAATTTCCACCAATTGGCAATATTCCGCGCCGTTGGCGATCGATCGAAGCGAGCTTTATCGGTAATTTTGGATGATTCGCTAGAATTTTCGACAATGTTCCACCACTAAAACTCGTCTCGTGAATATATTCATTGATCAGATCGTCTCAATAACCTTGAGATATTCCCGGTTTTATCGACTAATCCGTTATAATTGCAAACGTAAATCATCGACAGATTTACGTCACGCGCCAAGAGAGATAATTGGTGACGCGGCGTTCCAGCGAGAATCGGTAAGCACGATCGATCGTTAAAACGCGATAGAAAGTTCGCTCCATGAAGTGTAAATTTTTAATCAAGTGGAAAAAGCGGGGACCCTCATGCTGCCGGTCCTGCTTTCATTCCCCGCATGAAAACGCAGAGTTACGGGGAAAGTTGGATCGCCGTTAGTTGGATGGAAAACTTGTGAGTTTTAACCTCTATCCATCTTTTTTTTGAGTTCAAAATTATGTACAGAATTGTCCACAGAAATATTCATCTTTTTTTTTAAAACTATTTTTAAAATTAATCAGTATTATAAATTTAAAGTCATCGACAGCTTTGTAATTCTTTGGAATTAAATAATCTCATCGTTATAAATTTTAGTTATATATAATAAGAATGTTTCTGTTAGATTTCAAGTGGATATTACTTTAGTAAAACTGTTTTTTGTTTAACTTAACTATTTATAAATTAACTTAATATTTATAAATTTAACTTAACTATTTATAAATATATAAATATGTAAGTTTTTTGAATAAAAACCATAATAAATTCTAAAATATTATTTGATAAAACGGATATTTGCCATGATTTAACGCATCAATATATGTGAATTGTCAAGATCGTAAACACAGATTAGTTTTACGATCTTCTTTAAGAATTAAGTAATACATGTGGAAAATTCCATAAGAATCCTACTTGCGCCACTAGGCAAATTCAACAAAGTTTCAATCTCTCCGACTTCGCTCCATCCAGATAAAGTTCCCGTGATTCTGCCAGGAATAACACAGTCAACGTATTCCTTAAACCGGAAGTTTATCAGGGAATCCCGGCTGTGGTCAAGCGGATTCCGCTACCCTTCACACACACACATACACTTATCCACCCTCTATTCTCCTGCACTTCAGGGGCGCAAAATATTCGAGCAATTTGGTGACACTGCCAAGCGTCCGTTGGGGGTCTTTTTATCCATGGTGTTAGCCAGGCTTAGTTTTATCGTGGGCGCATTATTCCCTCCTTCCTTTCCTTTCATCTCTTTCTCGTTCCTTCCTCCGAGCATGTTTCTTCTCTTTTTTCACCTTCTCTCTCAATATCACTGCGTCTTCTTCTTTCTCTCTCTCTCTCTTTCTCTCACACCCTATGATACCAACTACATTTCAGCTCTTACCTATCCTGGATTAATGCCAGTGGTCTTGCCCGAATCTGCTCTTCGCCGCTTCGAACGAACATCACCTTCCAACCCCCCATTTCTTTTTGTTCTTGTCTATCGTATATATTCTCTCTCTCTTTTCCCTGTTTTCTGGCGTACAACGTTTCGCCGGAGCAGTATAGATGTAAAGCTGGCAGTCGTAAACGAAGAATTACGAAGTCGAGCGCCGCTGCCGGCGAAGGGCATCGTGTATACTCGTTGTCGCGCTCAGTTTACCCTTCTAAGACGAATCTTGGAGTTCAGATCTCGCCGTCTTTACATTACCCGCAGCGGGTGTTAGAGCATGACGAGACATACTCGCAGTGGAAAATGCCAGCCTCCTTGCAGTCGATCGTTCATAGAACATAATATGCTTAAGTTTTTATTTATGATTATTTAAATATGTATTTAGATTTATTTATATAATATTTATGTATATAATATGCAAATATATTTTTAATTATTCTAGTAAAAGATCAAATTATGAATAAATTGTCAAATTATAATATAATATTCTATACTAAAGTAAAATAATCTCTTTAATTTATTTTTCACATTGCATAAATTAATAATATAATATTTGCATTTATTCTATTTTTAATTTAATTCAATTTAAGATATTTTGTATTACTTATTATGTTTATTGGATTATATATTAATACATTTTTGCTTATCTTAAATTTTCATCGAGACAAAAAATCAACTTGTGTCACAAAATGATATTAATAGTAAAACAAAAAGAATATTGATTCTTTTATTAACAAAGAATGTAAAATTTTCTGAATATATTAGATCATCCCAAAACACAGTACACAAACGTATTTAATTTTTGTGTTTAAAATTTTCTAGACTAGATTGTAGGGATCAATTATTGTACGCAAAATATAGCATTTATTTATAAACTATAACTATTTATATTACTCAAATAGATGTGGATTAAAAAAAGTTACTGATTCACAACTAACGACGTCAAGTAAAGAATTTTCATCAAATTTTCAATTCAAGACAGAGAAGTGACATTTCCATAAATTTGGTGAAAATGTTAGAAAAGATGTAATTTTGCAAAACACTTAAAATAGATAGACATTGACGAGACATACTCGCAGTGGAAAATGCCAGCCTCCTTGCAGTCGATCGTTCATAGAACATAATATGCTTAAGTTTTTATTTATGATTATTTAAATATGTATTTAGATTTATTTATATAATATTTATGTATATAATATGCAAATATATTTTTAATTATTCTAGTAAAAGATCAAATTATGAATAAATTGTCAAATTATAATATAATATTCTATACTAAAGTAAAAAATCTCTTTAATTTATTTTTCACATTGCATAAATTAATAATATAATATTTGCATTTATTCTATTTTTAATTTAATTCAATTTAAGATATTTTGTATTACTTATTATGTTTATTGGATTATATATTAATACATTTTTGCTTATCTTAAATTTTCATCGAGACAAAAAATCAACTTGTGTCACAAAATGATATTAATAGTAAAACAAAAAGAATATTGATTCTTTTATTAACAAAGAATGTAAAATTTTCTGAATATATTAGATCATCCCAAAACACAGTACACAAACGTATTTAATTTTTGTGTTTAAAATTTTCTAGACTAGATTGTAGGGATCAATTATTGTACGCAAAATATAGCATTTATTTATAAACTATAACTATTTATATTACTCAAATAGATGTGGATTAAAAAAAGTTACTGATTCACAACTAACGACGTCAAGTAAAGAATTTTCATCAAATTTTCAATTCAAGACAGAGAAGTGACATTTCCATAAATTTGGTGAAAATGTTAGAAAAGATGTAATTTTGCAAAACACTTAAAATAGATAGACATTTTCGCTAAATTTGGATGTATTACACTGACGTTTCAATCTTTAAACTGCAAATTTGATGAAAATGTCTTTATTCTATGTCAAATTAATAATTTTTTTTTTTAATCCATAATCGCTTGAGCAAACACCTGCAAAGATTTAAATAAATGCTATTTTGCCTATATATACACGGAAAAAGGAAAAAAAATGTATCAACAGCATCAGTGTAGTTAAATAAATTTAGTTGATGCAACATTAATATTAATGAACAAAAAACATCTAATAGTTGTTTTAATAATTTAAATATTTGATTTAAGCAAATATAATGAGAAAGAGAGAGAGAGAGAAAAGAAGTTAAAAAAAGGAGAAAGAAGGAGAGACGTGTAGCGCACGCTTGCATTGATAACAATTGATCATAATTTGTCTTTGATAGTTCGTGAAACAAATATAAATATGCAACTCTTAACAAATTTTGAACTTTGCATATGACTTCGAGTCTGTTATATATTTTTCAATGAGATCGAAAATCTGATTAAAACTGTATAATAAAATACTATCAGAACAACATTTGAGCATTCTTGATAGAATACACGAAGAATACTGACAGTTTAAAGAAGAGTTTGGTGTTTTGGTTTGTCACATGTGATTACAATGAAGGTTTCTCAATAGCCAAATGATTTTTAATTTTTTTAAATTAAAAATATGTGATTTTTATATGTATTATTTATAATGCCTTTTTTTTAGAAGAGATAAATATATAATAATTATATTAATATACATAATATATATTAATATGTTAATATTAATATACACAAAATTTAATAAATTGCACGCGTGTAGCACGCGCTTATATTGCTCTAGTCTATTATAGAAAACCTTAAGCGTGAAATTTGACTATGTTTGTTTGAGATGAATAATAATATTTGCTTATTGAAAAGTACTATTTATGCCATTTAGCAATTAGAAACGGTAGTTTAATCCATTCATGTAGCATATATTCGATACAATGGAAAGCAATCGTGCTGTGAAATATATTTGGTAAAATGTATTATGCTATACAACATGTACAGCATTGTATTAAAATAGATTTAATATCAAAGAGCTAATCCGGTAATTCTATCTAAATGAACCTTGCTTTACATGGCAACGGATCATGTATCGCTTCGTCTAGTGTATGTAATGCATATGTGTGAGAAAGAAAGAGATAAATCAAACGATAGATAAGCAGATAGTTAGATAAACAATAGAGAGAGAAAGAGAGAGATGTGAAGGGAAGGAGGAAAAGTGGGAGAGCACGTTAGTTAGTACCTAAATATTATACATTAAACAGTCATCTTATATCCACCGCAATCTATTTCAATTACGAACGCTAAAACAAACAGTTTCACGACACCCCGGGGAATTTCGAATTTCGTGCTTCTCGGAACGATCGTCTTATCTTGACGTATCGTCGGTGCGCGTCCCCGTAGTTACGTCGAAGATGATTTAAGGAGATAGATTTGCGCATCGTTTCGGGTATCACCGGTTTGCCATAGACCCGAAGCAGGGATACCTTAATTGGTTTAGGTTTTCCTGATATCGGAATTTACGAAGTAACCAGTAAGGAATGTGGTATTTCGTACGCTTAGCGTTATAAAGATAACTATCATCGAAAGTATAGGTACCGAAGAAATACTATATATAATGCTACGTAATTTACCGAAAAAACTGTCGATTGCTCTTTTTGTCAAAAGGGTTAGTCCGTTACACATACGCGCGCATACTATATATATATATATATATATATATATATATATATATATATATATATATAATACAATACAATATATGTATATATACATATTGTACATATGTATGTATATATGCATGTATGTACATATGTCGTGAAACTGTACAGTCGAATGGTCAGGACAACAAAAATTCCTGAACGGCAGTGGAATTCATTTTAAAGCCATGTACACACATGGTTTCGCGGGAAAAATCCTAAGGGGATGGTACGGGTAACGTTTATACCGCAAAAGTTTTTTTTATTGCCGTGAACATGTATGAGCATGCCGACATGCGTTTTATTCCCCTGATTTCCTGTACTTTCACATACGTAACAAAGTAGGCCGATAGTGGTACTGTAACGGATACGCTGCGATGTATCCCAACGGGGATATGGATGGGACGCTTCGATGCAACAAAAATAACAATTATCATTAATGTTGCTGACACTATATATTACTACAGAAAAAAATTTACTAATATCTTAACTTGTGTATACATAATGGAGCTAAAAATGCTTATATTTAAAAAATTTATATATATATTCCTTATTTTTATACACAAATACTACGCAATAATTTTAGTAATTATTCCTTTCTTTCTTTTAATTAGACATAATTAGACAAATTTAAATCTGCAATATTAGTTACTTTAACAAATAAATCTTAAATTAATATCCTATTAAATTGTTTAAAAGTTTTATTTGCTTCTGAAGTTCTGAAAGTTAATTCATTTATATTTATTCGAAAAATTTGTGTTAAAGGATATATTCATCAAGTCCTGTCCAAATTATTATTCATATATCATAAAAAGATTACTGTTACATCATGTACATATCATGTAGCGTCGAGATTTTTATTAACATTTTCTCTGTAAGACTATTAGATCTGCAAGTTTTTAGGTCTCTTTACAGTTTAACTTCTCGTATAGATGTAATTTCAGACCTGAGCTACTCGTAAAAATCCATAATTCCCAACTACCTGTACGCCATTAAATTTAATATTAACCCCTACAAAAGTTCTTAGCTAGACATTGATATAGCATGTAATTTCAAAAAATTATCGTTGAAATTAATTCGATAAATATTACATCGCCGCAATAATGTTAGGGTAATAATGTTAGCGACATTACCGCAAAAGTTACATACGTCGTTATTACGTACACGCATACAATCGTGGCCCCTCTAATTATCGCCATTGTTGAATGGCGCCAAGTCATTGCGAACTACTTTTGCTTCCCATGCTTTTAACCACGTCGTAAATCCACGCTCGTGAAATATTCCAATTATAATTGGCTCTAACTTTTTTCATATGGGCTAGGGACTTACAGCCGCGGACGAGAAAATTATTCTCCATGGACCCGCGGGTTATGCAACTCGGTCAACCAAGAGACCATACCGCGAGCGAGCTGGCCCACGTACGGTCATTATATTAGAGCACGTAGAATTGGAAAATTCGCTGCTAGCTCTGTCTCTCGTTGAACCTCATACTCGGGGTTACGCGATTTGCCATGCGATTTCAAATATTCCTTTAGAAACGACGAGGCATTACTTTATACTCGGATAAGTCCTTTCAAAAGCATCGCTTCAAAGGATGTGTTAAAAGCCTTGGAAGTAATAATAGGATTTCGCTTTGTTCGTGAACGTGCCAGTCCGGTTACGCCTAGCTGCAATAAGTATTACAATAATTGACGTGACTCGGCGTACGGTGAATAAAGGGAGAAACCATACTTGCATTCATCGACCATACTGACGTTCATCACGGCACATAAAGCTACGCCCATTCTATGATGTACGGCTAATGGACGTAATTACTGTGTTGGCAGTAATCGTTATTCGTGCAAATCATTATTATTAATGTGTGTACTATCTTCACAGTACATATATATATATATATATATATATATATATATATATATATATATATATATACGCACGTTGTATGCGGCGCGTACACATTGTATACGTTTCCATAAATTTCATCTTAACGATCAATGCTTCTACATCTAGTTCGCAAATATTGGGTAAACCAATACATATAAAAATATTCATGTAAAAATGTTTAAGTAGTATTAAATTCATAAAAATATAAATGACTTTTTAATTAATGCTGTCGAATTCTACATATTTGGAAATCGTAATTAAAATTTTATTTAAGGCACATATACCTCTATCTCATTAAAAGTTTTATGTCACTTCTATGTAGATGGACATTTCCGTTAACGCATATATGATTGCGTAAAAATTTTATGCCGCAGAAATATATCTATGCCTGTTACTAACAACGTATTACAGCAAGGAAAGCACTATTATCAACCTTCATACGCGGAATATTACGTTGTACGTGATGTCGACACTACAATGGAAACTTAGATGCATGTATATTTGCGTATACGTGTGTGTGTATGCAACTCACGTTCTGCACCTTTGTCATGAATTTTCATGCCAAATTTCATGCATATACATTCATAAATACAAATCTCATATTTTTTAAGTAAAATGTTGGGTAGCTTTATGTGACTGTGCTGAAGGATTTATTATCCGTAGAGCCGAGGATCTCCGAGAACATTACTAACCGCGTTATCTTTGTTGACATTATCTTTGTATTTAAAATATTCAACATTTAAATACATTATCATAATGCATTTTAAAAGTACTCACGTATATTGCGTATATATAACAAAATATTATTTGTATAACTTTGTGATATAATAGATACGTACAATTGGTAAAAAATAATACATGAAATTGTTTTAGCTTATTTGACCTGATTTATTCGCCTTTCACGAAAATACTCATTCAAATACGACTTCTCAAATTTGGTGGATGCAGATTGTGCATCCACCAATTTTATACTATACCAAGCGACATGTCAGTCACGTCACCAAGATTCTAGATACTTTCTCCATTTTACATGAAGCACCGACTTTTCACGAGAGGGAAGTAGAATCTCCAAGAAATGCCGATAATTTTACGATATACGATATACTACTATCTCAAATTTTCTGACATTTCGTTTTATCCATAATAAAATTCGGTCATCACATTTAATTTTTAAAGCAACTGAAAGCTTTAACAGAAACACAAAAATGTTTTCTTTATAATACTTTATCATACCTTATCATTTAAATATTATTATAAATAATGCTTAAATTGAAATTGTTTGTTACAGTAAAAATTATTTAAAATTGAATGAATTTTTCTTATTTATTAGTAAGAGTCTTTTATTTGAAATTCCTTAAATAATGTTTTGGTGTAGGATCTTGGTGTAAGAAAAATTTCCTAAAAAAATTTTAAATAATTTACCAATAAATTATTTAAAAAAAAATTAAACAAAGGATATACGTATATGACAGCACACATTATTGATATCAGGTATATACCTTTACATCATATTTAATTAAAGCTTGGTCCGCTAATGGTTATTTTACGATTAAATCTGTCATCATAAATGTAACAGAAAAAATGAATTCAATTGTATCATTAATTTCATTATAATATACAGAGAGAGAGAGAGAGAGAGAGAGAGAGAGAGAGAGAGAAAGAAAGAGAAAGTAAGAGAAATTAAGTAGAAAAGACGAGGAGAAAATATCTGAGTAAAAAATTTATCTACTATTTGGAACATCGCAACGTGATTGAAGAGTTTCAGATTTCCGAATATAAAATATTAATGAAATAGAAATTAAACACAAAAGCATGTCTATTAATACGCGATAATGTTCAGTAATAACGCTACGCAGAATACGTTGAATGCTCGATTATATTGAAAATACAAATATTAGAGAATATTTACAGAAAATCCTTTAATTTCAACAAGCACGAGTAACAAAAATGCAATCTCTTCCATCAAAGCCATTTAACGGTGTAATAAATTGAGTCTCATATTAGGAACTTTTTTATGGAAACTATAAATCTGAAAATGTAGAGGAAAATAATGAGAATAAATATAAAAATTTATATATTAAATATAAATATAAATATAAATATATTAAATATAAATATGTATTAATATACAATTAAATACATATATCTAGAAACGTATTATCAAAAAATCATATAAACACTTGTTATTATGAATGCAAAAAACCATCACACTACTTTAGAGAGATATTTTAATAAGAATATTATTTTAATTTTTTTTCAGAACATTCAGTTTGTCCATACAATTTGATAAAATAAATTTTCTTGCCTAGAGTTCATTGTGTGTGTAATTGCTGATAAACATTTCCCTTCTTTACTTAAAGAAATATCAAGAGCTAACCACGAGCTACAACGTATGCATTTCGTCTATAATGCGAGCCATTCCCATGAACATTGCTTGGAATGGTTCATGTCCGGAAGTAATTTAAACCTGGGAACGGGTTAAATTTTCTTCCAGTTCGACGGGAAAGGTCAGTCGGGCGCGATATAATGAAATATCGATTACGCGGTGTGCAGCATTACCGAAATCGTTTTCCTGGCACTCGCTCACGTTGGCCTAAATTATTCTGCTCACTGTAACTAGATACTTTTATATATAGTATTTTAGTTATATATACACATACCCTTCTTTTTTAGATAGTGCTTCTCTAGCGAGAACTATTGTGTTTTATGATATTCATCTATAGATAAAACATGTTTGCTTCAATTTAATTACAAAACATATTTTAATAATTAAATAATGAAACGCGTTCTTTAAAAAAAAACTGCGATCAATCTTTCATTGAAAATTAACTTGAAGAAAATTAATGTATACCATAATAAAGAAAATACAAAGAAAATTTTGAATTTGAAATATCTTGTATTACAATATTGAAAGAAAGAAGAGAGAGAGAGAGAGAAAGAGAGAAATGCCAATTTTTATCAATATAAATATTATTCCATATACATTTATCAAGTATTTATAATTGATATTTAATATAAATTTAGAAAATAAAAAATTTTACAAAATTGTTCATTTGATTTTTAGTATTACGATATATAATTTTTTAAAGAGAAATTTATTTCGATTTAATTGTAAGGTAAGAGAGAAGAAAGAGAGAGATGCGGGTGATCCATTACACTTTGTACGAACAGAGTCCTTCCAGGTTTTTTTTTTTTTTTAATGTGGAACGAAATGTATATTTCCGCGACGACCGAGAACAACGAGCGTGCATCTCCCGACGGAATTCGCGCGTAATAGTGCCTGCGCGCACGCTCACTTGTTCATACAGATAAATTTCCATGGTGGCGAGGGGCATACGAGCGGCACGGCTTCGTTTTGCGGGGCGTAATTGCCGCTACCAAAATCGATGAATATTTCAGCGCGTACAGTGGCGCGCGAGTACGAATGCAGCCGCGTGCTTGCGCCCGCACACCTCACAACGAACCCGCCGCACACAGGATACTCCCTTACCCGCCATCCTCTCGCTTTCATTCGCCCACCCTCTTATTCTCGCCCTCGTATCACAGTATCTATCCTGTATCCTCCTCCACACGACCGGCGAATATGTTTATTCATGCGATTATTTATTAGTTCGGGCAATTAGCATTAATTAGCGCAATCTGGTACTGCGTTCCACCTCGCAGCGGCACGTCCGCAAGCCGCAAGCAGCGCGACATTGTGTGGTCGTAATGTTTTGGCGATACACAACGAGGCCAGCAACGGGCTACGAGTTACCGGCTACGATTGGGTTTGCAAACTTTGATGGCTTTCTTCCTGGGTCTATTATAAGGAAAGATAATCTCAAACGTCTTCCACATTAATCCCCCCTTCTTCATCTTTCTGTCAAAGAAAAATTAATAACTAATTTTCTTATTGACAATATAATTAAAAATATTCCAGAATTTCTATAATTTTACAAAATCTAAACCTTTTTGGCAACAGAATTTTTTTGTGATGTTTAATAAAACTATTAAATCCAATTTATTATACTTTCGTAGTAAATAGAAAAGGTAACAAGAAATGAAATAGATTTTGTACATAATATTATTACAAACAAATTACAAAGTTATTTATTGTGTTAACGAATTTTATTTTAACTATTTTATTAGAAGCTTTAATGTTGTTCGTATTATATAGAAGATATAGTTTAGTAGACAAGTATAGATACAGCAAGTTATTATGAATAACTTTGTGCTTTATTTCTGGTTTATTATTATTTCAAAATCAAGTTTTCGCTTCCGAATTATAGTCGTCATATCGACCAGTGCAAGTTATAAGTGCAATAAATAGTACGCAATGAATTTAATTGGTTAACATGACGTCACAGATAGTATTCCGATGAGAAGAGGAGAGCAGTTAAGTAAATGTTTCAGAGATAATAGTCAACTCTCTAGCGTTAGAGATCACTTCGTTTTATGACCGAGCGATCAATTTGTCGCTTCATTCTGATATCTTTTTCATTGGCCAATCTCATGTAGTTACGAAACAAGTTGCGGCCGGAATTTTCCCGTTTCTGGCGTCATGTCAAGTAAAAGTTCAAAGAAAACAAAAGCAAAAGTTGGGTGACAGCCATTAAAGATGAAGTATGCGATGTGGTAATTCAACGTTAAACTGCTATTAAGATACAAAATATTTTGTTACTTAAGCATCTACCTAAAATCTTATTAATTTTTAAAGATTTTAACACAAAATGCATGGGAAAAAATGTTTATAAATTGAGAAACTAATCTGATGTCCAAAAAATATCAGATTAAAAAAATAGTATCTGCGTAAATAAAATACAAATTTTTAAATAATAAAATTTAATTTAAAAAAGGTTAAAATAATAAAGAAACAAACATTGGTTTGATGGCATTTATAGATGTAAAGAATTATTAAAATGGAATAAAAATATTTTCAATATCTATATTTTCGTTTTTAATTATTTTCCAGTAACACTTTTTTATTTATCTAATTCTTATTTTTAACTCCATAATTTAAATAAGTCTATTTCAAAAAAGATCGATATGTAAAATTGATTTACATGACATTAATTTATATCAATTAATGTACGGAGAATTTAAGATCTATGACAAATATGACAATTTATATTCGAGAAATTCTATATTCGTTAATTTTATCACAGAAAAAATAATGATAGTGGGTCAGTAGAAGAAAACTTGAAACTGATTATTCGAAGATATTATGATACTCTCATTTTTTGAATTCATTGCGTCCACCCGTGTTATTCACGCGATAATAGAACAGAATGGATTGGCAAGATACTAGGCAGGCCAGAGCATTAGCATAAATCCGATAGAGATTCCCGGTATTATGAGGATCCAAATTCCTGGCCGTTAAGCCTGTCCTCTTTCCCCGCGTAACTATCCCTGTTATCGTGAATACGGCGCACTGGTTCGTGCAGCATGCAGCGTTCGCGAAAAGACAATGGACTCCAATGGCGAGAGATGGAGTAAGAGAGTTCATTAGTCGCTGCCGCGTCTCTTTGCATTAAGTATTGATAACGGAGAACTCTCGAAATAGCGAGCGAAAGGACCGCGACGGGACGCAGAAGTGGGACATGGTCTTTGTCCGTAACTACTTCTTCGCCAGGATTCTATGATCGCGCAAGAAAGTTAGGTGAGAGGTATCGTCTTGGTGAGATGACTACTTGCCCGCGGAATTCGTCTTAGGTATCAGGTTGAGTACAAGAGACACATTACAGATGCATTGATGGCAAAGGTACCACATCAAAGCTCACCCCGAGCCGACTTCGTGCACCAATCCCCAATTATCGTCGAGTGTGCCTGTAAAGTCGTTTCCTTGAGTCGCTGTCGTTGTCGCGCTCTAATCGGTTGTCAAGTAGCGGTTTCTACTTGTAATACGTTCAGTTAACGACCTACCTTCCAGATCAATGAGCATATACAACGGAGTTATGTTCAGTGTGACGTAATAATTTTAATATAATGAGTGAATCTTCGAAAACGTTTATGCAAATAGTCATTTGAGACTTCTCAAGGACTTTTAGTCTTGGAGAATGACGCATTATTCAACAATTTCACTTTGCAAATGAGGAACAACATACGCAGGTGAAATAACTAACTTTAAAATCAATGTCGACTTTAATTTTTGGTGCTAATATTTCCCATCCCGCCTAAATTACATGAAGAATTTGAATTGCGAAAAATATTACCTCAGCCAAGACCTGGAACTCCCTCATTCTGTGCGAGCGTCATACCAATTCGACCACCGAGGCATGTGATAATATTCATCGCAATAACCAATATCATGTATATGTATTTATTATTGAACATAGAAACGTATCTATTTTTTTACATATGTAAATAACAAAGATAATAGAACGTAAAGATCGTTAATAAAAAATTTGGAGATGTTGAACAAGCGCGCGTAGTGCAAAATAATTTTGATATAAATATACGCAATTATTATTATAACGATGTTTTATTTATGGAAGTAGGATAATGTGCTGTGTTCGAAAGACGCGATGACCTATATTACATCAAATAAGCATGATTAATTGACCATGATTCAGCTTAACTCTTCTGTTTCTCCGCGCATAAAGTAAGGGTAATTTCTGATAAATGATGCTTTGTTTAACGTCCAATTAGTAAATGTAGCATGTAATAACGGCAGTACAAAAATAAATTTCAAATTATAAAGTTGTGCGTACTTCATGAGTTTAAGGACACTATATAACTCTCAACGTGAGAGTTATATTTTTTCTAATCTGTTAATTTTAATAAGTAATGAAATGTAACGTAATAATCCTTTGAACGCTATATCGTTACAAGCATATTGAAAACATGCATTTTCTCACGTACATCGTGCTCTCCAAGCTTGTTGGGAATCGCGGTAATATTCACCGATGCAACTTTCCCCTCGAGTATTTGCCCTCTGCACCGTGCTTAATGCACAAATATATATCGTTTTTCTACTGTTCTTTTATCTCGTTTGAAAACGGCAATTCGAGAAGGTTCAGGCGCGTGTATAGGTACGTAACCGGAAAGGTAATCGTTCGAACGTATCCTCCCAGTTCGGTACACAGGGACGTTCCCAAGTTTTATTATCCCTGTTTTTGTCAACCCCCGGAGGGGGTGACCGTTCCTTTCTCTTAGCAGTGATATTTTACCATGGCTAACAGAAAGAGAGAAAAAGAGATGTTGGCCTCTTAAGCGTTTGAACCCATTCGGACTAGGTCGAGAAATAAGGAGGGGGCAAAAGGGGATAGTTACCCGCACTGCAGAATTGCCATTTTCCGGTCTCTCCCTCTCTATTTTACTCCCCTAATCCCAACGCCATAAATTAGCCGGGACGGAAGTTCGATACGTTAGTCGCATTTGTCCACGGTATATCCGAAATAAAGAGAACCCCGTGAAATCATGAGTGCGCGTGAGACGGCGGAGGGAATTGTTCTCTTCGTGCAACACTAGGGTCCTATCTCACAGTTAACGGAGGCCGGCCGTACGTCTGTCTCTACTACTTAAGGTATCGATACCTGTACCTCTCTAATGAACAAAAATAGTAACAAATATTTACACCGATCTGTTCTTGTGCTATATACAATTTGTTCTATAAACGAAAATGCAACTGGTTGCTCGTTTACTTTATATCGATATTTTGTGCACATGTCCAGATGTCATATTTCTTCCCTAAACAGTCTGAAGCGAGTGATCAATATGTTACACAAATATTTAGTAATCTCAGAGAATATTCGATATTGCCAAATTTCTAATTAAATTTAGTTTACGGATATTGATCATTATTAGATATCATTGTTTGCTATGACATATTTGAATACTTATCTAATATCGTGCATAGATTTATAGTGCACGAATATCTCTGTTTATTAGTGCTACAACGACTCCTATATAACTTGTATATGATAATTGTTATTATTTTTTAAATTCTTATTAAAGCATAATGTAAATATATTCTTATTATTACTAATGTATTATTCACTATTATGCGATTAACATATTTATTAATTATTAAACTAATTAATTATAAAACTAAAAAGAATCTGAATATAATAATACTTATATCTATCTATAATTTATTAATATACGTTTTATATTAATAAAACAGTTATTTTCATTGTTTCTATAATATTATCTGTTATATATTGTAATAACTTTTTGATTAATTCTATTTAAAATTTGTATGCCGCGTAATACAAAAAATCAATACATATATAAAATATATATTACATTCAATATATTCGATATATATTACATTCAAATTACGTTCGTGATATCAAAATATACACATAAAGTTATAAATAAAAGTTATAAATAAAAAGTTGTAAATAAAATTCCATTCTAAAATCTGATGAATTATAAATTTGAAATCCGGAGGAAAGCTAATTTTACTAATTTAATGTTATATTGCTCTTACATGTTGCATCGTGATATATCTTATAGTAGTTCGTTGAATCAATATCTCGGCAGAACTCTCACCTAATTTTCATCTCTGAATGGCGCCTTGTAGCGTTGTATATTAATGACCGCACCATATATGCATATAATGGCATGCTGCGAACAATAGTGTGCATCGATTCGAATGAGTCAATCATGGCCCGATCTAATTTGGGTATGCGTAAAATCGAAGCACATGGAATGTGATTCACGGTCTGTACTACGTTATTGACAGTAATTTCAATAATGTCGGTGATAATTTTGATAAGATGTTTTAAAGTGACATTTCTAATACTTAAAGGTCACAGCTTGATTAAATATAATCGTCGTTTGTGTTACATGGTTTTTAAAAATTACTTTAGCATTGATTCCTTTTTGTTTAGAAGAGATTAGATAAATGGTTTTTCTCTAATATTTAAAATTTAATTAAAGAGAGATATCTTCCAAAATAGAATTTAAAATTACTATTTTCTTAAGATTTTGCTTAACTTTGACTTAAAAATAATATTGCATTATATTAACATACATATATGAAACTTAATGTAATTTTTTTAAAAATTAGGATTAGAAGGAGAGATTGCTAAATTTAATTTTTTATATAAAATACCATGTATGTATGTATTAAAATATATTTATATAAATTTTTAATTAATTTTAAATTTTTTATTATTGTATTAAAACGCAATATTTGTAAAATAT
Organism: Crematogaster levior; assembly: GCA_901521435.1. Classification (NCBI taxonomy): domain Eukaryota; kingdom Metazoa; phylum Arthropoda; class Insecta; order Hymenoptera; family Formicidae; genus Crematogaster; species Crematogaster levior. The sequence continues at coordinate 536,191 of CABEGB010001302.1, forward strand.
TTATAAATTATTAGAAGTTCTGATACACCATAGATCGATTGTTTCAAACATATTTCGAATTTAATTGACTCTTTACATATAATAATAATAGTTAGTGATTAATGATATAATGACGTTTAATCTTATTTGTTAGATTTCTGAGATTGTGTAACGATATTCAGAATTATGTAAAAAACTAATTTTTAAGCTCAGATATACAGGATGATTCACGAAGTAATCCCTACTTAGGAAGGGTATTATGTGGTACAATGAGATATGCATTCTTCTAATGAGTTGAAGATTCAGGTTTAAGTTCGACCAAATGTCGTCGTTTTTATTTGATTGCCTCCTTTTCGGAAAAGGGCAAACTTGTCAGGAGTATCTTGCCTTGAACACCTCTACAACCTCTCTGCTTACACGAAGAGAAAAAATAAGCAGCTCTTTCGTCAACAAGTGAGGGTGGCACAATAGACTCAAATCTGAGTATTCAAGAAGCTCCACAAGACCTACACAAGAGACCCCATCTACATCCACTAAAGAGAGCATACCTGAAGTTATTTGAAGTAAAAAATGTTGATATACAAATTATGAATCAGGATCAAGATTCATAATTAGTTTCTTTTTTTTTTTTTTAAGAGTTATACTAATTTGAAAACTGGAGGAAAAAATTGTTTAGAATTTGAATAGGAAAAATTACAGTGCAAACACTTTTAAAATCGTTAATCTTTTAAATAAGAAGTATTCTAAAACTATTTTTTTAATTCTTTAATTTTGTATTTTACAATATTTTTCATCAATTTTTAAATACAAAATTACATTATTTTCAGTTATACAAGAGATTTCAATATTACAAGAAATTTTCAAAAATGTTTATCACTACTTCAATACTTCAATACAATTATGAATTGTGCGCGTAGTTTCCATATTATTGTATTTTTTCTCCAATTTTCAAATTAGTGTAACTCTTTAATTGTGAATCGGATCCTATTTGTATTAACATTTTCAAATAACTTCTGAAATGTCCTCCTTACCATGAAAGCAAAACTTCGTGAGTCACCTGTATAACATAAATTTCACAATCTAAATTACAACGTTGCTTGATAATTTTGTTTATTCAGCATATATTATACAAAAATGTTACGTCATGATGAAAATATACGTATAGAGAAACGTAAAACACAGTGATCCTCTGACTAAAGTGTAAATAGGAACGCTGTAAAACTAATCCGGGGATTTGTCTCGGATAGCGCTTTGTTATCTTTAAATTAAATGAGTGTCGTGCCGTTGCCAAGGCTTTTTTGGCAGTCAATGTGGCAGTCAAGGTAGGTGGGACCAGCTCGCCAAAGAAAAGGGAGCGAAGTGAGCAAAGAGAAAAAGGACGATGAGGAAGGTAGAAAAGCTTCACTCGCACTCGTCGTCTCGTCCGTTCGTTATTGTCGACGGGTAAGGATCGTGCCAGGGATTGGAAAAAAATTCCCTGGTAAGAAAGCCTTTCTCGCCTTCATGAAAACTCTGAGGTTTTATAGATAGAGATAAATAATGTATCAGGAAATTGGGGGATAATCGTGCCACGGCAAGAAGAATCGAGGGCTCGGGCCAATCGGTGGGTAAGATATCCACCACACCCTAATGTGTATATCGACTATAATCTTGAGTTTCGTTGAAAACACGATCGTAGATAAATCAAGAGAAGTTTTTGCGTGTTCTTTGTGCTAGCGCTGACTCTACCTGGAGAATTTTTATCTTGATTCCGAAAGCTTGAGTGAAAGTAGACCACGAAGAAACATGAAAGAGAAATTAAATTTCTCATGATAACGTTATCACAGACGTATGCGATACTTTGCACGTTTTCATCTGTATAAAACTGACACGCTGCATGATAATGGTGTAATCTGTGTAGATAAGAAATTTAGTTCGATAGGCAATCTAATTTGTGGCAATTTATCGTAAATTTATAAAATATGTAAAATACAGCAACTGCAGTACTTAAAAGAAAAGAATACATCGAACATTCATTATCAGATTAAAAAAAATTATTTAATATAAAAAATGTTTGTGTAATAAATTTAGTTTGAATGCATCTTTAATTTTTAGTAATTGAAAAATTTATAATATACACGTTGTCAAGTCACTTCTTCTTGGTAGAAGTATATTGTAAAGAGAAATAAAAGTGTCGCGTACCTATCATGTACAGTTTATCGTGCATGACGTCGTCACCTTACTTGCATCGCGGCGTGTTATGTCATGTCATTAAATTAATGCTGAAATCCTGTAGCACGCAAACTGCCGAAAGTTACCGGCCAAATCAAATCCCGGAATTGTACAATTTTGACATCACAAAACGATGTGTCAACCTGTTTTCTAATCAATATTTGATAATATTAAAGGAGTAATGTTAGAATACCTGCATGTACGTTAACAAAATAGTTTTTATGTATTATTTTCTTGAAAACATCTATCTCATAATCATATTTATGAACGCATGAAATAATAATAATAAATGTAAGATTATTTTTTAAAAGTAGATGTTTTTTTTCTATCTCTCATTTTTAGAATAAATTTTTAAATTCGATGCTAAATATTTGAAATTATACAATATTTAATTATTAAATATTACATTTAATTATGTAATATTTAATTATAAAAAATTTGTATAATTTTTTATTGTCTATATTACATAAAGCGGCATAGTTTATATATATATATATATATATATATATATATATATATATATGTATATATAATAAACACAAAAACATGTGCCTGAATAATGCAAATGTCTCTTGTACAAGAAACGCTTATTCATTTATAAAGTTCCATTAGAACCAGGTTCTAATAATAACTCACCTATCGCTTTTACTTGTTTCTTACATCGTCTTTTGCACACGATCGTATTTACAATTTTAGCATATAAACTTATGTCACCTTTACATAGAGAAATACTTAATAAGCGCACTAAAAATTGCAAAAGACGTATGTTACAGCGAACATTACAATATATCGTGACAATTTTACGATGTAATTAACATTAACTTCGCGGAATAACTGAAACAAACTTTGCAGAATTTATTCACAACGCTATATAAACGCGAATAAATCACATACAGCCCTAGCCACGCTCAGAACATACCCCTTTTGAACTTAAACAGACAGAGATTGCTCTCAGTGTTAGCATACGACGAACTTCATCATCACTGACCTTCTACGAGGGATGGACGAGCGAGGAACACCTGCGCGACGACGTAAATCGCTGACACAATAATGCGGATCAGCGACATCCATCTAGAACTTGGCGTGACGCCGCGACGGGAAAGGACGATTCGCGCCGGAATCTCGGTGCGGACTGACACACGAGAGGTTTACTCGGCTCGGTGGCAGTTGGAGTAAAAGAGAGGGTAAGAAAGAGTGGTAGGGGGGAGGGAGAGAGAAGGGGAGAGAGAAAGAGGGAGAGAATGAAACGAGAAGGAGAGCGTGATCCTTTCTGGTCTGCCGTGAGCTTTAGGGTTGGTGGTTCGCATGCGCTCATCGGGGTTCACGTGCCCTCCGCCATCACAAACCGTAAGACCCGCCTTCCTCGTATTGGAGACACGTTCTTAGGATAGCGAGAAACACACGTAGACACCAACGTCAGTTGCATAGTATCCGACCACCGGAGTCCCCTTAGGATAGATAAATGATCGTCCCGCGTTAAACAAGTAGACGCTAGATTATATTTCTGTTTATACAATCTGCACTGCTTCCTCGGAATGCCGAAATTTATTTTAACGTATAAAACTACTGCATTCTCGACTTCTCATCGATCCGAAGTAATGCCTAATGAGTATGTACATATGTAGATATTATCATGTTATCACACGGAAGTTATTTTGGCAAGAATAGAAGTTGTCCTGCATTTAATATCACAATGTATCGTCGTCTGTATAATGCGTCAAGTTGCAAATAATTTTATTTTTGAGCTTATATTTGTATTTAAAACTTATTGTTAGAAATTAATTTACACACACACACACACACACACACACACACATCAATACACACATGCGCGCAAGCGCGCGCGTATATATATGTATGTATATATTCATGCCTCTAAAATTTTTTTGTGTAATATATATACATATACGTATGTATATATAATTATATAAATTATACAGAAATAAATACATACACAAGTCTTTCTAGAATCGAACATTTATGCAAAAGCGATAAACAATGTATAGAAATTAAAATTCATATTAAAAAGTACATAGAAATACATAAATGTCATATAAATATATAAATTATATATGTCATATATAAATATTTCATATTTTATTATTATTATATTTTAATCGATTAACTGGCAAGGCTTTTTCCAGTTTTCGTGCAAAAACTGGTAGCATCAAATTGTATATGGAAGTACACGAAATTCAGTTTCTAGGGTTTTTTTGAGTCACTGATTTCATATCTAATGTTATTTAATAGATTTATAGCTTCCTAAGGATAAAAAATAAGGGTTGGGAGTAAAATTTTCCAATTTTATCAAACAAACTTTTAAACCATAAAATACAAATTAAAGAGAGAAAACACAGTGTTACACAGTGTTTTTTTCTTTTTTTTAGATCCGCCATATTGAATTTTCAAAATCTGATTTCGTTATTAGTGACCCTAAAAACTCCCAGAAGTACAGTTTTCAGTCCAGAATCTAACAAATTAAAAATGTTTGTTCGCCATATTCGGGGTTAAGGACGTCATTTTGAGTCCGCCATATTGAATTTTGTAATTTTGATGCCAGATTTGGATTCAACGCCCCCAAAAACCATTGTATACCAAGTTTGGTCCAAATCGTTAAAAAATTTTTGAAGTTATTTGAAAATGTACATATATGATCCACTGGCATTAATCGGTTAAGATTCATATTTAAATAATTAACGCACGTTCTAGATAGTCAGGAGTCCAATTTCAAATCTTGGCTGAGGTAATATTTTTCACAATAAATACTTTACAGTTTGTTTATAAAAGATGCTTATTTAGTGTTATTACTAATTAATTATCAATTTAATTACACGTACTATTCCGGTTTTTTAGCCGGCTTCTGTGTTTCAAGACCGATATCTCTCGACAGTTCCAACTGAGCTAGAAATAAGCATATATACAAAAATATTATTAGGCATAAAGATTCAACCCTTGACCGTAAAAGAAATATTTGTATTGTGTTTTCATACGAACAATCAAGTCTGTTTGTTAATTCTGTTTAATTAATTTATATTTAAATAATTAAATTCAAATTGCATGATTGTTACATATACAAAGGTGTGTATACATTTATATCTGTAATAATTATGCAACTAGAGTTTAATTACTTAAATATATAAATATACATTAAAATTTTATATCAAATTTTATAAAATATAAAGCATAATTTATCTTAAATATCTAAACGTATTTCTAACTCCTTTTCACTTCTTATTTCTTTTCGTCGCACTTCGGTTTTCTGTCTTCCTTTCGTCTTTTTGCAACATTCTCTTCCTTTCACTCGTGAGTAAAGCTTTATAAAAAAATTTTAAGTACATCTGATACAAAATCATGATTATGCTTTTGTTACCGTAAGTAGTAAAACTTGTGATATGGTCAGCCATGAATTTCATGTCCATGAGAAACCAAGTTTTTCTCAATTGAACTTGTACAGAGTGAAATTACATGTTCAATCGAAACGTTACTTTTCAATCTGTGGCGAGTGAAAATAGCTTGAAATCGATCGTCGGTCCGACGGTGAAAAAGATTATCCACTTTTCCGTGTCAGATGATAAGATTTCGTGACCTGTGATTCACCGCATCAGTGTGGGCAACCTACACGTGCGGGGACTACTTTAACAGATCAATCAGTAGATATCCTCGTTTATCAATTCCTTTAGACGAAGGCTAGACTTTAACGAGATGTTTTAAAGCTATTTCTATTATATTGTTTCAGCTTAACAAAGTTGTACGTATCATTGTGAAGTTCTTTCTTCGAACTTAGTACTCGGTTCTTCTTTTTTTTGCCGTAGTCGTGTCACGAGAACTGTCAAAAAATTACGAAATAACGAGCGATATGCGCAAACGATGAAATTGGTTTAAAGTCACGAGCCGAGAAATCGTTAGCGCGGTATACTAGAACTAGGATGGAAGTCGCCATCAAAAAGGTTGCAAGAGGAGTTTAAGCGTTTCACGTCTTTCGGTGGCATGCGAACGAGTAGTGCAAGTCATAAACCCAACCCACAGCTCTCGGGCCGGTATTCGTAACAGGCATTACAGTACCTGTATCGTACTATCCCCGAGGATGACTCTAAGTGCAAGTGTACCGAAACTTTCGTAGGTGCTCTCGTAAACCGGTAAGAGATGGCTTCAAGGTGACGGCAGGAAACGAAACGTGTTTCTAACTCCCCTCCACTTCCTATCTCTTTTCGTCGCACTTCCGTTTTCTGTCTCCCTTTCTTCTTTCTGCAACATTCTCTCCCTTTCACTCGCGGGTAAAGCTGTAGTAAGGTAAAGCTGACAACATTTCTACTACACTTGCTCCGTCGCACATATTCTAGTACAGTTGTAGGTACTTCTGTAGGTCTTTTAAGTGAAGTTTCACAATGGAAGCGCGAATTTCCAAAAAAAAAAACTATAGCTATTGTCCAAATTATATGTTCCAATTACAGCTCCTCATTGTAAAAATTTTATCAGATTATTTCATTTGAACGTCAGATAAAGATCTCAATTCAACATCAACCGTCAGATAAAATAATCTCAATTTAACATCAAACATCGTATATGTGCATCATTTTCAGCTCAAAAATATTTACAATTACTTCTATCACATATAATTATTAATATGGAATGTATAGACTAATAGACTAATAGATCGATGATATATGGTTTAAATTGGAAAAAGGACACAGTAATAAACAGAATACAATATATGTTTAATTATTTAAATAAGTAAACATCGAAAACGGGAATATAAGCGAAAACACGTAATACGCATAACTGATTTGATCCTATTTAGAATTATTTATATATCACTATTGCGTATGCAATATTTAGGATTGAAAAATATAAATATAATAATATAAATAACGTAATCTAAGTAACAGAGAAATAAAAAACAAGAATTATAAGATGTTTATTAAAATAAAACCTGAAATGTTTGATATATATAAATGAAGGTATTAGATCTCTCAATATAATAATTTCAAAATTGGATTAATTATAATAATATTATATTATGTATTGTTATGCATTTAGGGATTATGGTTTGTGTCTACAAGATTAATATTAAAGCACGGAAATAATCGTAAACTTTTACGAATAATGCTATTACTTAATAGCATTATCACAACGATCATTATTCATTTATACTAATCATTATCTCTCACAAATTACTAAAGATTATTAGAAACAAGAGGAAAAGAAGAGGAATAGTAATACTAATGCATGTTATTAAATAATGTGTCTAATCTAATTACTACTTTTTTACATACACTATAATGAAGTAAAGTAGGTGTACTTTAATATTTTTAATTATATGTAATTACGTGAATCATCTTTTTTAGTGTATCAAATGAAGATAGAAAAAAATTGTTAATGTAAATGAACGATATATAAATAAGTAAATATGATAACCAGGGAGATTTCTCTATTAAATTGAATACACATCTGTAAATGTCAATATACTGAAATATACCCAGATCTCTCTTAATTAAAATTCGCAAATTATTTTCAAATAATATTTACTCCGCAATGTTTGTAGAATTGCATCTAGTTTTAAAGCTGCGGAAGCCATATTTACTACTATCTACTACATATAATTTCTAGTCTGCGGGCTGTCCAACGGAAAAGAAAAACGTTACAATCGTTTGTTTTTAGATTCGCATCCGTGATAAAATCAAATTACGCGAAGATCGGGCGAGACGTCGCAGAGGTCGTCCTAGACGTCGAAGCGGCTCCGGAAAATGCCCATTCCCAGTGAAGGACTGGCTGCTCATTTCCTGCCGTCGGCGGGCCGCAAACGCGAAACGAGTAATTCGATTTTCTGCGAAAGCGCTAAGAGACGTCCAAAAGCTTCGACTGCGCTCACTCCGTAGTACGGTTGTCGAGTCGAGAAGAGAGAATCGTACTACCTCTTTATTCGCCTTACTCTAAGTACCAAGCTTTTATGCGCTCTAACGCGAACGTACGAGTGCAGCGCGAAGAAACATGAGAGCAAACGAGTGAACTTGAGAACTCTCTTAACAATAGACTTATTCTTCAATCTCCTGTATGCACACACTGGAATTTACGAATTCTACTGTCTATTGTCGCGTTGATATCATGCATATGCAGTTACCGGGCATTAATCGCGTATTTGATTCACAATCACGATAAAATCATTCTAGCCATGCTTCAAATTTTGTATTCCTCTTTAGATTTTTTGAACGTTATTTTTTTTATTTTCTCTCACACAATCAATCATTTGCACGGTATTTAATCGTTAAATGTCAAGTTGTCAAACCAACAAAATCCATTCAAATTTACTCGACCGAATCATACGATTGGCAACCAATTAGAACGGTGAATAAATAACAACAATACTTGCGTGATGTCTGGTTTCCATAATTTATAGATTGAAGTTTTTTACACACACATTTATCCTATGCATATCTTGAAAGTGATTTAATTACTTATAAAAGAGATGAAAAGTATATAAGTATGTTACAAAATAAAAAATTTATGAAATTTGTTTATACAAACCTAAAGGATTCTATTTGTGAATAACATCACTTGAATAAAAACTAAATATTTATCAAATAATATATATTACAATGAAGTTACAGCTAATTTTCATGATACATTCTGATACGCTTACGTATTATACTAATTTATCATCGATTAATACATATATTGTAAACATGTTTTTAATCTCATTGAGTCCCAATTTAATAAAAAGTTCTACGCATTTTTACTATTTTAAATTCTTGGAACTCGTGTACTAATCAAAATTTTTGGAAAGTTTTAAAAATCTTTATCTGAAAAAAGATACAAAGATTGAAAATGAAGGTGAAAAAGTAAACAACTTTTGCCTTTTATTGACAAATATTTTACTGATATATTCAATTAATAGATGATTTTTCATCTTAATTAGAATTTTTGTTATAGATCATTCAAATAATATTATACCAATTTATTCTACTTAAAAAGTAAACAAAGTTATGTATTAGTTGAATATTTGTCAGTAAGACAGGAGTTACTTTTTTTACCTTTACTCTTTTAACTCACTTTCCATTTCATTTTTTTTTTTAAATCTCCCATTACTGATTAGATTTTTGGAAAGAAAAATTCCTTTTACCTCTAAATATCAATTGTGGTCCAAAAATTTTGATTAGGATCCGAGTTATAGAGATTTAAAACAAAAAAGCATATAGGACTAACAACTTGTAAGACTTAATCTGGTATCTACATATATACGAAAACATATAAGGTTTTCTTCAGCGTTTAAACCATATGTCTGATTTAAGCCGTATATTCTATTCCCTAATCCTTTTACATATCTGCAAGTTCACGAAGAGAGATTTTCTGCACGTTTTTCCACGTCTATGTGGGAATGGTGTCATATTCACGAAAGAACCGCGGCATTCAATGCGGCAATCATGTTTTGCGATGGTCCAATGTGCAAGGGCACATTGCAAAGAAGCAAACAAACACAAACGAGACAACTTAGGAACTTCGTTAATAACCAGACTGTTTAGTCCTTCACGCGTCCTCGCCCATCCACGAGACGCACAGACAAACCTCGATCTAGGCACCAGGCGATCTTACTAGACCTTAATGGCCGTCACGGGCGCATTACAACAGAGCGATAATATTATGCCGGTAATATAATGGGGGTGGTACCGTGGGTGGACTCCTGTTATATCCTGACAATATCGACGCGCGGCGTGTTCTATTACATGCGGCGCAATAGCTCCGAGTGCATCGTAAAATCTGCCTCGTAAGAAGATATCGATTTTGAATCGTAGATGACGGCGAAAATATTCTTCGCAAAATGACGAAATCGAGGGCAATATAAGAGATAGACGATTTGCACAGCTGTGCGTGTGTTGTGTGTATGTGTGTCTCACTTAAGAAGAACATGGAAAACGTTTGTCCAATTTGCCTGGAGTTACCGCAATACGTATCTGTTATTATTTTAATATGAAAAACAAACTCATTTTCGTAACATTTCTTTCCGCAGAAATAGTAAATATACATATTTTATGCTAAATGAAATCTAAAAAAATAATTAAATGTCAATCAAGAATAATTACATTTCTATTGTAATTGATATTTACATCAAAAATATTATTTTTTTACATAATAATTATTAATATAATAGGTACAATCGCACACAATATTCTCAAAATGATTAATGTTATTAATCACTGTATGTTCCTAACGCAAGTTTACGAATACGTAAATAATATTTGTTGTACCAATATTCCAATGAGTTAATTATCTAGTTAATATGTAAATTAGTCAATTGTTTACGTTTCTCTCTCGTATAAATAATTATTTATATAAATTATAAGAAATAATTATAGAAATAAATATAAAATATAATTGCACAACTGTGGTAATGTTTGTATAGACATAAAAGAAAGAAACATCACATATTTACAAAAAACACAAATTTTTTTTCTTTGCTTTCCAAATTCAAGACTAATTTGCTTAAACTATTTCGTTAATGTAATCGACATGTAGTTCGGGTAATTCAATAAAACTCGAAGGAACATTGTATTACCGATTAAATCTGTTTTAACTATGTAACAATGTTCTGGGGTGGATCACGTTAAAGCATTACATTTGTCAAACTTATGCAAAGTCAATTTGCATACGGGAATAAAATCGATTACGCGTATATTGCGGTACATCGGTTTAAATACATGGTTAAACTAATAAACATGCTTACGTATTCTTTCGGTTATGAATATACGTATTGTTTAATTGGGAAAATTCACGACGGATTCGAATTTCAATGACATCTACTTAACCAGATTTGTATGCAGTTGCATAATAATTTATTCCCGATCAAGCACAATATCCGTATTTATTTATACATCCCTTGTAATATTCACGTATCTAATAATTAGGCTCTGGGCTGACTGGAAGAGCCACGTCAATCGGACGAACGTGACAGTCCCGCAATGAGCCTTTCAATTAATTCTCACCGGATGGGAACGAACCTGAATTCTACAACGCGTGCGTGCACCTTTGATAAACGAGTCGCATAAGGACGACTAATTAGGCAAGCACAGCGTGAGACTGCTTGCGTATACAGCTGGACTAGCTATGTGTAAGCGTGCACGTTCATAAGTGAGCGTGCTCGTGCACGAAACCATGTTGTACGTTCGGTTGTTTTAGGGGTCGAAGGGGCTACGAGACGGAAAGCATTGGGACGTCATTGTCTAACCACAACCCAAGCCACCGTACCATTATTCAGGCACAAGGCTTTGACGTTTGTCCGAGATAAATTGGCTTAAGCTATAAGCATTGAATAAACAACAGCATGCAAGCACCTTCCTAATAATACAGATGTTCGTATTAGAAAAGACGAAGCATTGCCGACATACAGCGATATATTTAAGTAACATAACATTTTTCTATTTTGCGATATTCGTGGAATTTCATACTCACGTTATGTAGTAGTTAGGTTTACGGCTAAATATTATACTTTAGATTCTGACGCGTCCTATCAGTACCTTCTGCTCGAGTTGTGCGGCTTTGCTGCACAGCAGTTTTTATTCACTTCTCATCGGAATTCTGCTGAGTCGTTATAAATATCGATATTGATGACATCATTAATTTTAATCAAGTACATTTACATACATATGTAAACCTAACTCACTAACATCACTTGCTGCAAAAAATTGAAATTGTTCAATATTAATAAATTCAATAATAAATTTCGTCTTTAGATTCTCTCTTCTCTTTTTTCAATCCAAAATATTATATAATATATAAAATATTTTATTTTTCCAATAAATTAAATATTTATCTTAAAAAGTAAGTATCTTTTAAAATTGTAACATTCAAAATTTAAAATATTTTAATATCATAAAATAAAGGATAAATTGTATGTAATTATTTTTGACACACATGCTTACAAGATAATTTTAAGCTGCTTTTTATTTATCAAATATATATATTTTAATAGCTATTCAAATTTCAGATTTTCTCAAATTCCTAGGTAATTACATATAATAAAATTTCGTTTGTTAAAACGATTTTTTTTAAATGTAGAAAAGATCATTAAAATATTCTTAAACATTTTTAATGTTTCTTTTTGTGGACGCTTTTAATCTTTTTTTACATAAGCAAAGCAGTTTCTATAATATAGCTGTATCACAGCTATATTAGCTGTACAAAATTCTTCCATTATTTTTTAATCATAACTCGTTACTTTTTCCTGAGTTAAGGATAAAAAATTGCGATCTATGCAAAACGTTTCCTTCTCGGTCTCTCGGCACGGTATTCGCGAGCCGCGCGAAGACTCTTTCATGCATGTCGTTGCAGAAATGTAACACAATATATTCAGATATGTATTTCAGAAAACAGATTATTTCCCTCGCGCGTATATTTCACGTGCATCAAATGCATTTTCGCTTCAACCGCAAAACGTTAGTAATTTTAATATACGTGAGTTACAAGTGTGCAACAGTACGAAGGCGAAATTGCGGGCCGGAGAGCCGTTGTTTTTCCTCGCGCACATCCCGTAATACGATATGACGGAAAATTGCATACGTTTTAAAGTTCGCTCGACAAACTGCAACACCAGGCGTACTCATGGTCTCAGCCATCACATATTCATAAACGTCCTACATAGTCGTAGCGGTATGTGCGGTCACTTGTTTATATGCAATTGTGGTGACTCCGTCATCGTAGAGAACACATTATCGTCTTTCTTGCAAATTCCTAAACCACGTTTCTTGCTATTAAGCGACGTAGTTTTATCAACATATAAACATCGTTATTACGTAGATTTTACGCGAACTAATGCAAATCACTTTCTGAGGCCAATTATGTTAAACGTGAACGATTTGCCGAGAGCTGCCGCATTTGTACGATAAGCCCGCGAAAGTTCTTAAGGTTATTTCAACGAGGGCACGAATCTCTCCCTGAAAAAAACTCCGAGATTACCGTGATTTCCCGGGGCGAGGGTGAGCGCCTCGGAATGTGAAGACTGACTGGGTGTGGCTAGGTTCATTTTCCTTTTATTCAGTTCGCCGTCGGTATAGCACTGGAATCTCAAACATGAAAGTGCCTCGTAGCTCCGTGTGAAATAATCCGAAACAATACTGCTCGAAACAACGGCGCTACCGTAACGACACCGATGTCTGCATCTCTGTAACGCGACATTTTTTTTAACACGCCAGACTTTCATAAACCGTATTATAAATTAGCAAATATAAAATTATATAAGTTTAAAAGTTTTGAGATTGCAAGAATATATACATAAATGTGAACAATGCGAAAGTTGTAAAAGATTTTGCAATTTCCACCAGCTACTAAATTTTTTCAAAAAATGTACATTAATTTGAAAGTAGTACACTTAATGACAATATAAATAATAAGTATATTACATATTTAATTTATTACTTACAAATTCGAATAGAGTGGAGAATACATGGGTCGCGTTAGAAGCAGTATTGTACACTTTCTTTAAAAATGTGATTTTATCTTAACAACAATTCAGTTGAACGTTATCTTGTTTTACTCTTCTTTTTAATTTTAGCAGTAAATATTTTAGTGACTAAGTAAGTAATCGAGTTTGCAAATAATAAATCACAAAATGTAGTAATTCTGATACCACTTAAGTTCGAATCAATGTATATTTAAAAAGAAGCATAAGTAGTTGCAAAGAAGCATAGTAGTTAAAACTGCAATCTTTTACAGTTTGCACACCAAATTTATTTAATTCCAAATTTATCTAGTCAGTTCAAACTAAAAGATTCAGTTAAGAAGTTTACTTAAAATTACTAAAAGGGATTTTATAATTTATTTAAAGTTTTATAAAGTTACTCACAAAATTCTTTATTTTTTAAAATTATTTATATTATGATTCGAAAGCTGCTGATAATATTAACGAGCAAATACCATTCTTTTTTATTTTTTTTCTAATGTTTATGGAATGTTACTGGAATTTTTTTGCAAACTTTGATTTCCTGTGTATTTGATTCTTACGTCATGGTCAAGGTTACGTTTACTTGTAAGGCAATGCGTACATAATACTTATTTTGGTTTGAACTTGGTAACGAGCAATAAGATAAAAGGTACTCCGAGTACTCTGAATAGTTCGCGTTAGAGGCTGATTTCATGGACGACATTGCCAAGTTAACATAACTACTTACTCTCAGTTGACGCAATTTCAATGCAATGACAAAGATCTCGCTCAGAACATATGACATTTCTTGGATTAAAGCTACTGCATTATTCTCCTTTGCCACTTTATGTCTTCAATGTGAAAATCAACATCTCATCGCATATTGTATTACATACAAGAAATTGCATTATAACAAATAATTTATATATCGAAATAATTTTACGATATTACTCACAAATTTCATATAATTAATTTGCAATAAGTATAAATGTTAAATTGACAAAATAAAAAATTTTAAATTGAGAATTGTGTTTTTGCCAATAATTTAAAAATACATTTTTACACACACACACACACTCATCCTTCTAAAAATTCTTTATTAAATTTATTTTATCTTAAAATAAAGATCACAACTTGAAGAACATAAACGAGTTAATTGAATATCAATAATGCCGAGTGTGTGGCTGAAACGTTTATACTTGGTTACATGCATTCTTACGTTCGAAGGAATATATAAAATCCTGGTTGCGAGGGTGGCAGCTCGTCCGGACCATCGAACAGAGTTATCGAAGCGATAGGGAAGCTATCTGAGGCTCTGTCCCTCCGTAATCCCGCCTGCTCGAGCTATTATCCCGGAAAAGCCAGTCGAACATCCGATTAGGAAAACCGAACATACGTTATTTCCTTCGTACAGGAAACGTTCGGCTCGTTCGCAGCAAAATGACATTTTATCGTTATTACGTTTATGATTTGAAACCGGCGCTCATCGATCCTCTTATAAGCGAATTTATTGCCGTGGTCTTTATCAATCTCAGAATCCTGCCATTGAATTGAACCAAACTATAAAGAGCGATCAAATCGTTTCTTAAAAGATGACAAATTATACCGTATAGAAACAAATATCGATTTAATATACAATATTTTCATATTCATTTGTTACTATACAAAAATATATGTATATATATATATATATATATATATATATATATGTGTATGTTGTATGTATAAACAAATGTACAAATTTATTAAAAATTTTTGAATGACGATTTCTATTTGTCAAAAGATGTGCCAAAAAATTGATAATTGTGCGCGATAATAAGCAACGGTTAAAGTTAACAAGATAACTGCATTACATCTAAAATCGCGGTAAACTTCGGAACGCGAGCATTCCTGTGCGTCCTTTGTCAGAGATTCTTGTTGCTTCTGCGCGCAAGGTAAAAGTCTCGTAAAAGCTTCGTGACGACTTAAACGGCAGCGAAATAGATGCAAGGAAGTGAAAATCCCTCCATTGACAATGGAATTTTTCAACGTTTTGTTTTCAGGTGCTCGTTGCTTGTAATTGATAAATGGCATTTCGAAGAAAGAGAATGAGCGCGATGGTTACAGAATACTCACGTTGCGAATACAGAAGACAGGGATAGTGGTGAGGGTGAGGCGGCAAAGGGAGTGAAAAGCGGATAGAAGAGAACAGAGAACTGCAGTTTCACCGCATACCGGAAGACGAAGGCACGGCCGGTCTTGAAGCGTTTCATGGCAAACCAAATATTCGCGGTATGCACCGGCGTTACACGCCGGAATTTCCAGCATGAAGTCGTTATACTGCGAGACCACTTATAATTAATTGCTCTAGTTTATAATCGCCTTGCGGCCATTGTGACGCGACCGCCCGAATAACGCGGATACTTGTACTGCATACTGCGTATCTGGATACGCTTTTATTTTACTTCGTGAGAGATTCGCGAGATGTGCTCGCGCAGATTAATAACACTCTGAGCTTATCACTGCTCGACCCAAAATCGCCTCTCATCGACGTGCATCTGCTGAAGACAAGCCGCCCCGATAAATTAGATAATGTGTTTCCGCTTACTTGCAACGCCTGCAATTAATGAAGCAGTAACAAGCAAATGGTGAATAGCATGTTTATTTCGCGACAATTGACTGGCACGTGACAGAGTGTAATAACTCGCGGAGACTTCATTAATGCTTATACGCTTTGGTGAGTACATTTTGGTTTCCGTGTCAATTACAACGCATAGAGCATTTGATGCTAATTTCACGCGTCTCCACAGCAGATTTAATCAGAAATTTACTATGCCGTCATGCATGTGATAATCAAAATTTATTGGTGACAGTTTTAATTTAAAACTGTTACAAAAATGCTTGTGATAAATACATTCGTCACACGATTAGTTCAGTACACTGTAATATAAAAATTTATGCGATACATTGGGTTCACGATCATATGGTTTCTTTACATACAAAAAATTGTTTCTTTTCAATGAATATTAAAGTAAAAAAGTTTTGATATATAAGATATAAGAATAAAGGAGTCTTTAAGAAGTCGCGACTGATTTTGATATTTGACGATAATCTGATAAGTAAATCTGATTCTTATAAATAACAATGCCGTTTTCAGTTAGGCTGGATCTTTATCTAAATAATGTTATTTAAATTTTATGAGTTAAGATTTTATTTGTCCGAAAGTAACAACGCGTTAATCGACTAAGAGCGTGAAATGTACATAAAATTCACACGAATAATATTAATTTGGTACAAAGATCCATTCTGACCGAAAAAGGCATGTTATTTACTTCAGAATTTCGAAAGGATTTCGTATAAGTTTATTTTCAGTTTTAATGTATACACGAAATTTCAAACTATAATACATTTTTAATAAAAATTCTGATATAATATCAAGTAAAAGTAAATTATTGATATTAGAAATCTCGATTTGACAACTATATCGCATAAAATATTTTTTTTCTATTAATTTTAAAACAAATATGTAGCATGAAAAAAAAGATGCAGAGATTGCACACACACATATCGCAATAAACAAATATAAATTTATTTAGACACATTTATCATTGTATTCTCGATTCTAATAATTATATTTCTTTATTATAGAAAATAATTTATTTCTTATGAAATGCGTACAAAGTATAATACATGTTAGTGTTAAAGTTCTATAAATTAGAAGATTACATATTAAGACAACATATCACTTATTCTATTCGTTTAAAAATAATCAACGAATAAAAGGTTAATATTTAGCATAATTTTAAAATATTTCTTTGTTTAGTTAATATTGATTTAGTTATTAATATTTTTTTATTTAATTTCTATTTTGTGGATTATAATCGTTCTAATGTGCAAGCAATAAAAGTATATTTGTATCTATAAGTATATTTATATCTATACATTTATTTATATGTAAATTTTTCAACTCATATTTATACATTTGACATGGTGGGTCTTCAAAGATGAAATTTAAGCTCTCTGTGAATTTAAACACGAACCGTGTCTCTGTATGTCTTCCACCGATTAGATGCGACCGCGGTTGTTTGAGTTTACAGATTGCGCCTGGGTTAAAGCTGCCTTAGCAAATTACTATCATATGTAGGTATAGGTATGTTTCAACAACGATTTGATGTCAACTCATAACTTTTAAAAGAATACATATATAAGATATCTAATAACCATTACATAATATTTTACTTTACATTACATTACTTTACTTTACATTACACAATATTTACTTCAATAACGAAAATTTTTTAGATTACAGTAAAAAATCTTGTGACACAAAAATGTCGAGATTGCAATAGTTTCCGAGCAATAAAGCTCATTAATTAAAAACTACCGGTCTGTAAATTATTATCAATCTTTATCTTTTACTAATTCTGAGATAATCATATCAAAAAGATAATTTATGTACAAACTATTCTATATTCTGTACAAATATTCTTATATATATACTTATTATCTATACTTATTAAATGTCACGTCATTTCTCTTAATTTACGTTTTAAAAAAATGTTTAATCATATATATATCAATTTATTTTACATAAAACAATTACATAAAACATATATATATATATATATATATATGTAAATTAATTTTTATATCCATTATTTTAAGAAACAAAACAATTTATTACTCATAAATGTAACGTAGATGTATAATGTAATAGCAAATTTTTGCAATAGCATAACGACATTAATCTGTGTAATATTTAATATAATATATTCAAATTATAGCAAAACCCATGACCAAAATAATTAATCTTTTAAGACATAATTGTTGTTTTCATAAAATAATTAATTTCGTAATAAATTATATACTCACTCCAACATTACTCCACTGTCGTCCGACGTCACCCCAAACCGTCACTCCTTCTTTCAATTTCTTCTTATTTCTTCGCGGCACTCGCACAACACTCGTAAAAATAGAGTTAATTACGATCACGTGCGCAGTAATCACACCAGAATACAGTACTTTGCACGGCACTCCCGACGTTAATCGTATCCCGACGTGCACTTTATTACATTGTGACGAAAGAATAACGCGAGGAAACATACCAATCCCACGAAACTATTAATACGACTCGATACCGGTAAATTATTAAATTATAAATGCAATGGGTAAAGCGGGATTGGAAGGTTTAAACAAAATATCGAAATGTATATCAATATAGTATCATAAACTTTACGCACATATTGTGCGATATGACAAATAAAGTAAATCTATGATTAATTAAACCATGTAATGAATTGTCCAAAAATGTACAATCAAAATTTGATTGTATAATACATACGTTATGATATATACATACCCTGTAAAATACACGAATGATTGATAAACTACAATTTTTCTGTTTTATTTTTCGTTTCTCATACGATTCATATCGCACTCTTATTTCGAAAATGATAGAATCAACTAAAAATTCAGATGGTAATACAAAATTTTAAATTCAAGTATCTCTAAAAAAATTATGATTCGTAAATATTGTTAAATAATAATTCATAATTTTTTATCGCTTTTGTTTTTATTTTAAATAAATAAATTGCGCAAAATAGTGTTTGTATAAGTAATCGTGGAAGGTTTATGATTCCTTGATGAAAATTAATTAACTGCAAGATCTGCTATTCGCTAAATATTCGTAAGCATTGATCGCGCTTGGCGTCTCGTCGTACTTGACGCGGCTACATCTCAAAGAGTAATGCGACAATATATGGAATAGCTCGAATCCCTACTTTGCCCTCTCGACTCTCGAGGTCAAATAATAACACAACCACTTTATGTACACGCCGCACGCTTAGAAAGACAAATATTAAGGTCGCCAGCCAAATTGTTGTGGTCTCGAAATATTTGATGTTTTGTAAAATAAATTTATACTGAATATATATCTTACGACGTTGTTTTCGGTATTTTTAATAAATTTTAATGGAAGGACTATTATCGCGGAATTTTATGCTTTGTTTTATAAATTACCTGAGATAACTCAAATAATTTTGCTCAGAATAATTCAAGTGAGAGGAAGAGATAATTTTTTAAATAAATTTTAGTTACATGCAAATTATGTAATTTGTTTCTCAGAAAATTTTGTATTTCTTTAATAAATCCTTTTAAAAGAGTTAAATTTAATATTTACCTGAAGAATAAAACATTTTACTTTATTTTAATTTTGATCTGAACTCCTGTTAAAAATCATTTCGTGTTATTGTATTGTACATATATACATATATATGTATATATGTGTGTATGTATGTGTGTTAATATAAATATATATAATATACATATATTACACTCACACACACAATTATTTTTTTATAATGTATATATATATTGTTATATGTATATAAATTTTTTTTTCTTAGCCAAAATTCTGATTATCAATTATGTAATAGTTAATGTATAATATAGACGTTGCACAAAAACATAAGTTAGAAATAAAATATATAACTTCTACTTAAATATAATATTAAAATATTATTTTCTGATTGACATTTTAATGATTAAATTTTACACGTTACTAATATTACTCGGAGATTTTTGTGATATATTTTATAACATCATCTGAAAGGGTTGAAGAACTAATTGCTGAAGTTTTCTCTCCAAGCAACAATTTACGGTGACTCGCACAAGAACACGATGAAGCAATTCGTCCGAAGCAAATCGAGGCAATTAATATTCAGCGGTATAGTAAATTTGTTTTTAAGCTTTTGACATAGATTGATCGAGTGGACTTTTAATATAAATATTACGTCTCACAAGAATTGTGTCACTGTCAAACGCGCGCCACGCGATAAGACAATTTGCTGAACGCCTCGTGTAATAATTCACGTCGGCGATACGGATGCTCGCTTGCGATATCGATTTCGCTGAAACGACCAGAGTAGTGCTCCGCCTCCCAGAATTTCCGCTCAACTCCCAAACGAGATTCACCAGCGAAAGAATTCAGACTATCGAGCGAATTTGCGTCTGCATCTCGATCGTGAGCTGTCGCATCAAACATTTATCTGAACCACTAAATATTTAATGTCGCACCAGCTGCGAAAATCTCGCATCGGAATAGGATGACGTGCGTCCCATAGCGAAAAAGGGTTTTAACGAGAATAAAACGAGTGAGAAAGAAAGAGGTATGTGAAAATAGAAAATCCGTTATTATGAGAATTTCGCGACATGGAATTGAATCTGAGAGAACGCGGTTATATTATGAGCTCCAACAAGATTGGAGGTAATATTCTTCTTATATAAGTTCTGTATATAAGAACATCGTGATTTTTCGAAAATCAATAATCAATTCTATAAACTACTTCAGCTTTTGTTGTTACTTTTTGTTGGGAAAGAAATGCATTTTTGTTGTAGTAAAATTTTGAGCACACTACTCAACATTGATTATTACGCAACATTATAACGAGACATATTTGTCTTGTTCATATTTAATTTGCGTTCGTCGTCACGTTTATTTATGTCAACGTCACCGACGATTTCTGGCTTCTTACTTGAACGAACGAAAAGATTTATCATGCTTCAAATTTAGACTTAGTTATCAAATCATCTTCTCAAATCTATTAATCTATTTTATGATTTATAAGTTACAAGCTATATTTAACAAATTTTGTGGCTAAAGTTGTGCTGATCAGTAGACCATTCATTGAAATGTAACCTCTGGGTGTTTGCGTCGTTATGTTCTATTTCTAACAAGACCGATAAATCAAGATCATTTATTTAATCGACTCAATATCTATTTTTCTATATCAGATTTTAGTTTTTTTGTAACAGATTTAGTTTACACATATTGTTGTAACCAACGTATTAAAAGTAGAAAAGTAAAAAAGTTACAGAAAGATTCGTGAAATTTCTATTACTAGAGTTTCTTATAAAGAAAATATAACTAAAAAATATATATATTACATATTTTAAATTTTATATTTATTCTTAAAAGTTAAAATTACAAAAAATTAATAAATAAAATATATAAATATCACATAATTTATATCTAAATCGACGTTACTGTTAAAGAAGCTATCATATAATAATGGAGATTTATAACTTAACATATGTGTTATTTTGTTATGTTAAACTTTGTAATCTATGCAAATAGTCGTTGATAACTCTGCTAACTAAACTAACGGGCAATAACAAGTTACAGATTTCGTCTCTGACGTTCGTTCATTTCTACTAAGTCGTACAAATTTCAAAGCACATTCAACATTGTAAATGTTTATGTAAGCAACGCTCAACTCTACGTGAACAATTTGTAAATGTGGAGGGACGTTTCACTTTTGTAAACGTTTGTACAAACAACTGCATGATTGCGGGTGGATGTATTCCACATTTACACGAATGAGAAAGAGCCTCTGCGCAAGTCGGCAATACAAGCGACATTTCGATTTAAGCTTCTTACCGTCATTGCAACTCGCTCGATGCTCGGCTCCGTAACTGACGGAATAATACTAACTGTCAAAAATGACAGTGTTATCGGTGATAACATGGGCTTTCCCGGCGACGGATTAACGAGTCACTCAGGATTTCGCGAACAGGACGCACGGTCGTGATAGAAAGACAGGGAATGGGACAATGATAACGGGTTGAGCCCTAATCTGGGTCCATTAGCTTGACAGATGTAACAGTAAACACGATGCCGTTGTGATATCGGCTTGCAAATTACAACACTCCCACCTGGAGGACTATGATAGACAGGTCTGCGCCCGGCTGATTACGGGAATGGCGGCCTGGCGAATGGAGATCTCGCAGAACGAAGATAATACGAAGGCAATTAGTTCTCGAGTAATACCGCGACGTCGTCAACATCTGGTCTGCTGGCGATGCGTATGATTTTTCCCGAGTCCCGTATCATCAACGACACGGCTGTGTGTTCCATAGAACCATTTGCAACTGGTGTTTAGGTGGAAAATCGACGGGTTTATACCTTTTGACATAACCGAATTAACGTGAACAGATAGATAAGAGATAAAGATAAAGTATTTTAAATAATATGAGAATTGTAGGAAATTGTGACTAAACTAATTTAATGCAATGTATTAATTTTTTTCACATAAAATCTATAAATCTTTTACTTTTAATTTACGAATAATCATTCTTATAATAGTATTGTAGTACGACAAAATAAAAGATTAATGAAATGTTTTAGAGCGAGTATATATATATATATATATATATATATATATATATATATATATATATACACTCACTCTAGAGTATGTAATTTTTTTAGGGCATATGTAATATACTCTAAATTTATTATATTGTATTTTGTTTTATCTGTATATTTCATCATCAATAACTTTCTACAAAAAAAAAAAGATTTTTATATATATATATATAAACAAATATTTTCTAAAAAAATTTCTTAGAAAAAACTATATCAAAATGTGTTTTAGAAGAATATCGCCTGAGTATGTATCACTTTACACAATTGTCATTTATTTTTTTGATTAATTTTATTTAAATTCAAATATAGTTTTATACTATGACTACTGATTTTATTGTGTAGGAAAGAGATCATAAACAGCGATGAACAATTAATGTCGTGCGTAGCATCAAAGTACGATAAAAACAATGTTTTAGTGATGCTATAAGCAAGTTGTGCGATGGTGCGCATGAATGTACTATGCATGAAAATATTAGCATTTATATGTAATACTGTACAATAAGCTTCTCATGCAACACATTTTGATAAATAAACTTTTTCGTGCTTGTGCACATATATATGTATTAAATTCACGCTTTAATGGAATTTTTTTTTTAATATTAAAATCACACATTGTATCCTCTAGATTGGTATTCTCAATAATATTAATATAATATAATCAGGTCTACAAAAAGTAACAACAATAATAATTTATAATAATATTTCTAGATAAAAAAATTTTTTTATGAGCATATTCATCAGCCTTCAAAATTTCAAATTATAACATAAACAAAGCAAAAGCCCAAAAAGAATATTATAATATATTAAAAATTAAAGTGGAAAAAATTATTTCTTTATCTATCTTCTAGACTTTTGTTCACACACACACACACATACAAATATATATATTTATACAAGAAATAAAATGTTTCCTATAAACATGATTAAAATAAAATATTGTATATAGTGTCTAAAATAATGTACGCATTTTGAATAATTGTTTAAAATAAATGAAATGAAATAAATCAAGTTTCTTTTTATCGTTGGGGACAATCAGTTTTGTGAAAATAATGTTTCTACGACTCATGATCATAAAAAAATGAAATGTGTAAAGTCGCTGTAAAATATAAAATCATATCTAAAACTCTTCAAAGCTTTATTACGTATCTGATCTCGTCTCTGCGCGCAGTAGTGTTTGACGGTAGTAAAATATACATTATTCACGAAGGCAACTGGAATATCGTCCCCTCCTTTAATACCGTCCCATGTAATTCTGTACGTAATCTGCTAGAAATGTATGAAATTTATCCCACTTCATCCGTTTAGTGATCTATAAACTATAAAGCATGCTTCTATTTTGCCTTGTCTTCTATTTCTCAATGTGCCTAAATATAAGCATAAAAGAATCGTGTTCTGGTTACATTCGTATTGAACCGCAACCTCCACAAATTTGATTTTATCGCTTATTTCAAGAATTAGAACTTTCATCCCATTTGCATAGGCATGTGTGTAATTTCACGCAAATTTGGAATGTGTTAACCAACCGAAGATTATCCGATGCAAACGAAAACGGCGTAACCATTAAAACGTGCGCCAGATAAGTGGGGTCGGCTGCTCTTATCGCTTTTCCACAGACGCATGCGTCGTGATATCATACATATTATGAGCGGAGCTGCGTGTCTATTTTCGGGCATTCTCGAATTTCGGTGATGCTTCGTAGCGCCGTACGATTTCATGGTCCGGCCGATGAAACACAAGCTCGCGACTACACGGATAGCGAGCGAGCACGAACAAATGTATCCCCCGGCACGGCCACGAATCTCGCCGTGAAATTCCAACGCATTTCCCTCGGACACAGGGAAGGGAGGGATACGCAGCAACGTGCGCGCAAAACCCCGACTTTTTTACTGCTTGTTTAGCTTGCGCGAATGACCCTTTTGAAGTTAATGCCCCATGAGCGTACGCGCCCATATACTAAAGCAGTACGATTGTTGCCGGCTGAAAAATTCATCGGACGCGTGCACACGAAAATGGAGCCCTCGCCGACGGTGGAACCTAAATTCCGCTTGTTGACGTCGTTTGCGAAATGTGCGCAACAACGACTGGTCATATGACGATTTGCTTTCGCCGAAGTGTTCAATTATTACTCGAACACAATGGTGGTCGGGAGGAAAGCGCTACCGATTTCAAATTCACAACCGTCATGTTATTTTATAACGCGCAACGGATGAATAACTTCCTCCATTTTTAATTTTTCATATATATGATGAAATATTCATCCTGCACTTCGCCACATGGCATAAATATCCGTATACGTATCAAATGTCATTTCCAATGCTCATAAATACGTGAATATTAAATTTATATATAATTTATCATTTTAACGAGACGATCGCAGCTGCACTCTAGCATAAACATTCAAAGAGGCTAATGTGGCAGTAAAAACTGATTATCGTCTCGATATTCCGTTAAACCGTCAACATCAAATGCCCTACGGCAATTGGCAAAATGTAACGAGCGAATAAAAACCTCCCTCGATTGACATTGCAGCGAAACGCGCGGCGGAATCTTCATACATCGCGGAACATATCTGTTCGATCATCGCCACAGGGGCGGTTCAATTATTACCTATTTCGATGGCGCTTCGCTGCCGTGTCGTGACATTATACGCCAGCCGCATGACACGTTTGTGCACCGGCGAACGTTAATCTTTAATCTCCGCTTCTTTCGCACCCCGCGGGAAAGAAAAACCGGTTCAACAGTCGCTGTATTCCCAAGGCCGAGCCGTTCAGGAAATTGCACACGGGCTCAAACCGGCTTGGATTTCCAAATTGCTTTACGATGCGATAATGGAGCCGGAACGAATATATGTATATGCATATGAACACCGTATGTGTGCGCTCGCGACGAATTGACCAGAAGAGGATTGACCGCCGGACTTTTTTTTAAATCACAGACAGATTCCGCAGGCGTTACGTGGATTCCGGCCGAGCCCGTTCGATAACTGACCGCATTAGCGGTTTCTGTAACTTTGTTCTACCGCCGTCTCATCCCATCCGGAAGAAGAACGAGTTAAGCGGCGCCCGTACGTTCTCATCATCCTGAAATTTACGCGACGGCACTAAAGCAAATTACGCTCCGCGCCGGGTTCGCGGGTTGTCGGGCTCGCATAAAGAGTTCCTTCCTACGCGCCACCCCGCCGCGGGCTACGTCGCCGGACCGTCTCTCACTCCACCCCCCTGCGCTATTTGGCGAGTTTTTAAAACCGTCGGATTATGTGCGTCCGGAACGGTAATTTGGCCACTTATTAAAACGTTGTGCAGTTACGTAAAGCTCGCAACGAGCTGCACTCTCTTTCCTGCCGCACCACGACGGAGAATTATTGCGTGCTAGAGAATAGCGCGGCGAATAGAATGCGCGATTCACACTTCCGACGTGGACGTGTCCAACGAGGAGTCAGTAGAGAATTTTCACAGGAAGAAAGACATAATGCATCTGTTTTCTCCTCGTTTGTTTATGACAAGTAATTAAGAATTCGCCACGGCTTTGTCAACAAAGTATTCGCAGATTTATTTACGAGTAGATCTATTAGCTTATAGTTATAGAAAATAAATGTAGCACATACGATCAAATATGAGATTATATTAAAGTGAAATTTTAAATCCAACATTTGCATCTCCTTATACTCAATTCTCTGATTTCGAAAATTGCATTCTGTCTACCATTTTCCATTATAGCATTATACATTGGCACAAAAAAGGTGAAGATGAGATAAAAGTTGAAAAAGGGATATATTCAAAATGGCTTTTGCAAAGATAAAAAACGTTACTCTTTATTTCTTTCATTGTTCCATATACTTCGTGAATAATTAAATTATTTTACAATTAACCCAAAAGCATTTCTGTGTTAATTAAGCATACAGTTATTCCTATTCCGTTCAAATATTTAGAATTTTTATTTTCAAATTGAATTATACTAGTTTACATGTATATGAAAATTATTAGAAGAAGTTGAATAGTTATATAAAAAAAGCTCAATATTAACAGTGTTATTGGATTTTGTGAAAAAAAAACTATGTTTAATACACGCGTAGGAATTTAATATATATCTTGAATATGGAATAATGTTTTCATATATGTGATTTCTAACATTCTTTTATTCATAGTTCTCATATTAAACTCGTGCTTTGTAATTTTCAAGCTCAAACATACTGTAAAATGAATTTTACAATATTATTGTAAATACTACATGTCATATATGCTATATATACATATGTTATACTTTTCAATATTGAAAAAAAATGTTTTCTGATGTACAGTACATGAATACGAATATCTTTTCGTAAAAATAACTCTCCATTTAAAAATATACCTTTGCATTCAGAACTTGTTAAATGATTAATTTATATAATTTATACATTGTGAACAATGAATAAAAAGTTTAATTCGATAAGATTAGATATATCAATTAAATTTGGAGCAATTCAGTGGTTCCGTAAATGATTCCGCACAAGATTTGACATATTTGATGCTAAAAGTTCGAAAACGATAACATGAATAACGTTTCGCAGAGATGATATGTCGTTTGCCATATGTCTTCCATCTGTGGCGTCGAACATTGAATTCGAAATGAAATTGGCGAATCTTTCAAACCTGAGAGAATTCAATCGTGTCGTGAATTGATAAAAATTGAAATATTCATCGGTTTTATCGATCCTGCTCTCAATTAAGATTCGGATGAGATCGACTGATACACAGTTAGAAGACGAGTCTACTAAATTAAGAGGTGACATTTTAAAGTGAACTATATTTGATCACATGCAAATAGCATTTAATATTTGTAATCGCTAATTTACGCGATCTGTATCTTGTGACGTGATCACCACCTACTCATTTAGTTCGCGTTGCGGCAGGCGAAGCGTTGGCGAAAGATAAGGAGTCTCTCTCTTCCCCCGATACGGACTACACGTGCGGATGGACGCGTACGTTCGCGCAGAACCTAAATCATTTGCGGAGGGTATATGCGGCACGTGGATGAGTTGTTTGTAGCAATGTGCCTAATCATCCTCGAAATGGGAGAGATCCGCATTGCAGCTAAGTACCCGAATAGATCCTGAAGCAGCCGACCTGAGAGCATAGCGCCGGGCGGAATTAACTATTGTTTCGGCCTACGATTTTCGATAAGAGGCTGCAATTCGGTAGGAACTTGTCGATGGAGAAACTATAACAACGACGTTCGTGAAAGCTTAGCGCAAATCGAGGAAGGGAAGAAGGGAGCAGAAACAGAGGCGAGGAACGTCTTCGAATGTGATAACTTGTCTTAAGTACAATCAGGGATATGTAAATGTTGCCGCCATTTAGGGAGGGAGTAAGGGAGGGACACGATCTAAACAGCTGCCGCAAACGGGTAGACATTGGTTTGTCGACAAATAGATCTCGGCTAAATCTGGGAAGGTTGCGGAAATCGCGGTGAGGTTGCCGGTGGAAGCTGAAGCTTCTCGCAAATGAAATCCTCGGGAGGTGGAAGAGTTGATATCGGGCCGGCAGTACGTTAAAGGAGCGGTTGCCGCTAGTTTCACAGGTATTCGCCGCGAATTTGCATTACAAAAAACGGCCGGCGCCCGAGGTTGAAGAGCAAGTCAAAGAACGCATATAT
The DNA here is from genome assembly GCA_901521435.1 of Crematogaster levior. Taxonomy (NCBI): domain Eukaryota; kingdom Metazoa; phylum Arthropoda; class Insecta; order Hymenoptera; family Formicidae; genus Crematogaster; species Crematogaster levior. The sequence continues at coordinate 564,606 of CABEGB010001302.1, forward strand.
GTATAAATCCGGTGAATAGTCGGTATATTTACTTATGTCTCGTAATGAAAAAGTCTGATAAGTCTGATTTTGTTTAAGGTAAGTCAGGCATGTAAGATAAGTAAAATGCTTTTTAGTTGTTAAACGTTAAAAATCGTTAATACAAACACAAAATATACAACACATATACGAGTGATGTTTCTCCAGTTTTATTGTGTTCTCCAGTTTTATCGTTCCAAAGAATCTGAAGAATCTAGGAAGATTTATTCAAATCAAGTGATAATAGGCTTCTTATAATATTGTACTCTTGCTTGTTAACATCTTTCTTTTCATTAAAAGTCGATTTTTTAAATATATTTTGAAATTATATGAAATAACTGTTTTTAACCGGAATAGTCATTTCTGTTGACGTTAGTGTGTGGCAGAAGTGGCACCTTTTCCTCGTTATTAGTGTAAGAATACTTCAGGAAAAACATTAACATAACACAATTAACATGATGGACTATTTTATTTACACGAATACTAACGTACATTTTTTCTTATAATAGATTTTTGAAATATAGTAGAATGCTATATAATAATTAATAAATATGTATATAAAAACAAAAACATTAATTTTCTCATTAATTTTCTGTATTTATCGCCTACCAATTGTTAATAAAAAAAAATTAATCAATTTTGTTTTTATATACGTTTTTATGTTACACTTTATTTATTGAGTCTGCATGTGTATCTTTATACATTTCAGATGACATTTATATCCAGGTACAATTTTGCAGGGAATAGGGATAAACATATAAACTCAAACTTACAACATTTTACAATAACTTTTAAGGGTAATTTTCAGCACTGTTGTGTGAAAGCTTACGCAATATCTTGCAAAAAATTCCGAAGTGTTGTGACTATTGGTTTGTTCATACTTCTATAATATTTCTTAACTACAGCATTTTTCTCTCCGACTTAGTTTATATATGTAACGTGGTGTTTATATACGTAAAGCGACACAATGAATAACACGGCGAATGAGAATCGTTCTGAGACAACTATTCTGTTCGATCATCCTGTTTAGTTCGTAAAATAGATTTGCTATTCATATTAAATTCTCGAATTTTAGACACTCCAAGTTAGTGAATCTATTCGTAGATCGCTATCACCCTACCCTATTTTTATCGCAGTTCGGCTCGGAATACGAAAAGTGCACATTTTATGTCATCAGAGGCAGAATGCGAACGCGTACAAAATGCAATCCAGCATCAAATTGTCTCGAACGAAATAAACGAATAATTAGCCTCCAGCGAATGATAATATTACGATAATATTCACTCACCGCTCGATCGCTGCTGACATTGCTCTTTGTGAACGAGTCGTCCTCCTTTCTCGATATGCTTCGTCTCTCGATATACCTCCATTTCCCGACCATTTCTTTGCTTTGAGCATTCACTCGTACACAAAAGTCGGGAAAACGCAGTTGTCGCGACTTAATTACCGATTCGATATTCGCTCATCACTTTGCGCAACATTTACAATACGCGATACACTCCGGACGGAATGATGCGAAATATGGAGATCACACGTATTCGCAGCATTCATTACCGCAGCCTGTTTATTACTACGGTTTGCGATAAACTTGAAACTTGATATGCGCCAATAATTTGATGATGGAAGAGATCCCGGCATCCAACACACAACATCGGCTCGCGGTTGATACGCGTGAAGCGTCACGAATAAAACCAAAGGGAAACACGAATAAACCAGGACATTCACGACACATATAAAACAAACAAAACGAGCAAACAAGTCACGCGGAATATATGGCGCGATGCTTTTCTTTTGAGTCTCATTTGAGAAGTCGAAATAGCGAGCGTATGTAAACACGAACGAATCATATCGCGCAGCTCACCCCAATCATGCGCGAGCCCGCATGGCTCGAAAGTTTCTCTCATCGTTATCGTTATACATTTATCTTTTGTAAACCTAACGCAGTCTAACAAATGTTGTAGCGGTAACATGTTCATGCGAGGTAACATGCGTGATCTCCACCGCGGCGTTCTATCCGCCGTTTTGAATATACTGTGCAAAAAGGATGAGCGAGCGAGTGTCGATATGCGTTCGCGATCAATCGTGAATTTTTGATTGATGCATGCTCGAAGAAATGGAGAGAGTAACGGCGTCAAGATAGGAAGCGACAACGAGCATCGGAGATGCCGTGCGAGATGGATGATTATCGCGCCGCATTATTTTTCGATCCGTATCCGGGAGTGAACAAACGTCCGAAACAATGAAGCAGCCGGCGACATGGTAATGACGGTGTGTCGACTGATGAATGAATTCCTTTGTTATATTCGTTAGACTAATTGTTTAACATTTATTTTTTGGCATTGCTGCTTGTGCGAGTTAGATAAAGCAGTAATTATTATTAAATGCGCGGAACAAAAATAAAATATTGAAGAAAAGAGATGGTGAAGTATATTGCGAGCAGTAAAACATTATTTTTATAACAGTGTATTTTAGTCAGGATTATAATTAATATAATATCTAAAAAATTATTATATATCGTTATATGTTACTACTAAATTCTGCATATCTGATTTTATTAAATTTTTAATAATATTTATAATTAATAATTTTATAACTAATTCAAAATTGACTTTTTTTGTAATAAGAAACTGGATGAATAATCTATAAATTATAAACAGTTTAATATAAGAGATTTTAAATGAGTAAATCTGTAGAGATGCGCGCACGCGAATAATAAATAACAATAAATAATAATAAATAACAAATAATACATCCTTGCCTTTTTAATTATTAAAATAATCAAGCTAATTTAAAATTAGATTTTATTTTTTCGCGATAGATTTTATTCCATTTTCGCGCGCATGATTGATATAACCAAATATATAATATTTAATATTACGGATCAAAATGTCGAAGAATTATTTACTTCGATATTTTTTTCCTAAAAATACAATAACCAATCGAAAATTTAATCCTTTTACTCTTTTTTGTTATTGGACACTTACAAAATTGGACATAATCCCACTCTCTGCTGATTGTAAGTTAAAGGATTAACCTATCGATATTGCTGCTAAATACTTGCCAATCGTATTGCGGGTGAATAGCGTTAACTTCCATTTGTGTATCGTATGGGATCGTACCACCTAGTATCCTCGTGGAAACGTCGAGGACAGGTTGCGCTCTTGCAAGACGGTATCTAGAGGCGACCACATTTGCGAACGTTACCGCGGCTGTAAATCTCCTCGCCGCGCATCGGAGAGCTCGCAAGTAGATCATTATGCACGCTGCAGCCGTAATTTTGTCTTTCCCTTCCGTTCTACCCCCGAAGCGCATTTCGTGCTTCGGCATGCTGGAGAAACTCGCGGCATACATCGGCGGTTCCCTGGAGTGCCACTATATACATTCGACTGTACCGAACTACCTAACGGAATATCGAGCCCGAAGTCGAACGTTATTCCCCAGTCTGTTGATTTATCGCCATTATTAATACTAGGATAATATTACGCGATACGGACCGTTAAAATCGGCGTTAAAATCCGTTTCCAATATTGCCGCTTAAGGCAGATACAGGTGCGCGTGATGATCGATAGCCGTAATCCCATTGCGAAATCCTTTAAATCCCGACGTCGGTGTTAAAAACATCGATGAGTTTTCGTACATGCTAACGATCGGATTGCTTGCAATAAAACTATTTCCGTATACAACTATTTCCGTATTCGCGTATTTCTCGGGTACTCGGCAAGTTGGTATGCAACGAGGAGTGATTTTGTAACGCTCTAAAGATCTGGAACTTCATTTGATTGTTGGTCTTATTCGTACCCAAAATGGAAATACATGAATCGAGTTATGCTCTCGAATGTCTTTTCGCCCGAGTAACTTCTGAAATTGAAATGTTATCAGATGTTGAAATCGTCAAACTCTCGAATTATCTCATTCTGCTTTAACAATAAGAGTGCCAGCTAAGTGAAATAAGATATTAAATACATTATTTTAGCGATTCGATGTGACTTGATATTATTTTACATTATTTAACAGTTCAATATATGAAATTTTTTTCTCAAAGACAGCAGTTTAAGGGAAAAGAAAAGAGAAAATTCAATTTCTTTGTAAACGTGATTTTACATATAATTACAATCAGAAACAATTATACTTAAAAATAATATTTAATATAGAAAATCGACTCCCTTAGTTTAGCTATAAGTAAACATTATTCTGAGAAAGCTCAAAGATAAAATATTTTAAGAAACCGATCGTTAGCATATACATGAGAAAATTAAGAAATAGTGTAAAATCCGAGTTGTTTATTAATTGTTTGTTATGAAAGAAATGTTATCATTTAAATTATGACAAAATATATCATTTAGATAAATTTCGCTTAGTCTGTTCAGATTTTTTTAGAAAATTTTTCGAATAGTTATAGCACATAAATGAGAATAAGGATTGTTTTATTTGAAACAAAAAATCATTAAAATAGAACTTTCAAGAAATCTTTCACAAAATCTTTTTATATCGCCTCAACTCAAAGATTTTTTTGTTCGAGATGGTTGACGATGAGAAAGAAACTCAGGAAGCTTCTCGTTATGTTCTCTTGCATTCACTTTTGTCCGTTGGGTAGAGAGAGCATCGATATCGACGACGACAAGTAAAGCATGCCGAATGCTCCGATTTCGTTCTCACACATAAAGCATTTTAAACGTATACATACGAATCATACGTATATATATACATATATTAAACACGTATATCTATTCACCTTTCGACCTCCATCTTTCGAAGCATAGAAACACATCTCGACTTTTCTATCTTTCGAGTGAAGGGGATAAAATCAGTGATGTGAAACGCAAATGTTGTCATCATTCGAAAGATCTGAGAAAATGTAAAGTTTTAGTTAAGTGTAAAAATGGAAAACGGAGAAGGAATTAATATTTGATCAACAAATTGATTAGTGTCAATATATTTAATTAATAATCTAAAAACGAGTAAAATTGATTAGTTAAATCTAATTCAATCCAATTTAAGGACAATTAATTTTCCATCTGTTTTCACATAATCTGTCATTCGTGGTTTTTTTAAGGATAAAATACGAGCAAAACGTGCAACAGACTTTCGAACAATTCAGTGTACAAATAGAAGAATGTAATTCATTTAATAAAACATTAATCTCTCATTCTGTCCGACCGCTAATGAGAAATAAAAATACGATTGTTAGTGGAGATATTAGTATGGGAGAGGTGACATTTGTTCGCGTGCAGATTGTGTCAGCTTATTTCAGCATTTATTCGCGCAGAAAGACGAGAGAGTGTAAATTTATATTACGAGCGGCGCGAACCGCGCACGATCAGGAAGCTAGGAAGGATGATAAGCCACTGATATTGCCCATCGAAGTGTGATGCTTAGATTGGACTCGCTCCTTCCCGTATCCATTTTACGTAATCACCGCAAGCATCAAGACCACTCTTCTCCCCGCTGGCAATTGCGATAATCTTCTGGCGAAGAGATAGCGATACGGTAGGAAGGGGATGGCGCGAAAATCGGCGGGCGAATTTCCACATCCTTACGATCGGATCAATTTGATTTGTTTTTGCTTTATTTGCTCTTGCTACTGCCGCTGCTGCTGCCGTAGCCAAAAAGTGATACTGTCGCGGTCGTTTTGCTGAATCGATTTTCTAATAATACGCTACTCGGCGTTAGGTGCGCACGTGGGTTGGGCGTTAATTAGTTTTTATTTCTGCGGAAATTGTATGCTAATTGCGGGTGTCGCTTGCAAATGCGTTTGCGTCTCATGGAAGTTTAATGGAGCCAATAACTTTCCCTCAAAATTTATGTTTGCTTCTGTTTGCGTGCGATTTAATATGCAGATATGAATTGCCCATTCTATATAGTTTTGAAGATTATAGAAAGTATGGCTAATAATTTACATTTATATTATATGATGATGATAATTAATTATTGTAGATTAATTAAATGAAAATTATCTCTCTATGACTGCTATTAATGTAATTTTCGTTTTAATTAGTATCTGCGATATGGTGATCTAATACGACTTCGAAATGAATATGAAGTAATCGTGCGTGTTACATAATAATATAAATACATATTCATATTATTAAACATGATTCATGTTTACCGTACGTTTGCACTATAAATGTGACTATGGAATTAATCCTTCGCTAAATCAAAAGCATAAAACACATTGTGCAAAGAAAATTAGAGATAGTAATCATTTTATATTGAAAAAATAAAATGCAATAATAATTTAATATTAATTAAATTATTTACGAAAGTAATAAATATGCGTTTACAATTACGAAAAGAAATACTTTTCATCAATTTAACTGCTATTATAACAAGTATTTTGATTTTTCAATTTAATTTAACGTCTTTTTGATCTTATAATATAACATTATATGTATATATTGCAAAAATTGCTTGCTAAAATATCAATTAATATGTATAAAATTTTGTATAATTTCTATATATATGTATGTATGTGTGTGTGTGTGTATATATACATACACATACACAAATGCATAACATTGATATGTAGTTTTTGAAGTGCTGATATCAGATCGTGATAGTAATTAATATTAATCTAAAAATCCATCTGTGTGTTTGATCTTTCTGGCGAGTATTTTTTAAAACACACATGTTTTACAAATTTTGAACAATTATTTTATGGAAAAACCCTTATAAAAATTTTTCACCGTTTTTGGCCCGTTTTTGACCCGCGAAAACGGTCAGTTTGAGTGGTAAAAACGTACATTTGATTCAATGAGTACGATCCGTTTTTAGGGCGCAAAGGGGAAAATTTCCGTAAAAATGAGTGGTTAAAACGGATTGCGTACGAGTATATCCGAGTGGTAATAACGTATTCTTATGAGTATTTTTGATTGGTAAATACGTGCTGTGTGTAAATTTGAGGTGTAAAAACGTACATTTAGCTGCGAGCAAAAAATACTCGTTTAGCACTCATAAATACTCACATAGCACATTTTGGCTGCGTTTCGATATTCACTGCAAGTACTGAAAATCTATAGTGTATGTGACGTAAACTATAGATTTTCAATATTTGCAATGAATATTGGAACGCATCTTTTGAAATAAAATAATCAAATAATCAATCATTATAATTGTTCATTTATTTATAGTAGTTTAAAACATTTATATAAATTTATATAAATTATAAAAATTTGTGGACATATTTTTAAGTTTGTAGAATAAATGTACTTCAATTTAGAGACAGTCCGCGGATATTTTCTTGTGAGTAAAAAAGAAACGTACTAACATGTTGTTACTCATCAACGGAAAATTGAGTATTGAAAACGGACAACCTACTTCGTCCTCATCTTTGTGAGTAAAAAAGGAACGTATTAACGTATTGTCACTCATCGACTGAAAAACGAATATTAAAAACGGACAATCCACTCAAAAATACTCATATACATACTCGCGTATACTCGTCATGCTCTTTCGCAATAGACTAAGCGTGCTTGAGAGTGCAAGAAACGGACATAAAAATGATAAAACGGGCTAAAAACGGGCTAAAAGCGGGCTAAAAACGACCTATATGAGGTGTAAAAGCGGTGAAAAATTTTTATAAGGGAATTTATCTATAAAACTTATTACTTTTGTATTATAAAAAGATATTCTTTGTATAATATATAAAATCATTGCAAAACCATTTTGCTAAATAATTATTTATATAAATTAAAGACATCTTTAAATTTTTATTCAAGGATGTCTTTAATTATTTTTGAATAAATGCATATGAATATTATTGTGAAAAAATGTAACATGTATACATATTTTATATACATTTGTACACGTGCAAATGTTTATTTTAAATCGATTTTATGTGACAAAATATGGAAAAAATATTCTAAATTATTATTATCAATACATATTACATGCTACTATACTATAAAGTTTATTTTTGCGAAAAATTTGAATAGTTATTACGGGGATAAATAATTGAACAATAACATGTTTGTTTATGAAAATATAATATTATACTGTTTAAAAAAATGCACAAAAACGAGAATAATGGTAGATTTTTTACGACTCTAAGTATTTTGTTTACTAAAGTGCTCTATCATCACGTTACAATTTTGAGAAATTTGCAAAAACAGTTAAAGTTGTATAAGTAAGTATAAAGTAGCTATTTTAATGTATTTTGGCATATTATAATGTAACGTTTTGGAGAAGGCTTATATATAATCAAAATTAAATATAGTGTTAGGACTTTCAGTCTTAAAAGAATTTGTTGTATATAATGGTTAAAAAAATATTAATTAGCATAGAGTTTATTGTGTTAAACGATTTACATAATTACACATTAATGATCTGTGATTTTGACCTAAAGTAAGCTTTAAATGTTTACATCCTCTAGACCTATAGTATGTAACATCGGGATGGGTCTAAACCCTAAGTGGTAACCCAGAACATATTTGTTCCTCTGTATTTCCCGCCATTGACGAAGGAACTGACTACTTTCTCTGTCTGTGAGCAGGGAAGCTGTAGATAGAGATGTTTGAGGCAAGGATTCTGCCGGTGAATTGGTCTTTTTCTCACCAAGAGGTAGCGACTGAGACAATCGAATATAAACCAATGATTTTCGAATGAATTTGAACCCGAATCTTCGGTTTATTAAAACAGCACATATACTTATTGCATCACGGTCGTATATGTAGATCTAAGGTACTTTTGAGTCGAATATAGGTCACATCAGTAAAAAATTAAGTTTTTGTGGACGCTGTTGAACAGATAGAAGTGTATGTTTAAATACAATTAATTACTTACTAAAACTGACAGAAAATTTGATTTTTGTACAAAAAACTTATAAACGCAGAGCCACTACCAATATTTACTGGTACTTTACGCACTTTAGGCAATCTTTAAGTTATCTGTGTCATGCGGTCTAAGAATAGGGTGAAAACAGGACAGGGAGTCAATCCTGAATTTTTTCTTTTTAGTATGAACTCGTGAAAAGTTTTATTGAATTCAATATTTATCAAAGAAACTTTTTACTTTTTATGAGTTCACGCTAGAAGAAAAAATTCATGATTGAACTCCTAACCCCCATACAGAACAAATCTCCAAGGAATGTCCTTGGGATGTCTTGTAGATGCCCCTAGGACATAAGATGTCCTCTGGACGTCTAGAGGACGACCTTGGAGATTTGTTCTGTATGGGCCAAGTTACAGATTAAGTCACTCATTAATTGTTTACACTGTCACGATCTATCGTGTGTAAAAAATAAACAGCCTAAACGCAAGGTATAAACTAACTCAGTTGACCTGAAAAATCTTTAAATTTAAATAATATAATTAAAAAATGTTTCATAGTGAGAGTGCAATGTGTTAAACAGGATCATATTTAGTGTCCAGAAAAAAAATATATAAGACATATATTTTATATCATATATATATTTTTATATATAGAAATGATTATTTTCGTTTTTATATTGTTTTTATGTTCGAAATAAAATAATTTTTTATTGAAAACAGAATTATCAACGTCAAGAGTTTAAAGCGTATCAAATATTCGTCTCTTTGAATCTCAAATGCATATATTTGTAAAACACATTATCTTTAATTCAATTTTCGTTTACACAGAATAGAATCGATTACTGCATAAACTTCCGATAAATGTTGTATATACATGCAATAACGGTAGTATGTAACATTCACCGTTCGCATTTGAATCCAAATATATTTTACAAGCGTTAAATGTATCCGAAAACGTAAAATAATGTAAATAATTATTTGAGTTTCTTTTTAAAAAAACATAACATCTAATGCATTAGAATGTATTCATAAACAATTGTACGGAAAGTACATACTCTGTGAAAAATTTATTCTATCTTTAAAAATATCTTTGATATATTATGCAATTAAATTTGACAATAATCGTAATATAAATTTAGGACAGATTTTTTTAAATATTTACATCATAGTGTTCTTCTATAGTATTATTTTTAATTTAGGACATTATTTTTAATTTAGGACAGATTTTTTTAAATATTTACATCATATTGTTGTTCTTCTATTACTGATAAATTTTTAAAATCAAAGTTTTATTTTCTTTGAAAAAAAATGATAGAATATTATCGATAATAAGTATTTTTATTAGCTATATTTATTAATTGACAAAGCGCCAAATTCGTAATTGGATCGATGTCGAAAAACAGATGATAGAAATTTGCGAATTATTTGAAAGTTGAAGACCCATATGATCTGTAATTGGTAATGTGCAATGTTTAAAGTTCGGAAGCCAATGAGAACTTCTTTACAAAGTACAATTTGATGGCCCAGTTAATTTCTTCAAGTTTATCGCCGAGTCTCGCAGATTCGATAAACGTGATCGATTTAAGAAGAACGACACGCGAAACTTGGAACAAACTGGCATTAAATTGTGTACGCGGTTTGAAAAATATTGCAGGAGAAAAAATTTATCAAATCTTTGAATATTGTTAAATGTCTGACTTACAAAAATTGTAACTATCCATGATTTGGGGCAGCAACAAAGAAACTTTGAACAATTTTATATAAAACATTTTTATCTAAAATTAAAAACTGATCGTTCGAACAAAAAAAACATAATATAATTTGTAACTTAAATAAATAAAAATTTTGCTAAAAATAAATCTTTTAATTCTAATTATTGCATAATATTTGTAATTTTAACGATCATATTCCAATCTTTTGTATAAATGTTTTTATAATTAGATACTTGTTGATGTTGATAATAACATAGATATATCAAATAATTAATTCAACAATTTTTTAAAAATTATGTAAATTTTTAAAATCGTGTAAAAATAGCGTGTGAAAAGCACAATTTTCATTTAACAAATAACCATTTAATTCTGGGATGGTTAAGCGGAACACGAGTATTTTTAGAGGCTAATCGGGATTTGACTGTGCCGTCGTCCAACATTATTTGCGCATCGATTTGCACCAACTGATTTTTCTATTGTCTCTCGCCGATGAAACGCCTGTTCGATCGGACACCGTGCCGAATGCTAATTCGCGCGGTTCAAATAGTTTTTCTACGTGACTTAAATTCCTCGAACGTGGGAGCCATTAACTGTCCGTGCCAGCGGCCGCTGCGCGTACCGATTGATCCCTCTTTGCATAGTAACAGAATGCAACGGTTTGCATTAACGAATTCGTCTGAATAGGCTCGCGCCTATCTATATCACAATCTATATTGATATCCCATGGGATTCATGTTAAAGATCGGCCAACGTTGTTTCGTTTAGAGCAACCAAGCTATCACGAAACATACATCACTGAATATAACTGAGTTGTGGCACAGCTAACCGAACGTGCCGAAATGGCATATAAACGCAGACTGTGTAGTTAAAAATAACGAGGTTGCAGCTGAACCAGTATGTTCTTTGCAAGAATAAAAATCTAGAAGAATTGAGGTAAATCTTTTCTCACTCGGAGTACAAAAAGAGTAACTAAAATTTTACATACTCTTTTAAATGTTTTCAACGTGTCATATTGTCATATATGTGTGGAATTATTTTAAGATTTTTAAAAGATAAAATAAATTGTAAGAAATTAATTCAAAAACACATATTTACTAAAACAATAAATTTTTAAGTTTTAAAATCAAGAATTGTGATTTTGAAATTGTCGGAACACATTTTCATATATATTTTCAAATACTTTTTTCATATATTGATAAATATTTTTTTCATACATACTGACATTAAATTCTTACAACAAAATAATGAAAATTAAACAGAATAAAATTATTTGTATAAACTTTGTATCAAGTTATAAATTAATATTAATATTAACATCTATTTTGTTATAGATTTGATATAATTTATATCATATCCAATTAAATAACTGAATAAGATGACTGACTCTGCAAAAATGAAAATCTTGTCTCTCTCTCTTTTAAGGATCTTTAAATATAAAAAATAGAAATAAGGTTCTTAGGTTTAAAACGACAAATACATAAATAAAGGCAATAAATGGCAAACTAGATGAAGATGCTAATGACTATGAATTATAAACTAAACAAAGTGACAGAATCTAAGTGACAGAATAGTAATAATGTAATAAGGTCATCTTCAGTGTCGAATGAATTACAAATAAATTTGCTTCGCAGTACATTAGACAATAAAATCAAAGATAATTTACGCATAGTTTGTGTAGGCCTTTCTTTAGAATTTTTTTAGAAAATAAAAATGGATCAGTTTAAGGTTTGGCCTTTGACTAAACATATGTTTTCGTCAAATGTGGTAATTCAAATCTCCTCATTATACTTTCACCGGTATAGCTGTGAAAGACAATTTTTGCTTGAATTAGAGACCAAATTTGTCAAAAAATTGTTATAAAGTGAACAATCAACGATATATCTATGAATAAATAATGTCAGTTACATTTAGTTAAACATTTTAGTTGTTACTGTCTTTAAGACAACACGTTTTGAACGTATTCTTTTGTTAAACGTGCTTGGTTTTTTTCTCAGGTATGTCTTAATAATTTATTAATACTTTTTCATATATTACTATTTATTATTTTTATGTAATATGACATTAATTGATCTTGATATCTAATGGATTCATGACTATTTGATATTTACATATTTTCATATAACTGAACATTGTTATTTAGTTAGACATAAGGTTTACAAATTTATTTGTAATTTATTATTCAATACTGAAATTGACCTTATTATAGGTCGAAATGTCTGTCATTTTGTTTGATTTGTTTAAAATTATAAATTATCTTAGAAATGAAAAAAAGTTGAATACATCAACTAAATTAAAATCACCACTTTTATATCGACTAATTTAATAATTATATATCGACTAACTTACATCTTATCAGTATTAAATCAGAGGGGATAACTGATTTCACTATAAAACAAAAAACTTTTTTAAAACCTATATTCCTATAAAAACTTATTCTTATAAAATTTCCAAAATCTATTCACATAAAATTTAAATTTTATACTAAATTTTTATAAAAATATGATTTCTTTAAAACTAAACAAGAAAATAATAACATTACTTTTGTAACATTTGCTGCCTTATAGTTATGCACAAAGTTATGACCATGTTATGCTTGAAACAAATACAGTTCTTAAATTTAATAAATATTAGTTGCAGCAATATTCGCTTCTATATACAGACACACATGTCTTGTTTGTGTTTACTGTACGCTTTACATTACTTACGCCGACAATAGGCGATCAGTCACAAAAGCTCTCCTTTTTACCTCGACGAGAGGTATCTCCATGCACGAGAACGCGTACATAAGCACGCGCAATCTCGCGAACAGGTGGAAATAGCGCCTGTGGCGGTGTAACACAGCTCAAGGGGCACTCGAGCTACGACGACAACGATATTTACGTTAAGGTATAAATCACGGACAACGCGAAGGTACACCGAGGCAGGCCGCAAAGGGAAGAGAGAGAGAGAGAGAGAATGCGGGTTGGATGGAGGAATTGGCATGCATGAGAATACCCTGGTATTCGATTTAATGCGGGTAAAGAGGTAAGATGCCGTGAGACGTATCTATCCTGTCTTATCGGATCTCGAAGATGTATATCGTCGGGCAACGAATACGAGCGCGGCTTCTACCCAACGCCTTTCCCTCCCTTGCGCGTTTCAACGTGCTCCACTGCTTTTTCTTTTTGGATCCAGCTTTAGGCAGAGCGAATTCCCTTTTGATTGTAAAGTCTCCTTTCGCAACGATCGTCCTTCTCTTCTTGACCACCTGACGTATCGCCTTTGCTTTCTCTCCTCCGGCGTTCTTTGCTATCTGTCCGTATATCCGTTTCGGCTGAACCGGACCTTCTTCGTTCTATCATTTCTATCAATGGCGTGCTTCCACCATCGTCACATTTTCCGTATTTTGCCAGTCATTTTCGAAATATCATCGGTTTCCAATAATCGGCGCTGAAACGGAAACAACTGTGGCGAATGCTCATCACGTATTCCATCTCGCAGCCGGTGTGGATCAAGCCTAGATCGGACAGAGGAGCAATAGGACGGTAGGCGGAAAAAAAATACTGGGAACCTGTCATTCGCCAGCGGCTTCCGCTCAACCAGCATTTGCCAACCGCGGACGGTGCCACCGTGTTGACCTGGAGTCGATCGCAAGGATGAAAATGGCACTGAGTGTCGGGAAAACAACGGGCATTTCGGACTTGCAATTATCGATGGAAATAGAAGGTCGCGTGTTAAGATCAAACTGTGTTTGAATATCAATTTATGAAAATATACATATCCATTTGCAACTACAAAATGAATCCCAATGCAGATGTTCATGGAAGATTCCATCTCTATTTTCGAATTTCTACTTTTGCAAAGAAAATATTTAGAATAAGACTTAAATATGTATAAAGACATGTTATTAGACAAATTTTTATGTATTTACCTGAACTACTTGAATACTCTAAAGCGAATGGCAAACTGTTTGATACAACCAGGATTATCCCGGTCGCATGCACGCGAATTTGTTTGACAGTGTAAATACGATCCGACGTAATTTTTCATAACGCCCAGCAGAAGTGCATCGCTTTGTGCGAATATCGGGTAACGCTTGTTTCGCATATTCCATTCCACTGTGGCGGAGAAAACATTTATTCACGGAGCGAATGAAAAATGAGACTACGCCATTATATGTATCGCGGCGAAACGTATGTCCATGGCGTTTGTCACGATAACATTGCATTTTACATGTTTTTACCAACCAAAATTGATCGCGCACCCGTTTCGACATGGTGATCAGAATCGCGTAACAATGATGCGTGTTGTGATCTCTGCTCGAGAAATCGGATATGCGAAGTACAAATGAAACGCCATTTCTCCTGACACATCACGAAAATACGGTGTGAAAAGCTGACTTTATCGCCGGAAGTAGCAAACGCGCTCTACAAGTGTTTCCGTTTAACTGAGAGGGTCGATGCCCTTCATTTCTAACACTTAATCTTTTCGTAAGAGGGAATGTACAGGATAATCCAAAGTGTCGGAACATTCGAACAGACGTTTCATTGATTGTGATTAATTGATTTTCCTCGTGTTCGAAACCGGCGTATTCTACTGTAATATTTCGGCTTTATCATTTAAGGATGCTCTGGAGACATTTTTGAAACAATAGGAAATTAGTGAGAATTTTAGAGATGATTTAGGATAATATTGAAAAATTATTTGCCAAATTTGAGCGAGATGGTTAAAAAGTTATTAATGTTCAAGTTTTTCCAATTTAACACGTACTCTTATGGGCTAATCTTCTAAACAATTTTTTAAAATGATAAAACATTACGAAAAATCTAGAATTTTTTCAGTAAATATTAGGAATTTTTATAGAATTTTTGATATTTTTTTCATAGCCGGTTGCCGGATTTGTTTAAAATTCAAGCCTTGAAGGAAAAAATATCAGAGAAACTGTGTTTTTTCTTTCCAGCACTTAGTGAACAATGTATGAACAAATAATTAAGTGTTCGATATATAGCCCGCAACAATTTATTTTAATACTTTTGAAGCCGAAGTGACGGGCACGTACACATTCACACGTTCAGGGATCCAGAATAATCTTAAACAGTAAATCTACATACATTTAAAAGAGCAAATAATGTAAATACTTTCAGTCTTTATTATTAACAATTGCACAAGTATCTATTTCTTAGAAGTTATAGCTTTCAAATATAATTTATGACGATTTTACTCTACAATAGTTTTTACAGTCTACACTTAATTTACAGTAGTCTTTCCATTCTAAATAACATTTATCGGATTGCAATAAAAAACTAAATAATTTTATTATTATTCTAAGGATTATGGTAGATTGACATTGTGAAAATCGGAATCAATGGTTAATGTGAACAGCAGCTTGTAATGACAGCTGGTCAATATGCATGCAACCGAGTTCGATAGCTTTCAGCTAAAATCGTCCACTATCCGTTATGAAAGTAGAAATGATGGTTGGCACATTGACAAGTGGAAGCCTGATTAATCGCCGCGAATGGTTCAGTATGAGCGACGTCTGTCTTGTTCGCAAACTGATCACCGATTATAGAAGTTCTCCTCTCATTAAGAGGATAGAACGCCCGGGTACGCAAGTATCCCAGCATCCATTGTCGTCTACGAGTTGCGGAAGACGGCAGATGGCGGGTACAAAGATGACGACGATGAACGAGACGGAGGAGGACGACGACGGTGACGACGCCGACGCAAATCAAATATGTCATTTATATCTGATGAGCGCCGTAATGAAGTCGTTATTTGCCTGCGAGCAAAATGCTGAAAATGCAAATTGAGAGATGGGCGTTTGCGTCGCGAACGCGCAATGCTCTCGCTTCTCCTTTTCTTTATCATTATATTTTCCTTGAAGCATGAGCACGTTGGTGAAGGATGGCACCCTCTCCGTCGCGTTCTTGGTTAGCCATAATCTCACGTAACGGCACTGACGCAGCGTTTTCCGCGTTGTCCGTCTCACAGTAAAGTTATTCTCGACTTTCTAAATCATTACTCGCGTAACACGACGGTCACCTGAAATCCGTCTGGCGATACGACGAGTGATAAATTGAAAACGATTGTAACATTGTAAGCAGAGTACGGTGGAGATATGAGACGAGAGTTTCACTATCTCTTCATGAATAATAGTAGATATCTCAAAAGACAATTTTATTTTATTCTAAAAGATGACAACGGACTGACGGAATATCTGAGTAATTTGATTAGACGAATTCCAACATTTATCTACTGATATTCCATTTATTGAAAATATCTCCCGAATCAATGGAATTATCTTACTTTTAACTGCCCGCGCGTGCACGTGCGTAATATGTAAACCATTAAAAATCTATGTTTTTAAGAATTGATTTGCTTCGGGATTACTTTTTCAATGATAGATATGTGACTTTAAAAGGAAAGAGCCGTGATGAAATGCGAGTATTGTCTCTCCCGTACATATCGCGGTGAATGAGTGTCTCCCGTTACGTTTGCGATCAATATTTCAACAGGCAAGTCGTTTACATTCAACTTATGAGTGGCCACTCGTTTATCCTCTTGTAGTAGACAATCGAGCAGCGTTGAATATTGTAATAATTATTGAAACCATTGAGTACGTTTTTCAGCGCATTTTTCGTTCCCTTGTGAGGTAACGTTTTTATGAGTAACATTATTGTCGTTATAGTTTTTTATGTTTCCAAATATGTATTAAGAAAATATATGGCTAATTAATTTTGTGACTTGGTGATGTGTTACATGCTAGATTGATTCGATCGTTAAAGGTTTGAATTCTTATGAAATTATAAACGAAAAGATGGCTAAAATTTTGTAAGAGTGATGTGTTTATAATTCTTCTGAATTATTTTATTTATAAAACATAGATAAGTAGTATTTGAATTTATCGCTCTCTCTTGTGCTAGAAAAGAATTGTATATATACATTAATTATATAAGTTTACGCAAATTATAAAAGAGAAACATACCTCAACATATAAAGCCTAAATTTGAATTTCTTAACAAAAATTTTATCAAACGCCATTTTCTTCGATAGTTTAATAATTAATTTTGAATATCTAATTTACCATTAAATTAGAATTTTACTAAAATGAAAACAATTTCAAATAAACTAAAAAACATATTTTATCTCTATTTCTACTTTTAAATCTTAATTTGTCCCTTTAGAATTTTTATTATTTATAAAAATCAAATATAAATAAAAATATTTAAAAAATGTTTTAAAAAAGAAGACTCCAATGCGACAACATAGCTGTGAAAACTAAGTATATAATAATCATGAATAATCATGAAAAGTGATAAACAGCTCAAGTGAATTACTAATGGAGAAAACTATTTAGGAACACAGTAATTTGCCAAAGTTATTGCGCAATAATTTGCGCAATAATTTAATCAGATATCAGCCAATATTGTAGTTACTTGGATAAAGATTTTATGTACGAAGCAGCGTATTGAATTAGACATATTACGAGCCACATCTGTACGAGTGCCATCGTACAGATTTAGTACCGACAATTATTACCTTGACTAAATGCCATTGCAGTTAACACCCATCCCGATCGTGATTCTGTTACTGCACGATGTGTTCTAAAGCCTCCCCCGTGTTTCGACTTCCGACGCGTTTCCTTGCCAATTATCGATGTTGGCCGCAGTCGCTGCCGTGGCACGTACCCGCGCGGCGCGTCCCGCGTGAATTTCGAAAGTTGCCCGTACTTTAAGTTTTGACGAGAACGAAGCGCGCACGCATCACCTGAGCCTGCCCATCTGTAAACAAGATTTATCAGCGGAAACGTTTTAGCGAAACTTTCTCTCCCACGAGTAAAACCGGCGCCTGACCGAATGCTGTTGCCTCCAACCCCCGCCGGCAGGGATGCTTCTCGATAGGAAATATTTCACTTCGACGAACACTGGGGGATATACGTAATTCCCAATGCATTTTATCCTCGCATTCGCTGTACCAGCGAGAGGTCACGTTCGCGTTCTGTGCTAGCTGGGCCGATGGGGGATTCAGATTTGTGGCGAAAGAATAGGTGGGAAGGGTAGCGAGGGTAATGAATGGAGGGCAGAACAGCGTAGAGATTTCGGGTTAAGAGCGCCCTGTATATCTTTGCCGTGGCAATAATCCTTTTTTTTCCTGCGGTGGTCATAAGAATTATTATCAGCGTGATATACGATCTGTGCACGGTGGCTGATACAATACGAAATAGTACAAAGATCGGAATACCATATGCGTGATATGGGACCCGGTGTGAAGTAATATACGGCCTCGTTTAATCACGATGTTTCGGAACGGTTTTGTGCTGATCTTGGTTGAAAATTAATTTCCGCGTTTTCGCACGAAAAACTTACTTCGCACAAACTTCAGTGGTCGCCGAGGCCACACAGCAGAAATTTATTCGCGAATTAAAGTAGCAGATATATTTTCCGCATCTCGTAATGCAGTCCGTATTATCGTCGAGCACAATAGTCGAGCTTCTCTCACGATAAGCCGCGCGCCGAGTATTCGCCTACAGAAAAACTGCAATAGTCACTACAGTTGGCGAAGAGATTGAAGCAGGAAAGCGACGATCGTTCTTGTGTACTCAGTCTTACTATCTCGCTTAGATCGGTTAACCGGTTTAAAGTCTTTATTTGTATTCTTGACAAGCCGGAGGAAGGTAGAGCGCCGGAGGGAGCTCACGGCTCTTTGGAAGTTGAGGTATTTACGATCGTGTACCGGGCGTATACAGAGTCACGAGGAAGCGGGAACGGAAGGATTTGCGAGTAATTAGTAGAATGCAATTAGTTAATGGTCATGAGGGGGATGGGCGGCGGGGCGATGGTTTTAGACCCTATAATCCTTCCGCTTTCCCATCTCTGTTTTGCACCCCTAGGGCAGGGAAGTCGGAAATTTGAACCGGGCGATGGTAATTATGATTCCGCGTATATAAGCACATTGAAGTTATTACGATATGTGTTATAAAAGATTGAAAGCATAACAAACAGTTGTTTTACTTAAAAGAGCTTTAACGTAATTAATTCTACGATACATTTGGTTTTTCCATTTCTCTCAAAGTGGTTAATTTTCATACACTAATGATACCTGCGTCAAGTTAAAACCAAGGCAATATTCCAAGAAGGCATATATATCCTCGTCTAGTCGTTTTCACGATCTCTTTTTATGCGAAAGATATTAAATAAACGCTACGTTCATAAAATGTCATTTTATCATTTACACCAGTATCCGCGCCAACGGCATAATCCAGCAATTCAGTTTAAAACACATTTGCCTTTATGCAAGATATCATGCAGCGGCGCACATCTATGCATAATCTCGAGCACATAGTACAATCGTGCTAAAAATAAATTTTATAACAACAACGCTGCTAGTGATGAACTATTCAATAAATACGAGCGCGGTATAAAGACGCGCGTAATAAAGATCTAAAGACGATTCGGTGACTTCGTTTTAAGATAGTATCTAGACATTTCGAATTTCAACGACATTTTACCTTCAATCTTCTGGCCGTTTTATGCCTCAAGTATATCGGCCTATAAAAATCCTGCAAAATAGGAATTGTATGATCAGCTTACCGATTCTCTCTTGACAATAATTCCCGATATTCAACAATGTCTTTCAGTTTGCCGTTTTCTGCCATCGTTAATGGATCGCACAATTAAAGTGCTAGCAGAGACGCGCAAAACATGGAACCAAAAATGAAGATCCACATTGTCGGCGCGGGCGATGGTAGTGATAAAGTTATAACAACCCCTTTCGACGGTGACGCCACAGAGATGCGAGCAACAACCTCCGTCCGCAATAAAGTTTAACGCGTCGCTTTCATTTTATTGTGCTCGCCGAGTGTAGTGTATATATATATATATATATATATATATATATATATATATATATATATATACACTACACTCGGTATATATATATATACACTACACTACATATATATATATATATATATATATATATATACATATATACACATATATCTGTATACGCGGGTATTGCAGAGATAGAAAATGGTCGTCTTTTGTCAGTTCGCACAGGAAGGTAAGCGTTAAAATACTCCGACAAAGAAGCTTCCAATCTGGACTATGGCTACATCACGGAACAAACCGAGTCGCCAGATTATGACTGTGTACATCACCACTGTTTCAGTGTTTATTCTTAAAATGAAGCCAGTCTTAGCGACTACAGACTTCGTATTTCTTTTACTTAATTTAAATATGTATGATAAAAATACTAGAAATTACAAAATGGGAACGCATAAATGTAAATTAACTATTAAGCAGTTAAGAACAGAGGTTAAGTATTTATTATTACCCGATTTTTTACTTGTGAAACCGGTTAAGTTGGATAATTAAATAAGATAATTAGATAGATAATTAGATAGATTAAATAAGATAATTAGACACATTCGTTAGATAGAGAGAAAAACACAATAAATTTACAATGGCAAAATGGATACTAACTGGATATATTAACAATTTCTTATTATAATAATTATATTATAGAGGATAATTAACTTTTAATTATTTTATAATATTTATTAGTTTTTTCCATCGAAATAATACATGATTTTGTCGTTCGATTTCAATTCTTCAGGCTTATAAAATCAATAGTATAATAGTTATTTCTTCGATATATATTTGCAATTTAGATTAACGGTTTCCTACACTCAGTTGACATCAATTATATTATCGATTCTTTTGATACAAATAAAATACTGAAATTTTAAACAAAATGATCAAAATTAGTATAATTGTTTAAGAGAAGTTAGAGTTCTGCTTTAATTAAACTCTCTTCGTTCGATAGACGCTTTTTCAGAAAGTGTGTAACTACTATTGTGCACGAGAGACCGTACGAAAAGGATAATAAGACTGACTTTGTCCGGGAATTGACATAAGAGCTTGAGAAGTCGCAAGGAGAGATTTTGACACAATCGAGGTACCTGTATGTACTGCAAACACTGCAACTATGGACGCGCACGAATGGCGACGTTGAACGACCGGTAATTGAATAGAGGACACGTGGACGAGGTCGCCACGCCAATGACTTGGTAGTCGATGAAAATCGTACTGAGATAACTACTTGAGATATAAGAGAGTTAACGGATATATAATTCTGTTTAATACTCATTGTTATAAAGAAAAAGAATCACCTGTCCACATTCAGAGAAAAATACTTTTCTTGAGTCAAATTAAACTCGGTTAAATTAAAAATTGAAATTGGACTGTGAGCAATTAAGATAAATGAGTCTCAATCATATGTTTAAATACAAAAAAAATCAAGACTTTAAAATTAATAAAATATTGCGTAGCAAATATATTAGTAAGATATTTGAAAATATATTAATCTTGGATTTGACTCATTCGTAAAGTATTACTTTTGTTGAAATGAAGCTCGATATTCAGAAATAAATTATGGCACAATTACTCGCGAAATACCGGAATGTCCTGAGGTAAGTTTCAGCAATTCTTGAAACTCCATAAATTACGTATAATTCGCAACTCGTCTATGTGTAGCTGCAACGAAACCAGACTGAGACCGATCTAACAGAACACGACTAGATGAGAGATCCTTCTACCAGGGTTGGGAAATTGGCGTTGACCCGTAACCTCGTTAAAGCTCGTCTAGTACTAGCGGGAGGATCCGCGCTTAGAATTTCTTTCGGCCGTGAGAAGACCATGAAATTCACCTACCTTTGTTTTATTTTTGTTTCTCTTTTCGTTCTATTCACTTTTCCCCTTCGGCCATCCTCCTTCTCCCTCCCCCTTCTCTTTCTAAAGCGAGACTCCAAAGAAAGATCCGGTTATGCGGGCGAAACATTCTCGTTTTGCGGAGCTGAGAGCCCCGAGGAGGAAGCCATCGAGATAAGTAAACGGTCGCGACCGCGTGGTGCAATTCTTTAAACGCTGCAGCTGCGGTACCGGGCCAGAAG
Source organism: Crematogaster levior (assembly GCA_901521435.1). Classification (NCBI taxonomy): domain Eukaryota; kingdom Metazoa; phylum Arthropoda; class Insecta; order Hymenoptera; family Formicidae; genus Crematogaster; species Crematogaster levior. Next base: position 587,036 of record CABEGB010001302.1, read on the forward strand.
GATATTTCTCATGAATGTTTCAAACGAAATTGCGGATCTAACCCCACGGCGGGGCTAAATCATTTGAAGGTCTTCGCGCCACTTCTCTCCGACCATCCCTCCCTTTCTTGCTCGCTTTACCGAACTCGCGGCTCCCATCGTTTCCGCCTCACCCTTTTCTTTTTCTACCTATTTACCCTCGCGTTCGTTCTTGCTCCGTTTTTCTCACTTGCTCCGGTTTACCATATCGTTCCTCTTTCTTTCATCTAGCGCAGCTTCACCGTACCTCGATCTCGTTTTCTTCGATTCAGTTCGCAACTCTTCTTGTCTTTCCCTCTTCCAGAACACGTCAGACTCTAGATTTTCCTTCGCAGAATTGAGGACCACCGAACAACGTAGTTACGGACTTTGCGCCGGTGGTTTATATGGATATCTATAATGCATGGTTCGTGTTATTCGAGATTTTTTTATCTCCAACGAGGCTTAGCTTTTGCATTAGGTAAACCGGGTAGACGAAGGAATAATGAATTTTTAAATATTCACTTAGTTCGCACGTATAAACGCACCGGCTGCTGGCGTTCAATCTACTGCGAAAATTGTGTTTCTATCTTCGTTTCTATTATACCTCACGATACGATGGTCGTGTCGAGTGAGACAGTTCTTAACAACATTGTGCCCACCACTCCGGACACAAAAGCGAACGGTTATTTCCACGAGTAGCTACAGTGATTTTATTGTCAACGCAGTGAATTTTAATAAAGCCACGCTGATCGTACCGTTAGCGTTGCACAATACGCCGATAAATTAATAGATGACTGTGCACACCGCATTAACGGGCGATGATGCGTAATATATCGTCATTGTAATAGTGTGCTATGTTGCGTCGTGGGATTTTTGAATGGAGGTATATGTTCATTAAATGGAAATAGACACAGTGATATTTTGGAGTCATTTAAGTCCGCATTTTAAATTTACGAACTGTTAAAAAATTGGGGTTAATTATTTTCAGCTTTCCTTTAAAGAACTCTTAAAAATTTGATGAATTGTACATACATTAAATTTGAATAAAGTGAGTAGGTAAATTCAATGAATAAATTTTATTTTAATAAAATAAAACTCTTCTATAGAAAAAAGATCAATATAGTCTTATGATCTTCATAATTGTTCATATTTAGTAAATAATTCATAATATTGAATATATTCTATATGCTCTCTAATATAAAGAATGATTAAATTAATCAATCACACTGTCATGATAAACCGGTCGATAAACGAGTTTCCAATTCCCGCTTTAGAGCAATGTTTGTTGTATTAATTTTATATTCATGTTTAATGGACATTATTTTAATGAGACAATACCGTTTACTCTGGAGGTTATTGATTAAATTCAGTCATTAAAGGTAACACATGCAATAACCTATTATAATTTATATGTGTGTGGTTTGTAAAATTATAACACAAATTAATTCGCTATATATTGTTTATGTAATAACACATACATCTACATGCGCGCGCGCACGCACACACACACACACACACACACACACACACACAACACACACACAAACACACACACAAACACACATGTTGGACATGTTGGACTAATACTAATGAACTTGAATAATAGATTTAGAGCATTACATTTGCTAGTTAAGGGCGACGCTTTTTTTTAAAAGCTTTTTTTCGGACTCAATTTTACTAGAAGCAATACTCAATCGCTTTTACTACGATGCTACAATATACCGGTAGCGTACAATATATCGGTGCATCCATTACGTTATTCTCTTTATCAACTAATATCAAAACCGAAACGAAACGATGCACGTTTATGATGAAATTAAACAGGCGCGATGCGTTAATTAGAGACAAGTCGATTAAATAATGCAGACTGGCACGACTAAAATGACGGATTAAATTCAGGCCGTCGCTAACGAGGCAAACCGTCGTTCATGCCGAGTCGTTGCCGCACAGTCGGAAATACGTACTATGAATGTATTCTGGATATAGTATGCGAAATGCTGTTGCACAGAATGAAACACTCCCGCGTCCACAAGCGCGGAGTGAAACGCGGACACGAGAGAAACGAAGTACTGTCTTGCTCCCCTCCCATCTTTCTGCTATCGGACACACGAAAAAGAGAAACTGGCGACATTTTCCAGCAGTTCAAGTGCGGCAGCTGCTCCCTTAACGAACGTTAAGCTAAGTAAGAGCGTTAACCCCCGCATCACGGTAAAAACCGCGTGCGAACCGTCCGCAGCTGCGGCACAGGGTCGCGGTACTTTAGATAACTTTTCTGCTAATGCTCATCCACGGGCGAAAGAAGCTGCCGCCGTGGCATGCGCGCCAGCCCGTAAGAGAAATGACCGGCCGAAGAATTCCATTAAAATACATTAGATCCTAGGCACGCGTTCTGTACTTCGGCACAATCCCTAATGGAGTTTCTATCCAGATGATCTCGTTGTTAGCTCTTAGCTAAAAATCGACATATAACGTTCGTTACTTTTCAAACATTGAATGTAGAATTACTAACGTTATTATATAATTGGAATCTATCTTTTTACATTTTTTACAAATATGGAAATTAAATTTATTATGTATTAGCGAAAGACATTATCTTGAAGGCATTTGGAACCTATTATATCGAATTAAAACAAAAATGTTATTTTATTGATATTAATAAGAAAACAAATTTAAAACGCACACACACGCGCGCGATCGTTTATTTCGATCTTAAAAAAGAAAACTTATACAAATTGATATAAGCACTTCTATGACAATTTTGATGTTAAAAGGAAGATAAAGACATCCGTACGAGACTCAATTCGATTTTTGCCATTGTAGATGCGCGAGATTGCAACAAGAATCCACAAGATTAGATCGGCTCGACGATTGTATTTCCGCGAACGTGACTATTGTAGCAGTCTTACGAGAGGAGTTTGTGTACGTGCGTCGAGGATTGGAAACTCACTGTACCGTTCCGACGAGGTCCTACGATCGTGTTAAACAACTTGCGCTCAATTTGCACATGCAACCCCAGGAGTTTACACTAGGTGAACCCTTGACGATAATGCGCTTCTACGATGTTAGCTTCGAAGGGAACGGACAGTCGCCGACTATGGGATTTTTCCCACAATGCTCGACAGAAGGACAGGGGGAATCGATAATAGCTGTGTATATGTGTCCACTATACGTTATTCAATTGAAATAAAAACGTTTACACAAGAGTGGACATGTCGAATCATATCAAAATTTTAGTGGTCCGTAAAACTTGTTTCTGTAAAATAATAGTATGTATAATAATATGCAGCATTTGTGACAGTGATAAGTTAAGCGTTCAGCATGTTGCAGAGATTTTAATGTAAAATTTGCATAAGAAAACGTACAAAAAAACCAGAAAAATTTAAATTATTTAGAATTAGAATCTAAAGTTTACTAGCTCAAGTTGCGTGACAAAACTAAGAGAGTTAGTAAAATAAATAAAAAATATCACACACGAAATAGATATAAATGGACAAAGAAAGAACTAGATGTAAAATAAGAAAAACAACTTTCGCGACTAGTTTTTAATCCTCAAATTTTAATAAAATAATTCGATTCTCATAGTTAACGATTACAACGTTCATGCAAGCCGTACGACGCATTTTCCAAGTCACATTCGTTTAGCACAAGCAATCTCGGAAGTTTACATTACGCAAAGTACCTTCAATGACGCGAATTTTCGAAACTTTCCAATCTTTCTTTTAGCTAGCGCGACAAACTTTATTCCATTACCGGAGACGGGAAGTGCACGTAAAGTTACTTCGAAGATCGGGCGTAATGAAATGCGTTTGAGGACAAACACGCGCGAATTGGAATAAACACGCCTAACGTGCACGATATCGCGAAAATTGTCTTTTAATGAATATTTCCAGGCGAGAAAACACACTTGTATTATGCGACTAATCCTAACGCAGCTCTGGATGGAGGTAAAAAATGAAACAATAAAAAGGATACTAATCTTATGTAAAGCGGAAATGCAAGTTTTTACCATGGTTCACATCGGCGATATAATTATGATGAATTACAGGTTGTTAAACGTAGCGCACAGTATTGAGCAATTAATCACGAGCATTGTGACGCGTCTGACATGCCGAAAACGTCACGTGTACTGGTTTTCATTTATGCAAGCATGATAGTTCAACGATCTATTATCCGGTCTATGCAATACCGAAGCTAAAATTTATAAAACACGATTTCGCGTGTAATTCTTTGTAATATCACGCCACAGAAATTCAGCCATCGGGGGAATAACGGCAACGGCACGAAAGATTCCTTCGAGGATCCTTCGCAGATTAAATCGGCGCACCAATCGTGTTTGCGCGGACGTGACTGTGGATCGTCAGTTAACCTTCCTGCGGCCGAACTCCTGACTGCTCGATCGATACCTCTCTAAATAAATAGGAAGGTTTGGGTCACAGCCATTAAACGAATTAGCTACGTTTGATTTTATTGACTTGACCCTCCTCCGTTCTACGGGCGCCGATGCTGCTTTCTAGCTCGTCCCTTTTTCTTGTTGCAGACAAATCTATAAACGAGAAATGAAACACGTTCGTTGATTGATATCATTTTTATGTGATATATTTCAGCGCGATTGTTAGCTACTCAAAGAAAGGTGACTTGATATAAAGTATATCAATTGCATATATGCACGCCAAATAATATTTTGACAGCGTGACGCGCTCTTCTTTCATTATCTTTTTAATCTTTCTGAACACGAACATTTGACCCAATTTCGGTTTTCCGTGTACGAGATTCCATAAACGGCAATTCATAAATTAAGAGCTGTTTTGCAAAGCGTCAAAAGCAGCATTGGCGTATGATTGATTTAAGAGATGCGATAAATATAGATCTTGCTGACGACGGCTTTTGTAGTATGCACATAAACGGATTATGAAGGTTTTCAATCGACGTCGGTACCTCGGCTCGTCGTTCGTTCGCGCGAACACAATTTCAGAAAATCACAGACCGGCGATATCTTTCTCTCGCCCCAAATCACACGGCGGTCGGCAGACTCGACATCCTTTTCGTTGCTTCGCGCAGGACATACCACGATCGCAGTAACATCGAACTCGTGAGGCGTGAAAATTCGATTTATCGATAAACGGATTTACAAACAATCCACAGTTTGTCGAATTACCTAGTTTGATCCTGAGAAAAAGCGACAGCTTTTTAAAGCTTTTGAGCGATTTTCAATTGCAAAAAAGATTTTCTACCTCGATGTTAAAAATAAATGTTATATCGATTAAATGATATCGTTTTACTACTACTTGTATGTACTTTGCAGAGACAGGGAGAGAGAGAAAGAGAGAGAGAGAGAGAGAGAGAGAGAGAGAGAGAGAGAGAGAGAGAGGGGGAAAAAGAAGAAGAGTTTAATACGCTTTTAGTACACTATAATACGTACGTAATATGTATTAATATAATACGTATAATTTAGTACGTATTTAGTAGTATAATATATTATAATGTTTTAATACATTTTACTAGTTAACAAGAAGTAGAATAGAAGATTCACGATTAAACAAATGAAACTTTTCCTTCTACGACGCGAATTGTCTAATTTGCTTTATATCGGATAGATATTCATTTATGTACATTGTTTCATAAGCGTGTAATATATTAACATTTCGAAAAATTAATATTCTAAATGTCGAGACACAATCGTTTAAGAGATAATTTTAAAAAAACGTACTTTTTGATTTGCTAGGATTCACATTTTTACAGCCGAGTTTGTCTTTCAATTTCTAATAAAAATTATAATTAGCAATGAATTGATATTTCTAAATTGAGTAATAGTAAATTGAGTAATAATAAGAAAATTTTTATTACATATAAATTATTTAATCCTTTTTTTAAATTTAAAAGTTTAATTAATTCTTATACAATAATTTTCTTAATAACTTCTCTTCAAAAGATTTATTAAATTAAATTAAATATAAATTTGAAAAATTAAACTTTTATTTATTTTATGATTAAAAAATTATATCATTTATTATTACTATTTGTTTTACTCAAGAGAAATAAAATAATGTAACATTAAAATATAAATTATGAAAACGAATTGTCGTATTTCCGGCGGCGTTTTTATTTACTTATTTGATTTAAAAATTCTATTATATTATGCTATTTCTTAATGATTTATTAAAATTACAGAATTTTATCTCTTACCAGACAAATTTGTAAATTATATAAAACATTATAAATAATATAAAACAATAAATTAATAAAATGGTTACTCTCAGAAAAATAAAACATCAATTTTATTCAGATAAGTGTTAAATTCAATGTACAATGAAACCTAATTCTCAAAATTAATCTAAAAGGTAAAGAACAAAATACTTAATATATATGTATTGTTCAAGGGAAAGAGCAATGATTGACGTCAAACTGGCACGAATGATATTTTTTTTTCTCTCAATCTCTTTCCTTGACACAACCATCATTAGAGAAACAATGTACTCATAACAAACCAAAAACCAACATTTTCAGGACGATATCTAAATTTCTTCTCAAATCACCTGTTTAAATACAAGAGAAACACTATCACTAACTTAGTTAGAGAGACAGAGACATTTTACTTTCTGACGTGAAATTTCACAAAAGTAATATTAGCGTTGTCAAAGAAATTCTTCGTAACAACCTCTACTCCAAGCACATCATAAACTATCAAATAAATAAAAGACTAAAAGAATTACAGTACAGGTAAAATAAGAATAACACTCATGATAACATTGCTTTCGACGCGAGAAACTGTATCCTTAATCCCTTTACTAATGAAGTTGGAAAAAGCATCGAACGTATTTTAAGGAACACCAATTTAAAAGTTCTTTACACTATCTTCAATAGGTTGGATTTTATTATTAAGAAAGAAAAGGACATACTCAGCATTTTTAAACACACTGAATTAGTTTATGAAATTGATTGTTTGAATTGCGACGCGTGCTACATAAGGCAGACGAAAAAACAGCTAATGACTCGGTTAAAAGAACACCAGAATGATATCAAAACACACCAACCATTCTATCGTCAGCAAACATAGATTATCTCATGGTCACGAATTTGACTGAAACAATCGTAGAATTTTACATAAGGAGATACACACACAAGAAAACGAGAGATAGCAAAGATGCTATTTATCAAGAAATTCTGCAATTAACTCCCAAAAGGACAGCTAATTTAACTGCCATTTACGACGGTCTTTTAAACATCTTATAAATTACTTGACACATTACTTTATTTATTTATTATTGATCTTTACTTATTTATTATTGACATTCTTGACTAGTGACCCGATCTTTCTACTTATATGACTCGTTATTTCCTTTCTCTTTATTTTTATTTATTATAATTTTGTCCCCAACGTCACACAGTCAAATTCAATCCTAATCAGTCTTATTATCGCTGTCACGAACAACAGACGCCTTTCATGTCTTTTAAATCTTAACTGTTCTATTATGAAATTGTAATTTTGTTAATGTTTGCCGGACTGACTATCACGTAAGTCACAAATTGAATATGTATAATTTGCGCCAAAAAACGATTGTATTATTCCTTTATAACATATTTACAGATATACTTGATAAGGACCTAAACCAAAGGTCGAAATAGTAATTAACGTTAATAAAGATATTCATTCGTGCCAGTTTGACGTCAATCATTGCCCTTTTCCTTGAATTTCTTATCATTGGCGAAGAGAAGATTATATTGTATATGTATTGTGTATATGTTTAGAGGGTTAAATATTTTTTAGCAAAAACTTGATGATCACTTATTGAAATGGATATTTCGCACAATTAAGAATGATTTAAAGTAGAAATTCCTTACCGTTTGTTGCTTTAATTAACTAATTTACTAATTTATAGGTATCAAATAGATTGTAGTTCATATGTTTATACTTTATTTGCATTACTTTTTCGTCGTGATGTAATAAACCGTGCGTAGCATGCAGCCAACGTCGGGAGTGCAATTTATTTTCGTGTTATTATTTGGTGTATACGTGATTGTAGGTATTTACCCTATTTTCACTAATATTGTGTGAATATCACGAAAAGAACAAAAGAAAAATTGAGAAGAAAAGAAGCTGAGGAAGGGCGACGACGAAGCAATCGGGAGTGAGTATTTATTATTTTATTTATTACTCTTATTAGTGACTCTTAGAGTTAATTGTTTTTAATTTTATAAAAGCACAATACAATACAATTATTTTATAAAATTTTAGTAATTTTTTACATATAATTTCAATGCATTTGTACGTTACAGATCAATGTAGATATGTTGCAATTTTGCTGCTGCGCATCATGTTCGTGAGTAATAAATCATATTTTATTTTAATTCGAGATAATGGATCTACGAGGACTATATCAGATAAACATAAGGTGTATATAAATGTATGTACGTGTCAAATTAAAAACATAAAAATATTATAAATAAATACATTATTTTACAAATTTATAAAAATGCCTTAAAATAGATGAATTTGTTTGCCTAAAAATGCCTAAAAACTTATTTTTTTATATTTAAATCTAAAACATGTTTAACCATTTATTGATTTATTGTGCACAAGAGCACATAACATGCGCGTGTGCACACAAACAAAGGTTGCAAAAAAAATTTTTTTAATTACCGCATATTTTGCTTGTCAATTATTGTAGATCAATAGTAAAATATTTTAAAATATTCCATGCTGAAGAAAAAATATATATATATGTGCACACACATGTACACATTTACATACAACTTCTAGTATATTATTTTAAAAATAATTTTAGCACAATATTGAAAAGATAATAATTAAAATTATTTATTTATGTTTTGCTTAATAGGTACACATTGAAACATAATAGTTATGCATATTGAAATAATTGATATTTTATACAGAATTTAATAAATGTAGAGGAATACATTTGTGTACACTGTGTGTGTGTGTGTGTGTGTGTGTGTGTGTGTGTGTGTATGTGAGTGTGTGTGTGTAAGATATATAAACTAGATAATTAAAATATTATACTATTTTGCACTTTAATATAAAATTGTATAAAATGTGTAAAGTTGAAATATATGAATTTCTATCTGCGTTTTTTATTATGAAAGAGAGATATTAAAAAGTTGTTAACAAAAGATTATTTAATATACATAATTTTATTAAATCTTTAAAAATCTAATAAAAAATTAAAAAAGATAATTATATTATAAAATAATAATTATATTATAATATAAAAAGATAATTATATTATAAAATCCATAAGTAGCTTATCTTAAAAAATGACATTTAATCACACACACACACACACACACACACACATACACAAATATCATAGTATAAATAAAACGTTTGTTTAAAAAAATTGCTACAAGAATAACTTAAATGACATTAATAAAAAAATTTAATAATAAATTTTTTTTCCCCAAAATTTCTAATTTTCTTTCAAATGTATATATTTTTAAAATTGTTTAGAAATTATATTATACTAAAAAGAAATTAAAATTGATATTTTTAAAGTATAAGGGAATCGCCTCTAGGGAAAGAGAAATCAGACGTCTCACTTACGAAGAGCTACTCGATTGAGCTTAATAGTACCATCTTTTATTCATTGTGGTTGCTCGCTGTGTAGCTTGACGACTGCGTGAGCGGAGTTTATACACGCTCTAGTTAAAGTTCTAACAGCCTGCGGTCTGCTGCGAATCGATCTGTTGAATCTTCTCCCTCGGCTGGCCGCACGCGCGAAAAGAAGCTGCCCTTTGTTAACGGCGACGTTACTCTTGTTGCAGCTAGAACTAGCTTCGAGTCAAATTAAGACAGTTTCGTGAAAACGAGATGAAATTGTCAGATATGTGAAATTTTTTTGCATTGTCGTATATAAAAAAAACCGTCTCATTTAAGTAGTTATACGAGCTACGCTACATATTAAAGTAAAATTAATAGAAAGATTGAAAAGTAGAGAAAATCATGGAATATGTAGCTAAGAAATAAATATTGAAAAATGTTTAAAATATTTGTTAGAATATACTTGTTATACTTTTATAAGTATAATTTTTATTTACGAAGGTAATATATCAACAGTATGATACAAGTAATGTTGCAAGAGAAATGTAATGTGATGTAATGTTCTGAATATAAATTAATTGTCAGTTGATTAAGTATTGTTTTTATTTAAGTATTCTTAATTTATTGAGTTATGAGTAACTGCAAGGAAAAAAATATTTGGCATATCAGCATATATAATATATCAGCATTATTTGGAATCGGAATTATTTAGAAGTACTTGAAATCGTTAAAGTATAGGAAAAAGTATATAGAAATCGTCTCTCTTTTGAATTTGAATGTAAAAAAGATGTTGTAATTTAGTGACCGTTTTCCTCGTTTCCAAGATATAAAAATCCATCTCGTACTTATAACGTTGTGTTTCACAGAGACGACTTTAAGTTAACTTACGAGATCGAGTCTTCTTAATCTGAATATTGCATAGCGTCCACAGAGAAGGTCTTAGATTTTTTTATTATTTCTTGAAATAATAAAAAGAAGTGCACAGTACACCGCAGTATTGCGGTAAATTTAAATTTATCGATGTAAGTTTAAATTTACTCATTTTACAGATTCAAAACGCAATCCTGATTGCATCGACTAATGCAATTACGTGTATCGAGTGTGATCTGTAATATTAAAACAGGCTTTTCATTTAAATATAGAATTATATTATAATACTATATTTAATAAAAACGAAATCAATGCATGTACAACATTCATTAATAATTCATTGATTATGATTGATTAATAATCTCAGCCAAGTTTACTAATTTATATTATTAATAAAAGATATTTTTGTGCGCGTATCATCTTACATAAGTTTAATAAATGCAATTAAAAAAAGTGTTGAAATAAAATAATATTATTTGACCGAAGGAAATTGTCCGTGTCAGATGTAAAGAATTTTCACTTTTGTCGCAGATCATGCAAGATTTACAAAAAAGAGCAAGCACTTCGTTGATTCGACATAATCGCACGAATCTGCGACATTGATGCAAATTGCGCTTTAATAAATGCAGATCGGTGTTTCTGTTAGGAAGAAGGGAAAGAGTCCGGGTGCACTCAAGTCATGTCGAGCCTTGATCGCTTCTGATGGACCATGGTAACTGTGGGAGAACCTAATTGTGTGAGAGAGGAAAAAAAAGTTTGCTCGCTGCTTCTATCTGCGGAATAGAAATATCAGGAACATCTGTGCACAAACGCGTTGTACAATATATAGTTGTATACAGTTATCCAGATATTATCCGTGTATATACTTCCATACTCTCATACTCATCGTGAAACCGCGCATTCTTTAGCTTATGTACCTCTTTCGCAAAATTGCGTGCATCGTCGTCGTAATAACCGCTCTGGTGGTCACGCCGACAACATAAATATTAGTGGATAAACGCGTCGGTTGACAAGTCACGGCTAGCGGTTGTTGGTTGGCTAAGGCAAGAGGAAAGTCTTCCCCCGGGCTATTGACTCGGCTTTCTTCTTCGAGGGTCGTCGCGATCTTTCCTATGTCGGTATATCGCAAGGAGACGGCCGTCGGCGCAGTCACGCGATTCATGTTACCGTACCGCTTTGAGCCATCCTCCATTGAAACATTTCGCGTTTGCATCGGGGGCAGATACGCGTAAGGGCAATCGCACCCTTAAGATGCCCTAGCGAACGGCAACAAGCGCGAAGAAAGAAACTTGATCGAGTTGCGTGGTTGCACGCGGAATAGACGAAAAGATGCTTTTTATTACGTCATTGCAATCTCCAACATATTTCTCGGTTGCGCGCTGATCTAAAAGTTTTTCCTTTGAATTTCTGGTTCAACCGAGGTTGTTTCAAACTGGCATACAAACAATAATCCGTGATCGCCTTGTAAGAATGAAAGAAACAAAGAGCGCGTAAGACAATGTATCTTATCTTATTTTTTAAATTTATTGTTTACTATAAATATATTTAAGAAATGATATGCCGCGCGACAAGTGATGAGAGCCTCTTATAAAGAAAAAGTAAGTTATTGCAACACATATGCAAAGTATGTTTATAATGTATAATACATGAGAATAACTCTCTTTGATGTGCTTTTTCAGAAAAATTTAGCTGTTTTTCATACAATATATGATTTAATGTGAGAAAAAGAGAAGATAGCTGTTATTTAGCAAAATAATTATCCAAAGCATTATATATTATATGTGTATAAAATTACAATATAATTTAATTTAAAAAATATAATTTTTCATATATACAGCACAAAATGTGTGATTTGAAATCGTAATTCACAATTTAATCTGAAAAACAAAATAGTTCTATGTACCAAAGTATTAAAGTTTTAAACTTAATACTTAAAGTATTACTTAATATTTAAATTTCACTTAAATTACTTAAATTTAAATTACTTAAGTTTCAATAAATAGTCTGAATTACCGCTCAAATTATTAAATTATATTCTAAAGCACATTCCACTGTTTTTATACTAGATTTATTTTAAAAATAGCAAGTTATTCTATTTAAACCACATGAGAAAACGGTGGAAGTAATCAAATTATAATGTTATATTAAGATGTTTAATTATAACGTCATACAAATAAAAATCAATCGATTGAGAAACACGAACTAACTTAAGTTGATTTTGTTCTTCAAATATGTAAAAGGTATATATTATGGATTATATTACGGATTAAATTCATATATTATGATTTTAACACGCACTACTTTATATAATTAATTTGTTAAATGAAAAATAGCTTAGACAAAATTTTCTTCTTTTTTACATTAAATTTATTTTTTGTACAAATAACTAAATTTTTCGAAAAAATTGTGTTTATGTATCAATTAAGTTTATGAAAATAAATTCGATCGGATTCACAGTGTAACATCTCATTTCTATCTTTTACTCCATTAAAAGTAACAGAATTCTCATTTCTATCTTTTACTCCATTAAAAGTAATAGAGTTCTCTTTTACTTCATTAATTCAAAGAGTAAATTGTGTCTAATTAAATTCATCAATATATTCATGGAATAATATAAAATTAGATTAAAATTAATTTACTTTATGTGCAAATTGAGTAATGTTTCCATCGTCCATGTGTTTCTACTTTCACTGGTCTTATTCATTCCATCCAAAGATAAAATGAAAAAGGAAGTTTAATAACTGATCCGAATAATATGACGCGCGTGAAGGATTACGTGAAAGAAAATGTGCCCTAATATGAATCCATTACTTTCATGATGAAGCTGATAAATGTATCCTGAAGATGAAGCGATTCTCAACATGAATCAGAGTTATACGACAATCGAGTTTCCTCATTTCGTGACAGTCGTTGGCAAATCTAAGTAACATTCAAATTCACTTAGTTGTAATAAAATGCAGGAAGAATAATGCAGCGGTTTTCAGAAGGGCCAAAGAAACATTAAAGACTTAGTCTTCCTACAAAATAGTGATGTATTAATAGACAGTATATTTGATGTATTTTTTTATCTAATAATGTTATAGTAATTATGCAACACACTCTATTTTTTTTCATTTTCTCTCATCATTTTCGCATTTCATTTGAGATGCAGAGACTTTTACCAAAATTACGCTTACCTGTCTGTCTGCCTGCCATTTAAATCAAATCTATGGCATACTGTCCGCTGAAAATTGAGTAATGTTCATGCCTACAAACGAATAGGCTGCGCACAATTTCGTTTCTCCGCGACACCCTTGTGTGAATTTCTGCTTTTGATTAGTTAAACGCTAGTTAGTGCATCTTGGACAGATTCGTAATATTAAAAAAAAATAACTTTGACTATAAAAATAAGATCATCTCATTTAAATTCGTGCGACAAGCGTGAAAAGGTCGGAAATCGGTCCAGCGCAAAATGCTCTTTTCGCTGTGGACCAAGTTAAATAAATTTTTTATTAGAAAGATATCCTATTAAGTTGTATCACTTCTATGGTTCTTGAGCGTGCAACAGTTTTCACTGTGTTTGTGTGTATATGTCTTTAGTTCTCGAAAAAAAAAATAGCCAGATATCCTCGCGCTCGACCGCGTGCAGTACGTTGGAATCAGCCGTTATATTTCGCACGATTCTTTGTTGCGGATAAACAGTGTATTTTTCATATATTTCCTCCTCGGCGTGCGAACGGTGCTCTCAACAGCTCACTGCGTATATCATACCCGATGTGCATCTCTCTGAATCGCTATACAAACATACAACGCACGCTGTGTAAACGAGGTATGGATTCTCCAATTGCGAGAGCGAGATTCCTTTTGCATTGTTGCGTTGAGTGAGTTTTCGTGTCATGCCGTTTCTTTTAATTCAACATTCGCATACGTTGCTTCTATTTAACTGCAAACTTTCGGAGAAATTGAGCGAAAAAAGATTTTGAAATATATTCCGTTTCAGACACGTAACAGGTACATATCGCAGTAAGAGATAAAACTGTTGTGATTTCTTACACGAAATGTAATTTTTATTTTATAAATACTTATTTTCATAATCTGCAGCACGCGTAAAAAAGATGTTCATTATTGCGTCAATTTTTATTATTTATAAAAATTTACAAAAGGCATTCACAGACACGGAAATATATTTCTCATATATTTGATGTCAAACAGAGTACAAATGGAAACTGAAGATGTCATGTTTTGCATTAGAGCTAAAATCTCCATCCATCATCGTGTACTCGAAATTAAAACTTTTTTTATTTCGCGTTGTACACCTGTGCAATAGACTTTTTCGACATGATTGCCAAAGAGAAGCTAAATGCAATTAACAAAATAATTAACGTTATGTCTGTTATATATGTCTGATACGGCTTATAAACATTATTACGTAAAGTAATATTACTCAGCATAACGTTGCTGAACTCATCGATCAGTCTATTTTACGTCGCAACGACATTAAGTTGACAAACACGATGAACTACTTTAATATTACCTGTCTCACGTGCACGTGATGGGCATCGTAAAGGTGATCACTTTACTTAATGTGAACCAATCAAGAAACACTTGCAATAATAATAGATATTTCCCCGGAGATGTTAAAAGTGTTGCATCTTTGAGCACGTGAACATAATCGATATATGTACATGATAACAGGAAATTGATTTACTAGTTTATTGCAAAAGCTTGGAAACCATTAAATCAGTTAATATAATATTGCTCGTATAACAAATTTAAAATTAAAATATAAATTACGAATATATATATATATATATATATATATATATATGTATATATATATAAAGAAAGCAAATGCATCTACAGGGAAAGATTAAAAAATAAATTAATATTTTATATCAAATTTTTATTATGAAAACAATTAAATATGTATATGTATAAATATATATAAGATTATTTCATCGAGTTGTGCACGTTAAAACAAAAGAGTTGATTTTATCTCATTCAGTACACATTATAGAATCGTACATTGCGTAGAATTACTTTTCACATACTAAAATAGCCTAAAATTGCAATCAAATCAAATTAAACCGCGAATAAATATTTATTAAAACATTGAGATTTATAATTAGGTACTGCGAGCAGACCAAGAGTGACAACATTGCAATATCACTAAGAGTCACAGTCTTTATCATTAGAGCTATCCCAAAAGTGAGCATGTCATCGCTCGTCCATATCGTATGTATTATTCATCGTAGCACTCGTGTACGAGCGAGTGGCCCGGTCTCGTCACGAGCGTCTGCTCTCGTAGCGGTAACCGAATCTCACGCCACCGAGAGTGGATTATAATCGGACGTCGATATTTCCTTGTCTCGTGCGGATGTTCCCGCGGTCCCGCATATGCATACATATTTATAACGAGACCCGGTCGCGTTTAAACAGCAGCACATTCGTAGCGCGCATTCTTTGATCCGCGCACGTATCCCGCGTTACAGGCCGCACCGCGCAGTCCAATCAGCGACGACAGATATATAATATTTTGCACGCTTCGGGCATTTTGCAGAGAAGAGAGAGAGAGAGAAAATCTCTCTGTCTCTCGTCGTACCGCACCACCTTTTTCCTCCACGAAAAACGTCGACGCAACAAAGTCACGTACGTGGCTTAACGAACGCACCATATTCCGGCGCGGTTATACTATATATATTCGCCTGCTCGGTTATTTCCCTTTCTCAAATCAGATTGTGTAACTCGCGATGTATCTTTCATCCCTTCACTCTGTGCGCGTATTACGTGCACAATCTGCGCGCCAGCCGACAACACGCCAATTGTGTTTGAAAATTATTGATTTGATTCGCGAAGCGGATTGCAGAGTGATTCTCGTTTCCGGAGTATCTTACTGATAACCGCTTGCAATAACGTGTACGCCGGTCATTATCGATCAGTCTACGGAATTACTCGCTTGGGGCATAAAAGCCGATTTGAACCACAACAGAAAGATAAAAAAGATTACAGACGAAAAGAAGAAGGGTCAGGAGGACAGAGCGCAGTCCTCGAGTCCGATGTTGTGCCGTGAAAGGTGTCGTTATGGTTATAACGACTCCATGAAAACCTCACGACGAATGTTTTGACCCTCTCGTATTCTTGTTACCACTGTCTTCCTTGTCGACGAGTGGTTCGCTGTACGTTTTCTCTCCAAGTCGCTGCTTCCACGAGAAAGGACCTGACCCGTGAGGGGAAGAAAAGATACGTGACCGAAGGAAGCGTGACCGGTCGGGTGTATGAAGGAAGACGGAAAAGGAAAGGGACGAAAGAGTGGTCGAGGAAAACTCGGTAGAAAAGACCCCCCAATAGACGACCTCGATGGGTCAGCCGGCGTGGAGAGCGAGGACAAACGACATCAGAGATAAGCTATCTCGTGCAGCGCTTTATCGTCGGGGAGACGGTTAATGAGGGTCCACTGATAGATGAACATTTTCGAACGCGTACTTGCGATCAGGGAGCTGCGTTTTAAATCGAATTTCTTGAGAATGATTTTTTTCGCTCGCGTAACAAGATCGTATAAAGGATTGTGGAATAACAGAACTGTTGGGATTTATAAAAAAAAATATCTGTACGATGAATATCCGCGAAATGCTTGAAATGTCCGTTTATTAAGATCTATATGTGTCGTAGAAAAGAAAAATACATCTAGCTTTTATAAAATAAACATTTATCTCAGTTATTACAATAAAAATATCGCAAAGCAAAAGTTAAATTGCTTAGACCACAGTATACTTTACTTCTCTCGTAATTGTGAAACAAATGTGTGATTTGTAATAACCGTTGTGCTTTGTTAAGTACGAGATATTGCGTGCACCAAAATAAAGCTTTGCGGGAAATGTGTTTCGTGCGTGAGCGAGAGATGGATAAATTGTGCTGTTCCGTTGAGGTGTACTTACATCCAAGAATGAAAAATCTTTTAAAGCTACCAGCAGGCCAGGCTAATTTTCCGCGTCGTGCTTGAAACATGGTGCAGCGGCGGTTACATTATTAATTCCTGCACGGCGTTACATGCAACACGCACCGCGCTGCTTCCAGTTGGATTCGGGTTGCAACCGCCGGGTTATATTCCAGCATAATGTAAAAGCCACGTTTGTGATTTAGGTTGGCGGTATCGAATGTGGTAATTATTAAAATAAAGCCAGAAGCTCGTGGAAATTTCATCATACTGCGCAAAAGCAACATGGTAATAAAACTCGAAGTGACATAGTTATTTTATTGAAACGAGTCTCGCAAACTACCTCTATGACAGTATCACTATGCACAAAATGATTTTAAATTATTTTTAATAAGTACGGTACGCGCGGCTACATTTTTAATTTTAAAAGTTTTTTTTAAGCAAGAAAAATTTCGCCTAATGTAATTATATCAATGCTAAAGAAAGAACGACTAATGTAATTATATCATCCTCTCTAATATAATTATAATTATTATTATTATTAAGCCCATTTAATAGGTTTTTTAAAAAAATTATTAAACAACACGCGTACAATGTAAAATAATTTAAATTTATAAATTTTTAAAATGTTAGAGAAAATTTTATGTTTGTATAAAATTGTCACAAATATCACAAAGTTTTCTTTAACTCCAATTTATATAATCTCTGACAGTGATAAAACAGTCAATATAATTGTCGCTTTTGCGACAATATCGTAATTATTCAATTTTAAATGTAAATTCTAAGTATTAAATTTCGTTTAAATTTAAAAATGTTAGAAAATTTTCTAATCTTCTTTAAAATATTTAGATTGTTGCAGAAAATTTGTATTAAGATTATTCACATCACGATTAAATGCCTTCACGATATACCTCTGCCATAATCATGAACGTAACAATTTGAGGGTAGTCCAAACTTTTGCTAGTGTATAATCCCGCGGTCGCTACTTTCTTTTACTGAGAATTGAAAAGTTTACAAAAAAAAATAACAAACTTGTCGTTTCGAACTTGTCGATATAAGAGTTCGACAGCAGAATAACTGCGCATTCAAGAGTTTCAGCAGCTTCGTGTATGCCTGTTATCAAATTCTAAAGTCGTTCGAACAGAATTGTCTTGCTCGTGCAGCAATATTGTGTGATCTCCTTTTGAACGTGTCAACCAATTTTATATCTGTACTTATCATATTTACTAATAAATAATATTGTAATACTTATTTAAAAAATTATATAAAAATTACAAAAGAAAAGTAAGACAATATTTTAATATAGATTATGTTTTTTTGAAAATTTTGTATTTTACTTTTTTTATTTGTTATACAAATTATTAAAATGCGCTATATTGTATCACTTTTTTTGAGAGTGAAAATTTTGAAACTTTACAAGAGCGACTTATCGAGACGCAATCGGGAGAAAAACGTACGGTCGTAAACTCTTCCCTCGGTATTTTCGTAAGATTGAGGATGATGAAGGGAAGAAGGGTATAATATATCCTCATTATTGGATCTGCGAGTCACGACGCCATTTGGGTTAGCCAGTGGTCTCGTGCAAAACCTTTTTGAAGAGTATTTTTGCTTAAATTTTAAAATCCTATTATTCGAAAAATCATCTTTACTGCATTTTGAAAATTTAATTATCATTATCATTATCAACCAGCTCCACTGCTGGACATAAACAACCCGAGATTGCTTTCAATAAACATACTTTCGCGGTATTTAGTTTTATTCTATCACCCTGGCCAATGTGTGTTATTAGAGGTAATAATCGAATTAAAACTTATAATTTTTTTGGTAGGATTTGAACTCAAATCTTTTTGGTTCTTTAGAATAGTGCACCGTGTGCTCTACATGGTCGCCACAAAATGACTATTGCAAATTTAATGTCAGCAAAATAAATTAAAATAAATTTGGGAATCCAAATTATGATGAATAGGAGGTGACGAAATAAATTTTAGGTATTTGCATTATTAATCGCAAAAGTTACTACATTTTATGTTTTAATGTACAATACATTTGCATATTGTAATATAATACTAGATAGGCATTTTATTTGAATTAAAATCTTGTTTTGTCTGATTACAATGTTAATACTTAAAAAAAATAATATTGTATATATAAATAAATTAATTAATTAATTTAATAAATTTAGAATTAACTAAAACTTAATAAATTTAAATAGATTAAAAAATTTTTTTCCATTTTATCTTAATAATGTTACCGGTACGAGATAACAGACAAATTAAGTAAAAGATAAAACTAAAATATTATGGAATGATTTAAACACATTAATAGGGAATTATAAAAACGCTTTTAAAAACGAAATTTAAAGGCAAAATATTAAAAAAAATATTGATCAAACATTTATTTAATATGAATATTATAAAAATGCTTATAAGAATAACAGTTATAAATAGCAAACTTAACAAATTTGATGTAACAGTACCAGTCATATATATGTAATTATACTATAATACATAGAATATAATATAGATTTTATGTTTTACAAATCAACTTTATTGTGCGTCTTCTTTCAATGTTTATAATAAATAATAATACATATTGGAGAAAGCTTTACCCAAAAGCTTAATAGCTCAGCCACCCAGTTCCGATCAGTGAAAAAGCTCTCAGATTGCAGGTCATTGATGAAAAAAGTCTTGCTATAACTAAGAAATTTCATTGTCGCAGAATTCAAGATCATTACAGGGCGCGAGACATGTGGTCACGAATTTTGCATAAATAATCTGGCACTTCCGGAATTTGGTGGGACATAAATCATGCAAATGAACCGTTCGGATGTGATAAATATTGCGCCCTTGTAATCCGGTCGTTCCTTCTGCCACACGATTGATTACTGGCAGATAAATCCAGGCCGCACATTAAGCCGGAACCATACGATGCGGCGGCGGTACCAATGGTGGAGCTCGAGGCGGACTTTGCACGAGTAATAAAAGCGTTGGGGTCTTAGGTGGGCGAGAACGACGACGAGCGCTTTTTCAAACTTCCCCGCTCATCTATCTGAAGCTGGAAAGTTGCCGCGTAAACGACGGCGCTACGACGATTTTGCGGCTACCCCCTTCTTTCCCGACGGCGCGCCATTCTACGGTCCAACTCCTCTGCCTGTTACCTCTATCTATCTAACTCTGGCGCGCATATCAGACGTGATGACTTCAAAAGAAAACTTGACGTAAAAAAAAAATTCTTCCTCCCGCGATATCTCGCGCAAAGCCAGTTAAACAAGACAAGCGAAGTCTGCAAGTAAAACCGACTGACGTCCGTTCACTACGTGAGAGTTGATGCTATTGAATTCATCAATCTCGTTTCAATTAAGCGGAGATTCTTACCGCAGCAAACTACGAATAGTGGTGATTGAATTACTCCGATCATAATCTATTAAAAATTTGCATAACTTATTCCGTAACGTTAGTCTGATTGTTATGATGTGATATGATTTTTTCAAATTAAAGATTTTCAGATTTCCATTGCAATTTTAATCAATATTAAATAAAGATCTTTCACTAACGCGTTGCAGTTTAAAACCAAACGCAATAAATAAATTAGATATATAAAGTGGAGTGTGAAACGTCGAGGATATGTGGAGAAATGTATTTCAAATACTAAACGTGGTATGAACGTATAATTTTATCTCATCTTGTTTATTGATTGATAAGTTTATTAATAGACTAATAGATTATATAGGGTATTTTAGAAGTATGTCACGAGCAACTAAAACTGAATTTACGATAATGCATTGCAAATTATATTGACATACACAGTTTGCAACTTGCAATTACATATGTACAATTGCGTTGTGTAGCACTATGTTGTTCAACAGCGTGCGCAACAACTTAGGGAAAATGCATTCGAATTAGAAGAGAAATAGAAATTTCAGCTGCTAGTTTATAGTATAGTGAAAGAGAAACTATAATTTGTAATTGTAAAAACTTTAAATTTTTTTAAATTTATTTTTTGAAAATCTTTAGTTTGTAATTATAGACGTCTATGCCTTAATAATAAAATAGCAGTTATTACAACATTCCATGTTTCGATGTAGGATAAGTCGAGGAAAGAAGCTATTGTTAAGAAATATTATAGAAATATGAAATAGCCACAATGCTTCGAAACTTTTTGCAGGTTGATAAGCTTTTATGTATTCAACAATGCTGAAAAGCCATCCCAAAAAGTTATCATAAAGATTTATAAATAATTATATGTTTATCCCTATAAATAATACTGGCAGCTTGCCTTTATACCTGGATAATGGACGAAGATGCTAGTACTGCGAGAGAGGAACATGCAGCACTCAATAAATGAAGTGTAATATGTAATGAACGTTTTGTAATATGTAATGAAGTGTAATATACAAAAAAACATTGTTTTATTTTTTTCTATTGGTAAACTTACAATTAACAATTGGTAAACTAAATATAAAAAAATTTGTTTTAAATACAAAACAAGTAAAACCTATATTATATATGATTTTCATTTAAGTAGAGAAAAGTATCGCCTTTAGTAGGGTCTTGATAGTTTAATAATAATCATTTTTTTGTGAGTTTTGTATACATTTTCCAACTCAGGAAACTGCGTGTCAATTATTTGTCAGTTTCAATATCTCACCCGGGAGGATTTAATTCCTTTTTCCAACTCGTGATGGACGTCTTTACCAATTCAGTCACTGATTTTGTTTTAAATTTTTATTTTAGATATACATTTATCGAATGGCATTAACAATATTTTAAAAATCTAATAAAAAAATATAAAAATTTTACATCAGTATTCGTACAAATAAAATAGTCACGCTAACGTTTTTTCTGGAGTGACACCCATATATCAATGCAGCAATGAGGAGAAGATACCATCTGTAACTTTTCACACAATGACGTCATAGAAAAAAAATTCGATATTTAGGTCATAAAACAGCCATTTCAAAATATGTTAAATAAATCTACTTTTAATGAAAAAAAAAAAATTATGAGAGATCTCAAATAAGAATAAAATATTATAAGAAGCCTACTCATCATTTTGAATAGATCTTCTCAGATTCTTCGGATTTAATACGATAAAACTGGAGAAACTTGCATGCGTCACTCGTAACGATCTCACGTTAACAAAAAATTGCAATCTGTCAGATAATTAACAAAATAAAATCATCTGATCTACTGGCATCCGACTTACCCTGCCAGAAAATCGACTATACAGTATTTTTTTAAAGCGTGTAAACTTTATTATTTGTTTTCAAAATTTTTATTGCTGCATATTTTTAAATTATTCTACATTATAGATTAAGTATTAAATTGTTTTGCATTATATCGTTGATTAAATATTGAAATATTCATTATTATAGTAATCGCAATAAAATGAAAGTCTTTTTACCCAAATTCTAAAACTTCTTTAACCTTCTTACGGTAATATCTGACTTTAGTTAAACTTTGCATCTTATCTTATAGTACATAATCCTACTTAGCATACCATCGCTACATAATCCTATTCATAATCGCTAGACGATTCAATTTAGGCAATCTTTGATTATCGAGATTATTGTATCAAGGGATTAATATTTATTTTCTGTCTACTTGCAATTTATGGAAATAACATAAAAGTGTGTTTTAAGAATATTGATTTTTTCCCTCTTTTATACAAAATATTAATAAGATTTAGGATCTCATCTAAGGCTTAATATAACAATACATTTTTTTCTAAAATTTAAATCTAAATTATTTTAACTACACAAATTATTTTACCATACCGCAATATTTCCAATATTATGGATTGCTGTTTGTTTCAAAGAGTGTATAATATTTGCTAAATGATTATAAGATTTATATTTAATGTGCATATTAAGATACATATTTAATGGTAAAATCAGAGAATTTCCATTTGATGAAAACTTCTTGGCTTTCATGGCGTGATTTATTACGTCACAACTATACGCACGTTACAATTGTTATTCTAGTGGATTTATTTCCCTCCGTTTTACATGTCACAGCCGTAAAATGTGACCGTTAAACGTTACTCATGTTTTGTTATTGCAGGATCGGATCAAAAGATCATATTTCTTGAAACACAAGTGAAATTCGGTTCTTTTAAAAAACAGCTTGCAGTTAAAATAACTAATTTTAATAGATTGTAAATATATTATTTTAAGAATTACATATTATATTTTAAATAAAAAATTATTTTTACAGCAGTGATAAAAAGCTAGAAACGAAATTGCTTAATCATATCATAATTGTTTGAGCCAGACTTGTGCGGCCCGGATCGTATTCTTATTACGACAATATAATGAATCTATTGTGCGAAATGGATGCCGCAAATTCCGTTTAAAGTTAAATTCATGGAGCGAGAAGATTATAATGGCCTTACGGATATCCATACACACAGTGGCGTGTGCCATCAGGGAACATGATGAATCGCGTCTTTATCACCGTCGAGTTCCCTTTACAAGCCCCCGAGCGCGTGTCAATAATAGTCTTTATTCGCAATTTACCCAGTTACTCTTATAATTTCCTCATTTCCATTTCACGGAGATGGTCGCTCTTTTTGCTAAGAAGCTTCTGAGTACCTCGGCCGCGGGCATTAATATTCAACGGTTTCAGTTATGAAAGTAAAGTGAAAAAGTAACGTCCCCTCATCTTCTTGCGGGTTTCCACCATGCTTTCTCTTTCTCGTCCTTCTTCTCACCTCTGACGATCCATAGCGAAACGGCATATTTAAGTCAATTATACTATTTAGCATTGTAGTCAGATAATGGCATCAGTTGACTCAATTATTTCGTTGAAGAATTTAACGATGCGCCGCACGTTCCAATGGAAAGCGAATAGAAGACAGGAGACATGCGCATAGAATAAAAGTATACACGTTTTGCGAAAGAAAAGTATATACTGTCGTAAAGTATATTAATCGCGTGATATCTTGTACTGAAATCGTTCTTATTGGCTTCTTTACAAGAATTATGAATTATTTAAAAAATGTGCATAGCATATCACATTAGCATTAAAAACATTTTATTATATCTTAATAAAATTAGCTTCTTAATCAAGAAAATAATTTTACGTCACTTTTTAGATTTGAAAAGAATGCATAAAATGCTCATAAATTTTTCCATATGTTATGTCACATGCAGGATTTTTATTTAGTTTTTAATCTTTTTCGTCTTCTTTCTTTATAAATTAATAAAAAGAAAGTAATTATGAGTTCCGTTATACTGTTTTTTATATTTATATTTTATAGCAAACTATAATATTATTTTTTACAGTGCACCAAAAAATTGACGATTTTTGAAATGAAATAATCCAAAATAATGAATAAGAAAAGAAACAAAACAATTTATAAGAGTTTATGTTTAATTATTACAATATTAACTTCACATTTGAACAAATGTATTTGACCAGAATTAATAACATTCGTGTTTTCTCATGTCGGTTAGTTTAATAAAATTATGTATGCGTTACCATATTTATCTTAAAAATATGTGTAATCTCTTACTGTTATTTCAACGCAAATGCATTTTGTGTCAGAATCTCTCTCTCTCTCTCTCTCTCCCTCTCTCTCTCTTTCTCCCCCTCTCTGTTTCTCAGTTTTTTACTCTCAATCTTTCTCGTTTATTATAATTTTATTATGAAAAGTGTACCAGACAAGCAAAGGTACATGTATGTTGATGAACACAAATACTTGGAATAATTCTAGTCATGAAAACAGCAATCGGTTCAAACTGGTATAACGCTGTATACTCAAGCTCGCATTGGTTATGCGCTTTATGAGCTCTTCGATAATAATAATAAGCTCGGTGAAGTTATTACGTCGTGGAAAAGATATATAAATCCTGCACGATTTTATTAGATAGAATGCACAGATGTAAAAACTTTATATTATATATTCTTAACAAATTCCCGATTAATAACACTTGTTGATAAATATCTTTCTTTAATATTAGTTAGTTTATAATTTTTTTTAAACTAAAATTATTGTTTATATATGTAATATATATTAAATATTTTTATTTTATGTTATGCTCTGATTTTCATACGAGTTACCTCGAAGTTCATTATCGCTTGTAATTAACATCACAGTCACAATGCTATTTTAAGATTGTCCATAAACCACTCCTGCGTTTTATGTTGACTATAAAATTCACATGATATGCCGGATACCATGAAATTTATGTTGAATTATTTATACAGTTTCGACTGTCGTCGTACGTAGCATTTTGTAATTATTAAAATATAAAATATAAACTATAAAAAAAATATTTCACTGTAATAATAACTCGATGTTACGAAAATCGTAATGTGCGCAATTCGATCAGTGCACAATTCGGTCAGTACCTGTCTACATATTTATTATAATAAGTTAATAAGCATATTTGCACTGACGTGATTTTTATGTGACATAAGTATTTAGTGTATAACTTATTTAACTGATTAGGCGATAAAAAAGAATGTTTTTATAACTTTTTTATTATTATTAATTTCTTTTGTAACACACATACGCGCGCGTGCACACACACACACACACACACACATACACGCACGCATGTACGCACGCACACACACGCACGTATAAACAATAATTACAATAATAATTACAATAATAATTTTTTAATAAATGATAAAGCAATGTCATTTATTTGTGATAAGTCTGACAATTATTATAAATATTATAAATAAATTTTACAATAGAGGGACAACTTGTAATATATATGATTACTACATACATATTTGCTCCACTTTTTTTATCTCTCTCTTTTTTATCGGAGATTCGATGATGCATAAAAAGCTTGAAAAGGAAATTGTTTTGATAGAGTTTGGATTTCTATTTTACCGGAGAATAAAAATCTGAAAAAAGTGATACGCTATTCAGTGATACGTTGTTCAGAACAATCGAAAATGTTTACAAAAATCCTCAAGCCTTCATATTCATTCGGTACAGAACAGAATAGCTTTTACTGCTTCAAAAAATCGACTCGGGTTTGTTCAGCACTGTTGTTTTGATCTGCGTCGAATGAGAAGATGAGTGCTGTGATATTTAATAAACAGTGTGATACTCGGTCAGAAAAATTGTGATATTTCCTAAATAAAAAGAAGTTTGTTTTCACTAGATTTATCAAACATTGCAGGAGTGTTTAATTAAGACATATTATTGTGTACTTTAGAAACACTTTGTAAACCAAGTAAAATATTAAAGTACAATAAATCGACAATAAACATGTGGAGATGAAATAATGTCAAATAATAGATTCGTAGAGCTATTTGTATCATAAAACATGTTTTGTAAAAGAAGTTTGTTTTCACTAGATTTATCAAACATCGCAGGAATTTTTAATTAAGATATATTATTGTGTACTTTGGAAACACTTTGTAAACCAAGTGAATATTAAAGTACAATAAATCGGCAATAAACACGCGGAGATGAAATAATGTCAAATAATGTCATGGAGCTATTTGCATCATAAAACATGTTTTGTAAAACAATGGGTAATTTAATTTACACAGTTAATTTACAAAGTTTAAATTCACAATCATGCTAAAGTTTATAGAATCTAAAATGTTTTATCAACACGGTATCGATCTACGCGTAACGATAAACATGTACCCACTGCGAAAGTACAAAGTGATGTAATATGTGAAGCATAATGATCGTCATCACGTGGCTTTCAACGCGAGCACAAATCGATGACGGGTGTGCGGTTACGTAACGGAATGGTAGAAACGTTCATGAAATCGGATAACGAATTGTTGCCACGTCGGGAGCTCGAATTGCAATCGACAAAACCAAATTATCCCGATCGCGTGTACTCAAATCGTGGCGCTAATTTTGTCGCCCCTCGCTCCGAACTTGATGTCGACACCTAACCTTTCGGCTTTAGCTTTTTCCCTTTTTTCATGCGAAACACATTTTCACACGTGACTGCGTCTAAAAATGGCGCAATTGATAGCCGTTTTCATTACATTACTCAGCTTTATTTTCCGATATTACCGACAAATTTGAAATTTAATTGTCTGGAAGAAATGATCGTGATTTTCTAGCTTTTCAAGAATTTTGCATTGTCTATATTTATGAAAATCTTGAATAATGTGAAGACTATTTTATATTTAAAAATCTAAAAAATTATATATTATATTAGAAATAAAATTTTATTACCAAGTCACTAATTTATGTAGCAATTTACAATGCATTATTCATTTCTTTAAAGTCATCATTAGTCTTTTTAATATGTCTTTAAAAAAAAAAAAAAATATATATATATATATATATATCTTTAGTAAAATTAAACATTAAATTATTAAGGAAAATAATATTAATAATTAATATTAATATCTATGAAAAATAAGAGAATATCAATTTCTCTGACACATTTTCTTATATCTTGAATAAAATTAATGTGATAAGTTACTTGAAAATAAGCACTCCAATTATAAATTAATATGTTAACGCGTTCAAGAGGACAGACAGCACGGTGACGTAGCCATAATTTCGGATTTAGTATGCACGTGTAAAGTCTGTCGCGAAACCTGTTACGGCAGCGACAACGAGGAGGTAATAGATAAATTCGGTTTCAGACTGCGTGTCCTTTCGTGAATAACAATCAAGAGCACGTTACGCACGTAACGGCGAATGAGAGTAGTAAAGCTGACGGTAGGGTGAGATTAACACGCTCGTAAAGCGGCGAACAATGACGAAAGGGGTCGGTTTTGTTGCAGGCGAGACTCGTTGTGCGAACTCTTTAATCTTTGCTTCGTAACTTCGCAAAACGATTTCCTCGCACATTAAATGCGAAAATGAAGGAAGTGTCAGAAAATTTTGAAACTTTAATGACGCTACTAATACGAAAGGCAAATTGCGTTAGAGAAATTCATCAGAAATTACGGCCTATTGTCACACAGCTTTTCACGGCAAGCGCGAATATTCTTATTTTCTTTCAACGATTTATGTATTTCGCACTCTTCTATTTCTCTTCCCGTTAATACCTGAATTGTTATTGTATTTAAAGTTAAATTGTGAAAGTTATATTTTCACGGCCTTTATTTAATAAATAAAGATGAAGAAGTACAAAACAGAGTATGCTCTTGAAATATATCGTTGTAAATACATTAGTTAACTAAGAATTTGTAGAGATTCCTCATGGAGAAGAAAAGTGAAATGTTGCGTTTAGATTAGACATTTAACAGAACGATTCAGATAAAAGAAGAAATAATTGTGCAGATGCAGATTTCAAATGGTGTAAATAAATTATTATTGGTTTTTAATCCACGCCTCCACGCCCCACAATTATAATAATTAATTTATTAATAGTTAATTCATTAATTTAATATTGTTACTCTTCTTTTCTAACATCTTGTTAAAAGAAATTAAAAGAGATATTATTATTAAAGAATCTTTCTCTCTTTTTATAAAAAAAAGTAGATTAAATATAACAATGACGTAAAAAGAAAAAATATCTAATACTTTTATAGCAAGCTGCTTGTAAGTGCATATATAATTATGGAAAAAGAGAAAATAATATAAAGTATAATAATTTTATGTCATAAAAAATAATTATTGATCTTATTCCAAATAATATGAAGAATTGATAGCATTGATACTATTTGACGTGCCATCTGTTGCCAATTTAATTAAATATTTTGTTAATATTTATGTTTGAAGTAGCCAAAGAGAAATTCAATATTCTGCAGGTCTACATTAAAGCAGAATGAATAGTATTCGTTTACGATTGACATCGTGAACAGGTTTGACAGAAACGGGTCGGCGCCGTTCACACAGCTTTCTATAAACCAAACAGCGAGTCACGGTGTCACAGAAAGGTTTGCGTGTGACACCTCTTTGCTTTGTGGCCGGCGTGAAAACTCGCGCTTGTCATCTTTCAAAAATCTCTACTTTTCCTCTCTTTTCTTTTCTTCCGAAATATCCTCGCGATATAATGTTTAGTTTGATTCCTACATAGCGATTGCACAAATCTATTCGCTCCTTACCCGGTATGTCGGCTCGTTGGACCGTACTAGCCCTCTCGTTGGCGGTATATGTCGACGACGGATCGAAACCGTATATATAGAAAGCAGAATTTAATAAAAAGGTTATTTGCCGCAACGGGACCTAGATAATTGGAATCCATATACGCGTCGCCATAATGAGGTTATACATATATTGATAAGGGAGATAGAGACTCGGAGAAGGCGAAAGGCAAGGAGGAGGCGAGACCGCCTACACATATGGGCCGGAAGGGGTTATCGAGCTCGACGCGGTGATCCAATCATCCCAAGACGCTGTCATGAAATTGCCTCTGAGCTTCTATCCGCGTGGCACGGCCAATTGCCCGCCGTTTTAGAACTCTCGAAGAAACTTCGCTGCATTTCGGATTAAGTCGGCCGGGCTTAAAGCTCTTCCACCGCGATCGGCGGCAGAGCGTAACCATCGTCGCGGCGACGACGACGGTGACGACCGGCAGGGAGAGGCGATGGGGCTGAAAGAATTGTTCTTTCCACCGAATTACGTCCATTAAGTCCGAGGAGCCATGCCGTCGCATGAATAGCGTAGCGACGAATAAAAAGAGATTATAACGAGCACGTTCTAATAGAGGCGAAATATCTCGGCGAGATGTCGATTAATAACTTCTTGGGCAAAAGTTAGCAGACGTTCCGTCGTTAAGGATAATCAGGCCAAGTGCCGGGAAGAGGCGGCGAGTCGGAAATATTGTTTCCTACAGTAGATCGCGCGCTATTAACTTCAGAAATTGGAGCGTTCGCGTATGAGGTATGCAGAATGCGCGGAGTACGCAAAAGGAAGACGGGAACACTGTGACGTTACACTTGTCGATCAAGACAATGGTTAATGAATAGGCCCGGCTGCATAGTAAGTAATGTACGAACAGTTTCATAAGCGGTTGACGCATTACGATTTGCATAAAACGTTTATTTGCAAAGAGAATAAAGCACTAACACAATCTGTTACTTTTTTACACAACTGTGTAAATTTTTAATTAATTAAACAGTATAACAAGAATGCGTTTAAATTATTTATCAAATATATTTTATTTATCACAAAACTACAGTGTTTTATAACGATGATTCTAACACATAGAGAAGCGAGCAATATATTTTAAAAAGTTTATTTGTAAACAACTTTTCTTACATGATACCTATCATGACATATTAAAGTGCAAATTGCAACCGCGAATATTTTATAAGGAATGAAGCAGGAAGTGCAACAAAAAGGAATGCAGCACGTAAAATGCGACAATCGATTGAAGGAATATTTTTAGATAGTTTCAAATATGGGTTTATAGAAAAGTGATATTGGAGCACGAAGCTACCGTAAAATCAGCCAAAAACCAATGTGAAATTTTCAGTCTGGTGACTTTAGTACTTGAAATAGATGAAGCTGACGTTTCATCGTAAGAACCACTATCACAAAAAGAAAAGGATGATAAGATTATTCGAAGAAAAGATTATTCGAATATTTTTCGAGGATTTTTATATCTAAAATCTTTAATTCTGCACATTTATCAACTCTTGCATTTCTGTTTACCAGTTTTTGATATCACTGCAACAAAAATAAATTTTTATCTCTTGATTGGCAATTTTTAAGCTAATTATTACAGTTCAATATTTAATGTATTATTTTTTATTTAATTATTTTTTTGTTCTAATCTGTTTATTAAAATTATTGTTTAAATATAAGAATAATTAATGTGTTTCATAAAATTGTAATATATAATTATCCTTTATAATTATATTTATTATTATCCTTTAATTAAAGTCCAAGCGTTAGAAGTTAGAAATAACATGCAATAATATTAATATCGTGTAATCTTGACTTTAAAAAAGATGATAGAAAATAAATTTTGAAGAATGTGCTTGATATAATATTACCCACGTACTTCGCTCTTGTCTCTTTGAGAGAGGATATGACCCAATTACGCCCACAAAAGGGGATAGCGCATATCGCGTATATAAAGTTTCATAAATAGCACATGGACGAGATTACTCTTTACCCTGTTCTGTTCGAGTGCAGGAAGCTGCATACATTCTTAGCCTGTTTTATTTAGGTAGTCGAGCAAAATACTCCTTTTCTCTTTTCCTCCCGTTTGTTGTTTCGTCCTTATTGCATCGCATGCATTTTTAAACACGATTCCTTCGAGATAGCATAGGAGTGATGTACGATGCAGTCGATATCGCGCAATGTCATAAGAGGTTGACGCTCTAATTCCACGGGAGTGTATGCCGACACACCCTAGAATGGCATGTCGATGCATCTTTTCGAGATGGATATGTCGAATTAATATACGCGAAATGAATTTTATCGACACGCGTTATTCACGTGCGACGCAAATTAAAAGAATATGTTGCTAACAAAATATGTGTATATGTGTGTATGTGTGTGTAATTTATGTGTGTATATGTGTGTAATTTAAAAATATCCGTGTATACAAAAATAAAGTTTTTGATGTCGATCCGCGCGTTGCATCATGTGCAGAGCGTGAGTCTATGCAACGTCATATAATACGTTATTCGATTCACATCGCGCTTGTAAATCGCAGGTATTATATGCTGATATGAGGAGGACAATTATGCAGCATGTTACATCTGGCGAATATTATATGTCAGAATTACTGAAGTGTGCATGCATTTGAATGCTCCAATTCCGTTAATTCAATTCGCTAAGTGTCAGCATGCGCATGATATTATAACGTATCTTACAGTAATTTGATCGTTTCTTAATTGCTTCATGCACGATATTGCATGCTTCTTAAACAGCACAGCTTGTTATTTGCCTTCTACTTATTATTGCTTATTTTATCGTGCTTTCGTTTTTCATTAAATATCCAATTTGCACATATGTGTACACACATTTTTAGAAATATTCGACAATATTTCACAATATTTTATGCTGGAAATACTTTAATTATTAGTATGTCAAATTATACATATAAAACAATACATACATTTTGTTGTTGAAGAAGAGAAATAGATAGAGAATAGAAGAATTGATCTTTTTTTTTCAATTTTATTGTTTTGTTAAAAAAGAAATTAAATTAATGTGAGTATTCAGTATGAAATCATATACTTCCTATTGAACGGACTAATTAAAAGAATAAGCTGTTATTTTTTTTTTACATTTTTTAGATCTATTTCTTTAAATATTTTTATTATTAGTATTTATTAATATTTATTATTCAGCATTTTATATTAAATAATAATTTAATAATTAAGCACTTAATTAAATATTTTTATTAAGAGAAGGTGATAAAAAAAGGTGTAAATTTTTAATCGTGTATATATAACTTTTGACATATTTTTGCGCCCCCATTTCTTTCTCTCTCTCTTTTTTTAGTTTGTATAATTTGTTTAAAAAATTAAAAAATATTTGAAGACGTAAACACTCATCTATCTTCGTATAATTTACACATTGAAAAAAAGTAAAATAAAAAGTAACAAGAAAAATATAAGTAAAATATAAGAAAGTAGAGTTTGAATTTGTAAAAATATAAGTATTCAAAAAGATGGATATATAAATTCATAAGCAAGGAAGAAATCATAATAATTATGTAAACTTATTTTTTACTTCTGTGTACATGTGCTAAAATATATATTTGAAGAAATAGATACGTAATACATGACTGTCGTATAGAGACTTTTTTTATACATCTATAAAACTGAGCGTTATAAAACATTTTAAAGAACAGTTTACACATGCTTTGTGCGTCAAGAAACTTTCTGCAAAGTAGCGAGATCATTATTTGAATGACGCGTATGCTACGCATAATTATGTCAGAATATACGCCTCAGGAATGCAAGTGGCTAATGAATAACAGAGCGTCGCATCATTTTAAAGAACGAACGTACTGCTTCATATTCCGTTCTCAGAGTAGTTCTTGGAGTAACGTAGAAATCCAGGATAGAAGGCCACGTGAAAGCGTGAGAAAAAAAGGAGGATGAGAAGAGTGACGGAAAGAAAATGGCCGGTTTCTTAACTACTCGCGCAAGAACGAGGGATTGCGCGTTGCCTTCTTTTCTCCCGAGCGCGTTTAATTTAGCCCCCGGAGCGAAAATCGAGCGAGTCACGGTAAACCGACGAACGAATAGATGGTGCACTTACAGGGAGATAAGTGGCAGCGGTGCCGGCTCCTTGTTTGCTAATCTAGAAGAGCACCTCGGGATCATCTGTTGCAAGCTGTTGCGGTGAAGAGCGATCGCTAATGGTGTTAGACCCACGCTTCTCACTCGCCATCCTGCCCATCCCATTCGCGTGCGGCTACGCGCGTACACGCATACGAACCCCTATCGTCTCTCTTTGCATACTCCAGGAGTCGGGACAGAAGGTAATCGATCACCGCCACTCAAACGGAATACCACGATAGCTTTCTACGTGTGCTGATCGGCTCGACCGAGCCTTTAAGCTCGAATAATAAATGCGAGCAAAATCAACGGCCAGCGATCATAGAAGCAACGATGAAAGATATCTTAAGGTTGTAGTACCCATAAAGTCATTTTGGTGCTAGGCACTTGAAATTTTGCAATTAAGCTCCTATTATCATAATTAAACTATTCACCAAATTTCAAAAAGTTTCACGAGCTTGTTCAAAAGTTATTACATTTTGAAATTAATACGTAGCTTATGAAGTACAGCTACATGCACCTTCACCATACAAAATATCACAGAACCGTCGGTGACAGATCTTTGAAATTTTGTATGTCAATACATAATTAAATAAGCTATGTTACGCAAAAAAATTGGGACCCTACACCAAAAATTGCGGGAGTTATCCACGAAAAACGTACAGTCACCATCAAAAGTTAAATTAATACATGGCAAATTGCAAATAATAAAAGGCGGAAATTAGTTAAATGTCCCAAAAAACGTTATAAATAATTATTCTAACCCTTATTCAATTCAAACACACAAAATGCAGCGAGCAACGACTGATTTAACGCTGAATTAAAATTTTTAACTTTTTAACTAATCTTTAACTTTTGAGAGCGATTGTATGAGTAATACAACCTTAACAGTTTTATATAAAAAATGTATTCCCCGAAGAAGGTCTGTTGCTACGTACAACAAAGTGTACACAACGATGATGACATATTGATAATTATAAAAACAAATACTGGGAGGTAAACTATAAAACTTAATACATAAGTTTTAGTTATAGTTTTTATAGAGGCGAGTAGAATAAGTATGAAATTTATATAAATTTTATACTTTTAAAGGAATATTTACAATATGTTCTCTTTCCACTTTTGACATCATTCGAGAGAGGTCAATAATTCTTACATATACAAATTCGCAATTTTTTTTGGAACATGTCCGTGAATACTAGTTCCTCGAATGTAATCGCAATTATCCTCTGATTTAATGTAAGTTCTTACACAAATGAAAGCAGAATTTCAATCTTAAAGTTTTCCCCGTGGTTCATTACTCCATACCATGGCACAAAAGCTACGGAATTACATCGAATATTAACATCGGATTCAGTATGGCCACTTATATCCCCGGGATACATCGGAAACTACTGAGAGGTCAGTAACAAGGTAAAAAAGTTTATGTCGACGTAAAGAAATTATAAAGTTTAAAATCTCATTGCGTTTAATGAGAAAGTAGCCCAGCAGTAGCAGCTCCTCTCCTTCCTGCTCTTCCACCGCCGGAAGTTGCCGGAGTGGTTGTTGGCTATGGAAAGAAGAAGACGTGAAAGATACGACGGTGAATGCAATATGTTTCTTAACGGCATGGAAATTTATTTCCAATTCTCTCAATGGCGTATCTTTCTTATCTCGTTTTGATATCCATTTATCGGGAATCCATTCGTAGCGAACGCCGGATTCTGGATGCAGGATGGGCTCGCGAAATTTCTTTATCCTTCCGTAGAGAGCCATTTATCCTGTTACCGGACGGGCCACTCGTCAAGGCATTTCGTGGACCACTTTTGAATTCATAAATTTCAGTTTTCTGTAGGAGTTTTACAGTCAGCCAAAAACAATGGTGGGAATTAAATGGATGAATACGTAATACCACTATTCGCTGTTACAAGATAATACTTGAGCAATAATTCAACATTCCAAGATCGTGAATCCGTATAATCAATATGCGGATTATAAGTTACAGGTTGTGGTGCAAAGCAATTAGGAGCTTCTTGTTCTTTGAGATGATAGTACTCTATTCTGTCCTAACCGCATCCATAGATAGTTCGTGAGAATCGGCTTATAAACTAATATTAAAATATTAGAAATATTAAAGAATCTTTTCATATTTTTCTTTAAATTCAAGCAAATCTAAAAAAATTAATGCATTACAAATACTGCTGTATTTCTATTAATATTTTAATAACAAAAACTTAAATTTTATATCGAAACATAGTTTTAGTATCTAATTTATTTTTGAAGGACTTATGTGTTAACGGCAGAAAAAAAAATATGGAAAGCTTTCACATTTCATTTTGCTTACATTTACATCACGTATCGCGTGATACATGTAAGATACATGTATAAAAGCAGATCCGTGCTGGTGCAGGCACCCTCTTGTCAAGATACACGGCGAGTGCGGTAGCATTTTCATCTGTGCATGTGAAAAGGATTCCAAGCGAGAGCTCGTCCAGAGACGCCATACAGGTGCCTCGTGTACCGAAAAGAGGGAAGGGAGTCCTGGGAGGGACGAGCGCACGAAGCCCCGTAAATCGTGCTCTATGTAACGATCGGGCATAGTAATGAGGACAAATGAAGTGGCTGAATTATACGCGAATGTCCCTATGGGAAGCAGGTACCCGCTGCTCATGAGTTATTCATGGGAGTCTATCATAGCCACTCCATCCAGATTGCGAGATTAATCGAGCGCGCGCACTCCTTTGCTCGTCCACCGAGCGCTACCCCTTTACGTTGAATGTCTCCCAGGCTTCTTCGCACCTCATCGGAGCGAGGCATCTCTGTTTCCTCAATCTTCGACAATCTTCGACAAACGAGTTTCCGCATCAAATCATTGGATTCGTATTTCTGCGTGAACAAATTGCGTTCCGTGATGTCTCGAAAGACGCGCGTAATATTTTACAGAAGCAAATACAAAATTAAATTTTTTTAAACAAAAGTCAAAAAATACCATTTATCATTTAATATAAATTTTTACATTATAAAATTGTATACATTAACAATGAAATTTTGAATTAGAAATCCGTAATTTTAATCATGAAATAACAATTTTGATAAGAATGCATACGAACTCTGCAAAATAAGAAGTAACATAAACATTTGATTATTAAAATAAATATGTTCTAAGCTCTTAAAATCTAAACTCTGTTAGTTGCAATATTCAATAGATACACATTTGCTACATTTACATATTTTAAATCATACTAACCTTCAGTTCTTTTAAGTTCTTTATCTATTTTTTTAATCTTGTTAATTTGTTTATTATGTGTTTTTATGTACTTTAGTGCCTCTATTAATCAAGTGCTAATAAAAGAAAAATTATTTCAAGAAACAGAGGAAAATAATGAAAAAATTGATATATCTGTGAGATACATTTCGATCATTCACGGATAAAAAATATCGTAACTAACAGAGGGTTAAAAGATATTTCTTAAATATTTTGTTCTTTTACTGCAGAAAAATGTTTTAAAACTTTTAATTTAATTTAAATATAATATGTTAATTTATGAGATATGCAACTAAATGAACTAATTGTCAGTCACTCACATACAGATAAATAAACTATTTGCAAATTGTTAATGTGAAAAGTGCGATTTAGCAAGTAGTCATGCGTAAAGGCCAATTGCATTGAATGCAAATGCAACTCGCCGCTTGCTGATATCATTCTAATCGACCTCTTTATAAACTCGCATTGTACTAGTTTATTCGCTATTAAATCACCTTAATTTAAGCACTAATTCGGTTTTCATTCTCATTATGATTCAACGATTATTCTCGTTTGTTGTAACTTATAGCAATGATTATTAACGTAGTCAGATTTTGATAATGCAATTTTAGACATTACTTTTTTCTCTCTTTTACATTTAATATTTCTTATATAAAAATAAGTTAAAAATCTTGTAAAAAGAATTTTAAGTTAAAATAATTTTTTCTTCACATCTAATGAATTAAATTGAAATGACCTAATTTTTCAATAATTGATAAATGAATCAATCTCAAGTATCTTCATTTTTCACTGCATATTGTCACTTATACAATATTTGATATTAAAGTCCTATAAAGTATGCATTAATATCATTGCATCTACTTGACACATATCTCGATAGCTCATCATTATAATGCATAATAATGATCATTCTGTCGTAATATTGGCAAGCTAATTTCCAATATTTATTTCGATCTCCAAAAATGAAAAAGTGAGAGAACTCTTCAGTCGATTGTAAAATGCTGTGTTTCGAGCAAATGATTGCAAGTTATTACATACTGATCTACGTACGTTCAACTTCTTTTGCAGTATTTCGATTGAAATACTCGCCGTTGCATTATTATTGCAGCATGCATTGCTTTATACTATTATCACGGTACATTAACTTTTAAC
This sequence comes from Crematogaster levior, assembly GCA_901521435.1. NCBI lineage: Eukaryota > Metazoa > Arthropoda > Insecta > Hymenoptera > Formicidae > Crematogaster > Crematogaster levior. The sequence continues at coordinate 624,913 of CABEGB010001302.1, forward strand.
TATTCCCGCACATGACCATCCATTGTATTTATCGCGCGCGCTTTTACTTTTTGCGAAGCAGAAGTTTATCTGAGGTCCGCAATCTACCTTGTTTCTCAGAGATATACGGGACATCGTTACAATCGGAGCAAGAAACTTAGATTCAACGAACAATTTTCGATTTAATTGTAAATTCCGCGGTGACATAAAAGCGTGCTCGTAATTGCTGGTATCGCTTGAACCAATTAAAGCTTAAACTCATATAAAACCGTTAAAGCGAAGTTTCCCGCACTGTCTACAATATCGCACGATCCAATATTGCAGAGAAACGGATTTATATTGCTTTCGATGTTACACATTATTGTCACGATGGCAAATTAGGATTACGATTAGATGCAGCTTAAACGTGGCAAAAATAAATCTACACTTATTAATTTAAGAGTTCTCAAAAGTGTCTGCCAGAGTCTGCATTAATCTTGTACATTTAAAACGTTTCTCTTTAAGTGATGATAATTTGATGAATTTATCAAAGAATCTCTTAGTAAACTTTGGTAACATGTTTTGATTCAACGTAATTTTTTCTCTTGGACTCTGCAAAACTACACTTTACTCTCGCCGGTGTAATTTGATCGACCTCGCACCGCCATACGTCATTTCTCTCGGCGCACGCTCCATTCTTACATCCTCCTACTCGCAATCCTATACTCTTTCGGTCCTTCGCTGCAATATGACGTTTATCCGTTCGAAAAGCGAGATTTTATTGCCCGTGTAAATCCAGACTTTCATCGCAATCGACGTACGGCAACGGGCACTTAGATTTATTATCGACAACAAAATTATAGCGAGCCCGACAACGCTAATACTGGACGGCGTGAGATCACGTCGCAGAAATCGAAAATACATCGAGATTAATGTCAGAGCTCTCCGAGACAATGGTATGATTATGAGACGAACAGTCCCGCGGAAGAAGTTTAAATTTCACGATGACGTATAACTTTTCAAATGACAGGGATGGGGCAGTAATCTGGCAACAAGTGAATATACGCTTGAAATTGAAGTCTGCGCTGCTTGGGAAATTCTCGGAGTCAGATCGATTTAGAGCTTGTTCAATCAGGAGGTAAAGCCTCTTTGCTGACGACCGAAAGTCACCGCCGGGTCTGACGACGATATCGGCAATGTCGACAGTAGCATCGACGATAATGGCGACGGAGTGAAATGATTTGTCCTTGGCCATTATTGCAGCAGAAACCAGCGGTCGTTGTCGGATAGGCAGTCGGCGGCAGGAGTTAAATTGAGTAAAAGCACCGTGAGAGACCTCGGCAATGTGAAAGGGTTTCTCTCACGTACGCAGTACGTGTATGTCGATACTGCCTGTCGGACGGTAAAATAATAATGGAGAGAAGCGAAGACATAGAACGCGAGAGCGTTCCGATTTCTACGGAACCCTGCGCCCGCCCCGTTTTTAAATGTCGAATATTTTTCCAGGCGACATGGTCGTCTAGGAACTGTACGAAAAGAAGCTCTCCGCTGGAGCGTCCCCAAGTTGCGTTTTATGATTGTCGAGAGATAACAAAACGTTGCCACGGGAATGCGCGCCTTAGAATTAGAATGACGATCGAAGCATTTATTCCGTATCCTCCGCACGTTTTTCTCTCATAGCAGAAATTAGTCCCACAAGACGGCCATCTACCGCGCATTGAGACTTTAACGATTCTCGACAAGGGTGAGAGTCACGCTGTAGATCGCGTAAATCCCATTGATAGGTAGATGACGTACCCTTGTATACGGTGAGAAGGATGTCGTGTATAATTTTGAAAAAGCAGACGCGTGTAAACTAAATAGACTAAGAGGATAAGAAACTAAGAGAAATTAATTAATTAATAGGAGATTAACGAGCAAATTCAAAACAATGAAGATTATTATAAAGGGGAGCGTTACGTACATGTATTTCGAGATCGATATACGTAGGTGGCTTAAATACGGGAGCAACACGCACAAAAGAAAGAAAGAAATGGGAAGAGGTTTGTAATTTAACGTGTCTTGATGCTGGAACAGGACGGTAGTGGCAGTGTATGCTACTGCTCCGACAAATTTCTCCGTTGCTTCTATCGATAATTCTTCTGCTGGAATGTGAATGTGAACCGGGAACCAGTCGCGCCGGAATAAAATATTACAAAAATGTGCAGTAAAGAAGATGTCGATTGCGCGAAACTAGTGGCATAAAATGTGGAACCGGGACAGCTTAAGAGCAACGTCGACGCATTAACGTTGTTCCACTAAGCACTGGTTTCTCGCAAGAGTCAGTGACATTGGTTTCGTTACCCTCTGCACCAAGACGAAATGTTACGTTGCTAGACTGGATGGTAGCCAACGATTAAAAGTGTCTATATATATACGATTATTCTTCTCCGACGTGAATAGAATATCGCACTTATCTTGAAAATAACGTTGAAAAAAAAATGTAATATTTTATTAACTGTTACAAGACGCGGGACTTTAGTTGATTAAGCTCCCAGGATTATTCTTCCGCTACTTTTAAGAAGATCAGACTGTATAACAAAGTTTTAAATTCAGATTTAGCAAGAGTTTGTTAAAAATTTAAAAATTATAAAATTATGAGACAGTCGAAACAAGGGGAAAGATAAAATTTTTTAAGTAATAAATTCGAACAAAAAGTATATAGTTGTGATAAAGTGCATGACTTTATCATTTATAATATATACGATGTAATACGGTGTTCTATATACGTTCTACATACGTATCTGAATGGTATCATGATTGAAGGTGATGGTGCATTAAATGAGAGATCATGAATTTAACGAAGACGTGTCAGGAGATTGAAGGAGCGATGTAGGCAAAGAACAGAGGAAAGTGAGATCCTTCGATATGGAGACTCGTGCTATACCGCGAAAACCATTCCCTTCAGGATCCTGACATCGGAACGGCTCGGAGCATCAATTTTCCTCGGCTCCATCGTGCGACTACGTTCGACGATCGTGCACAGCGTTTCCGGCTGTACTAACATCCGCCAGTTCCTGCAGGACGCCATGTACAACGGGCGGGAAAGGGATTGGGGAAGTTCTGTGCTTGGGCACTTTGAATACACTTTGCCTGAAACGACGTAGCCCTGTAGACAGATCGAATTCCTGTTCTCTCTCGTTTCCGTCTCTTTTCCTCTCTTCCTTCGCGGATCCTAAAGTACGTGTCGTTTTATCGTTTCTTCGATGCATGTTTTTTATTGCCCGTTCATCGAAGGTATCGGTATAAAGATGTGCATCTATATTAGGCGAAACGAGGAAATTTTTAGAGGAAAAGAAAATTTTATCCCGCCATAAGACTATATAAATTTACAAAAATAACAGGGCTTTTTTATAAGGATGAAAATATTGTTTGTGTCTAAAAAAGAATCGAGCGCGCTCTTTTGTCAATCCCTCTCATCGGAATTCAAATGATCGCTTTTACATTGAGTTCTAGAAATGGTTACGGATTGTATGGATAACAGTTTGTATAATATACGGTACAATGTACTGAAATAACTGCGATACGTTCTACCTAGATGCAATATACACTCTGTGTTTAGTGGTTATAACAAAACGTTAAACCAAACGCTGCCTGCCCACATAGCTATTAACATGGTTCTATCGTTATGAATTTAACATTATTTGCCGCAGTGCACTTAATGCCGTGCCGACATTATGTTTATCGTATAGGTTCGCGTATAAACCCCCCCTATTAAACTCCTTGTTAAAAATGCTGCTTACATTGAGCTAAGAATATTAGAAGATGGTTCATATATGATGCTTTAAAAAAAAATTGTTATTGCAATAGAGAAATATGCTGGGGGGTCGCTTCGTCTACGGCTAAGCTCTCTGCATGAGGCCCGACTAGCAGTGTTTTAAGTAAATCCTCTCCATTTTATCTCAATGTAGTTCTAGATATGGCGAAACCATGATAAGCTCACAGGTTTGGGTATGTGGATAATCCATACGAGTCATCTATGCGATCACGCTTTATATACATTGTAAATAACACGACTTTCTCGGACCGTGTCTATGTTCGGAAAACTCTAACTGTTCGTATCTACGAATCATTGTAGCAGTTCCGGGTGTCTTGTCGCTCGATCGATATCGTGTCGTCTTATCTAGCGATGCCAGAGAGTATCTTCGTGCGCGTCTTCAATCCGACATGAAAGACCTTCGTGCTTTAGAGATACAGACGGTACATCTGTAATACAGCGATATACTCATTGTCGAGACTACATGAGAACGCGTTGACGAATACGGGATAGCTGTTTGAAGAGTCGCGACACAACGCTTGTAATGCGATGTAATTGCAACTGCTCGAAAGCCTAGGAACAATCGAAGGTTCCCTTTGCGAAAAGCATTAGAGATCACTCTCTTGATTGTATTGAAGGATGCCAAGACTGCAGAGTAAATCGCAGGTTTGAATTTTTTAATTAAATTGAACTATTAGAAGCATGTTCATTCAACACTGTAATTATCTTAATACTATTTTTTAGGAAAATAAAACATGTTTGATAAATTCTTGATAAATAATATAAAATTATCGCGAGACTATAATTTAATAAAATAATCTGATTAGCTTATAATACATAATATTAAATAAACATATATATACAAAAAAGTCTTTGCCTATAAAATCTTTAAATTATTAACCAATGAGTTTGAGAAGTTTTTATGTATTAACGTGTAATTGTGATTTAAATTTATTTTATCAGACTACGTCAGGAAAAAGCGGTTTTAATTCTCATTTTATAAAAGTACATCATCTTCAGATATAACGTACTTCTTACGCTGACTGATATATTTCACAGTCATATGCAACAGGCCGTTTTTCGATGCTACCTCAGTGTGGTTGCATTGTAAAGGAATTCAGAGGTGAGCTCTGGTTTCTGCAGAATAGCTAAATCGCATGTTGCATACGTAACGTAAGACACATCGCCTTCCGGAAGTACGTAACACATTTTCTGAGAAAATGTAGGTGATAGTCATAGAAGAGAAAAATTATGATTGCATCGGCACGTATTTCCAGAGTCAAATGAATGTAACTACTTATACTATAATAATAAAAATAATTTGAAACAAATGTTATTTGTGTAAAATCATTATCGATATTTATCGATTATCGAAGAAAGGAACTTGAATCTTTCTCATCTTTAATCATTATCCATATGCTTATATATATACATATATATAATTTGTAACTAACAATTACATATTTAAAAAAAAACAACTATGTATTTTCTTTACATCAATTGATTCCTCTCATTATTCTAAACATAAAAGTATTAAGGTAAGACCATCAAAAAATGAATATTTTACGAGATATTTTATAGTTTATGTAAAATTAAGAAATTATTTCAAGCTTTATAACTCGGAAAATATTTAATGAAAAAATACTTTATTATAGTGTTTTGGAAAGCTCTCGAGATAAGTTATAAGAATATGCAATAAAAAATAGGAGGTTTTATTTTAAAACGGTGACCTTCACATGATCTTTAAATGACTTTCCAAGGTCAAATCATTGCCACCATCTGATGGCTCCCTTCAAGCCATAAAACTTTTATTTGAAACATTTTTTGGAAAAACTTCTTCTTTTTAAGATAGTTGACCGTTTTCAGATTTTTCTAACATATGTATATCTCGTGTATATCTTCGATAAATATTGATAATAATTTTACAAATAGAATTCGTTATTTCAAATGATTTCTATAATTATAAGCATTAAATAAATTAAATAATGTAATGTAAATATCACAAACAATCTCTGGTAATTATACTTTGCCGAAAGAAAATCTGCTTACAAAAAATATAATCAAAACCGTGAAGTTTGTCGCAAACTTTATAAGACATCCGATAGATTGTATAAACAACCAGCAGCCGATACGTTCCGTGGTATCTCAGCTATTCACGTGTAACGACACTAGTGAATGCTGATGCTCGAAAGTTATAAAAGCAAGAGAAACTTCTTCAGCAGCTTGGATGAGGCAGGATAAACGCCGTATATACAAAACGTACGAGACGTTCTTAACATGAAACTGCCTTCGACACCCCGAGGCATAAGACAAGCCTGCTTACAATTCCAGGCATACATCCGGACGGTAAGGGGAAACCAGTAGATTCCCGCGGTAAACGAATTAGGGGTTGATTTCTTGGGTAGGTAGCCACCTACCCACTCTTCTCGAGTACAACGACCATCCTCTAGCATGCCGTATCGTCTTTCCTTCCGGTTATCTATCGTAACTCTCGCCACGAATCGAGGTAAAGGGTTAGGTATACCGTCGGGCAGCGAGCCCGGCGTGAGTGCCGTGGCACGAGAGATAAAACCAATCACATGGCACTATACACACAGAAATTTATTGCCGCAGATTATCTGGCGAGAGTCCAAACACAAACACATTTCTTCCTTCGACCACTCGTGAGACTCGAATCGTTTGAGAGGAAGAACGGGAAAGGAGAAGTATGAGCAAAGGGAGTCGTCGAGGGTGAGAGAGAGTTTTGGTGTAAGGGGAAACAAGACAGGAACGCGACTCGTAAGTGGGATGGGAGGAAGATACAGTGAGCGAGAAAGCGGAAAGCTCCGACGATGAGCGCGGTCGTCGAGCTTTCTGCTTGTTCCTTACCCCTATGCTCGCTCCCGCCCACGCATTCGGGGTTCTCCCCGTTGAACCTCGCGGAAGCGAGGGGATTTCCCCGGCAAAGACGTGCATCGCTTTTTATTGTTGGATAGACTGTTTGAACAACAGCCAACGTGGCAATCCGAACCCTACTACGCATAGCGCTGTCTGCGCCTTCTCTTCTTACCTCCTTTTCCTACTTTTCCTCCGTTTCCCTCTCTATTACAACACCCGCGTCTTTAACTACGTAATCCGATCTGTCTTGCTCCTTTTGCTCTACCCCGTATGCACAATTTATATACACACTCACTAGAGAAAATGAACAACTTATCGGACTAAAACGCAAGAGTTACATGCTGGCTGACGGATGTACAAAGTAATCCCGTAAGTAATGTATGTTTAACCGCTAAAACATGTTTAGATGTAATGTTTAATCCATATTTATGTACATTACGTTGTAGGTACATTACGTTGTAGGTATGTTACAAACAAATGGCTTATTTAATGGATTTAATAACGTCAGTAATCTTTTTCTTCTATTAATCTTCGTAAAATATGTATGTCAAAAGAATTGCATTTTAAATATAAATTAAAAAAAAAAGAATGAAAAAGCTCGCAAAATTATTTTTGTACTTACTTTATTTATTTAACCCTAATACCTTAAATATGAGTAAAATTTACCTAGCCCAACTTAAAGAAAAGACTCTTGCTGAGTTGTCGCGACTGTCTTTGTTTGATGATGTCAGAAGCAAGAAATTGCATACCAAAAATTCTTGAGGTAAAAAAATATATCCCTAAAACGACGCTTGTGTGGATATATTTATCTATGTTTAGGATACATAAGTTAGATGGATAGGATACATTTTAGATGTTTAGGATTCTCTAGTTATTAACTAATTTTAAAAATATTTATAAAAATTGAATACTATTTGTTAAATGGTCTGTTAAATCACAATAGTAAGCGGTTTTATAGTATGCTAGAAAAGTGCTCGTTTACAAATGAGAAAACGAAAATCTGTGGGAAAGAATAAGAAATAGTGCGTATGCGCATTTGCCAAGAATATTCCGATATCCAGGAGCTGATGTCTGCTTCTGTATCCTGGCCAATAATCTATCTTCGAAAGTAACTTAACGGGAAATCGACGTCCAACGCGGTGAAGCCGAACAGAAGCAGGCTACGCAATGGATCGGAGTATTTCCAACGGCAGGAACAACATTTTCCGTAGGGATGGGGCAAAGTGAAGAAGTTTTCCTATCGTTCGCGTCCGATATTTGCATAGCGAGATCAATACCAAGTATTTCTAGATCGAGGACAGCAGAAGTAACTATTGGTATTTCGCGTGAAATAATATTCATCACAGATCTAATTTATCATATTTAAGAATACAATATTTTTTCTTATAAATACGGTGTATGCGAATAACTATTATAAAACCTATAGACTTTAATCATTTTAACATAACTGAAACATCTAAAATTTTTTTCTAATAAAAAATATGAAAATTTATTCCTATTATCTACGTTAAATCTAAGATGATAATTCTGACGGAAGAATTTAATTTAATTACCATCATCAATTAAATTTAAATGTTCTTACAATACTTTACTAACTTTAAAGTACTTAGACATATTTTAAAAATAGATTATTTAATGTCCGTGTAGAAAATACAGCTGACTAGTCTTCACTCAGCATTCCCGAATGTTCATTCAGAGCAGATTTGAGAAAATGGTGACTTTTGTCTTCTTCCAGGTAGTCCATTCATAGTCGTAGAAGTGGACGATGAAGCAATCGTTTGAAATCGGTCGTTAGCAAGAAAGTCATTCGGAGGATCTTTTGGCTCAAAAAGAAAAGAAAGCTATCTCGAGAAAGTTTCTACCTATAATTGTCGTGCGGTCTTTAATCTAAAATCGCGTGAAATCTGAATCCTTCCATTTCATTTATTCATCGCTTTAATCCAAAATTACAGAGTTCAGAAAAAAATCAATTTTGAAGGCAATGATGTATTAGCAATTATTACATCGTATATGATTAATTTTATTGAAAATGCTATTAATTAATTTGAGAACACGTATCACGTAAATATGTAAACGTGAGCAAACTTAATTATTATTAATTTCTCAGTTCTAATCATGGTGCAGCTTAAGTATGCAATTATTGGTAAAGTATACATTGTGCTTTGAAACAGCGTGATATTACGTAAAATAGTACAACAACCAATTATACGCTAATAATTAGTCAACTGTGTACGCAATAATACAAGTTCCCATAGTAAAGTTTCTTGTGCATATGTCGTAAACATACTTAACAACATAACTGCGTTAATTAACGACAACGATTTGTCTTTCCGCTAATGTTTCCTAATATCTAATAATGAACCGATAAACATAGACCAATGTACCTTTGTTTACCGTTACTAAACAGTTCGCTCATTTTAGTTGATTCAGTATCCCATTGCTCCTCGCGAATCAAGCTTATTCAGCGTTGGAAAGACCTTTAATTTGCGCAACAATGCTTTTCACGCGTTATGCGCTGCGCGGTCAGATTCGAATCCCGTTAAATGTTCCATTTGTGCGATAGGGTTCCATTAAATATTATCGTGACATTAGGATTGCCTGCAGTAAACTTCGGGTATATCTGCCTTGATAGAGAGAGTGGGAAAAGTTCACCGAGATGTCAAACAGTTTCTACCCGTAGATACCGACAGACCGTGAAACTTCGAGACGATGTGCCCGCTGGATACGATACTTCTTGGTATTTCCGCCATAGCAGTTTCGCATGCTTTATTAAGGAATTCGTCCGCCTCGAGATGTTAACGTGGATTACAGAGAAATGGAGTTTTTTCTAATTCTCCCAATTCTCTGTGCCCAACTTCCCGCTCTTCTTTACGCTTCACCTTCTTCAAGCTTCGTGCTCCGAAAGGTGCCAAGGATACCGAATCGATCACGATACCCTACTCGCAATGGCAGAACGGACCGTGTAAATTTCCACCTCCACATCGTCGACGTTTCTCATTAATCGCTGATCGATCTCCTTGCTGGGTGATTAACGTCTCGTACGGCGAAAGAGTAACGGCAGCGGTGTCAAGGGGAGATCGAGACCGGAAGAAGAGAACAATCAAATGGGAGAGAGGAGGAAAGGGGAGAAGATCGGTCAGTAGACAACTGGTCTGACGGACCTCTAGAAGTGAAGGGCGGAGAGCGTCAGGTTGAGCGTACTCCGAAAAGCATGGTGATACGTTCAAAATAGACACGAGATACTATAGATGATACGATTGCGAAATCGTAACGGCTGTTAATTCATCGTAAGCCGTAACAGTAACAGCTATTCGTCTTCTATGCATCATATAAGCGTTGGCACTCGTTGAGATATTGGAGCGTAAGGAGACACAAGGCATAATTTACTCTCACTCCACTCTCTTCACTATGAAGCACATAATGAATACGCGCACGATGGTTGCATAGCTGTGTCACGTGTCACGAGGGAAACTTTGAGCCCTTGTCATCATGAAATAGCATTCGCACACATTACACAATGTTGTTACATGGCATTTGAACGGCAATGACGATGTGAGAGCGGATATCTCATGACTAAGAAAAGAAGCTGGAAAGTTTATTACATGATAATACCACTTTCAGCAGCAAGAAGTGTAATCTGATACACAGCGCATTATCATTCAAGATGCAGAATTCGATAACTTATTTAATATTGCAATCTCTTTGCAAAAGTTTTATTAAGATATTATAATTTATGTTTTCTTTGAAAAAGTAGCTTGTGTATAATGCATGCAATCTAATTTTTCCCGTATTTTTATAAAAATTAATATAAATTATGATAATGGTAATGATAATAATGATAATAATAATTATTATTTGTATTATTATTGTAATTATAATTTATGAGCATAAAAACATTTCTTATTTGAAAAGTATACAGTTTTACGCGCGCGCGCGCGTGCGTGTGTGTGTAGATTTTTAATTGTACCTATAAAAAACAATAAATTTAATATATATTTTTTTTTATTTTATGTGTATGTGTGTGTGTATGTGTGCGTACGTGCGTGCATACACGTGCGCGCGCACGTACGGACGCAACATAATACATTTTTTCAAAATATAATAAAATTATATACTAGTATATAATTTATGTATATAATTTTATTATAGTCTGAAATAATTTCAATATTAAGCGATAAGAAAAAAATTATTAGAAAAAGATATTAATAATTAGGTCCTATTTATTGTAGTATATACGTCGAACATTCAATGAATGGTAATCGTTATGCTTGGTTGGATAGTTGTATTCTGCTGATAAGACTATAAAAAAGTCTACTCTTAAGAAGATAGATTTTCTTCCGAGAAAGCTCGAATAATAGCTTAAATTTTGCGCCACTATCACGCTGTTACTTATCAAGAAACACGACATTTCCTTCTGAAGATGTAGTACGTTCTTTATGAGAAATAGATTTTTTTCTTATACCACTATGCAAACCTCTATCGATACGAGTAATCACAAGTTCACAAACATCAATAAGAAGCCATGTCGATTTTCTGACTCTATAATGTTAAAAATTAAAAGTATGATACGACATATTTAGAATCCGAGTTGTGTAGTAACTTGATTTAAAAAAAAAAACTTTTATGACAAGTTAATAATAACCGTCCCTAGGGAAGATCCGACAAACTTCGAGAACTTTGGACGATGATCCTCAAGAAGCTGAAAACCTGGAAAAGTGGACATTTTCTGCATCAATTTATGTAAAAGTGGACATAAGACATTTCAAGATTCTGATTATATTAAACAATAAATTTAATAAAAAATGCACATCATTTTTAAATGTATTTTCAAATAAAATTGAGAAACTGAAAAAGGTAAATATAAAGGGCCGAGATAAAAATTACTATATATAATAATCTAATATAAAGGATATATATTTTGCGTAAGAAACAATTGTAGATGTTTGATAAAGAATGATGAATCAAATATTGTAGCCACCTATCTCACATTATTTTTAGAATGAAAAATTATTTAATAATAGAAATTCAAATTTTTTTATAAAATCATAACTCAAATAACTTAATAAAACGGTTCTTTATTGCGGATTTGTTCTGATTTCTGCATTTTTTACATATCCCAATACCAAGAAGCATAGAAGGATAAGAATTCTGTGTGCATAATAGTAGTGTAAAATATATGTAATATATGTATATTGTAGATAGATAAAATAAGTCTTTGTTCTCATTATAATGTTAAAAATTTTACATTTTGTTTTGTTGAATATACTCGAAATTCATATTACGAGAAAAGTTTAATTTACTACGTATAATGTTTATGCGTTCTTTTTCGTGCTAAGAACAATAGGTCTGAGAGTAACCTACTAAAGAGTTTCTGTTTCCGGGGTTGTCGAATATTCAGTCTTCTTCGGACTTAGTCATGCATTTGTATGTATGCATTGATGCATGTTGAAGTGAATTTATACGAAGGAAATCATATATATATATATACATTAATAGATAATTCTATTAATAGATAAAAAGTTTGTTGAATATTATTAGATAAATTTTAGATTAATTAAAAAATTATTAAACTGAACTTTCAATTTCTGTATATAAATTATACATTAAAAACAGACAATCAATTTTTACGTTAAAATAACCCATCAAAAACCATGTGCCGTATAGAATTGCTTGTTTTTAATAACTTATATATTTTTTGTAAAGAATTGAGTGTTCTAGTAATCTTGAAAAAAATTATTGAACTCAACGTATTGTGATTCGATTTTTATCTTATCTATTATATTTCAATTTTTTTCATGCTATATGCGCGAAGAAAATCTCTCTTTTTCTCTCTCTCTCTCTCTCTCTCTTTATAGGCCTTTAAAAGCGATACAAGTATCGGTGCATGAAAACGCACTAGAACTGCAGAGACAGGATCGGTGTCGGCGGTTGCGGCCGTGTCGGCAATCTGGACGCGCGCAAAACAGTGCTTGCAGCTGACGTTTTACACTTTGCGGTAGCTGATGGTAGCCCGATAGGTTTCTCGAATTGTCCTCCTTCCCGTGCGCAATCATCCTTGTCGCTTCAACCTGGCAAAGTTCACAACTTGTCCTGAGGACTGACCTCAGAATTTTCATAAAAATTTAAATCTTCCGAAAAACAGTCGTCTTTCTCACCTTTCGACCACCATTAAAAGTATTTTATAATTGGAAATTGATGATATGTTTGCGTTTGATGCTTTACTTATTTTTCTTTAAATAAAATTCCAATCTTGAACAACAACTAAAAAACCTCTTTTTATCAAAATAATTATTTTTTTGTGGGCAATTAAGTTGGCTTCAATTATCAGAATAAAACATTTTTCTTATGATACTGTTTATGTATTAATCAAATTAACCTTTCGAGAAACGGAACCGTTATGAAGTTATTAAAAAAATACCGTAAAATGTCTTTTTATACAATACATTGATCTTGCTGGTTTTGGAATTTTTTCACAGATTCATGCAATATACAAAAATTTACGTAAATAATATACTAAATAAGACTAAATATTATGGTTTTTATTAATAATAGACATTTCGTTATGTCAATTATTATGTAATTTTGAAAACAATGTCCAAGGCAGAAATGAAGGTTCTATGCTGTACGAGAAACAGGAGCCGATTGGCGATTGGACGGGCAACCACGTGGAAATTAATTAGCGAGCCAATTTAACTTTAACGACCGTTCGATTCCATAGAGTTTCCGGCGAGGTGTACATTGATAATAATTTCCCCGAATGCGCACCACTACCTTAACCATTGGAAAAGTTTTCCTAGTTAATTTTCTGATTGCGCCTGTTGATTTCACTGCGAAACAAGCTTATCATACAGAAGATATGTCTCATAATTTCTCATAATTTCACATAATTTTCTGTAATATTTGTTGCTTAATTCTGTTAAGAATATTATTAGCATATGATACTTAGGAAATAACAAGAAGCCGTGAATATATTTATAAATATGTAATCAAAGAAAGAAATAATATTTGTCATAATATGATTATAATTAAGCTACTAAAAGAAAATATTACGGTATGAATAGTTATCGCACATTCGTATGTATTGGTACACACATCAAATGTAACTCCTTCAAAGCAAATACGATCTTTTGCAACAAGATTTTATTTCCATAAGGGGATCCGAAACTTTCGATTACAGCTTGGACGTATCTGTGCGTCGTGACCCTTCATTCAATCGATCGCCTTGAAATTTTTATGACGTAACAAATCCGCTACTGCAACTCAAAAGTTTCGAAATCGCACCAGCGCGAATTATTTCAAAACAACTTGAATGTAAAAGCACATTATAAAGTTTATTTGTTGTGATAAAATATTTAAGATTAGAAATTTTAGTTAGTGTATATGATAATCTATATCTTATATTTTTGTTTTATATAAATTTTTTTACTAAACCTATTATAACTAATGATTAGTTATCTTTACATATTTATAATAATATAGTAAAAAAATTTAAGTAATTTTACTTATATAATATCAATATACGATATATATTGTATTTTTATTTAATTATATTATATACATATAAAATTTTTATAAACATTATTCTATATATAAGTGGTAGAACAAATAATTTTCATTTCAAAGAACATATAATTTTTATAATAATTAGCCGTTTCTAGTAGTTTATGAAAATTTAGACACGCTATTAATGTAAATTGTGATATGCGTTTAATAAAGCGAAATTTCTTTCTCTCTCTCTCGCTAATTAACTAATTTAAGTTTATAAATCCAACATTGAAGATAATTTATATGTATATATTGTTATAAAAGTATCGCATCTACGGATCTCTCAGAGAGGATCTCTGATACAATTAGTAAAAAAAAGGTAACAGATCTTATTATAAAATTTTTTAATAATTCTTTAAAAAATCTTATAAGCTGTTAAACTGACTTGATTCGGTAATAAACTGGCCAAATATTTAATGTTGTATCACGCGTTGTCTATAAGCTCAGCTTTGTTCGGGAATGAGCCGTCGTCTATCGAGATTTTATCGGACATCCAACGAGACGGACCGACAAAAAAAAAGGACGCTACACGTCGGCGCAACTGCGCGTCCTGATACGTTCGCGTCAACTCGCTAAGTTAAATTTTCAACGATGTTCAGAAGCGCCCGAGCACCGAACATCACATAAGAGATCGTCCGCTCAGACACGCGTCTCTATTTGCATAACAGAGGCGCGTTGTATAATGGAAATTGCCCTACGTTGTATAACATTGCGTGCTTGCATTGTGTGCACACGCTGCCCGCCGAGAAAGAGAAAGGAATTTCTCTCATTCGCGTGCTGGCGAATAATTAGCAGGCCTGCCCGTGACATGAAGTTTGAAGCTGACTGGATATGCACAGCTGCCTTACATTTTTCGCATTCCTTAGGCAGATTGGGGTCACTAAATAAGAAATTACCTCGCACGAATGCAGTCCGCGAGTTTTCTGATTACATGGAAGTAAATCTTTCTTAACAATACAACACGAATATTTCATTAATCTCTGCCTGGTTTTATTGTGATAAAACGATAACTATGAGAAGACCTTAATTACTGTTTTCTTATAATGTGGTACGTGTATATATGCATAACTGTGTTTAAGCGTTATAATTATACATTATTATTATTTTATTACTGATTTTAGCTTCAATTGTTTCCGGCTGTTATTCATCTATAATTGTTTTTGATGAATTTTGACAGTAACTGACAGTAACTATGTTTTCTTGACTAATAAAGTTCTTTTTCAGTTTTATCTATGTAATGAAATATCTCTTAAATATATATTTATAGTATTATTAAATATACGTATTATCCAAGTTTTGTAACAAATAAATGACCTTCGTATCCGTAATAATTAAATACAAAATTAGAAGAGAATTAAATGTATGGGAAGCACTTAAAAATTTCACTTTGTTCAAGCTTCTTTATAGTTTGATATAAATATTTTATACTGCTTCTAATGCTAACTGTTTATAATCGACATGACAGTTCCTTAATTTCTCTCTCATTTGTTTCTATTTTTATCAGTAACCTCGGGTAATTACACGTTCATGTTGTTTCATAAAGCAGAAAGTGGAAGATTGATTGCTGGTCTAATGCGCCTGATAATGAAAACGTGTAAGCTCCAATCATTTACCATGTTTTGAAATTGATACACAAATATTCCAATCCTAAGTGTCGACCTATTGCATGCACATGGAAATCACACGATCAATAATGATACAGCATCTCAAGATAAGATGATTAGAGTTACGCGCGTTAGCAGTTGCGATTAATGATCAGTATGTAGTGTTTGACACCCTTGAAATATTTAATCACGTTTGGATGCAATCCAATTTTATAAGTATTTTGTAGTCGGTTATTCTTTTTATCTACCTGAAGTGCAAGTGTGCATTTTAATAGATATCCTAATGGAAATTATGACATAAAATATCACGTTGCCATTTATATTTCCTTCCGCCCGGACACGGTTATCGAGAAATAATTGCATATCACGTAATCACTCTACGGTGTAGACTGCAAAACATTAAATTCGCGATTTATTTCACGTCCAATTTTGCTTCCATTTATTACAGCATTGCAAAATCATATATCACGCAAATATTGCTTTAAAGCAAACTATATTTAGTACAATATATGCTCATCGCTTAAATAATAATACACGATAGTAATGTATCCTCTATTCAAATTAATATTATTCTAAAGAAATCAGTGATTATTATTATAAATAGGTATATTTCTGTGAAATTTATATCGGTATACAATCAAGATATTATATATTATAAAAATATTATGTAGAGGTATCTCACAGACACTACAAATAAAACTGGAAAGAAATATCATCAAGCAAAACGAAGTTTCTGTTAGACATAATATTGTTGACAGATTAAAAATAAGAAAAATTTTATTAAGTTTTTATATATATATATATATATATATATAGCATATTATCATATTTGATTTATCATTAACATTTTATACATTGAATTGACGTCGTTTCTATGCTGTACGCTTTGATAGGTTTCCAGCACTACTATATATCTTGGCAATTCGTCGACCGCGTGTCACTGATTCTCTAGAGAATTTTCCCAAGAGAAATCGAAGCAATACTAAGAATCAGACATTAATCTCTCTCTTCCTATCTTTTTTTCTTTCACTCTCTTTTTCTCTCTTTCTTCAAACCCTAATTTTTACTTTCCTAGCAGTCACCAGATATTGAGATAAAATCGCGATTATACGTCTGATTAAAAATCTGGATTTACTACTGAAATATCAGTAGAAAGAGTTCCGATTTTGTAAAATATTTGCTTGATCTTATTTTTCACGTAATTTGAATTTCTTTGTCAAATTATAAGATATTCGTATTTTGTTCCATAATTACACATTTGAAGTATGTTACATATTTCCAATAACTCTATATCATTAGTCGTTGAAATATTTTATTTTTTCCAATTGTCACAGAATATATTCCCACTCCGTTCCTTTTTATAATTTTTCTTTTTTCAAATTTTTATTTTCTTAATAAGAATATTGTGTCTTATATTTTATTTACACATTAGTAAATGTATCCGCATATTTAGATTGTTGTTGGAGCAAACATCTACTATGTAACTTAATAATTTATAATCAAATAAGTATTATTATAAAACCCTATAGTAATAATGTGTAATTGTAATAATGTAATATTATAGGATAATTATTATTCACTCTAATGCTCAATTAATAATTTTGTAGAAAAATAAAAGAAATTTTAGAATTAGATATATAATATCGACAGTAGTCGATAATATTAATTATCAACAGAAATAATTATATGTATAATATTAATTAAATATTAAAAATATATAATATTGTATTAGTATTCGATATTAGAAATTTATCATTTCTTGCTATTAAAAAAAATTGCTAAGACTGAAACATTCTAGATTTTTATTTATTTTAGCGAATGATAGAATTAATGTAAACCAACATATGGTGCATTTTATTCGTGCATTTTAAATTCACTGCTTCGTACCGTCTGGTACCTGTGTACAGTATATACACAATATTGATCCAGACTATTCACGATTTACTTGCTCTTTTCATTCGCGTTGTTCTTGTTACCATCTTTAAAAATGTAAAATGGCTAGTAGTCATGCCCATTCAATCTTTCATTCGATAAATCGTCGATTTACTTTTATTTCTGCCATCTTTCCATGTCATTTTATAGTGACTTCCATTATTGGCGCTCAGTTCCGCTAACAATACCAATTAGCACTTCCATAAATTCGAGGCTTTTTCCGTTTCCCTACGGATAATACTTCTGTGTCACGCCACCATGTGCACTTCACAAATTTTCATTTAACTATGTACGCGGTTATCGTTATTTAAGTCTCTGTTTTTGTGTGCCAGGAAATTTACTAAAGCATCCGAGTTTTTGATAATTCTGTGACTTTTAATAAACATCCACATTTAATTTATCTTTTGAATAGTTTTATGTGAACTTTTTTTCGTACGTATAATTTGTTTTAAGATATTTCACACACACGTCGTGGGTTCATAATATATCTCTAAATAACATAATCTAATCTAATAACATAAATTATTAATATCAATAACATAAACTCGTAATTCTTTCAATTATATTAAATATATAATTATGAAACATCTTTAATACATCTTAAATTCAAAGATATTCCATTCTTCTTCTAATTTTATACACGCAGCTAATGTAAAGTTTAATTAATGTCGGCCAAAGAAAAACAATGATATTTGCGAGAAAAACTGCATACACTCCAATATCTCCTACAATATTATGAAACTAGAACACAATAAAAAGTATTAAAAAATACTGAAATAGTGCCATGACTTTATGAAGAAAGTTTCGCAAAATGGCATGTCGAGTTAAGTCAGATTTATGGTATAACCATAATGGATAGTATATACGAAGAGCTTGCATTCGGATGTCAGTGGTTTTCTTATTTATTTCACCGAGTGGACTCGAGTTTTTCTATGTATATAACATTGCAAAGTTAAATACTTCAACGTTTGTTGATGTTAAGGAGTGCTGAAATGTGATACATACGCACAAGATATTTTCTTCTGGAATTAAAGTTCTTAAGTTTTTTAATAAGGAGATTTAGACACAAAACATTTTTACGATGAATGATTAATGCTTGAAATTGAGAAACTATCTTTAGACCCTTCGACAAAGAATACGGTGAGCACTTACCTTCGGACGAATGCACCAATGTAACGAAGATCCATACGGTCCATGGGACGAAGACAGCAGTAATTATTGTCATATTTATTAGTTTCATAAATTTTTCTTTAACTCTCGTTTAATTTTCGTCACGTACACGCACTGGTACAAAACCTACGCGAGCCGGAGTCTAGATGCAGACTGACTTGTCCTACGGAGTCCAGCAGGAGCAACACGACACGCATGCGTCCTGGCTTCCACGTGCCTGTCTCTTTCGTATCTTTACTAGTCACAGGGACAATTGTGAGTTCCCGGACATCCTCATTCTATCTCATTGCATAGGAGGATTGAAGATACTTTTGAACATGTTATGTGAATGTGTTATATAATATTATCTCGTTTATCGTCTCTCGTATTATATGTCATCCTCTCGTAATGTCAAATTTAGAAATTGTACGCGGTTTTATACAAGATACTTAACATATTTTATGCGATTCATTTATCCATCATTGTTTCGGGCTTTCTACAATGCATGAATTTGTGTCACGCGAGTTCAAATTATAAAATGCAGAAATATTTCACATTCAAATCGATGATAAAAATTGGATATAGTGGAAGAAACATCTCTGCAAGAAATATCTCTAACAATTGCTGAAACTTATATGCACAAGTTTTCCACTTAGTTATTCTTTTTGTATTTTTACTAATCGCAGAAAGACAATTGTAATTTGCCGGATATCTTTGTTCTATCTCATTGAGCAGGAAATGCAAAGATACCTTTAATACCAAACGGATGAGACTATTCCTTGAGACTATTTCTTTTATAGTTTCTATTATATGTAGGTCTTATTTTCAAGATCGGTTTACGCTTTGTAAAAAGTAAAGAAAGAAACTTATAATTGAATTGAAAGAGAAAACAAAAATTTGGATTAAAAAAAAGTTACTATAATGTGTACAAATGTACATGTTTTTTAATTGATAAATTTACCATAAACTATTAGATTTTAAAAAGTAAAAGATATGGATAGTATCTTAACATTATGGAGAACTTAGTAAATTAGATGAAAAATTTGTGAAGGAAAAATCTGTCGAATGTAAGGGAATGTGAGAGAGATGTCTTGCAATCTTGCATGGCAATAAACTGAAATTTGTTGGGTGAAATAAAGTAATTATTTGTTCATTTCAAAACATATTTGTCTATAAGTTTGATTATACACATACATATATTTGCAAAACGATGCATGATAAATGTTGCAAATATTGCAAATCAAAGAATAAACTTATACTAACAATAAGTACATACATTAATGAGTAATATTTCTTTTTAAAAGATCAAAGAATTTCTTAGAAAGTCTGGAGACAAGAAAATTTTTTATATATTTTCTTTAAGGCTATGGTATGTTTTTGCTTTTATATACTTTTTCTAATCATTGCCTTCATATTCTAAAAAGAAGTATATATCTTACACAAAAATTTATTTTATTTTATTTAATAAGAAACAGAATATATTAATTAATAACTTTTTATTGTTTATGTTATTTATTTGTTTATACAATTGTTTATACAATTGTTGTAATTGTATTATTTACATCTGTTGCTTTTTTATCTGTCCTTTTAATAAATAGAACATAAAGAATAAATGTAAAAATATTTCAGATTATTTATTTATTTAGACTTGGTAAAAACAAATTTAATAATAGAAATTTTTAAATGTAATAATCAAATTTAATGGAATTTTTTATTGTATATTATGTACATGTGTGTATCGTTAGTCGAATCTGTGTTGCAAAGGACAAAATAAAAATTAAATTTCTACTTTTCAAAATTCCGTTGCTCTTGTTCTGTAAAAAAAATGCATTAGGCACCGCTCATTGTTTCTGAAATTAATACCGGAAACCGCATTCTGCCTTTATAAACAGCGACACGGCGCATACACGCTTTGATAACGCTTAGTACGCAAGGGAATAGGGAAACGGAATGGAAATAATTCGCCAGGCTGTTGAGGAAGGCTCGGATTAGTGTAAGCCGTTAGAAGTACGTCCTCGCACTCTCGAGCATACATGCAGCAACATTTCTTCTCTAAGAGTATTGAGGATAAACAAGAAGGCAGAAGCAAGAACGGTAGGGATGATCGAGAAGAAAGAGAAGGCGGGCAAAGGCAAAAGGAGAGAGATAAAAGGAAGGATGCGAGAACGATGCCGAAAGTGAGCAAACATATTCCACCAAACGGGCATCGTTAGCGCAAGATTCAATGTTCGACTTTTCGCGTTTGATATGAATTTTCCTTCTTTGCTGGAATGGCATTAGCGCGTCGTTTTTCGTTCAGCGGATGTCCGACTGTGAGTAGGTAGTACGACGGTAGCCAACGAGGCGGAGTCGCGTTCGAAACGGGTAAGTCAAACGAGAAAACTTCGCGGATTAAGCGCAATCAAGTACCGATAATTCCCTTGTGAATCGTGTCTCCCGTTCCTTCTCTCTCTCTCTCCCTCTTTTTTCTCTTGTTTTCTCTATCCAGTCGCAGAATAGAAGGGGGACGGATGGGTTAGAGAGGACCTTCGCGTGTCCCAGCTCGAAGGAAAACCGAATTGTTCGGATTGGATGCCTCCGTGTTCACGGCAATGCTATCTCTTACCCCAAAATCGACCCCTGCGAAAGCCCCCGCGGGCGTTATCTACCGAATTAATCGGGAAGTTTCTCGCCTTTAACTATATAACATTAATTTTAATATCAATTCGACAACTCGTGGTTTATTCTCTTAATGGTATTCGCGGTTCTCGAGTGCTCGCCGATGCGAATTAAGGCAGCACGACGTCTCGCATAAGTCAGGGAATTCAGGCTAAAAATCATCATTTGCTCAATATCTGAGAATCTTTTATGATTTAAAAAGCAAAAAAGAAAGTAATTTGTTAAAATAAAAAATTGCATAAGTTTTTGTATTCGATTATCATAATTCTTTTTACATTTACTCTAATTATATTATACTTTAAAAAAGTAATTTCACGTAATATCTGATTACTAAATCAGTCTATTATCAAAATTTTTTTATATAATTAGTATGATTATAACTTTCATATTTTTCAGAACTTGTTACAAGTTCTGAAAAAAATGCAATAATATTTGTATTTATTGCTTGAAGTTCCAAATATTCAAAAAAATATGCTAATTAAGAATTTACAGAAGAGATTAGAGAAAGTAAGAGTGAGAGTGAAAGAGAGAGAGAAGGGGGAAAGAAAAAGAAAGAGAGAGAAGATGTTAGATACGCGACTAAATATACATATACATACCATCTAATGTAAGTGAACTCACCGAGTATTATAGTAACGTTAGCTCAACACGTTGCGCAACCACCATCAATCGTCATTATTTTCCAGATATAGCATTTATGGTTGAAAATCCTGAAAAATAACGTCCGTGTCATTTTAAATACACACCATGTAGCCTATATTTCGCTCTCAATGTATTGATGTCAGTAAAATCGATCGCAATGCAAAACCGGCCTTACCAAATAAACACTTTAACTTATAAATTATAAAGTTCAGAATTCTTTTCTTTGCCGGTGATAAAATACAAAAAGGAAGGCAGTAACTGACGACAAGCCGGCACATACGATGTAAAGATAAAAGTTTAATAAATCGACGTTTCGACCACAAATTGGGTCCTTTTCAAGTACATCTACAATTATAATATAAAGGTGTAAAACAGAGATACAAAAATCTATACAATCTATACCCAAGTCAATTTGTCAACTATCTTATTAAACAAAGACTCAAAGCGATACATCATACACATAATAATACCCATATTTGCGTTCCTTTCGATGCAAGAGATAGCATCGTAATTCCTTTCTCTAAAGAGGTAGCAAACAGCATCGAACGGGTTCTACGAAACTCCAATATTAAAGTTCTCTATTCCGTCTTCAACAGATTAGAGATTATCATTAGGAAGGGTAAAGACACTCTTAGCATGTTTAAACAAACTGAATTAGTATATGAAATAGACTGCTCTAACTGCAACGCGTGCTACATTGGGCAGACAAAACGACACCTTATAACTCGACTTAAGGAACATCGCGATAACATTAAAAAACAGGACGTTTACCTTTCCGTCGTCAGTAAACATAGACTCTCTCTTGACCATGACTTCGACTGGGACAACCCTAAGATTTTACACAAAGAGACTAACACAAAGAAAAGAGAGATAGCGGAGATGCTGTTTATTAAAAATAGTAATTCCGCTATTAACTCTCAAAAAGATACAGAAAATTTGACGGCAATTTATGATGGTCTTATCAACATGTTACATACTTCTTGACATAAATTACTCGACACTTTTTGACTCTTAATATTTTTGACTCGCCTCTCACACCTATACTTGTTAATTTGTTTTTCATTTTAATTCTCATCCTTTATTGCTGACGACTTCTCTTTACGTTTCATTTTTGTCTCAACCTTCACTTATTTACTTCCCACATTTTAGATCATTGACCCGTTATCCGTGTTCCTTGACATTATTATTTTTTGATATTTTATTTTACTTATTTATTATTAATTTTGTCCTTGCGCCACGTTATACATACCGAATTTCGCTTAGTCCGTTTCACGCAGTCACTAAAGACACTCGTTTCTTACTTTTATTAAAACCTTATGTGACAAATGTTATCTATATCATAATACATGTAATCTGGACTCATTCCACGTTATATTTTGTAAGTCTAAATCTAATTAATATCGCACCTGTAATTTTTGTATCTCTGTTTTACACCTTTATATTATAATTGTAGATGTACTTGAAAAGGACCCAATTTGTGGTCGAAACGTCGATTTATTAAACTTTTATCTTTACATCGTATGTGCCGGCTTGTCGTCAGTTACTGCCTTCCTTTTTTTTTTATAAATTATAATTTATATATCTGCACATAGTAAACAATTAGAATTTAATATTATGAATGTACACATAACGTATTTTAAAGAATATTTAAGAATGTTTAAAGAATGTTTGCATAGATAATTTTGGTTAATTAAATTAATTTATACAATTGTGCATATGGATGATATCTCACTGCTTTATGTAAATGCAATGTCTAATATATATGTATGTATATATACGTATATATACAGAGTGACGTCGAACGTTCCAGCGACTTTGTAATCTGATAAAAAATTTAATTTCTGAACAAAAAATTGTAAGTTGAATAAATTTTTTTTTTTTAAATTAGCTGCCAAAAAAATCTGAAATCACTTTCTTTTAATATATTTTTGTAAATATCTGGAAAAGTATGCATTTTTTAACAAAAAGTAGAGAATTAAATTACTTTCAAATAAAGCTAAAATATTTTTATCATAAGTCTTATAACTCAGTTTTATTATAAGTCTTAAGACTCAGTTTTTTTAAATGTATAAAAAAATATTTTCTTGCCTATTGACGGTAAAGCTTTTGAAAAATTCTTTATTTATGCTATTAGGGCTTTAGCTAATAATGTTTTTTCTGTCGGTTGATTATTTAGCTAAAAAATTTTATTTTTCTGCAAACAAATCTTACCATAGAAAGATGAGAGAAAAATAAAAGATTAAAAAATGGAAGGTCTCTCTCTCATGGGAGGTTACTCTTCGATCTATATCTATAGTCTACAAATTTTTAAGAAACAAAGATTTTTATTTTTTTATTAATTTTTTAAAAAGAAATTTATTATAATACTTAATAAGATTTGGACTCTCTCTCTCTCTCTGCTAATTGTATAAAATATTAAACTAGAATATAATCCGTCTTATTCAGTTCAACTAGGATCTTGTATAACCTATTAATATTATGTGTGAATGTTATACACTTTTCTCAATTAATAGACTGCGCAACTTGGTTTGTCGGTCTTAAATCGGATTAATCGATTTAAAATATATGGATTTAAATATTTTACTTCTCAGGCATGGATTTAAATATTTTACTTCTCAGGCAAAAGTGGCTGTGTTTTAAGTGTGTTAAGTGTGACCGACAAACCAAGTCGGCGCGCAGTCTATTAATTGAGAAAAGTGTATAACATTCACACATAATATTAATAGGTATAATATACCAAGATCTTAGCTGGACTGAATAAGGATTATATTCTAGTTTGATATTTAAAATTTATTATGTTTTTTATTCTCACCTCCCATTTTTTCTTTTATCCTCTACAAGTAAGATTTGTTTAAATGATGCAGAAAAAATTTTTTTTTTAGTAGAACAACCAATAGGCAAGATAAATAATTAAAATTAGTTAAGGCCATATAACATAAATAAAGAACTATGAGAATAAATCTTCTCTTCGCCCGTAATTAACGATCCAATGAAAAGGCATTAATTGACAGCAAACTGGCCATGTGATAACTTTACACACATATTAAAACCCGGATTTCAATAAATAAAGAATATTTTCCAAAAACTCTACTCCTCAATATCCAAAAAAACACTTTTGTATATTTAAAACTAGTTATTTCAAAACCTATTTATGAATAAAACTATATTTGTTTATAAATAAAAATATTTTAGCCTTATTTCAAAAGACAATTTAATTCTCTAGATAAGATAAGATTATATATGTATATTTCATATACATAATCGTATTTTTATGAATAGGAGAATTTTATTGTATTATTATACAAATGTAAAATATGCAAAAATCATTTAAAAAATCATGCGTTATATTGACACATACTAAACATTTTTAGTATTCAGTAAATGCATTTAGATATCGTATATATAAACGTTGAAATGCATAGTATTCATATAATAATTCATCAATTTATTTTTAGATTAGTTTTATATCCATATTATGATTTATTATTTTTTTGCAAAATCTTTTATTTTACATTATTAAAATATAATCTTACTCAGTCATATGTAATATTCACATTGGGAATATATTATAACATAAAGATATTATAATCTAAATGTAGAAATACAATGTTTTGTAGTATTAAGTAATTAAAGGAATAAGATATAGATTGCAAGAAATATCACTAACTGAAAGAATATGAATAATCAATAGAAACTAATGCATCTCTTCTATTTTCAGTACCTACTGTAATAATAAGCAGATTTTACCGTTTGACGAAACCTGTAAACTATACTATAATGAGACTAATAATTCGCGCGCGGAAGCTTCTCACGGGCGCGCGTTCTATGCAATTCACTATCCCGAGTACAAATGGCTCGTAACACTCGTGCCGTTAATGTTAATATACAACATAGTCGCACACATGGAGCATCAGATTTCTAATTCTAATAAATCCTGGGCAGGGCGTGCCTACTTAGATTGCGCCCGTGAAATACCGGCAAATGGATCTTGTAATTCTTAAATGAACAACCTGTACGTGAACACGGGCAAAAGTTAGCCGCAAACTTCTACTCGTTTGGCGTAACCACTGTGAGTGGATGTTCTAAAGTAGGGCAATATTTATAATATAGAATCGAGTGTCATGAGAGAGAGAGAAAGAATAATTATCGATTAAAACGATGTAAAACAAATAATAAATTATTAAATAACATGATTTATTTAAGAGATAATTTAAATAAAATATAACGCAACAAATCTACCGAGAATATTTCTGACTCTGATCTTTTTTATCTTTTAATACTTGATAAATGTTGCTAACATCCTGTATAAAAATAAATTTTACATTTTAAAAACAAATCTGTTTCTAATATACTGGCAATGAGTTTTAATATTTGAGGGGATTTAATATCAAATATTCGACTTAGTTTATACACAATAAAATAAATTCAATTTCATGTTTATTATTTCATAAAAAATGTAAATGTAGAAATCATGTTACAGAAACATTTCTCCGTTAGGCCTTACATAATCTTATAAACACGTGTCATTGTTTGTGCACGAAATAGTGCATCATAGTTGTAAGCAATATATCGAGAAGCTGTAGTACGGTAGTCGCGTAGACGTAGATTCGAGACAGCAATAAAACTGTATCAAGGTAGAAGACACGAACCGCTTCGGTACGATTCTGTTGCACGAACTGACGGCTGACGGTTCCGAAAGGACGACGTTATCTCACGAATTCCTGCGTCCCGTAATCTGGCATTTATGCACGTGCACGATGCATATAGTTCGCCAGGTCTTCAAATGCCAAGTACGAATTCTCGAATTTCCATTGCTTACACGTGCGAACATAGAAGTCTTTCTACGTCATGTCAGCTTGCGTTTCCGCTAGCATCTTTTATTCTTCTCAAATTTAATTACTGATAATCCAAACTTGATAAAAAGGATTTATATCAAATTGATCAAAAAATTTGAATTTAGTATTATAAAAATTTACTTATAATATTTAATAATCGGATTAATAAATTTAAAAAACATCAAAAACGCTATGTATATGATCTTTTTAATAAACTTCATATTAGAGACGTTTTATCTCTTGATAAACAATAAATAAATAAATTTAATTTGGTGCTTGGTAACTATGCAACGCGAATTCTACATTACTTATTGCTTTTAATTTATGCTTAGTAACTGTTTCATAGCTTTATAGAGTATATTATATTACTTTTTTTATTGCTTTCAAGTATGACGAATAATGAATGAATTTAAGATAATACGTTCCACATAATATTTTAAGAGCGTCGGATTAAAGGACCGAAAGTTCCTGCAGTTTGAAATCGAAACGTCTGAGACATTTCATGGCAATTCCGCGCGCTGTCGTATTTCCATGAAGCGTGTCACTTAACGGTGAGAGCGCCTTAAAGTTTTAAGACGGTAACAAGTCGACGGAGGAAATTAAAGCACTTTTCAGAGAGTCTACCACACGGTCTGCGTAGAAGTAGTTAACGAAACAAGTGGTTAATGAATTATTGAAAGAGCTGTCTGCGTGAGCTTCTTAGTTCTTTTCACTAAAAATCTCTCTTTCCCTTTCTCTTTTATTTTCTCTCTTTCTCCTTCTTTCCCTTTGCGAGATCGTATAATTTTATATCTCAAGGAAAGGAATCTCATTTTATATTTGTCATAACCATAAGATACTTTCACAAAATACTATGTAGCATTTTTGAATTTATATAATATAGATAGAAGATATAACATATAATAACATATTGATTTATCTAAATATTCTTTATACATTTTAAAATGCAACACCGTTTCTGTTTCTAAATTTAAATTACATATTTGTTACACATCAAACCAAAATATGCTGAATTAATATTTATTAGTTAGGTAAATAAATATAATAAGTAACATAAGTAAATAAATCTCTAAATAATGATACAAATAAAACCAGTAAATAATTTCTTGTGATTAAAATCACCCAAAAACAAATTAATTACTGCTAAATAATTAATAATATGGTAAAATAATACTATAACATAGCAGAACGATAAAAATTGTATGTACATATATTAATAAAGACAATTTTTACTACAATATAATATTATATTATATTATATTATAATACATTATATTACTTAATATTATATTATATTATATTATTTTTATACCGTCACACACATTCATATTTTATTTTATTATTTATTATTTCATTATTTCGTATTATCTTTCTTAGCATTTTTCTTACTGATAAAAAAAATATTAATTTATTATATACCAAGATATATTTTCTTAATCAATAAATTTAAGTAAAATAAAACCATCAAAATTAGAAAATAGAAATTGTATTGTCTTTAATCTTAGTAAATCAGTTCCATAAAATAATCAACGAAACGGCATTACGTAAATTCTTACAATTAATGTATCATTCCAAATTTAAATCTCTGTTGTATACCTCAAATTATAACAAATAATTAGTTTCAATCACACAGTACATCACTTAGAATTTATCAAAATACACAGCGTATATTAAAAAAAAATATAATGTAAAAATTTTCTTTGGCTACACGGCATTGGTACATAAAGTCTTTAATTAGAAAATTTCAATTGCATCTATACAAACAATGCGTGTCCTTTCACGTTACATGCTTCTATCAGTCAGCCGAATCAATACTTCGAAAATATAAATTTAATATAACACGAATTTCTGTCAAAAAACACGAGATTGTACTCCAAAAAATGCAGCTACGCGACACAGCATGCCGCGAACGTGCGAAAGCGTGCTTTAGTTCCATGCTAGCCACGCGAAACGCACGCCTTGTTCGGTGTTTGATTAAATCGGTTGCCATTGTAAACAAGAGTCCGGAAACCGCCGTTAAACATTCACACGCAAAATTCAGATGCACAAAAATTACGATACGAGGCGTGCCTCCTCGTCCCTCATATACGTGCGTGTGC
Organism: Crematogaster levior; assembly: GCA_901521435.1. Lineage (NCBI taxonomy): Eukaryota > Metazoa > Arthropoda > Insecta > Hymenoptera > Formicidae > Crematogaster > Crematogaster levior. Next base: position 654,008 of record CABEGB010001302.1, read on the forward strand.
CCTATTTCTATCGGTGATATATCGATGCACTTCACAACCGCGACGAAAAAAAATATCCGAACGATTCGTAAATAGAGAGCTCCGGATTCATTTGATCAACCGGTGACAATTCCGCGGAAAGCGCACACATAAATATATAAATCGTTTCTCTTCAGGTACGCGCGCGTGCATACACACAATCAATCACCGCTGCATGCACTTGAATGACTCGTTGCTACTTGTCAAACACAGGATTTGCGCAAATTAAACTTTGTGTAGATGAAATATGTCTCATACGCTTGGATGAGATACATATGTACATTGTGCACGCGCCGTGAGTCTTGTGTCTCTCACTCGTTTCTTGTGTCAATCCATATTTCATTGCTAATCACTATTTGCCCGTTTTATTTAACATGTTTAACAAACTTGTAAGAGTCAATCAAAGAAGCATTAGCAAATCGACGTTGTAAATTTTATTGTCTAATTTTAATTCCGATTATTTCATAATCCAATTTGTCATGTAAGACAGGAATATTCAGGACAATTTACAAAGAAAGCACGTCATATCTTGTAATGCGATCCAATGATAACATAAATATCAGTCTTTCAAAAAGGAAACAGCTCGTCGCGCAGCCACAACGTGCGGAGGCAAGTAACACAAAAGGGTGGTCGTGCAAATCCAGGAAGCTGCCGGAACAAATGCGGCATACACACATTCTTTCCCTCGTTCGCCATCCCTTTCCGAAGCATTACCGCCTGGTCTCTACACAGAGACCAGGCAGCTAGTGGATCCTCGACAGTATTTCAGTGAAGTATCTAAGAAGTGAAATGAAATGTAGAGGGCCGGAGGCGTGACTCGAACTCGTATGAGTCGCGCCAGATGTTACAATATTTACTGCGAGAAAGTCCCCCCTAACCACCCTCCACACACGTCTCTCTTACATCCTCGGATATTCGCGATATGCTGCTTAATAATATTAATGTTCCGGCATAATGAATGAGGAAGCACGAGAAGCTCATTTTCTCCACTTGACTTTCTGTCAAACTAGATCTCGATAAACCACTTGGAGTCGCGAGTTTGATACTTCCAGATGTGTCTATCTTGGAAGGTTTTATCTCTGTCTGAGAGACATAATCGTAACAACATAATAGCTTGATCAGATTCAACGAGATAATTTCTTTTATTGCCTCATTGCATAATAAGCAAAATATTCTATAAACTATTTGTCTTTTTTTTCAAACTATTTACGCGGCACGTGGTTTATCATAAGTTTATCATAATTTTAGCTTGCTTATTTTTTTCAATAAGTTTGCCTTACGATTTTCTTTCTCTCTTAACTTTACTTAGCATCGCCAAGACTCGTCAAGTCTCTGTAAACGTGTCGCGTAAACCTAGCTTAACAAAGAAGAGATATTATATTTTAGACTTAAATAAAAACGTTTTTATTCTAAATTATATTATACTAAATTATATTATATTATAAAATTCAAAATCAGAATAATTGTGGATTCAGTTCCAAAGACATCAAGTATATTTTACAATTTGCTTAAATCCAAGCAAAAATAATTGAATGGAACTGGAGATTTAATTGAATAATATCATTAAGTAACTAACATTTAATGATAAAAAAACTATGTTAGAACAAGATGTTTTAGAAATATAATATGTTACATTAAACTAAAGTTTGTTTAGGAAAAGTCCCCAATTCACTAAAGAATCTGTTGGCGAGAGAAAATGCACAACTTCTATTGCACCATTACAGAACAGTGAAATCTGTGAACTTATTGCATATAGCTAAAGTACGAAAGTTCAGAAGGGTTTTGTGAAAAATGTGGAAAATTTATACATCTAGATACTGTAATAATCATCAAAATTTATTTGCATAAACACAGTTATATCTTCTGATTAAACGCTTAAGAAATAAATTGAATGCTGTCTATATTGCATAATCTATTATACAGTATACATCAATCTTTGCAATACAACGATGTTTTTCGATTTAACCTTTATTTAGATTTCTTCAGATAAATAAATTTGGATAAAATGAAACATTAGCCGTCATAAATATTGCGTTAATTCCACCTAAAATTTCGTTACTTTTGTAATTTGTAACGCTGCTGCAAGAAAATCATCCCTTGTGACATTGTGTATTCCCACAGTTATATGTTACATTTGAAACATATCCAATCGAAAATATCTGAAATAACATTCATCCTTCAGAATGCGTTGTACTCTGTTCCGCGAACATTCAATCTGAAAATTGTATACAACGATCGGCGTGCAATCGGCGAAAAAGCTGGCACAAAATAGTTTCCCATCTTCTCGGCTGGTAGCGTTGATCGAACCGTTGCGTCAAGTGAAACTAGGTTAATTGACTACACCGGAAGAGAGTATATTCCCGAAGGATACCAGCAAGCCTCTGCTATCCCCTCATCTTGTACCCTATTGGTTCGACTTCGTATATCGTCTCCGGATAACGCGACGCCGCATTAATGTGTAATTGGTGGCGAGCCGGGAAGGTGACATGATACCATGCCGCCAAGAGGGACTAGAGTCGTGTGATGTAGTGGTGGCAAAGCCTGCCGGCGGCATAGACATTTTACTCGCGGAAGACGCATGGTCCCTGCTAATATGACGTTTGAAATATGGCGCAACTCACGGCTAAAGATACGGGCGGCGGAAGGGATGACGGAAAGGGAAAGAGCGGATAACGTATGCGAGAGAGGCGCAGCCGGTTAACGAAAGCTGTGAAACGATTGAACGAAAGGGAATATTCGAAGGGATATCAAATAAAACATCGGTTATATTCTGATTATGGTGACTTTTTGTTGCTTCCGTGGAACGAACAATAATCAGATGCAAAAATAAAGTAAAACACGGCGAACAGCACGTGCATTTTTTTACATTTATAACTCATCGACACATCTCTTTAACGTCACGATACGCGATAATAATTGATGCAAATTAATGTTTATGGTCTGTGGTTAAATCACGTGAGAAGAAATTAACATCATATTTCCAAAATTGCAAACTAAACGATTTCGTGGAATCCACATTTATACTACAAAAAATTGATGCTTTTAAAACTATTATTTAAAAAAAAATCACAAATAATTTTTTTTTAAAGAACAAGTAAATACTGTATAAAAATTTAAGTTGTATACATGTTACATATAGTTATTAAGACAGGTAGTGTCTCGTGTCACATTCACGTTCAGCGATGTTGTGTGGAACAGTAACTATTTACGAATTAGTTCTATTTACGAATCGCTGAGATAAACGGAGTTCACATTTTCATATTTTAGCAATAATTGAAATATTGTAATTAATCTTAATATAGTTAAATTTTAAATTAAATAACAAAAATACTTTTATTTTAGTTTTTACTCTGTATTCTAGAGCACAGATATCGTGACGCGAAATTCAAATATATAAATTTTTAAGTAAGAAACGTTCATGTCGTCATCAGGCAATGACATGACATCACAGTGTGACTTTTCTATTTACACTAGTAACATTTTCTAATAAGCCAAGCATGATTACATTATACCTTTTTAATAAAGAGCGCCAAATATACATGTCTCCCGTTATATAAAAGATTTGATATTAAAAATTAGTGCCAGTTTATAGTTATCAATAAAATCAAATTATTATTTATTATTTTACTTGTGTCTACATATTATTAAAAACATAATGTGTCAAGTATTGTATAATAGTAGTATAAGTATAATAGTAAATAATAATAATAATAATAATGAACATAATTAGTACAATAATAATAATAATTTATTATATTTCTAGAGATATTTTTATTAAAAACATCTCTTAGATATGTATGTTATTTGAGTTATTATTCCTTACCTTTTTAACTCATAAGCTTTTAATTTTAAAAATATTTTCAGTATTACAGGGTACTGATTGCTCTATTCTGCAACAAATTTCGAATGCAATTTTTAAATTATAAAAAAAGCGATCTTAAAACTAAATTGACGTACAAAAACTTGGCATACCTGGGTCACATTAAAATTACTTTGATCAATTATCGAACAAAATTATTATAGGCACAGCTTATTAAATTAAATTAAAATAAAATTAAATGTTTAAATTAAATTATTATTAAATAAAAATTTTGATTAAATTATAATATTTATGTAGAAATGTTGTGTAGAAAAATTAATGGAGAGGGTCCTTTATTTCCTACATATATATATATATATATATATAACCATGTATAGATATATATATTTATATCCATTTATTTATTATAAAAATTATTTATTATAAAAATTATTGATTATTCTGTGTGTGTGACTCGGCGCCAAGTTTTGTACATCAGTTTTATATAAGATCTCTTTATTTAATTTAAAATTTGCATCGGAATTCGTTGCAGAACAACATAATCGGTATCGTGTAATACTGAAAGTATTTTAAAAATTAAGAGCTTGTCAGTTATAGAGAAAAAAATAATAATATAATATAATAAATCATTATTATTAATATTATATAAATTTACACATTATGGTTTTTTAATAATAAACAAACACAAATAAAATAATTATATTTGATTTTACTGACAACTATAAATTGACACTAATTTTGAATAAATCTTTTGTGTAACGAGGAGTTGTTTTTTACCTTCGTTAAATTATAAACGGTATTTTTTACAACGAAATATCTTTATAAAATAATCTTGCTTCATCAATTGTTATGACATAATGTATACGATGTTGCTTATTTAAAACAAGAAAATCAAGTTTAATGACAAATTATATACATCAACAGAAGCTTTTTAAATTGTAGATGTAACGGAATGAAGGAGTCAAGAAGTTGATGTTTACCTTTTACTTCGTGGTTCCAAGATTACGGTCAAAGTTATATAGACGTAACCTCTTCAACGAAAGAGATTGTATCAATTTCTCTTTCGAAGAAAATACAATAAAATGCGTAAACGTTAATAGTATAACAGTAAAACGTATAATAGTAAAACAGTTTGCCAGATTTGCAACACCAAATGGTAGTTACACTCTAAATTAACACGTTTCTAACGTGATTAATTTATTATCTTTCAAAATATTGCTGATAAATCATTGTTAAAAACATATTAATTAATCATTTTTATTTATTATTTTTCAGGTAATGTCAAATATCGTAACATTGCATACATTTTCTTCTCAATTTATCCTAATTGATGGATTTTAATTAATATCTCATTCATCATGTTTACGTAGAAATAGAAAATCATTTTTTCAAATTTATGTGATAAAACAATTAAAAATACAAAATTGTCAGAATTAACTATTTTATTACACGTATATTTTAAGTTTGCAAAGCAAAGCTCCATATTAAATTTCCTAATATAACGCAGTATGTTCAATCAAATTTCTAAATATAAATCCAAAAGTAAGTTTAAGTTTTAAGTTTTCGTGATAGAATTTATCATTTTCTTTGCTGACAGACATTGGATATAGCAAAAGAGTTTTCGTTCGAACTGATGCATTTCGAAGATAAGTCCGAAGAAACTTTCGCGCGCGAAACAGTCGTATCTTTTGCGATATCTGCATTTGGCAAGTGCTCTGATAAGTTACGCAGTCGATATATATGTATATTAATATTTATTTCATTATTCGTATAATATAATACAATTGTTCGTAATTTTTGCTTTCCCTTCCCTTTCCTCCTGACAACTGCGTTGCGTTTCTGCCTAATTATCTCCACGACCACTGGCAAACTGAGTGTTTCCGGTCGTATTAGTGCTAGCTGTTCGATCAATGCCAACGTCATCATCGTCGTGTGTGTGGCTATGTACGCACGAGTGCGAGACGGTGTGCGCAGAATGATGGCTAAATAATAGATCATTGCCCGTTACACGCTTGCTCAATGATCGAAATGTCGCGCGGATTGGCGATCCATTACCAAACCGCGAGCGACGAGCAGCGATGTCACCGGAATACGTCGGTCACCGATGAAAATGTTAGCAAGATGGAACGTGCGTTAAACAGCGTTCGTATGTGGGTAATACATAATCCAACGATCGTATTTGAGATAAAAGATATCTCGCAGAGAACACATTAAATTGTATGTATAAAATTTTTCAGAAAGACAAACAAAATCGAGGAATTTATTTAAAAGTATTAAGTAATTCTAATATGTGAAAACAAAAAAAGTGACACATAAACTTGCAGATTATACAATCTTTAAAAATTTTTAGGATCTTTAAAGAAACGTAATTCTTAACGGCAAAGAGGTGTAATTGCGCGACAGACACAAACACCGCGGATTAGATATTCATGTCTTTTTAAGAAATATGAATCTTTCATTGGTACGCGATGCCAAATTTTTCCCTGCAACGTTTTCGGAAACGGAGGGATCAAGTCGATCCGGATTACGGAACGCGGATCTTCAGGGGTTAGAGAGGGTCTGAGTCAAAGTAGACTCCGTTATAGTCGAGCGGTGCGCACTCCGCGCCGTGCCGATTTATTCGAAAATCCAAGAAAGTGGCACGTTTCACCCGTTGTAAGGCGCCTCGCCACCCTTTACGCCCCGCGGCGATGTCTCTCTCCCTCGCACCACCCCACGCCGTCGAACTTCCACGCGCGATCTCTCCTCTTCCCTCGGGCGTCTAACGCGTCCCACGACCTTCTTACCCTCCCCGTGAGGTTTAGGTATTCCCGTAGCAAGCTTCCGTAGCCTCCCGGAGCCAGTTTAGCGTCCTCTCTCGCGCCCCTATCTGATTTCAATGTGGTTCGGTTACGTGCCTCAAATCAAAAACACGAACGTTATTTCTGCACGTGGTCTCCACTTTTCTCGTTTTTCCGACTCTCCCCCTCCTCGAGTTTTTTCTCTCTTGTCGCCAACGTTTCTCCGTTTCCCACCACCAATCTTTCTGCCGTTTTATCCGCTATCCTACCGACATTTCTACTTTCCGTGTCCTCGTTGAGAGCGGTGTATCCACGCTCGAGTCCCACCTACATATGTACACGTGCGCGTTAGCTTATAAACTTTTATTTTCGGAAAACGAGGAGGGAGGGTAAGAGGAAAAGAAGAAAGACGAAGGAGAGGTTGAGGATGAGCGTAGGGGAGTGAGAAGAGAATAGTGCAGGGACGAAACGATTCGAGCGGGAAAGAGCGTATGTTCTGTCAAGCTGTCGCTGAGAGGGAGCTCGCCTGCCAACTTATGGGACACGTACAATGCGAGCCAAGAATATTGCAGCGTCTGTCGCCCTTCTACCCTTTCCCGTCGCCCTTTCACCGCTCCCTTCGTGTCCCATCCACCGCTGACGCTTTCGCGAAAATATACGTAAGACATACGAAGAAGTTACCCTCTAACTGAATATTGAAATGATTTAAGAAAAGAAGGCATGTGCGCGCGCACGTGACTTGGTCGATTATTCATATTGATACCAGGATATGTCAATACACGAATATATTTATTTAAAATAAAAAGACAATATAAGAAAAGATAAAAGAACAACGTAAAATTTTGAGAGAATAAAGTTTGAAAGAAAAGCAGTTGAAGGATTATTAAAAAACAAGAAGTACTAACAGAAAGTACTAATTGTAAGAAACAGAAGTATAATAATTTACTGGTTAATAAACATATTGATAGTATTATAATGTGAAAAATATAAAAATATAATTATATTACAATATAACATATACAATAAAAGCTACGATTAAAAACCTAAAAATTATTAAAATTTTACAATCCTTAATTATATTTATTTAGTATTTTTTACTGGTAATATTATAATGAGAAAGAAAATAAGAGAAAAAGAAAGAAGTGAGAAAGAAAGAATAAGCTAGGTCGCAATATTAGCGTTTTTGTAACTGATACAACTAACTACTTGACACACTGTTGCGATCTGGAAATCGCTTTGTTTTTGTAATTCTATAAATATTTATATTTTATACATGATATTTACACATGTCATTTTTGTAATAAACTTTTCATGTAAAAGCTTTAATATAATATAAATAATATAATTTTATTTAATATTTTCTTGAGTTGTTAGTTTTTATTAAACCGTAATATAAATATAGAAGTAAATTCAAAATTTTCAAAAGCAAAACTATTATTGTGTAAATGTTAAAAAATTAATGTGGAAATAAAAAATTTGTATTTCACAAATCTGGTTACATTGAACATTCTACACGATGATTAATATTTTTTTCTTTTTTGTTTTATTTTAAAATACAGAATGTTAACACTTACAATTCTCTCTACACTACTCTTATTAAATTTTGTGGTTGTGATGATTGTATTTTTATAGAATTACACATGCGCGCGCGAGTGTGTGTGTGTGTGTGTGTGTGAGTGTGTGTGTGTGTATGTGTATACTGACTGTATACAATATATTTCTCGTTACTAAAATAATTATTGCTAATATCATCTTTTTCCATTATATGTACAATATAATATGTACAATATAATTAAAATCGATTTATAGTAAATGATTATATTCTTCAGACGTAATTATATTCTTTATACATCAATTGAGTAATGTTGCATAATAATATTAAGGCCAATCAATTTATCGATTTACATGGTTGTCATAGAAACAGAATTCCGCTGTACTTGATCGAATTATCTACCTATCGCGAGACATCACTATATTGTAAATTACGGATTCTAATAAAACGCATCTAAAGGAAAATAAGGCAAATATGTCTAGTACGTCTTTTATTTGATAAAAATTTAGAATTAACCAATTTCTTTTAAAAAAAGTCTACATCATCAATAATCTTTTAGTTATTAATAATTAAAGATGTAGAGTAAACTAAAATTCTGAGTGACTAAATATTACAAGATTTTTTTATTTCCTAAATTATATCATATAGAAATCAATTTTTAATTAAATATTAAAATTTATTTACAAAAATTTAATTACACAGACAGATTCAGACTTTTTAATTTTAAACTGAAATTTTGATTTAAATACAAATTATAACATTAATAATATTAATTATACAAATTATAACAATTAATTCTTCAATTTACAAAATAAAATTCATTAACTATAAATTTTAACTCTTAGTTTCTAGACTGGGTTTGACCCGGCACCTTTTCTTCTCCTACCTTTAACTTTGTACTAAGAGGGGAGGGGACGTCCGGACTAGGGGGAGAAAAAACTTTGGCATACCCTCTACTACTCTGACGCCCAAGTCCAGCCCTAGCTGCTGAACAATATATATAAAAAAAAAGTTACGGGTCCCACGGACCCAGTCTAGCAAGAACGTTACGAAAAGTGTAGTATGCCGAAAAAAAAATTTTTTTTTTGCTTTATAATATGATTTTTCTTTGTATTTGTATACTACGTAAAATGAGCCTTTTTATTGTTTTTCATCAAGAAAAACGATCATCCGTTAATTATAAACAATTTATTTATTTATAAAAATGTTGTATTTTATAAATATTACATTTAATTATATAAAAAATAAAAAATTAGACCTAAATAATATTTTTTCTAAGTGAGAATGACCTAAATACGATAAAAAAAATTATCAAAAAAGACTAAATTTATTGATGTTCATTTTGCAAAAAAAAAATGTTTTTTTAAATAAACCACAAAACGACTTTTACAGCCTTAAAGTACAACTCAAGACCTTTCGTTGCTCACTAGTAAAGTTCTTTTATCTTGATTTGAAGTGGAGATATTTAATTTTGAAAAAAAGTGTTTTTTTTTTCAAAAAGTACTTTCATATTTTTCAAAATATCTAAAAAACTATTAAACTTGAAAAATTCTAAATTGCATATTCTTTTTCTTGAGATTCTGGCGTTGAGTTAAAAAAAAAATTTTTTTATTCTACGTTAATTTGACTCTGAGATACAAGCGTTTGAAAATCGCTCGGGTCCCACAGACCCAGTCTAGGAACAACGTAAAATTTCGATAGTCTAGGAACTGAGGGTTATTCTATATATAAATATAGATATATCTACAGATTTTCATGATTATATATTAAAATTCAATTATAAATTAAATAAAAAATGTGTATAAAGAAGAAGAAAAATATACAGCGTTTTTACAATTATCATCAATTTGATTGTTTCAATTATAAATACCCTATTTTTTACGAAAGAATTATCATGAACATTTTATCTTGAAAGTCGGAAATATTCGTCTGACTTTAGCCATATGCTGACTCACGTCTCCTTTCAGAGACGTCTTACAAATGCAAAGCTCGAATGCAAAGGCCGACGTGCCGATGCGTCACTCTCAATCCATACCTCAAATCTAGGTATATCCTCGCATCCACGATGCTTAAGACGCTGTAACGGTTTGCAAGGGAGAGGAAACCGCTCGCCCGCGACTGCGATCGTTTGTCACGACGGCCGTCGTCGAGCCACTTTTTACGTTCCAACGACGACTACGACGACGACAACGACGACGCGACGCAAGACTCGCGGGGATTTGGCTTAACGGCGGAAACTCAGTCGCCGATTCCTCGTTTTTGCGACAAGAAACTATCATAAGGTGTTTTCTGTGGTGTCGAGAAAGGAGATAGTATGAGGGAAATAAGGATATGATATAAAGATACGCATGTATATATGTGTGTGTGTGTGTGTGTGTGTGTGTATGTGTTTGTGTGTGCACGTGTGCAAGGTGGACGAATGGTCTTTCCCCTCAGCCTTCATTCTCTTCTTATCTGCTCGTATCTCTATCTCTTCAGCCATCATCCATTTTCGTACCTTATAAGCACCGACACGTACGGACATGACGAGATATCTCGCATTTTCGCGGACGGGAGTGCGATAACGCTCGACACAGCAGCAGAATTTAATTATCGTTGAACGTTCTTAGTGGCGCTCGCGCGTGTCAAGATTCTTTCGGATTGACAGATTTTAATAACCATTTTTAATGTTACTGGAGAAGAGGCAGAATAACTACTTCTACTCGGCGATAATAAATGCTTTACTTTTTGCATTTCTTGCTAACTTTATACAATGTTGTAATTTTCGATAACAAGAAAAAATTATGTAGTAAGATTTTTTGTGATTTTATTAGATTTATATATTGCAATAGTTTTTCATGTTATGCATAATTTTAAATGTACTAGATAAAAATATAAATTTTTAATTAATTTAATAATGCAAAATAGAAATTAAGAATACTCTTTCTTCTCTCTCTCCCTCCTTCTCTCTCTTTCTCTCTTCTGTATGAAGACATCGTGGTATTTAAATGACCACTATACATAACGTTGAAACTTAGCTCCATAGTCATATAAATGTTAATACAAATTGGATATGGATAAAATGACGTTAATAGATGCAAATTCGGTATCGAAGTCCTTAGACTGTCCCTTAAAGAACATACCTCGTTTTAGCTTAGTTCTTAACCCGGTCCTGGTAACCGAGTAACAAATCCCGTTCTGGAATACTGCAAAAGTTAGAAGTTCAAGGAATAAAGTTGGAATTATGGATATGGGACTATAGACATGAGAAAGTTAAAATTGTCCCCTGGGCAGACGCCTCTTTTCAGTCGATTGTTAGAGACTTTCGTTGAGAGTTTACATATCGGACAATACTTAAGAATTAAAAAAGTAGAGTAAAGTTGTATACACTATACGTTTCATGAAACAAAGTAACAAAATCGCATTACATTAAAAAAAAACTCAGCTCACTACAATATAGTTCGCATTTAAAAAATTGTGCACTACATAAAATAAACTAAATAATATAATAAATAATATAATAAATATAATGGTAAATTTATTATAAAAATTCATGATTAAAATAAAAAGTACAATTTTAATTTAAAGTAATCTTGTAACAAAATGTTTCCTTCTCTTTACTTCTAATTCGAGACTTATTCAAAAAGTATACCAGAAATAAATAACATCAGCTAAATGGTTCTCAAGATCATCAGCTTATGTCTTTGTAATATTAAGTTCGATAGTTATACTGTAAATCGTAAATAGTAGTTCGTTACAATCGCATCGCTCAGCGATTAACTGCTTCGGAGAAACGATTAGACGGACTTAAGCATTATAGTCCATGGTCTAAGGCACGTATTCAGGCCGCGATATTAGCGTTGTTAACCCTCTTATGGAGTTTACTTGGAATATACATTTAAGCCGTTCACATCCAAGAGACCTGGCGTTTCAGAGACACCATTTATCGTACATACGATGGCATGGCGTTGAATTTCCATTGTATTTATCTTCTGCAACCATGTCATTTTAAACACATTTGGAGAGATTATTTGAACCTCAATAACATCATTTTAATTTGAAATTATTATTAAATCGTCACGTATGAACATAAAGTAAAACATCTTTGTAAATAATTCAGAACCTCAAAACCCCATAATTATAATTATTATCATTTTTTTATTCACATGTTGACGCATGCAACATCAGAGTGCCACTATCGACCGCGAACAATAATAGGACAGAAAACGCTTTAAAGTACCATCTTCGTCGTTCTGACGGTTTCGCGAATCCGAATCCAATTGAGAGGACCCTCCATTTAGAAAAAAATTCACGCGTCTCTGCACATGACGTTCGCGTTCTGATTTTATCGGACGTTATCGCCGCTCGTGCGTGAAAGAAGAATCCGGCAGGTTTCGAGCCGGCGATTCCGCTCGCGTATCTCGGCGACGATTCCGGGATTCCACGGCGACGTTCGCTCTCCCAGTCGTCCTGACAGGCGTGATACACACGCACAAGAGCGAGAACGATGGAGACGCGAGACGAAAAGCTAGAAAGAGAGAGAGAGAGAGAGAGAAAAACGTAGAGAGAATTGGAGCCGGCACGACGTGTCGGCCGGGAAGGCGCGAGAAGCCGTGTAATTCCGTCGCTCGCGAAAACGGAAGAGCCGAGCGGAAGAACCGAGCCGTTTCTCCCTCGCCCTCCCGCGTTCCGTTCGCTTTTTCTTTCCTTCCTTCCTTCATCCCTCGTTCTTCCTCACCTGAAAGAAAGACGCCCAACCGTTCCTGGAGTTGACCTCGCGATACACGGTCTCGACGTTCGTCACACTCTTGGCCGTCTCCTCAGCGTTGATCATCCTGGCGTTGACTCGTCTGCCTCTTGAATCCCTCGACAGGACGCAGAAATAGAGACACGCGACGACGCACGCACGCACGCACGCACTCGCGAGGAGGCTGGGCCGCGCGCGTACTCTCTTCTTCCGACTCTTCGCTTTCCTGCCGCTCGGCTCCTCGTCACCGCCAGTCAACGTGCCATGTGTCGAGCCTCTCACGTCGGCGTGTAGCGGGCCTTCGCTGTCGAGCCACGGGAAAACACGGGGACGTCGCGCGATGCCAGCAACGATTCCGCAAGCAAACGACACACACCACACTTACGCACGTAACCTATGGTCCGCTGCGGCGCCAGGCGCGCATACCGCGCCAACTCGCGGCAGCGGCGCGAAACCGCTCTCGCGCTGCCAATTGAGTCGATCCCTAGCTTGGAAAGCGTCGCTATTGGACGATGATTTCGCTCCTCCGTGCCGCGCGAGCATTCAAGTTTTACTCGTTTCACACATCGCCTGTTAAAGTCAAATTCTGATTAATTTAATTTAAGTAATACCATATTATTTTATTAACGTGGATAAAATAATGTTTGTCCAACACGTGAAAGAAAGTAGGTAGCAAATAAAATAAAGATATATTGCTAAGTAGAAAATAAGAAAAGCAGAATTGACTGATTTAATAAAATTGAGTAATGTGATGTAGGAAAAGAAATTTATGAATTATTTGTAAAAAGTATGTATTTTATGCTGTAAATAAAATTAGAAAAAAGTAGTAATATGAAGATTTTGGATAGTAGTTTATAAATAAAACAACTCGATTCTTGGTTCTACAATCTTATACGTCAAAGTGAAAAGATGTTTACTTCAAAAAGTTGGAGAATGTTTTAAAAACAGAAAACAAGGTTGTTTAGCATACAGAATGTCCACTGGCTCTTAACTAGTTCCTTATGACAATGTATTATTATTCATTGAAATGTAGACTTATTAAAAAATTTGTAAATAAAATATCGTAACTTGTACTTGTACTTGATTCCATTAGATCCTTGATAAATCATAATACTATCAGGATTGGAAATCCAAAATCCAGAAATCATGATGTGATACGCAGAACAATTTGTTAATACATTATGTGAATATAATTTTAAATGTGGAACATTTTATTAAGAACAATATATTATTTCTGAAATACATGTTAAATAAATATATGATACAAAAAATATGTAAATTTAAGAGGTAGTTGTTTCCTGAGTTTCTCTATTAATTTGTTAAATCAATTTAATTAAAATATAATTTTATATACAAACTTCATAAGAGATATACTGTATATCTTAGAGTAGTATTTTACAGTATATCTTAGATCTTAGATAAAGAAAAAAATTATAATATACATCAAAATTTAATCGGATTCTCATTAAATTTTAATTTTCTTTCCGAATTTTTGAAGTATTCGCGTCTTCTTCGTTACTTAAGTCTTTATCATCTAGGCTTTTTCTTTTATTTGAAGCAGCTGATCCCTTTTGTAACCAAGAAGTCATAAAAGATGCTTGACCGATCTCCCTGGATAATAATAATAAATTATTTCACCTAATTTTGCTGTCATATAGAAGTATATATGAATTTGAGCATAATATGAATATGGCATATATAGTTTTACAAAGCAATAAACAATTTACTCTCAGGAGTTTCTACTTACTTTAGTTTTATCTTTTTTCTACAATCAACAGTTTTGTTGAGTCCATTATTGACAATCGTAGACACTGGATGCCAATTTAGAGCAGTTTCTTGTAATATCAAATCATTTAACGTTTTAACAGCTGCATCTGTCGATAAATCCTCACTCAACCAAATCTAGAAGAAAATTATATAAAACATTAATAATGAAATTATATATTTCTATAAATTATATATAATAATGTTATATTTACTTGACATTCTTCCTCATTGGTTAGACATACTGGCATGCGATGATGCAGCCAAGATAATGCCTTGTTGCTCTCTCTCGTAATAATGGTGCAGCTATGTATAACGTTCCCCTAAAATAGTATTACTCAATAACTAATCTGAAATATTTCTGATAAAATCGCTGTAAGACTTAGCTACCTCCTCAGTCTTATGTATTTCAAATAATCCAGCCAGTTTCAAGACATTGAAACCTTTCCATCCATCTATCTCGGAAAATTCATTAACCCATGTTGTAGGATCATCTGCTTTTACATCTTTGTCTTGATTCGCATATATGTAGTATGGTTGTTTCCGAAATTTATTATCTGTACTGAGTTTCCATTCAAAGAAGCCTTCACAGACCACAATACATCTTTGTTGCTTTTGCAGTGATAGAGAATATATTGTTGAAGTCTGCATGCCTTCCAAACGACTGTTGTGAGTGGATATCTTATTTGGACGTTTCTTATAATCCCCCTAAGAATTAATCAAGAAATCAAATATTTAAATATCAATTTAAATATCTTAGCACCATGTGATGTTTTATAAATATTTAATTTTATCATACTTGCGAACTTGCAAAAGATGAATGTCTATCATATATCATATCTATTAATTCTAATATTGCAACTTACCTTATACCAAGATGGGATCATACCCCATGTCATGGCGCAAAGAACTCTCTCCTCCTTTTCTCCTTTAAAATGTGAACCAGACACTATGCAGGGCAGAATGTCTCGTGGGCACATGTTATACGATGGAGAATATTTTAATTCAGTTTCAACCCATGTCAATTTACATTGTTTACCATTTGCATCTTTATATCCGCACGCATAACACAAGGTGTCTGCATCCAATGAGCTGCAAATTGCAAATGTTACGTATGTTTTGATATTTATATTAATCATAACATGTTAAGATATAAATCATAAACTTTCGAGATGGATAAATTACAGTGAATTTTATTAAAATTTTATTAAAATTTAATTTTATTAAACTAGAAATATAAAAAAGGTGGCTATAAGTTGCTGCAGCTTGTATAAATATATCGTTCTGTATGTACGTCTTAAGATAATTTAAAATATAAAACATTGTTAAAGGTAAACGAGAATATGTAAAATTGCTACAGTTTTGTCTGGTCTAATATAAACAAATTGAATAAAAATTAATATCGTGACTTCTTATATATCTTACTGTTGTAAAGTTATTTTGTGTGAAGTGTACTGTCAATGATAATATCAACATACATACTTAATATAAATATTTGTTTTAATATTTTTTTCTCATTGTTAACAATTAAATAATAATAAGGTATGTGTGTGTATGTGTATATATATTATACCCAAACTCGAATCAAAACATCCCTTTCTATTTTGCTACCTGGGAAGCATGTATCAAAGCACATATCAAAAAGGAAAAAAATTCAAGGAAAAATTGCAACAACTTATTGATTTGTTTATCGATTAAATATGTCATGCAACAATTAAGATAATTAATGACAACATGATAATAGAATTATTCACCAACAAATTCGACCACACATTTTCATCAATTATTTCGCATTTCACAATGCTGCCAATATTTGTTGACGAGAGAGAAGCCGAAAATCGACCCGAGAGTGAATATGAACATGTTGTGTCCACATTTAGAAAAATAAAACCCATTCACCAGCGCCTCTATGTACACAAAATGTGTATATTGAACTACGTACCCACATGTCCACGAACATTTTCAATGGATAACAACATCCGAGGTTTTCGGTTCTGTTTCTGCGCTTCGAAACAGTTTCCTATAAAAAATAAAAAATTAAAATGTCAGTTATAAACACTCTCGCTGTTATAGTCTCGAAATACGCTTTATAAAATTGTTTTTTATTTTTTAAATATATTTTTATAGTGTTTTTCATCTGTTTACAAAAAAAAGATTTACGCCAAACTTATTCTTCTTCTCTTCTGTTCTCTTGAACGTATTTTATGTAATCTCGCGTATAATCAACCGAATTAATCGATTATGCAAAACTTTGCACGGCACATTAATCAAGTACTTCATATGTTGTTTTCTTATGCCTGAAATATGATTAAACATTTTTACCTTTTTTTGACATATGCTGTTCTATTTTTGCTTATTTATCATTACGATAGCTAAATTTGGCTAATATCTAAGACATCAAGTAATGAAATGATCCACAGTCTCGTCTCTGCAAGAATAACGTCATTATAACAGTGTTAAAAATGGAATCGTGCAATAATCACTGATCAAAATGGGATTTTAACCACGACCGGTCGACTACGCTCTTATATCTTTCACCTAAGTGATTTCAATCGATACCGGTTTTATCCTCAGATATTCGCACTGGATCCATCTTCCCCTCCTCCCTAAAGAACCTACTAATATCAAGAAAGAATTGATATGCAAATCTTTATAAAGTTTTATTGATTTTAAATAAGAATCGATTGTATTTTATGGCTGTAAGAACACTAAAAATTTAATTCAAAAATTTAATTAAAAAATCTTAAATGTAAACTTTTTATTTATGATTTTAAAAGTCAATTTATCATGATACGAAACTTATAATATATTCAATTCTATTATATCTATAAATATAATATAAATATAATATAGATATAATAAATTATATCTATAAATAAAGTATAAATAAGAAATTTAATAATCACCACATATTTCATTTTCTTCTAATACCTCGCAAACATTTGAAATAAATTATGACAAACGTTACAAGATAATTTTCTCATAAAAAAAAAAAGAAATTTTACTTAACACGGATTTCCTGTCGACTCAATGAGAAGTTATGAAGTCCCCCATCGAATCAGACCCATTTGGAATGAGCCATGGAGTCTTCAACCCTCAATCATCTGCACGTGGGATAAAAGATGGGATTTCTCCTCCTATCCCTCCTCCCGTGTGCTCGTTCGACCGTGCTCTCTCCGTCTCTCAGTTTCCATCTCTGTCCTAGAAGGCTCGTTGAACCGGTGTTACTAATTTACTACGCTAATGAGTCGCGCGAGAAAGATCCTCGCTCTTGTCGGTGACCTCTCATCTTCACAGCGTTAGAAAAACTGCACAAGGTACTTTCCGACAAAGCTCATCGTGACACATTATTCATTCGGTGCAATAAGGAAAAAGAGAAAGGAAGAAAAATTATTTTATAGCAATTTTAAAGAAAATCGATTTGACATAATTCATTGGATTTATAGAATGTTAAATAAAGATAATTTTAAAGACTAAATATTTATACATTTGACACGTTTTTTTCTATTTAAACATTAAATTTTAATTTTTAATTAAAAATATTAGTATTTTAATTGTCTAAATATGAAATGTATATTAAAAGATTTTTTTTAAGTTGATTAAATCGAATACAAAAATTATAGATGATAATTAACATCGTCATTAATGTTGCTATCACAAAAAAAATTGAGATGGTTACAAGTGAAAAATCGAAGATAGCGAAGCAAAAGATATTTGGAAAGGGACAAGATAGAATGACGAAGCAGTGCTCAAGGTAGACAGGAATCAGTGGGTAGATCCCCTTCTTCTTGACCCTTTTTATTACTTTCCATAAGTTCTTTCATCAGACCTAAATCGTCCAATGACGTGAAAGTAACAGTGGTGCTCAACTCTAAAATTTTTATTAATATTCTATTGAAGCAATAAATAATAAATATATAACAAATTAACATATTTAAATGTATATTATGCTTTTTTATGCAAATTATAGATCTAAACTTTTAGAATTGTAGAACACTTTTGAAAATTATTAAATGTAAACTATAATTTAAATTACTAAAAACTCTGAACTTTTACGCAAGTTGTATTCTTAAAAATTGATTTAATTTCATTTATACATGTGTATTTTCGAAAATCTGCTGATACAAAAAAACTATAAATGTTACGTACTTAAGATTACTCTTAATTTAAAAAAAGATTATTAATATAAAAATATTATGCTATTTGTGTAATTTGGAAAGCACTCATAACTCTGAAAGTAAAAAGTATTGTATTTATCCAAATATTATTTATATTTATCCAAAACAAACGTTATTCGAAATAATAAATTTTCCTGTCTCTTTTTTTTATTTATACAATGTTTTACAAGATAAATGAATTCGAACAATTGTCGGTTTTGCTTTTTTACTCGTTTTCATAATGAGTATTTGTTCGAGAAAGGCAAACAGATCCGAAATGCCGGGTACCCTTGCCGGTCGAATGATCATCCTTGGCTAGAGATCAGATGGTCGTTCTCACCTGCCGGTAGGATTCCCCTGGTTTGAGGCGCTCTGACACACCTGGTGTTGCCGACTTCGACTTGGCCATTCTCTGGTGGGGACCCCACCGTGGGGTCTCTTCAGCCTCGCTTCGATGCATTATATACGTAGGCGGCAGTCATGGCAACGCTAGCAGACGCTGTTACACCTCAGTCACGTACATATTCTGCTGCAATAAAGGAGATTATTGAACCCTATATAGGAAAGGAGTAGGAAGATTTAATATGATGGGGAAAAGGTCTCTAATAAGATAAATAAAAACAATTTATACATTGTAACAAAATTTAAAATTTATTATTGCGCCTGCAGACGACTTACTTTATATGAATACCAACATTTGTTGCTAGGGTAAGGGAAACTGCAGAAAACCTTACCAATATTCTATAAAAATATTCTATAAAATTATACAAATACATAATACTTAACTCTATTATAAATCTGTAATAAATATAAACGGTATACATTATAAATCTATAATAAATGAAAACAATATACATTAGTAAGAAATGTTAAATAAGAAATAAATCATTTTTTTATAATAATAGCTTTAGCAGCAATAAGTACTAATATAAAAAAATTAAATTAATAATTTTAAATAATTGATAATTAAATTAATTGCAATTATAATGTTTAAAATTGCTAACGCAAATATATATATATATAATAAACAATATAATATATAAGCTGAAAAAATAAAATAACAGATTAATAGACAAGACATCAATTGCACATTGGATATACCTAAAACAAAAAATAAAATATTTATTTATATTTGTGCACTAAAGAAATGTATTTTTAAACCATAATAAAGAGAATATATTTAAATAACTTTTAAATAAAATATATATATATAATTAACACAAAACAAAATAATTATAAATAAATAAATTTTACTCTTCTTCATAAAGTAAATTATTACTAAAGTAATTATAATTAAAATAAATATTATTAAAATAAATTATTAAAGTGTATTAGTACAACAATATTAAAAATGCTGTAAAAGAATTTATTTTAAATATATATTAAATGTCTATAGAAGGTTAGTATCATAATAAAAAAAGGATCGATATTTAAAGATAATAATAAAAGAAATTGAAGAAAATTAGATATACAATTAAAATTAAAAATAAAATCTAAAAAAGATTTGATGTATAAATATGAAATATTAAATAGTAAATTTTAACTTGAAAAGAGAATTATAAAGTAAAAATTCTAAAATTTATTTATCTTCCATTTTATTACTAGTAGAACAATATAAATTTTGATTGTTATGCAACTCCAAATGTCTCGAATCCACTTGAAAATTATAGCATTTTACATTTTTTGCTTGAAAATTAGACCTTATTTTGCAAATCGCGCTTAAAGTTTCGGTACTCATTCGATTCCTTTTTTTATTTTTCACATCAGTGACAATAGAAAAGATTCGCTCGGCCTCAGCATTCGAATGTGGAAGTGACAATATTGCGTAAACTAATTTTTCTAAATTTGGAAAAAGAGGTTCGTTATCACAATTTTTAGTTTCGAAAATTTTATTCCACATGTCATCTATTTCTAAAACAGACATAATATTTTTTTCTTTTTCATTAAACATTGTTGGCAATATTCGCCACTCAAAAGATAAAGCCGTATTATCACAAATATTAAAATATGTAGCAACATCACTAAGATCTTTAATTATACTTCTACCTTCATAATATAAAGCTATTTTTGGATCTAAAAATTTTAAATTTTGGATAATTAAATCATTAAAAGGTAACCGTTTTATCATTTCTTCTACTGCCGTAACATAAAAATCTAGACATTTAACTTTTATTTGTTTTACAAAACTTTCAGATTGATCTTTTAAAAATAATTCGCAATCAGGACCAAGATATATTTCATTAAAAGGTAAAAAATTTTGTGGTTGAAGAATGTCTAATGAAATGTTATTTAATACACATGGTAATAAGAAATTTTGTCCCATCTGCTTTATCAGCTGCTCACTAGTCTCGGATAATTTATGAATTAAAGTTTTTCTTGACTGAAAAAGTGCATTAAAGTTATTAAAAAAATTTAAAGAGTATTTCAAAAATAATAAGTATGATTTAATTTCATTATCATTTAATGTATTAAAAATAAATTCAGATGCTATGGTTTTATTTTCTATAACTTCTAAAAAGAAATACTGTTTTAACACTTCCCAATTTTCGAGAAGTCTAGCTACACAATTCTGCAAAATAAGCCATCTGGTATTAGACAATTTTAATATTTTACGTGACTCTACATTTAAAAATTCTTGAAACTCACACAGGATAGCTGATCTTTTTGGACTGCAAGAAAAGTACGTAGCAACGGAATGTAATAAATTTTCACACAAAGGCAATTTTGAACACGCTTTGCTTGCAACAAGTGCTGAAGAGTGATATATACATTTTAAAATTATAACATTCGGTACCTCTTTTTTTAATCTTGTAACGAAAGAATCTCGACTTCCAACCATAACCGACGCGTTGTCAGAAGCCATTCCCACGATATTAGATAAAGGTATTTCTTTACTTTTAAGACAATGTTTAAACGCGGCATAAAGCTTTTCTGCGGAACAATCTTTAGCATCTAATTCTAATAATTCTAATAATTCCGTAATACATTTTTTATTTTCGGGTAATACGTATTTTACTAATATACAAAGTATTTTATCATTCGCGATCGTTGTACTTTCGTCTAATAAAATCGAAAATTTTTGAGATTTTAAATTTTCAGTTGTTATTTCTGTTACGCGTTTTCCAACAATATTTTTTACAATTTTAGTACATTTTCTTCGACCCAATACAAGATCTTGTACTACCTGTGGATCAGAGCAAACTTTTTTTATCAATGGGACCATATGATCTACTAAATGTAATGCAATATTATGTTCCGCGAAAAAAGTTGTTAACGTGATTTCAGCTATTTTTACTTTATTAATATGGTCCATATTATTATCATGATCGACAGTGAGCAGCGAAGTCGATGGGTTTTCATTATAAAATTTATTTATATTTAAAATATGCCGTTGCCGAGCTGCATGCTTCAACAATTCCGATTTACCACATGCAAGAACTTTCTTGCATGCTGCACAAAAAGCTTTTGAATTGTCCTGATGTGGAACTAACCAACCTTTAAACTCTTTAATATTTAACCATGATGTTTTAAATACCTTATTTATATGCTTCTGCTTTCCCCTCTTCATACTCGCGCCACTGGTTGATGGTTGTGGATGATCCATCTTCTTATATGAATTTCTCTCTTCTTTGCACTGAATTTTCACACTGATCTCACACTGATCTTTACACAACTTATTCTTCGCGTAATAGACGCAGAATAATGATCTCCCGCGTTTTCAACAAAACAAAATACACGCGAAAACATGCGACGCATTGTTTAAAGGTGTCCTCACATGGCGCGTATTTTTCAAGACCCGTAATTTGTGAGAACCAATCACAAATCAGTTTAGAACAAAAAGTTAATGTTACAACAGAAATTCTGATCTCTAATTAGTTGTATTATTTACGCATTACGCAAAATACGCCTTATATGACGGCACCCTGACGATAATCGACACTCATTGATTCGGAATTGCTAAGAATTTCTATTAACGTTAGTACCTTTTAAAAAAAAAAGTAAAAAAGGCGCCAAGTCAGCGTAAACATGTACTTATAAAAATAATGGTATAAAAAAGTGCTAAGTGAAAATAAAAAGTTATAAAAATATGTTAATCAAAAAAGTTGTACATAGTTTAGTTTAATCAAAGTAGTTGCTTTAATTTCTTACAAAAATAAGGAAATAACAATAAAGTATTCAAAAAATGATATTAAAAACTTGCAATAAAAAAATTAAAAAGTTTTAATTGAAAAGACTTAGCGCTGCTAAATTTCAATTAATGAATACATTGATTTTACAATAGCATATTATTTAATTTAGTTGCGTTAACAATAAGTCTTTTCAAATAAAAGTTTTTCATTTTTTTATTGCAAGTTTTTAATATCATTTTTTAATACTTTATTATTTTCTTATTATTTTTGCAAGAAATTATAACAACTATTTTCATTAAACTAAATTTATGTAAAAAGTTTTTGATTAAAATAGTTTTTATATTAACGTTAATAAGTTTAGTTCAATGAAAATAGTTGTTATAATTTCTTGCAAAAATAATAAGAAAATAATAAAGTATTAAAAAATGAATTAAAAACTTACAATAAAAAAATGAAAAACTTTTAATTGAAAAGACTTATTGTTAACGCAACTAAATTAAATAATATGCTATTGCAAAATCAATGTATTCATTATATATATACATATAATTACGTAGCTGGGCGCACTTCTTTTTCCATTCTACTGCAATTTAAAAATGTGTAATCCTTATATATATATTTAAATGTATACACTAAAAAATTCTAAATCTAAAAAAATAATTAATTTCAATACTTGCAAAGAAACTAATTATTTAAATTAAACAAGAATATATTTGAATCAATAAAATATATTATATATTTTATGATTTCATTCTGATTCAAATATATTTTTATTTAATTTAAATAATTAGTTCCTTTGCAAATATCTCAATAAATCATTTTTTCATATTAAAAATATTTTTTCTCAGTATATATATGTATGTGTATGTATGTATGTATACACACACACACACATACAATTCATGTATATTGTAATCAAAATTAATATATGCCCCCCGAATGCTCTCCATAACAGCTTAAAGTTACGAGTCTGTTGAAGTCAGTCACGTGGTCAATGACATAGTCGCGCATGCGCACGAGAGTCTCGCCGGGCGGGATTTGTCCCTCGACCTACCAACACTGGACTGCGCATGCGCAAGATTTGTCCCTCGACCTACCAACACTGCGTAGGCCTTCAGTTGTCATCGCGACGTCGGCGAAGTCACATTGTATGTTACGCTTCCCATTCGGCCGGCTCTATCGGTTGCATTGGAGAACGCTCCGATTATTATTATGTTATAGTAGTAGTGCGGATTCGCGAGAATATTTGTGTCTCAGTGTGAAAATAGTGAAGAAACGTGTCTGAGATTGAAATTGCTTGAAATCTAATTTCGGTCTCATGTACTTTTATTCGGGAACATCGGTGTACATGTATGTCGGTGATCAATTTAATCTCTATTCGACGACAAAATTATGTAGAAATTAAATTTAGAAATTTAACGAGTTGAAATTAATTTTTTTAAATTTCTATTTGTAAATTACACTTTTCAATTCCTATTCTTTTGAGATTTTGTCCCTGGAATTTCTAAAATTATACAAGTTTCTTGGAAAATAGATAAAAAGTTGAAAATGTTTTACATCTATTGAAAAATTATATTAAGAGGAGTTTTAATATTTACGGACTATAGAACCAAAAACATGTCTGGATATAATAATTTTGATATAAATGTATTTATTTGTTTATTTAAACTTTTACTTTATTGCATTGTTACTCAAGTGCAGTTTTGGATATACTATTAATAAAATGCTGTCGTGTTTTGTTCTTTTGTTTTATATCTTAAAATCTTAAACATTTTTGGACGGAATGTCAAAAAAAATAATAACACAATGTAAATAAGTGTCACGCTTTACATGCTTCATGTTATCATAACGATTATGATATTGTATATAATACTTTTCCTGATTACATTAATATTGTTTGTAATTAAAAGTTACATAGTATTAAAAATATGTAAATTTAACTATAATATTACTCAAGGAAATATATATTTATACGCAAAATATACATTATAAAATAAATATATTTTTACATAAAATAATTATTAATTTAAATTTTAAGAGAATGCAATTATTTAAAAATTTTATTTTATTTTTATTAGCTCTCAATCGGATTTTTTTATATATTCATTTTTTTATGATTAATGTACATATGTGACTCTTAAACATGGTTACGTGTTATACCAAAAATGCGATTACGACATCAATAATCGTTATTAGTGAATATTGTTTAAAATTTTGTTTAAAAACAATCTCGTAATACAAACAAATGGAATTTGGTGGAAATCGAGTTTTTTTTTAGTATTTCAAACCTGCTATGTTTTTCTTCAACAACAAATAAATTTAACGAAGCTTGCTGAAATCTACAATAAAACAGACAATAATTACACGTTCACAATGCGATAACGTATGCCACGACAGCTAAATGAATCGCTTTTGAGACTGAAAAGTATAACTGGGACTCATAATTATTTTTTTATTTTTAACGAAAAAAATTTTATGTGATATAATATTTTTTAACCCTTTCGCTACGAGCGTCGCCTATAGACGACATCCGCGCGACGACCTGTGTGTACGAGCGTCGCCTATAGACGACATTCGCGCGACGACCTCACTTGACCATGAGACCCGCGATGTTTTTATTTTTACGCATAGTGCACATCGATCACACTTGTCTCATTCTCTGGTTTGTTCGCATTTGTTTTAAACAAGTGAAATATAAACATGCATTGTTTTATCTAAGCGCAACATGCACACTTTTCGGCGCAGTGCTCCGTTCAGTGCCGCTACTCCGGCGGCACGGTGGCCCGTTCAACGGTGTCACTCCGACGGAGCACACTGCCGTAGCGAAAGGGTTAATTATCATAATTATCTCTACAGTTAATTAAAGTTACGAAATATTTTACCGTTAATATATGCTCGTTATATGAAACATTTACCGTCAATATATATGAGATAAGACATTTAAAGTTTTATTAGTGTTTTTTTCGTGAAACATCTGTTTCTAAAACATCTTTCATCAAAGTTTTAACACATGCTAATGAATGATGATTAACGAGAGATAAGATTTATATATCTCTTGAACTGATTAAAAGAAGAATGTTTCTTAATTATTTGCTATATGTTGCATTTGCATTTTTAAATAAAATATATTGTTTTAGACAATAACAATCTAATATTTTTATTATTACACAGAAGACGTAGAAGACATAATGTATCCACAACAATGATTATATTACTGTAAAATATATTTTTAGTTCAATAATAATAATGACACTACTTTATTGCAAATGTACTGTATATTTATGGATGTATTTATGGACGTAGATTTGCAATAAAATAGTATTATTATTAATAATAATAATATTATTTTAATAAAGTTTTATATATTAAAAAAAAAAAATTAAATACATACACTTTTCATACATTATTCTAGAAAATAAAAAAAGTAAATTTATTTTCTCATTTATTTGCAATTAATTAATATAATTTTTAATTAATATAATTTATTAAAAAATGTACACACATTATAATGTCATATGTATAATTAGTATTTAGAATTTATTAAACTTTAATATTAATTTTATTAATAATATTTATATTAAATAATTATACAATCTTTTTATTGATGTACAATTATAAATTCTTGTTTATTTAAAATTCAATTACTGTTATAATGATATTATTGCATTGAAAAGTAAACGTGTAATGAATATATACAAACAAAAAATTCAGCATTTTTATTTATTAGTCTACTAATAGATAACTATGGATTTTTGTTTCAATATCAAATAATAAAAATTAATATTATCTCATTTCTATACAAAATTTTATTTTTATTTTTAAGACTCATACTTTCTTGTGTATTACAAATTACTTTCTTAAATAAATCCTAAGTATATTTACAAATTATTTAATATCAAGAATTTGATTCGTCTTTCTACATACTGTATAAAAAAAGTTACAGTAAAAGAAGTTACATATAAAATAAACAATTTATAAATAATGTACGTATATACATATATGATTTTAATATTATACACATATATGCAATATCCACGTAACGAAACAAAATGTTTGGAATATTTGATCTAGATTTGTGTCTAGATTTGATCTAGAGTTTCGTGCAGGGATAGGAAAACCATGTGCTATTTGGGTTAATAGTCACAGATGTTCTACATTTGAATTATAAAATATTGGCTGGCTTGTTCGCACGCTAATTACACATAAATAGTTAAAATGGACTTCAGATGCACGATTGCTTAATGAATGAAAATCGAGTATGATAGAATGAGACTGCTACTTTCTCGCGTCTGTTAATTACAGTTAGAATTGTTAACAATTTTATACATTAAAAATACATGCAACGCACGTAGTTTCTCTTCCATTTGAAAATATTGCTAATAGGATTTGCTGTTCTAATAAGTTCATTATACATAATATTTTTAAATAAAAAAAAACATTCATATACATTTTTTAAATTTAATACAGTAATATTATTCTTTTTATGAGTTGTTAGAAATGGAAAGATGGAAAGAAGGAAAGAAAGGAAAGGGGACATATGTCTTAATTTAATTTCTTGATCGTAAACATATATTTATAATAGCTATTTAATTTTTGTCAAAAAATTAAGAGAAACATAGAAAATTGCAATTGCATTACAAATCAATTTAATCATTACAATTTTGGTTTTCTCTCTCTCTCTCTTTTTTTCTTTTGCTCTCGCTGATTTAATTCTGATTAATACAATCAAATCAATGTTTCAAATCAACTCTTAATCAATTTTGTCACAGTGGAATATGCTTCCAAGTACTGTGTGTTATTCACACACAAAACACTTCGACAAATATAATATCATGTTATGAATTATTAATTATGAAAAAATTAAATTAAATTATTCAAAATTATTAAATATAAAAAGTAAATTATGAATATTTGTATGTAAAAATGTAAATTATAAATAACACTCGAGGCGGATTATTTCAGGGTCACATACTTCTTGCAATTTATTGACGTACGTATTGTCCAATTAATAAAAAAGATAATTGAAATCTATATATGAAGAATACTTTCCAGAAAGAAAATGTAACATGATATTTATCTTCTTAACGATTATGCACTAATAATTGTTGCTCATATGACAATTATTGGTTATTATTTTTGCGTGTGAAAAAGATTCCTTTTTGCTAGGTCATTTAGTTGATCATTTCTTGCATAATCATTTTTCTTGCGAGTCTCCCGTCCCGATGTGGGTTACATTACCCACAATCACATGTTATCGCTGTCATTACACACACGCGCGCGCGCGCGCTCCCCCCCCACCCCCCCCCCCCCCCCCCCCCACACACACACACATCAGTATATCCTACACATCTACTTTACATAGAGATCAGGAGATATTGAATACTTTTGGTCTGAAGCGCCGAAAAGTTTAAGATTTACTTATGATTCCACTTCATACATCATGTTGTAATGGAAGATGATTTCACGGAATAATAAAAGAATCTCTTTCGTTTTATAACTGGTACAATAAAATTATAGCTAAATACAGATATTTAAAAATTATTAAATTATTACATTAAAACAGTCAAAGATTAACTATGTGAATTTTTATATGCAACTTTTAGAAAATTTTGTATTTGTAAATTTTACAAATTATATATTTTTGTATCCTGCTTTATCTCTTTACTATTTGATTTTATTATAATACTATTTTTATTTAGTTTCAAAGTAAAAAACTTTACTATATAATTTGTAAGCTCGCTTTTACTCGCTATTCTTCTCTGATATACTTTGTATTTTGGCACACAGATTTATGGTACCGAGGTAATACGAAAATAGAATCTTAAGATACATTCAAAGATGACGTATGTAATAATCATCAGTAAATAAATGTTTAAACACATAAATGAAAAATTTATTTAAAAAATAAACTTACAACTATGATTTTTTTGTTTTTACAAAATGTTTGTTATTGCGATTTGTTTTCTTTGTAGAAAGATTAAATATGCATCAAAGAGAAAATATTTTATTTTTTGTGTGAAACTTTATTTTAACTTTTAATTGTAATATTTATTTGTCTTGTTGATTTATATGATTGTATTGATTTATATTATTATTTAATTAATTATCATTTAATTACCATATACCATTTAAATTGTTTGAATACTATCTTTCAGAGTGTTATTATACTTTTGTATCTTTACGAACAATACGTGACACTCAATACGCGACACATTACGTGATCAAGATTTTTTCTTCCTTTTTTTCTTGCCTAATCATCAGAGCGTGACGTAGTCATATCTGTCGAAGCTCTGCGAGCACAGGGTTTTACTTTCACGGCATAAGATCCCAAGTTAATATGTCATTGCGCAATATGCTCAAGGCAATAAAATTGCGGAGGTTACTGAGCCCTCGTACGACCGCTATTAATAATCGCGCAAATACTGTCATCATCAGCGTCAATTTTTCGTATCATCAATAGAATCCTCGCAACGGCAATAGAACAATAATGGAAATGCCATCACTGATAGCATGAGAGATTCTTTAAGTCCCTGCGCAATAATATGACCTATCTACGACAGACTTATGTGTGTGTTCGGATTATATGGCTGGAAATAAGTTATTTCTTCATTAAGCTCTTAGGATCTCTCTCAATGTTCACACTAGCCGTTTGTCCTTCAGTTTAGTTCCTTCCTTTCTATTTTTTTATGCTTAGCATGTTTTGCAAGCTCTTTTACTTGAAAAAATATTGATGTTAATCTCTATTTTACAATTCATAATACAAAAGATATCAGTAATTTTGTGCAGAAATGACAAATGATAAGTAAATAATAATTAACGTTTTTTAATTTTAGATAAAGAAAAAATATTGTTTAAGATTTCTTATACATATATAATATTTTTATATACAAATTTCTTAAGATATATAATCTCTCTCTCTCTCTCTCTCTCTTTTCTTCTCTCTTGATACTTATAATTTAATTTCTATAATCTTGAATTTTGTATCTTTTTTATATAATTTTGTTCTGACTGTATGCAGAAAATAATGTATAGGGAATACAAATTATTCTTGCACCATAAGTTTCAGTTGACTCTACAAGTACTAAGAATAGTACAAAACTACGCGTCGCATTACTTCGCTTTATGTACCTATTTATGTACATTCTCGTGTCTGCAATGAGAGAATAATTAACTTTATACAGGAAACAATTAACTTTTTTTAACTACATAATATAGAGTCGTCGGAATACTAGGCCTTTGATGATTATTAGTCCTTTTTATGTTCAATTTTTTCTCGTGGAAGCGACACCTTGAACACTTTTGTCGAGCGTCACTTTTGCTGCTTCCTCGAAGACCATGTTTTGCATATAATTGTAAGAAAACATGTCACGTGGACTCAGAACAGACATAGCTGCAAACATAATCGAGTGTCGACGAACTGCTGCATTCCAATGCGTCGCATCATAATGCAAAGGGTTTTTTTATGGGAGTTTTTTAAGTGCATCAAATATATATATACCTTTATTATTTTACTTTTATGTCAACGTGAGGAAAATGTTAGAAGTACCTATAACCTATAGAAATGTAAAAATGTAATTCATGAAATTTTTTAATATTGGTAATTTTTTTATTATATTTGTTTTCCATGATTCTGTAAGAAATCAAATGGAAGTTTTTAAGTCAAACATAAGACTTTATATTGGAACAAAATAATTAAATTAAAAATAAAATAAAAATAAAAATTAATATATTCAATTCTTGTATTTATTGCGCATTTAACACTTTCAAGAAAAAAAAATCACTTTTGTTGCGACTCATGTTCATTTTTATATTTTAAAATATTTTCCTTTACAGAAGATTTACAGAACAATTACAGAAGATACAAAAGCATTCAGACTTATCCATATATTTCATAATTAAAATCATTTTTCTCGTTAATACTTAGAAAAAAATTTTTTAATATTGTTTAAAAAATTTTAAAACTTTAAATCTTGCAAGAAATAAAACATAAAGATATTTCTGAAATGGTTCTTGTTTAATCCTTCTTATACTTGTAAATAACTTGAGGACACACTTTTTCTACATAATTTTCCGAAAAGTAGGTTCAAGCGGTACCCTTGAAATGCATTAACCGGACATGAAGTGTCACTCGCACTAATGGCTTGGGAAATCATGTAGCTAAATTGAAATCAAAGTTTCATCAGCACTTAAAAGTTTCGTGAGACCGAGAAGCCATAACGTCGAAACCACCTTAATTATTTACGTCGGAGATCCTAGAAGAAATATCATTCTTTTTTTAACAGAGTGAGATAAACAAGATAAAGCGACCTCCGTAAGATCAAAAGCCTCTGAGCTATTTATGATATTACCTCGGAGAATTGTTTACAAAACTATGCTTAAATTTCTTGTAAATTTTTTCTCATTTTATTATTTATACTCATTGTGATACTGTTCTGTTTTTATGTCATCGCAAGATAATAATTACATTAATAATTGCATAGAAAAAAGAAAGATTATTTCAAGATAAATCATATTTTCTCACTCACAATAAAATGTGAGATATTTCATCTATTGTATTTATTGTTAAACGATAATGAATTCTTGCAACAAAATTTATTTTTATGTTTATTACATAACATGATTACATATATAGTTTTTTCAAAATTAATATTTAAATTTACTTGATGCAAAATTATTTAGCTTGATTAAAGTATAAATTATGTATTTATCTACATTTATTCAGAATTATTTATTTTTAGATTAATACATATGGAGATAATCGGATATTTTCAGAATAGAGTTTAGTCATTCTTCAGATAAATGATCTATTAAAATAAACGATACCGAGCAAAGCTAGTCTCACACGGGCAATCTTTCTTAATTTTCCGGACATTTATGGAGTGACGGATGCACGACACACGTGACCGAGCACGTGGAGCGTCAAGAAAGTCATAGACCCTTTATTTCGTCTTAGACATCTGATCATCCCCTGTTTTATGCACAAGCACATCCTTCATGATGCTGGCACGTGACTTACGACGTGTCGGACTGGATTAGAAGAAAGTTCCCTTCCGAAATTGCTTGCGATTGGCAATCTATGAGTCATCAACCACACCCGAGAAGAATATTAAATTCAGATATATTTCTGCGGAAGAGCAAAAGATTCGCAACGAGGAATTGATATGTATCACGAACCACTCTTTCAACAAAACATTCGACAATAACAGACAATAACTGAAGACAAGAAACATTTGAATATAAACAGATGATATATAGGTTTTATAATATATATCTAATTTCGGAAACTATTTTGATCATTTAAATCATGAAATAATTGTGTTAGCTTTAAAAATCATCAATCTGATAGGAATCATTAAGAAGTATTATTAAAAACTTTATACTCATTAATTACAAATCATTCACAAATATAAATAGCTGTAATAAATAATAGAAATAAAACAACACGATATTTTCATAATGCGATTAGTAAATTATCTCACAATTAGACAGTGCGAGACATAATTCTTATTTCCAATTCTTTTTACACATATGAAATTGTCATGTAACTGCTCATTACGGCACTAATTTGTTATTCTTAACTGTGATCTCGTTACGTGTCGTCATGCTGTCGATGCTCACCTTAGATCCGCCGGAAGTGGAGGAAGAAGGCAGAGTGACCTACGGAAGACGTCCTATGAGTTGCGCACGCATCTCCCTTAGGAATATTGTCACAGGGAACACGCACGATGCAGACGAACGAAGAGATTCAGTACGCGCCGAGGAGCCGGCCGGTGAGCCTTTACGACAATTATAAGGTGAGTCTACATTCATGTGTTTCTGTTTCACACGTATCATAGAAAACGCGTGCGCCAATGCAACGTGACTAGCATTAATCATCGATCCAATGACTTTCATATCTTTCGGAGTAGTGGAAATTATACATGAACATCTATAATTTGCGTAAACGGGAAATAAGAACATTCAGGAAATGAAAACTTCAAAGTATCAATATTCAGATTCTACAATTATAAACGCGAATAAAACTATGTAGATTCTGTTTTAATAAAGTATAAATTTAATTTTAAAGATTCTGAAAAGATTAAGCAGAAATATAAGTATTATAACTAGGATAAGTAAAGCTAAGGAATGTTTATTGCTCCTTATATTACTATAAATTTTCTAGATAGTCTCTACGAAAAATGTGTTTAAAGATATTGAAGCTTCATAACCGTGACTAGCATGTAATTAGATTCTTGGTTTTTAATTATTATTAATTATTTAGAATTAATTATCTGATTGTGTTTGTTGTGCACAAATTATCATAAATTTAAAGTAAACTTGCCTATAAATCGTACTTATGCTTAATTCGTACCATCACATTTATTTCTTATTTATAAGCATATGACTAGATCTACTGATAAATAGTGGGATTAGTACTAATACAAATGTTTTAGAGTGTGGTGTTTGCCGATATTGTAGTTCAGCATAATTTTATTGAACAAAGTTTCTTTGCGATTCATCATATATTTGCCACGCAGCGTGCTTTTATAACTTAAAAATAATTATGTGCAATTCATGATTGACCATAAGCGTATTTCGTTCCTTATGCGAAATCTTAATTTGTACTGGTACGAGATAAAAATAAAACTTCAAAATGTTTACTTTTAAGATAACGTAAACAAATAAAATAGAATTAAAAAATAAGATAAATAAAGCACGCAATAAAATACCGAAGAGAAGAGTTGATTTTCAACAAATTGGCGTGAAGAAAAAAACACGGGAAGAAAATTGGTACTGCAAGCTATGTAGCAAAGATGAACAAATATCAATGATTCAATGCATAAAATGCATAGGTGCATGACAGATGCGCAGGTGCAAATAAAGAACATATTCCTACACCTGTGACGATTGCAACGAAAGTACGATTAAGAAATAGACCAGTACGATTTAAGGCATAACGTCCTAAATCGTACTTTTTTTAACTTCTTTAAAAATATTTTATTTTGTTATAATAAAATAGGTTTTTTTATGTGTTTAATTAATTAAATAAATTAAATGTTTCTTCTATAAATAAAGATTTAATTACTAAAATTTCATATTTTTCAATACATTTTTCAGTTCTCTTCAACAATTTCTTGTAAACTGGTACGAATTAAGCAAGTTTACCGTACATTCTAACATTGATGCTAAACATTCGTTTCGTACAATGTTTTACACTCTTAGAAGGAAGAAATGATTTTTTTCTTCTGTATCTTAAAGCAAAGTTTTTTTTTAATAAGAAAGTTTTTAATCTATTTTCTCTATATTTAACATTTAACTGTGACGCAAATATTAAATGAACAATATCTCTATATAACTATTATGGCTAACTATACTCAAACCATTAGAATAATTCTAATTCTAAACTGAAGAAAAGAAGAGAATCGCACAAATTCGCTTATTTCCCACATCTATAATAATTTTAATATTGAATTACATTTCATTATTGTTCTTTTCAACTGTATTTTCCCGATTTTTGAAACGCCTCGTAGCTCTTGACTTTTTCTTAACGCGACAGGAATCATTTGTCAAAATTAATACAATCGTTATTTCGACCTTGCAGGACGTGCCAGTGATGCCGCCTTGCGTGACTTCCGCCATGAGTGTGGATAATTTGAACCAGGCTCGTGATGGCAATGACACATCCACCTCATCTCAGAGCAACAACAATAATAACAGTATTAATAATAGTAACAATAACAACAACAACAGGGTTAGTAACGCCATTAGCGCGGGCAATGTATCGAAGATTCACACTGCCAAAGTCACGGGTGAGTTGAATGCACACCTAACGATGCACTTCTTATGTGTCTACATATGTGCAAAATGCATATTGGTTGAACGCACAATGATCAATATAGCTGTTTCTATATTCATAAGTGTAGAAATGACACAAGTTGATTCGCTTCGAGCGCTTTCCGCTTTCATATTTTGTGTCGTAAGTTATCATTTAATGAACATAACTTAGACTTAACTTAAAATAATAAGGATAACAATATAAATTAGTTTTTAATTGTTTTTAAGTGATATTATATTTAAGCTCAATTAATCTCGAGGTAACAAAGTTAAAAAAATTACAAAATGGAAATCGATAATAAACTGGGATTAATTTATCTGCATTATTTGTCTATACACATGTGTTATATACTATCTCTTATACCAGCTTGACCTATTTGTTCTACTTTACGCGAAATCTTATCGTCCTGAATTCTCGTGCCATGATACTTGTTTTTCGCGAGAGCTATGTTCATGCGTGCCAAGATCGTACGTACTAAGAAAGTTGTGTATTTTGATACGACTGTGAACATGCAATAACTGCATTAACTTTCATATATTTCCTTTAACCCTTTCGCTACGAGCGTCGCCTATAGACGACATCCGCGCGACGACCTGTGTGTACGAGCGTCGCCTATAGACGACATCCGCGCGACGACCTCACTTGACCATGAGACCCGCGATGTTTTTATTTTTACGCATAGTGCACATCGATCACACTTGTCTCATTCTCTGGTTTGTTCGCATTTGTTTTAAACAAGTGAAATATAAACATGCATTGTTTTACCTAAGCGCAACATGCACACTTTTCGGCGCAGTGCTCCGTTCAGTGCCGCTACTCCGGCGGCACGGTGGCCCGTTCAACGGTGTCACTCCGACGGAGCACACTGCCGTAGCGAAAGGGTTAATAATAAAGAATTAAAAAATATATTATATTTCTTATATACCTAATATATATAACATGTAACTAGCCTCTCTAATATATAATTCTTATAAAAAAACACACATATATAAAGATTTTGTAAATGTCGTTAACGCTATTTTCTTTATACTTTTTAATGTATTATGATTTCCTGAAGAATAAAAGAAACGTAATATACGCATAAATAATAAGTAAGTAATCACGGATTTTAAATGTGAAAGAAAAGTCGAGTTTCATGACGTCATACGTAATTGCTTTGTGTAAGACTGATTCATTCGCTTGCAAAATATCTACCTATATTGAGCTATAGTTCTCGGAACGTTGGAGAATGGTGCAGGAAAGATACTTGCACTTGGACATTTTGGAGAATCTTACTGTCGACAGGTGCAGTGTCAACCGGAAACATTGGACGTGTTTGCCGCGCTGACAAAGAGAAGGAACTCGGTCGAGCGCCATCGATGGCCAACTGTCTATCAACCACGGTTCCTGTCAATCTGGCAGCTTCTCAAATAGCCGGTCGACATACGCCCACGAGAAATTCTTTGAGGCACAGCAGGATGATCGTGATGCATCGGACAGGCCATCGTGAGTACACAATAGCTTTTTATCTGAACTTCATATTTTCCTAATCGCGGCGTGCGCAGATAAAAATACATTCTTTTCAAACTTTTTCCAGTTCTTATCTTACACATTTAAACAGTCTCTCTCAATTCAAATATCTTTAAAAAGTATTACGAGTAATTTATGTTACAAGTAATTTATGCATGTCTCGCATTATGTGATAAGCGTGACACCTAATAGCTAAGTGTTTTGCGGCTTTTAATTAGTAGAACGTGATAATTCGTTCGTTTGTTTATTATATCACGAATACGCATTACAAAAATTTAAGAATCTAGGCGAGCATACGGAATACTTGTACTCAAGAACGTATGCAATCGGCGAAGTACCGCAAGGCGAGAAAAGATAGTAGCATTCTCTGCGCTCTTTTCAATCCGGCAAAAATCGTGCATGTACGATTACCAACTTTTTGCGATCGGCAGCGATCGATTTCTCCAGAGTGAGATCACACTCGCGAATTACAAGGCCGTGAATCGCTTCTTGCCACGGAATGTGAGCGGTATCCTTCAATTTTCTCGATTTCTTTCGATAACCGCTGCTTCGCACGACACATTATAGCACTGCTATATAATTCTGCGCTACAAACATACGACTGTCGCTTTTAATACTCATCGCTGGCGGTAGGATTGAGGTTGATGCAAAAGCAGACAGGAAGATTATAATTAGCACCGAACTGCAGGAAAGTACAGCGGCTTTTTATCATCATAATAATTAGAGTAAATACACAGAGCAAGTGGTAATGGAAGAAGTTAGAGGTGATGATAATGTAACGTGCGAAAGGATGGGAGCTTTTAAAGGAGGTGGATGTAAAGTTGAATAACGTTTATACCTGTGTAACTAAATGAGAAATACACATGTTTAAAGATGGCAAAAATGTAATATATATTCCACTTTGAAGACCTAAAATTAAAAATATTTTAATGGCTTCTATTAAATTTTACTTAAAAATCACTTAAAATTTCATTTGTATCAACTGATTTATTGTTGTGTGT
Organism: Crematogaster levior; assembly: GCA_901521435.1. NCBI lineage: Eukaryota > Metazoa > Arthropoda > Insecta > Hymenoptera > Formicidae > Crematogaster > Crematogaster levior. The sequence continues at coordinate 691,280 of CABEGB010001302.1, forward strand.
ACTGTCGTATTATAATTTATAAATATAGTATTATAATTTATTAGATATTTATAAAAATTATATATGAACTTAATTTTATTTAAAGTCTTGATATGCAAACACCAACATGTGTGTCAAATTATTTAAAGTTTGTGTAAAGTTATTGTAGCATATTATACAGTTTTCGTTCGAAAAAATTAAAACGAGAAAGAAAATTCTCTTGAAGAAACACAGTTGAAGAAACATGGAATATTAGTTTTATTGTATATTCTGTTAACTACTCGTATACTATGTTTCATTCATTTAGAAAAAGGATTTACTCTTTTTCTTTTCAGTTACTCTCGCGTATATATTTCACTGAGTTTTAAATGTTTCTTGCTCCGCTGGCCACAGAATGTACTTTAAAGTGGATGCACATGGTTCTCCGCAGATAGCGGAAGTACCGGGCAGGAAATATATCGCGTGATCTTTTTAAAATACGCAGTTTCATCTTGGTGCGCAAATGCAAAGAATTTATTGTATTTTTTAACCGTCTCGCTTTGTACACATCGAAATTAATTACCGTACCATAATTCCATTATACTTGCAAAATTGAAACATTTTATTTCTTGATTTTAAAATGAATGAAAATTATTCCTGCAAATTATAATTTTGAAAAGCTAAACCTCTTTTATGAAACCATATATTAAAGAAAGTAAAATGTAAATTTCTATTATTTAACTTAATAAATAAATATAAATTCTCTTTTTTCCACACTTTATATGTTAATATTATTCAATTTCATTCCAGTAATATTCAAATATTTAATTAAAGCAAAGAAATGGCGCGCTATGTGAATAAGCGTCATTTCCGTACCTTTGTGAGGATATTGTACAAGCGAGACACGTGCGAACGACGAAGGGATTCAAAATTGATGAAGTGCGTACGTACCGTGATTCCGTTCTATTCAAGGGCTCGTATACTTGGCATATACTCGCCCTAATTCTATTTTGAGACCGGCAGGCAGACTTACAAACTGATCCGTTATTTTCACGCCCAATTTCGACGCCCTTACACGCATAATCCGCATTTAGTTTTTGTTTAAAGATGCCGAATAGTCAAATAATCATGTTTTCCACGTTATACACGTGTAGGAAACAAGTTAAGTTTCAAACAATCTAACTTATTCCAGCGGACAATGTAACGCCTAAACGTATATCGATCAATAAAATGTGTGAAAATTATTATTATACACAAAATTTAAATTAATAATAAAAAATAATTAATAAAAAATTATTATTGTACACAAAATTTATATTAATAAATTTCTCACCTGTAGCGTAACAGAAATTGAAAATAGTTGTCAAATACGTTGATCTGAAGATTGGGTACGTCTTATGAGCAGCCAAGCAATTATTAAAATTATAGCACAATTATTCAATTAACCTGCGGTTGTTCCTTCTTACGCAAGCTACATTGTTAGCATTATTCATGCATCGGGGACAACGGATGATGAAAACGTACCACCCAGTACGCGCATGTACGTGGGCCGCACATTTTGCGGCGAATTTGTCGGCCGTGACGACGCGACGTATAAACGAGGACCAACTCATTGTTATCTCGTGTATATAAGGTATGCATTCACGTTCACATTCACATAAACCGGTCCATTTACGTAGTCGACGTGTCCGATACCTGATGCGAACGAAGACAAATTACAGGTAGTTGGGAATTTACGTGGTGAACAAGTGAACAAGTATACAATGCGAGGATATGATGCCGATGCGGGTATAAAGGAAGAAAAGACTGTACTATGAGGTCAAACAACGAGTCGTTAAGTAACATTAGCTTTAGATTCTTTTTTAAACTTGGGTAATTGTACCGGACGATTCTAATGCTTGACAATTTTAATAGATACATGGTTTTAACTTCAAAATTCGATTATTTTTACCTTTTATCTATTATTGGATTGGTCACACACCACAAGTGTACGAATCTCATCTGAGCTACTGAGTATTTTTGTATTGGCGAGTATATATTAGTTATAAAGTGATATTGAATTAAAGGTAATATATATATAAGTGTGTACGTGATCCATTTCGTCGATCGTTGTCGTTGTTTGACCTCATAGTACAGTCTTTTCTTCCTTTATACCCGCATCGGCATCATATCCTCGCATTGTGTAATAAATACGGCGTACATATGGCGAGGCAATACAATGCAAACAACATGTATTCATGTCCTCTATTCCCATACCGTGCGAATCGTTCCTCAAAGGAACAGCAGTATCTGCTACTTAATAGCTGCGGTGATCGCCCGTTACGTCGAAAACACATGCGATTTTTTATGGGTGGAAAAGTCTGAAATTTTAGAGAGATAATTATGCGTGAAAATTGAGATTACGTTTGGCTTTTATTTTTATCGATTTATGGCCGTTTTTATGGTGTGCAGACATTTACATTCCGCGGTTGCAGCTGCCTCGTTCGCCAGTTATATCGCGTACCTGCAGTACAGTTAGAGACGTAATCCTCACGTGGCAGGTGCGCACATTGCATTTCCGCGAGCGAAAATTATTTTTTTATTTCCAACGTAGAGAACACGTATCGTATCCTCCACGGATTGGCAAGCAGCGACGATCGTGATATTGAAATTCTATACAGGTATCGTGCTGCAAAAGAATTTCTCTTTTACATGCATGACATAAAGTGCATTCGTGATCACTTTCTGCGGACATTGGGATAATGATAGTGGTGATAGTGTGAAGGCGAGAATCTGAGAAATTTTGAAATTTACGATAATAAAAATTGTGTTTTAATTAACACTGATGAATTTTATGATAAATGGTTTGTGTAATCACTCTATATATATATATATATATATATATATATATATATATATATTTAGATTTCTCATACATTCTTTTAATTCTTATATATTATTTTTTATAATTTTTTGGGAGCATAGGATAATATAATAGCAAAAGCTAAAAAATTATATTAAACTTTTGATAATGGAATATAGTATATCGCAAATTGTTGCAATATCATAAAAATGAAAAGGCATTTTTTAGTTATTAGAAAATAAATTAATTAATATGGCAGTCAATTAATGTTGCAATTTTTATCTCCAGAGAATTTTTATTATTGTTGAAAAATCCCTTCTTATCTCACTTTTGCCTAATTGCCACAGCTTTGCTTCGAGCAGGATATTAATCGGTTTATGTTAAGACTGAGGTACAAGTTTGCGTACTGTACTCTTTAACCGAGTATTCAACGTAACATATTCAGCAACGATGCATTCTTCCCTTCACTGTGATTTTTCAACGTTTTTCTTCTTCCTGGTACCATTGTTTGACAGTTTGTTCTCTGTTGATGTTAGTACACTGCGTTAATCGTGTTTAAACTGTTTCTCTTGTTTGACCTTTAAATATTGATAGATTTATCATTTGAAAATTTGTTTTTAAAATAGAGAATTTATAGTGTCTAATTAAACTCATGATTTCTTTGACATCTTTACTAATTTTGAATTAGTTCTAGATTTTTGTATACTACGTACTCTATGTTTTATTTAAAAAATGTCCCGAGTAATTTTATCTGACAGTTATGGCGATGAAATTGAACGTTATAAACTCGATATGTTTTATTTTAATAATTTATTAATTAGTTAGCTGTAAGATAACTAACTATTAATAGTTTTACTAATTTCTGATTATTGATATTTTCAAGCATTTTGCACAAGATATTTTGGAAAAAGATATTACCTATATTTTAATATTATAAATCATTTTTTTATAATTATACTACAGTATGTACACGGAATGAACTTTTCGATATGTTTAAAACCAATCAATATATCTAAAATAAAGGAAATATATATAATATATACACATATACATAGAATTCTTTTCCTAATAATAAAATATTCGAATTATGTAATATAGCACCTTGTTTAATATTGTAGTATCACACCTTATAATAATTATTTATATATAATTTTTTTAATCAGTTTAATTAGTTTAATTAGTTTAATTTTTATAAATCAAAGAAACTAATTTAAGATATTTATGTTTACCTAAATTCGGCAAGAGACCATCATTTGCATATCGTTGTAAAATACTGTGATGGCAGGCGTTTTTTGTTCGATGTTCCGGTGATAAACACTCTTAAATCTTGCGTAAATGATGGTAGTAGGTGAGTTTCCTGACGTTTCGATATGGCAAGGACGTTGAACGTTACGTTCAAACATTTATTAACCGGTTAGGGTGCCTTGTAAGGAAGGACGGTGACAAGGCTATCCTGTTTGGGGACTCTCCTTTCTTTTGCAGACTTAAGTATCTCGATACCGCGAGATATCGGCCGTTTATACATGGGGAAATGTGTTGCAATGGAAGATAAAAATAGTGTGCCTATCTTCGCAACGTTGAATTACCTAATTACCCAATAGACGATCAATTGCATGCACTAACTCTAGTTTAAGAGATCTGCGTGAGCAAATTGTCTATAACGGACGGCAATGTGACGAATTGCTTTACGAAATTACCGATTTTTCTGCTCCGAGAAATAATTCCACGACTAAGAAAGGATGTGAATCCTATCTTAGTCATTGTAGATAGAAAATAAACGTGACAGTGTATTTTCCTTGTATTCGAATCTTTTCTTACTTTTAAAAGTGATCTAACTCTTCTATCTTATACATTTGATATTATTTTATATTTTTAGAATAAATAAATTTATTACAGCGTAAAGTGCTGACTATTGAAGATTATATTTATATATGTATAATTTTTACATATTTGTCCATAGACCAAATCCGGAGTTAAATTTGTAATAAATTGCTAGCGATAATTATGTACTGATCGTACACGCGATTATTATGTGATATGATAGCATGAGAGTTAAAAAGTAGGTTTATATTTTTAGGCCCAGAGAAGTTTTTACCTCCTTTGATTTACCATCGACGATTAGCTCGATGTCTGGCGGCATTGCAGACAATCCTTGGCATCGCCGTCATTTCCTTGTCGTTATGGTTGTTGCTTTGGGCACCGCACTTGCCTGTCAGGGACAATCCGTACTGGAGCGGCATGCCCGTAAGTGCTACAATTTCGTACGACGGTTAGATTTCTTACCATGACGATGCAAGAATAATACAGTATGACAATTCTCGCTTATCTAACAAGCTGACTCTGCTAGAATGAACGTATGACTGCAATTAGACTTACTTATGTATTATAAAATGACAATGCTTGTTGACAATCATGTGAACAGTAAGGATATGGCTATTATCGCTTTTATACATACTTTAATCGCATGTGAGAATTTTAAAGTGATTATTTGTTGGAGATAATGGTCATTTTTTGGCAATTGCATCAGTTTTAACGGATACTTTTGTAGATCTTTTTAATATAGTTAACATTATTTAAAAGATTAAGTTTTAATTAATTGAAGGTAAGTATGCAATAAAAGTAATGTCTCATCTTCTTAACAACAAGAACATTTTTTACTAACAATATTTTCTATTTTCTATTTAATTATTTTATATTAGGTCATTTAAAAAGTATCCGCGGTTTTATCCGGAAAAAATATACAAGAAATACCACGCTGTGCTATATGTGGTGCACCTGCCGTAATACGTTGCTCCTGGTGTAAGAAATATTTTTGTATGCATCATTTCTTTGAGGAGTATTATGATTGTAAATACTACGAAATATAAGAATTGCTCGTCAAAAATTGAACAAAAACCGCGGATACTTTTTAAATGACCTAATATTTATTTATTTTATATTTAAGTAATGTATTATTTGTAAGAAATAAAATTATGTTAATTTTTAACGCGTAAGTATGCCATGCATATTAATACACTTCGTAAGTTTAATATTTCTTCACAATATTTTCTTTGTTTAATCATTTAATATTTTTTATTTCGGTATCTACAGCTCTTGATGTCCGGAAGCTTCGGAATTTGTCTTCTGTGCTGTTTTAAAAAGGAATATCCGACTTTGGCTTCTGGATTTTGTCTTTCCGCCACGAAGGTAAATACGTAAAAAAATTCTGACTCATCGAAAATTTCTTAGAGAAACTCTTGAGATCGTTTATCACTCGGATCTTCTAGTAATTTCTTGTATTGTTAGAGTAATACAATATATGTATTTATTATTACAGTATTGTATAGTATTATTACATTGTATGTACTATTGTATTACAATAACACATATTCTTGCATTAATAATTAATTTTAAAAATTTTAATTGCAAAAGAATATTAATTTGATTTAAATTTTATCTTGACTTATTAAATTTATTTTGTCTTATTTTCAATATATAATTATTGATAGAATTATATATAAAAATATGTAATACGCTTTTTCTCAATGTCTCACGCTTGTGTCACGTTTTTTTCGACATGCAGATACTTAGCATGTTTTTGGCAGTTCTGACAACCATTGCGTGTATGAGTGCATGCATATTTTCCGCGATGCACTTGTCACGTCTTATGGGACTGGAATGCACTCCGGCACGAGTATTGAATGCCACGTGCGTGTGCAGGCCACGCAGCGAATCGACTGATTCACTCGAGCATGCAATCAGGTATGGCCAAAAAATTAGAAAAAAATTAACAAAATTACATGACATTTTTCAAGGTACCTGAAAAATCAAAATGAAAATTGTAATGTGTATAACATTTCTGAAAGCGATATTTATAAAAAGCATATCAGTATATTTTCCATTTATCGGGAATCTATATTAGCATATAGACTAGTTTAGTAATGCACCGATGTAAAATATATATATAAAGCGATGTTACGTGTATCTTACCAGGTACATAGATCTTAATTGTCCCGAAGTAGAAAGTATCTTGACGATTCTCCTCATCTTCTCGTGCACTTGCAATGGATTAGGTGTTTTGGTGGCGGGATGGTATAGTTATCTCCATTGGAGCACGCGATACAAAAGACCAAAGTATACACAAGTCAGGACCAATACCAGGACCATTTCCATGAACAATAAATTCAACAATAAACCAATCTACAAATTGAAGCTGGAGGAACGATGACGTTTGCAGGTAACGTTATAATGATTAAAACGCTTCCATTACGCCGTGCTCCATCAACATCTTCCGTATAATTACTATTGTGATCAATATGTGTACAAAGAACTACTGAAAGTAAATTTTATTTTATTAACTGACGAAATCATTCTGATAAACGCAAAAGACATCAGGAATTTTTTGTTACATGCATTTTGATGCATAAAGAAAAAATAAGAAACGTAATCTTTATAAAGAAACGAGCAGAAAAATTTGGTTGGAAAATTTCAACAAACAACAATTTTAATATTAACAATTTTACAGTTTTTTAAAAGAATGAGGATTATACATATAAGTGTGTATATTATTATAGTATAATAATAATATTGTAATGATTATATCATTAAAATAAATAAATAAAATATATATATATATATATATATATATATACATATACATATATATGTATATATATATATATATATTAGGGTGGTTCTTATTTTATACTACATCGAAAATTTAAAAAAAATTTTTTTTGTCTCACCCCTTAAAATGGTTCCATTTTATGAAAAAATAATTCCTATAAAAGTTTATTTCAATCGGATAACGGGAAAGAGTGCCGAAGAGCGTCTAAATGTTCTAAAATAAGAATTAAATCCTTATTTTAGGACATTTAGACGCTCTTCGGCACTCTTTCCCGTTATCCGATTGAAATAAACTTTTATAGGAATTATTTTTTCATAAAATGGAACCATTTTAAGGGGTGAGACAAAAAAAATTTTTTTAAAATTTTCGATGTAGTATAAAATAAGAACCACCCTAATATATATATATAATAATAATGAGCCGTATTTTATGACTCGTTAATTAACGCTCATTTTTTTATTACGTGGAAACTCGATAATTGTTTAAATGTAATTTGCGTATTTATGTGTGCATGTGTGACAGTGCGTTTGTATTTTAATGTAAAAAAAATTTGTGGAAACAAAGACTATTAATATAACTTACTTTATATAAAACTATTGTTAATTTACTTATATTAGGATTAAGATTTATACAAATAAATCTAGAATACCTCAAAAGAGTACTTTTGTATGTCATGTTGAATCTATTTAGTGAAATAGTATTGATTAAGAATTTTGTCATGAATTAATGGAACATATATATATAAATCTGTGGCGAGTAAATTTTATATTAAATTATACACGATGTTATTCTTACTTACTAATGCAATATCTGATCCCATAATTGTAAAAATTAAGTATAAAAGTATTAAGAAATAAAGTATTAAAGCATGATGATGAAAAGGAAAAAAAATAGAAGAAATATGTGGCAGTTCTATATGTTTACATTATTAGTATAAATTCTTTTATATTGCAATATTGTGTTTAAATTTAATTTTATTTTATTTTATTTACGAATATTCGTGTATTCCGAAATTAATCAATGTATTTTGTGCACATTGCAATTTTAGAAAATGTTGATGAAATAGTAGATATGAAAATTTTACTACAATTTTATTCTAACTGCTACTAACAATTTTATTTTAAGTACTAATATACAAATTTTTTAAGTACTAATTTTTTAAGTAATATGCTGTTTTAATTTATGCAATTTTCATTTTTCTTCTTAAAATGTTCAATATTTTTTACAAACCATTGAAATTAATGTGAAATGAAAATTCCCATAAGTTGTATCAGTTTCATGAAAATTATCTAGTCAATACTAATGAAATATAGATTTCCTGTATTTATAACACGTTTATATCTCGTACGCATAACATGTTAGGTATGAATAATAACTTCTGTTTATCACATTATTATTCTCGTGTTTGATGCAACAAGTTAAATGCTGAGTACGACGTCTTAAGTAACTATAAAAGAATTGTAAATTAAAAGTTATTTGAAATAATTACAATACTTTGTGAAAATATGTATCTTCACTGTCTGATACTAACAGTTACAAATGAATCAAGATTCATCGTAATTATGTGCGCGCTCCTAAATTCAATAGGAATCGTTGCACGCTTCATGATTAGTAAAAGGCCTTTCTTGCTGCTATTGTTAAGTTCTGACCAATTCATATTATAAATATTACTTGCCAACTGCAGGCTCTACAAAATATAAGAAATATTGCACATTAAAAAACAGAATATCATATATCATATTTGTCTCAGTTCTTTTAATAATATATTTCTGTTATTATTTATATGTTTAATGATATACATATTGTATATGTATAATATGTATGTCAATTTGTTTTAAAGAAATATATACTTTTACTTTGACTTCATTTCCAAACCAGCAATAGATGAAGATTTGTGCCAATATGGCACCTGTATACGTCATTAATGAGACAACAGTCACATAATCCGATGCTACTGCTATTCGATATAAGTTTGAGCATAACACGAACATGCTCACTGTGAATTGCAGACCAATTATTTTCGCGAACATGTTATTGACCGTGTACGCATATCTGCGATTAAATAAAAAAAGTTTAATTTTTTGCAAGTGACTTTTAAAACTATGTACAAATATTATTATTATGGAATTTAATAATAAAATAATAGAATAAAATAAAATAGGGATATCAAGTTTTTAGATTTTTAATAAATAAGGAAGAATATATTAATCCAAAATTGATTTTAAAGGGAATTCATAAATAAAAATTAAGATTTTGTACAGATTTTGTATAGAATTAAGTATTAGCTTGTTAATTATTTTCATATTTTTTAAAGAACGATTGTTACGATTGAAAGTGGAACTTTGTATTGTAATTTAAAGTTATTTATTGTAATTTTTAGAAGTAATAAAATTACAAGAAACCAACTCAAAGATACGGTTGTGATGATAAATACAGTCGTGCAGAATGTTTTCATCATGTGCCATTTTTGTCAATCGATACTCCAAAATTTCAAACTGGCAGCAGATGTGTAATAAAAGACCGCAAATTACACTCTCACAAGCGACGTTTACTATACCGGAAGTTGCCATGCCAATCAATTGATGACAGTAAACAAAAAAGTATAAAACAGGATATGAATAATTGAACGGCACCCATGCTTTATATGTCAAACTTCTATTCGTGAATGCCGTAAAAATAGACATCAAAATCATTGCAATGATTGCCGCCATAATGAGAGTCAAATATCGTAATGTAATATTCCTATAAAATGATAAAATTTTAACTAATTTAATATAAGTAATTTAACTTTATATAACTAATTTAATATAATTTTTTGTTTAACTTTATTGTTATTTTATTAATTTATAAAATTTTTTTTAGATTTTTTATTTGTAAATATAAAAATATTTTTTCCTTTTATTCCAAAAAAATGTAGTATTTTTATTATATAAATTTTGCATGAATTTAATGATACTTACTGTATCATTTTTTCAAATTTTTGCTGAATCATAAATTCGTGTGTATCACATGCTGCAAAAGGTTTTTTATTTAAAACATTGATTAGCAGCATAATATTTTTGTGATTTATCCACATATAAACTTGCTTATAGCCTGCGACAAACACGGTCAACATCATGTATAAAGAATCGGTAAACTCGTCAGAGTTTTCGACGTTCAGTACAATGTTCATAAATTGCGATATCGAAAAAATATATAATGAAGAAACAAGAAACATTGCGTATGTTTTATAAATTATACATTTAAATAACGATGTCCATGAATCTGGTTGCCAACATCCAGTATATGTGCAGATTAAGAGAGTAAATTTCAGCACTGCCATCCTCTTTAATACAAATTTTTAATGTAATTTTATTTACATCAATTAATATTTATTAATTACATTATTTTTTACTATTTTATGAAAACATTTCTCTTTTAAAGATAAAAATTACATATTAGAAATAAAATAAATTTTCTAAAAACATTTTAAAAAGTAGTAAAACTTACCTTTTTATTTAAAAAAGTATTTAAAAAACTAAGTACATGCGCCTAACGGAACATTATTGTACATATCTATGAAAAATAAATAAAATAAATAAAAAAATATATTAAAAAATCTATATCTATATAAAAAAATCTTTAGAAAAAACTATTGTATATTTTAAATCTTTGGAAAGAAGCTGTTGTATATTCACTTACAAAAATATATACATAAAAAAATGGAACTCAATAGGAATAAATCTTTAGAACAAATCTACACTGTATATTTTAATAAATATAAAAAATAAATATAAAATATAAAAAATTTAACCTGGAAGAAAGTTGTTGTACCTATATTCTAAAAAAAATATGATATGTGATTATTTGAGGAATAAAAGAATATTAAATAAAATAATAATTTTAAATTGACAATTTAATGTTATGTAAGATCAACTAATTCTTTCATTAAAAATAGAAGGTCTATTATAATTTGATTTAAATGTGAATGATTTAAAAGATCAGTACTTCTTTCAGTCATTTAATGTATATATTTGAAAGAATAAAGATTAGTCAATTTTTAAAGTTAAATTTGTTGATTCAATAACAATAGGTATAAAACTATGATTAATACCACAGATTTCAGAACATTGGCCAATGGAAAGAATAGACCGGGGCGATTTATATAAATTATAGATTGATTAAGACGTCCTGGAGTAAAATCTAAAAATACAGTTGTGATGATAAATACAATCAAAATGTCATCATGTGCTATTTTGTCATCAAATATTTTATGTATTATATAATAAATGACAAAATAGCACATAATGAAAACATTCCGACTGTATTTGTAACTATATACAACAGTTTTTCCAAAAATTTATTCTCCTACTTGGTTCTATTTTTTGACATATTTTTTTAGTTAAAATATACAATAAATTTTTTCCATACACACGATTTGTGGAATACTATCTTTTAAAATAATATTCTTGAAAAAAATTTTTATGAATTTAAATGTGAAAATATCTTGATGTACACACGTTCTATTAGAAAATTGTATGATATACTATTATGTAGAGACACAGCAGGAAAGAAAACGGATATATGGAGGAGCAAGTTCTTTGAATCCCTAATAAATTATTAGTTATCAACTATTATACTTCAATATAGGTTCTTCGTTGTGTATTTCAAAATATATTCTTTCTTGTATTATTATCAACAATTTTATCAGATCTATCTTTGAACGTCAGTTAAGGAATCATTAGCAATTTTATCTCTATGAAATGTTAATATCAATAGTCTATACATTCAGTTTTACTAAGTTTTTGTTGCTCTCTCTCGTGCGTGGCTTGACATATATATCTCGACATTATTTCCATATTGACCCTTACGTTTACTCTATCTTATATCGCAAACGTAAATGAGGTAAGAAGAAACTTTTAATGAATTGAATACAGATTTGTTATGTACATACACATTTACATACACACACAATTAATAGTATAATGAAAATTTAAATTTATTTATTAATACTTGTATGTGTAGATAACTTATGTAACATATAATTTATGTGTACACATTATGTTAGTCACTGTAATACAATACAATGGCTATTTAAAATAGAAAATTGATAGTTTTAATATAAAATGTGTTTTGTAATAAAAAAGTCAAATAAATAAATATTTCACACGTATATACACACAACGCGCGCGCATAAACACACACAGAAATGCTTATATACAATAATTTTCATATTGTCAGTATTAACATAAATTTTTTAAAATGCTTGTGAGATGTTTTAATTAACACTTTTTATTTCTCCTAAAGAAAAATGCTTAACACTTGTTTTTATGTACTATAATTTTTCAAGAAGCATCAAAAAAAGATTTTATAAATCTGACTTATCTTGTCAATACTAACGAAGTATTAATATTTGTTTCTACAATTCAACATTCTCTTCTATTCATGCAATTTTGTAATAAAATTAACGTTACACATAATAATTTCTATTTGTTATTATGTTACTATTCATGCATGACGCATCAAATTGAAAATTGAATATGACATCTTAAGCAACTGTAAAAAAATTATAGATACATTAAAATTTATTTGAAATAATTATTTGCAATGTTAGTAATAATATTTATCTTAATAGTCTGATACTGACTGCTACAAACGATTCAAGATTCATCGTAATCATATACGCGCTAGTAAATTCGATGGGAGTCATCGCACGTTTCATAATTAATAAAAGATCTCTTTTATTGCTATTGCTAAACGCCGACCATTCAATGTCATAAATACTATTCACCAATTGAAGGCTCTAAAATTGTAGTATTTTATATAATATTATTGAGAAGTATTATATTCTCAACTATATATTTTTTCTTATAATAACTTTTTAAAATACACCAACCTTTTTCATTTTTTGGATTTTGATTTAATATGGTAAAAGATGTTTTTGTGTGAAACATTTTTTTTTAATGCGTTAATTCCCAAAGTATGAGGTATTTTAATTCATTATTAAAAATGAAACATTGTGTATAAGCATTATTATTAATATTAAACAGTTATTTCCATAAAAATCATAAAAATACATAAAAAAGCATTTTTGGAATCTTGAACCAAAGTCCAAAAAATTAAAAAAATTGGCGTGTTAAAACTTGAAAAAGATTACTTTTACTCTTCTATTTAGCAACACAATTAATCCTATTTTAAATATTTATTTAGTATATCACTCTACGATATCAATTTAAATAAAATACTTTTAACTTGACTTCGTTTCCAAACCAGCAGTAGATGAAAATTTGTACTAATATGGCACTCGTATACATTATTATTGGAATAAAGTTTGCATAGTCATTCACTGTGGCCATTCGATATAAATTCGAGCACACTACCAACATGCTCACAGCAAACTGAATAGCGATTATTTTCGCAAACATATTATTCACTGTATATGCATATCTACGTTTAAATTAAAAATTCTCAAGTTATATTTTTGCAAGTTTTTTTTTTAATTATATACATATTTACTTGTTAAATTTGAATTATTTTAATTTTAATTGGTTATTTAAGATAAAATTTAGAATATTTAAAATTTTTTTCTTATACTTCTTTTTCTACTAAATTTCTATTTAAAAATTTATATTTCTTTAATGAAAATTTTATCAAATACTACTTTTTACAGAAATATACGAAATATATTAAAGTATTTAAATATTTAATTTAAGTATTAAAATTTAAGTGTTTGTTAAATATTTAATCTTTATGAAAATTCTTTTTTAGTCTTTTCTCAATCAAATTCTATTTGGAATTTAATGAAAAGTTCAAGATTCTATTAATTATAATTACGTTTCTTTATTTTATATCTAATTTATATGAAAATCTATAGATCTTTGATCTCTTATAAATCAGAAACTATAATTGTCTAGCGTTATAGAAAAATCTCTCTCTTGTAATTATTTATTGTTCATTTTACCGTTTGAGGAATAAGTAACTACTGTTTCGAAAACAATAGTTTATACTTTGCAATCTAAGTTTTCTAATTAGAAAAAAGAAGCTAAGAAGGACTTTGTTTATTGTTCTTAAATAAAACTAAGAAATTATAGACTAACTCAAAGATACAGTTGTGGTGACAAACACAGTCTCGCAGATTATTTTGATCATGCGTGAGTTTTGTCAATCGATACCCCAAAATTTCAAATTGGCAGCAGATGTGCAGCAAGAATCCGCAAAGTAAACTTTCGCAAGCAACATTTACTATACCAGAGATTGACATGGCTATTAATTGGTGAGTATATACAACAAAATATATAACGGGAGGTGAGTAATCAAACGGTATCCATGCTTTATACGTTAAATTTCTGTTCATAAGATCCGTGGAGACAGACATTGATATTATCGATGTGATTGACATCATGACGATGGTTAAATATCTGAGCGTATTGTTCCTATAAAATAATTATAAAATTAAAATAATTATAAAATTTTATAAAGATTGATTCGTTTTTCTTTTTTATATATTTTCTACACGCGCGTGTATATTTATATTTATTTATATTTATTACATTTTTTAGTTTCATATTTGTATTTATAATCAAAACTATATTAGTTATTTTACAAAAAACTTTTTATATAAAAACATGTGTTTTAGAAAATTAAATGAGATTTAATTTACATTATCTGTCAAATTATTATAATAACAAGTTAATATAGTATTAATATAGTATATATGATAATGCTTTTACTATAATTATTATAAATAATTATAGTATTAGTTATTAGTATAAAATATCTATAAACGTAAGACAAAGTATCTTATTGCTTAGAAAATTTATTATCGAGGAGTGACAGGTTTAATTACACAATCTTATAATGATCTTATAATGATATATACTTACTGTATCATTTTCTCAAATTTCTCTTGAATCATTACTTCGTGTATTCCATATGGTGCAAAAGGTTTCTCGGTAAGAACGTTTATTATTACCATGATATTCTTATGATCTACCCACATATAAATCTGTTTATAGCCTGCTACAAGTACCGTCAACATCATGTATAACGCATCGGTAAATTCATCAGAGTTGCCGACGTTTAATATGACGTTTATTAATTGAGAAATCAGAAATATATATAATGCAAGTATAAGAAACATTGCGTATGTTTTATAAATTCTATGTTTAAACACCGACGTCCATGTAAGCGGCTGCCAGCATCCAGCGAACGCGCAGATCATAAGTGTAAATTTCAGCAAATGCATCTTTTAAGCTTTCCTCTAACGCAAATTAATCTATACAATTTGCTGTTAACATTACATTACTGTTTATTGTGGTCAAAACGTGTCTTTTTTAAGGATGGAAAAAGAAAATATTAAGAATGATAATAATAATCAGAATAATAACTAATAATAATATCTAATAATATAAAGAAGAGATACCTCACATTCTTTGAAATCTGTTTTAAAATCTTACTCTTTATACATAACGCAATTTTATACATAAATTCTATTTAAGCAATATTTAAAAATTTAAGATTTATTTTTAAAAATATTTTTAATATCACATACACTATAGAAATCATAAAAATATTTTTTTCCAAAAAAGGAAAAAAAATCATTTTTAAATTAGTCAAAAAATGTTACTAATATATTACAAAGTATACTATAAAGTATACAAAGTATGTACAAAGCATACATTAATTTAAAAATTAATTGTCCAATTTTTTGCATTAAGATTTTTTTATATAATATATAGTGCACTTACAAGATTTTTCAATGTTTTTAATTTACACTACTTCTGTCTCTGCTTTAGCTATCTACCACATTGTCAAGCCTAAATTAAACTGCTCACGTAATTTTCAGGAACATTATTTGTTTAAATTTTTGTTTCTCCGTTCTTTGCTTTTCAAACGACAATGGATAAATGTCTATTGTATCTTTTGATTTTTTGTGATATTTCTACTCATCCCACGCGTATTCCTGTTATTATTACAATGCGGAACTAGCCGTTCTCGAGAAATAATATTTTCATGAACCAAGAAGATTATTTCGAAATGTATGTTTTATTAGAAAATTACATAATGTACCATTTACGAATATTTTCATAAAAACGATGGGACAGAAACGACAGATATAGAATGAATTCTTTAAATTGTCCCTAGTTAGGTATATTATTTTTCTATTTCCATAATTATATTTTCTTCAATATAGTTCGGTTACATTGCAAAATATTTTTACTGCCTGTGTGCAAAGTGAATACCTTGGCTATTACGTAGTGAATCGTTAGCTATTGGTAGTTCATAGCAATGAAAGTTTAATGTTGGTAGTCAATGCGCTCAGATAGTAATACACTTTTTGTTACAGCATATCTACTATCCGCTATCACATATCGAGATATTATCATGTGCTTTGTTGAATATTGACTTTTACGCTCGTTCTCCTTTTGAAGAATATATGTACGGATAAAAAAGTCGCATTAATTCTTAGGTAAGAGAAAAACTGAAGATATTATGCCCACAGCAGTTACAATAAAATTTTATATATTATAATATATTATATATTGAAATACATTATATTATATTTATTTTTATATATTTTTCTCTGTAATATTTCTTACTATAATAAAATATCAATCAACAGTTAAGGCAGACTATAAATATTTCCAAAGAGAAATATAGAATAATAAAAATATCGAAAATGTTTATAACAATTCTCTACTTGAATATATCTACTAAATTCCTTGGAATATCGTGTCAATCTGCAATTCTATTTTTTTATGAAGCATGTGCTTAATATTATTTTTTATATGTCAAAGATTTTTCCGTAAATATTTAAAAATAAACTAGTTAAAATGATATGTATTTTTACTCCTCAACCTACATTTTACGTCGTTTCGTAAAAAATGCGATAACAATTTTTGTTTATTAATTATATTCCTGCTGAGAGCGTTTTAATATATTGTAAGCTGAATACGATGTTTTGAGCAACTGTAAAAAAAATTCAAGATGCATTTAACATTATTACTTAATACGTTTATAAGAAAAAGTAAATATATTTTTATAATTGACTAATACTGACAGACACAAACGAGTCAAGATTTAATGTGATGATAACTGCACTATTAAATTCAATGGGAATCATCGAGCGTTTCATGATTAACAGGAGATCTCTTTTACTCTTATTATCAAGCATTTGCCACTCCATATTGTATATGCTGTTTACTACTCCGCCGCTCTGTAAGTAAACTTTTAATAAAATATTGCACATCATTAAAATTATATATTATATTGCATTTTGTATACTTCTTTTCTAATACTTCCTTTCTTCATCTTCAGAGTCTTTTATAATTTAAAAAATTTGTAGTTACAATAAAAATCTAATTAATTTTTTAATATATGTGAATATAAGATATCATAAGTATGTAGATGAAATATGTACTTTTAATTTAAGTTCATTTCCAAACCAGCAATATAGGAAGATCTGTGACAACATGCAAGCTGTATACAATATTAGTGAAATGAAGCCACCATTGATCGTCAGGATAGAAATAGAAACTAATTTGTATAAATTAGCACACACCACTAGCATGCTTACTGCGAATTGGAGAGCCATTATTGTTGCAAACTTGCGATTTACCATATTCGCGTACCTACGATTAAATAAAGGATTTTCCATGCTCTATATGTTGCTTCAATCATTTATCAATCTCATCAGACATTTTTTATAACAATTTTTTTATTAAATCATTTTTAAACTACTTTAATATGAGAATTTCGCACAAAGAAGAAACTGCATTTATAAAAAAACCAAAACATTTCCAATTTTTTGAAATAACAGAATTGTTTTAAAAACTAACTCATATATACGGTTGTGGTGACGTACACAGTCACGAAGAATATGTTGATCATGTAAAATTTTCATCAACCTGTATTCCAGAATCTCGAATTGACAACAGATCTCCTGCAGAAGTCCTGCTATCAGGCTGTCGCAAGCAACGTTTACAGCCGCAGTGATAGACATACCTATCATTTGGTGAGTGAATACAAAATAAAATATGATGGATGACGTGTAGTCGATTGGAATCCATGCTTTGTACGTTAAGTTTCCTTTCATAAAATCCATAAAGATGGCATTTATAATTATGCATATGACCGTTACCTGGACGAGCGCATAATACCAGAAGGCATAATTCCTACAATATATATATATTTTAAAAGAGTGTTCTAACTCGACCATGAAAATATTATGTCCACTTGTTTTTGAAACGTTTGCTTGTATGTTACTCACATCGCTATAATTTCCTCGAAATGTTATTATTTATATCTATGTTGTTTGTGAGATATTGATGATTTACAAGTGTTGGAAGAATGAAAAAAATAATTATGTTCAGAAAATGACCAAATTATGCCAAACACAATACATTATGTATGATGTTAAACTAAATAAATAAATAAAACATATAAGATATAATTAATATTCTGAAATATTGCTATAACGCAATGATGAGAGTAAAATATTCTGATTTTTCAGGAATTAATTATTAAATGATGACTGATGCGCTTGCTTGTGTATTATTAAAAAATGTACGTACCTTATTATTTTGTCATATTTTTGTCGAATCATTATTTCGCGTAATTCTGACGGTTTAAAAGGCTCCTCCATAAGAATTTTTATTATCATTATGACATATTGCTTAGTTATCCACATAGTAACTATTTTGTAAGTTGCGATAAATACTGTCAACGTCATATATATATTGTCGCTTATTTCGCTGAGGTTGTCAATGTTAAGTATAATATTCATCATTTGCGACATCATGAATGCACTTATTAAGCAAATTAGTAATATTCTATAACTGTTATACATTATTTGTTTCCACAACGATGTCCATGAAAGCGGTTGCCAGCATCCGCTAATCGTACAAAGTATAAGTGTAAACTGTAGCACAAGCATTTCACCTTTTTTAAATTTGATCTCGCCTACGAATAAATTACTTATATAAAATTATAAAATGTAACTGTTATGGATTTTAAATGAATTTTACTTAAATAAACTTTAATAGAGATGTTTTTAATGGATAAGAGAGTATGAAAAATTTCTATTAATATATTATCTCCAAATAAAGAGTTTTGTTACGTAAAATAAGAAGCCTGTAATTTTAAAATAAACACAACGTGATATTATTAAAAAAGGGGATAATTTAGTGACGACAATCTGGCTACAAAATATCTTTATTCACCACTACATTTCGACCGATTGTATTCGATTAGTTTTGATTCTTTTCAAGTGAATAGTAGGACTTAGTCCCTATGTTTGCTGATTTTTCGATGTTTTTTGCACTACTTCTGTCTCTGCTTTAGCTATCTACCACATTGTCAAGACTAAGTTAAACTACTCACGTAAATCTCAGGAACATTATTTGTTTAAATTTTTGTTTCTCCGTTCTTTGCTTCTCAAACGATAAATGTCTATTGTATCCTTTGATTTTTTAGTTGTAATATTTCTACTCGTCCCACGCGTATGCCTGTTATTATTACAATGCGAAACTAGCCGTTCTCGAGAAATAATATTTTCATGAATCAAGAAGATTATTTCGAAATGTATGTTTTATTAGAAAATTACATAATGTACCATTTGCGAATATTTTCATAAAAACGATGGGACAGAAACGACAGATATACAATAAATTCTTTAAATTGTCTCTAGTTCGGTATATTATTTTTCTATTTCCATAATTATATTTTCTTCAATATAGTTCGGTTACATCGTAAAATATTTTTACCGCCTGTTCGCAAAATGAATACCTTGGCTATTACGTGGTGAATCGTTAGCTATAGATAATTCATAGCAATGAAAGTTTAATGTTGGTAGTCAATGCGCTCAGATAGTAATACACTTTATCTACCGCTATCACATGTCGAAATGTCGAAATATTATCATGTGCTTCGTTGAATATGACTTTTATGTTCGTTCTCCTTTTGAAAAATATATGTACGGATAAAAAAGTCGCTTTAATTCTCAGGTAAAAGAAAAACTGAAGATATTGTGCACACAGCAGTTACAATAAAATTTTATGTATTATAATATATTATATATTGAAATACATTATATTATATTTATTTTTATATATTTTTCTCTGTAATATTTCTTACTATAATAAAATATCAATCAACAGTTAAGGCAGACTATAAATATCTCCAAAGAGAAATATAGAATAATAAAAATATCAAAAATGTTTATAACAATTTCCTACTTGAATACAACTACTAAATTCCTTGGAATATCGTGTCAATTCTATTTTTTTATGAAGCGTGTGCTTAATATTATTTTTTATATGTCAAATATTTTTCCGTAAATATTTAAAAATAAACTATTTAAAATGATATCTATTTTTACTTCTCAACCTACATTTTACGTCGTTTCGTAAAAAATGCGATAACAATTTTTGTTTATTAATTATATTCCTGCTGAGAGTGTTTTAATATATTGTAAGCTGAATACGATGTTTTGAGCAACTGTAAAAAAAATTCAAGATGCATTTAACATTATTACTTAATACGATTATAGGAGAAAGTAAATATATTTTTATAATTGACTAATACTGACAGACACAAACGAATCAAGATTTAATGTGATGATAACTGCGCTATTAAATTCAATGGGAATCATCGAGCGTTTCATGATTAACATGAGATCTTTTTTACTCTTGTTATCAAGCATTTGCCACTCCATATTGTATATGCTGTTTACTACTTCGCCGCTCTGTAAGTAAACTTTTAATAAAATACTGCACATCATTAAAATTATATATATTATATTGCATTTTGTATGCAAATACTCATTTTTCTTCATCTTCAGAATCTTTTATAATTTAAAAAATTTGTAGTTAGAATAAAAATCTAATTAATTTTTTAATATGTGAATATAAGATATCATAAGTATATAGATGAAATATGTACTTTTAATTTAAGTTCATTTCCAAACCAGCAATATAAGAAGATTTGTGACAACATGCAAGCTGTATACAATATTAGTGAAATGAAGCCACCATTGATCGTCAGGATAGAAATAGAAACTAATTTGTATAAATTAGCACACACTACTAGCATGCTTACTGCGAATTGGAGAGCGATTATTGTTGCAAACTTGCGATTTACCATATTCGCGTACCTACGATTAAATAAAGGATTTTCCATTCTCTATATATGTATAGTTTCAATCATGTATCAGTTTCATTATACATCTTTTATAACAATTTTTCATTTGATTAAATCATTTTTAAACTACTTTAATATGAGAATTTCGCACAAAGAAGAGACAGCATTTATATAAAAACCAAAACATTTTCAATTTTTTGAAATAATAGAATTGTTTTAAAAACTAACTCATATATACGGTTGTGGTGACGTACACAGTCACGAAGAATATGTTGATCATGTAAAATTTTCATCAACCTGTATTCCAGAATCTCGAATTGACAACAGATCTCTTGCAGCAGTCCGGCTATCAGGCTGTCGCAAGCAACGTTTACAGTCGCAGCTGTAGACATACTTATCATTTGGTGAGTGAATACGAAATAAAATATAATGGATGGCGTGTAGTCGAATGGAATCCATGCTTCGTACGTTAAGTTTCCTTTCATAAAATCCATAAAGATGGCATTTATAATTATACATATGGCCGTTACCTGAACGAGCGCATAATACCAGAAGGCGTAATTCCTATAATATATATATTTTTTAAAAGAGTGTTCTAACTCTATGCAAAATTATTATGTTCACTTGTTTTTGAAACGTTTACTTGTATGTTACTCACATCGCTATAATTTCCTCGAAATGTTATTATTTATATCTATGTTGTTTGTGAGATATTGATGATTTACAAGTGTTGGAAGAATGAAAAAAATAATTATGTTCAGAAAATGACCAAATTATGCCAAACACAATACATTATGTATGATGTTAAACTAAATAAATAAATAAAACATATAAGATATAATTAATATTCTGAAATATTGCTATAACGCAATGATGAGAGTAAAATATTCTGATTTTTCAGGAATTAATTATTAAATGATGACTGATGCGCTTGCTTGTGTATTATTAAAAAATGTACTTACTTTATTATTTTGTCATATTTTTGTCGAATCATTATTTCGCGTAATTCTGACGGTTTAAAAGGCTCCTCCATAAGAATTTTTATTATCATTATGACATATTGCTTAATTACCCACATAGTAATTATTTTGTAAGTTGCGATAAATACCGACAACGTCATATATATATTGTCACTTATTTTACTGAGGTTGTCAATGTTAAGTACAATATTTATCATTTGCGACATCATGAATGCACTTATTAAGCAAATTAGTAATATTCTATAACTGTTATACATTATTCGTTTCCACAACGATGTCCATGAAAGCGGTTGCCAGCATCCGCTAATCGTACAAAGTATAAGTGTAAACTGTAGCACAAGCATTTCACCTTTTTTAAATTTGATCTCGCCTACGAATAAATTACTTATATAAAATTATAAAATGTAACTGTTATGGATTTTAAATGAATTTTACTTAAATAAACTTTAATAGAGATGTTTTTAATGGATAAGAGAGTATGAAAAATTTCTATTAATATATTATCTCCAAATAAAGAGTTTTGTTACGTAAAATAAGAAGCCTGTAATTTTAAAATAAACACAACGTGATATTATTAAAAAAGGGAATAATTTAGTGACGACAATCTGGCTACAAAATATCTTTATTCACCACTACGTTTCGACCGATTGTATTCGATTAGTTTTGATTCTTTTCAAGTGAATAGTAGGACTTAGTCCCTATGTTTGCTGATTTTTCGATGTTTTTTGCACTACTTCTGTCTCTGCTTTAGCTATCTACCACATTGTCAAGACTAAATTAAACTACTTACGTAATTCTCAGGAACATTATTTGTTTAAATTTTTGTTTCTCCGTTCTTTGCTTTTCAAACGACAATGGATAAATGTCTATTGTATCTTTTGATTTTTTGTGATATTTCTACTCATCCCACGCGTATCCCTGTTATTATTACAATGCGGAACTAGCCGTTCTCGAGAAATAATATTTTCATGAACCAAGAAGATTATTTCGAAATGTATGTTTTATTAGAAAATTACATAATGTACTATTTACGAATATTTTCATAAAAACGATGGGACAGAAACGGCAGATATAGAATGAATTCTTCAAATTGTCCTTAGTTAGATATATTATTTTTCTATTTCCATAATATATTTCCATTACATTTTCTTCAATATAGTTCGGTTACATCGTAAAATATTTTTACTGCCTGTTCGCAAAATGAATACATGGCTATTAAGTGGTAAATCGTTAGCTATAGGTAGTTCATAGCATTGAAAGTTTAATGTTGGTAGTCAATGCGCTCAGATACACTTTATCTACTGTCCGCTATCACATGTCGAGATGTCGAAATATTATCATGTGCTTCGTTGAATTTTGACTTTTACGCACGTCCTCCTTTTGAAGAATATCTGTACGGATAAAAAAGTCGCTTTAATTCTTAGGTAAAAGAAAAACTGAAGATATTGTGCACGCAGCAGTTACAATAAAATTTTATGTATTATAATATATTATATATTGAAATACATTATATTATATTTATTTTTATATATTTTTCTCTGTAATATTTCTTACTATAATAAAATATCAATCAACAGTTAAGGCAGACTATAAATATCTCCAAAGAGAAATATAGAATAATAGAAATATCGAAAATGTTTATAACAATTCTCTACTTGAATATATCTACTAAATTCCTTGGAATATCGTGTCAATCTGCAATTCTATTTTTTTATGAAGCATGTGCTTAATATTATTTTTTATATGTCAAAGATTTTTCCGTAAATATTTAAAAATAAACTAGTTAAAATGATATGTATTTTTACTTCTCAACCTACATTTTACGTCGTTTCGTAAAAAATGCGATAACAATTTTTGTTTATTAATTATATTCCTGCTGAGAGCGTTTTAATATATTGTAAGCTGAATACGATGTTTTGAGCAACTGTAAAAAAAATTTAAGATGCATTTAACATTATTATTTAATATGTTTATAGGAAAAAGTAAATATATTTTTATAATTGACTAATACTGACAGACACAAACGAATCAAGATTTAATGTGATGATAACTGCACTATTAAATTCAATGGGAATCATCGAGCGTTTCATGATTAACAGTAGATCTCTTTTGCTCTTGTTATCAAGCATTTGCCACTCCATATTGTATATGCTGTTTACTACTCCGCCGCTCTATAAGTAAACTTTTAATAAAATATTGCACATCATTAAAATTATATATTATATTGCATTTTGTATAATACTTCTTTTTCTTTATCTTCAGAGTCTTTACTTTTATAATTTAAAAAATTTGTAGTTACAATAAAAATCTAATTAATTTTTTAATATATGTGAATATAAGATATCATAAGTATGTAGATGAAATATGTACTTTTAATTTAAGTTCATTTCCAAACCAGCAATATAGGAAGATCTGTGACAACATGCAAACTGTATACAATATTAATGAAATGAGGCCGCCATTGATCGTCAGGATAGAAATAGAAACTAATTTGTATAAATTAGCACACACCACTAGCATGCTTACTGCGAATTGGAGAGCGATTATTGTTGCAAACTTGCGATTTACCATATTCGCGTACCTACGATTAAATAAAGGATTTTCCATTCTCTATATATGTATAGCTTCAATCATTTATCAATCTCATTAGACATCTTTTATAACTATTTTTCATTTAATTAAATCATTTTTAAACTACTTTAATATGAGAATTTCGCACAAAGAAGAGACTGCATTTATAAAAAAACCAAAACATTTCCAATTTTTGAAATAATAGAATTGTTTTAAAAACTAACTCATATATGCGGTTGTGGTGACGTACACAGTCACAAAGAATATGTTGATCATGTAAAATTTTCATCATCCTGTATTCCAGGATCTCGAATTGACAACAGATCTCCTGCAGAAGTCCGACTATCAGGCTGTCGCAGGCAACGTTTACAGCCGCAGTGATAGACATACCTATCATTTGGTGAGTGAATACAAAATAAAATATGATGGATGACATGTAGTCGAATGGAATCCATGCTTTGTACGTTAAGTTTCCTTTCATAAAATCCATAAAGATGGCATTTATAATTATGCATATGACCGTTACCTGGACGAGCGCATAATACCAGAAGGCGTAATTCCTATAATATATATATTTTTTAAAAGAGTGTTCTAATTTGACTATGCAAAATTATTATGTCCACTTGTTTTTGAAACGTTTGCTTGTATGTTACTCACATCGCTATAATTTCCTCGAAATGTTATTATTTATATCTATGTTGTTTGTGAGATATTGATGATTTACAAGTGTTGGAAGAATGAAAAAAATAATTATGTTCAGAAAATGACCAAATTATGCCAAACACAATACATTATGTATGATGTTAAACTAAATAAATAAATAAAACATATAAGATATAATTAATATTCTGAAATATTGCTATAACGCAATGATGAGAGTAAAATATTCTGATTTTTCAGGAATTAATTATTAAATGATGACTGATGCGCTTGCTTGTGTATTATTAAAAAATGTACTTACTTTATTATTTTGTCATATTTTTGTCGAATCATTATTTCGCGTAATTCTGACGGTTTAAAAGGCTCCTCCATAAGAATTTTTATTATCATTATGACATATTGCTTAGTTATCCACATAGTAACTATTTTGTAAGTTGCGATAAATACTGTCAACGTCATATATATATTGTCGCTTATTTCGCTGAGGTTGTCAATGTTAAGTATAATATTCATCATTTGCGACATCATGAATGCACTTATTAAGCAAATTAGTAATATTCTATAACTGTTATACATTATTTGTTTCCACAACGATGTCCATGAAAGCGGTTGCCAGCATCCGCTAATCGTACAAAGTATAAGTGTAAACTGCAGCACAAGCATTTCACCTTTTTTAAATTTGATCTCGCCTACAAATTACTCATAATTACTCATAAATTACTCATGGTATTATAAAATGTAACTTTTATGGATTTTAAATGAATTTTAGTTAAATAAACTTTAATAGAGAGGTTAAAGTTTTTTAATGGATAAGAAAGTATGAAAAATTTCTATTAATAAATTATCTCCAAATAAAGAGTTTTGTTACGTAAAATATAAGAAACTCGTAATTTTAAAATATACACAATGTAATATCATAGAAAAAGATAATTTAGTGACGACAACCTGGTTACAAAATATCTTTATTTAACCACTATATTTCGACCATTGGTTTGGGTTCTTTTCAAGTGAACAGTATAATTTTAAATGGCGTTAACAAAACATGCCATATGTCAGTAAGTAATGTTGAGTCGTTATAATATAAAAATTTGTACAACAGATACTCGTGACAGCAAACATAAGACTAAGTCCTACTATTCACTTGAAAAAGACCAAAACCAATGGTCGAAACGTAATGGTTGATTAAAGATATTTTGTAGCCACGTTGTCGTCACTAAATTACCCCCTTTTTTAATTGTTATTCACTGGCACAGAAAAAATTTTTATTTGCAATAATATCATAGAATTTTATCTTTTAACTTATAAAACTTGTAACATATAATATCTGTCATACTTACAAAGTAATTAATTCTCACAATTAATTGATGTCACAAATATCTTGAAAAGTAATTTATGCTATTTAACTTGTAGAAAAATTATATAAATCATATTCACATGTTAAATGACAAATTTTACGAAAGAGCGGGATATATCCAGAATGTCTAGCGACACCACTTTCAATGCGGTATCCGTTCGCTGAATTCCCTTCTTATCTGTCTCTGTTATTATCGTAATACCGATCTTGCGACGGCGCGGAATATTATTTTCATGAGTGAACATATAGCAATTTTTGTCACGCGATGGGGTAAATAACATTTCCATAAGGTAGAAAGCAAGGTAGCAGTACTTTCGAATGTTTATCAATATAGAACCAGGTGTAGTTACCCTCCTGTGATGTATTCGTGCAAGTATCTTATTGTGTGTGTAAATTGATGAAATGAATGTTTTTTTTATTACTGTAGCTATCCAGTGTTTGATATGTCATCACATACTACATTTTACATATCGATTTTGCGATTGGCCGTAAAATATAAATATTGGGGAGAAAGTGAATCGTAGAAGCTAGTGACATAATAATTTCCTAATAGTGACATAATAATTTTACACGATACTCAAGCACTTTTTATATCATGACAGTTATTGTAGCGATTAAAACAATATTGTACAAAGATTTTTAATATTGCGTGAAGAAAAACGTGAATTAATACAATGTTTAGCATTAATTGCATCCAACAATGGTGTTGGGCAAAATACAAAAACTAAATTGCATAAATTTCTGCAATTCTATGTTTTAACAAAATATTTTTATACTTTAGTTTCAATCTAGACCATTTTTTTAACTTTTATTTAGTATACATCTTAAATTATATTATTTTAGAACATCATCATTTTTTATCAAACTCTTTCTCTCTTATAATATATTTGCGTTATTATTGGAATATGAGTACGGCGGCGTCTTTTCTGCGTAATAATATTTTTCTATAACACTCAAGCACACATCATTTTATGATAAATATGTAATCTGTATGACAAACTACGTAGTATAGCGGTACGTACTAATGAAAGAAAGTAATACAAATAAAATTTGTATATTCTTATTTAAGTCATTACGCGAACTATTTTGCCAAACCATTTTTCTAATTATAGATACTTGTATGATGATCTTTAGTATTAGTTAATATAATTTCATTAAATCCTACCACAATCATCGTTATTTATCTGAAGGGGGTGGGGGATTCTTATTAGCACCAACATTGAAATCACGTTGATTCTAAGTTGGTGATTGTGGTGCGTTTTAA
This sequence comes from Crematogaster levior, assembly GCA_901521435.1. Classification (NCBI taxonomy): domain Eukaryota; kingdom Metazoa; phylum Arthropoda; class Insecta; order Hymenoptera; family Formicidae; genus Crematogaster; species Crematogaster levior. The sequence goes on from CABEGB010001302.1 coordinate 719,633, forward strand.
AGTTTGACTGTATCGACGCGCATCTTTAGTTATGTACTGCCTTTGCGCAGATTGTTGATTGGCCAAAGACCCAAGTCTGACCGTGTATATATGTATATATATATATATATATATATATATATATATATATATATATATATAAATAAATCAGCGTTTTAAATTTATTTCTTATTATTAAATACCTTGTTACATACATCGATTTGTGCATTCTATATAAGTTATACATAAGTAAAAATACAAGAAAAGTTATTATCTTGATTCTTAAGCACGAATCTGATCTTTTCAAATTACACCAATATAGATCACTCGTTACAAAAATCAAACTTTTGCATTTAAACAAATATTAAAATCTTGACGGTATAATAGTAAGAAGTAAATTTAAAACACCAAGACCTGGATCTTTGATGGCCAATTAATGATCTTTTGCATTTAAATTGCAATTATTAAAAAATGTGTAAATTATTATAATTTACATATTTACATATTTGTTCGAGTTAATAATTTCTGCTGAAACACCTTTGTCAAGAATAAAATGATAAAGAAACTTAACATCATGTGAAAATATAAGTAATATTTCTTCAAACAGTATCAAGTAAGTGCAACATTAAACATACAATGCCTTTCGAAAGTATTATATAGGTGAAAGATCAATTATACATGATATCTGTAATATGACGTATTATTAATGGATAGATATTAAATTGTATGTCAGTAATGAAAATGAATCATCACACATCATACACACACAAACACAAAAACGTTTGCAATAATTATATCTTTATTGTAAATAATTATTTTCTACAATTTATTTATATTTAATTGCTTATTTAATCGCGCACGAGTTCTGAACTAATTTACTAATTATTATTTAATATACTTTAAAAATTGTATAATATTTTTTCTTGAAAATTTGTCATTAATTAATTGATTACTTTTATTTTCGATGTGTTGATATGTTGTAGTATAAATTTAATATAAAGAAACCCGTACAATTTTTATAGAAAATAGCTTTCGTCGGAATTGGTAACTATCAATTTCATCGAAAGCTATTTTTCATAAGAATTGCACAAGGTTCTTTATTATAAATATTATAATATTATAATTATCAATCTTGTGCTACGTTACTGTTTCTGCGAATGTATTAGTACATTAAAAAGCGAATATGACGTCTTAAGCACCTAAACAATCATAGAATTAATGACAAATTTATTAAATAAATTATATATTCATCACATTATAAAAAATTAATTCCTCATACAAACCGTTACGAAAGAGTCAAGATTCACTGGCATAATGTCTGCGCTGCTAAATTCGATTGGGATCGTAGCACGATTCATAATCATTATGAGTCCTTTTTTTATGTTGTTACTAAATATTGTCCATTCCAAGTTATAAATACTGTCTGATAATTGGAGGCTCTATAGATAAAATTATAATAAAAAATCATATATATATTATTTTTTTAAAATCATATATATTGTTACATCCGCGCTCGCCGCCCGGTGTGCTTCTTGTCGCGCGGCGTTCCCTGGCAACGGGCCGTCGTTGTCTAACAACGATCGGCGTATTTGTGCCGGATCTTTCGAGTATAACGGACGTGTTTCTCTGTACGCTGTTCTCGTTATTAAAGAGTTCTACTACCGTAAACGGAGTATTTATTCCGCCTTGGCGGAGAGTGTCGCGTGTGGCTGTGAGAGTGTATCTGTGTTGGCGTGGCTCGGCGCGGAGGCGCAACAATATTATTTTTTTATACAATGTGTGTGTGTGTGTGCGTGCGTGCGTGCGCGCGCGTTTTTCTATTTTGTAACAATGGGTGCAACGTTAATTTTGCAATTTTCTTTCAAATAAACTGATTAATAACTACAAAATTAAAACCAGTTATTATAATTACCTTCAACTTGATTTCATTACCAAACCAACAGTAATAAAAAATCGGAGCCAAAGTTGAAGCCACAACCATAATGTCCTGTATATAAGAAACGATATTGGACGATATAAAAGCCATATGAATTAAATTATAGCACATTACCACCGTGATCATTACAAACTCACTAGGAATTATCTTGCTAAATTTATCGCTCACCATGTACGAGTATCTAAAATTACAAAGAACATTTTCAATGCATTTACTGCTTTTTTCTAAGAAATGTTCAATTAATGAATGTACATTTGCAACTTAAATATCCAAATATCGTATTATTATAATATTATATGTATATACACTACCGTTGGAAAGTTTTGCAACACCCTCCAAAAACCAATTTAAGCTCCTATAGCTTCCGCAATAATAAAAGAAATGTAATAAGCTTTTTATGAAAAGTTGTATTTATTTATGTATATACTACTAAAAATGATTAACAAAAAGCTCAAAAAATATTTTTAATTTAAACAGCAGACTCATCAATATGGCCACCTCTCTTCTTGATTACTTCTTCACACAATCGAGGCATCCTTCCACCAACGCGCCTAATTCTCGTTATCAGACAACACTTATGCTTATAGCAATACGAAAACGGCAACTTTTCATGACCCACTTGATTATTTCATTTTATTAAAAATTTTTAAGCCTACTTTTTTGTTTGCTCCTTTTACGAGTACAAATTACATGTCTGGAAAATAATATATCCCTTTGATTAGGTGAAAACTAAGTAATAATTTATAATTACATTTATTTTCCATATTAATTTGACTTAATATACCAAAAATTCGCGGAAAACTCATTTTTGGAGGGTGTTGCAAAACTTTCCGACGGTAGTGTATATATATATTTTTTTTCATATATATGTATATACAGGGTGTCCGATAATTCGAAGTCCACCCGTAAACTGCAGGTAGAGTAGGTTAAACTGAGCATAAAAGTCCTGTATCATTTTTTGATAATTCTTAATATTTACCGAGATATTAACGAAAAAAGATCGGCGAATCCGCGCGAGGAAAGCGCGCGCGGCGAGAAGGACGTCCCACCGCTACGTGCTCACTAAGCGCGCAGTGAGACGGTGGGAGGAGCCTACGAGCGTAATACTAGAACACTGCGGCGACCGCGCCGAATTATTGGTATAATCCCACCGCTCTATCTCCCACCGCCACACTGCGCGCTTAGTGAGCACGTAGCGGTGGGACGTCCTTCTCGCCGCGCGAGCAAAGCGCGCGCGGATTCGCCGATATTTTTTGTTAATATCTCGGTAAATATTAAGAATATCAAAAAATGATACAGGACTTTTATGCTCAGTTTAACCTATTCTACCTGCAGTTTACGGGTGGACTTCGAATTATCGGACACCCTGTATATATATATTTTTTTTTTTTTAATTATAGAAGCTACTGTAAATATATATTTACAGTAGCTTCTATAATTTAAAAAAAAATTTATCTGAGATGGCAATTATTACAATAATCATTGTTCTTATATAATAAAAATAATGTAATAGTAATTTTTAAAATCTACACAGATTTAATATAATATTTTTAGTACAATTACAGTAAATAAAAATGAATATGTTATTTAATAAGTACAGTAATTATTTCTACAAATTTAAAAAAAAAATCTGAGTAAATTATTCACAATATAAAAATAATAGAACTGTTATTACTCTTTTTACATTAAGCTTTTTTCTTTCTCTTTATATTTGTTTACTTTATACACTTTAAGACGTACATCTAAGAAGAATTTTAAGAATTTTAATTTTTTGCATTTTAAAAAATGCAAAAAATATGTGGAATATTAATTTGCTACTTATTTTAAATTTTACAAGTTAACTTTAACTCTTTAAATTGTGATTCAAGAATTTAAATTATGGAAAAAAAAAATATTATTAAAAATTTTCCGATTGTTATCAAAGAAACAAGAAATTTCAATAAGAGTATGTTTAACTTAAAAAATCATGAGAAAGTATTATTTGACAGGCGAATTGGCCACGTGAAGGCTTTTCAGCCAATCAGTAAATGATCTGCGCGCCGAACATGGATTGTCAGCCTAACGCAGTCAAACAACGAATTAAAATCATTTGTCGTTTTAAATGTTTGGTAAATTAAATAAGGAATTTATTGCGAAAAATATTACCTCCCCCTATTTCCTACTGGCGAAGAAAAGACTATTTTCAAAGTTGTATCCCACCACTGACTTAAAATGATGGTGTTCCCCACTAGAAGCACTACTTAAATAATAAACTCGCACTAAGTGTATCGGTTATTGCGATAAATATTATCACATGATCTTTGGTGGTCGAATTGGTATGACGCCCGTAGGGGGAGTTTCAGGTTCGAATCCTGGCTGAGGTAATATTTTTTGCAATAAATTCCTTATTTAATTTACCAAATATTCAAAACGATTAAAATCGACAGATGATTTTAATTCGTTGTTTGACTGCGTTAGGCTGACAATCCATGTTCGGCGCGCAAATCATTTACTGATTGGCTGAAAAGCTTTCACGTGGCCAGTTTGCCTGTCAAATAATACCTTCTCATATGTTATCTTAACTACTGGCAAAAAAAAGACTATTTTCAAAGTTAAAAAATCATGTAGCGTTCTAGGATTAAAGAAAAACTTACTCAAATATACATATGTGATGGCATACGCAATCACGCAGATTTCTTCGACCATTCGCTATACTCGACAAACGGTACTCCAAAATCTCGATCTGGCAGCAAATGTGTAACAATAAACCACAAATTAGATTGTCACATGAAGCATGGATAAGACCGAGAAATATCAGAGCTAATATCTGATGAGTGTATACGAGATAAAATAGCGTAGATATCGAAAAGTCGAACGGTAACCATGCTTTATACATTAAAGTTCCATTTTTGAAATCCGTGATTAGCGAAAGTGAAATCATATATAAAGCAGTTATCGAAATGAGAATGTGATAACATAATGTATTATTCCTATAAAATTAATAGTATATAAAAAGTAGCATCTAAAATGTATAATTTAAAGTATATTTCACTCATTTGCTACAACAATGACATAAACAATAAAATTTTCCAGAAAATGTTTGAATGTTTTGAATTAGTAAAAATTTGTAATATTATTTTTAAATGATTTTATTGTAATAATTAGAGGAATAAAAGTATCACTAGCTTTTTGTTCAAAGATCCGCAAGAAACCCATTCTTTTTGCAAATAATTAAAAGATGACAATTTTTTAGTTATATCATTGTTACAGCACATAAGCTATTTGTCGATAATATAAATAACTACGTTAATAAAGGTAACTTACGTTATTTGTAATAAAAGTAACTCATATTAATAAAAATAACTTACGTTATTCTCTTGTCAAACTTCTCCCGAATCATGTTTTCGTTTAAATCCATCGATTTGAATGGCTTTTCGAGAAGATTATCAATTAACATTGTGATACCATCGTGATTTATCTGTATAATAATTGCCTTGTAGCACGCCAGAAGCGAAATTAGAGCGTTGAATAAGGCATCGCCAAATGCATCGGTGTCGTCAGTATTCATTATCATTTCCATAATTTGAGTCATTGCAAATGTATTCAAAATTAGAATGATCGACGCTGCGTAAGCGTTATACATTATGTGTCTAAACAGCGATGTCCACGACGTTGGTCGCCAGCATCCTGCGACCGCTAAAAGCGTGAGTGTTAATTTCAAGATAGGCATTTCGTTTTTCATTCCAACATCACTTCCCAACATCCACTTGTCCAATATCAATCACTGTTTTGATTAATGTATGCACTTATTTACTACAGTCTCGATTATCATGATAATGTACTGATCATGAAGCGATAATAGATGAAGATTTTCAACTGTGTTTTGCATATGCATGTATAATATTTACAATATTACATTTGAAAGTATTTGATCGTTTATTTTTATAAATAATTGCTAATTAGTTGCTTTCATGTATATTAATAATTACATACAAATATAAAAATTTAGTTAATAACAATAACAATAGCAATAAAAGTAATAATAATAACAATAAAAATTATGAATAAAAAGCACATTTGTGTTATAATATGACAATAATATGATTATAACATGTATTTAGCTAAAATATATAATTTTTTAAATATATTAAACTTACAAAAAATTTGGATCGAACAAACTTGTTTAAATAAACTTCAATAAATGCTTTAAAAGTTTTAATCGAATATTTACTGCACGGTGTGTAACGAATCAAATGATGTTCCGAGAGAACAAACCTCTCATAATGTCTATAGTCTTTCAATCGATAACGACATTTCGCTCAACTTCCCTTTTTGTATACCTGCTTTATTATTATAATAACAGATTTGCAACGCTGTTTTTCTTGTGAAATAATATTCTCGTGAATTGAGAAGTCATATTCTTTCAAAATAATACCTTTATTACGTAATGTACTGTTATTTTCACGGAGACAATCATAGAATAAAAGAAGAAGTCAGGTACGCGCAAATTCCTTACATGTATGAGAACTATGTAGAGAAACAAATTCTTGAAATTGTCATCAATAGAACAGTAACCGTAAACTATTTCCGAGATACAATTTTTCCTTTGTTGTCTATTATAAAATATTTTATTTATAACTATTGATAACGTTGCAATATTATATTATTTTTTAATACAATGGAGAAAATAAATTCTTCAAATATTAGTTAAACAGCAACTATAGCTCACCTGAAACGTTAATATTCGGTTACAAACTGTATACTATCACACACATTTCTTGTTATAAACAATATATTATTATACATGATATATTACGACTTTTTACAATATAATTTTTGATACTTTTGATAAATACAAAGAAGGCGTGGAAGATACTTCAATTATTTTTACAGGTTATTAATAAAAACTTATACAAGTTTTACGTAGTATAAAATTGTAATTCACAAAATATAATTATTAATATTATAAAGATTTAAATATTTACCGTATAATAATAATTTCGAATAATGCTTAATGCTTTTTTTGATTTACATTTTATTAATTTCGTTTTCGTTACGTCAAGAAACAGATGATTAAGTTTTACTAAAAATAATTTATACTTATAATATAAAAAATCACACTGTGTAATGCTGTAAAAATGTTAAATATTATTATAGTTATTTTATTTCAATAGTACTGTCATCGTAATATATTTTAAAATATAAAATATTTTGATATGTAACTTACATTTAATTTATAAATTTTTTTATTAATTTGCTAGATATATTTGCTTAAATACTTCAAAAGATATTGTTTGAAAAAATTATTTGATTTAAAAGAAAATCTATTTAATTGCGAAATAATAAGAAAAATATTTGCTTGGAAAAACAAATTTTTTTCAACTATTACTAATACATCATTTTTTATAGACAATTTTGTAATATTTTAATATAGTTTCTTTATTGCATGCCAATTATAAGATATTTTTTATTGTTACGCGATATTTTCGAACCTTGGGAAATAAGTTCATATCTCACTTTTATGAAATCATATACTTATTTGCTTGTTAGGATATTCCGTTTCTTATTATCATAAATATATGTATATAACTCGATATTGTCACCGGGTAATCTGTCTTACATTGACTTTTACAATTTCTTATGCGAAATATAAACAAAACTAGAGAAATATGTTATACATATATGTTATAATGCGAATTATTTCAAGTGCTACTAACAGAAATCAAAGAAACAAATTATAAAATGTTTTTGCACCTTATGTAATATATACATTTATGAAACTATATAGTCAAATATTTATACATATCACAAAAGATTTTTTGATAGCACTAATGTTAAATTTAAATTATTTAAAATTTTCATATTCACTTTTCAGTAATATAAATAATATAAAATTATGACAGAAAAGTAAGATCAAATTCTTATTTTCTTTTATAATTATTTATAAATATTGTTTATAAATATTATTTATAAATATTTATAAATATTGAAATATTATGCAAATAAGATCTTTTATAAATATTAATACTACTCATAAATAAATTATTATGTGCTTAATTAATAATATTTTTTACTGCATTGTATATATGTATAATACTGCATATTTAAAATAACAATAAGGATTATGATTAACGTAATATATGTTATGTGGACATAAAAAATTCAAAATGGATACCTACTAAATTTGCTATGAACATGATAATTAATTTTTATTGCATTTTGATTACAGATATATGCAACTGTGTTGCAAAACAGAATACATTACATTTGTAGTACTTTATTTGTATTTAATTACTTATTTCGCATTTGTATTAATAAATTATAAGTAGAGTACGATAATCTGAGAAGCTAAAACAATAAATAAAGATCATGTGACATTTCATTCCAAGTCAATAGTACACGGAAAAAAAAGATTAGCTACTATAGCAAAACTAAGAGCTATAATTTTGCAATAGTAGCAAAACTTTTTGAAAAAAACAAAAGGTTTTGCTAAAGTATTGAAAAAAAAACAAAAGGTTTCGCTAAAGTATTGACAAAGTTTTGCTGCTATTGCAAAATTATAGCTCTCGCTGTAAATAATAGTTAGTTGTCCATATTTTATACAAATAGTTTTGCTATAGTAGCTAATCCTTTTTTCCGTGTACACAATATAAAATTTATTATACTAACCGCCACGAAAGAGTCTAAATTCAAATTGATATGTGCAGTAGTAAATTCGATAGGCACAATCGCGCGTTTCATAATTATCAGAAGATTTCTTTTGACACTGTTATCCAGCATATGCCACTTTATTTGGAAAATGCTATCCATTAATTGAACGCTCTATAAATTAATATGCAAAATGAAATTTTTTTTAGAGTTTTTTACTTGAAAATTTGAATACATAAAATAATAAAATATTTTTAAATACAACTTTTATATACAACATATTATTATGTTGTATATAAAATATTAACTTTTATACATAACATATTATTATTTATAATATTTTTATTATTTTAAATGCAACTATGTGTAATTTAATATAATTCTTACGCATGATTATAATGCATTGTAAGATGGAAAAGAAACATATCTTAGAAACACACCTTTGATTTAATTTTATGCCCAAACCAACAATAAATAAATATTTCTGTTAACATGCAGCACATAAATCCAATTAATCCAATACTATCTGTGTTAAATGATGATTGGCTTAGTTGATACAAATTGGAGCATATTATCAATGTGCTTATTATAAACTGTAATGCGATTATTTGTGAGAATTTTGCATTTACTGAATATGCAAATCTGTAATTAAATTTTTCATTTTATAATATTTTATTTTATAATATGCTAATAATTGTATATGATGTGTGACTTATTATTTAAGCTAGATATGTACTGTAATAGTTATAAGTTTATAGGAACTTAATGATACTTATTAAAACGTTAACAATAATGGAAAAAAATAAAAGTACCTGAATCATTTAAATAGAATAAAAAGATAGAAAGAAAAGATAATAATAAATTATACTATTTAGCTATTTTAACTCAAAATTTTAGATTTTTTATAATAATTAAAATTAAGGGAAATTTAATGTATACCATTGTTTCATCTAATGCAATATTATAATTAGTTACAAATTAATTATAATATGTTATGAAAATCATAAATTACATACAAAATTATATACATATAGATTTTTTTCAATTATTATTAAGATAACTAACTTAAATATACTTTTATGATGACGTATGCAGTAGCCCAAAATACTTTGGTCACTTAAAATCTTTTTCAAGCGGTATTCCAAGATCTCGATTTGACAATAGATGTGCATTAAGAATCCACAAATAAGAGTATCGCAGGCGACGTTTACACTAGCACAATAAAACGTGCTCAGAAATTGGTGAGTATACGTGAAGCAAAATATCATGTAAGACGAATAATCGTACGGTACCCATTCTTTATAAGTTAATTTTCTTTGTCTAAAATCAGTGAGCAGCGACATCAAACTCATGAACATCCATGATGTCGCAATCAAAATCGAATAGCGTAATGTGTTGGACCTAAAAATTGATGTCCCAAAAGAAATCATAGTTAATAAAAAAAAAAATATATATATATATATATATACAATACATGTATATTTACCGTATTGATTTATCAAATTTTTGACGAATTTTCAACTCGCCTAGATCCAACGGTTTGAATGGTTCTTCATTAAGTGTAATAATTAATGTCGTAACACTCTCATAATTTAGCCACATTATCAATAATTTAAAGCCAGAAACGAACACATTTAAAGCCATGTATAAAATATTAATAAAGTCATCGGGATTATCGGCGTTCAGAAAAAGGTCCATAAATTGTAAAAAAGCAAAAGTATATAAAATAGTAATTATAAATATTCTGTAGAAATTGTAAATAGTACATTTAAATAACGACGTCCATGATAGCGGTCGAAAGCATCCAACGAATGTAACAATTAAAAATGTAAGTTTTAAAACATGCATTTTTATCTTTTTTGAATACAAAAATATGTTTGCTTACGTAACGTATATTACGAACTTTGATATTGTTTTAGAAATTTTGAAAATTTTTTAGCAACATTTATATTATTTTTAAGATAATATTAATTTGACAGATTCTTTATTGTGCAAAAAATAAAGATAAGAAACATTATTTCAAGAGAGTGTACTTATAAGAATGTCTATAGACTTTTAACGTACGATTCTCTGACCATAGACGATATCCTCTCTCTTCTTGCATATTTGATAACTGTATCTTCATAATATCAAATTTGCAGCAATTCTCTTTAAAGCGATATTTACGCAAAATAGCAAGAAACATTATTTCTACATGCAACTTTTCTTATGGAAAAGATCAACTATTTTCACATACTACCTACATAAAGAGACAAAGTTCTAATACAGCAAAGAAAAGAGAATAAGTTCTTTAAAGATACATTAATAAAATCGAAGGTAAAACTAATGTCTGCAACATCTTGACATATATCACAAGTCGATACGTTGAAAATAGAACATTTTATTTGATATTTTCTTTCCTTAGACATCAGAATTTCCTTCAATCTTGACTTTTATGTATGCAATATGACAATGAAGACAAATGAAGAGACATTAGAGGTATGCATTTATAAAGTTTAAAATACGTAGAAAAAAGAAAAGCTTATTGATATTTATTGACATTAAATTTTCTAAATGAAATTCCATTTTTTCTTTAATGAAACAATATAATTTATTTTATAAAATTCTTTTATTACTTGCATCATATTATAGATATTAAAATAAAATCAATGATATGATACGCTTTATATGAAGTATCACATTTTGTATCCAACTATAAATGTACATAAACATAAAATTGATATACATTAAAGGAGAGAGATTCTTTGGCAGTATTAAATTTAAAATTTATATATTTTTTAATGTTATGTAAATATATTTTTTATAACTATTCCTAATAAATAAAATGTTCGCGAGCGAACGAAGGGCTCCGCAAGGCCCTCATCGCGCCACATTGCATCACCTGTGTTGCATGGCCTGTGCAGCATAGGTGGTGCAATGCACCTCCAACACACATGGAGAGTAGCGGCAGTGATGTGTGTTACATCGCACACATCGCTGTCGTTGCTCTCCATTTGCGTCGCGCACGGGACTTACGTCCCGCTATCGATACAGTATCGATCTTACAATTAGCCGCGCTCACGCGGAGCGCGCAAGCAGCGAAACAGCGGCGCTGCCGCTGCCGCAAATTCGAAAAGACCTGAGTCATCGTCCCCAATTAGTTCCTTATAATTATATTTATGTATAATTGTTTATACCGAATCTTCCTGGCTTTTCTGGAGTGTTCTTTTTATGTCGTCATTTCCTTCAAGAGGAAGTGACGACAGGAAGGAACATTCCAGAAAAGCGCAGTATAAAAACGGAAGCAGAGTGGGGACAAGCGCCAGTCTGCTGAGATTTGATCGAGGTACGACCCGCACGCTTACAGTTAAAGTTTCGAGTATTCGCACGAGTATTTCGCACGCTTCACGGATACCCGTTTATCCATTTCTTCGTATTCGCGATAACAGAGTCGCTTGCTCTGCCGCGTAATACGCGCCTGGTTGAAGTCGCCTGCTTCACGAGGGTCATCTCAGTGCGCGACCACCGCGTTCGGACTTCGCGCGCGCTTCGTGCAGCGGACTCGCGCTGTCCGCGCAGTGTCCAGTGCCGTGCGCTGAACTGTGTACGCCCGGTACATATTAAGCTGTAAATATCTTTGTAAATAACTTCTTTGACTGTGTTCTGTTCTGTAAATATACTTTATTAATTTCCATTAAACTTGCGTGTCAGTTAATTGTGTGTGTGAGTGCTCGTCCATTTCTCTCTATCCTGACTGATCCGTTCAGTCTCGAACATAAAATAAACATTATACTAATTATGATGATTATAATTATGACAATTATTATTATAATAACAATCATCTCATTACAATTCTTTTATAATTATTATATGCAACTAAACAAAAAACACACTTTATTTTACTTATCTTTCAATTTCTATCATTCTTGTACATGTGTTAATAAATTATAAACAGAATATGATGTTTTAAGCAACTAAAATGATAAAAAGCAGATTAAGATTATTATATAATATATAATATTTTTTTCTAAATCGACGAATGATACACATATAAATTATATAAATAATTTTATAAAAGTTTATTGAATAATTAAAAATAAAATTGTGGAGTGTAAACATTTTTGTTGTTTGTTTGATTATTTTTATTATAATAAAATTTTATACATTAAGATAAATACTTTTATACTGACCGTTACAAAGGAATCCAAATTTATAGTCAAGATATATATAGTAGAAATTTCAATAGGTATCATTGCACGTTTCATAATTATCAACAGGCTTTTCTTGACCTTGTTGTTCATGATTGGCCATTCCATTTGAAAAATGCTATCTGTCAATTGGAGACTCTGCAGAGTGATATGTAAAATATTTATCGTTTATCTAATAGTTTTTACCCTATTATATATACACCTTCAATTTGACTTTATTTCCAAACCAGCAGTAAATAAATATTTGCGTCAGCATGCAACTTGTATACATAATTAATGGAATATGGTTTATATTCAAAGCGGACTTGGTCAATTGATACAAATTTGAGCAAATTATCATCATACTTGACATAAACTGAAACCCGATTATTTTTGTAAATTTTACATTCACTATCTGCGCAAACCTGCAATAAAGATCTCGCTGTAAGAAAGCCATGATATATGTACATTAAACAAGTAAAATTCATAAATAATAAATTTTTTTATTATTACTGTAAATCAAGAATTATAAAAAAATTTATAACACACACTACAAATTAATTAACAGATTAACACAATAATAAAGCATGATAAAAATTTCCAATGGTAAATATAGCGATAAAGCATATGATAGAAGTTAGTATGATAGATTATATTTAGGCACAATTACAGTTCATTAAATAGTAAAACACATTTTGAAGATTCTGTAATACACTTAATTAGTCATTTCGACATAAAGTAGAATTTTTCATCTTTTTCTTTATAATGAAAGAAAAGAAATAGTATACTTTTATCACAATTTTGCCAAATGAACAATGTTGAATAATTTTCTGGCGTTAAAATGATAACTAACTCAAAAATTCGATTATGATGCTGTACGCAGTAACCCACAGTAAGTTGATTGCTCAAAATTTTCTTCAGACGATATTCCAAGATCTCAATTTGACAACATATATGCATTAAGAATCCGCACACAAGACTATCTATTGCAACGTTCACAATAGCGCTATGACATGCGCTTAACATTTGTTGGGCATATGTTAAGCAAAATATTATATAAGACGAATAATCGTATGGTATCCATTCTCTATACTTTAGTCTTTTGTATCTAAAGTCAGTGAATAACGAAGATGAAATAATAAACGTGCATGTTGTCGCGACCAAGATTGTGTACTGTAATGTATTGTTCCTAGAAAGTGATAAATACATAGTTATGTCTATGTTATTTTAATATAATAAACTATAAAATAAAATACTTGAAAAAATGATATGTTTATTTTTTTATAACAAATAAAATGTATTTGATAATAGTACTAATTAAATCTTATTTTATTGGAAAATATAATTTATTAAACTATTTACTAATTTTTATTTAAAAATTTTTAATAATTCTAATTATTAATAAAATAACTTTTAGAATTAAGTCAAATCTCAAATTTATTTATGTGTGTGTAAAAATATATATAATATCTAATATATACATAGTATATACATATATTATAATAAAATAAATATTTTGTAAAAAACAATGTTAAAGAAAAGATTTAAAAAATTACGTAATTGAAAGATATATTTACCATATTATTTTATCATATTGTCGTCGAATTTTCATCTCATCTGAGTTTAATGGTTTAAATGGCTCTTCGGTAAGATAGTTAATTAATACTACAATACTCTCATAATTTAAACACATGATAAATATTTTATAGCACGAAGCTAATATAGTTAACATCATATTCAGATTGTTTGTGAAGTCATCAGTATTGTCGACGTACAGAATAATGTCCATAATTTGCAATATTGTAAACGTGTACAACATGATAATTACGTATAATCTATAGATATTATAAACTGTCCGTTTAAACAAAGACGTCCACGATTGTGGTCGAAAACATCCAGATATCGTAACAATTGTATACGTCAATCTCAGAATATGCATTATATCAGAATATTATATCAAAATATTAGTTTAATTAAGTGAAAAAAAAGGAAACGAAAGAAATATCCACAACAAGATTCGGATTGTATAACGTTATATATAATGCGTTATTAGCACGTATTTGTTAATACTTATGGAAATGTTTGATCAATATTCATTGTTCTCAAGATAATTTTAACCTGAATAGAATCTCTGTTGTACACGAAATAAGATGAAATAACATAGTTATATATAACATTTCTCTTGAGTGTACTGTAGAAGGTCTATAGACTTATGAAGGTCTATAGACCTTACTTCCCGATGGTAACAATATTTTTCAACGACATTTCCTACATATTTTGCATATTTAATATCTGTATCTCCATAATACAGAAAAATGCAATAATTGTTTTCAATAAAGTATTTCCTCCGAGACTGGATATATAATTTCTATTGTGTAGAATATATAATTATCATTGCTACAGATAACAAAATTATAACATAGCAGAAAAAATGAAAAAGTGTTTCAAAGATTTATCAATAATATATGAGATACAATCCTCGGCAATATCTTGATATCTCTCATATATCTCTCGATATACAATATCTTTCGTTATATATTATCTTCTATCCTTAGAGAAGAGTCGCGCACATTTTAGTATTGATTCTTATATGCAACATAAAAGCAGGTGAAGAAATAACATTAGAGGTACGTATTTATAAAACTGATCAAACAGACAAAAGGATTTAATATAATAATATCTATATGACTCTAATGTTATATTTTTACATGCAACGATATAATTCCAATTTTTTTCTTTAACGATATAATATGATTCTTCTCATGATTTGTTTAATCACTCTCATAAAGATATTGAAGTAAAGAACCTCGCCCATTTTATATAAGGGTTTTGGGCCATCCGCGCCCAGTCATCAATCATATAAAATTTTGTAGATAATAATGGTAGAATTAAAGGAAAAATAGATTTAGTTCTTCAAATCCCCGCCGAAAGTAGTTTTGGCCTCCTAATGATGTCATTTTATTCGTTTGATGGTTCATCATCAGAGCTGTCCAACACGATAAATATGTCGTTGCTATGCTCGGAAGATATTCGTATGTTATTGGAAAGATATTTAGCGTATTCTAGATATCAAATGGTCGACATGATATAGGCACAGCAACCTATAGAGCACCATTCTTACATTGTGCAATATCCTTTAATAGCATTTTTTCCTTCACCATTATATTATGCTACAATACAGATATGATATCGTGTTTTATTATTTAGATTTTTCATTCTACAGTTGAACATGACTTAGAATTCTTGTTTTTATTACTCTCCTAAAGATTTCTTTTTGCATCCAAGGCACCTCCTCGTGGTGACGGCGGTAACAAACAAATGTGAATGGTGAATGTGAATGGTGCTCGTACTGTAGGCTGCTGTGCACATATTATGTCGATCATTTGGTATCTAGGATACGCTAAATATCTTTCCAATGACATACAGATACCTTCCGAGCATAGCAACGACATATTTGTTGTATTAGACAGCTCTGATGAGTCGTCTAACGAATAAAAATGACATAACTAGGAGGTCAGAACTACTTTCGGCAGAGGTTTGAAGAACTAAATCTATTTTTCCCTTAATTCTACCATTAGTATCTACAAAATTTTATATGATTGATGACTGGGCGCGGATGGCCCAAAATGGGCGAGGTTCTTTAATGATATATGAGAGAATGTGTTATATGTATACAAAATATCTTATGTGTTAAATTTTTCTTACACTTTCATACATCCAGTTATGCATGACGCAATGTTTTTATTTTCTGTTTCTTTAATAGTACTATTCTTTTTACGATTTTTCTAATTACTACATGTAAAGTAAAATCATTAAAATCACTTTATAAAAGAATGCATTTATTTTAGATTGTAATAAATTAAAAATTTGTATACATTTTATAATATTAAAATATGGAAAGTTTGAAAGTTGAATGTTAATATCTTTTTTATATTTCTTTTGATATATTAAAACATTATTGATTGACAAAAAACAGTTTATATACGCATATATAATATGTTTTAATTAGTATTCTAATAAGTATGTTAGGACTATATGTTATCAACAACAATTATTATATTATTATTATTATTATTATTTTTAATTACACGAAATAAATAGAGAAAAATACTTTGTTTTATTTATTTCTAATGTTTATTATTGCACTCGCACTAATAAATTATAAACAGAGTATGATGTTTTAAGCAACTGAAATGTTAAAAAATATTTCAAATTATTATAAATATATCAATATTTATAAGTTAATTAATAATTATTATATTGGCAAGTTTATAAATTACTTATAAATATATAAGCACATTTCTGACATTTAATAGAACAAATTTTATTATTTAAATATAATTGAAATCAAATTCATTAAATAATTATTTAAATTGATTGTTTTAATTATATTAAGATAAATTACTAACCGACACGAAAGAATCTAAATTTAGAGTCAGAATATACACAGTAGAAATTTCAATAGGTATCATCGCACGCTTCATAATTATCAAGAGTCCTTTTTTAATAGTATTGTCTAACATTGGCCACTCCATTTGAAAAATACTGTCCATTAGTTGAAGGCTCTATAAAATGATATAAAATATTTTATTTATAATCTTTAACAATTTGTTTTATTAGAAATACCTTTGATTTGACTTTATTTGCAAACCAGCAATAAATAAATATTTGCGTCAGCATACAACTTGTATACATAATTAATGAAATTTGGTTTGTGCTTAAAGCTGACTTGGTCAATTGATACAAATTGCTGCAAATTACCATTGTACTTGTCATAAACTGAAATCCGATTATTTTTGTAAATCTCTTATTTACTACTTGCGCATATCTGCAATAAAATTTTTTAACAAATTCAAACTCTACTTTGTTAGTGAATATTAAACAATAATTTTGATTGCTTGTTGATCCGTCTGGCAAATCGTTATCGATTTTAAAGTTGGTGATTTCTGCATTCCAAAGAAGCGACAAATCTGTCGATAGTACGCAGATGATTTGCCAGACGGATCGATAAGCAATCGAAATTATAATAAAATTTTTGGTTTTTAGAATACTGTGATACTTGTACATAATGTATAATATTTACTCTGTTATAACTCATAATGGATTGTATTATTATTAAATAAATTGTATTATTATTTGTAATATTACAAATTATTCAGAAATTTACTAGACATATGCAGATTAAACACATTAATAAAGCAATAAAAATATCTATAAACATCTATAAAAATTAGTAATGTGTACATTTTAATCATATTGTATAAAACATTCAATTATTTTGTTTAGTATAAGACCTTAGATTTTTTTCTTTAATCATCTCCAATTTTTTATAAGAAAATGAAAATAAAAAATGTAGAAAAAAGAATATGATTTTTATCATAGTTTTTCTAAATAATACACATAATAACAATGTTAAACGATACAATATTCAACAATAATTTTCTGACGTTAATATATGGTAACTAACTGTAAAATTCTGTTGTGATGGTATACGCAGTAGCCCAGAGTAAATTGATTGTTTAAGATATTCTTTAAGCGATATTCTAAAATATCGATCTGACAACATATGTGCATTAAGAATCCACATAAGAGGGTATCGCAACCAATATTCACACCAGCACCGTGAGCGCTACTTATCATTTGCTGAGCGTACGTTAAACAATAAGTTATGTAAGACGAAAAATTATATGGTACCCATTCTCTATACGCTAATCTTCTGTGTCTGAAATCAGTGAAAAACGACATCAGAGTCATGGACGAGCATGCTGTTCCAATTAAGCTCGTGTAACGTAATGTATTGTTCCTAGAAGATAATTGAAGAAATTATTATATCTACGTTTTAAGCTTTGAAAAAAATATAAATATGAACATATAAATATGAACACAAATACACAAGAGATGATGAATATAAATACATAGAAATAAATATAAATATAAATATCAAATAAATAAGTCAGATATTTATTTATTTATTTCTATTATATGTTTGAATATAAAATATAGAAAATAAATAATTGTACATATATTCTTAATAATAAATAATATATTATTATTAATAATAATATTATAATTAAGCTTGATTCTTTTTACTTAATTTATTATTAAATTATTTAAATTTACATTAATACAAAATTTGCTTTTTACATTTTTGAAATATATAAAATTTTAAATAATAAAATTAATTTTTTTAATTAGATTAATTTGTAAAATATTTTTAAAAATTTGTACCAATTATATTTATTGTATATACAAAATATCAAAGTAAAAGATATATCTATAACACATAATAATTACATTGAAAATTGTTTAAGACATATATTTACCGTATTATT
This sequence comes from Crematogaster levior, assembly GCA_901521435.1. Lineage (NCBI taxonomy): Eukaryota > Metazoa > Arthropoda > Insecta > Hymenoptera > Formicidae > Crematogaster > Crematogaster levior. Next base: position 738,673 of record CABEGB010001302.1, read on the forward strand.
TTATCGTATTTCCGTCGGATTTTCATTTCATCCAAATTTAATGGTTTGAATGGCACTTCAGTAAGACAGTTAATTAAAGCTACAATTTTCTCATAATTTAAATACATGAGCAATATTTTACAGGATGCAGCAAACGAAGTCATCATCATATTTAAAGTATCGGTGAAATCGTTAGGATTGTCAACGTTTAGAAGAATATCCATAAATTGCAAGGTTGAAAAAATATATAACATGCTTATTACATACATCCTATAAATATTATAAACTGTCCGTTTAAATAAAGATGTCCACGAAAGTGGTCGAAAGCATCCAGTAATTATAATAATTGTACGCGATAGTTTCAAAATATCCATTATCAACTTTCTCGTTTAATTAAAGATTGTTTAATAAACAAAATAAAAAAATAAATAATTAAAAATATATAATAAAAATATAATATAATGTAATAAATAATTATATTTTATTATATAACATGTGCTGTCATATATTTCTGATATTAATTAATAGAAATTTTCTTTGAATGATATTCACAACACAATATATCTATAACTTTAACTTGAAAAAGTTTATATCACGAGATAGAAGAATAATCAAATAACAAGATTATTTCAAGAGGGTGCACTGTTAAATGTCTATAGATATGAGATGCGATGGTCATGATATTTCTCGTCAGTAATATTTTCTCTCTTCTGTTGCATATTTGATATCCGTATCTTTATAACGTAAAATTTGTGGTAATGTAATATCTGTACAAGATAGCTAGTAGAATTATTTCTACCTGCAACTTTTATTACATAAGAGACGTAGCATTTTTTGGTTTTCATTTTTATCTCTAGAAATCGTATAATATAATCAAGAGAGGAAGATAAATTCTTCAAAGTTTATTAATAATTCAAACGTCTTATATTATACGTCATGTAGAGGCAAGTATATTTCATTTATTATTAGCTTTGTCTAGAAGAGAGAGATACATCGCTCAGTATTATAATTGCTACAATAATCACGTAAGAAGCAATTTAAAGTTATGTTTTATAAATTAAGATATAATTAAAGAGCCGGAAAAAAGTCGGAGAGCTTAACAACATTTATTTCGATAATATTACAGTTTACGCACAATACAATTGTATGCTTTTTTCAACGTATGCTTTAATCGTGATTCTTTTTATATCACTATTTTTTTTTATATCACTATTTGTAGAAAATATTCTATTAAAGTCTTTTTCGTATTCAAGATAAGTCATATTCTATATGAGATCATAAAACATATTAATATAAAATCTCTGTGTTGTATTGAAGTAAAAAGAATCTGACAGTCGAAGATACTAATATTGAATTTAAACTTTGTAAATGTGCATATTGTCTAAAAAAGTATTTTTAAATATATTTTTTGGTATAAAATAAAAAGCAAAGAGCAAAAAATGAACAGTTGTTATTAATTGCTAAAACATTTTTAACAATTAGTCTTATATTAATGCAACAATTTTAACATCTTTTTATAGTTGTTAATAACATTTAATATTTATTAATAATTAACGTACATTTAGTATTGGTGTCATTATCAGGAGACTTAACAAATAAAAATTTTCACAATTAATATTATCTTTTACCTATTTTCGTACCATTATTCCTGTATTTGTGCCAACAAATTATAAGCTGAATATGACGTTTTAAGTAACTGCAATAATTTTAAATATATTTAATCTCTTTTAAAGACTTAAGGTTAATCTATAATATAGTTAAAATTTATAATATTATTCCGTAATTATTATTAATTATAATAATGGCACTTATAATATGTGTATTATACATGTAATATGTTATATTCTTCTTGAAAAAATTACTGAAATCTTAAAATTTGACTAATTACAAAAATTAAATTTTATAGCATACTATACTGACCGCTACAAAAGAATCTAGGTTCATAGTAAGAATGTGTGCACTGATAAACTCAATAGGTCTCATTGCGCGATTCATAATTATTAAAAGACTTTTTTTAGTTTTATTATCCAACGTTATCCATTCTATTTCAAAAATATTATCAACTAGTTGAAGGCTCTGTAAATTTGATTTGTATTTAAAAATTTTAATATTTTAAATATTTTTTTATAGACACATACACACGCACGCATATGTATGACTGTATGTATACACATATCCGTAATAATTTGAATGTAAATATACACACCATTACTTTGAGTTTATTTCCAAACCAACAGTAGATGAAAATTTGTACAAGTACGCAAAATGTATATGCAAGTAATCCAAAGAAATTTGCATTTAATGTAATTCTAGTTAGTTGGTACAAATTCGAGCACACCACGAATGTACTCGTTACGAATTGAAACGCGATTATCCTCGTGAATCTTTCATTAGTCGCATATGCGTATCTGCAAATAAAATATATTGTTTACACTAAGCACTACAATTAATTAAATTGAAATACAAAAATAAGTTACAGTAGTTATGTTATTTAATGTATTAATAGTAAAAATAAAGAGTTAAGATTTAACACATTGCAAATTAGTAATAAATTGAATACGAGATATATATGTCTAAATATACACATATAAAAATAAACAAAATAAATATAATTAATTATTATAATAGAATAACCAATTTTAAAATATATTATTTCATGTAAATAAGAAAAGCTTTAAGACCTATGTATATACAAGTATTACCAAATTTAGAATTAATTACTAAATTTATTCTAAGATTAAGTATAACAAGATTTTTTCATTTTGACTAACTCGATTATATGATGATGTTGGCGTACACAGTCGCTCAGAGTATTCTGGCCATTTATAATACCTTTCAAACGATATTGTAAAATCATAATCTGACAGCATAGATGCAGAAGCAGACCGACAATGAGACTATCACAAGCAACATTAACAAGGGACGCAGTTACCACGCCTACGTATTGATGAGCGTATGTGAGACAAAATATCACGAACGACGAGTAATCATACGGTACCCATCCTCTGAATGTTAACTGTCTCTTTTTGAAATTTGTCCGTAACGATACCACGATATGGCCTGCGCATGTGACCATAATCAAGATAGCATAACACATTGCGTTATTCCTAAAAAAAAAATAAAAATAAGAAAAGCAATTTTGCCTTGACCTTGCAAGACAAAAACCTTAAGTAGAAAAATTGTTTACGCTTATCTCTAAATTTATCAAAAATATACAAGCAATATATACGTAAAATATAATTTTGAACATATATATATTCATAATATTCGTAATATTTATAGAATTCTGTTAATAATACCAAGAGTGAAATCTAAAAAAAGTCTTTGGAAAAAATGCTTTAATGATTTTAATATTATGTATTTAGAAAATTAATATTGTAATCTTTATATCTGCAAAACTTAATATTATTGGCAATTCTTATAAATCAAGACATAATTTCATACTTACTGTATTATTTTGTCAAACTTTTGTCGAATTTCGACTTCAACAGGTACTAGTGGTTTAAATGTTCCTTTCGTAAGATCCAGAATTAACTCTGCAAAATTTTCATGATTCACCCACATATTGAGTATTTTATAGCACGCAGCGAACATGGTTAACATTGTGTACGCGATGTTAGTGAAATCGTCCGGATTATCGACATTCAGGACAACATCCATGAACTGCGTGAATGTGAAACTGTACATTAGACTAATTATTAATAATGTATACGCGTTATATAATATGTGTTTAATCAACGACGTCCACGAGAACGGTCGCCAGCATCCTGCGATTGCAAGAATTGCGAGTGTAAATTTCAATTCGTTCATGTTCTTTAAATCAAATATTCTTTAAATTTCTCAGTAAGAAACACTTATTTTCTTTTTTTAAGAAATTTTCACATTAATCTAATATGTACAACATAATCAGCTGAGGCCTAATAATAGCTATGTAATTTAATGTATTGTAACGTTTAAAGTTCTTCGTATGCTTCTTTGATATGTATGTTGCGTGATAATATTGCTGTTATGCATCAATTCAGCTAGGAAAAAGGAAAAAGACAGCGTCTATAGTTATATCGTGCAACACGACATTTTTTATTTTCCCCTCAAATAAGTAACGTTATTATTATAGCAAACCTGTACTGATGTATTTTCCGAGAATTTTAATCTTATACCTATTGTAATATAAATAAGCTGTAGACACGAGTTCAGATGTATAAAATCTTGCTACGTTCCATTATAAAATATTTTATTCATTATTGTCATTGTCCGCGACTTCAGTTTTCCTCAGTCCGGTATTCCCTACCTTTTTCTTGGTATCTATATGCATTTTTTATTAAGTATAAACACGGAAAGCGGGATACCTTCTATTTATTCGTTTTCGCAACGTGACACACGTCATACCAAATAATGTTTGAATTGGATAATTGGGGTAATCTTCCATAACTCTTTCTGTAGAATTTCTTAACTTTGTCATATGTAACAGTAATATAAATATAATTTGGAAAAATTATAACATTATTATTTCTACTATAAGTTATTATTTCCTATATTTCCTGTATTTTCTTATAACAAACTATTAATTTTTTAAAAATTTGTTATTACCAATTTTAACTTGCCAATTATTTATACATTAAATATTATTTATAACATCTTATAACATCATTATTTTCCACATATGCAATTTTTTTGACTCTGGCTTTATAATTGTTGCAGTAAAGTATATGCTGAATATGATATTCTAAGCACCTGCAATACATAAGTGTATTTAAAATTGTTTTAATAACACTGTCAATAATCTAACTATATATATATATATAAAAGAAAATTTCAATAATAGTGCAATGTGTGAATGTGACTTTTCATACTTAATTAAATTGCACAAATGTGTGCATTAAGATTAACATGTACAACGATGAGAAAAAAAGAATAACGAAGAAAAAAAAATATACGAGCAATATTTTATTAATGAAAAATCACAAAGATAATAAATTTATTAATATTAACCCCTACGAAAGATTCAAGATTCATGGAAAAGATATATGCGCTGGTAAATTCGATAGGTATCATTGATCGATTTATAATCATAATAAAAGCTTTTTTAAAATTGATGTTTAATTCTAGCCAATCCATTTTAAAAATATGATCAATCATCTGATAACTCTGTAAATAAATGATAAAACATTAAAATAATATTTCTGTATAATTATGATTAAGAAATATTGAAACATTAACTTTTATTAAAATTAAGCATACCTTTAATTTAACTTCATTTCCAAACCAACAGTAAATAAAAATTTCTATCAACATGCAGATTGTGTATAATACTAACGGAAAATATTTCGCACTTAATGTTGTCTGAGCCAATTGGTTCAAATTGGAACATACCACCAACATACTTGCTATAAACTGAATAGCGATCATTTTTGCGAATCTTTTGTTCACCACGGAAGCAAAGCTGCAATTTAGTAGAGTCCTTGTTTCATAATTGAAGAATTGTCCGTATTTAATTGTAATAAAATTGTAATAATTTTAACTCTTTTATTTTAAATACGTTAACACCGATGTGCCTAAAAATTTTTTACTTCCATTAGATCATGATAAAGATAAAAACACCAATAAAGAGTCTCAATTTCTAAAGAAAATTAATTTAAAGCAATAATTGCATGTTAATGCAATTAATTTTATGAAATAATATACATTGAAGAATTAAATTTCCAAAATATGTGGGGATGTGATATAAAAAAATTTTAAAGATTGAAAGTTACAAATTAACATATTTTATAAATATGAGACATTTTAATTTGAATCAGATCATTTCTTATCCCTGATTTGCAACAATTAAAGTGCTTACGAAACTGACTCAAATATAAGGTCATGATGACGTACGCAGTCACGCAAGTTTTCCCAGGTATGTGATTTGTTCAGCCGATATTCCAGTATCTCGAACTGGCAGCAAATATGCAGTAAGAGACCGCAAATAAAGACGTCGCAGGCGAGATTGATCAGAGCACATGTTGCCATGCTTATTAATTGATGAGTGTATGCGAGGGAGAATAATGCCGAAGAGGAGTAATTAAATGGCAGCCAGGCTTTGTACGTTAGGTCCCCCGTTCTGAAGTTCGTGAGCAAAGAAGTCAGGGCGATGCACACGCATGTCGATTCAACCAAGACGAAACAAAATAACGTGTTATTCCTGCAAAACAATTTAAAAATTTATCACAAATTAGTTACGTCTTCATTTCTTCTCCTCCATTCCAAATGTGGTCGATATTTACGTCGAAAATTCAATTCCACTCGCACTTATGAGTAAATAAAATACTTTCTGCGGATAAAATTATAGAGAATTTTTTTTATAGAGGTGTAATTAAATATAATATTTACCGTATTATTTTATCAAAATTTTGGCGGATTTTTATTTCACTGGCTATCACCGGTTTAAATGGTTTATCGATAAGAGTATTAACAATGTCCGATAGATTCTCACGATTCATCCACATACTAGATATCTTAAAGATCGCGACAAACACAGCCATCATCATGTACAAAATACTAGTAAATTCCTCTGGATTGCCAGCATTCAGAACAATGGCCATAAATTGAGAAATCGCGAACGTATACAATAAAAGAATCAGAAATAACATATAAACATTGTAAAGTTTATATTTATACGAAGATGTCCAGGACAACGGTCGCCAGCATCCAGCAATCATTAATAATGCGAGCGTATGTTTTAATAGATTCGTTTTATCTTCCATTTTATTATGTTGAATATGATTCTTCTCAACATTAGATTTATCAGAAATTAACATTTCTCTACAATAATTATTATTTGAGTACAAAGGAAAAAATCTTTCTGTAAAGTTACAAGAAGCTGACTCTTTTTGTTCACATTAGTATAAATTCAAATATAAATTTGAAGACTGAGGAAATAATTTTTTTATTGTAACTTATGAAAAATTGAAAATTCTATTAAGTCTCCTTAAATAAATTTATAGAGGTTGTGTAGAAGATAAAACAAATTTTTGATCGCACAGATAATAACATGATTTTCTACGATACTGGCAAATCTTAGAATTTTCATAGACATTGTCTACAGAAAATGTTTTCTACCTATATAGACCTCTATTCAACATTTATGAACATCATTATCATAATGTAGAATTAGACGTTGCATTTATTGAATATTTTTATTTCAGGTTGAGTCGCCAACGGGAATTTTTTTCAAATGTAAATTTTATGCGACAATAATGTAATAACATAACGTAATATCATATCGTTCTAATACGAAAAACCTGAGATATAAACAATGGATAATACCGAGAAGTTTTGCTACCAGCTTATAGACTACTGTCGATAATTTGTCTCCATGCAATTTTGATGAAGGTAAATCATCATGCTTCTAAAAGTTATTTTATATATTTTATTATCAGTACTTGCTCAGTATTGTTTCGTGCTACTCCCAGCTGTAATTTGTTCTGCTCCTCGCATCGATTTCCACATATTTTAAGTAAAGATAAATGCAAATAAAAATATGTCTATATATATCTAAAATCAATATAATCAATCTTTAAAATATCTTAAAAATATCTATATTTTTGCCAATTATCTGCACTGAAAGTACTATTTTCTTTTTTATTTTTTATTTTATGTCTGCAAGAGTGTGCACAAATGTTATTCTAATTCGTTGGCAATTTATCTTTGGAGATCTTGCAATTTTTGATATCTTTATTATATATATTTTTTTTTAAATACTGATTTACTTTTAAAATACTAATAAACATCTAATTATATTTAAATTACATTTAATTACAATTTTCAATTTTGATAGCAAGTATTTAATAAAAAATATGACTAAAGGGTAACATAATACAAAAAATACAGATAAATATTTTCTTTATTTATATATGTATGAGCAAGAGACTACGATTACCATTGAAGGTATTATACTTTCACACTTAATCAACATACGCACTGCACATATTCTAAGTACTTTGTTCTTCTTCCTTTAGTAGCATTATCATCGCTATTCTTCCTTTGTTTGTTTAAGTATATTGTATATCGAATACGACATTTTAAGCAACTAAAGAATGTATCAATTAAGAATATATCAATATATTTTTAAACTCAATTACAGCTAGAAAGTATAATAATTGAAATATAACAAGTTTATCTCTACCTTTCCAAAAGAATCTAGATTCACTGTAAGAATATGTGCACTAGAAAATTCGATGGGTATCAGAGAACGATTCATAATTATTATAAGATTTTCTTTTACTGTTTTGTCTGCTGTTATCCAATCCATTTCAAAAATTTTATCAGAAAATTGAATGCTCTGTAATAGAAATTGACAAATATAATTATAACGTAACATTTCTTATTACAGCTGTAAATAATGTTTAAATGTTTTGTATAAAATAATATATAAGGTTAAGCTTAAATTTAAAAAAGTTATTTAGTTTATTAAAGTAATCCTTTAATAAACTAAATGGGGGGGGGGGAACTTTGTTATCATTATTTTTAAATATATTGACAAAATGTGTTTTGTATGTAATTATGTACTTAATTATATTACCTTTAATCTTACTTCGTTTCCATACCAACAATACATAAAAATTTGCATACACATACACATTGTGTACAATATCAGTGGAATATATTTCACGTTCAATGTGGTTCTAGTCAATCGATAAAGATTGGAGCATACCACTAGCATGCTTGCTATGAATTGAACGGCAATTATAATCCTGAACTTTTCATTCATCGTATGTGCAAACCTAAAAGAGAACAATACTGTTTAGTTATAAAATAGTTATAAAATTATTTTATAATAATTTTATTTATAATTATTTTATAATTATTACTACTTATGATTAAATACTATCTTTAAAATTATTATTATTATTATTACTTATGATAAATATTATCACAATCTCAATTGAACTAAACAACTTAATTAATCTGATTAATAAATTTTCACATACAAAAAGTATATGTTTGTAAAATATAAAAAGATTAAACTAATTAAAATTAGCTGTGTTTTTTTTTACTTTCTTACGTTGTGTCTTAAAATTAACTTAAAAAAACTACATAATGTTGTATAAAAACTAACTTATAGATACGATCATGCTGACGTACACATTCGCCCAAGTCGCCTTGATTGTGCAAAGATTTCTTCACACGACATTCTAAGATCTCGATCTGACAGTAAATATGCACCAGCAATCCACAAATTATTATATCGCAAGCAACATTTACAATGGACGCAACCGTCAAGCTTATTAATTGACGAAAGTACGTAAAATAATATACTGAATCGTAGTATTCACTGGGTATCCACTCCCTATATGCTAATTTTCCTTTCCGAAAGTCCGTAAACAAAGATGTCAAATTCATGCATCCGCACGTCATCTCAACAAAAATCGTGTAGAACATAGAATAGGTCCTGCAAAATGACTATGGAGGCTGGACTAATTCGTGGTGACTTTGTTTTGTATTTCTCTCCTTTAATTAAAAAGAAAAAAAATATATTTTCTACTTTTTTTAGCTAACAAAAGATCTTATCTATTTTTTATTTTATTAATAAAGATATTACATCTTGTATTTGCCAATTAAATTGAAAAATGCTACAATGTAAAGTAATTATATAACAGATAACATTAAAGATTATCGTATAAAACTAATATATGAGAGAGAATTATAAATTAAATTAAAATATACAAATTACTTTTTTTATTTTTTAAATGTAACAACTTACCGTACTATATTATCATATTTTTGTCGAATCTTGATTTCATCTGGTTCCAAAGGTCTAAAGGGTTTCTCAATTAATGCGTCGGTTAACATCTCGATATTCTTGCGATTTAGTAATAGACTGAGCATCTTGCAGAAAGCGATGACCATGGCCAGCATTATATAAAAGGTATCCGTGAAATCGTCGGCATTATCGACATTCAGGATAATGTCCATAAGTTGCGGTAACATGAAGGTAAATAATGATAAACACATGAGAATTGTGTACGTATTGTATACTGTCCGTTTGCATAATGAAGACCAAGAGTTTGGTGGCCGACATCCCGCTACTGTGAGAATTTTCAACGGAAATTGCATAACTTGCATTTTTCAAAATATTTTTTATTTATCCAGTCTCTAGTTTAAAACAAAACATTTGTTGCACATTATTATTGTATACTATTACATATTTCTTATAATTTGTGCAAGAGATAATTGTGATATAATTATACAGAAAGAAAAAAATGTAACATAATTGCATTTTTTGTAATGTACTAAAATACAAAAAATATTATATATAAAACTAAAACTTTTTAGCTGAAGTAAATTTAAATAAGTTATTTTTATTTAAAAAATTGTATTTTATAATTTCAGTTTTAAACGTATACAAGACAATTACACAGTGCAATTTAAAATCATTTTTTAATAAAATAAATTAATATATAGGACATATATATATATATATATATATATACATATATACTATTAATAAATGTAAGGGATGTTTTATGTTACACATAATATTAGATTGATAATGATATAAATATTATTTTTTTGTAAAATTAGCAATTATATTAAATCGACATTGAACAAGTAAAATACACATTGCGTTGAACTGCACTTTGTTCATTAACTTTAGAAAATAACGTGCAATACTACGATACGACTTACTCGAATAAAAAATATTAAGCAATTTCTTGTACAATTTACACATTAATTTTAAAACAATTTTATTTTGTGCATTGATTTTAAAACAAAATATCAACGAATCTTACAATGTCTATAGACATACAATATTACTTTCTACATTCATTGTTCGTCTCTTTGTAGAACCTTTGGAGAACTACACATGTCATCATAATAATTATATATGTACCGAACTTTTATTATTCCGATCGGTAATAATACTTTTGTAAAATAATATGCATAGCTGTCTTTTTTGCGTCCTTCCAGTAATGACTTATAAATGCGACGTTATACTGAAACGAAATAATATAGGAGAAACGAAAACTTGATAGACCATAAATTATGGTGTGTTACCATGAAATTTTAATGTGGGTGATGTATACTTACATACAAAAACATGTGGAATTTATTATTGCCAGCTCCGCCTCACATCTGTCATCGTTAATTCTGCTACTCGTATTGATCTATTCGTAATTCTGATAGGATATAAACGGTTCAAAGAATTTATTAAATATACATATATAGCAAAAGCGAATATACACATTAACGATACATTCAATGGCTACTGAGCTAGTAACATACTACGTTATGCAGAATTGTATTTTGTTCATTAACTTTAAATTTAAAATATGTTCATTAACTTTAAAATATAAGTATTATAAAATTATTAATATTAAAAAATATAAGTATTATAAGTATACTCATGTATTATATAGAATGAGGAAAAAGTGTTGGAATTTCTAAATCAAAAATTTTTTGAGTCAAATATTTAATATTTAATATTTAATATTATATTTAATATTATATTTAATATTTAATATTATAATATTTAAAAAAATATTTTAAATAAAAACAAGATTTTTTCTCAGCCTTTATCTGTTGGAATATTTATGGAAAATTCTACAAAAATTGTGTCTAATGAAAACAAGAACGCATGTATTAATCAAATAATATTTATTTATTTACTAACACTATGTAATAAATAACAGAAAACTTAAATAATTAGCATTAACCATACAAGTAGTCCAATTGAAAAATATGATTCTCTAGCTTTTTTCAATACTACCTTCAATTCCAATTATGTTCCTTGCATTTGTTGTAGTATGTTATAAGCAGAATATGATGTTCTAAGTAACTGTAATAAAAATGTAAATTTTTTTGTAATTAATTTTGTAAATGTAATTTATTTTGTAATTAATTGCTAATTTGGTATAATGTTAAGTAATATTGTCAAATGATAGAATATGTTTAATATTTACTATATATAATATCTAAAAAAACTTTATGGAAATTAGTTTTCATATAGAAAAACCATACTTCTTATGATAATATAACTTAATTTAAGAAATACATTAAATTTTACTACGTGTATAACATCAATTCTTCAATGTAAAAATCATAAAAAATCAATGTTTATTGCATATTTATAAAATAACAATTTTTGTTAATTAATTAATAATTGTCTAATAATTATAATTGTTTAATAGATTTGTACTTACGCTTACAAAAGAATCGAGATTCATTGTGAAAATATATGCGCTAGAAAATTCAATGGGTATTAATGAACGATTCATAATTATTAATATATTTTGTTTTCTGCTTTGCTTCATTGTCAGCCATCCTGTTTCAAAGATATTACCAGCTAGTTGAACACTCTGTAAAAAGTAAAACACATATGAATTAAAACATTCTACAAGGTTCTCCAGAAAAAATTAACTAATACTTTCTTCGATTATAAAGTTTGTTATAAGTTTATAAGTTTGTTACAATTAATAGACTAAGAATTTGGTAAGTAACAAACGAAGAATTTTATACTTAGTAAGTATTTAATTTAATATTTTACATTTAGTATTTAATATCGCGCAAACATTTAATAAATTATATGTTCGAGCTTTGTAAAATATGTATAATGTAAAATATGTATATGTAATTCGCACACCTTTAGCTTTACTTCATTTCCATACCAGCAATAGATAAGAATTTGTGTCAGCATGGAACATGTGTATAATATCAATGGAAAGTATTGCGCACTGAAGGTTATCTTTGCCAATTGATATAAATGGAAACACACCACCAGTGTACTCACGACAAATTGAATAGCGATAATAATCTTGAATTTTTCGTTTACCATTAATGCAAACCTAGAAAATAAAAATGTATAAAAGGTGTTTTTTAACACTTACGTGATAAAATTTGTATTTTAAAGAAATGTTTTTTAAAAGTTTAAAAGTTTAAATATATTTATGTAAGTATAAGTATATACCTATTTATATACAAATATATTATATACTCATTTTAAATGTAACAATAATTAATAACAAGCTTTTATTATTAACGTTCAATATTTATATGTAAAATTATTTAAAAAGAAGTGCAACAGAACAGATTTTTAATTTCCAAACTTTTTTTACCAACTCATAATCTACTAGTAAAGAAACTAACTTAAATATACACTCATGCTGACGTACACATTCACGAAAATTGTTTTGAGAGCCAAGGGAGATCTTTTTCAGCCGGCATTCCAATATTTCGATCTGACAGCATACGTGCAATAATAAACCACAAATTAAACTGTCGTACGCTATGTTCACCATGGAGCCGATGAACGGGCTTATTAACTGACGTCCGTATATGATATAGAATATCATCTCGGATGTATAGTTATACGGTGTCCATTCTCTGAACATTAAATTTCCTTTTCGAAAATCCGTGAATAGTGATGTCAATGCGATGGATACATACGTCGTCTCAACCAAAATTATATACCATAAAGTGTTAGTCCTATAAAATGGCTGAGCTGAGTTTATCAAGTACATTTTTCTTTGCATTATTGTTTTGTACAATTTAGTTAGTCTCAAAGAATTTGAACATTTGTATAGATAGATAGATAGTGAGAAAGAGAGAAAGAGAGAGTGTATGTGTGTGTTTATACTTACTGTATTGTTTTGTCGAATTTGTGGCGAATTTCTATTTCATCAATCTCCAATGGAATAAATGGTTTCTGGGTGAGGATATTAGTTAACGTTCTTATATTTCTGCGATTCATCAAAAGACTGACCACTTTACAACAAGAAATGATCATGGCAAGCATGATATAAAAAGTATCTGTAAAATCGTCGGTATTGTCGACATTTAGAACGACATGCATAAGTTGAGACAGCATTAATGTGGACGGAAACAATATTAGGAAAGCTGTGTATGAGTTATATATAATACGTTTATACAATGATGTCCAAGAATTTGGTGGTAAACATCCCACAACCATAAGAAGTTTTAGTGTATATGCAAGAACCTGCATTTTCCGTGTTGTTAATTTCACTCTCGAAGAGAACTTCAATAATATAATATATTAAATTATTTCTGTTATTGTAGTTTTATAAAATGTGTTTTAAAAACTGTATTTTAATATTTAACGTTTTCTTTATTAATTAATAATTATATTAAATATATAAAATAAAATATTAAATATTAAACATTAAATGTTAATAAATTAAACCATTCTCACAAAATATTATGTTGATTGATTATTATATACAGCACACTTTTCTGAAGTAGATATTTGTTTAATATAAATGATATAATACAACACAGAGAAGATTTTATGTATCATATGTAAATAAACTGATAATTTTGCAGTATCAACCACAATCTACTTGTAAACAGTAAATACAAGGATTAAAAACTTCATATGTATAAAATACGAAAGTCTTTTTCTCTGTCAGCAGTACCATGAACTAACTTGAAATAACATGCGATAAACCTTAGAATGTCTATAGCCGCATGATATGACTTTCTGACTTCTGCTTTTTTCTAGTTTCCCCTCCATGTTCGGTAACTATATAATTATCGTAATACCAAACACGCAATATTATTCCCCATTTTCTTGAAACGTTTCGCATGGACAATCGACATTTCAAATGCAAACTTTATACATTTATGACAACCATGTAATATAACGATACATTTAAATACAGTAAAAAAAATACAAGAACCCAATAAGTCATAGAAACTCAATTAATTATGGATTGCATTTTATCTTCATAATAGAAGTAAAATCATATATCTAAGTAACTTACAAATTTACTTAGTAAATATTTATCGCTAGCACTATGCTTTTACCTTTCGTCTCAAATGTCAAATTCTTGATATTGATTTAAAGTCACAATTTCTAACAAAATATAAAATGTGGAAAAAGCATTTTAGAAGTGCACATGTATTATACATACACAGTATTATATACAGATATTTGTTATTATACGTATTATGCAGATATATTTTATATATATTAAAACGTCTATTTTCATAAATTTTTACTTTTCCCTAATACATCGGATAAGAATTTATTAAATACGTAATTATACAATATGACGCAATTATATGCAATTGCCGTTTATTTGTTTACAGATGTAATAGTTGTGATTTGAACTTCTACGGATAAATAACTATCAACTATTATTAACTATTATTAACTGTCAACAACAAGACATGTTGGAAAACATTTTATGGTAATCTCAATTATATATATATTTTTTATATTTATAACTCCTATATTTGTTTTAGTATGTTATAAGCTGAATATGACGTCTTAAGTAACTGAAACATATACAAAGTTTATAATTGTATAATTCTTATTACATTTGTCTACATAAACTTGTTAAACATTACTATTATCATTAAATTTATAGAGATACCTCAAACTTATTTTCTAACTAATTTCTTTATAAATTGTCTCACTTCCCAAAGTTAAACAAAATATTTTAGTCAAAAATAAAAATCTATTGTTAATAGTGCCAATCAAATACCTATATTATTATAAAAAGATATAAAGCATAGGAAATTAATTTGTTTACTAACCCCAACAAAAGAATCGAGATTCATAGACAGGACGTAAGCGCTGGTAAATTCTATTGGTACTGCTGCTCGATTCATAATTATTAATAAACTTCTTTTAAGATTTTTGTTCATCGTTACCCAATCCATTGCGAAAACATTGTTAACCAGTTGAGTGCTCTATATTTCAAATCATAAAAAACTTAACTTAAAATATAATCTTTTAAGTTTAACGAGAACTTGGTACAAAAATTGTGTATTATTTTATAAATATATAAACTTTAATTCAAAATTATATATATTTTGTGTTTTTAAAATAAAAACATGCAGAACAACTTCATTATGCGCACCTTTAATTTTACTTCGTTTCCATACCAACAATAGATGAAAATTTGTGTCAACATGCAGGCCATATACAATAATAAGGAAAGATAGTTCGCGTTTAAAGTTGTTGATTTAGTCATTTGATACAAATTAGAACATACCACTAACGTACTCACTGTAAATTGCATGGCAATAGTCATTTTGAACTTATTGTTCATTTTGAGTGCATACCTATGAAATGCATGATACATAAATGCACGATATTAATCATTTTTTCAAAATTTTTTAAGAAAAATTTAAAATAGGAGATAAAAAATATAATAATAGAGAATCGTTATACTTTGAATCAGATGCAAATATATAATAAAAAAGGATATTTTTTAATTATTTTTTATTAATATATGCTCTGTTTCTTCACTTCTTCAGTGAAATGTGTAAGATATTTCCAGAATGATAAGATAACAACTAACTCCAGTATACTCTCGTGGTGACGTACACAGTCGCGGAGAGTATTATGATCATTTAATATTTTGTTCAATCGGCATTCCAAGATCTCAAACTGACAACAAATGTGCATCAGTAATCCGCCAATGAGACTGTCACAGGCCACGTTAACGAGCGACCCAATTGTTAGGCTAATAAGTTGATGAGCATACGTGAGACAAAATACAATGGTAGACGAACAATAGTCATACGGCAGCCATGCTCTATATGTTAGGTTTCCTTTTCTGAACATCGTGAATAAGGACGTCGCGGTAATACACGCGCAAGTTGTCTCCACCAAAATCGTATAGCAAAATGTATTGATACTGCAAAATGACTGTGAAGATTACGCTCATTTGTATAATACAGCTAATGTTTATCAATGCATATCAAAAAGTATGTAGTTGTAATAATAATTAAATATCATTATCTAATGATAGGTAGATTTTGTAGTTTTTACATAAAAAAATAAAATTATAATAAAAAAATGTAAATAATAAATAATAATAAAAATGTAAATAATAATAAAAAAAAGTAAATAAAAAAATAAATAAAACACAATAAGTGTTTTCCCAAATTTACGATTAACTTATTCTTAAAAATAATCTTTATTGTAGACTGTAAAACTTACTATATGAGTCTATCAAATTTATATCGAATTCTCATTTCATCCATCTCCAACGATCTGTATGGTTCCTCATTGAGTACGTTGGTTAACATGTCAATGTTTTTCCGATTTACTAACAAACTGAGCATTTTAGAGCACGAAACAACCGATGCCAGTGTAGCATAGAAATTTTCGGTGAAATCTTCGGCATTGTCAACATTCCAAATAATGTCAAAAAATTGCGATACCAGAAAAGCGTACAATAATATAATTATGAAAACTGTATACGCGTCATAAATTATGCGCAAGCAAAAGGATGAACATGATTGTGGCCGCCAACATCCAACAATCGTCAGAATCTTGAAGGTTAATTGTAAGACACGCATCTTTTTCTCACTTTAAATTTGCATTTTTATTTCAATTTTTCATGGTATTTGCATAGTATTTCAAATGAAATTTGTAAAATGCTGAGAAATTTTATTTTTACACAAAATTTTATTTATTACAATATTTCTAAAGTTAGCTTTAAAATAAACTGAGAAATGATGAACAAGACATTTTTCAAACGACTGATGAGTGAAACGTTTATTGACCGCACAATTTTTCTTTTAAGATCCTATTTCTACAATTCCTAGATCAATACAGTTATTACCATAATATCGGACTTGAATCATTAATCTTATAAATATATTTTATCGTACCAATATCATAGGTCTCTGAAAATATCTTTATATACTGACATTCATAAGATAATATCGTTTTTAGTCAGAAATATAGTTAATAATAGAAGAGTATTATACTGGATATTGTCGTCTATTCTATCGTCTTCATAAATTTTGACGAAGATAAAGCAATTATATTACTTCCCTTCAATTTAAAAATATTTTATTTATTATGATCATTTTGTGTTATTGAATAGTTGCTATATATGATTCCTTTCTTCGTTGATTTCAGACATCGTAATTTCTGATTCCCCCGTTACAAACAAAAGATGTTAAAATTGTATTACATTTGAGAAGTGTGTCGTTGCATAGAAGGCAGGATAGGTAAGAAAGTATAAAATGTTAACCTTCAAAACGAGTTTATCCGTTCTTTGTCCTAGAAATTTTTATGCTAAAAATTTATCGAAAACCTGTACAAGTTTGTAGACAACTCTTTTGTGAGAAAAAATTAATACTGGAGATATTTCAAGAGTTGTTAATATAAATCAAGGAAATGTTGTTAATATCAATCAGTGTTTATATTTACAAATTAATTAAAATCAGGGACAAATAAAAAACACATGAGTTTGTTTCCCCTGTTTCGAAAATAAAATTTTTAAACACATGTTTTTTTAACACGTTTTTAAAAACACATAATTTGATGCCTTTTAATGTACAGCTGTATGCAAAGAACATAGACTTTTGTTTGAGTTAAATTACTGGTAAAAAATTTTTAAGCTCAGAAAATGTAATATTTTTACCACTTATATGTTTTTATTTCTTACATGTTTTTATTTTATAATAATATAAAATAAAATATAAAAATTATTTTTTTCTGATTTTCAGTCTTTATCTCTTCTAAAATATATCCTGTTTTCGTGCATTCTAATAATTACATTTTGTAAGCAATAGAAATACTATTTTTTTCTTTTCTAGGCTTTATATTAATAAACTTCTACATAGTTTTTCTATAAGTTAAATTTCAAAAAATTATAATTTTTTGAATTTGTTAACATACAATTTTTTCTAAAAAAATAATAGAAATCAAATATTCAAAATAAGTTTTTCGTCAACTTCATTATTTAACACTTTAATAAACTTAGGTAAATTTTTTCAGTTTTTTTTTAGTACATTAACATTATTTAATAAGACACTGGTGGACCCATAAGTTTTATATTTATCGATTTATGTTGACGACAGTTTGTTTTAAGAGTTAGTTATATTAATAAAATATTATTAATAAAGATTTTAATTTTTTTAAACATAAAAAATATTTTATGTTAATAATCATAAGAAGTTAAAAAGCGCAATAGAATAAATAACATTTTTTGTTAAATAACATAATTTAATCTCTCTTCTCTTTATATTATATTTTTTCTTTTTTTCTTGTCCTTTCTCAGATTGGATATTATATGTATAATAATATAAGCACTTTAACTTCAACGATCTTTCACAAAATCATACCCGCATATTTTGCATTAAATTGTAAATGGAATAAGATGTCTTAAGTATCTAGAATTAAATTAAACGTATAAACAATCTTAATTTTTATCTAAATATATTCAGTAATTAATAAATTTATAGCTAATTTCATCAATAATAATAATAGATATATTAAATTTTGACATTTAATACATGTAGCTAAATTTGTTTCCAAATGGTATTCCAAATAATAATCCCAAATTTCCATTATCTCCAAATTTAATAAATAGCTTGCATAATTTTAATTTACTAAGTAACTAAAATTAAAATGATAAAATTTGTTTTAATTTGTCTAAATATTTTAATAATACAAAAATCAATAAATTATAAATACATATTCATCCTTAAATATGAACATAAAACATTTATATATGTTAAATATGTCTAAAATTAATTTTGACGAAATTAGCTTTAATAATATCTCTGTACTAACGCTCATAAATGAATTAAGATTCATAGGAATTACATAAGCACAAGTGATCTGAATAGGCATAATTGTTCGCTTCATTATTATCATTAAAGACTTCTTTCTATTTTCGTCCAATGTCAACCACTCTATTTCGAAAATATTGTCAATTATTTGGTGACTCTACTGAAATATATAAAGAAAAATATAAAATATGTACATAGATAGCATTTATGCAAGAAATAAAATATATTTATGTTATTTATAGATATTTACATGCTTTAACAATATATACTTAGCATGCTAAATATTTATAAATATTTTGCAATTTAATATAGATTTAGAATTAATTTATAAAAGCATCTATACACACCATATTTACTAAATATTTACTTATACCATACCTTTATCTTTAATTCATTCCCATACCAACAATAGAAGAAGATTTGCGTTAACATACAAGATACATATAATGTCATTTCAACAAATTTCATACTTGATGTTGTCTTACTTATTTGATAAAGGCTGAAGCATATCACTAATGTACTCATTATAAATTGAACAGTAATAATCAGTCTAAACTTCGCATTTACAATAAATGCGAGCCTGAAATTTAACAATTTTCATTATAATAACATATTTTAATAAAATAAACTTGATTAAAAACAATATTATGTTAAGATGTATATGATAATAATTTAAAAACTATTGCATAAAAATTGACAAAATTGTAAAACTTAACCTGAAGATATGATAATGTTGACGTATGCAATCGCGAAGAACGTCTGAATAAGTTACAATTTTGCTCAAACGATAAGTTAAAATCTCAATTTGACAACAAATATGGACTAATAATCCACAGATGAGAGTATCGCAACCAATATTCAAAAATGCTGCTACAATCAAACTTATCAGTTGATGAGCGTATATCAGACAAAACAATAACGTTGATGAGTAATCAAATGGCAACCATGCCCTGTACATTAAATTTCTATTTCTAAAGTTTATAGATAAAGAAGATAAGACGATAATTAATAATGATACGGTTCCCAAATATACGTAGCGCAAAGTATTGATTCTGAAATGATTATAAAATGTTTCTTAATACATATATAATAATTTTTCAAGATGTTACATAACTCTTTTATATCTTAATTTTGATTAGCTCATTAAGTTCTGGGAGGTTCCTATGAGGTTTTAAATCTATGTAACTCCAGTAAAATTTTTCTTAAAATTTTAGATCACATTTGATATATTTAAAGGTAAAAAGAATTATTCTTTTCCAAAATCTGGTTGACAGTGAGGTGGACTAAAAGAAAATAAAGTTTAAAATTAGAAATAAAATAAAATAAAAAAATAAAAAAGTAAATAAGTAATCCTATTTGTTTAGTGACAAATTCCACTTGTTTGCTGACTAATAAATAATTTCGTTTTACGTTTTTTTATAACAAGAAGAATTCTTGTTATAGATTATTAAATAATAAATAGATTATTTAAATATTATTTATTTTAATAAAAAAAATAAGTTAAATCATTTATTAGTTGAATATTTCAGTCAATAAAAAGATAGAGGTCATTGCCTTCTCTGTTTTTAGTTTCAATCTTTATATATTTTTTATTCTATGCCATCGTTTACTAAATTTTTGGAAAGAAAAACCTTTTATTTTTAAATTTTAAATGCGGTCTTCGAAATACACAGATTTAAAACAAGAAAGTTCGGATTCTCCTAAGATATTTTTTCAGTTAATTCAATGTATTTTTCAATTAATTTAAAAAACAATTTATTTTTAATAACTCATATATTCACATATGTAGTTGTTCCATGTTCCTATTTACGATAGATTAATTATATATTTACAATAGATTAATTATATTAAGCTTTTTTTTATTTAAATAAAAAAAGAAATTTTTACACAAAAAGTCAAAAAGACATAAGAATAAAACAAAATAAATTTTAATAGTTTTAGTAATATTAAGTGACACAATTAAGTAATACAATTATAATATTTTGTTGATATTAGTTGATACTTACTGTATGCTGTTGTCGAATTTATAAAGAATGTTTATTTCAGTCGATTTTGATGGTTTACATGGTTTCTCCATCAATGTGTCGATCAGCATGATAATATTTTTGCGATTTATAAGCAACATGAACAATTTACAACAAGAAATAAACGAACTAATTAATATAAAGAAATTATCGGAAAAATCATCGACATTGTCCACTGTTAAGATCATGTCCAACAATTGCGATAGCATAAAGGTATTTAGGAATATAACTATTATACTTGTGTATATGTAATACGCTGCGCGTTTATACAGTGATGACCAAGAATCCGGTCGCCAACATCCACATATCGTTAAGAGTTTAAAAGTAAATTTAAGTATGTGCATTTTTTAAAAGATTATCTCTTTGATATCATCTGCGAAGCATACAATACATATAATTGGTTATTGCAAATCTTGTGTAACGTACAATATTATAAATTATAAAACATATCTTCAAAGTAATTTGTCAACTAAAAATGCTTCTATTTTTATCATAGAAAGTTAATAAATATATTTTGTTTTTTATTTTTTATTATTTACAAATGTTATTTGTATATTATATTTATAAAGAATAAGTACAACCACAGAAGCTCTTTGATTAATGTAGCAATTGTAAGTAAATATTGTGATATTTGCCGTAAAAATGATCAAATATAAAAAAGAAATACTTTAAACAATTATAATCGATAAGTATAGCAAGCACCAAAATCTTTAGAATAACTGTTGCAAATGCTAACGGTCTATAGCTTTACTGTCGGATCGAATTTTTTAGGTGTATCCATATTTCTACCCTTTGAAGTTGTGTCTGGTAATTTCATTATTCATTTTATTATGTATCTCTTACAACCTCTTGTGAAATAATATTTTTATAAGTCTACATGCAATACACATACACACACACAGACAGTAGAATCTCCCTCCTTTTATTTACTATGATGACATAGTGTAATTATCTTGAAATATGCAATAAAGTTTTTCAGATGCAGAGTAGAGGAAGTACAAAACAGAATGGTCAAATATTGAACAGAAAATTATATGTTTATTTAATATAGGTTTAGGTTATAATTCTATGATATTTAAGCTGTAGATATTTAAATCTATAAATTTTTAATCTTTCTATAGCTATTGATGTTACTGATACTTCTTAGAGTACTTATGTCTCCTTCCTTTTATTAACAAAAGTTAAAAGTCGTTTTATTAATGTCAAAATTGCATCATTCAAATATTACTTTTATGTATACATATACCTTCAAATATACCTTTATAAATAAAAGATAAAAGATTAATAATAGATTGTAATATTATAGTAATGTAATATTATATACAAAAAAATGAAAAATATTTTTATGAACATTTATTTAAATAATAACTTTTTAAAATTAATAAACATAATAAAATTATTGGTTAAAGAATAATTTAATTAAGAATAGTTAAAAAATAATTGTGTTTGTGTGTGTGTGTGTGAACAATGTAATAAGTTGTGATACAAATGAAAGGTATAATATAATTTTAAGAATGACTAACAAAAATTTATACAGTTTTATTTTTTGTTTTGCAATAGTATTTCATGTTGAATCTCATTCCCATAACCACAACAATTATATTTATCTTATAATTATATCCTTTACTGATATAGTATTATCATATGGTAAATCAAAAACACCGCGCAAACGTTTATATGATTTCAGAGTGCATGTTTCTTGAACTAAACATCTGTTTTCTACCTGTGGATATTTGATGCTACAATTTCTAATAAAAAATTTTAATGTGCATATACATATATAATTTTATTATACCAATAATATTAATGTGAATTTGACGTATATGCAAAAATATGATTCTGTAATATTAAACTATAATGATGTTCTCTCTCTCTTTCTTTCAATTGTTATCGTAGAAACACGAATATAAGTAACTTTTTTTATTCGTTTAACTGACAAAAACTACGTTATACAAGAATCAATACTATATAATGATAATGTTATTATAATGGTATTATTTCTGTTTGCATTATTGCTTAAAAAATTATTTCAATCCAAATAACAATATAACTTATTGTAATTACTATATATCATATCATATACTACATTATACTTGCTGCAAGATATTGTAAGCTGAATACGATGTTTTAAGCAACTGCAAAAAAATAAATTTTAGAAAATTTAGGGAATTATTTTTCTCTCTCAGAAAAAGTATAATATACTAAAAAAGTTTCCTAAAAAGATTTATTTTACTTTATTTAGATAAATTTATTCGTATCATTATTAAATGCAAATTTCTTTAATCCTGTGATAATAACAAACATATACTAACACCGACAAAAGAATCAAGATTCATGGAAATAATATAGGCACTGGTGAATTCAATGGGCATTGCACTACGTCTCATAATCAATAATAAAGTTTTTTTTACATTCTGGTCCAACATACACCATTCCATTTCGAAAATCTTATTGATAAGTTGTCGACTCTATATTTGTTGTAAAATAATATTAAAATATAATAATAAATATTAAAATATAAGTCAATTAAACAAACAATTAATTTAACTATTAATTACTTATGTATTACTTATGTATAATAATTTATTTATGTATTTAAATTATAATAATTTATTCATAATTAATTATTTTAAAAATCGCATACCTTCAGTTTCACTTCATTTCCATACCAACAATAAAAAAAGATTTGCGTCAGCATACTGCACATATATAACGCCAGCTGAGCATACTTTGCATTTGTTGTAGTCGATCTAGTTAATTGATATAAATTGAAGCACACCACTAATGTGCTTACCATAAATTGAATAGTAATAGTAAACCTGAATTTATCATTGACCATAACAGCAAAGCTGCAATTAAATATAATGTTTTAATATCTACGAGTCAAAATAACAGTTACATTAGCATTTATTAATACGGCAATACTAATATTTTTATGGTGTTAACTATATATTTGTCGCATTTTATTTGTATTTATATTATATATAAATACAAACTCAAAAATACGATTGTGTTGTAGAATGCATTCAGGAAGAATTTCAGGCTCATGTGCTATTCTTCTCAAACGAGATTCCAGTATTTTAATCTGGCAACAAATGTGCACCAATAGTCCACAGATCAGGCCGTCACAGGCGACGTGAAGAACAGATCCGATTATCAAACTTATCAATTGGTGAGCATATGTGATGTGAAATAAAACTGGCGATGAATAATCATACGGTAACCAGGCTCTGAATGTCAACTTCCGTCTTCTGAAGTCCGTGAGTAACGACGTTAATGTAATGCACGCGCAAGTCGTCTCAACCAGAATTGCATAATGTATCGTGTTTGCTCTGCAAAATAACTGTAGACATTGTCGCATTTCATTTGTAATTCAATATTTTACCTAATATCAATTTGCTATTTTTCCAAATATGTAACTTTAGTAATGTTATAATATTGTACTTTAGAAATATATAATGTATACAGTATTAATTAAAAAATATTTAAATCTCGAACTCATATTATATGTTTGGTATAATTAAGCAATTAATTTTAATATTTGTTATTTTCAAGGTACTTACTGTACACCCTTATCAAATTTGTGATAAATTTCCACTTCTTGCGGTTCCAATGGTCTACACGGTTTCTCCATAAGAATGTTGGTTAAAATTGCAATATTTTTGCGATTTACTAACATACTAAACATTTTACAACAAGCAACGGTCGTTGCTAGTAATATGTAAAAATTATCGGTAAAGTCGTTCGCATTGTCCACAGTAAGAATAATATCCAGTAATTGTGATAAAGTAAACGTGTTTAATAACATAAGTACAAAAAATGTATGCATTTGGTAGATTACACGTTTATATGACGACGTCCAAGAATCTGGTCGCCAGCAACCGCAAATGATTAGAAATTTAAAAGTGGACTCTAATACCCGCATTATAATATTATATTTTTAGGATTTTATTCACAATAAAAATTAAATAGTAATAATAATTTATATACACTCTATTCACATATCTTTTCTTATTTTTTTAATTATGTAAAATTTTAGATACAAAAAAATAAGTAATAAATTTCCAAATTGAGCAATCTTAATCTTTTTTAAGTTAAAGTGAATACAAAAAGTTTTGTTAAATAAAATTCTAAATGAAGCGTTATGATAAAATTATTTATAGTAATAACAAGTAATAATCTAATATGCAACAAACTCTTTAGAAGGACAATTACAGAATGTATATAGATTTGCGAATTTCTAGCAAGAATACTCCTCGCATCTGACTTTTGTCCCTCCTATCCGACAGTTTTTAATATTTAATTTGTAACTATGCCCCTCGCATACGACACGGATGACAGACTTCGATGATAGTATATCAGTACTTTCGAAATAAATGATACGTTTGAAAGCACGGTTAAAAGAAAAAAATAACAATCAAATGTCTCAGCGATCTCATCGACATTACATGTATATCAATACAGCACATAAAATATTGACATTAGTAACTCCCATGTTTCTACTAGGAAGTATTCTAAGAAATGTTCTAAGAAAATGATCTTTCGTTACAGTTATTCTAAGAAATATTATTTCTAGCTGAAAATAATAAAAATATCAATTTGTATCGAATTCATAGACGATTATCTCTCTCTGTTTGATTTCTTTTAGTTTTCCTGTATTGACCCTCATTCATTATTTATTAATATCATATATTATTAGTTCTTTTTGTTATCAGTTCCTATATCCTTATCAATTCAATTTCTAATTTAATACATGTATAAACAACATAACATAATTATATGCTACACTAACTTGCGACGTAAGTAAAACCCACATGTTAAGATAAGTTTGTAATAAAAATTGTAATACAAGTGTTTTAGTTACTTCTGTCTGTTTATAATATCAACAATACGAGAAATAATTGTTAATATTAAATAACATTTTTAAATATATACTCTATAATACTTATATGCATATGTTTATGACATAGATTTATATTAAATATTATATCACCGATTATTTTGTTTTGCTACATGTGTAACATTATGATCCTGTTTGCTGAAGTATATTGTAAGCCGAATACGACGTCTTGAGCAACTGCAACAGAAAAATGACTACTAAGGCAAATACAACAGAAATGATTACCAAGGTTATTTAAAACTTTAAAAGTTGACATAAATACAAGATAATTCACAAAGTTTTACCGCTACTTAGAGACTACCGCGACTCCTCATTGGAACAAAAAATCTTAATATACAAATGGCATTCGATCCATAATTAAAGAGCTACATTTTTATTTTAAATTTATAACTAACCAGTGATATGATAATTGAAAAGATGTTGAATTGACGTAAAATGTGTCGAAGATGTTGATTTAATCGACATCTTTTCGACGAATTATTTCTCACTGAGAATATATGATTAATTGAAACTTTTTTCTATTGAATAATTGAACTTATTATTAACGTAAACATGCAAAATAATATTTCTTATTAATATTTCTAAATATAATAAAATATATTAATAATTAATGTTTACGTAAGTAAATAATTAATGTTTAATGTATATATTAATAATTAATGGTTAATAATAATATTTAAATACATTAAATAATATTTTTCATTAAATAAAGAAAATACATTCGTTATTAAAACATTTTTTTTCAATTTCTTTTTAACTATATAATGACAGACTTTGACACTAACACCCACAAATGAATCCAAGTTCATAGAAATAACAGAGGCACTAGTAAATTCGATTGGTACCGCTGCACGCCTTACAATCATTAATAAAGCTTTCTGGGAGTCTTCATTGAATTTAAACCATTCCATTTCGAACACATTATTCATCAACTGCCGACTCTATATTTAATACAATCAAGGATCAATTTTTTTTTATATCTATATAATATATTAAATAAATAAGTAAGAAGACATATTCATTTTATAAAAATCTACATACTCTCAACTTAACTTCGTTTCCATACCAGCAATACAAAAAGATTTGTGACAGCATAGAGCATGTATATAATATTAATTGCGTATACTTTGTTCTTAAAGCTGTTGACTTGGTAAATTGATATAAATTAAAGCACATCACCAATGTACTCACAATAAACTGGATAAATATAGTTATCCTGAATTTTTCATTTACTGTACGAGCAAATCTAAAATTAGTAAAAAGTAAAATTGCAATTTTTTAATTAAAACAACATACAATAAATTGAAAAACATACGATAAAAGTAGATAAAACACATTTTATTTGCAAAATTATAAAACTTTTAATTGACGTAAAGTATACTTTAATTAAAAGTACAAATTTGACAAGAAAATATATCTTTTAAAAGGAATCTCTTATACTTTCAAAACTAAGCTCAAAAACTATGTTCTTGTTTCTAAATAATAATAAAAACTTTGTGCTACATACGAATATATCCTACGCTTTAATTATAAAAATATATACTTATTTCTTCATTGTTAGTTATGGAAACGAACTTGAATATATGGTTATGCTGAAAAATACATTCGCGAAGAATGTCAGGATTATACATGCTTTTTCTCAAACGATGTTCCAGTATTTCTATCTGACAGCAAATGTGTACCAGGAATCCGCATATAAGACTATCACAAGCCACGTGGTGTACAGATCCAATTGTAAAACTTATCAATTGATGAGCATATACGAGTGGAAAAAGTAGCGGCGAAGAATAGTCGAATGGCAACCATGCTCGGAACGTCAAATTTCCTTTTCCGAATTCCGTTAGTAATGATGTTACGGTAACAGATAGACACGTTGTCTCGACTAAGATAGTATAATAAAGTGTATTCGACCTATAAAACGACTATAGACGTTTTCGCATTTCACTTTTCACTCAATATTTTTTTCAATGCTAAAGCATTGATTCTGATTTATTTATTTATGTATAAGAAATAAGAAGAAAATTTAATGTAACTGTGCGCAACCAATCGTTTTAATATATTTTAATTATATGTACACATTGTTATATGTTTTAATACAACTGATTCTAGCTCGCAATGCTTACTGTATGAGTTTTTCGAATTTCTGTTGAATCTTCATCTCGTCAGGTTCAATCGGTCGGAACGGTTTACTCATAAGAATCTCGATTAACATTTCAATATTGCTGCGGTTCACCAACAGAGCAAACATCTTACAGCAAGAAACAATCATAGCGAGTAGCACGTAGAAATTATCGGTAAAATCATTGGAATTGTCCACAATCATAATAAGATCCACCAATTGCGACAACATAAACGTATGTATTAGTAACATTATGAAAATAGTATACACGTGATAAACTAACCGTTTATACGGAGTTATCCAGGAATCTAGTAGTCCGCAACCACAAATCGTTAATATTTTAAAAGTAAATGCCAGTATAAACATTTTTAATATTATGTCTCCTTGAATGTGGTCTATTAATATTTCGTTTTCACGAGAAGGATTATAATAACTTATTTACTTTACATTTTTGTACATATGTATAAAACACATATCTATGTGTTTTTTCAATCTTGAAAAATTTAGATAAGACAATTTTTTATTTCAATTGATCAAAAACTTCAAACATTCCATAGTACACTATTCATCTAAGTTAAGTTTACCGTTCATAAATCTATATATAACACATATAGAACATACAGCAATATGTGTAAATTGATAACAAAATTACATCTTGAATCACAATTATATGATATAAAATAATATTGTGAGAAAGTTTATATTTTGAGAAAAATTATCTCATAATATAGTATGATATGATAACGCAATAAAATTCTATGACAAACTGACGATCATCTGTTTATAGCTACACGATTTTCCAACCCAACTCACTTTCATTATTCAGATTCCAATTGCGCTCTTCACATAATAGTATTTTCGTACAGTCAACTAAACACAGACTTTTGACGGTATGATATTATGACACAAAATTACTTCATGAGAATTATGTTTTATAATACATTACATGTTAGAAACCAGAAGGAGGAAAAAATAATGACTCTCGAATATCGAGTCGAGCTCTGCGTATTTACTCTTCATAAAATATTTACATCGGTAGCTTATATACTTTAACTGAAAGATATTTAAATCATGAAGACATAAATTTGCTACATTGTGACAATTTTTTTCTTTCTCGTATTGATTCCTACTGCTTTCTGACTTTTGATAGTAGTCTATACATGACGTGAATATGTATAATACATGATAAAATAACAAATACATTTAGTGTTCAAATAAAAACAGTATACGTATAATCAGCTGCAATAAAGATTTAAAAATTCAATATAATACAATTTTTTAATTTCTTTTTAAAAATATCTTTCTGTTCAAATGCCACATTAATGTTACAAGAGTTATATATTATCATCGCATAAAATCATTTACTGTAGGTATTTAATATTTTTGAATGCGTACATACTAATGATACAAACCCATATTACATTACCTCATCATTATGAGCTTGCAAGATGACCGAAAATCTAAGTCTAATTTTTCTTCTACTTTGTCTCGGCTCTTACATTTGCTTTAGTATGTTGTAAACCGAATATGATGTCTTGAGTAACTGCAATTATGATTATTAATGTTACTTAAAGTAAATTGGATATGCATATAATCGATTATAGCCGAGGTTTATTAGTTTTATATTAAAACTTTTGGAAAATACGTTAAATTACAACTTTTAATTTTTTTTATTTTTACTTTTATTTTTATTTTTATTTTTAAATTTGTATCTCATAATTTCGTGTTATTTATATTGAATATATTAAGTACAAAGTATAAATGAAATTGTTTTTGATATGAGCAGATAAGATTTAATTCTATTTTTACTTTAAAAAATGGTAACTTTTATTTTAAAAAAATAATTTAAATAGATTTACTTACGTATAATTTTGGCTATTAATTTTAGACAATAAATAATTTAAGACAAACATAGAGATTAAATATAGACAATAAATTTTAATACTAACGCCTACGAATGAATCGAGATTCATCGAGATAACATAAGCACTAGTAAGTTCGATTGATCTTGAATTTCATCTCATAATTATTAATAAAGATTGTTTAGTATGTTCATTCAATCCGAACCAATTCATGTTAAATATGTTATCGACCAATTGACGACTCTATATTTAACAATTTCGAACTTATTATTTATATAGTTTCTGTAACATACAATATTCAAGTAACAGAGAAATGTATATTTAAAATACATACTTTTAACTTAACTTCATTATCATACTAGCAATAAAAAAAGATTTGCGATAACATACAACCCAAGTACATTATTAATTGCATATACTGTGCTCTCAACACGGTTGATTTGGTAAATTGATAAAGAATAAAACAAACTACCAATGTACTCACAATAAACTGTATAACGATAGTCAGTCTAAATTTTTTATTTACCAAATGAGCAAATCTAAAATTCATATCAAATATTATAACCTTTTTAAAGTAATTAAATACAATACGAAAATTTCAAGAGCTATGATAATATATATATAACTACTAAATAATATATTATGTAAAAAGAAAAAATATAACAAATTAATTAATTAGTTAAAATTTTAATACATAAAATACACATATTCAATATGTCTAAAAGTTTGAAAAGACATACATTATTCTTTCTTTAAATAATATAAATAACAACTATGCTATAATTAGAAATAGATGTAAAATATATGTAATATTAGATGTCAATCGAAGTTAAATAATATAAAACCAACTTGAATACATGATTGTGTTGCAGAACGGATTCACGAATATCCTGATTGTGTACAACTTTACGCAAACGGCATGTGATTATTTCTATTTGGCAGCAAACGTGCACCAATAATCCACATATTAGACTATCACAAGCAACAAGGATAATAGACGCAGTTGTCAGATTTATCAATTGATGCACGTATGCAATGCAAACAGTAACGACGAGGAACAGTCGAACAGCCCTGAACGTTAATCTCCCTTTCTTGAATTCTGTCAGCAACGACGTCACGGTAATGCACAAACTCGTTATTTCGACCCAAACAATGTAATAAAACGTATTTGTCCTGTAGGATGACTATAGAGATTTTTCTGTTTCATTTTTATTCAATTTTTACGTGGATTTTAGCTTTGCGACTTGAAATTTCTTTTCATATATTCATTATATCAAAAAGCTAGTATAATGTAACATCGTGCCGCTTCAATAAATAATTTATATTTATTAGTAAGCGTATATATGCATACTAATTGTTATGTGAGTCGAAAATAATTTTAATAATCTTAAAACATGAACATTAGTATTTTATTAAAAAATAAAAAAATTATTATTATTATTGGAATACAATTATAATCACAAGCATGATGTGCAAATTACTTAAATATTTAATAGTATAAAATTTAAAATTTTCAAAAATTAGTTTAAAATTTAATTTAAAAGAATTTAATTAAACCTCAATTTATTACAGCTCAACAAAAGTTTGCGAAATCAATTTTTAAAATTTAAAAATAATATGATCACGTTTTCGTATGTTGTTAGATTTTGTATATCAAAATTGTTGTATAATAATACTCACTGTATACGTTTATCGAATTTCTGTTGAATTTCAATTTCGTCGGACTGGACCGGTCTATATAGTTTCTTTATGAGAATATCGATTAACATCGCAATGTTACTGCGATTCATTAATAGAATGAACATCTTACAACAGGAAACGATCATAGCGAGTAGCATATAAAAATTATCAGTAAAATCGTTGAATCACATTATCCACAGTCAAAATTAGATCCATCAATTGCGATAGCATAAACGTATGTATAACTACCATTATGAAAACATATACGTGATAAATTAATCGTTTATACGATGTCGTCCAAGAATCTGGTATTCAACATCCGCAAATCACTAATATTCTAAACGTCAGAGCTAATATTCGCATTTTTAATTTTAATTTCCGTCGAAGTTAATTAATATATATTCTCTAGATAAGCCGTGTGAGCTCTTAGGGAGCGATTGTAAAACGACGATTATAGAACATTTATAGTCTTACGATAATACATTCGCTTAACTTCCCCTTTCATACACGACAAATTTTATTATTCATATTGCTATGTCCTTCAAATAATAATATCTTTATGCACCAACCTCCCCATGTGCACCAACCCCTCCATGCATTTTCTGATTATTAGACACGATATATCTTGACATAGTAATACTTTCTGAGAAATAAAATATTAAAAAGCAAAGTTACAAAACAAAAAAAATAAGATGTTTGAAAATTCTAAATAATGCAGTATTTTATATATGTTGCAATATTAAAAGATATTTAATTTACTTCTGAACTAGAGAGTATATAAGCGGTAATAAATTTTGCTGTTTTATTGATTTTTGCGAAAATCAAACATTCTATAACTCACAATCATAAGAAGTCGCACTTTGCGTACGTATACTAAAATATAAAAATATCAATATCAGTGTCATCATTCGAATCAAATACAAATATCAATGCAAAAAATAAGTAATGAAATTGTTATATAATTCTTATTAAAAAAATAGAAAAATGTAAACAATAATGTAAACAAATAGCTTAAATAGTTTCTCTTTTATCTTAATAACATTATCTTAATAACATTAATAATATCAAAATATATGTATAAAAACATATATAAAAAAAATTAATTATATGTAAATTAATTACTTTCTCTCTAATATTAAATAAAACAATTTATTTTCATTCCTAACATTATACATATTTCTAAAATATCTGTATAACGTAGAGAATATGTATAACAACATTATTTTCCTAGTTGACTTTAGTTGACCTAGTTGTCATTTTGCGTTTGCTGAAGTATATTGTAAGTTGAATACGATGTCTTAAGCAACTGCAACATGTAAAGTCATTTTATTTCAATATCAAAGTTTAAAATTTATTTAATAATTTCAGATTTATACTTTAGAAACAAATTAATAGCTACTTTTTAATTATTATGAAGTAATATCGTAATATAAAAACAAATTATTTATACTAACACCCACAAATGAATCCAAATTCATAGGTATAACGTAGGCATTGCTAAATTCGATTGGCATTTTAGCGCGTAGTGCGATTATTAGCATGTTTTTTCTTACATCTTGCTCTAGCGTAAACCATTCTATTTCAAATAGATCATTGACTAATTGTTGACTCTATTTAAAACAAAATAAAATCTATTTTTAAGTTTTTGAGAATAATAAAAAGACTAAATTAATAGTAATGATATTACATGTACATTTTTATTTATATTGATTTTAATTATATTAAAAAATATTTTATACTTTAATTTTGTATACTTTTAAAAACCGTACATTTGTTAGTATTTTATTTGGGTAATGTAAAACAAAATTGTTACTAAATTAGAAGATTAAAGCATTAGGAATATCTAATTTAAAAGAAATTGTACCTTTAATTTGACTTCATTCCCGTACCAGCAATACAAAAAAATTTGTATCAACATACATGACATGTACATTCCTAATTCAACGAATTTTCCGCTTGTCTTGGTTAGTTGATATAAAGTAAAGCACACCACTAATGTACTTACTATAAATTGAAAAGTGATAGTAAACCTGAATTTTTTGTTCAATAAAAAAGCAAATCTGAAATCAATTAGATTTTTATTATTGACAGATATATTTAAAAATATAGTAATAAAAAATTACGAGATATAAATATCTCTGATATAAATATCTACGTAGATAACAAATTAAAAGTAAAAAAGAAGTACAAAAATATATTAAATGCAAGTATTGTTCAGACAAAGAGATACTCTTGCAACTTCTGCTTATCTATAATATAGCATAAAAAATTCAAAAAAATACTATAATGCACAAGAATCACAAAGAAATCATAAAAGAAGATTTATTACAAGTATTGAAACGAACTTAAATAAAATGTTATGTTGAATAATACAATCACGGAGTATATTTCGATTATGTACGATATTTTTCAAACGACAACTTAATATTTCTAGTTGACAGCATATATGTAACAATAATCCGCAAATAAGACTGTCGCAAGCAACATGTAAGATAGATCCAACTGTCAAACTTATTAATTGATGAAAATAGGTAAATTGGAAAAGTGTTGTCGAAGAATAGTCGAATGGTAGCCACGCTCTGAATGTTAATTTTCTTGTCCTGTAATCCGTGAGCAATGATGCTACCGCCGTGGATGCACATGTTAATTCAACCAGTATCATGTAATACAAGGTGTTTGTCCTGTAAAATGGCTGCATGCGTTTCATTCTGATACTCAATGTTTTTTCTAATGTTTGTAACTCCATCCGATACTTTTCATCAACATGAAATAATCCTAATTAAATAAGCCTGCTAATTTTTCAAATTGAAAAATTAATAATACAAAATTTTAATTTTTTTTCTCAATGTATAATTTTGATAAGAAATAATGTGTATTGAGTATTATAAGAAAAATATTTATTATCACATAATGTGTTACAAAATTTGATTATTAATTAAAAAATTATACTGTTTTATAATAAAAAGATAAATTAATAAAAAAATTATTATAAATTCTAATACAATTTTATATCAATTTCTTAAAAGGATATACATTGGTTAATTCTTAAATATATAATTAAGTACAAAATACAATAAAAATGATCTCGCAACGTACTTACCCAATGAGCTTATCGTATCTTTGTCGTATTTCTACTTCGATCGGATTGCATGCTCTGCACGGTTCGTTTATGAGAATGTCTGTTAGCATAGCAATATTACTACGATTTATTAACAGGCTAAACATTTTGAAGCAAGAAACGATCATGGCAAGCAGCATGTAAAAATTATCCGTGAAATCATCTGGATTGTCGACGGTCAGAATTATATCCAAGAGTTGCGACAACGTAAACGTATTTACCAGTAAAAGTATAAAAATAGTGTACATATGATACATTAAACGTCTATGCGGAGACGTCCAGGAATCCGGTATCCAACAACCGCAACTCGATAAAATTTTAAATGTAAATACTAATATGGACATTTTAATCTTGATTCTGCTTATCTTTTTATATAAAAAGTTTTGTTTTATACAATAAAAGTAAATTATCGGAGATATTGCACTCTCTATTTCTGATTTCGAATAAGATTGTATCTAGACGTTATACAATTATAAATTAAATTATTATAAATTAATTTACCAGACAAATTATATATCCAATTTTATTAAGACCTAACCTAAGTGTTAATTAATAATTTTGTTAGAAATTGTTATAGAAATAGTTATACTGTAGTAATAGAATCGATAATGAGAGTTTTTATATAACGACGCACAGTGAAATCTTGAGACGATCAAATGTCTATAGACTCGCAGTCTTCCAGTCTAACAGTGTACTCAATTTCCCTCTTCATGTAAGGACTTTTATTATTTAAACACTGAATATACCCTTTGCGTAATATTTTCATGCAAAAACAATATAGTCATTAAATAGAGATCCGTTCAGTACGTTGTCACGACATAATAATATTTCATAAGAAAAATACTTTGTCAAGACATAAGAATTGTAAATCGAAGAATAAAAAACAGAAATCTTTAAAAATGAATAATACGTTCTTTGTCGAACGTTAAGAAATATCAAATTTACAATTGTATCATACATCCAGTATTTCAGTCAAACACTTTAACATTTTGTCACATTGTAATAAGTGCTAAAAATATCTTGCAAATACACGTGCATATCAATGTAAAATAATATATGAAAATATGAATATATTTCATAAAGATCGTAAGAAAAAAATAGCGCAAATAATAATCCTATTTAAATCGTTTCCTTTTTACGTAAGTATAAGTATAAGTATATAATTACGACAATATTAAATTAAATCAAACAATATTAAATCAAAAAAATGTTATTTTAATTTTTAGCTTTGCCAAAAATGATTTCTATAACATGAAAAGCACGGATAACAATATTAAATAATAATCTCTCTTTAATCATCTGCAATACTTGCATCTCGCATTTGCTGAAGAATATTGTAAGTCGAATATGATGTCTTGAGCAACTACAACAAACAAAATGTTTAATTAAGTTTAGAATTTATATTTTAGATTTTTTGTCAATATTACGCTGCATAGAGACGTAATTCTACTATCAAGTAAACTTGTACTAACAGCCACGAATGAATCGATATTCATAGGAATAATATAGGCACTCGTAAATTCGATAGGGATGTTACCACATTTTATGAGTGTTAAAAAATCTTTTTTTATATCTGAATCCAATTTGACCCACTCTATTTCGAATATATTACTGATCAATTCCAAACTCTGTACTCAAAAATGAAAAATGTTCGTTTATTTATCTCAATTACAATAAAAAATTGAGTTGAGTAAATTAGCTTTTCAACATTTTTTATACATTACTTTGCGTAAAAAGTAAATATTAAAATAAATTTAATTTTTATTTTAATATTTTATTAAAATGAATATTAAAACAAAGGAGAAGTCTTGCATGGATAATAACATGTGTATCGTTTAAATCTTATCTAAATAATATTTAAAAAATAAGAAGTTTACATTGTTAAAATGTATAATAGAAAAACATAGAAACATATTTAATTTCTTTTAGCTATGACAAAGACCATACAAGATAGATTTATTTTAACATATACCTTTAATTTGACTTCGTTCCCATACCAACAATACAAAAAAATCTGTGTCAGCATGCACAACATGTACAATACTAATTCGATGACTTTTGCATTTGTTTTAGTCAATTGATATAAAGTAACGCATACCACCAACGTACTTACTATAAATTGTAAGGTAATAGTCAATCTAAACTTTTTATTCACCATACTAGCAAACCTGAAAGTAATTAGTATATGACACACTATTTAATTTTTAGAAATGTAAATTAATTTTACAAATATAAGTAATGTGTTACAAAAATCACAAAAAGATATTTTTTACTTTTTAAAAATAACAAATAATTTTTATTTTTATACTTAATAATTATAAAAAACAAACTTGATTATAAGATTGTGTTGAATGACACAGTCACAAAGAATTTTTGAGTTGTGTACGACTCTCTTCAAACGACTATTAAGTATCTCCATTTGACAGCACACGTGCAATAGTAGTCCACATATTATGCTGTCGCAAACAACATGTAGAAGAGCTCCAACAAGCAAGCTTATTAACTGGTGAATATATGCAAAGTGAAAAAGTATTGTTGTAGAATAGTTGAATGGTAACCATGCTCTGAATGTTAACTTTTCTTGCCAGTAGACCGTCAAAAATGATTGTACCACTGTATACAAGCATGAGAATTCAATGAAAATTGCATAATGTAGTGTATTCATCCTGTAAGTAACTACAAGCGGTTTTACATCTCATTAAATTTCTTTGTCAATATGTTATCTATTGCAATTGATATATTTTCTAAAATAAAGTAATAAAATAGAGAGAATTTTATTTTTCCAAAAAAATTATTGATAGGCTTTAAAGTTTTACTAAATGAATTCGATAGAAAACAAAGCGTTGTAGACGCAAAAGAATACTAAACATTTATAATGTCATGTATAATTTATAAATTCTAATAATATAAATTTTTTTTAGAAATTTAAAGAAAAAGTTCAAATTTAGTAACTTGTTGTTTAGCACTGACACAGTTAATAGTATATTAAAAGACAAATTGACTAATTCTAAATTTATTATAATTACAATTTTAAGTTGTAGTAATAAGCCA
Organism: Crematogaster levior; assembly: GCA_901521435.1. Classification (NCBI taxonomy): domain Eukaryota; kingdom Metazoa; phylum Arthropoda; class Insecta; order Hymenoptera; family Formicidae; genus Crematogaster; species Crematogaster levior. The sequence continues at coordinate 776,945 of CABEGB010001302.1, forward strand.
AATCACAAATAAATTAATTTAAAACAACACAATTTTAATCAAATCACCATCAATATTAAACGTTTCGGCTTCAAAGCCTTCACATCAGTAATACAAATAATGAAAAAAATGATAAATAATAAATATATTTTATTAAACGGCACATAAAGAACAACAAGAAATATCAAACCATTTCTTCTATTACGAGTTGAGATATCTTTGTTTATAATTAAATCTAATAACAACTTTCAAATAGTGTGAATATGAATTATATTTAACTCCCAGAATAATTAAAAAGCTGTCACGTCATAATACTTACTCAATAAGTCTATCGAATTTCTGTCGAATTTCCATCTCGTCTGGTTCGGTTGGTTTACACGGTTTCTTCCTAAGGATGTCTGTTAGCAACGCAATATTACTGCGATTTATTAACAGACTAAACATTTTAAAACAGGAAACTATCATGGCAAGCAACATGTAAAAATTATCGGTGAAATCGTCCGCATTGTCCACGGTCAGGATCAAGTCCAAAAATTGCGATAGCGTAAATGTACTTATTAGTACAAATATAAAAATTGTATATGCATGATAAAGGAAACGTCTGTAAGGGGACGTCCAGCAATCCGGTATCCAACAACCGCAGCTTATTAAGATTTTGAATGTAAAATCTAATACGCGCATTATAACTTTCTTCGTCTATTTCCCGTATATGACAAAAAATAAATTATTTACAATATAACTTTATTTTTTTATTTCGGAGACAACATCGTAAACATGCATGTTTATATTTTTATTTATTTTTTTATTTATTTCGTAAACTAATTTTGTAGAGATAAATTATGTGCACTGCGTTATTTAAACTAGCTAAAACAATTAGCTGTCAATCGACAATTTTGTTAAAATATCTTTGATTACAGTAACGTTAGAATTGTTTTCAGAGTAGTAACGCTCGCAATAAAATCTTTAAAGAGACTGACGGTATCATCGAATGTCTATAGCCACGCTATTTTCTGGCGAAGATATTATTCGTTTCCCCTCATGAATAACGATTTTTATTATTCAGGTTGTACAACTGTGTTCCTCAGGTAATATTTTCATGCATCAACTAGAGAAAAATATAGTCGTTAGATGTAAGTTCCATACTATGACAAATGAAGCTCTATGAAAATAAAACCATAATTAGAGTGTCTTACCAAGCATAGCTTGAGAATAAAGAATAGAAATCCTCGATTGTCATAGCAAATAATTATATGTATATTTCTTTTACTGAATATTTCTTTTACTGAATATTTCTTTTACTGAATATTTCTTTTACTGAAAAATATTTTTATTTTAATCTGATATAATGTTAAATCATAACAAAATTTTCTTTTTCTATGTTAATTACTATTTCTTCGAATAAAGAAATTTTAAGTATAAAGTGATTTTTAAATAATAAGTAATTAAACAATTTCTCAAACATGCTAATATTGAGACAATACTGTTGACATAAAAAGTAAGTAAATATACACATGCTTACATCTAAAGAGATTATCTATAAATAGTGTTAAAAAGAAAAAAATATTATAAACATATACGACATAAGATATCTTTTTATCTAATAATTTTATTTAATACATAAAATTATTGATCACTCGCGATACTCTATCTTAATGTCTATCTTAATCTTTTACTTTTACACACATTTGTTTCATACAGATACCGTTCATACAAATACAAAATATAAATGTTAATTTTCTTCTTTCTATTCTTACTATTTCATTATCGCATTTGTTGAAGTATATTATATGCAGAATACGATGTCTTGAGCAACTGCAAATAAAATTATTCGCTTACTATATTTGTATTATAAATTAATAACCAATTTTACTTCTAACAAATAAAACATAAAAAATTAATTCTGTAAATTGTAAATTATTTGTAATTAAATTGTCTACTGATATAAAAAGTTAGGTTTAACTTAATCATAGAGTCAATTTTAATTTTATTTATTGCATATTTATGTTAAAACACAAAAAATTTGGTTATTATATAATTTATATAATAGCCAAATATTATGTAATTTAAAATCAATTGCTATATAAAACTTTAGATTAAAAATAAATTTGATACTAACACTAACAAATGATTCAAGATTCATAGAGATAACGTAAGCACTATTGAATTCGATTGGTACCATACTGCGTGTCATAATTATTAACAAGCTCTTTTTCATTGGATAGTCCAATGCAAACCACTCTATTTTGAACACATTACTGACCAATTGTCGACTCTATATTTAAGAATATAAATATAAAAATTTATTCATTTACTTTTCTTTAATTTTAAAATAGAGAAAAGTCAAATTGCATGTTTTGTAAATTGATTTTATATGCGCTTGTTTCATATTTTTATATATATATTTTTAATACATATATTTTGACAATATATATATATATATATATATATATATATATATAAAATTGTTATATTTAATAAAAAATGTTGAGAGAGAGAGACAGAGAAAGAGAAAAAGAATACAAATACTTACGTTTTTACTTTATATATATATATATATATATATATATATATATGATAAAAATGAAATAAAATATATATAAAATATATATATATATATATATATATATATTTTTTATATTTTATTTCATTTTTATCATATATATATATATATATATATATATATATATATAAAAAGTAAAAACGTAAGTATTTGTATTCTTTTTCTCTTTCTCTGTCTCTCTCTCTCAACATTTTTTATTAAATATAACAATTTGACATATCTCTCATATGTTACTGTCGTATTAGATATATTGTCAAAATATATGCATCAATAAATATATAAGAAAAAGCACAAAATGAAACAAGAAACAATAAAAAATATATCTGTGCACACCTTCAGTTTTACTTCATTTCCGTACCAACAATAAAAAGATATTTGTGTTAGCATGCAAAACATATATAATATTGTTTGAATATATTTCGCACTTAATACGGTCGTCTGTGTCAGTTGAAGCAGATTGAAGCATACTACTAACATACTGACTAAAAACTGGACGGTGATTGTTAATCTAAATTTTTCATTCACCATTAATGCAAATCTAAAATTAATCATCATGTAACTTTCAAACATTTCTGTAATTATATTTTTATATTTATATTTCTAATTATTCTTCTTATATATGTTTAAAAAAATTATTATCTGTAACAATAATAAAATAAGAAACTAACTGGAAAATGCATGTATGCTGTACGACGCATTCGCGGAGAAAATGTGGCTTGTCTACGATTTTTTTTAAATGACACTCCAATATTTCCAGCTGAGAGCAAATGTGCGTCAGTAATCCGCAAATTAGGCTATCGCAAGCGACGTGAAGGACCGATGCAACTGTCATACTTATCGATTGATGAGCGTAAACGATTCGAAATAGAATCGGCGAGGAGTAGTTAAATGGTAACCATGCTCGAAAAGTTAATTGATGTTTTCTGTAGTCGCTAAACATAGATGTTGTTAAGGCAAATGCACCTGTTAATTCAACCAGAGTCGCGTAATAAAGCGTATTTGTTCTGTAAAATAGACATTTTCGAATTTATTTTATCATCTTTTTCACCAGATTTTAAAAGAAACAGTTTAACGTCATGTCAAAATTAATTCTCAAATAAAGTAACAAAAAAAGTTTTAACAAAGTCGTGTTCTACGTGTTCTATGTAATGCTTAATTCTACAACATTACATTATTACAATATATTATTAATTTTTTCTGTTATTTTCAGTGTGTATTATTTTCAGACATAATATTTTTAACAATATAAAGATTTCAAATTGTCTATAACACGTAATCACGTTTTGCAACTGCTAATTATTTTAAAAATACTTACTGTATAAACTTGTCGAATTTATGTCGAATTTCAATCTCATCATGTTCAGTAGGCCTGCATGGTTTCTTCATCAAAGTGTCAATCAGCATCGAAATATTGTCACGATTTCTCAATAAACTGAACATCTTGTAGCATGACACGAGCATGGCAAGCGTCACATAGAAATTCTCGGTGAAATCTTCGACGTTGTCCACAGATAGAATTAAATCCATCAATTGCGACAACGTGAATGTATGTATTAACAAAACTATGAAAATTGTATATGCATCATACATGATACGTTTGTACCATGACGTCTGCGAATTCGGCGGCCAACATCCACATATGGTAAGAACTTTAAATGTGAACATCAAAATGCTCATTTCTTTTTTACTTGTCGTGTCCGGTAACGTTATAAAACAAAGATAATATTATAAAAAATTATATTATACAAATAATACAAAACGGTTTGTGTTATATCAATTTTATATATATTTTAATTTTTTTAAATATAATATTTTTTTAAATATCACTGTTAATATTTTAGAAAGAATTTGATCATTTCATAAAGTTTATTATAATTAAAATACATAATTTTTTATTAATAAATTATATGTATATACATTAATATTAAATATTAATATTAAATGTTTGAAAATAATTATGCGTAATTAAATTTTTGTTAAAAAAGAAAATAATAGTAAAGTGAAAAAATGGTGATTTTTAATGTTTTTAATGTTCTTTTGATTATCGATAGTTAAAAAATACATACTGTGAAGACGACGAATATATTCTTTGCAGCACAATGAGCGAGAAGATTTAACAGACGATCATAAAGGAATCTATATTTTCATAATAAAATTTTTTATCTGCAACTTCCGTCTATACATTCAACAACTATCATCAACTATCATTATCGTGGTATAAAACTTTTACAATTTTGCGTCCCTACGCAGAACGGTGTTTTCGCATATGCAACAACTTTAAAATGCATGTCTTATACATGATGTTGTACACTGCTACTTTAATGCCAAACTGTAGCTCAACAGTTATTCCATACAATGTCAGCAAACTATCAATTATGGTTTAGCTATATGAAATCTTGATGCAGACATAGCTTAAATCATATTTAATTTATTGCTACCACGAGGTACAGTTGAATGCTTCATCCCGACATTCACGTTCATTGATTAAATTGCCGAAATGGTTACTTTTATTACAAAAAAAGAAAGTAGCAGTTTAAGTTGGATTTAAATAAAATCATTGGGATATATTCCCAGATAGCACATGGACATTCAGTGTAAGTCCACTGGATAACCGTATTTGGACATATGGATGTCCACAGAAAGTTCACTTATGGTCCAACGGATGTTCGATGGACATCCATAGAATGTCCAGTTTGCACTACTTTGTACATTCATAGAACGTCTAGTATATATCCTGAAAGACCTATTTCGGACCTGTTTCGGACATGATTTTCAATGACAAATTTTAATTAAAAAACGCAATAATATATATAATATACGTATATTTTATTATACTGTACTGAACACATTCAATATATATTACGAGATCACAGTTAGATTTCTTAAATTATTAAATTTAATCAATAAGTACTACACGTATACATATATTAATTATGATCACATATATGTAATACAGATTTTAAATCTGTGAAAGTTTAAAATAAAGTGTGTATTTAAGTAAATGCAATAATGTTAATATGTATATTGGATTAACGAACATGAAGCCTTATAGATAATTTGTTTTATAAAATTTGTGCCTTATAGACAAATAAAAAATAATATAAATTTGTGAATATAACGGCAAATTAATGTTAGATTAACGAACAATGTCTTATAGACAAATAAAAAGTAATGTAAATTTGTAAACATAATGGCAAGTTAATATTAGATTAATGAACATGAAGCTTGTGTCTTACAGATAAATAAAAATATAAATTTGTGAACATAACAACAACCCAGTTAGCACTGAATATCCCAAGGACATCCGGTTTATGTCCAGTTTACATCCATTCGTCCCTGGACATATAATGGATGTTTAATCGATGTTCATCATTGTACATAAAACGGATATCCTATTCGGAACATTCTAGGACATCCGGTGTTTGTCCAATTATTAGTAAGATTGGTTTAAATTAACTTTCATAATTATAAATTACTAGTATTTATATGGGACATATTCCATGCCAAAAATGGATTTGTTCAACCAATTCCGAAACGTTCACAGAGTGAAAATAAGTAATATATGTGATTAGATATATGTATATGTATTTTGGAACTGACTTGGTTATTCGCGCATGCGTCTTTCCTGTCGCGCTGCTTTCCATAGTCGCAACTCACATGGAACCGAGCGAACTGTGCAACGTGCAAACCGAAAACAATCGAATGTGCAATCTCAATAACTCAATGCGATTATGCGAACGCAGTCTCCCGGCATTGTTAAAAATACACGCATTAATAAAGAATTATATTTTCTTGAGTTTTGATCGATTTTGTTTGGTGAAAAGTTTCAAAAAAGGTTATTAAAATGATGTGGATTATCCGTGAGGATGTAAGTACACAATTCCTGTTTACTTATATATACTATTATAATATTGTACTTATGTAGTAATATTTCTAGGTTAGAAGATGTACATTGTACATGTTTGTTTAAGAACTGAACATAATTGGAATATGACATCTATCTATCTTGATGAAAACTTCAGGTAAGCGAATTTTAAGGTAAATTAATTAAACAAGGGAGTTGTGTCGAATTTATTTATGCGCTTGGTATATTATATATCTTGTTTTGAACATTGTATAGATAATTTCTATTATTTATTTATTATTAACAGAACTAATGATTTGTGATTTGATTGCTCTATGTGGATTTTGTGTGTAAAATATATACATTTTAAACCCATTTTAAAACATACAAATAGGTCGTAATAGAACCTGCGTTAATTTTCTATAGGTACCAATTCGATATCGAGGATTGACCTCATCGACGATACGTGTGGAAAATCTACACAGATTCTGTGGCGACCTATATTAGTAAGAGGCGAATAATTATTATATTAGGTATTTGTAGCAGAGAAGCTATTGATAAATCATATTGACAAGATTGCAATCATTATAATACATTTTCTATTTTCAATTCTACAGTAATTTATGAACATTATTATTACTTATATATTATATTACATTGCAACAAAGGCATTCAAAACACAATTTAGTAGTTCGCCTTAACCAATCACTTTTTATATTTGTCGCGATGCATACTGTTTAATTATTAATATTATAAACAAGTACTTATGAACGTTTGATATTCAATTTATTGTATCCTGTTGATAGATTATTTAAATATTTTTTAAATTAAATTTATATTAAATAATAGTTATACATTTTAATGTCAAAACATTCACTAACATTTCATTTCCTTTACTTGTATATTCTTATGCAAATCTGTAAAAATGAAGAATGTCGATATATTTTTCTATAAAATGCCACATATATATAATTATGCATGTTAATAATTTTATATAAATATTTAATATTATGAAATACAAAATTTAATCATTTTTAACATTATACATAATATTTAATATCTGTTATTGTAACACTTTTTTTTGTTAATTATTAATTATGAAAACTTTTTTTATGAAATATAATTATATTAAAGGTTTTACAATTTTTATATAATTTTTCATTTCAAATTGTAGTTGATAGCATATGAATATTTATAGAAATGCTTAAATAATTATAAACTGTTTTCACATATGAATACTTTATTTATTTGTAATTGCTAGTTTTCTATATTATCTTTATTGCCCAATCTTCAAAAACAATAGTGTATTTCATGGAAATAATATTTAACTAAAATTACTTATATTATTCTTAAAAACAATATGTGTATTCTTTATAATAATTATTTTTAATTATTTTTAGTTCTAGTACATACGTTGAGTGATTCCAAAGATTTTAAATAAACAAGTAAGTAAATACAGTTTTGATCATACTTGAAAATGCCAAAAGTTAAAAGACGATATTATCAGCGAGCTCAAAAGATCGCAGATGCAGCCATTAATATTGTTCAGGATATATCTCATTCTTCTTCATCCTGCACAGTTTTAAGTAATAATATACCATTATCTGAAAGTGACGATTTCACACAAGAATCTAGTAATGTTGTACTAAATGCCAATAGCGAGAATTGCCAATTTCATAAAGACTTCGATACTTTTTCTGAACAAACAAATAGTGATTCTAATGATTTAATATTATGAAATACAAAATTTAATCATTTTTAACATTATACATAATATTTAATATCTGTTATTGTAACACTTTTTTTTGTTAATTATTAATTATGAAAACTTTTCATATGAAATATAATTATATTAAAGGTTTTACAATTTTTATATAATTTTTCATTTCAAATTGTAGTTGATAGCATATGAATATTTATAGAAATGCTTAAATAATTATAAACTGTTTTCACATATGAATACTTTATTTATTTGTAATTGCTAGTTTTCTATATTATCTTTATTGCCCAATCTTCAAAAACAATAGTGTATTTCATGGAAATAATATTTAACTAAAATTACTTATATTATGCCTCTAATATTTATTTCATTAAATAAACATCAATAGAAAGTATTTAGTATATTTTTAGTTCTAGTACATACGTTGAGTGATTCCAAAGATTTTAAATAAACAAGTAAGTAAATACAGTTTTGATCATACTTGAAAATGCCAAAAGTTAAAAGACGATATTATCAGCGAGCTCAAAAGATCGCAGATGCAGCCATTAATATTGTTCAGGATATATCTCATTCTTCTTCATCCTGCACAGTTTTAAGTAATAATATACCATTATCTGAAAGTGACGATTTCACACAAGAATCTAGTAATGTTGTACTAAATGCCAATAGCGAGAATTGCCAATTTCATAAAGACTTCGATACTTTTTCTGAACAAACAAATAGTGATTCTAATGATTTTGATGAAACTAACAATGTTGTCGAAAATGAGATAATTAATCACAACTGTTCTGATACAGATGAAATAATTAACGAGAATAATAATCCTGAAACTGACAACCTCGTTGATCATTCATTAAGTTTTATCTCGTGGCTGCAACAATGGGCTATAAAAAATCGTATATCTCACATTGCATTAAATGAATTAATTGCAGGTATTAAACTCAAATATCCCGAATTACCTTCCGATGCTCGCACTTTATTAAAAACTCCCAGAAAAGTAAATTTAAAAGACGTGAAACCTGGACAGTATTACCATTTCGGTTTACACATGTGTATCCAACAACTTTTATCGCGGTCACCACTTAAAAATTCGCAAATCGTTCAAGTCAACATTAATATTGATGGATTACCTATTTTTAAAAGTACAAGTAGTCAAGTTTATCCTATTTTATGTAATCTTGTTCACAATTACGATGTAGTAAATGTCATTGGAATTTATTACGGGAATGAAAAGCCTGAAGACGTAAATCTATTTTTAGCAGATTTTGTGGAAGAAGCAATTAATTTAACTAATAACGGGATACAATTTAACGACCAAACCTATCAATTTAAAATCAATGCGTTTATATGTGATGTACCCGCAAAATCTTTCATTACATTTACAAAGGGTCATTCTGGCTATTTTTCGTGTACAAAATGTACAGCAAAAGGTGAATATTATAAAGATCGAATGATATATCCGTATTTAAATAGTCATGATTATCCCTTAAGGACAAATGCCGATTTCAGATCAAAATTAAATCCTGAACATCACACAGGCACATCTATTCTGGAATTAATTCCTAATATAGATATGGTACAAGATTTCCCATGCGATCCAATGCATTTGCTTTATTTAGGAATTGTTAAAAAAATGGTCGTTAATTTGTGGTGCTTTGGAAAACCTGGATGTAAACTATCATTTAATGAAATGTCTAAATTGTCAAAATTATTAGTTGCTCAGAAAGGTAACATACCATGCGAGATAAACCGTAAGCCACGATCATTATCACAATCTAAAAGGTGGAAAGCAACTGAATTTAGGACATTTTTATTGTATACAGGTCCCGTTATTTTAAAAGACATTTTAAGTCGTGATAAATATATTAATTTCTTGTCTTTGCACGTATCTGCTGTAATTATGTTAAACAAAAGGTACATGCATTGTTATTCAGAGTATGCTAAATCATTGTTAGAATACTTTGTACAAACTTTCATAATTTTGTATGGTAAAATAAATGCATCGACAAACATTCATCATTTGTTGCATCTTCACGACGATGTAATTAAATTTGGAACTTTGCAAAACTTCAGTGCTTTCCCTTTTGAAAACTTTTTACAATTGATTCTACAAATGATTCGTAAAAATAATAAAGTACTTGAACAAATTGTTTGTCGCATAAGTGAGCAAAATTCATGTATTTTTAATATTTATGAACATCAGAATCTTAATAATAGTGAACCGAAGCTTCAAAGTCCACATATTAATGGTCCACTCGTTAATGATTTAAATCCGGAAACAACTAATTCTGTGTTCAATCAGTTCAGTACAATTATATTCAACAAATTCAAATTAAAAACAAATGAACCCGAAAATTGCTGCTCTTTAATTGATAACACCATTGTACTCATTAAGAATTTTATTTCGACTAATGACGGTAATTTTGTAATTGGGCACAAATATAAATCACTCACCGATTTTTATTCAAAACCCTGCAAATCATCAAAATTCGGCATTTACTTAGCTGATGATCTCAGTAATTTACAGGCATGGAATTTGAGGCAAATTGCATATAAATGCATAAAATTAGAGTATAAAAAGAAAATAGTTGTCATTCCCATGTTACATACCAAATAATTTATATACATTAAAATCTATGCAGTATTACGTATATGTAACAATTTTTGTAAGTCATTGTAACGTTTTGGGTATTGTATATATATCATTTATTATACATGTATTAATATAATTTGGATGGAGAACTTTAGCTTTAATTGATAAACTATATCGTACGATCATTTTCTTTGCCAGTAGAAATTAAAACTCAAATGAAGGGAGACTAGTTGACGTCAAGCTGGCATATATAATTGGTGAGCTACGAGCCGACTTGGTTTGTCAGACTTACACCGCAGTGATTCACCAATTTTTTTGAAATCTAAATGGAAATCCCTAAATGGAAATCGAATTTAGATTTCAAAAAAATTGGTGAATCACTGCGGTGTAAGTCTGACAAACCAAGTCGGCTCGTAGCTCACCAATTATATATGCCAGCTTGACGTCAACTAGTCTCCCTTCATTTGAGTTTTAATTGATAAATTTAAGAAAATATAAAATATAAAAAATAAATGGTTTACGTCCATGAAGCTAGACTATAGCTAAATTTGTTTTGTAAGTATATGGAGTGAATTCTGCGTATTATTGTTTATAGGCAACAATGCCGGGATCATGGACAGTTGTCAAATTCATAGACGAAAATTCAGTTGAAGCCGTACCATCATCATGGATTTTTAATGACCTATGTTATTGGCCACCTTTTAATAGAGATAAAGTTATAACAGCCATTAGAAAAAATGAAAATCCAAATACGCATTGGCCTTCATACAAAGTCTCCATTTTTCGTAACGGCACTTTTGGTATATATAAATATTTTAGTATATATTTTTAGTTTAATATTGCAAGTATTTACTTTTTTTTATTTATCTACACTTTCTTGCATTTTTCAAAAAGTGTCGAAAAAAGAAAAGGAAACTATGTAGTACTTTAAACTATGTACTACTGTTCGTAAGCCGCACTTAAAATAAACTTTATACTATGAAATATAGCAGACATTATGTTTATTTTCGTGGGTATTTTGAAATTTTCGTATAATATTTCTATATATCATTTTAGAGAGTTACTCAAAGGCAAGAGAAAAGTGCAAACAGGCTGAATGCACGTCTGATATAAATTCTGATGTTACTGAAGGGAAGAAAAAAAGGATCATTATAAAGAAGAAATTGTCTTCATCGGAAGATGAGGAATGTTCCTCTGGTAGCAGATCCTTATTGCCAACGCCTCCTCCTTTGAAAGGTTTTTTGTCAATATTACTAATGTTTGCTTTGAGTAAAAAATATTTTATATTGTAAGATAAATATTTATTTAGATGTTGACGACAATTATTACACAGATGCACTTGATCTAGAAATCACACAAACACATACTAGAGAAAATAAGGCGACTTCAAAACAAGTCTCATTTTCCAAAAAGACTTCTAAGTATAATTCGTCTTTGAAAAAACTCCATTGTACACAAGGTACGTTTAATTATTAATAATCAGAATAATGCAATGAAAATAAATATAATATTTAGTTATATATGGATTCAGTATTCGGATCTACCACTGCATTTATAACAGATTTTTACCTTTTTCGGTAGAAAATAAGAAACTCGCTAGTCAGTCGGAGATACGAGGGTAGATACATCATTCTCCTCGTCTCCAACTGAAAAGCGATTATATGTGTATTATATATAATCACATTTCAAATCGTGAAGTAGATAGTTGGAGGCTTAACATTATTTATGTGACCTATGTAACCGAAAAGCGTCGAAGATAATAGTCGCATTATTCTTATTATTATTAATGTATATAACAAAACAATTTGTAATATAATCTAATGGTATAAAACTAATTAGACTCACACTATATAATACTATTTTAATTATTTTACAGAAAAAGGGAAAACTATGTGCAACGAGATTGATATGCAACCATGTACTTTTAATAATATAGACATTCAGGATAAAGAGAATAACTATCCAACGACCAGTTCCGTGGAATGTGCATGTCATATCGTGTGTCCAATACATCCAAAAATGCAAAACAAGAACGGTATGTATATTTATATTTTTTATTAACAAATAATTATGTATTATATATTTATGAAAAGTTATTAATATATTTGCTGAATTTTCAGAGGTATATTTTAAAGACATAATACGCCAATTGAATTATTTTAAAGCCCAGTTATGGCAAACATGTGAGGATATACGAGACTTAAAAGCTGAATATGTCAAGCCACCTTCTATAACCAGCATTAAAGAACAAGAATCGGTTTTCTGTTTCTTTGAACTTCCCTTACAAACGGAACAACAGTTGCAAGAAGTGGAACAGTTTTTGAAAAATTCAGCCAACATGACAACATCGGTAACTTTTGTTTGAAAATTATCATAATAATATCATAATAAGAACTTTTAATTAGTAACAATTTTCTTCCTTACAATGTATTACATAATATACATATGAACTCTGAAACTTGATATTTTATTTTGATTGTGCTATAGAAAACGAGAATTCCGTAATCAATTTAATAGTCAATTTTGTCAAATATTAAACATTTTCCATGAGTAAAGATGTAGAGAAAAGTCAAAATAAAGTGATAATTCTTGAAGTACAGAAATATATTTTATGACTTTAAAATCTAATCTACAAAATCTAATTTACAAATGTATTATAGGTTACGCAAGCATCATGGATTGGGGGCAAACATGCCTATGATTTTATAAAACGAAACATGAGCCAATTGATGAGTAACAGATTGGCCGAAAAATATAGTTGGCTTGGAAAGAAAGGTAAAATGAAATTCGAACATTTTAAGATAACCAAAATGCTACTTGGTAAGCAATTATACTAAATATTATAAATGATTAATACTATTTAATTTATTTTACATATAATATGTTTTCATATATTATAGCTGCAGGTCAATCATGCAGTAAAACGTTTGAGAAAAATGATCTGGAAATGGCGATTCAGCAGTGGCTAAGAAGAGCAAAAGAACGGGGAAATGCCGAAGAAAAAAAAATTGAAAAACAAGGACGTTCATCGACAAATTAATAATAATTTTTTATAAAAGACTACTATAATAACTTGCCGCGTTATATTCATAAATTTATATTATTTTTTATTTGTCTATAAGACACTGTTTGTTAATCTAACATTAACTTAAGTTAATTAACTTAACTTATTAAATTAACTTATTAAATTAAAGTCACGAATATATTAATTGTTTATTGTTGAATATACGTCACGCCGAAAAATAAAGACGTTCTTAGGTGTACTGTTATTGCGATAAATATTATCACATGCCTCGGTAGTCGAATTGGTATGACACCCGCACGGAATGGGGGAGTTCCAGGTTCGAATCCTGGCTGAGGTAATATTTTTCGCAATAAATTATTTAAATGTAGGGGATGGGGGGTATGATTAACACCAACATTTGAAATCAAATTGATTTTAAGTTGGTGATTGTGGTTGCGTTTAAAGAGCGACAGTGTCGACGCGCAACTTATGTTTAATTGTGTACTGCGATAGCGCAGATCCTGGATTGGCCAAAAAGATCTTGGCGCGACCGTAAAAATAAGGCGAATCAAAGTTTAAATTGATAGGTTTGGTCGTTAAATTGTATCCCGTTATTAGTTAAATTAATTGCTTCTTCCACAAAATCTGCTAAAAATAGATTTACGTCTTCAGGCTTTTCATTCCCGTAATAAATTCCAATGACATTTACTACATCGTAATTGTGAACAAGATTACATAAAATAGGATAAACTTGACTACTTGTACTTTTAAAAATAGGTAATCCATCAATATTAATGTTGACTTGAACGATTTGCGAATTTTTAAGTGGTGACCGCGATAAAAGTTGTTGGATACACATGTGTAAACCGAAATGGTAATACTGTCCAGGTTTCACGTCTTTTAAATTTACTTTTCTGGGAGTTTTTAATAAAGTGCGAGCATCGGAAGGTAATTCGGGATATTTGAGTTTAATACCTGCAATTAATTCATTTAATGCAATGTGAGATATACGATTTTTTATAGCCCATTGTTGCAGCCACGAGATAAAACTTAATGAATGATCAACGAGGTTGTCAGTTTCAGGATTATTATTCTCGTTAATTATTTCATCTGTATCAGAACAGTTGTGATTAATTATCTCATTTTCGACAACATTGTTAGTTTCATCAAAATCATTAGAATCACTATTTGTTTGTTCAGAAAAAGTATCGAAGTCTTTATGAAATTGGCAATTCTCGCTATTGGCATTTAGTACAACATTACTAGATTCTTGTGTGAAATCGTCACTTTCAGATAATGGTATATTATTACTTAAAACTGTGCAGGATGAAGAAGAATGAGATATATCCTGAACAATATTAATGGCTGCATCTGCGATCTTTTGAGCTCGCTGATAATATCGTCTTTTAACTTTTGGCATTTTCAAGTATGATCAAAACTGTATTTACTTACTTGTTTATTTAAAATCTTTGGAATCACTCAACGTATGTACTAGAACTAAAAATAATATAATATAATATAAATATATATTAAATATATAATAATATAAATATATATTATATAATACATATTAGAGGCATAATATAAGTAATTTTAGTTAAATATTATTTCCATGAAATACACTATTGTTTTTGAAGATTGGGCAATAAAGATAATATAGAAAACTAGCAATTACAAATAAATAAAGTATTCATATGTGAAAACAGTTTATAATTATTTAAGCATTTCTATAAATATTCATATGCTATCAACTACAATTTGAAATGAAAAATTATATAAAAATTGTAAAACCTTTAATATAATTATATTTCATATGAAAAGTTTTCATAATTAATAATTAACAAAAAAAAGTGTTACAATAACAGATATTAAATATTATGTATAATGTTAAAAATGATTAAATTTTGTATTTCATAATATTAAATATTTATATAAAATTATTAACATGCATAATTATATATATGTGGCATTTTATAGAAAAATATATCGACATTCTTCATTTTTACAGATTTGCATAAGAATATACAAGTAAAGGAAATGAAATGTTAGTGAATGTTTTGACATTAAAATGTATAACTATTATTTAATATAAATTTAATTTAAAAAATATTTAAATAATCTATCAACAGGATACAATAAATTGAATATCAAACGTTCATAAGTACTTGTTTATAATATTAATAATTAAACAGTATGCATCGCGACAAATATAAAAAGTGATTGGTTAAGGCGAACTACTAAATTGTGTTTTGAATGCCTTTGTTGCAATGTAATATAATATATAAGTAATAATAATGTTCATAAATTACTGTAGAATTGAAAATAGAAAATGTATTATAATGATTGCAATCTTGTCAATATGATTTATCAATAGCTTCTCTGCTACAAATACCTAATATAATAATTATTCGCCTCTTACTAATATAGGTCGCCACAGAATCTGTGTAGATTTTCCACACGTATCGTCGATGAGGTCAATCCTCGATATCGAATTGGTACCTATAGAAAATTAACGCAGGTTCTATTACGACCTATTTGTATGTTTTAAAATGGGTTTAAAATGTATATATTTTACACACAAAATCCACATAGAGCAATCAAATCACAAATCATTAGTTCTGTTAATAATAAATAAATAATAGAAATTATCTATACAATGTTCAAAACAAGATATATAATATACCAAGCGCATAAATAAATTCGACACAACTCCCTTGTTTAATTAATTTACCTTAAAATTCGCTTACCTGAAGTTTTCATCAAGATAGATAGATGTCATATTCCAATTATGTTCAGTTCTTAAACAAACATGTACAATGTACATCTTCTAACCTAGAAATATTACTACATAAGTACAATATTATAATAGTATATATAAGTAAACAGGAATTGTGTACTTACATCCTCACGGATAATCCACATCATTTTAATAACCTTTTTTGAAACTTTTCACCAAACAAAATCGATCAAAACTCAAGAAAATATAATTCTTTATTAATGCGTGTATTTTTAACAATGCCGGGAGACTGCGTTCGCATAATCGCATTGAGTTATTGAGATTGCACATTCGATTGTTTTCGGTTTGCACGTTGCACAGTTCGCTCGGTTCCATGTGAGTTGCGACTATGGAAAGCAGCGCGACAGGAAAGACGCATGCGCGAATAACCAAGTCAGTTCCAAAATACATATACATATATCTAATCACATATATTACTTATTTTCACTCTGTGAACGTTTCGGAATTGGTTGAACAAATCCATTTTTGGCATGGAATATGTCCCATATAAATACTAGTAATTTATAATTATGAAAGTTAATTTAAACCAATCTTACTAATAATTGGACAAACACCGGATGTCCTAGAATGTTCCGAATAGGATATCCGTTTTATGTACAATGATGAACATCGATTAAACATCCATTATATGTCCAGGGACGAATGGATGTAAACTGGACATAAACCGGATGTCCTTGGGATATTCAGTGCTAACTGGGTTGTAAGGAAATGCATGTTGAAAGATATATTGTTATGAGAACAATATTAATCACAATAAATTATATTATAATATATATTAAATTAAACAATGTCCTCTATCTACACATATGTATACATCATCTTAAGTCATCCACAAAGAAATTATTTGTTTAAAATTAAAATTGTGTAATTTAAAGTGCAGTGAAGTTTATCACAACATGTCGAAAATAAGTACAGTAAGTAAATATATAATACATGGCCTCTGCACGAAAAAAGTGATACAAGTAAAAACAATTCAATTTTATAGATTTTAAATTTTTAACTTTTCCAGATACGTATATTATATATTATATATATATACTAGGTGTGTGAATTAATTTTGAGGGATTTACAATAGATGGTGCAACCAAGCTGCCTCGCATCGGAAACTTTTGGAATTATTGTCAAAAACATCTGTGTTACCAGGGTTCAATGTTATATTACGCGTTATTTTGCAAAGCTATCAACAACATATTTGTTTTTAATTCTGAAGATGTCGAATTTCAAGCCAACAAAAAACCATTTGCGGGAAACTCTTCTTTTCCTGTTTCATTCAAAGAAAAGTGCTGCTGTGAGTCATCGAATGCTGCAGGAAACTTACGGCGAACATGCTCCATCGATAAAAACTTGCGAGTATTGGTTTCGACGTTTTAGAAGCGGTGATTTTGACACAACTGACAAGAAACGTCCTGGTCAACCAAAAATGTTTGAAGACGAGGAATTAAAATCATTACTCGATCAAGATTCATGCCAAACGCAAGATGAACTTGCTAAATCACTAAACGTTGATCGCACAACAGTTTCCAAACGTTTAAAGGCGCTTGGTATGAGTTATCAAAAAAATCCCTCAAAATTAATTCACACACCTAGTATTATATGCTTATCAATGTTCATGATTCAGGAAGAATCTGAAGAAATTACTATAATCTGAAAGAGCATCGATAATTTGTGCTTTGCTACCATATTCGTCCGACAAAATAGACAAATTTTCCTGTACAAAAGTGATATAATGAATACAGTAAGTAAAAAATATAGTAAGTTGATGATAGATACAAAATATATCATTATAATTATTAACATAAACAAGATAGATTATATTATCTTCAATAAGATTCAATAATAAATCTTCAATAATATTAAATAATATTAAATAATAATCTTGAACAAAAAAACTATAATCATAAAATGACACCTTAAAGCTATTGTAAATATATAAAAATGTATAAAATATATTATTTCGATTTAATTACTAATAGGTTATTGATCTCAGAAATTAAAACTAAACGTAATTACAATATTATATAATATTTGCAATATATAAATTTAGAATTCTTTGCATATAATTTCGTAACAGATTTGCAAATTAAATTGTTGTCAAATAAATTTTTTTATGTTTTGTTTCATTGTAGATTATCCGCTGCCAATATTATATAATTTCTTATCAATTTTTGTAAAATTAAAAAAAGATTGATAATATAATAAAAACAGCTAGGTTGTTGATCAACTAAGGGTAACAATTACCAGTCATACCGCGATTATTGATTTAAGGTATAAAAAGTGAAACAAAAGAATATTATCTATAGAGTATTATTATTGCGATTCGAACGTGAGTTTGCCGACTGGTGACAATTCGTTTCGTCGATAATAAAGTTTAGAAAAAAACTTTAATAAATATTTTTAAAAAATACATAAAGACATTATAAAAGATATTAGAACATTTTGTGCACATTAACATTAAACACTTAATTTAAATACAATCGTTCTCTTGTATCTTAAATAATTATAATTAAATTGTAACTATTGTAACTTCTGATATATTTGGAAAAATTATAACTAAATTCTTACAAATCTGGAATCACTGTAATAAATAGTTAAAAATAATATGTATTTATATATTTCTTTATACATTCGCAATTGTTATCTTTATTTCATAATTACCATCAATTGTTAACTGAGATGTACAAAACTTACGACAAATGATTTGTCTTGACTGTATACTATCTATCTCATATAAAATCCACCAGATGACTCTACTTTATTAAATACTGGAGTTCAAACTCAAGCTCCCATTTTATATATTATTATTGTTTTTAAAATAATCATTAGTTTTTAACATAAACATAATTAATCAGAATTGATAAAAATTATTTGCATGAATTAATGTTTCATATATTAAATATTTATTCTAATGTACAATCAATATTTTTTACTTTTCAGTAACAAAGTTATATTTTTACAACAAAGAGAAGAATCTATTGTTATGAAAATTTGCTGACCAAAAATATGTTACCTTTTTTAAAATATTCCTAAATTAATAACTGCTATGTAGTAGCTACAGTATCATAAAAAAATCACAGTACTATTGAGTTCAATAATATGATACAATAGGCTTCAAGTAAAATATTTTATACAATCTGTAATTTAAATCAAAACTCTATTTTTATAATATTATGTATTCTATAATATGGAAAACATTGTAAGCATTTAACTGGACACATAAATAAACAGAATACACATTATATACGGTACATAAAATTATAAAAAAGTTTATCCTCTGAATTCTGAGGTGAATTATAAATTACTTAATATTCAAATCAAGATTTGTTATCAATTGTATAAGCGTTTCATATTTTACATCTGCACGGGATGGACCGTGGCCGTGTGAAATTCCAATGAGAGGGTGAAGATGAAGCGAAATCTAACGGCCAAGCGGGATAAATCTGATCATAAAGGGTCGGGGTTGTCAGCGTTACGATATAGGGTCTGTTCTTATCTTCAAAATACAGGCAATGTCTCCCCGCTCTCTCCCAGTATTCTAGATCCTACGTGTACATTGTCCAAAGTCCAAAAGAGGAAAGTGAACAGGACACGCCATGATGAATCGGCCATGTTGCCCTGGACCATTCTCGAAAGAGGGTTAATCCTACTTGTGAACAATTATTTTCATGCTTAGTCACATATATTTTTGCATCTCTCTGGGAATAAAAAGTTACGATAAAAACGTTTGTATATGTAAATTTTTAAGTGCGGTAAAATGTTAAAAAAATAATTTCTTTCTTAACTTTACAGTGAAAGAAACACCAGGAAATTTGAGCTAACATCAAATTTCTTCAGATTAATTAAAAATAATCTCCAGACTCATTTTTTTGTTTTTTTACAAATTTCTATCTGTGAACAATAAGAACTTAAAAAAGTATATTAAATAATATAAATTATAAGCAAGTAACTTATAAGTAAAACTTTCAAAAAACTGATTATAAATACCTATTATTATAAAACTTTAATCTCGACACTCTTTTTTTAACGTACAGGAAGGGAGAGAAAAAGATTTACAAGGTTTATGTGTATGTAACTGTAATTTTATTACCTACGATCCCAGCGTGGGAAGATGATCACCTTATCAGTAGCAACAAACGTGACAACTTGGTATGGTAACCGATTCTGAACATATGTATCTCTTATATTCTCAAGTCATGCATCAGTTATAACTACAACCGACGGATTCTATATTCATCTGAGCTGCACGCCATGTATAGAGTGTTCCAAAAGTAATTTTTATTGGGAGATTAATCATATTTTTCCCAAATAATCTCTCACGTTAGCAATTCATCAAATCATAAGATTCGTATCTTTTTGGTAAATGCAATTGTGATGGTATATCTCGAGGCAAAACTGACTTTCACATTACTTTCCTTCTTTATTAAATGCGTCGTGTTAATATTTAATCAGATCACAGACAACAAAACACATCAATTTTTATTGCGTTTCTGGATCGAACCCGCATTCTTCTCAGGTCGGTCACCAGGTACAATTAACGAATCCTATCGTTCGACCGGCTTCTGTTGTCCTTAGTGTGAACTTTACAAGACTTATATAATGCATGCGTAAGAAGAATGGACCACCCATGTAGAGAGGTCTCTCTCGACTCGGCCTCGAGTGCACTTTGGGATTGCGCGCGCGGACGAAGCACTCCATCAGAAGAAGTAGTCGGCCGGACAGCATACCGGGTAGAAAATGACACCAGTCTCGAGATGCATGTTTCGTATCAGTCAAATCGAACTCTCGAACTATATTTTCTCTTTTTGCGTTTTCGCGAAATTAGAAAACCACCAATGCAATAACACATAAATTTTATTATGAAGCTTCAACGACTTCAGCCTGCAAAGGCCTTTGGCAAAAATTTTATTTATAACATGTAAAACAATAAGTAAAACACATAAAACAATGAGTATGCACATATGCGACAAAATTACTACGGGAGTAAATAAGACTTTCAAAGAAAATTAACATTTATATATACGTATAATGGTCAGACAAAATATAAATTTATATAAAAATTGTAAATAATTTTCTAATGCCTGCCTAATAAATTGCGTAACCCTTTCTACCTATACATGTTTTATAATATTAATCATAATAATTTATCATAATTCTTTAAAAAGTTTATACACTGTACTACGATATGTGTGTGTGTATTTTACAATATATCGTAACAATTGCTTGATCGTGTAGATGATCAAAATCATAGATACCAGATTTCAAGGAAAAAATCTCGAAAAATTAAAATATATAAGTTTTTCCTTGTTTGGAATCTAGTATTTGTGATTTCGATTATCATAGATAATGATGATAATTAAACCTTCTCTTTATCTACATGAACAAACAACTGTTACGATATATTCTACGTAGACGTATCATATGTATGTACAAATCTCTTGGTGCTTCGAAAGAGCTATTTTCGTCAAAGAGGACGTAAGAGGAGGTCGAAACATTTTTTTGGAATCTTATGTTTAGGAATATGAAAAATTCTCTATATACGAAATTTTCGAAACACGTTGTATAACGCAAACCCATCTAGAAAGCACATCTGAATAACGAGACGCATTGCTGTTCCCTCGAGAAGAGCGGCAGAGGTCGAAGATTTCAGGTCACTACGTCTCGAGAACATAATGCATCGCAGCGAGGGAAAGAGTTGTGTAAACGAACTTTCATGAACTTCCGAAAGTCGTCGCTTTTTCATATCTTCCCTGTCGTTGCCTCGGCACGATCCTTCTGCATGCTCGCAAGGTGTGTATAGTTTGTACAAATAAGAATATTAAAACCGTAGTTTATAAATTTGCGTGGACAACGAGGGAATCTATCCGAAAAATTTACTTTAATAAATCCAAAAAACTTTCAATTGAAATATTTTCTTCTCATAATTTCTGGTAAAATCGTAATCTACGATCTACGGAAAGAAAGAAGAATCTAAAGAAATAAAACTTCAGATATATTATTTTAGATGTATCATTGTATGATTATCATTGTATCGCAATTCCCGCGTGTTCTCGTTAATAAACGAGATTATCTGATAATATATTATTATGTTTCATTCAATTCATACACTCGAATCCAACTCTTTTTTTCCCGAACAAAAACAGCTTTCTAATACGTGGAACCCGAAATGCGTGTGGTCTTCGGGAAGTGTTAATCGCCTGGCTCGCTACCGTGTTGCTTCTGACCGGCCCTTCAATTAGTATGTGCCACACATGTCTCGAGTCACGTGATGCAGCGTCTCGGTCCCATCAGACATATCCACAATGAATATATTAAGGAAATGAAATATATGCTCATTTAAACTTGAAATTTTTCAGTTTTTATTGAGCGTTATTAAATCTCATTGACTATTTTATTGTTTGCACTATTTTACTGTTGTCGTTTTATAATTAATCATAAAACAACTATGTAATTTATTATATTATTGTACGGAAAACAATAGCAATTACTACAGTTACTGCAATTTTTGGTAAAGATCGATTACGCTATTTGTCGATTTGTGATATCTTTTTACCCACAATTTAATCCTTTATAAACGTTCGCAAATTAATAGTGATCACTGTGTACATTAGAAGAATTTTATTAGCCGCTTCGCACGCGAGAATAGCCCGAACGAGAATGAACACCGAGGCGGCGAAATCGCCGTGGATTCCGATGCCGGATAAACTCCTTAATCAAACAGCGAAGCCAATCGTGCGCAAATCGTCTGAATGAGCTTGCTTTTTTGTTATAGTTTACCAGTCGGGCACCTGTCGCATGTGTGCGCAAAGGGGTGTGGATTCAGAGATGGAGAATGTGAAGAGAAGGAGAGAAAGAGAGAAAGAAAGAGAGATAGGGGGAAGAGGAACACAGAGGACGAAGCGAAGAGGGGTAGAAGTGCACGGAGAGCAGAGAGGGATAGAAGATGAACGGAGGAACACGTGGTTCTATTTGCAAAAACAAAGTTTGCGCGGGACAAACACAGGCAGACACTAGCCAGTCTAGTCGACTTCGGGGTCAAAAGCGCAACAAAGACTCAATTGCATTTCATTCCCACCCGTAGAATTCTCTTTTTTCTACCCCAGTTTCCGTCACACAGTCACTAATCGAATGATAAAGCGCTGTCGAACATTGTCAGCCGATCAAACTGATCCATTTTCTGAATCTCGGAGATCTGCGCGAGACAACCGTGAAAAATTTGATTAGAACTTGTTGACTTGATTCTGATGCTGGATATTATATTATAAATTTTTATATAATAAAGGAAATGTCGCTAATTTAACATGTCAATATCTACTTAAGCAACAATTCTAATAACAATTTGTTTGAAACAATATTTTATGTTTAATTTTAAAGTAAAATTATATTTTATTCATTCACATTGTTAGCTGAAATTGAGATTTGCAATTGTCACTCTGCTAAATAATTAATTACTTCTATATAATTATACAGAAAGAAAGAGGAAAAAAGAGAGAATTTCAATAGACGATCGTCGAAAAGTCATTCTGTTGGTTCTTAATTCGAATGCTTACCCTTCCGTCAAACATACTTCACGTTGTCACAATATTGTTAACGCTGCGTGAGAGTATCATAATGGATCTCAAACACTCGATTTCTCATCTCGATCAACGTTGTACATGTTATCCCAAAATATCTCGTAAATCGTACGTGCTACGAGAAAATTGGTGAGAGAATGGCAGAAAACAATTTTGTCGGTTTTTCTTTCATAAAATCTTAACTAATCATATACCTTTTTAATATAGTTATTAATATAATATATATATATATATACTCTTTATATATATATATCTCGTAAATATATAGCATATATATGTATATATATGTATATATATATATATACTCTATATATATATATATATATATATATCATATATATATATATAATATATAAAATATATATAGTGTATACTTTTTATAACATACATAAGTTTTTTATAACAAATAAAATTTTGTAAAATTCTAAATATTTTAAAAAGTTTTTTTAAGACAAAAATATAATTATATCTTTAAAATTTTTAATAAATTTTAATGAAAATTGGATCTCTCTTTGCCTATCTTTTCTCTTTTCACCTGTAAATTTTTGTTATAAAATTTTTTACGAAAGTAAAAAGTACACAAAGTAATTTTTCATTTTACGAGATTTTTCTATAATACATAGGGAAAATTTGAATCGTTATTACCTTATGAATTACATAAAAATGTTATTACTGTTTATATATGTTAATTAATTTTGCGCATAATGCGACGGAATTTACATGTGGCGCCAGTCTTTCTTGGTTCAAGTATGGGTAGATATAAGCACACGAGCGTACCTGGAAACTTAAAATGATACTTAACCTTCTGTTAAAAGTGGTTACGCTTGGTCACGCTGACCTTATTCATTGTAATTCATTGTGAGGAAGATTCCGTATACTCAATATTCACTGTGCACGTCATGCAACTTTTAAATCTTAGACATGTTCCAGACTTGCAAATTTGTATAAAAATAGATTATACTGAAATTAATCTTGCACACTTATCTTTATGAAAATTCTATCTCTGTGAATTATATAAATGTTCTCATTTCTCATTTAATATAAAAAAACTAAATAGAAAATAGCACAAAAATTTAGAATTTTTCTTTATTAATATCAACGTTTTCAAAAGAGAACTTATTTTAGCTCTTCTTTTTCAGATTTCAAAGCATATAAGTCCTGAGGTATGCAAGTTTTAAGGTACGAGTTGACTGCATGAAGGCGCAACCTGAGGACGCAAGGTTCTCGAAGCGGAACGTCATCATTGCATTACCGGGGAATTTTCAGCGCGTCTTTCAGAGCATAACGTCCTCAGGTTCGTCGCGCGAAAACGCGACTCGAAGAGGGAGGAGCGGGAAAGGGTTGGCAAACGCGATGGACGCGTTGACGAGACGAAGACGGAGGCAACGACGGCGGCTGCGGCGGCGGCGGCGGAGGTAGTTGACGGTGGTGGTGTATGCCGTGACAAATATTTGCCTGTCAACACAGAGGGGCTCGCGCTACCATCCCGCTCTATCCCTATGCGCGCCGCAAACGACATGCATAGCTGAGGGAGGAACGTTTGACGGGAGGTGCAGGAGAACGGCAACCAAACGAATCATAAAAGGGCCCGATTGAGAGACAAAGTGGAATGAGGAGGGTAACGACGCGCGATAAGAACACGGAGAACTCGATTCCCGGCGTTCCGACCCGATCACGACAGTTTGTCAGCATACTAAAGCGCCACGTTGAACGGGATAATGATCGAAGGTGTTTGCATGTGGTTGCTGAGTAGCAAGAACCGAAACGTTGGCACAGATAAGAACGTGCGAAAATTAGATTGCATTGTCATGAATACAACCGTATTGTACTGTAGAATGATACAATACCATGGGATAAACGAGGGACGAAATGAACAGAATGACTAATTATGGAAGGCAGAAGAACATTTCACGCAATACTACAATAAAATATGTTACGAAAAGTATTTCCTATATTCGCGCATTCTTCAATTAATTACCATTCACCAATTCTCTACTTTCTTGAGTCTTGTTTAGCAATACCCGCAATTTACAAAATATTATATAAAGCTACTTTGTGCTAGCTCTTTATCAACGCGCGCGTGATATTATGTTTGATGTAAAAATTATGACAACGCAAGATTCGTGAAGGAAGATATAAAACATCTCAGTTTCCGAAAACAACCGCGCGCTCACGCTTCGGTCTGAAGAGAAAGGTATCCGCGTAGGAAGCGAGTCTCTTCATTCACATGGACCTTTTTGGGCAAGCAGAAGAGCGAGCGACACGGATGGAGAGGAAAGAAGAAAAAGGATTGGGAGGGGACAGGGGAACAGAAAAAACGATGGCCACCTACGATCCGTTCCTCGTTCACTCGTTCATTCACTTACTCACTCTCCTCTCTCGTTTCTATTCTCTCTCCTCTCTGTGTGCTTTTAATTTACCGGGCGGCAGGCAAATGTTTGCGCCACTCCCCCTCGATCGTACAACCCATCTCTCTCCTGTTTCTTCCTACTTCTCCACCTTCGTGTCTCTAGCCGCCACTTTCTATTCCCTTCGTCCGTCCGTTTCCCTTGCGAACGTTTTGCACCCTTCTCTGCCGCCCTTTTACCGAGGATCCCTCACTCCCTTCTTCATCGTCCCGAATATATTGACTGACTCTGACCATAAAGAATTCCCGCGCGAATAGCTCGAGAGAAAAGGAGAAAGAAAGTGCGGAATCCATCGCGAGTGGTAATATGGCAATGTAAAAAAAAATCTCATATATAAACTGAAGTGAGGGCGGGGAAAAAATGTGCCAGTCAACTATTCGTGATTTTTATTAATCGCGAATTAACCGTATGTGTGCGAAATGCGCATCGGCGATGAAAATATTGATATTGGACGACGTACACTGACGGTAAAAAGTTATAAAAAGAAACGATGAGGAGAAGCGAAGAAGAGAGGGAAAGAGAGATGACGACGATAGAAACGTTTGACTTCGTCGCAAAAGACGATAGAAACGTTTGACGTCGTCGGGAAATGCCAATCGCACATTCTTTAGCAGCGGTTTTTAAAGTTCAGCAATAGAACTTGTTACACATTAATCGCGCATATATCTAATTTCCCACGATTCACTATCGTAAAAAGCAATTACACGCATATATTTGATGCTTCGCTATATAATGATGAGACATTGGGAGCAGCAGCAGGGAACGGAAGACGTAGACATCGCGGATAAGACATAAACAAAATTAAATTATTTAATATGAAATCTCTGGGACACCCTGCATCATGCCAATAACAGCCTAATCTGAATAGTGGTCGAATATCGTTGAATCAAAGAATTGTCGCTCGCTGCAAATTTCGATCGCACTCGCGCGCTTGCGTTTCACTTGTGGCTTTTAATAAATGGCATAAAAACGAGATCAAATATTTAATCGGGAAATATTTGAGTGCCTATTATTACAGGGTAGTGGCGCGGCATAGATACCCGGTGCAGCAACCTCCCATGGTGCCTCCACTGTGCCATTCCGTTTATATCTGGCAAATATACATAGTTGTTCGCGTTAGATACATAGACATCCGCGCGTCGATTTAAAGCGAGACACCGGCGAGCGAGCTCCACTTTCCGCTCGTCGTTTTTCCGCTTGTAACCAGTCCCCCGTGCTGTCATCGTTACTCCGCAAAGATACTCTGGTTAATTATAGTGTTTGGGGATTGGGATTGAATAATGTATCGGCCGATCGAGTTGGCAAATTTTCTGGGAAAAAGAGACTCCTGGCATTTGCCAGAATGACGATGGTAATTGTGAAACCGCAGTTTGCGACACTCGATAGATATCGACGAAAGACAACAAGAATGTAGCTAAGTAAAAAAAAATTAAAACGTGTTTCTCCTATTGGAAAAAGAATTTTACTGACACAAAGCAATTACATTGATTGTTATATCATTATTGGAGAGATGTAGCTTACTTAACAAACTACATTTTTCCACTTTTAGCTTTCGAATTATAGTTAAATATAATAAAATAATAATACGTTACTTTGTTTACAAATTTATAATTGTTTAACTTACAATTGTAATTTATGTAAATCAAAATAAATAATATTCTAAAGGTCATATAATTTGAGGAGAACTGAGCAAGAAAAAGGGGGAAAGGACGGCTGCGTTTACAAACAACAATCTCGAGCTTTCGTGCTTCCATCCCCACGGTTTTTACTCTTTTTCCACGGCATTCGCGTAAGGGCGTCGCGGCGTAACCTGGGAGATACCGGCCGGACAAAATATTTGTGCTGGGCAAATGAAACAGGACCGAGGTGCCCGTGTCGCGTGGGAACTCAAAAGATTCCGTCGCGAGTGGTTTACACACGTCTGGGAGGAAGGACACGAAGAAGCAAATAAATTAGGCGGCCGGTCCTACGCAATTAATGCTCACGGACACGTTCGCGTACGGCAAATGTAACAAATGTAACACACGAATGACACGCCACACGGGTTGCTTCAGGTGAAGCGCGCAATTACGCGTCGCCGCCACGCGCCAATGTCCTGATATACGGCGCCTAATGAGGGTGGCCCTTCACATTTGACCCTCTTTTTTCCCGCGGCGGCCACGTGACCGGAAGCGAAACGACGGACATCGAGGACATCGCACCCACGTGTAATGACACGGCGCGACGACGCTGTGTAATAATAATTAATCGCCGCATCAAGACGCTGTCAAACGAACGAGATGAGGAAGATAATCGCGAAAGGGTGACTTGCGATGCCTCCCTCATTTACATGTATATGAATAAATAACGCAGATTGTGCGAAACACGGGATTTACCAGGGTTAAAATTAAGTCTTTATTAGAATGCTCTAATTAGAATATTTGCTCCAATTGGAAAACTTCAACAAAGTCAAGTTATTGTCATAATAGTTATATAGATTATTCCACGATCGAACTGAGCGAATCACAATTGCTGATCATTCTGTACCCTCATCGCACATTTGTATCCTCTTGAGGTCATTTAGGAACGCGCGATATCGTGAACAAGTTTTATCATCCAGTAGGATGGGACCCTGTATACAAAGCTAACGCGCGGATAATTACATCGCGCAGATGATCATAACCGGCGGCTCGAGTGAACCGAAAAACAAATAGCGGCTGCGCAGCACTTTTTCGAGCCACTCTCCGTACAGCCAAGTGCGTGCACGTACATACATAAGGACGTGCATACATGACGATAGTCGGAGCTGATCGTAAATATATACACGCGTGTGTAAACCGTGCTAGTGTACAGTCTTCTCTTTCTCTTTTGCACTTCTCTTTCTCCGTCACCCTCGCACGGAGACGACGACGGTGTAAATCACGTCCCCCGAAGTCGGGTTTATTAGCGACCCGGCAATGTTTGTCCTACAATACAACGATGTATGAAAGAGGGGCAGGACGAGTGAAGGAGCCAGAGCACACGGCAGAAACGGCGGCTTAAAGTCTTTCACCCCCTCCCCCCTCCCCCTCGCCACCCTGAAAGTCTCGCCCGCAATAACTACTCGTACTGTGTGTTAAGCAGAATTATGCTCCAATAAAGGCCTCAAGGGAGGGAGGTCTTCGTTGTGTTCCGTTCAGATAAAGCACGTTTACCGCAGGATTCGCCCACTCGCACTCGCGAGTGAGGCCTAATGAATGCCTGATAAAAGACACCGCAAAAGGCGTTTTATTTTCACTTATTTTATTCTCGACTACTTATTTTTATTGGCAAAAATAATGAAGTTGAAACTGAAAACAGAATTTCTACTCTCTATACTTTTCATCCTATATAAATAATTTCTATTGGCTTTTTCTATGCCTTGAAATATGAATAATGAAATAAAAATGAGAAATACTGGAGGTTTTAATTGAAAAATTTACACAACCGTTCAAGTGGCAAAATAATATTTTGATGTCGAGAAGTATATTTAAAATTATAATTATATTTTAATAGTGATGAACACCTTAGTATTTCTGATTTCTTGATATTTCTGCTTATTTTTATATTACTTTTTTAAATCTTATCACAGTAATCATATCACGAGAAACAATTATACGCTTCGTATACGTCTGTGTGTTCGTGTGTGTGAAAATCATTCACGTAGTTGAAAACACTCGATGAACGCGTTGGAAACTGTTGCGGCTACAATGGCCGGTTCTTTCACAGGATGGAAAGTGAGGGGAAGGAAAATCTCGAGGTGGAACGTCGGATACCAGAAGGCGGATGATTGTACGGTGTCTTTGAAGCGGATTGAATTCACTCTCGAAAGGGTAAAGTTGAGGGGAAAGCGGAGCAAAAAGAAGAGGAGATAGAAACGCCGGAGGAAGGAGAGAAAGGATGATAGAACGGTGAGAGAAAGGGCCGAGCAAAGCCACCCTTTGAAGCAAACTGGTTAGTAGATGAATTCGAACGTTCTCTCTCTTTCTCCCTCTCTCTCTCCCCTCTCCTTCTATCTCCTCTTTTTCTCTTCGGAGGAGTGTACAAAAGGGGCGAGAGAGGAAGGTGGACGAGTACGCGCGGGGGATGAGTACAAACACGGAGATGGTAAAAGTTTATTAATTAGCTGGAATTAAGCGGCGGCTGGTCCGATGTTCGTGAGAGCCGGCGAGAATTACTCATCAAGGCGAAAGAAAAGGAAGGAAGAACGCAAAAGCAAGAAATCGAGATGGGAGGCAACCTTTACCTATTCCTCACTGATAATCTCAGACTGACTAATCGACCGTCTCGATGTAATTCTCGATATTCAAGGTATAATTGCGATTCCGTTCCGTTATCGAGGTAGACTAAGGACGCACGAGAGAGGGTAACGTACACATTATCCTCATCGATCTGTTTTTATCTGTGCACTTTGAGCAAAAAACATCATATTGATTTTTACATATTGATAATTCATAGGAATGAGATATGTATAATGAGAGAGTGAGAGAGAGGTGACACTTTTATCTTTATAACGGTGTATTTATCTGTAAATACTATGTAATATCAATTTGCGTTTTCAATCAGATTTCACACATGTACAATGCATTTATGTGTTACTCCAAACAACTGCCCGTTTGATCGCAAGATTAAATTATAAGGCTGACTAGATTTCGCGAAAATACATCACGCAGACGAGTGATTTGGGCCCAATGATCCTCTCTTCCAATTACCCCATACGAGTGCCATTAAATGACCATTTGTCTCATCGACCAGGCGAACCATGAGAATTGCTCGGTCGACCGGCATTCTGCTTATTCATATTTAATTCACCTGGTACGTCAAGGGGTAGTTACGGGCGTCGATCGTAGGGGTTCGCCACAGTTAAACGTGAGATATTACACCACATTTCCGGACGATTTCAGTCTATTGTCGGCGCATCATCATCGACAATTGAGGGGCAGAAGTAAATCATCCCTTCTCGTTTTGGACAAGTACTCGAGACTTACATACTGTTGTTTAAATAAATCGTAATATTAGTAGCTTACAAAACACTTTGTTTAAGTATGTCATTATTATTATCTGCTCTTATTTATTTTTGTTAATTATATTTTTTTTTTTATTTCTATTTTTAATTCTGTAATAATTTCCTTCTTTTTACAAAGGTATAATTTATTTTAGTAATATTTTTTAATATTAAATAATTTAATATTTAGTAATATTAAAAGATTTTCTATTATAATAAATAAATAGAAAAAAATTTTTAATTTAAATTTTAAAAAACAAACAAAATTTTAATTTTATGATGCAACAAATCCCTTTCAAAATAATATAATTTAATCTATGTATATATATATATATATATATATATATATATATATATATATATACATATGTATATATATTCAAGGATATTTCCACAATATAGCTACAATCTTAGATAATCTAGATAAATTTAGGATCTATTCATTCTACAAGAGCTCTACAGATGGCACCACTGAAGTTAAATTTCTAACTACTGAAGAGTAGTTTAATCAATACATGATGTATATAAATTTGCAAAAATAATAAATTAATATTTTAGAATGAATAATAGTTGTACATATTTCAGTGTTTATAGCAATTACGCACATGTAGTATTAGATAAAAAAACCGCGTTTCCCCCAGAGAGCCTCCCTCCTCAAGTTATTATCTAATTACATCAGCTATTATCTATCACATACACTTGGAAGAACGGAATATCGTTTCTGTATCTCATAACAAAGAGAGATTCGAGACGGTGCAACCCTCATAAACTGCATGCGCTTCTCCTCCGTAGTGCAACCGGGATGAGACGAGCATTTACGTTTGGAGTAGCCTGCAGTCCCTCCTTTTCCAAACAAGAATTTGCACTCTCTTCGTTACGATGGCCAGGCGTCTCTGCAAACTGCGCGAACGCTGCGATAAAGTAACGTGGAGTAACGCGGTGTGTATATACACCGGGTGGGTGTATACTTCCTCCTACTCCCCGCGGGCTCACTCGTCCAACCCGGGAAGAGGGCGAGAGAGGACGAAGGAAGGAGACAGAGAAAGAGAAAGAGCGAGAGGGAGAAAGATTTGCAGGCCCTGTGGGCTTGTTTGACTTTACTTGCAGCTATATAATTGAATATTATACCAGGCTACCTCTCTGGAAGGGTTGGAAACTCTTATGGAAGGGTAGAGTATGGGGGCTGAGGATCCAAATGGTGGACTGGAGATAGCCCAGGAAGCTTGGAAGGAGCGCCTGATGGAGTGGTCCGTGAGAGAGAACCAGAAAATTAACTGAAAATCTCACGAAATCGTGAAGGACCTTCCGCCGCTCCGGTGAATGTGTTTACCCTTTATTATACTCGTGCATCCTCTCTGCGAGCCCTCGTTCTCTTCTATCGGGCTATCAGACCCGCCGAATCACCTTTACGTCTTCCTCCCTCTCCCCCCTCTTTCTCTCTCTCTCTCTCTGTCTCGCTTTCGGAAAATAATTCTTCCATTCTGCATTTTATTATCTTTGCGTTTACAACTTTTATTGCTCCTATGTAAACAATATTTTTCTTGCGTGAAGAGAACTAGAACATATCTTGTATCAACTCTTTCATTATCAAATTCACATTTATGTATACATATACAGGGTGTCTGAGACCATCCCTTTCATCTCGGAAACAAAGTATGTATTTTAGAGAAAAAAAATGTAATTGTTAGTTACAAATTGCACATTTTTTCTTAAAAACAACTATGTATTTTTTTACACCAATTGATTCCTCTTATTATTCTGTGCATAAAAGTATTAAGGTAAGGTCATCGAAAGGTGAATATTTTACGAGATATTTTATAGTTGATGTAAAATTAAGAAATTATTCCAAGCCTTATAACTCAGAAAATACTTAATGAAAAAATACTTTATTATAGTGTTTTGAAAAGCTCACAAAATAAGCTACAAGAATATATAATAAAAAATAGGGTGTTCTATTAAAAACAATCGACGTGACCTTCACATAAAACAAAAATTGAAACGAAAATTCAAAGTCAAACCAATAACACCGTCCTATGTATCCTTCGAAACCATACAACTTTTGTTTGAAACATTTTTCTCTAAAATGCTTTGTTTCCGAGATAAAAGGGGTGTACGGGTAGTCTCAGACACCCTGTATATATAATGATTATTTTCTACTTTTTTATATTATACTAGAATAACTTGAGATTTGATTTCTAAAATTAAATAAATATACTTTTCACTAATCGCATCTTCTTCAATTTAGTATTCTGTAATAACGTCTTTTTAATTAGTGATACGCGAACTACAGTGCGAATATCTAGACTACAAAGCAAATTTGCAAGTTAATTTTTGGTCGTTTATTCGATTTCCTAGCTCTTTCTAAAGTAAATATTTCCGGTTACACGTTTTATTGAATATCGCGCTTGGCTATATCAATTGTATGCGAATATTGTTTGAATTACGTTTAAAACGTACTACAACACGGTCGTGTTACCTACGACGCACTTTCGGTGAGGAAATATGCGTGCTCACACGTAAATCCCAATTTCAATAATTGTGTAAGCTTCATTTATTACTTGTGCTCTTCTATGAAGTTAATGAGACAATATAGAACAGAATTACGCATGCATATATTATTTTCCATTAAATGTCTGGCAATTACTTTTCAACGACAAACGAGTATTTAAGTGGTCGACAAACGAGTACTTAATTGTACGGTTTGATCACGCAATCGCATTAATACGTACCATAGAATCAAACGTCTTATAGAGCCGATTACAATCGATTCCGACCATTGTCGAATCAAATTAAGTTACACGATCGATGCTTGCAGACTTTGGCTAAAGCTAGCTGCCTGACTCGGACAAATTTGATAAGAAACACATCTCAGGAGAGACTTTTGCACATTAGTTTATGCATGCGTGACACATACATCGGTGCAAACTAACAGTGAATTTTTACACAATGCATTTTTTTTATTCAAGAAATTGTTTATGTGTTTTTGATATCAAATTAAATTGAATTAAATTTCTAATAATTATTTAAAAATTTTCAAAATAAAAGAGATGATACCGCAATAATTATAATAATTATAATAATCATATTCAATAATTATAATAATACAATCCTGTAATATTTACTGAAAATTAACTGAAGAAAGAAATGTTTAAAGAGAAATCTCTCTCTCTCTCTCATAGTATATCATATATATATATATATATATATATATATATATATATATATTATATATATACAATATATATTCAACACTCATAATTATATATAGTTTTAATCATATATTTTTAATATAATTATTTTTTATAATTGCAATTATTCTTAGACTTAGATATAGCATTGCTTTTCCTAAAAAATGGAAAGAGTAGCATGCACTTCATGCTAAATTTCTTCTCTCACACACACACACACACACACACACACACACACACACACAAATGATACATGCTGACTGATCATCAAAAGTGCACCGTGCAAATTCGCCTTAGGAGCTATGGAGAAAGCGAGGAAGTCCGACTGTCTCACTTTCTATTTCTCTCATGCTCTCTCTTTCTTTCTCTCTCTCTCCGCAATGAGAGGGGATGAACACACCGCTGGATGGTTGGTATACAGCGGACCGGTATAGTGCGCCGTGCTGGTCGATGGTGCAGCCCGTAACGCCCAGCTACTGCGCAACCAATGCGCGAGTCCACCATGTTTAATGCTGCGAATTCGCTCTCACCCTCACCGAGGGAGTTCGCCACCCTCGCCCCCGCGGTGCTGCCTCCGGTATCTGAGCGTGCAGAGCAACCCTGATGCCGACCCCGGTCCGATCTGGTCCTCCACTGATTCTTCCTTCCACCACCCCGACTCTTCATCCCCCAGGCCGCCACGTACCTGGAAGGCCGCATAACGTACAACAAATTCCCGTGTACGCGTGGCTTCAAACCGCATCATCAGTCGTTCCGTGCAACCCCCGCGGCTTCGCACCCCACCCTCGCCGTACCTCGCGGATTCTATTTTATCCCTGTTTATCCCCGCGTTTATCCCCGCCGCGCTGACCGACCTATGCCGATCGCAGTCAAACAGCGCGCTTTTAACGAGTTTTTTTCGCAAGGTCCGACCGCGATTGTGCTTTTGGCCGATAAATTGCAGTGGATCATTAGCGAGATGAAAGCCCACGGTGCATCCCCATTAATCGCGTCTATCGACTATTCGCGACGTTGATTTTCCGTTCATATATGTACGATCTGATTTTAAAAAATGCAAAAAAAAGGAAACACTTTATAAAGCTATATATAAGGATATCAGCTGAATTTTTTTTCAGTAAAACAGAAAGGATTTTAATTATAAAATTGACTCCATAGCCAACACATATTATTCATTTTATTTATAAATTATATCTACGGATTTATAAACATCTTCATCTTTGTCAATCACAAGAAAATTCATAATTACGATTGTTAAATATATCAGTTTGCATTTTTCTAAAAAATACATAATTGATGTTATATAAAAGGACTTTTTGTATGTCTATAATCTTATAGTATAAATACAAACGTTACAACTATTTTTATATATTTTTTTTTAGATTTTATACAACTATGTATAATCCGAAAATAATAATTAGATAAAAAAATAACTCTTTATTGCGAGAGAAGTAGCTGAAAGTGGTAATAAAGGTTATTTTTTATTTCACAAATTTTTCACAATATCATGCACAATGACTGATCGACTAGAGTTGCCAATTTCGGGGTTTGACGCGGAGATCGACTATTGCACCCGGAGGTCAGTGATGGTGGCGAACGCGAAACGGCCAGGGGAAACAAGAGATTGACGTGGGCAGGAATAGGACAAGGGTATACCGTGGAGAGCGTGGGCAGGAATAGGACAAGGGTATACCGTGGAGAGGTAGGGGGTCGGACCAGTACGGAGAAGCACTAGTAACGTGTATTTGCAGGCTGGCTCGATGCATAGTTAATGATTTGTCAACCGAACCCCCTGCTGGACCACGCCACGAACCTGACTAGGCCATACATTATAAGCGGTCAGATACCGATGGAGTGGCCGGCCTGCGCGACGCTCGCAACCACGTACATAGCGCATTAATCAACTATTCATTTCTGTCGTTGCCTCCTGGCACAGTCGCTCGATTGCAACACCGGCAGTCTTCCACAGAACCGAAAAACAAGCGCGAACGAAAAATCCGTTTTAATCAACGACTTTTCCTTTAATTCCACGCCGTGCAATCCTTCAAATTATGCGTGCATATTAACGTATCTCACGTCAAAGTGTATCATTTATAAAGTTCTATTTTATTTTCTATTATATATCAAAATTTTTGTTTCTTATTTCCCCCCCCCCTCTATTTTAAAATAATTAAAAAATTATCTAAATGCTAGAGGATTATTCAGGGATGACCCTTTGAAACATTTCTGTCTTTTCCTCCATTACTAATAGCTGAGGATTAATATAACCGCTTGATTAATATATTCGCTTGTCCTCGCCGTGCTCGCATGTTCGTCTACCATGCATCGCCTTTATCTTCGTGCAATCGTCTATCTCCACCCAACGATTCCAGCAAAAACCATGAGCAGTCGCACCAAAATGAAAAAACCGTATATATTCACCTACATGTCGCGATTTCGATTTGCGACGTGCCGTGCGACCGCGCGTGAATTCGGATTAATCGCGATTTCGCGGACGCGTACCAATTCCCACATATGTCTCAAAGAGCTATGATCGAAATCGGTCGGCGATATCCTGCAGTGAAAATATCCGAAATATACGTACATGTGTACGTGGGGCCAAAAACCATTTTATAAATGAAAGGAATGGCCGTAGTGGAATTGGCTATGGAATATTGGAAGGATAAATCAAAACAACCTCGATGGATTGGAGAGTCGACATGTGCATCGGTTTTTCTTCCTCCTCTCTCTCTTTTTCTCTCTTTTTTTTAAATTGTAGATTCCTTTCTATTGATTTTGTCATAGATGGCTTTTAATAATTAATTAAACATCACTTTTGCTATACTAAAATTAATTAATGTATTGTGTGTGCTTGTGCTATTACATAATTAGATTATTCACGGATAATCGGTGTTGAATATACCACAGCAGCCTTTGAGAACCCTAACAACCGATTAATGGTTGACCACATTATTCAGAAGGACTTGCGGTTTTTTACGAAGCTCTACCTACCCCGAAGGATTGCGGTTTACGCGATCACGCATGATTAACCCGACTAAAATCACCTTTCCTTGTGTTTATCTTATTCGATATACTGTGTTACATTTTCATCCAAAAATTTTTATATTTGGATGGAAAGGTACACCTACTTTTATTTTTAATTATAAAATTTTGAATTATATCATTCTTAAACTACACGATATAATTCACTGAAGAAATCAACATTTCTTAATGTAGAAATTAATTAATTATTTAATTAAATAACAGAAAAATTTACTAAATGTATTTAGCTACAATTTCAAACATAACATAGAAATGTTATAGCTACATTTATTATACGTTATTTTGCATGAATCATGTCTATGGATTTGTAAAACATTTTCAGTCTTAATTATGTATATACTATTCCTCTCACACAATTTCTTCTATGAGATTTCCATACTTTTATTTGCCTGTCTAATACATATCGTATCTGTATTTTATCATCAGTATTTCAATAATAAATTTCCCGTGGTGCAAACCACAGATCATCACAATATTGAATCGTGCGATTTACGTAGAATAAATCGACGTTTCGCTTCGCGGATTATCCGAATAATAATAGTAATAAAGTCAGCAATGCGCGGGGTGCAAACAGTGCAGATAAAGTGACATTTGCGTTAAGGCGCATTAACGCCCCGGACACGTCATTAATTAAATGTAAGAGCCGATGGAGTGGTGCGCGGTGGTTAGAGGCTGTAGACAATCTCCAAATATTTGCGAGAACGAATATCTTACCTAAACATCGGGCGACGGTAGTTTGCGACCGCCGCGCTTACTACAGACCCCGTGCGCAAACGAACCCGATTTCTAAATGCATCGGCCGATCCGATCGTACTGGAGAAATCGGTTCCCCGATTTTTCCCATGTGATTTTGCAGCGCGCAAATATTTGTGACAAACAAAAACAAGTTCGACGTATCAAATCGCATTAGCATGGTTCAAAAATTTCACTCAGAAATTTATTTAAAACATTACGCGAAGTATATATGCGTGTACGTCACTCGGCCGAATAAAATGGAGAGAACTTTAATATCGATTTTATTGTCACTGTGTGTGTAAACTATATGCATTGTCATAAATAAGAAATAAAAATATCGTGCTTTTATAAATTGGATCGCTACTAATGTAACCTTCTTCACCACAATAATATACATAACACGAACTCAAATTGTATCCAGTTACAAAAATATTAACATAAATTAACATCGTATCCTTGAAGTTCACAGTGTTGTCTTCGTTTGTACAACTCTACAATAGGTACAAAGCGATCGCGATATGCCGATTGCACGGATATCTTTCGTACGAATCGATTCAAGGCTCTTCCACGGGAATCCCCGTTGCGTTCGTGGTGCGTTTTATGGTGTTACGTAATTGTTCGCCTCGCAGCATGGGACGAAACACGCCCCACCTGGCACCAGGTCGCTCATTTGTCCTGGCGGGTCCTGACACAGAACCCTGCTGAGCCCATAATTTCGTCCGTAATTTGTCATGACTACCCGGAGATTATCGGTCTCGCTGACAATCTTTCAGCTACCGTTTATAAGCGGGACTGTTGCTCCTCCCTTTTAGGAAGAATCGTGATCATGAGACGAATTAAAGGGATGTCATACCGATCATCTCTCATCGCGAAACGACGAGAAGAACCGGAAATTCGATTTTCATTGTAACGACCGAAGTATCCGATGATTCAGATTCTAATTATCAGGTTTAACGAGCGTTTAAAATTCAACAATTACCGAGATAGCAAATAAATTATGTTTTACAATTAGATTTTTCCAAATCGACAGATTTTGATCAATCTTAATCTTAAGATTTGACTAACTCAACAGATGATGATATATTAGAAAATCATTTACAATTAACACTGAAATAATTTACCTGTCACATTTGCATAATATATAATTTACATAAATACATCTTACAAAAATACATCTTTGAAATATGTATAAGAAAAATCCACTGTTAACATTATATTAACTGTAGTAAGTTTTTTTACAAATAAATAAATTAATAAGTCCAAACTTTGTAGTCTCAAAAAGAAGAAGTAAATCTGAACCATATTATTACTACGCTCAAGTCTTGTTGTTAAATATATATTCATATATTTACATAGCACATTACATATTTACTACACATATTATATAATTCATCGTAGTATCAATAAAATGAATAATTTTTATTTTATATTTCAAAGATGGTAAAATTCAAATATCCCTAGACACCATGCTTAAATAGGATAAAATAGTGTTACATGCAAATCCGCAATCGTGATGTGTCAGTCGGTCGAGTCAGCGAGTTCCTGAGTGAGAAACTTTCGCGTTCATTCTTCGTTCCTCGAAGAAAATCGTCGCGACGCCAAGCGTCGTTTGCCGAGCACACAACGCGATTTGATTCACTTGCTCCCTCGGCTTCTTCCCGTTTTTGCGCGCGTATATACGGGACTCTACGCATACACATCTATAAGTTTATAGAGGGTAGGAGGGTAGTGCAGGTCATAGTGTCACACTGCTGCATACGAAAGAAGCGAGAGAAAGAGAAAGAAGAACAGAGATGCATAGAGATAGAAAAAGACGGAGAGAAACGACGCTCGCGCGCGAACAAGGCTGTACGCGTGCTCTCTTTGCTTGTGTGTACGATGTCAATATTATACGACAAACACACTTAAATAGGCTTAAAATACTAACATCCACCTCGCGTCCTCCGCCGCTGTGTGAATTATTCGCGTGCAATGTGTGCGACTTTATAGAAGTGCGTTTAGCCACATCATTATGTCACCAGCACGGAAATACTCGCCCAAATTATATACGATTATTCGCGACTATTTAGTCGATTATGCATCCAGTTTTTTTGCATCTGATCGAAGAATTAGATCGCTTAAATAATCTTTTCTGCAACTTTAACTTTTGCAAATTTCTCAAAATCGTAATGAAGCAATTTAGTAAACGGAATCATATTCAGCGTCCAATAAAACTATAGGAAACGTTTATTCTCATTCTTTTGCTTAAAAAAAGTTTTTTGTTGACTAATGTAATTATCAACGCTTTTCAATGTTGTAAAAACTAACTTTTAAGTACAAAGGATTGATCGTTCCAAACTTTGTAATTAAGATAAAGCTGCTCTGAGAAAATGATAAAGAAGGGAGAACCGGTGCTCGACGTGTGAATTGAATGGCGATGTCTATTGCTGCGTGGAACGCAACATTGAAGTTGTAAGAGCTAACGAGATCAATGCTGAGATTCGGCACTGGTGACCGCTTGTTTGCTGATTGGCTTAAATCAACGTTAAGCTGATCCAATCCAATCCGTGCTCCGAGGTAAGCGGCCCCTTTTCTGCCCTTTCTGCGGAGGCAAAAACTTTGGGGTGAAACGCTCGTACATCCCGATACACATACACGTGTAAAAGAACTTAAGGCTACAGGATACATTTAACGATAGGATTAGAAATCGAGATTCTTGTACAGTTACAAGGTCGACTTATCGATCAAGCTCACATCCTGCAGCTTCGATCTCGCGATTCGTCAAGGATGCTTCGGGAAATAAATTTCAAAGGATACACAGGAATATCCTTTATATTGTTTAGTATATACCTTAAAATTTGAGATATTGTATGCGTATATCTTATATACGACACATCCTACAATTATCATTAATAATATTCTAAAAATTATTTAAAATTGTGTTGAAAATTCTAATATAAAAGTTAAGACCACAATAGTGTTTTTGTTACGTATATCTATAATAACATAAAAACATCATAAATCAATTTTCTCAAATTATAATAAAATATAATTTATCACTTACAAATAAGATGTGCAGCAATGGAGTAACTTAGATCTTCTTTCCTCTTCTTCTGTTCCTCTATACAGCTCCTTCGCATGTCACTTGTACAACTCTCACTCGCGAAAATACAGTTAATTACGATCACGCGTGTATTAATCACCAGACACTTTGTACGGCACTTCTAACGTTAATTGCACGCACGACACTCTGCACTCCCGATGCGACACTCGTTTAATTGTATTATGAAAAAGCATGTTTATAATGAACTATTATCCGCTTGATGCTCATTCTATCTTAATAATTAGCAACAAATTTCGAGCAAAAGAAAGAATTATCCGGAATTTATGTTACCTGATTGATAAATATAAAAATGCAAAGTTAATTAATGACTTACTAATTATACACGTTGTTTAATTTGCAGTTTAATTCCTCAAAATTATTTGCTTTAAGATTTGTTATTGTGCGTCTTCTTGATTTTGATTATGCATGATTTGACAAGTTACAATGTTTACATAAAATTCTGAAATACGTCAAATTTTAGGGCCAATTTTGCATCATGAGTGACAAGATAAAGCGTCTTCAAGATCAGGATCGTGAATGCTCAGTGATGTGAGCGTCCTGAACATAAGATCTACGAGACGAGAAGCAGAAGAAACTCTAATAGTCGAAACCCCGGACAAAAGTCAAATGTCCGGATGCAGGACCGTATTGTCCACTGAACTGTCGTGAAATTCAGTTGTGCCTTTTTTGTAAATTCCTTTGATATATTTTCTTTCAATAAACGTGGCCAGGCGCGTCTCCTCGGATCTTCTTCGCGAGATAAACGGGAGAGAAGCAGGAAGGTATCTTTTGATGAGAAGGGGATGAGTCTTGTACAAGATTTGTAATGGATCGGTGATCGATTGTGAGAAACCACGTGTTCATACCTGCGCTGAAAATATTTATTTCCAGCGAAGAATGCCGCGGCCTGTCTAAGAAGCTGAGACTACGAAAACATCCCCTGATCAAATTTAATCGGCAATTAAAATTCTCGTAATAGAAAAAAGAATAAAGTATACTTCATGCAATTTCATTCTTAATAACTGAATAATTATTATTTTGGATGTGATAATGTGACGGCTATTAAATTAATCACAAATTAAAAAAAAATAAAGTGTTTTTATCTAAAGAAATATATTTATACATGTATGTATATATGTATATATACTGTAATTAATAAATAATGTACTTTCGCAATTAATAATAAAAAGATATTCATACTTAAAAGTATGATACTTTAACTTTCTATTGATACTGTATGATTATATTAACATGCGAATAAAAATAATTAACATGGTATACAGATTAAAATTATTTCAACAATTTATTTTTACACAAAATTCTCGACATGACTTAAATAAATTTTAGGTTGTTTGATAAAAAATTGCGTCACCAAAGATCGACCTATAGAGTCTTTCCCAGCCAATTTGTCTGAGCTGTCTGTTACTCCTGAATACCCCTACGCCGCCCAAACCGCCCCTAGGAAATGTCAGTATTCAAAGCATAACGCCCCTGATCGTGCAATTTCGTCACTAGCGCTCTTATGAAACTAATGTCGATCGTATATCGTTGGGGCGTGGTTGAAAGGATGTATACGTTACGGGATGATATATCGACGTCGGACGGCAATAACACGCTGAAAATGAGCAAACTTGTGAGAATTTTGTCCGGCACTTCCGATCATCGAGGAAAGTTTAATACTTCTAAAAGCTGTTTGTCACATAGAAAGTGGAACTTTAATTTAACTTTCTAGATTTCTTCATAACTAGGTGACTCGCAAAATGTATGAACAGATTAATATTAGCAAATCTAGAAGATACTTATCAAGTGACAATATAAGCATTTTATAATTATATTATAATTATATAAGCATTTTATAATTATATTATAATTATATAAGTATTTTATAATTATATTATAATTTATAATATATTCAATTAAATTTCTCAAAAAAATAAAAATTTCGAAACTTGTAGAAGCCAAGTGTAGAAAATTATGATACTCTGGAATAAATTTCCGAAACAAGAGCAAGTTAGACGAGATATCTTTTGACGTAAAAAGCAACAAGACGATGAATTCATTGATGACATCGACTCGTGTCAAGTCGTTTGCGAACAATCGTGTGATGGTGGAGCACTAAAATAACATTTTAAGCGGACAAACGTGCATGAAAAATGATAACAAAAGGCGTGACCAAGGCGGAACACATGTCCAAACATTAAGCACACAATGTCCTCCACCGGTTTAGAATTGCATCGAAAGCCCA
Source organism: Crematogaster levior (assembly GCA_901521435.1). Lineage (NCBI taxonomy): Eukaryota > Metazoa > Arthropoda > Insecta > Hymenoptera > Formicidae > Crematogaster > Crematogaster levior. Next base: position 820,709 of record CABEGB010001302.1, read on the forward strand.
CTACCCCTGGCACCCGCTTTTACCTCTGCCCCTTCCTCTTTCGTTGTATTCGGCTGTGTGTCGCCAACGGCAAAATGTTTACAGTGCGTTACATGGGTATTCAAACCTCGGGAAACGTTCGAGTAAACGGTGCTTACATGCTGTGCAATGGTCAAGAAATAGCCGAGGAGAATGACCGCTGATGTCACACTCGTTGCCCGGTGAATCGAGATTTCGTTGGCGCCTGGATCCTTTACAGACCGATCTCATTCATAAAAATCTTCTATCACCTACTCTTCTGGGGCACAGACATTATAAAACTGTCGCCTTATTTTTGACAAGAACACAAAACACAATACTAATATATTGCATCATTGTACAATTATTATCAGTAAAAAAAAAAAAAAAATTTTTTCTTAATGGATTATCTTATCACCGAATGTAATTCGTCGATTATAGCAACATTGCATACTATAATATAATACATAATATAGTGTAATAAACAAATCTTAAATATGATATATATATATATATATATATATATATATATATATATATATACCTGTATATATATACACTAAATATTTGATATACAAAAATGTTTTGTTTTTTTATGAAAATCGACTTCAAACTTTCAGACAAAATGTTTTAAAAACCGAGTTACAATAAACATTTTGAACTTTTTCTAATTTTCATTTTTCTTTGTCCGTTATTTTTTGTTTAAAATTCACGAACGATACATTGCAGAAGCACACCCCCGCTAACATGTACTTCCATACGGGTGTACACGCGACGGAATCCTGGGGTTCCGGCAAAAAGATGTGATCCGAAGTCCAAATAAACGTTCCCCACAAGGGCCCTATGGTGCCCCATTGAAGATTCACCGCAGGCTACAACAACGTCGGCGCTGCTGCCCTTTCGTCGCCATAGAACGAGTCTTCTTCGCCGTCTCTCGCTTTCTTCTCAGAGATACCCCATCGTATCGACCCCTCTTCTATTTCGAATCCGAAGCTACACGCCGCAGTTCGCCCCGGGGTTATGAGATTTTATGAGAGCCAAAGCGGTTTACACGCCCTGGATCTCTTCCGATCTGCTTTTCTCTTCGTATTCCAATAGCAATGGCTGCCGCACGAGTACTCGCGAGACTTCAAGAAGTAATAACGTTGTCACACGTCGTTTCGGACGGTCGTTTGAAAAAAGGTGTGAGTGTAATAACAGTACCGTACAAAACAGTTTTCTAAAAGTTCGAGACGTGGATACTTTACGAAATTGTGCAGAAATTTATTATAAAAAATAATTATTTAATAAAATTTATAAAATAAAAATATTAAAAATATATGTGTATCTATGTGGAAATAAAATTACATATTATATTCTATAAGCTTTTTAATACACTGTTATATTTTTTAGTTCTTTTCTTTCAATTTTATAGAATCTAATTTAATAAAATATAAATTAATTAAAATCAAATAGCATGACTTAAGAATCTCGAAAATCGTAGATGATCTCATTGTGTAACGCATGCAACTCGCATTGGAGTTTCCCAAGACTTACATCGTGTAAAGCACATTGTTCGTGGGATTTGATGATCTAGGCGTGGTAATTTCCTGTCCGAAGCGCGTTCCCGGTCGCGATTGTTTGACAGGATATGAGCGAGGAAGGATGTGAAATAATTGAGTAATTCGAAGCCCCTTCATGGAACCGATAATCGAACATGGTCGACGGTGTCTTCGACACAACGAGATGAAATCAGCGATGTCGAGCTAAAAGCTAAAAAAAAAAAAAATCACTTCTTTCTTAAGTCTTCGGCTTTAATCCTACCTCTTGTAGAAAGTCAAACACGATTGTAAGCGATATCGTGAAAACCTGTGCATTACGACACACTCCGATGGCAGTAACCTCGCACAAGCAACGGAGTGGGAGTGATGGAGTAGAAACGCCCGAAGAAAGCGAAAGAGAGTAAGAGAGAAAAAAAGAGAAAAAAAATGAAGGGGAACTATTTTTCTTTTCCTCGTTACATCTCTGCCTCTCTTTCGTTACGAGGAAGGCACGGCACGGCACGGCGCGGCCTGGCGTTGCGTCCTCCGTTTTCTCAATTCTTCGAGACGTGGACGCTATGTGGGTCGTTCCGTCTCATCTTGTTCCGCGAGCGTTTCGTTCCCGGGCCGCCTCGCGAGCCCAACTTGCGTCAATATTTGACTCAAACACGTTAAAACAATACCCGTAGCTCCGTAGAACGCGCGCGGAGAGTCGTTCCAACGTGCTTCCTGGAATTTTATTTCGCGTCGGAAAACGCCTAACGACTTCCCGCCGCACCAGAGGATTTCGGTGTCGCCGGCGGATAAATGGGGAGCAGAAGGGGAATTCTCGGCGAGCACGACGAAGAGAGGTCACGTTAAACTCGCCGTTGGTGCGCATCGTGCCTCTCACCTTCTCTCTTTCCCTCTTAAATTTTGCATACGCTTCTTCTTTTTTTCTTCGTCCCGCGTTTGCCGACCAAGTGACACACATAGTCATACGTTTTTGCGAGAGTAAATCAGATTGTAACGGAAACGCACGTCTCTTCTGAGATAAAGATATGTCGATAACGTATTATGTACATATTACGGGATTCCAAGCTTCAAATGTAGGCAACCCGTATAATATGTATAATAGAAGATTGACAGATAATTCTTCTTCTTGGTACTTTCAAAAAAGAATAATATTTATTATTTCATGACTTTTGGAAGAATGAAATGCGCAGATACACAACTTCTCTTCCTACTTTCAAATTGCAAGAGATATAATTACTTATATAAATTATAAATAAAAAATAACAGTATGTAATTTACTACATTTCGCATGCATAAAGAAAAATCATCATAATGCGTTTAAACACGTAAAGCGGAAATGAAAGTGGTGATAACGCTGTGGAAGAAAGAAAGGGGATCGCGCGGGTATAGAGAAACGCAATAACATTTCTCTCTCTCTTTCTCTCTCTCCCTCTCTCCTTGTCCTTTAAAAAACTCGGAATATTGTCCTGCAGGGCAAACAGTCCCAGACACATTCTGCGTTCCACTTTGGAGCCGGAGGCTGTGCGACAAGACGCAACTCGCCGCGGCATGTTTGCCCGCAGGCAAATGTGTTTCCTTAGGCTGTCCGAAATGTTTGGACGGGCCCGTGCACGCCCGCATAAGTGCTCAATGATTCAATGGTAGGCACCAGAGTCGGCGGCGCGGATAAAGGTCTGTGGAGAGAACGTCCATCTTTTTGAGCACCTGTGGAAATCTGCCGTGATTCGGTCGCCGCTAACGCGAGCGAAAGCTAGTTCGACGTCCTGCGACCGGTAACCAGGTCTCGTCGATCGATTGTCCTAAAAAAAAGTTGTGAATCGATATCGCGGTAACTGAGAACGGTAGGTTTCTTATTGACAATAATTTACTGGAGCATTAATTAAAAAATCGTTATTCCTGCGAGACGATTATGCAATTAATGTTGATGTCTTCATTTCGATACGCGTACTTAAAATGCTTTAAAGTTATTAAGAAGGTATTGAAGAAGATAAAGATATGATATCACAATATGAAAGTTGGTTGAATATGAAAAAAAACGCAATTCTTTATGTTATCTACAAATTGACTGTGTTTACGTAATACTGCGTTCTCCGTTCTGCCTGATAGCGCACGCTCCTAATCGTCGTAGTGCAATACCGTTAAATTTCACATTGCGCTATTCGTTTTCCTCACGATTACATGTCACACCGACATCCGATGTCATGACAGTGAGTCGTATCGCGGCATGATATCTGAACGCTAATGGCGCTCCACATCCACGTGCCGATCTCGCGGGATCTCGAGGCGGCGTCATATGCCGCTGCCATCTTATACGTTGTCACGTCGGCAGGTATACGGGTATCCGTCCCATTTGCAACTAGTCGCATTATTGTTAGCCCGAGGTATCTCTGCCATACCGCGTGGTACACACGCCTGTGTACACACATATCTCCGGTTCAGGCAGGTAGGTAGATAGGTACGAGGCCCCCCCCGCCTCGTCCTGAGACTGGGTGGGTTGTGCATTCACACATGTACATACAGGCACATATACACATGCATAAACCTCGCCAGAACGTGACGGTACGCAAGAGTTAGGCGTGTATATTGTATGTCTATGTGTATGTGTGTACGTATATATATATATATATATGCACGTGTGAGAGCGGGTGTACCCGGGGGGTGGCGTAATATAGAGAGCGGCTAAAGGCGGACGTAATTTCCTGCCCGCCTGACAACGCTGCAGACATGTTTGCGCAACTAACACACGCAACCTACTTAGAGCCTACATGTGTCCCTACGACAATGCGCCAACACACGCCTAATCTATTCCCGGCAGATACGCGAGACTGCGAGTGTGCCTGCATCTATATACGTGTACGTCTGTACGTATATGTGCGTGCACCGTTGCGCTCGAGCTCGCTCACAGCCTGCAACGTCTACAGCGAGAGCCTGAGGGGGCTTTGATCGGAGTGCTGAGGAGGGATATCCAGCGGGGGTGGAAGGAGGGTGCCGGCGCGTTAGATGTAAGTTTGCGAGGAAGTAGTTGCACAGTATTAACTCAGTCGACGCTTCTCGATCGGCTGTAGCATGGCATGATAAGTGGATGGTGCATTAACTTAGAAATTAAATCCCTGCGATTCGTACTCTTGCACTTTTCGATACATCTTTTTGGATGTAAACAGATTTTGTCGTCTTTCAAACTTGATTTAAATAAACCCCACACATGAATAACAAATCTTTAACGATCGTTCTCTATTTATCTCTCTTGATATATCCTTTCTAGTAGAAATTCAAGAACTTTTGATCACGATCATAAATCGTATCTACATGTAAATAAGCGTGTACCAAGAGAGTCTCAGGGTGTTCTCCATCATGTGGCTTAGCGTCTCATCGCTTTGAACCCTCATCATGTATTTGTGTCAATTACTTTACGTATTATGAGGATTTCTATGGTATTACCAGCATCTTCAGTTGAGCATAACTGATGTATGCAGCAGGCCTTCTCTAGCATGCACCGCTGACAAAAACGACACTCTAGGGTGTAAGCTGTTGAAAGTTGAATCGCACGTTGGCAAGGAGCACGGGGTTCTTGTCCAAATACTGACTCACTACGACAACAGTAAGGATCTACCATCTTCATCTACGTCATAGTGGTGAGCAAGGGGGTCGAAAGCTCAGCTGATTGCCTGGTATCACCCGTGGGGAAGAAACAGTCGGTTGTTTGGTGTCACGTGCGGGAGGAAGAGCTGCAACTAAGCACGTACGAAGAAACGAATACGTTTTCATTTTCGGCATCAATTATTCTTAAAATAAATTATAAGATACTATCATGTAACTTGAATAACAACCGTATAACAGCATAGCAATTTAGTTATAAATAAATATTTTTCAATCATAAAAAATTAACGTTCTCAGGAAAAAAAATTGCAAAAATTAATTTTATCGCGTAGCTCTTCGAAAATCGTAAAATGTGTCACGTCGAGTAGTGTGTCGGTTAAATCCTCGAGGCAAAGGAGCATGCAGAAGCTTAAATCGTCGCGTAGGGCGCGTGTTAGGGTGAGAATTAAGTGTGTCGGCTTACAATAATATGGGCTAATGCTATGCAAAACAGAGCCGGTTACTTTTCATCCGAAACGAACTCTATCAACGAATCCTTCAATTAAAAAACGCTGACAAATAATTTAATTATAGATATTTTTCATAAAAAGTAATAAATTCTATCATAACCCATAGAAGTATTTGTGCTTTTATTCTTCCAAAGTGTAATATCTTTCCCTATAAAGTATTCCAGAATATTAAGGGCAATTCTAGAATGTCTCATTCAGTTTACTCGAGCGCACAGAGGATATACGCTATTGTTCGCTCTTTTAATGTTCCGGGGATATTCCTCGGAGGATATATCTGTACGGCACCCAGAGGATGTCCTTAGGCTATTTGAAATGCCAGTGGCGTAACTGGGGCGCGGGTTAGTACGTCTCCACTCGTAAATGTCAATTCAACACAAATGTGTCGCGTAATATCAATTTGTTACCATTACACACAAACGTCCTTCACGTTCAGGCGATTTGTAATTAGTTGTTATATGATTTTCGCCGCGTTTGATAAATATACATTATTTACATTCCTCATCGTACTTTAATTTATTCTCCCGTTTACGATTAAGCGAACGGAAAATTGCACAATTACATTCCCGTACGTAAGTTTCTCGTGTGTTCGCGATTTTGCAAAATCGATTACGGAATTTGTAATTGCGTGAATTTTTTAGTAAAATTTTCTCTTGCGCATTCTGCCAACCACATACACGCATGGTTGAATACGATCAGACTGAAACATCGCGATAATTAGCTTCCACGGTGGGCCCCCGATATCTTCCACCTTCCAGTAACTTTAAGTCCAATCTGGCTCGATTAACCGCTCAATGGTGCAATACTATCGCACCACCGTTATCTTTTTCCTAGTCAAATGTAAATGCAGGCAATATCGCAATGTTGGCGCCAATGGTCCGCGCTCGAGTGACTGGTGCTGATTGATGTTGCGATGTTTGGCCAGAGGGTTGTTTTTGCGCACCCCCACCCCCGACGGACCCAATAAGCACCTCACGCACACGCGCGCGCGTGCACACGCGTGCCCGTCCACCTACGCCTAGTCTCCCCGAAGGAGGTGGTGCCATTGTTTACACGAGCTGCAGCCCGTCTGTCGCGAAACCTCTTCCGCCATATCCCTTAGGAGAAGGTGGGAAGGGGTCCTGGCTTTAAACCATCCCCCTATAACAGTCGCCACACGACTGTCGACAATTTGTTGGATTTGAATCATGAGAATTGATCGCCGACGATAATCGTCAAGATTATGTGTGAACATTTTTCGTAAGAAGAGCTACATCGCTTTACATCAATTTATTGTTATGATATCAACAAGTATGTCTATACGTTTGTTCTTCAATCTCCTATCAAACTGTTGAAAACAGTCCCGAGTTAATTACGGTTGATAGTTGATGTTAATAAAAGAAATTTCTTCTTCATCTTTTAATGTGTGTCCCATATTATATATATATATACATACATATGTATATATATATATAATATGGTATATATATATATATATATATATATTATATATATATATATATATATATATATATATATATATATATATATATATAATATATATATATATATATATACATATACAAATTTTTCGATGCTGACTGAATGATCTTCTTTAACGGGATCGTATGGCGAAAAACGAATATTTATCAAACAAAACACACACACTCTCTCTCTCTCCCCCCACCCCTCCTTCTTTTTCCCCTTCTCTCCCAATAGCCCGTTTCATTGCATGGTTATCGAACAAAAAAAAGTAGTGATGAAAAAAGCAGAGATACAAATCCCGGTGGATGAGTATAGAGATTGTTGGAGTGCGGAAACAGCAGCGATTGAATAAACAAAATTGTTTATTGATAAACGCAATAATTGTCTCATATTTTCTATCGGCTATCTCACGGATGAATTAGTGTCTAATACTTACACGAATACAATTTCAACCAAGTGCTCCACGTCAAAAACGCAATGCTCCCTAATGAGATCTTTGAAGAACCCCTTTATGATAGTTCTTCGTTTAGAAAGAATAAAATACACTACCTCGAAAGAAATGTTTTTCAGTTACACTATGTTATTTGTTACACTTATTCGGTTACATTAACATTTTACACTTCAGTAGTTTTATGATTTAAGATAATCTGAACCTTATACGTTATCTTAGTAAGATTCTTCCTAAAAAACATGATCATAATAATTTTGTAAATAATTTTGTAAAAACAAATACCTTCCGTACCCACAATCTAACATAAATAATCACATTCTGTATCTTTAAATCTTCAATTATAATTTGCGAATAAGATTGCCAATAACTTAAATATAATGAACGGCAGAGGTGTCATTGTTTCATTGGCGTGGCCCCGACAATTTTATTTCGCGACGATAATGAAATTCGCGCAACTGGCTGTATGACGCCGAATTAAAATCGAGTTAAAATCACTCGCGCGTATGAACGTGGCGCCAGTTAAAACTCGTCCAACGAACGGCGATATATCGCCAGACGAATATATCGTCCGGTCCTGGTTTGACCCCGAGTGCCCGTACGCCGCCCCCGCTTCCTCAACCACTGTCACCCGATCCGCACCCCGTCGCCGCGCTCGCGGCCCGAAAGTGCATTAATTATACGAATGTGGACGTGCGCGCGGTACGGGAATATTTTAATCTACTTAAAAAGCCATCCGTTTGAAAGTAATTATCGCGATGAAATTAAAATGTCAACGGGGGCGGCAAGCGCGCTCGTGTTTGTGCTCCGCGATCGCCGCGCGCGTCCTGTTTACCTGCAAATCTAACTAATCTAAATGGTAATGTGCGACGGAATTACGATACGCGGCCGTAGCCACTCCCCGGATCCCTTTCAGTCCACCGATTCACTCGCCACCTCTTCGCTCCCCTCCTTCCTCATCGTCGACGCGTTAACAAACGTTTTCCGCTCGTAAAAATGTCCACTGGTTGGCTTTCGGCACGCGTGATGAGTTTTAAATTCATAATGAGCTCGGTTATTTGAAGTTAGATTTACGACGAGTGTGAAATACGATGAGGAATGAGAGATGAGAGAACATTATACAGGGATGTGAGAACATTAAGCTGATTGTGTTGTATGCCGCAATTATGTATCAATGTTAATGTCACGTTATCAATTACCTAGATATATGTGCCAAATTGATTTTGGTTTCATGATTTTTATCCGCATTTCGCAACGATGACGCAAATGGCAAGGAAACGGATTCGCAAATGGCGTCATACGTGAGACCTCGAGTCTTTCCTTCAAGGAGAATGCAGCACGCATCGGGCACCGCGGCCAATTTCAATATTTGCAGAAACTCTGGCGACGAAAGTTTCACACGATTCGCAGGTAAAAGCAGGAACGCCCGCGTTGATTTAACAATTCTTTTAGCGTTGCATGAGGATAAGTCCCGCGCGTAGCAAGTGACAAGCAAGTGCCTAACATTCGATCATCTTGTTAGCGTAATGTTTTATTTACAGAGACAATACATATACATGGCAATGAAACTAAAGCCTCAGATTTCTAATTGTCACACATAGAATAATTTTTTAGTAAGAGGAGTTTATCAATTTCCTCGAAATTATTTTTTGCACAAAAGAGCAAAGAAAATACTTCTTATTTTACATTTATGTGTTTAATCTCTTGATTACTTTTTTTACTGAAGCTCCAAAATTATTAACTTCATATAATGTTTCATGTACTACAGTACATTACATGTACCTATCTCAAGATCCTTGTGTTTCTTTTCTGTGTAAGTTATTTGGCTTTTGAAAATTAACACTAGAAATTGTGATTCCTTGCATTTTAAAAAATTCAACGGACCCTCTTATTAGTGTATACATGCACTTATCTCGCCTAAATGTAAGGTATCGCGCGCGCGCATAGAGTCGTCGCATAGAATCTTCGCAAGGCGGCAAAGACGATGCTGGGAGTGTATGCCGGCGAATGGCCAAAAGCGGCCTCCACGGGGGTGGAGCTGCAGGTCCAGCAATCGACCGCGTGAAATCGACCACCTCGCGCTACTCCTCCACCCGTTCACTCCCGCCGCTCTCTCTTCCTCCGCATACCACCATCCTGCGAGATTCCCTCCCACCCTCCTTTTCTCCCTCCCCCCTTCTCTCTCTCTCTCTCTCTCTCTCTCTGTCGCTACCCCCAATTCCACTATCCGCCCTCGTGCTCGTTGTATTATCGTACGGCCGCACAGGCTAGCCCCTACATCGTCAACATGTCCGGAACAAGCAAGCGCGCTCGCGCACACCCTCACGAGCGCACACACCCCCATGTACGCGTGGATATAGGCACGCATAGATGTCGGCGTGTGCTTCGGGGTACGCGAGAGCACTATCGCCCCGGCAATGTACCGCGTCGGTGTGTGACGTGATTAAACCGCCCGTTTCCAACCCTCGCTCCTCTCTTCCTACCTCCGGTCGCAGGGAGCAACCACCCTCGCCCACCCTCGCCGCATCAGCCGTCCCGTTCCCTCTCTGCCTGCCTTCCTCTCGCCCCAACCTCCTCCTATCCTCCCCGCCGGCGCTCGCTTGCCGCGGCTCGCCAACAACTGCCGGCGGCCAACATGGCCGCCGCTAATTAGCGCCTAATTATTATTTATTGCATCGGACGCGACCCGCGCTCGATGCCCGCACCACCAACCGTCGCGACACACCACGTAATATGACCGGCACTACTCTCCGCCTGGTTGCCCGCGGGCGAAAAGCCAATCGAGGCCAGGGTACGATTCGGCACACGCCCGAAATCAATCTGGGTTGTCGCCGTTGAACGAGCGGACAATTTCGAAGTTCATAGTCGCTACATGATGTTTAGATGCAGGACTGATAAATCCGCCCAATCATATATAACAACTTATTTATCCATCTTTTGACATCCGCTCTCCAGACACTTTCTTCTTCCAACTCAAATAAAAAAATACCATTCTACAAAATAACAAAGAGAACGTTCTTTTCGGTTTATTTACATTAAGCAGTTGTAACACTTCTGACAGTCGTTTGAAATTTCTTTAAATTTTAGATCTCTCATTTCACACTTGCTCTCAACGAGGTCATAGCACTGAACCTAAGTTGAGCTAAGACGAAAAAATGATCGAAGAGCTAAAAAAAGAGAGTATAGAATAGATGAATAAGGTCTGAAGAACGATATATTAAAAACAGGTTGTTCATGAAGATTATGTTGCAACCGTTAGTTTGTACCCTCTTCCTAACCAAACTGAGCAATTTTTGAAGGTCGCAGCGCGTCAGGCGGTTCCCAATTCCACAGGCAGCTTGTGAACAGGCGATGAGGAGGTGGTGGAGGAGGGAAGAAGAGGGGGTGGTAGAAGGAGGTAAACGGGAGGTGAGTTGCGGCCGGATCGGTTGAGTTAAGTCGGGTTAGGTCGAGTCGAGCAGGGGTACCAACAGGGCGGTCGCAAATATTGGTATTTGGCAAAGACTATCCTTGATCCGTGTCGCTCTTTCTCTTTCTCTACACCTCCTTGTCATCTCGCTCTTCTGGGCGCGCGTACATTCTCTTTCTCTCACACTCCAACGTAGGATACTTTACCATCTTCCACCGTGCACATCGCGTATCATTCTCGCCAATATAACTGAGAATGAGACGCCGACCAAATACCATCATTCCGCGACTTTGCTCCACGCGTTCCTCGGAATTACACAGTTATGACAACCCTTCGTCAACACGAATGATTAGCTACCTTCACAAATGGAATACTAGAGATTTGTACGATGTTACGTTAACGATAACCTAATTAGAAAGATAAGAAATAAAAACATAATGGAGAGGAGACAGACTAAAAGTACATCCTCCAAACAGATTTACTCTTGAATCTATTTAAAAGATGCAGAAATAAAACATTTATTATTATTTATATTTTATATTGCCGTTCTTAGAAATGTCAAAAATAAAACTTTAAACTTTACTTTTCATTTGAATTTTATTATTTAAAAGACACACATAATAATATAATTATATATAACACCTAACTATGTAGTATAATTATCATTGGATGCTACATTATATAACGCTTGCCACCGTTTATAATTAGCTGAATACATGATTTATTGAAGCGGTTAATATTGTTAACATGTAGCTAATATTCCAAAGATATATGTTCCACTCACCACCAATTGGTGTTCCTACATCCTAATGTAAGTAAAGGCGTTACTGTTTATTTAGGCCCGCGTTATCGCCTTCTCAGCACTGAGAAATCCAGATAGCCTTCTTCAGCTTTGGTTTACACCTCGGTTACTGCTACGTAACGTGCATTTTACAGTGTCTTTCTTCTATTAAACTTACTTCATTTGAATCGACATTTAACAATATCTTCAATGTTATAACAATGTTATAACAATTGATATATTAATGATGATTTATTAAGCCTATCTCGATCGACAAGAAAATGTAAATATTATTGTCAAGTATTATTTGCTATTTAAAAATCACAAAATAATTTTTTTACTTACAAATAGCAACGTAGAGATACTTATATTCTTTTAATTATTTTTTATAAACTACAAAAGTAAATTAAAAAGCTTTTTTAGAAAAATTTCAATTCTAATAAACAATTAGCGCGAGAATCGAAAGATTAGATTAGAAAGATAATAATAGAATATCAGAACAGAAAATAAAGAATCGTCAAAGAGCTGATTTCCAGGTGAAAGTTTTTCGTGTCATGATTCTACGTCATGATGATTTGTTGTGAAAGTTCTTTTAAGGGAAGTAAAAAAACAGGAAGTTCAAACAGTTTCAACAGTTCAGTTCAGATAAGGCAAAAAAAGATATACAGAGAAAGTCGTGCATGGTGCAAACTATTACAAACTAGTACGCACTACCTAATTTTACAAAAACACAAAGATAATCGCATCCAGGTGTCAACGATTGTCATAAAATTCGATCGTTAAACAAACATGAAAAAATATTACAGTTGTTAACTCAACTATGACTATTCAAAAGACATTCTTAAGGGGTAACGCCACTCTAGAATTTTCAAAAAATCGATTTTTTTTTTCGTTTAAATGATGCCTTAGAGTCTTAAAAATAATGTACACTTGGTCCCGTAGCGCGGAAGGAATTTTAAGTACCTGTTTTTAAACCGAAACTGCCGCTCTATGGAATGTCGATCAATAGTAACTTAAAACTTTAAACGCGTTTTTCTCGAAACAATGTTTTTCAAGTTGGCCGGAAACATAACTCGAAAAGTTTTTGACCGATTCATTTCAAATTTGCACAGTAGCATCGTTATTAGATTCTGCAGGGACTGACGTAGGGGTTTTTTGATATTTTGTCAACTTCTTTTGTTATAAATAATTTACGGTGAAATTTTTTACCGAAAAATGGACTTTTTTTTCAAATAAGCACTACTTATTCAAAATTCAATATTTTCAAAATCTCCTACGTCAGTCTCTAGCCAATTATATATAGTTTTTAAAAAATTTTGGTTTTTTGTTCTAGATTAAAAATTGTGGGAGTAACCTTTCCGGCCGTGAAGCCTCTTCGGCGAAAAGAGGCCTCGAGTTTTTTATAATATAGCCGCCATTTTGTTTCTAAATATTAATAAACAAATTTTTTTATATACTTCGAAACATGTATAATAAACTCCTATAAATAGATTTCTCATTTTCTTTATTGCATCTCCGTTAAAAATTATCAAAGAAACATCTTTTTTTCGAGCTCTAGAGTGGCGTTACCCCTTAAGTTATTACCTGTTTCTTATACAGTCCACAGTTACACTGCATCTTTCCTAAGATTATAAAAATAAATTTCTGAATAAATTCCACATAATAAATCAAAATAAATTTGTATTTATTAAATCTACTTTTCGCGCCAAAACACACAATTATTATATATTATTTCATAAATACGACTTCAATTCCCTTCCGTTATGAGAAATTAATTATTAACATGGGCTCTCAATGATCATTTATTGCGCAACCGGTTGTTCATCGGTGTGTATCAGCCGTCAGAATGCGTAATGCGCGCCGAAGCTCTTAACTCGTGGACAGCGATTCGCACATTCTGATTCCGATTTCAGGCTGGCGCTTCGATATTTACCTGTCGTGGATGCTAACGATGCCGATGGGTTTGCGCGGGTTTGCATAGACCCGCGTGGCGTTTATTCACGTTAACGAGGCCCGATTAAAAGCCGTGAGATGACTCACGAGACGTGACGTGCGCGCGTGCACGTAGGTCCCAAAACGAGGGCGGTAATATATATCACGTGTTGACGCCAATAGGATGAATCGACCCTGCGTAACAATGGACCTCCTAATTGGTTACATACAACGTTAGAGACATGGGTCTGTTCTTTGTTGTGTGACCCTTAACGTTTGACCTTCACTGACTTATTGCGACACTTTAGTACGGCAATTATCAGTTTTTATGATCGACAACTTCTTTTGTCCGTTATTTCATTAAACTCCTGACAAATGGACGTTAACACGGTACGACAGAAGAATTTCGGAAGCTTTACGCTAACTTTGCGCGCAATGCGCCGTCTAAACTTTAAATTAGCGCTACTTGATCTTCTTCTATTTTACCTTCTTTTACTTTATGCAATTAGTTTTTATGTGTTATCTTTAAATTCTTATTATCTTTAAGTATTAACTTAACACCTCTACAAATTAGTTTATCACAAAATGTTACTTCAAATCATCAATGAGACTTCTTTCTCTTCAACTAAACTCTACATCCCTCTTTTCTTACTTCTTCATTACAATACTTTATTCCATTGAACGTGATAAAATAAAAAGCAGCTGAAAATAACTTTTGCGACGACCACTCGTCATCATGCACGCCGGAAGTGGACACTGTTTTGTGACACGTGTCGGGAGTCGACACGAGTGAACGCAATGAAGAACAGTCGTGAGCATCTCGATAAGAATCGAGAACACCTGCGGCACGCGCCCGGACACACGAAATGCACCGCGATGCATCTATGCGTGTACCACTCCTTCGAGCTACAACGGAAATGCAGCGGACGTCGAAGGAGAACAACGATTATTCCTACGCACGCGGGAGGTCTCGCATGACACGGGCCTGCCTCTTGAAAGAACGGTGGAAACTGGAAAGTGAGCTAAATGACGACTGATTGGTGGACAATACATACCGTTGTAAAGACCGCATTCCATCGTTTCGAGTTCGACCCTTTTCCCTTTCTCTCATTCACGTGCACTTGTTCATTGAAATATTTATAACAGGCCGACGGTGAGAGAAATAATGGAAAGCAGATGCGACGTGAGGTATCGATGTTCTTTGTGTCTAACTGTGTGGACACCTTTCCTCACGTCGCGAGATTATGAGACACAAGGTTGTTAACCTCGGCCGCGTCGAATTTTGTTTATTTATCCTCATGTTCTTATCATTGAATTTTATTTATGTTTATGTACAATATATCTAGTACGCACAATGCTAAGGATCATTACCGAACAATTCAAGTATGATACGGTACCATGAAAATTTGATCTCAGAATCAAATTTGCAATATGTTGATCATTTAATTTAATTATTATAGATAAATTATTGCAAATAATTAATTATTATAAATTAATTTTATCAGCTATTTCTTTATAAATTAATTATTTTCACTAGAATTAAAGGTGGATCGAATGTTATGATATTCCTCTCAAGCGAAAGGAGTTAATAACTTGCACAGAATTCCAATTTAATTCTCGGAGAGCCTCCATAAAAGATTACGGAATTAATCCTGGGAAAAATCAGAACCACACGTAAGGTCAGCGACGGAATGGATCGGAAAATCGTTTCCTTTCTGTCGATACCCTCGATCGAGAGCGACGCACGTCGGACCGTGTGATTATCCAGTTGCTAATTGATTAGTTAGGACAGTCGTCGAACATATGTTGGTCATCTTTACGATTCTACGAGCTCCGCCACCCTGGTTAATCTGATCGGGGTCCGAATAGAAGAGGCCCACGCCTACCGTTGTATATTACGAACGTGTAATTTGCGGACAAAAGAGCTGCCGATGCTTACGATATAGCCGCGCATTGTTGCGTCGTAACAATGCGGCGACTCTTTACGAGGTAAAACCCGATATACGCAAGGTGAAATATTCATCGCCATCGGGAGGGTTGCTATTCTATGAGTCGACGGCATTAGGCGAACGCGAGAAACTATAGTAGCTGATTACTTAGTTATAAGTTGGACACCATAAAGCTGCATTCACGACAACGCATGAATAAAAATTAAAGCGTGAACTGATTACATTGGAACAATTAATACGAAGCTTTCCGGAATAGTTAAGAACGTTGCTAATCCAGAAAATGACACCTATTGCACCTGTGTGATCTGCATATATATATAATTATGTAATAAATTGCATAAAAATAAATTACAAGTGAAAAATAACAATTAACGGAAGCAAATTTGCGTATCGTAAATGTTTTTTATCCTAGACACAACGAGAAATCGTTGACCGGATGTTAACAGGGAAAATCTTCTCGTACCTCCCGTGAATGATCAAAATGTTAGATACAATTAACGGGAAATCATCTATTTCGATATTTTCGAGGTCGTTTCAAATCTGTTCCCATGAAATTAATCTTCCGTCGGTCGAGATCGCGATCCTGTTAAGCGAAACTGCTTCAAACGATGCGACTAATCCCGGATCCCGGATTCTTATAATCTCGTAGGATGATCCGTGGAGAAACTGCACCCGCGTACCGCGAGGAAGTTTCGAAGCTATGGTGGACCGATTTGTCCGTCGATTAGCCACGGCCGGTGCATCGAACCGGCTTTAAAAGACGTAGACTGGCCAAAGCTTCTCAACAAGATTCTCAGGGTTGTTCACACCGACGTCTTCAATCTGGTCACTTTCGCAACGCGCTACTGAATTCACCAAAGAATACAAAGTCGGCATGACTAATTATATGAAAGCTATTTCGTAATGCAGATGTTATCGCAATCACATAATTATATCTGCATGTCTCAGGTGTACCTCCTTCATTTGTTTTTCATTTTTCTTTGTATTTTTCAAGCGTCAATATAAGGAATAATTCAAAACTAGCAACAATAAAACTAATATAATAACAATCTGTTTTAACGAAAGGTTAACGCTATCAGAATATAGACAGAAAAAGAATTTATTTATGCAAATAAATTTAATCGAAAGAAGACAAATCACATCTCGTGATTTACGATGCACGTAAACGTATTTATAAATACAATACTGTCACAAATAAAAATAGTATATGAAAGATTATTATACGACATAGAACCCATATATTTAACGCGATTCAATATTTCCTCATTTTTAGTTGCCAGATTTATGTTAAATAAATAAGTAATTAAGAATTATAAATATGTCCACTTAGGAATATGAAGAGATAGTGTTCTCTCTTTAGGAATGTTTGAGCTTCGGTATAGGCTCTTCGATGAGAAACCGTCTTTTCGGAGACCACGAACGCGGTTTGGGCAATTTAGGTCGTGGTATCGGGCTTGATTGTTTGCGATTTCTACCGCGATTCGGAGATTGTCTTCTTTGCTGTCGACGTCCTTTAGCTGCATTCGATTTGCCAGCTGCCTTTTTCTTGCTGTTTCTCTTTCTCTTCTTTGTCTTCGTATTCGTTCTGATATTGTATCTTGAGTTTATGAAAGTTCGATGAAAGTTAGGATCAAACCTGCCGAAATAATGTATATACACACACACATTTATATAATATTGTATATAATATATATAATATGTATATACGTATGTGTATATGAAATACTGAGAATGTAATTATTTTGAAATCTTTGGAATAAATTTTCATGTAAATATTGAAATATCTATTGCACAAAAATCTATATATTATAGTTTACACAATAAGATTTTTATCAACAATAACAATTTTTATAACAATTTTACAAAAAAACTTTATGCTATATTTTCCTGAAAATATGATTTCGAATTACTCTTTTACGGTTAATTTACAATATTTTTTATGACATTATCAGAATCTAGCTTATCAAAATAAAAAGTAACTACTGAAGATTTTTATCGAGAAGGAAGTTATTGGAAGAGAGCTGCAGTTGCTTTTGCAGACGCAGTTATATAAGTTTCGCTCGGAGATTTTTCTCGAGAACCTTAAGTTATTTGCTAAAAGAGCTTTTCGAGGAAGAGGCACCTGAATTTGTTTCTCTTCTTAGCGAGTATACCGAAGTCCAGACCGCGGCGCAAAGCGACGGCGACGTCTCTTCGAAGAGCTTTACCGACCGCGATGTCATATTTGTCACTGATGTGCGTCAGTATTTCCTTCTTGGAAAAGCCATCGGGTGGCTGCTCCGTACGAAGGAGGTCGTAAACGAGGGCAGACCGACGCACCATTCTTGTTCAAGTGTGACTTATTACGAGAATATTTGTTACAATTGGACCTAGTCATAATGCTAATCATGAAGAATGCAAAATGCCAAAGCTCACTGAAGTTCGATGCATCTCTCACGAATGACAAGCTTCGTGTATATGCTATATGCATATATACATGCTTGACGAATACAATCATATAAAATATCTAAAATTATAAACATTTAATTTTCTAAAAAAATATTTTACCTTTTACTAATTCATAATATTCCTTTCACTAATTCATAATTGTTAATTTTTTATATTTTATGTAGAATTAAAAAATACAAGAACGTTACATTACATTAAGCCGTCACACATTAGCGGCATTGATTGTCGTTATTATCTTTATCGCACACATAATATCAAAATGATGAAAACATGTATCGATTTACAAAGCTCTGTTTGAGCTTTTATATATAAATCCATATCCCCTCTCTAAGTGCTCATCCCTAACAGACACATGTATGTTTTACATATGAAAATATATATAAGTGTGTGTGTGTGTGTGTGTGTGTGTGTGTGTATAGATATACATACATATATTGTATATACTTGTACACATGTATGTATATACATGTACTCCAGAGCTCTGTTCCGATACTTGGAGCAGCCCGCTATTTGCCAAGAGGGATACAGAGAGTTTAGAAGGAGTTCAGGTTTGGCTAGGCGACTTCGAGGGATGATTCTGGCAAAGGGGGTTGAGACTTAAGTAAGAGTGGGAAAGAAGAAGCACGAGGACAGAGAGAGAGGGATGAGAACGAAGTCTTGGTGTCTAGAAAGAGGGAATCCGCCTGGATGGTCGGCGATTCTGATTTCCGTCGGGAGTTTTGCTCTACAGAGTAACCGAAGTGAAGCCGCCTTTAATCATTCGATTGCCAACGCTCCGGATCCTTCTTTCGGTGACAATGCCGATATCCAGGATGTGACGAAATCCGACGCGCACTCCGGCTATTTACTTATCATTTTAATTTTTTGGACATCTCGAAAAATAAACGGCGGATTAATTTGCGGCGTTTTCTCGTTATGAACAGTTATTGTGTGTCCAGTGATTTCTACAGACTGTCGAATATGTTTCGAGTTACAGATTCTACAAGAAAATGATAATATGTTTCCTGTGTTTAAAAAAAATGAATGGTTAGTATAAATATATGTGGACTGTGTATAATATAAATCGCAAATTTTTTTGAAATGCAAAGGTGTATACTTTATGCAAAAAATATTTCTAATTGCAAATAATTATAAGGAATAAAAACATTGTTCTACACAAAGCGATGTGCCAAAGATGCCAAAGATCACTGTTTCCAATTTCGTTCTTTCATTCTACCAACTAAATGTTACATAGCAGCATTGAGAGCAAAAGAAAACGATGACCTTATTGTATTAAGAGAGCTAGTAAAATATATTTGCGCAGATTGTTAAATATTAGGTCTAAATTACTACTTTCCGTCCCGTTGAGTAGCCCGTGAAGTTTTCTGCACGGAACTGGAAGGTCGAGGATTTCTCTCAATTTTTCCAAGAAGTTCTTTCCAAGAAAATTGGTGCGGAAACATCGACTCCTTTAAAAGGGTACTATAACTACACTCTATTTTCATAATTACGAACGTTGGCAGTGTCAAGCAAAGTAACTTGAATTTTTTAAAGCGTCAAGAAAATGCTTTAGAGATTGTAAAATAAAGTGCTGCAAAATGTATAATTTAATTTTTATTTTTATTCACACATTCACACTCGCATGTCTGTATTATATTTCTCAATTTTTCAATTTCTTTATTTTAAGGACTGCTGTTCAAAGAAATGTAATTATTACTTTTATTTACTGATATTATTTATTAAAGAAGAAAGGATAACTTATATGAATGATACATAAAGCTCAGTTTATACAAAGATAAACGTAATAATAAGTTACAAATATTTGATTTTATCTGTTTGACACATCAGGAATTAACATGATATGGCTTTTTACAGTCCCACATGAAAAACTATTATTATAGACTAGGTCGAAAAACGCGACAACAATATTCGAGGAGCAACGTGATCCTTAAACGAACGGTTGGCTTCAAAGCTCGACGATTTGTCTTCCCTTTTCTTTCTCGCGGAGGGTGGGCGTCCCGGTTTCCCGAGTTCCTCCGGGTGCCTTTTTCCAATTGTGTCGCCCCCGTACCGTGCGCTCAGGTCCTTCAAGTCGCGGCAAGTGGATTATTGACGGCACGAAACAATGGCGTAGCTTTGTTCGGTGGACTACCGCGCGTAATATGTGTTCGATGCACAGTGCACGTCTGTCCATTCGTCAGTTTTGTGCGTTACGAGTGGCACCGGCTATAAGCCGAACGAGTGGCCCTTCGTACCGGGTCGAGTCAAGCACCGTACGATACATCTGTCTGATCGGTGTTTATTAAAAATCATACGGAACTATAATCGCCCGCACATCCGATCTACTGCATTTAAATGCGGCCATCAATCTCCGCGGTATGAATGCAGACTTGACATCAAGAAGATCGTAAGTACTGCTACATGTATGTATATATACTCGTATATATATTTTTTTTAATTTTTTGTCAACAATAATTACTAACAATATTAATAATATTGAGATGTAGATTGTAAATACATGAAAAAAAATATGAAGAGTTGAGAGAAAAATAAGAATATAACATAGAAACACGCGACTGCGTGACAATCATATTTCACTCGAGAAAGTGTATGAAAATTTTAAATTTGCAAAAAATTGTCTTTATGAATAAATTTAGCTTGTTAAATTGACATAAAAAAAGATATAGATCACAAACGATTAAGAAGCGATATTTCATTTCACTTAAAACAAATGGTGGCTGATACACATACAAGAGTTCATCTAACAATCGCATACGAAAAGGTGGGTTCATATATACATGTATGTAAATATGAAATGGAACAAAAGTCGATCGCGAACTCAGGATACACGAATCACAAACGAAATATATTTCACTTCGGTGGAGCCATTCGCCAAAAGAGAAGTTTAGCTCAGTAAGAAATGTCGCTTCATTCCGAAGGATAGAAGGTACAAGCTTTCTCTTCAACAATTTTATTGGTCTTTCTTGAAAGAGGCAGCAGCAGCCAGTTAAATAAGATAGCACAAAGCAAAGCGGGAGGGCTGAGTTAATTCTCTGACTACCCCTTTCCGAGTTTTGATTCCGACAAATTCATTCGAGATCATCGTGAGACGATATTTCACCTCTTGATTAGATATCTTCCACATTTCAGAAAAAAGAGGATATTCGTTTATCAAAAATATTGAAACATCAAATCAACAAAGATTTTTTTTATAGATTACCAAGAAACGAATAATAAAAACTTGTTCTTCAATTCATAAATAGAATTTACGAAGAATTTTAAACTTAATTAAGATCAAGATATTTGAAAAATAGAAAATTATAAAAGGGAATGCTATCTAAAAAATGTTTTGTTCTGACAAAACAAGACAAAAATGGATTGCAAATTGATCGCCGAATTCCACAAAGTTTGTGTGAATTTTGATTCACCCTGCACAAGAATTAATATTAAATACAGAGTATATATTATACAGTCTACATTTCTTTACTAAATTAAAACATGCGCGGAAATTGTGCGGTATATTTGCCAGATGGGAAGGCGAATCGCAAGAAGTGCGCTCGCTCGTGAAGGAGAAATCACTGTGACGATAAGGAGCCATGTGCCGCTGGGAATGCTGGGGTTTGGCCATGGTGAATTTTGCCATGGAGGTCGTGATCCAGCGTGCAAACAACCCTATGGGCAGAGATTTCGATTTGGTATCCGCTGATGTCGACTATCGTGCATCCCCCGAGGCGTAAAAGCACTGCTCACCATCGAAATAAAGTCCCGAGGTATGATGTTCGAAACAACATGCTGCGATTGCTTTCATAACAATGTTTTCAACTATAGTTTATACATTTTCACGAAAATTATGATTATATAACTCTCTAAAGTACGATTACGTAACAATAAATGTTCTACGGTCAGTGTTATATAATAATTCTTTCGATATTTTCAAAATTTTTAAAATAAAAATATTAATACCGCTAATGTATTTTAGAAAACAGTTTAAATCGAGTTACGAATAAATTTGTAACTTTGATTTTCTTTAAATGCGATAATATAGTAATAGCAAACATTAATGCAATTCTGGTGTAGCGCAATAATTATTAATTAATGTTATTGCGATACTACAATATTTCCTAGTACGATTTATAAATTCCGTCAACTAATATCCGACGATCTAATAAGCTTATTTCGCATTCCTTTAACGCGGCATCACTTTATCTTCACTTTAGCTCGTCAAAGTCTGCGAAACGCATCTCCGAGCGACCGCGTAACCAGTAACACATAGAAGAAGTAAAACACCGTCTTATGCCGGTACGAGGAAGTGACGCAGACGAATTTCGAATTAACGTGCTGGATGTTTGAGCACCGCACCGGGAACCTCTCCAGGGGCTGCAAAAGTGAGGGGGTGGCTTGACAGTGGCTGGTGGCTCGGAGGGATTCAATATAATCACGCAATAAAATTCACTTACAAGCTATAGCCGCGTACACCGTTCCCCGTCACCCTCCGTATCCCGGCTCCACTCTACGCTCCTCTATCCCTGCAACCCCGAAAAGCGGAGCTTTATCCCGCATCGCAGCAAGCGCCATGAAATATTGCTGTTGAGCTCCCAACCGAAATTTACGTCCGCTCCGCGCGTTCGTGAGAGGGTTGATCAAAATGTAGGTTTTTTAACGTGCTTACTTCCGACAATTTTTGTGCTTTGGTTTAATTAAACTTATATAGATCAGTTTATGGTGAAAATAATACACTCTATAGATTGTTATCGATAATTATGCAAAAGATATTTTTTTAATAAAATTTTTTAAAAATATTTTAATGAATTTAAATCAAGAAACATTTCGAATGTCGCTAAACACTTCGTTCTATCTTATAACAATTTTACATTTCACATCTCGGCACATTTTAATGACAATTTACAGAACACAACATTTTCACCGCCGATCTAAATAAATTATAAATCAAAGAGTCCAGATTTCAAAAATTATTATTATAAGAATAAGTATTTTTTTACACAGCTGCTGTTAACAACATGACGCAATTAAATATGCCATATTATATTATTTTTTAACTTAGATTTCTGTATAATAGCAATATTATCAAAATATGTTAGATTTTATGATATTATTTAGTTTAGTTACTCTAGTCTAGAATGTGTTATCGAAAGAAAGCTCTTGCGGGAGACAATCGAGGTGAAAGCGCGGCATCATGACGATTATTCACAACGTAGCTCCGGTGTCTCCCATTAAATCGCGCGCTCTCGCACGACAGTACGCTGATATATATGTACTGGCCGATGAATACCGGCTGTTTGCATAGGTCCGAGGTGCGCCGAAATATGTACAGGGATACGAGAACGACGCCGACGACGAGTCCGGGTTAGAACCCGAATCCGGGGAGTAAAAGGGAGGCAGAACGCCATGACGGGCCCCTGTGTACACTCAGCTGCCGGTCGGTTTTTGCGCGAGATTGGGCCCCTACATCCACGAGTCTTAATGTTACGAACCCTGTACCGAATGATAATGCAGTTGAGCGTCTTTCTGAAAACGCAGTCGAATTTTTCTTGAAAATATTCTAATAGCTAAATATTATTAATAACTCAAATTTGATAAACTGAGGATTAACTCTTACCGAGTGGAGGAGCGGAGGAGGAAAAGATACAAAAAATTGTAGTAATATTAAACATAAAGGAAGAAAAATTGTATTGGTTTTATTTTTACACACAATTTAGAAAATTTTTGTTTACTGATTTATTTCCTCCTTATTGAAACTTCTGGTATCATTGGTAACTCTCTGAAAAATTTTAGCAATCATATGCTTTCAATAAAATGTATTAAATGTCATAATTTTCTAAAGAAAACTCACATTGTAATTTGTATTTTAATTTTAAAGTATTAATGTTTTTACTTGCACGTGCATCGTAGATTTTAGCAAACGTAAATTAAAATATTATAATAAAGTGTAACGTAAAGAAAGATATATGAAAATATTTACGTAATTGTATAAAGGTATGTAGAGAAAATATTTTGCAACTTTAATTTTTCTCTAAGTAAAGATCAAAATGTTGCGTAAATTTTCTGTATCAAACAAGTTAAGAGGTCATTTAAAACATTTAATGTATTAATATGTTATATTTTTTAATAGTTACACAAAAGAAATTCATTTTGCTGAAGCATCTAAAAATTTAGTTAAAATACTTTTGTTGGACTATCAAAATAATTATGTTGAACACTTAAGTTGATTGCTAAAATGTCAAAGTTTTGTGTTTTTTGTTTCCATGTATTAATTACTTTCGTTATCAATTTTACTATCGTTATCAATTTAAAAATAATTAATTTTTAACTAATATTTTATTGTCTCTTTTAAAATTAGTTTCCATTATTTGCTATTGAATTTGGAAAAATCGAATTTTACCGATTCTACGCGAAATATTTCTTTTCCTTCAATTTTATTCTTAGTAGCATAAAATGTCGGAAACTGTCAGGAGACGCGAAAACTCAGCAGTGCATCGAGCGAATCATCAGAACGATCTGTGTCGGCGGTTCTTATCGGAAAAGGTAGCGCAAGTAGACGCCAAGAAGTGGAGTCCAGAAAGCGAAGGCAAGCATACGCTTCGCCGAGCGTGAATTCGCGACATTGCCTTCTGAAACGCTACATAATTGCGGAAATTCGATGTCATCGTGGATTTTACCTTCTTTACGCGGATCTGTACCGACATTTTGCGCACGATACGAGATAAAATTCATTCAAATAAAATTGAAATGTAGAAATTTTTGGCACAAAGCTGCGTTATCATAAATTTTAAATTAAACAGCATAAATCCTAAAAAAAATTATAAGTAATACCAGCGTATTTTTACAATTGTAAAACAATCTAATTATACATATACAAAATTACGAGTTTTAAATAAATTACAACGCGCAATTTAAAGTAGTTTGTATTGACACGCATTTATATAATTTATTTCATTTGATTTATCTCGCTCTATAGTTTGTTGTCCATACAAATTTTTTTTTTTTAACTATCAAGATTCATATACATGCTTCAACTATCGCAAAGAGCTATGTTTCTTCTTTAAAGTTGCCAGTTAAATTCTCGCGGCATCCAGGGAGATGCGGCGTAATGCGCAAGCAGTCGTGACAGATTTATGGTAGCTGCAAGACTTTTACAGAGAGGAGCAGGAAGCGTGCCCGGCGTGCATTTGGTCCTGCGAGAGGAGCTAAAATGGAAATTCTCGTCGCTGGTTGGCTAGGTCTGGCTCCGCCTTTCCCCGGGACGAACTACGTGTGTTACGCTCTACGTGGTGTTTAAGCAGATACGTATACCTACTAGCGGCATGCTACTGTCGCTGAGAATCGCGGGACCCTATTATAGCGGGGGCTCCCCCCTATCCCTTTCTCCCGCGACGTCGTCCTCTTCGCCGTTTTCGCATAGCGCCCTTGGAATTCAGGTTTGCGTTATGGGTTTGCGTAGCGGTATGTAATCCGCGTCTCGTAAGTTCGTAACGCCGGGATTACACGCGGCCGAGGACCCATAACGAATCGGTATGTACCCATTCGCGGGACTTAATTTGAGCCTCAGTTATGGGCTCTACGGAGTCCCGCGTCTAACGACTCTATCTTGAATTGGCGAACCGCAAAAAATCTTGGACATCCGTAGCTTCGAATCCTTTGATAAAATCATGTAACGACTAACCAGAGTCGGTAAGACACATAGAAATGTAGAAAGAACATTAAAAGACAATTAAAATTTAAAAAAGCAGAAAGTTTTTAATTAAGGTGTGAACGGTGCAGTCATTTTTAAACAAGGCCTTAAAATTAAAATGTAGATTTATACTAAACTTCACAGAGATATTCCGAAAATACAGTGTGTGCACAATATAGTTAAGAATCAAAATTTGTTAAGATATACGATGAAAATCTAGGTGGATAAGATATACGATCTGTTAACAAAAACGAAATATGATGTAATATTCTGTTACTCCCAACGAGATTAACATAGCTCGTATATTATTTGCACATCATCATCAGTTAAAAATGCACTTAAATTACAATTTCGAGATCGCAATTTTCCAAGCCAGACGATAATTTTCCCCACGATACGTAACATTATACAATTATTTTTTATTAAATGTATTTTCGAGCGCGACTGCAATAGGTTTCATTTATATACACATCCTGCTTAAATATTTGTACACACTCATTTTTTTGCAAGTAATTTACTCGCGTGATTGGTTCATGTCACGGTGTTATTCGCCATGATTATCGCAGCGATAGTTATTTTTCCCGTATTATTTTTCTGCAAAAATGTAAATGTTGAAAATAACAAAATAAATTCACCTCGTGGACACAATATCGGAAAAAACCATCAGGGAGAATGAAGATTCGGCGCTAATAACGTCGAAAACCGCAAACGGAAAGCGTGCAGCAACGGGGCGGGCGAGGGAGGAGGAGGGGGAGGAGGTAAAAAGGGACCATTCATTTTGACATCGGTACCGCCGCTGTTTTTCTCTTTTTTACAGAGTCAAAATAATGCGACTCTGATCGCCACGGTGTGCTCAATGAAACGACACAATATTTGAACCGCTCCGCGCGTTCCCGACCTCCTGCAGGCTACGCTCCTCCATTGCTAGACAAATATGCTCCGAGTCAACATTCACAGTACCGAATACAGCTACGTCTGATTGTGTTCTCTGTCGGGACGGGAGCGAAAGAAAGACAGACGCCCCGTCGTGTGCTCACGCGTACGCGACATTATGCTCGTCCGCACGTCGTCGATTCGAGAATCACGACGCGACGCCGCGGCGACTCGAAGAGTGTGTATAATGAGAATTAAAGCGAAGCGGAAATTTCTTTCGTCGTCCAAATTGAATTTTTATTTTTATTATTTTTTTTTTTTTTTTATTTGTTGGAGCTTTAATATCTGGTAATTACAAAATTTACAATCCTCTCTGGTAGCATAGTGTATTTTTATGTCGTTGATTTATTTATCTTAATATTCTACATAAATTCCAATTTAGATTTCAGAACGATTGTTTGAACGGATAATATTTCATATAATTTGTAGACAATTATTTAGCTATATTTCTATGAATTGTTTTATATATAAAATTATTTTACACATTGTTTGAAAAATAATATACAGACTAGTTAAATTTAAAAATAATAATGAACATAAAAATTCAATTTTTATGTCTAAAATCTCTAAAAATCTATTTTTAATATATTTTTTCATGATGAAACTTAGAAAATTATTCGAGTATATAGTCATATAGTATCCCCAGAGGAAAATTTCCAACAAAATACGACACCGATGACAGTTCACTGAAAGAAAGGTGAATATCGCTGACTTGATTCAATCAACAATATGGTAATCCTTGCTCCGATGACAAGATCGTCCCAGTGGAACGCCGTAAAAGCCAAACAGAAAACCGCCCCGCCGGTCGTTTCGGAAATTAAGTTCCTTCGCCTTTGGCGCCCGAGTCCACGGGGATCTAATTATCAGTTTGGGAACTTTTGAAATTAATAAAACTTCGTCTGCGCTCCGTTCTACCCACCCTGCCCTTAGACGCTCTTGTTATATTACTCTTGGAAGTAAAACCGACATCCTTAGAGCGGAGGGTTCAAGGAAGAACCGTAGAGAATGAAGGAAGAAGATTGGCAAGGGGGCTGCTCCCGAGGAAAGGACGAACGTAAAGGGTAGGTTAAAGGGACGGCTGGAAATTTCACGAAAGTTAGTGGGGATCCTTTTGACTGAAAGGGGAGGATGCGCGAAGAACGTGAAAAAGAGGAGCAGTGATTCGGAATTCACCAGTCTAATGCGACTCTCCCCACGAATCTCTTTGGAAAAGAAGGGGTGTGCTTGCGCGAGGCTTAGAATCTTATTATTTGTCGTACTACATACCCCCCTAGTCAATATACGTAAAATACTTTTATAGACTCAAAATACTCTAACGTCTAAAATATGTATGAGAGTATTTTACGAAGAAATGTTTGCACAATAATTTACACAGCACATTCATTGTACATTCGATTATTATATTCCTATCGTGAATTATTTGTGAAAAAGTTCTTATTTGAAAAGAGAAAGATTGCTCATCATTCTTCGCAAATAATCACTGCTAAATCGATACAACGGTAAGAACATTCTGAATTACAGCGAGTGGAATCGACATATACAATCGTTTTGTTAAGAAGATCTATAAATGTGTCTGGCAAAACTACTCTCGTCCAAAATTCGTTCATTGACGCTTAGGTGTGAGATCTCTCATTTCGAAATGTTTCGAGTGATCGAAACCGAAGTAACGCCTCTGTAGCGATGACGTCGAGGGTCCTCAACCCGCCACGTGGGACGTCCGCCTCCTTCCGTTCTTCACTGCACTCTGGGTCACGCACAGCGCGCATACATGACCCGCCGGAGTTCGGCACTCGAGAGCCCTGGAAGTAATTCGGTGTCACGCCAAGCTGCGGTTTTACATCGAAACTGGAGTGTCCCATTGATACACTTCGACCGTCATTATGCCGTGCATCCTTGTATCTTCTATCGATACGCGCAATTCGTGTACTTTATAATTTCGCCAAAGTGCCGCGATATTAATACTATTTTTGCACATATATAACATACATCTCGTATTCCGTAATTTTGTAAAAGCAACGAATATTTTAATTTATTTACGACTTATGTGTGTGCGTGATGGATATGTATACATATAACAGTATAACTTTATAATAATCAAAAGTATTATGTAAATAATAAATGTAATTGCTTCATTTAATTCCGGTATAATAAAAAGTATTTATATTGCATATTTTGAAAAATATGCCAGCAATATGCAATATGTCGTAAAGTTTTTGGCATTAATACAAGTCTCATATTAGTTAACAACAGTAATAAGTTTTGAATTCAATAAAAGTATGTAAATACATATAAAATACGTTTAATTAAACGCATTTCGCAATCGTGTTTTTGCTATAGCTTCCTTTTTTCTACAAAACTTGTAGAAACTATAATATCGAATCATTTATCTTTCGTACACTTCATAATCGATCGTTATCAGTCGCCTCATAATCGATCGTTATCAGTCACATCCATGCCAGACATTTATATGTGGGTGTTTATATCGCATTGTAGGGAACCGGCGGTAAATCGTTATTCAAATCCTCGGGTAAATTGGGGGTAAACCAAGCAATATGTAGCGTTTAGCCGGCATTATTCGCGACCCTTGATCGCGTCGGGGGTACCGACACCGAGGATGGAATAACCAACTTCCCCTCTTCGACGGGATGTTTCCTTCTCTCTCTCACCACAATGATCAGTACCAAGCGGACACAATGAGAGATCCAGCAGGGTATGAAAGACACCCTACGTTGTCGGTGCGCATTTAACGCGCCCGGCCACCCCCCTTGGCTGTCTGTCTCGTTCCCTCTTCCGTGACGGTACCATTTCCAGGAGGGGTGCTAAGCCTCGCTGTCGCTCAGGATTACCGGCTCTGATTTGCTCGTCGAATATCGCGGCGCGTTCGCGTTGCTTCTGCATCCGGAACCCTCGAAATCGCTGCGGCCTCCGGGGGACACACGACCTGCGGCCTCCCTCGCCTCAAAGACCAATCTGAACGATTGTTTTGTCGAGAATAGGCGATTCTGATTTTTTCGTTTGTCTGGTTTGATCTTTATTGCCGCGGGATTGAATTTTGTTTTCAAGGGAAATACGGATGAAGAAGAAAAATCTCAATGATAATCAGTAGAACAGTTTCTATTAGGTATGCCATTTTATGTTTATATTATTAAAAAATGCATCAACGTTTGATTGATATGTCTTGGAAATGATTACTCATGATATAATCATTCCAGTGTTATAATACTCCGTGCATTCTTTAATTAGATTTAATTCTCTCTCTCTCTCTCTCTCCCAATTCTGTTTACAATTTTTCGTCTTAACAATAGGTTAGAACAAGAAACGTTCGTTATCGCAAAATTATTAGAGCGTCTTAAAACTCTGAAAGTTGCCAACGATATTTACACTTTTGAAAAGACATCTCCATCTAGGCTCCGTCTGGCTCGGTCTTTCCTTCTCGATAGCCAGAAAAAAATTCTTCCGGTGCATCGGAAACATGCGAGGGGAAAAAAGGCCGAGAAGAACGCCGTCTGTCATTCTGAAGGTGAGAGTCGGTGAAAATAGTCGGTGTAGAATCCAAGAGCAAGAAGGAAATTAAAATTTATGAGCGCTTCGAGCAGCGTCGAATTAAAATTCATGGCGGAATTATCGCCGGTCCCTCGAAAACAAAGGCGCGCGACGCCAGTTAGGTATGTACTCACGAGTCATTTACGGTAAGAGTTTTGCGGTCGCGAAACTGACTTTCTTTCCATTGGCAACGCTCATGGCTTTCCATTCTCAGCTTATATAATAAAATTCCTTGTTTCCCCACATTTAACTTTCATTTTGCTTCTCGTCTGTTATTCTTGTTTTTAATTCCTACATCCTAATGTCTTATCATTTCGAAAATTCTCTCTTTGCCCACTCATTCCGTGAACAACGACTTGGCTTGATCCTTGAATGACCTACCAGACGAAGACTGCTGTCTTGCGCATGAGAATACGAGGCCTCTTTGGTCCAGAGGCCACTTCATTACCATCCAAAAACCGGTTAGCTCGATCTATGCCGTGGCCTACGGTACCTCGCTACTGCTATCGTCGAGGAACAGCTCAAAGTGCTTCCGTCTGTCGTGTTCACTGTTAATTAAGTGATATTGCCTGTCATTGTCTTCACGTTACGTAGATTTATATTGGCTACGTTAAAAATAACTTTTAAATAAAAATTATATACAATAAATGTGATTATTAAAATCACTTACAGTTATTAAAATAAAAGTTCTGAATTGTATAACTAAGAGAAACACTATTATTATTTTGTGATTTCTACTAAAAAAATGTTCTTAACATATTCAAAGTAAATTTAGATCAAGCTTTTTACACTTGAAAACGAAGCAATTTGACCTTTTTAGCCTTAGTTGAACTAATATTATCACATTCTATAATTCTTTGTGGTAAATCTTTCTTAGGTTATTTGAAGGATATCTCTTCCGTGCCGACCAGAAGAGTACTTTCCAAGTTCCATAATTGCAATCGCGTCATAATTAAGCGAGTATAATTAAGCGAGTACACGCTCGCCAATTATACGACTGTGAAACAGCGTGAACCGCTTCCGAGGACCGATGAGACCAGTACTCAAGATATTCGTAAAATCCTACGGACAGGTACGAGAAGGGAGGCCATGAGAGGTCGAGTATCGTTCAACGAAGAGAACGGCGTTACTCTCCATCTCTTTTTCTCTATACGACGTTGGATCTTGGATAAATAATAAATATTGGCGGAATCTCGAGTAAAATAATCATCGCTATCTCGAGATGGTTCATGTACCTACTAGAATCTGATACGTCCGCGCATACGCGAGAAAATAGATCTGTGTACACTCGTGGTTGACACATATGTTGTCTTGTTTACCATTATACAACTACGAGTGTGCTCATTTGATGAATTAGTTTCATTTGCAGAAATCCAGACGGCACATAAAGTCAATTATTTTGTGTAAAAAGAATTAAAATAATATTGTTTTATAACATTCAACATTTCAAAGCCAATATTTTTTTATACATAAATAAACTTAGTACATAATTCTATTAAGATTATATTAAAGATTATACTACAAGGTAAAAAATTAATGTTAATATGAATAAATATGATATGACAAATATTATTTCAGACGGTAAGCATGATTTTAGAGGACAATTTAAGGAAATAAAAGCGTTTCGAAAGTCTCTCGCAAAACGAAAATACCTTTTGAGGATTAAAACGAGGCGACGATCGAATGAACATGGCACGTCCGAGTTTTTAGTCAGTCTGCCATACGATTTTACTCCGTCTTGGCGTGGACTGCGTGGTTCTCTCCTTGTTAGCACTTAATTAACTTACCACCGGCCCAACCAGTCTCCGGAGATGAGACGAGAAATTTCCTCTCGCTCGTACTTCTCGTCATTCGAGCGACGAGCCTCGAAAAAAAAACATCCTACGCACACGGCGCAGCATCAATAAAACGCAATGCTGAGTCGCGCTTTTCCAAGAATACCAGAGAAATATTAATGAAATATTAATGTCGACACTTCGCGCCATTAGTGCCGACGCGAAAATAGAAAAAAAGACATGCGCATGATATCGTCGAACGAAGTAAAATCTTGTGGGTCTTTGTGTACCAGAATGCGAGATGAAAATATTCTAGAGAGATAAATGATGTTGTTAATGCAGTTATTTCGAAGGTAACTCGATAATTAAAAAAAAAATAGATAAACGTATTGGTCACTATGGTACTCATCTTTGTCTCGCAATTGCGTTCAATAGCAAAAAACTAAGAGAGAGAAATCAAATTCTTTGTGCGAAATCCTTCTTCCTATATATTCTTCTTGCTTTGTATTTAAATAAATTCTGTTATGATGACTTCTTGTTAATTTTATTTGATTGGCTATATATACGCGCAGAATCAATAACTACCTCAATAAATACATCTCTTTCATCAAACACATAACGGCGGAGTGTAATGATTCACATCGGTTCGTGTATTATCAACAAATACATTGTTTTCGCAAGATATCACGCGTAATTAGCAATAAACAAAACGGCGCGTGTCAACAGCTTCGAAATTTTACTTATATAGACACTCGCCAGTTCTGTTGACAGGACGTACATACAGGCGTTCTTCATTCCCGACAAAACTGGAGGAATATGACTGTTGGCTGTGATAACATAAATCGGTGACGACCATAACACCGCAAATACGGATTACATTTTGGCGCTAACAACGTCAGCCGAGCTAATTCATATTTGTAATGCGATGCGTACTTGCACTAGCATCACTATTTGTGCCATTATAGCACGCGATTTACGAACATTAGTGTTACGCATAACTTGCACGCGACAATGTATTACCTATTATTGATAACAGATTATTTTGTTCATAGATCAACTAAACGACTAAAACAGGAAAGAAATACTTCTTGTTAAACTGATTAATTGATGAATTAAGATCTTCCTAATAATTGCTTTCTATTCTCACAGAAATTTAAACAAAAAATTTAAATTTAAATTTTACAAAATCCACAATCAGAAAGGACATTTGTTATTTTTTAACCTTAATTGTCTTAATTTTGAGCCTGAATTGCCTTAAAATTTTGCCTAAATAATTTAAAAAAAAACATTCCCAGAATTTTATATTAATATTATTTGAATAATTATTTTTTTAATATAATGTATCTACAATTAAATAACTGCAATACAGAGAAACACAGAGAAAGTGTAAAATATGAGATTCTTAAAAATCCGGTGAGATGCACGTCGATTTTATGGCATCGACGTTCGTAGATTGCAAGGCGCGAGACTAGATGTGAATTGATTTACCGTTTTCTCGGCTTTGAAATTAACAGCGTCTTTATTTATCACTTCTACCTTTTTCTTATGCGTCGTTGAGATAGCCGACGATATGCGGCATACATGGTCCACGTGTAAACTCGTGTTCTCTCAACCTACATCACAGTCATGGATAATCAAACGAACGAGTCAATGCAGAAAATTCAGCAAAAACAACAAACAATGAGCCATTCATAAGATAAATTTAGAAAATAGTGAATTGAAAAAGTTTACCTCTAAAATATTATAGACTTTATCTAAAGTATTATAATACCTCTTTTTACGACGTTTAAATATTTCTTCAAGATATTTTTTTTATAGAAACATTTATGTTTCTTTTTCCTTTTTTATTTAAATACTAAGAACGAAAAAAGAGGCTTATGACACTTAAAAAAATTTCTTCTTCGGAATGATTATCCTAATAAGGATTCAAAGCAGAACACATGTCAAGAGGTCCAAATTTTGCATAGATATCACGAGAGATAAGCATTAGGAATTAAGAATTCGACGGTGCGATATCTCACCGTCTCGGCGCGACATAATTATTCGTGCGATACGGAAGATCGAGATCGCTTATCCAGAGGTCGAGCATGTAATCTGGTTTTAGCAGACGCCCGCGAAACGCTTTGTATTAGCCCTGCACATATAGACACGTTCATTCCGCGCGACAGAAGTTTGACGACAAAATATTTGTCGTTCAAACAGCACCCGGGTCCTGAAAGTCCCCTATGCCACATCCAGTCGCGACACCGCGGATTTCGGCAAGTATTTCTCTCCCCCCCTCTCTCTCTGTCTCTCTCTGTATCTTCATCACGAATGACAACAATGCAGCTAAATTAAACGCAACGTCGCCCCTGACTTGATACCTGGAGATTGAAACCATTATAATTACGGTGAGTTCAAATTTCGATGGCAGACACACCAAAGTGAATCTAATGCTTGTTCTTGACAATTGGCGTAGATTTTCAATGACATGTTCACAGAACAGCCGTAAATTCGCGCACGTATTTCTGCTTAGTATGAAATTCTAGTACAAATATAATTTTAAATTATTTTTTTTTACACAGAAATATTAAGATTGCAATTATTGCTAAATTTTTAGCAACTAAACAAATTTATTGTAGAAAATCTAGTGTTACCAAATGCAAAAATCGAACATCAGTTTTGGAAACATAAATGGCATTTATATGAACTTGGGATTCGTGACGATATAACACAAGAGAGATTATGTATGATGAGAAGTGTGTAAAATGCTAATTACAACAGCAGACAGCTGCGTTTAATTTAAAGCGCGGTATAACATATCATTAACTGATAATTAAGATAAAGACAAAGCGCGCAGAAACATCTACAATTATCTCCTAATTCACGTTCTATACAGGATTATTCAAAATGATTCATACGATTTCAAATGATTGTATTTTTGAATTTAACAAATACAAAGTGATTAATGATGCAACCAAAAAAATTATCCAAATTTTGTCTCACGTTATAAGTGCTCTATGTGACTAATGTGACTTCCCATAATTAGATGAGCAACGTCGAAACAAATTTGAATTTTTCTCATACTTGCATGCATATAATTATAAACTAAACAAATCTAAATGACAAACGTTTTAACCTGTAATAAGGTCATTCTCAGTGTCGAAGAATAAATTATTATAAACAAAGTTTCTCTGCGGTTTATTAAAATTAAACATTAATAAATTCAAAAATTATTTACGCATATTTCGTGTAGATTTTTCTTCCGTTGAATTTCTTATACTAACATATAGATGGATCAGTTTAGGATTGTCATTCGACTGAACATATATCTTCTGCCAAAACGTGGTGATTCAAATCTCCTCATTATATTGTACTTTCACTTTTATAGCTGTGAAAGATAGTTTTCGTTCAAATTAGTAACCAAAGAAAAGTTAACAGTATGTTTAATAAATTTTGTCAGTTATTCAATGCATTAATGTAGATGTCAATAAATCAAGAATCCTTTAAATGTCAAAATCAATTAATGTCATATTAAAATCATAAATAGTCACTTAATACATGATAATAAGTAACAATAGTCAATCTGTTAAAATACTTGGGAGAAAAAAACCAAACACGTTCAACAAAAGAAACACGCTTAACCGTGCTATCTTAAAGACGATAACTGTAATGTGTAATCACTGTACCGCAGAGGAAATTTATTTGTAATTTATTATCCGACACTAAAGACGACCTTATTACAGGTCAAAACGTCTGTCATTTAGATTGTTTAGTTTATAATTATATGTTATTAGCATTATCATCTGGCTTGGTTTATTGCCTTGTATTTATGTACTTAAATTACACAAGAGGACACAAAATTCTCACAAGATCTCATAATAATCCAAACTAATAAAACTAGTGAGAAACTAGTTCGGAAGATAATATTTTTGATATATCCTATAGCGTGGCGTTATTGCGAAAACGAAGATAATTCGTTGTCGCACAATTGCGTAAGTGTGTCCTATTCGTACGCGGGCACGTGTCGTCACGAGCAAACACAGTGTGCACTTGCCGCTACCTTGGTACCACGTGTTAACCAGACTAACCGAGATAATCACTCATTACGAGCGTTTAGCGTGGCCGGGCACCGAGGACTAGCGTCGCCGATCTCGGCGCGGCCGGTTTTCCCATTGGTCGTTGGTGGAAGTAACGTGGAAGTAACGCGTATCGCAAACATGCGAACGGTCGTTCTGGTTAGTACTGCGATCTATTTCGTTCTTTCTTTTTTCTGTGCGCTGAGAAGGAAATTGCATCTGCTGTGAATTCTCATATATTTCGAACGGAAAAAAATTAGAGGTATCAAAGTGGCATGCAAATTGTGATGATTTGCGGTAAAAAGTTTCCATTTGATGGAAAAAAAGATCTATTAATAAAAATTAATAATATGTTATACGCATACTATTAGCGCACTGTTGTGACATAATTACAATTAATATAAATAATTAAGATATGTGAGTTGTTAGTGAATTTCTTCACAATTTAACCATTAAAACCACCGTTTGAAACTTTGAGAATTTATATTTTGAGAATCTTTGTTTTATGCGAAACTTATTATTTAAAAATGATATACTTAATGATTTATTAAAAATCAAATTAGCGACAATATTTCTTGTCATGCTGCTCGGTCGATGCTATTACGTTAAATTTGTCCGCGTGTGTTTATCTATTTACTTAACATGTAGAGATAGGAGATCGCATGCCATGTCTTGTCTAATTACTAATTAACAGCGTGTTCACATGAATAAGCAAAGGAACCTATGAAATTAACATAATTAATTTGTGGCTAGCATTATCTTTTCACATCATTTTGAATTTATAAGAATCAAAAAAAAACAGTGCATACCATAATGTTTTATGGTTATTTTTAAAACATTTAAACTTTTATGTTAAAAAGACAAGGATATCTTTAAACTAAAAATCGCAAATTTCAAGGATCTTCCAAAAAGTTGGACAATGGTCTACCAACCGTAAAAAAAATGAATACTACAAAAATCTTTAAGGATAAATTTAGAAGAGGCTTATGTTCAACAGTGAATAAGTCCGGTTGATTGATGAATAATGAACGCAAATTTCAATCATAGATATTAAAGAAATTACAAAGTCTCACGATTATAACTTCGATTATAACTTCGTAATTCTCATTTTGTTTACTTAACACTTGTGGCTGTTCTAGTCTAAGAGAGATTCGCTACCTAACAAACAATTTGTTTGAAACAAATATGTCCCTTCGAATGGATTACGTCTGCAGTAAAAGAAAATGGACAAATACATACGATGTTCATACATTGATAAACATTTGCAAATCTATATCAATCAAACATCTAATCGCGATGGTCGCTTGTCGCGTCGTTAAGCTCTATTGATCCATTATTAATTGTTCAGTGGGATTATCTGCGGCGATCATTAACGACTCGTTAAATCCATCGCGTACTTCATCCGTATGTTTGATATCGTACTATCGATTTCGCGTAATCGCCTATCAAGAGCAAACGAATTTTAAAAATTAGGACGTAATGCTGGAAATTGTGAGACTGCAGAGCAATTGGTCGAATTATCGTGCACCCTCGACTGAATCGCCGGTGAATCGAGAGAAAGATTGTTACATGATGGAAACAGCTAAACGAAGCTATGTAAACGAAATAATTGTTCTTTTTATCGACATACTTTAGATAAAAAATTCAATGCTGATGAATTATATCTATAGCGCAAATATTTCTTCTTCTAAAGATCATTAATACAATAAATCATCCACTTATTCTTGGAAAATTTCTTAATTTATTTTTAATGTTGCTTAATAGGTTAAAGGATTAAATTCAAAATGTCAAAGTTACCTCAGAAAACTTCCACTAAAGATGCTAATTATTTCACTATTTTTAATCTATCTTTTTTTATCAAGTTATTATAGCAATAACGACAAATACCTTATTTATCGAAACATTTATATATAAACAATGAAAATTGATAACGTCAGTAAACGTTATTTTTAAACTTAGAAACGATCAATTTCAACACAAAACAATTCGTTAATAATTGCATAATAAGGGGTATTAAATTGAAAACGAAATAATCAATTATCACTAATTCTCTCTATTTCTCTCATCGAGAGAAGCAGAAGAAATAATCACGGCAGAACAAATCATATGCTACATAGGCCTGGCTCCGATCTCGAGTGTCTCCAACATTGTACATGCAAGCACGCGTGAGCCCGATGTGGTGTACGTGGCCGCGTCGCATATGGTCGTGGAAGGTCGAGTGACGTGGTCCCGGCTGCGCAAATATTGATCGAGGTGTCGCCGTGACGAAAAATTCCACCGAACGGGAATAAAATGTCCGCGACGTTGCGGAAGATGGCGCGGAGCGTGACTTTGGAACGAGCCTGTCGCTTCCTCAACCAACAGACTGTGTTTCTACGATTGAGTATGTATTTCCTCTTGGTGGAATAAAAAAACTCGTCGCTTCAGTTCGAAGTCGAAACGATCGAAGCGATGCTAAAATTATGATTGACGCATCGCAAAATGTGTTGGATAAATTTTTTGTCTTGAACATTAACGACGTTGTCGCATATGTAATTCTGGAGAGCACTGTTGGTCGACCACCGGTCGTCAGCTGATAAACTCTTCAATACTTCATTTTAGTTAAAAGTAAAACTTTCCATTATTTAAATAAAAATAAAAATTGTAATTTTGTTATTTTTTTATTATTTCATTTTTTTAATTTTTGTTCAAGATTTAATCTTGGTTATATAATTTTACTTTTAGTTATATGATTCTGCAACAATTATAATAATTTATAAATGGAATACACACTTGTATTTTTTATTCAAAAAATTTAGCCCAGCTTTATACATCACATTAATTATGGTTTATATTTTGTGTAATGTAATTTTATTTACTAAATGCTGAATACAATAAAAATCTTGATGCAATGTCTCTTTCTCTCTCTAGGATTACATGCATGATAAAATAAACCCGAATTACAAATAGAGTCATTTTAACCCGTCAAAGAGTTAACGAAACGATAAATGATATATTAAACCCTCATCATTATATGAGGTTGATGCATAATTATCCACCGTTCATGTAGGCGCGTTTTTTTAGTAAAAATTGACGTTTTGTTTACTTTTGTTTTATAAAAATATTCTTCTATGTTTAGATGATAAAAATGCGTCAAAAATTATCATCATTATTTAAACATGTTTCTGTTCAATTTTTATGTGTCTTTTTTCATAATAAATATTGTTTAAAAAACGGCGGATAATTATGCATTAACCCAATATTATACTTTCATTATGAATTAAAAAGTTTAATTTTTTTAAATTTATTATTAATATCCTTTTTGCTCTCCTCTGTAATGAAAAATTCGAATTCATGATTTACACTCGCAATTTTCTTATTAAAGTTTTCAAATTCCAATTGTGATTAGAATAACAAAAAAATAAAAACATGAATAAAATCAGTATATTTTCTGTTATTATTAGATAATACTTTAAAAATAATATTTAAAAATTTCTTTTACCGTCTCCTCTTCAAGAGTTAATTTATTAGACATTTTTATTCTGTCACTCGTTTATTCGTTCTATTAAAATCAATCATATACTGCAATTAATCCATTATTTCAAGCATACGTATTTATCAATCTTACGATCAATAAATTCGCCGCATATTGACATCAATTTTGGGAACGGAAGTAACACATCTGATTGCCGATCACCCTCATTCGGTATCAAACAAGCTAGTTTATCAGATCGTATCTATTGTCGTATCTGTCTATCAACGGGGGTATATTAGATAATAGGAACGACGGTAAATCCACCCCCTTTGCCACCCGCTGGCTCCGTCGAGGAACAGGTGGCAAGCGCGCAGCGTGGGGTAAGCACGCGCCCAAAGCCGTGCCCCCTTTAAGAGAATCGTGGCGTACAACACCACCAGGGCACCATAGGGCCACAGCTGGGCACCGTGTAAATGCTCGGCTACTCACCCTTCGAACTTCTCTGCATCCCCTGTATGAGCACACTCGAAAAAAGATACGCAACCCCTGTGGCGAGCGCGGCCTCGGGATGCTGCCGGAAGACCTTTGTGGGATCTTGACGCGTTTGCTAGGGTTTATGGGGATCCACAGTGTTATCGTCATAAGGTGTGATGGACAATTGACGTTCCATGGTTATTTGAAGATCTGATTACAAATAAGATACAAGTTAATTTTCGGGAAAGTTGTTCTCTTTCAAACAAACGCGATATCTCGGAAGAATGTGAATGTATTAATAACATTATTGTTCATATGTGTGTACATATAAACAATAATGTTATTAATAATATATTAATTGTAA
Organism: Crematogaster levior; assembly: GCA_901521435.1. Classification (NCBI taxonomy): domain Eukaryota; kingdom Metazoa; phylum Arthropoda; class Insecta; order Hymenoptera; family Formicidae; genus Crematogaster; species Crematogaster levior. The sequence goes on from CABEGB010001302.1 coordinate 861,045, forward strand.
CTAATAAAATATTTATTTATATGTACGTATGATTAATAGTATTATATTTTCGTTTATATTATACATACGATACACGACAATCTTAATTTAAACTTTGGAAAAAAATGACAGGCATCTCAAGTAAAACAGCACGTCATCGGATAAAATAAAAATAAAATATTTGATCAAGGATTGGAGCATCGTTTTTGCAGTTGCAATCGTCTTTTGCCTGACCCGCAATTTAAATCTGCATATACACGATGTGCAAACACACGCGATATTATTTGCGCGGTATATATTTTCGGAAACTGTGTAATTGTTTCGCATTTCCACGCTCTCTGTAGATACATGTTTTGTACATATTTACACATTTACATTGTAATTACTCACCACGCGGAGCGGCCGCTGGGCGCGAGGAGGGGTCTTTAAACATTAAAAGAATATTTGCCGGGCAAATGCTGATAAATCATTGTGCGTAATGCAGTGCAATCTTAATAATTCGAACCGTTAAATGAAGATTGTTGAACACATAGCGACAATATTTTGAATCAACAGAACGCGGATGTGCGAAATCGTAGTCGACGCATGCAAATATACACAATGTACAACGATAATGGCGTGCTTACGTGTGTACTTGCGGTGTACAAGGTTAAATGTAATATTGCCGTGGAAACACCGAGGAACAAGTAGTTGGAAAATTATCGATATAATCGGAACGAAATGGTCGGATTAAAGTTGATCGCGAGATTAACCTTTTCGATATGTGTCTCTCTGTTTGATAACGTTGTTGTCTGAATTAATATTTACGAATTTATTTATACATTTGCATATATTATGAAACTGCGAATTTTTAGTTCCTGGGAATATTCCCTGAAAAGTATTATAAATTTATTTGCGTACATGCAAATAAAGAGGATACTGTGCAAATATTTGTGCTACATGTATGTAGCAGCAAATTTAAAGTTTCCTTAACGCATATTTCAAGTGAAAAAGTGGATAAAAATAAAATTGTGGATAAAAATAAAATATATATTATCTTATATCATCTAGTCTTCCAATTATTTAGAGGTTTTATTTTATCTGTAATAAAGACTTTAAATAATATAATATATAAATAATATAATATAATCTATTATCGCATATTTTTCGAACATTTAATACAGTGATTTGTGTAAGGAAACCTCTCAGTTTAAATAAAGGATAATGTTCTATTACTCTTAAATCTGTTAAAAAGACTGTGTGATTTCTGCAATCCCCTATTCGCAAAAATTGTCGAAAAATCGAATATTTATTTTAAAAAATTTGTTGACAACAGGAAAAATATGAGAGACTTAAGATAGATATCTTGTACTCTTAGACATTGTTACGTAATTGCCGAGCTTGCAGTGTTAAACATATGGTTACGAATCGCACCTGTACCATGCCGTTTCTAAATGCCATTTCGCATTAGCACAATCGCCGATAATCGTACATTTGAGAGATTTTAAATCAGTAGCGTCGCGGAATAGGCAAAGCCCGGCTACGATGTTAATCGCATTAGTGCAACGTTGCACGATAAATCAGATAATTAGCGGCCGTTAAGCGCATCGTAAATCGGCATTATCAGAATCGGGTGACGCCGTTTTGACATGGCGCCACGTTTGTTTGGCGACGCGTTGCGGTGAAGCAGCCTGTGTACTTAACAAATCTTGTGATCACCAAAATGTTGATCGTTTATTAACTATTATCCTGCCAACAACAATGTTATCTGCATCATAGTATTTCGCGATGTCGTCATAGAAAAATGCCCAATAAATTCCGCTGTCCCAATTCAAATTTTCACTCTCCATCCCACAAAAACATAAAAATCTCCATGACAAAATTTAAAAACATTAAAGACATTAAAGATGTCATAAAAAGATATTTTACGTGCTTCTTGCATAAAACAGTTCTACGTTCGAATATCAATCAGTAGTTTCCTTAATTACAACTATTTTAATAACCATGTGAATATTAGGAAGTTTATAGTGATACTACGTATCAATTCTGATAACTATAATGACACGCTGAGAAGAGCCTTAATTAATTCAACACATTTTGCTCAATATTGCAATTTTAAATAATATCGCCTTAAGAGCGTGTACATTCCGGAGTTCGAAATGTTCCCACGCACAATCCGTGTGTTTAACAAGTTACTCTCACGTTTCGCCCGAAAAAGCAATCGCCGTCGAGTAGAGCAAAGTTAATCGCTACACGGCACTAGCCGATGTAAACTATCCTTCGATGATACTTCTCTAAGTCCTGCGATATTGCGAACCAATTCCCCGAGGCGACCGACCTGTCCCCCATCATTCCCACAATTTCCCATACGCTTTATGCCGGCATCGTCCTTTATAGGGTCCTCGCTAGGGCTCGGAACACTTCCATGATCGATAAAATTGTATCTCGAGCTTGCGGTTCTTGCCCGCAAATCAATTACGCATTTAATCCCGCGGTGAATCTTCTGTCTTTTTTCTCATCGCAGACAAAAAAAAGTCAAAGTTAACTCTTGCTTAAATTTAACCACAATAATATGTTTCCCCTCTCTTTACAGCATTGCTAACATTTACGTTATTTTAAATATATTTTTAAATTATGACTTAGAAAAAATGTATATTGTATTTTCTTTCAAAAGCGCTAGTCAAATTCGTCAAAAGTAGATTTTGCAAAATATCCGCTATAAATTTCATCAGCAGAATTCCAGTGGAAGTAAAAAAGAATTTGCCAATAGAATGTAACGACAAATTGACTACAGGAATCAAGCAGAATGGCAGATTCTGTTTGGTTTTTATCGGCAATCTGCTATCAGATTAAATTATCGGATTTTAAAAAAACACCTTATCTTAATTAATCCTTTGTCGTTATCCAGCTATTTTTTTTTAATTCAAATTTTCAAAAGAATGGATTTTACGTTAAAATATTAATTTTACAATATTAATCTTTCTCGAACAATCTTTGAAATGGTACAAAGCTTAAAAATTAGTTAAAAGTAAGTCTTCTCAAAGAAATATACGAAATATATGAAACACACGAAATACATGCGTCACACCTGATGCACGTGTGTCCCAGAAATAGAACTCGTATGATACAAGCGTCTGTTACGTCTCACATGTAACACGCGGAACAATGAAAGGATTAATGCGAACACAATGTCAATCCGCCGCATTATTCCATTTGAATCTGTCAACGAAACTATTAGCATACCGCTAACATTTTGCTTCATCATCAAACACGATTGTCTTAGATTCCTCATAAATTCACTCGCCTGAATGAGGCTTAATTATAAATAGAAATTCATCGCGAGTTAAATTAAACTCGCGATACTGAAACAAAACGATCGTACAACCCTTAATCGATATCGAGTACATCATAAAAATATAAATCAAAAAATATGAATCACTGCGGTTTAAAGTCTGACAAACCAAGTCGGCTTGCAGCTCACCAATCACAATGCCAGTTTGATGTCAACTAATCGCCTTTCATTTGAGTTATAAAAATATAAAATTGCATTTAATATAAAAAATCGCACCTAATTTAATATACTAGGGACAATTGTTCGATTGTCTTCTTCAACCAAAACAAAATTTCATTCTTCCGAGAAAGGCTGCATTTGATATGTGTTGACAATAGGCCACTTACCGGAATTAAGTGAGAGCGGAGTATTCGGCGAGCATCCATTTTGTACCGCGTTAAGTACATGTTCACAGGCACGCGGCGTTCGTCTTCCGCTGAAGCGTCCCGCGCGAGGTGACGTCACCGCATACGTCAACTCGTGCTCGCAAGGGCGGGTAAAGAAGACATGCATGTGTCGCACCGAGTTATTGCTCTTTGAGACGCGACCGCGACAGGCACCGAGCAGAACGCGACGGTTTTCCACGAACAATTAACTACTATCAGCCACTTCTCTAACTTTCGCGATAACCGATCCGGTAAGATACAGCGAGATGACAAATATTTGTCGCGACGGATATCTTGTGGAATCTTCCTCCCTTCGGTAGTTTCGTTTGAAACAGAAACGATAAGAAGCGATGAAAATTATAAATTATTATACTTAAGGGAGACAAGTGTTTTCCGAATGCTTGAGCGCAAATATACATCGCGAGACGCTTCGGACATTCGCGTAAAGCGGTGTCTGCAATAAGATTTCAAGGCATAAAATTCAAGCCGAAATTGAACGATCGCGGCTGAATGTGAGGAGAATACTCGACTGTGATTGGTCAGTCACCGCTTAAGTCTCACGTCTTAAGATCTTATTGTAGACGCCGCATAATTGGGCACGTGATTCGCTCGTTATTTTCAAATCGAGAACGCGAAGTGAGGCGCGAATCACTACGTTGTGAATAATTCGAGCAACGAACGTTCGCCAAGAGAAGCGGCTTTTAAAGCGCGCTTTAATTACATAGTAAGTTAAATCTTTTGCCGTAGCAAGACATTTTGTTTGGCTGGTCACGCCGAAAAACGCGCGGCGTATTGTCTCATTGTCATTTGCGTGGCGAACCTCGAGAGCGTTATCCTAACCTAACCTAAAATTTCGAAATGCGATCGCGGCAAGTACGCGCCAGAAAGGTCACTTACAACGATTACACAACTTTTGCGATTTGAGGAACACGGAACATATTTAATCGACAAACGACGAGTCGTAATCGATCCCATGTTTTCATGTCCCGTTAGCGTCCGCGTGAAATCTATTTTCGTGTACGTTCGTCGAGACTCCGTTCGAAATTCGTTCCTTGCTAATTTGCCACTTGCGTTACGTTGCGAGTGAAATCAAAGTACATAATTTCGCGTCAATCTACGCATATATAAAATCGCGTTGTTTTTCCGTCATGAATAAGGCGATTAACATAAAGAGCGTCATACAAAATGTCGCGATCGTTTAATTGTGTTGCTACGATGACGTGAGTGTATGAATTATGTGCGCGCGCGCGTTTATGTGTGTGTGTTCAAGAACGGAATCTGATAAGAGAAAAAATCTAGGAGGCATCGGGCGACGGCGAACCAACTATAAGGTAAGCGTATTTATTATTTTATTCTTTATTTGCAATTTGCAACTATTTTTCAAAATGCTTATTATTTAGGCATTATTATATTTACAATATATTATATATATTAAATATATTTTGGTACATTTGTATTTTACAGTTCAACATAGCTGCGACTCCGCTGCTGCATCATATCTGTGAGTGACGAATATCTTCTTTTAATTGAAGCTGATGAATCTGTGAAAAAAATATATTAGAAATAAGATATAAAATATCGTATATATTACACATAAGGAATATATGAATGTATATACATATATTCAAGTTGATGTATGAATAATGCAAAGAAATAACATTTCACAGATCCATCTGTCATACGTAATTGCTAGTATGGCAATTGATAATTTATCTAGAAATTAAATTGTAAATTATGACAATAACTTGTCAGAAAAAGAAAAACATTGAGAAAATAACTAAATGCCGACGGTTTGCATGATATTTAATAAAATTTGTCAATGGTTTCCGTAATATCCCGCAAAACAGAATAGCTTGCAGTCGATCCTTCGTGCTCCTCCGTTCCCAAAAACTGCATCCGGCTGCACTTCATAATTTCCCAGTACCGTCTCGGGGAAGACGAAGGGTGGCACGTGACTTACCCCATCATCGTGGTACACCGGCGCGGCCGTTCGGAATGTTTTGACAGGGGGTGGATGCGGCGCGTGGCGCATAGCTGTTTGTAAAACATCGCCGGCTCCTTTATCGGCGACGATATTAAGCGGCGCGTGGGTCACGCCGGATCGCCTCGGCCATTGTTCGCATTGTCGCGGCTCGATTGCCGAGGAGAAAGGCCGGTGATACGAGGGGCGAAGGGGTGGCATTGTCGACGAGGCGCCGTCGTGATTTCCCTGTAACCCGCGTCCGCGATAATCTAATTGAAAATAAATCCCTCGGTAACCGAGATGGCAACGATAAACCCTCCCCCTCTGTTTGGTCCAAGTCGATATGCAACTGTCGTGATTGTAGAAATGAAATCAGAGATTTTCATATAATTATGTGCAATTAGTTCGAGATAATACATATGATGTCTTAACTCTCAATCAGTACGATGAGGTCCGATAAATTAAAAAAAAAATGAAATCTGATAAATTTTTTAAATGTTTAGACAAAAAATCTTTAAATTTTTTAATTTTTAAATGTATTGTTGCATTTAAATGGATAGAAGGAAAAATTAAATCTTTAAAATCTTAAGACCTTTTATTCTTTTGACATAATAATTAAACTTGTGATTAATTCATATTAAAATTCTAGTTTCCAAAGTATTTCTAATCCAAAATCAATTTCGAGATTGACGTTTGTTAAATTTCTGAAAATAACATTACTGAAAATTATTAACTGAAAATTGTAGAATTAAAATGAATGACATTTTATGTAACCTTGATTTTTATTTTCTATAGAAAAAGGTAGAGATGTAAATACATTACTCATGCGAGCGGAATTTCAGTGAATGAGATAATAACGATCGTGTCGCGAATGCGCGATTTATTATTCGCTCGAAGCGATAATTTTCGCGGTCCAGCATATGTCGCTCGTGGAGTATCGTAGATACCTATCCTGGACAAGGGTGGAAATGCGAAAACGTGATGGCCATGCGTCTGTATTATTTGCGCGACGAAAGTAGGGACCCGCGTTTATTTACACGGGACAAATAAGCAAACAAGGAATTGCCGCGCGGCTCACCGCGAGCGCCATGTAAGAGTCTTGCGACGACAATTAGCCAATAATTTCAATAGGAAACAAGAATGAGAAGTACATTCATCAATCGTCGACTTCGGATTCCGATCATGACGTAAAGCCGAACGCATGGCTCGGCCATTCTTAATCTTTTCAATATGTTTATTTTACGAATTCTCGCTTTTTTTAACTTGTTGATAGCTCGCTGAACCACGTGTCGTTTATCCGCACCTTCAACCATGAACTTTTCGAATAGTATATACAAACATTGCAGTAACTCTTACTGTTAAATTAATATCATTAAATTACACCTCGATAATTTTTCTCAATACATTGTGTTTATGTATATATAAACACATGAAACAAAGTTAGCGTTTTAATTTTAGCCACGGTCAAGAATAGTAATGTTTCATTGTGTTGTACATTTGGTTACGTCATCGCATTATCGCATTATTATTTGTACAAGTTACGTATTAATTTTATCATAAAAAAACAATGTCAAATGATTACACATTTCACATATAGGAAATAAATATTGCAAAGATCACTTATTAAATTTTGTATATAAAGATCGCTATTTATTTATATAATATATAACGAAAAATAATGTTTAGAATTAGAAGCACGATAACAAATTATTATTGTTATGGGAAGAAAGAGACAGAGAGATTGTGTGTGTTATATATGTATTAGTTTACTATGGATCATAAACGCTGATAGGCTTTATCGACAGATTTAGAGGAACATTTGAGGAATATTAGCAGCATTTATTCGTTAATGTTTGCCAATAACCTTTTTCCGTAAGGGAACATTCACAAATGTGAATCAAATTTTATTTTATCTCCAATCTACGAAATATCCGCTGCCGGATCTACGCAAAATCCACCGAAGTCGCGCAAATTTATCATCCATAGAATATATACTAGGCATATTGACATAATATTCAGTTAATAAATCATCTACTGTAAAAAATACGCCCATCGTATGTACATAACTCCGTTATTGAAAAATTATTCGTGTAGATTTTTTACCGATGTATATACTTGCTTGTGATTGCATTCAAAATATTATGGATACCGATTTCCGGATGAGAGCGCGAATTAAAAATTTATTAGAAAATATTGTTAAGAAAAATCAATTGCTCCTATTTTGCATTAAGTATTATTTTGTCACAAATAATTAATTAAGTTCAAGTTTATGATGACATAAATTTTTTGGTAATAATTTTTTAATGAAGCATCGGGAATAAAAAAATAAAATTAAAAAAATTTATTTAAGAAATATAGCAATAAAATGTCTGTATATATATATATATATATAAAACCTAAATATCGTAATGTTTATTCGGCAAATCGTAATGTTATCGGTCATTCCTGTGTGCCATCTCGATGATAAACTAACATTATAAAGCAAATAATTGTTCATTGCTCCTTACTGCTGACTGGGATTAAATTCCTGCATGATGGAAAGTTCCTTCCTTTCTTATCACCTCTTTATCAAATCAGAAATAAAGTTCACGGGAAAAGAAAATTCGCAGGAAGAGAAAATCTATTGTAAATCATAATATTATTCAATGTGGCCTATATACATATATACATAAATTCAAAATATGTTTCACATTTTTCTATAATCTTTCAATATGAGTCGTATACGAACAGAACGTACAGCAATGACGTTTGAACTACATTTAAAAAGAAATTTTCTCAAATACCCCAAAAAATTTCCGCACGCAATGCATTGTTCCGGAAGCAAATGGCGTGACAGCAAAATCTTTTTCGTAGTCGGTTCTGGTACTCGCGCGAGCTTGGCTAGTCACGCTGAACAGGGTTGGTTGCAGCGCATGCCACGGGGACTGAAATCTGTTTGCTCATGAAATATGCAGGCATGCGCCCTCCATAACTGCTCGTAAGCACAGAAACTTGCGTGCAACGCCGGGCTACCGAGCTACGGGATTTTCCGCGAGGGAGGACCATTTGCGAAGGCGATGCGAATATACGCGCGAGCGCCGGTGCATCGTGAATCAATTCTTCGGTATTAGGAAATAATAGCGATGTGGACGGCAACTATGCGAGATTTAGTTAGATAAATGGGATAAATACGTAACAAAAGAAATTTCTCGTTAACGGTATTTAATCTCTCTGTTTATATAATATTAAACTCTGAACGTTCATAAAATGCATTTTTACATTAAGTAATCTCGTAAATTATATAATTCACACACACACACACACAGACACATACACATATGCTATAATCAATGTGCAATTCATTAATATTCAAATACATATATGCATATATAATATAATAACACGAAACATGGCTTTGATAAAGAATATTTTATGATATAAACTTCGAGTTAAGCCACATTAAAAATGAACAGTTTTACCCAGGACAAAGTGAAGGTACTCATTTAGTAGGTGTGCAACGTTAGCACAACAAACTCGACAAGACAAACTGGCACGACTAGCAGTCGGGTTAATGTTAAATTATTTTTATTTAGAGCCTCGTGATCCGACGAGAAATGTTACCGTTGATGATTAATATTAAAAGTTCATGTTCAAGGAAATTTTAGTCTAATATAGATATAATATCTGCATATAGACTATGTTTTTTACATTCTGTATATAAAAAATAAAACAATGAGCATAATGTTCATCAAGTAAATTTGAAAAATATAGCTTATTAAAGAAGAATTCGGCGCAAAAGATTTGAGTCAACGAAATCTTTGCCTTCTTATTTCAACGATTGCTGGTGCAGTTGGCTTAATGAACGTAAATCGATACCTTCCGCAAGAGAAGGTATGTAAGTACCGCGTGTGCAAATACGGTTTTTTGTTACTTGCGCCAGGAGCGATGGTCAATATTACATCAAGAGCTCCGAATTGATCGAGCTCCGTACCGCGTACAAACATTTTAACAAACATTCTCTGCTTTGCCGTTAAACGTGCTATTTAAGCGAGAGTTACGCGTCTTGAACTACTTCGCACGAATCATTGAACGCTCGATATCGTTGTTGAACTTTTCTAAACCAAATATTTTTGCGACTTTGCGCTTAATTATTATCGCAAATTAGATCGATTAAAGTACAAACAATCGAACATTAACGTTTCTCGCGAAACGTGGATTTTTTTTCATCTGCGACCAATGCTGCTCGAGACAAGGATATTTCGAGCTCATGTTTTGTTCATAACAAATATTTCACGCTGCAGGCGGAAATTATTGCTTTCACGGAATATAACGGGTTACGCTCGATGTTTGACGTCAACAATTCGCCGATGATTCGGCCGGATAGAGACGAATAAAATGGCCTTTCATACGTGATCGGTATCGGGCTCGATTCCGACATGGGTTAATTGCGATAACCTGGCCTGTAGTAGAGGGGTCGTAACAACATATGCCGTTCCACACGGGGTTAAATAATCCGGTATATCCCGTCGCCGCGGACACCTACCTAACTTATGCACAACGTGACGAGCTTTCGTGCGCCACGTAAGGTCGTAAAAAAAGCTGACAGGTACACACCTTGGCATACGCCAACATCGCGACGCCATATGCCTCGCTTTTACTCGCAAGACGAGGTACACCAATGTGAAAGCTGTTCGCGTTTTGATTATTCGTGGGGTGCAGGAGGACAGCGCCGTATGTAACGCGGGTACACAAACGAGCGAGATACCGACAACATGAAGGGTTTAAATGCTGCAACGACGTCACGAAACGACGTCGGAGTTTACATTACAAGGTGGCCGGCGCTTCTAAGAACTGACGTTCATGTTTTTGTTGTGCATTTAGCATTTGATATGATCGATTAATTATCAAAAATATCGAGAAACTTACGACTGTGACACCAATATAAGGAGTTAAACGTATAACTTGCGATGATCAATAATGCTCAGATTGATGGAGCAGAAAGCAAGCTCTTATTAAAATTCTTCTAACGAGAGACAAAAATCTGTTACGTTAAAAGACAAAAAATTTTAGTAATAATCAAGCATTTTCTTAAAAAATATATATACAATATAATCTGAGTTTTATTCATTTAATACCTGAATTATCTAAGTATAAAATTTATAATAATTTATTTGTGTGTGTTTGTGTGTGTGTGTGTGTGTGTGTGTGTGTGTGTGTGTGTGTGTGTGTGTATGTGTGTATATCAAATGTGAAAAATATATACATATAATACTGTAGGAGAAGTATATGTATACATACATATAATTACCTCGAAAAATAAGATACTTATGCTTACTTGAAAAATATTACATCTGTGAAAGTATTAGAAGCTCTTCTAATATTCCGGAAAGAATACACCAAGCGCAGAGTTTCATTTTTCTTTCTCAATTCTTCTTCCGGGCCGACCAAACTTTCCTTGGCCGCTTGTCGTTGAAACGATGAACGCATATTAGAGCAGGCCGATAAGGTCCAATCAATAATAGTCGGTTGGCTGGATGACTGGTTGGTTGGTTGATCGAGCATATATACATATACATACATATATATAAGTATGTATGTATGTATGTATATGTATAAGTATATATATGTACATATGTATGTATATTATACATGTACACACCAATACACACACACACAAGATTTCTCCCTCTTGCGCTCTTCGTCTCTCGATCCCTCTTTGTTCGATTGGTTCACCCTGTGTAAGGGCGAATAAGACCGAGTAAGGGGTAGTAGGTAGGTAGGTAGGTGGTATAGATTGAGCAAACAGCGCGTTTATAGCGCAGAAGGGACTCCTCTGAATTTCCTCGACACGAACCGATCGTGGCGGCAAGCAGCGGTGCGGTACTCGAAAGAGAGAGAAAGAGCCTTCTCGATTATCGAGTATACGAGCCAGGTTATCGATTGCTTGCTGATGAGCGTCGTTTTCGCACGAACCCAAATGTGAAAGAACATAAGATTCTAATGGTGGTAAAATTAGATTCATATACTTGTAAACTATACTACTGTTACGCGTGATTTTATCGCAAAAGAATTTTTACTTAATCTTCTTCTCACTAAATTCTATTTTGTACGATTACTGTTGTTGTTAGCAAGATTATTATCGTGTCTTTTGCGGTTGATTACATAGGATACTACTGAAAATAAAGTTTAAAAAGAAATAAAACAGCATTCTATGATTTAGATAATTTAAATGATTTTTATAAAATTATTGACGCTAACAGTTATAAATTATGCTAGCAAAAATCTTTTTTATTTGGTTTTGTTACGTAAGATGAATAATTCTAATAAAGCAATGAAAAAAGAAGTTGGATAATCTTTGGTAAAATTAAGATGGCGGATTAAGGTATAAAAAAATCTATTTTTTTCCTATTATATTTTTAATAGTTGTTGAAATATTTACATTGAAAAAATTTATTTAAAAAAAAAGCACATTATTTCTCTACGGTCTAGTCACGTATCTTTCTCGTTTTCCGTATACACTTTAATAAAAATCCCTTATTTTTTCAACCAAACATTGATAGATATTTCACTTTACGCATTGCCTAAGAACGGATTCATAAATTCGTTTTAGCGGATGAACGAAGATCCGAACGAGAGAAATTCGTAGCTTCAGTCGAGGTAGATTCATATGTAACGTCGTTTCAATTCGGACCGATGCTTTGCCCGATCGGCTACGGCCCTCATCGTTCGCGGATGAACGAGCGGATGAATCTTTCTCTGTGTTGCGAAGGGTAACGTCGTAAAAAATTCATTACCCATCCGAGGAATCGATCGCCGAGCCCCGTGTAATTACGTGCTCTTTACACCATACCACGCGCCCGCTCCCTCGAAGACCGGACGTAATGAGAACGTGAAAAAAAGTCGACAACGAAGCGCGATCGAGCTCCTCTGTCTTCGTCCACGTTGCATAGACGCATCGTATACAGCTCGACTAACATGAAAAAAGCGATTGCATGAGCTTAATTGAGAAAATTCAACTAACAGTTAAACTTAATGAATAAAATTTACCAAACAGTTAATAATTAAATCGTTAGGTGATATTAGCGATAAGCAATTACATTTATTTCTTGTTTTTATATTAATAAGTTTAATTTTAATTTAATTTAACGCAAATTTTGCATTTTACAATTGCTAGAATTATTGAAAAAGTGTCATATTTATTAAGTTTTTAATTTTTTACTTGCTATCATTAATTATTTAATTAGCTATTTAATTAGCTAGTTGGAATATATTCTGATATGTTGATATTTAAATGGATGAAAGGTCAAAGGTCTGACATCTCGCACGAGGCACGTTTAACGTTAGGAATGTGCATTCTCGAATATGCTGCTGCCATTATTTCAATCCGGAACAAATCGTTAATTTTGCAGTGCGTTCCGCGATTTATACCCTTCAGCTCGTAATTCGTGTGAGAAATGTGTGCACGTCGGTGTGCCTGCGAAACACAAAAGCTGCACAATGTCGACAGAAATAAAAAAAGTCGGAAAATATATCAATTTTTTCGTAAGCTGTAGAGATTTAGATTTTCTTCTTATTTGCTTTATTAATTGTTTATATCTATTAATTGTAGGAGTGTACAAATTAATGTATGTATTAATTTATCATGCGAACGTGCAAATACATTTATATAATATTTTTAAAAAAAACTTTATTACTTGAAAACATTATTGCAGTTTGTGTGCACAAGTAAAGAGAGAATCATCGTGCCACGAACCGCTAGAATGATTCACAACAGATTACACCTTAACAAGATTATAATATTAGTACGCGGCTCTTTCGTATCTCCTTGCCTATCAGTTTCCCAAGAAAACCTAGCATAAATTTCATTACGTCGTTACGGGAGATCAAAGAATTTTTTTTTAATATTCTGCTTCTATGTAGAAAAATTCTTTAATTTCTTTACATAAAGTTTAATTATTATTTTACATGAAATTAATAAAAACATTAATTTTGCTTGCTGATCTAATTTTTATATAATTAAATTATTTATATACTATTTATTTATGTATTCATTTTATAGATATCAAGTATTTTTTAAATTATGAAAGAAATATCTCTTAACATCTTGTTGATAAGAACATGTATGTGCGTGATCTCAATAACAATTAAAATAAATTCAAATAGTTTCTAATATCTTTCTAATAATATACAAAGCATAGAATTTTCATAGGAAACTTTTTACTTTTACTTTTTTAAACACCGCATCGTGTGTTTTTTTGACATCCGAGGTACCTACGAAATCAGAGTAACTTTTTAAGATCTCGGTTAAATGTCCAGTAATTACGACGCTAATTAATTGTTATCGATATCCGGAAGAAACGATGTCCACGGGCGGAAAAGAAGTTTTCGAGCTGTTTCCTAATCCAATTTTGCGAGACTTCGGTGCGCACCAAGAGACTGCTTTTAATTAATTGTATCAACTACCGTCGAGGCAACGAGGTGGATGTGATTTGACTAACGAGGCAAATTCTTAAATTAACGAAGAAACTACGCTGGCTCTCTGAAACCGTGCACTCCCCAACCCCCTCTTTAGTATCTCCTCGTCTTTTCTATTAGCCACTTTTCCACGTCCATTGGCTCTCATTTCTGATTATTTAATTAGAATTGATTTACACTTGGCTTGCATCTTAATTTCCTATTATTTTCTGATCTTAATTAAAGCGATAAATACGTTAAAATTGTTAAGACAGTCGAAGGAAAATATCTCATATATTCATTTGTTATACATGCATTATAATGTATCATAAATATATTTGAACATAAAATATAAATTGAACATAACGATATTAAATTTATTCCGTATCCAATTCAGGATTACAAAAGTCCACTGTCCGTTAATCCGGTGTCATTGAACAGAGTATTCGGACGCTCGAATTATGGTATCTTCCAAAAATCAATTTCCTTTTGAAATAGAGTTTAATCGCGATAGTGTGAAATCTCTCACAAAACGAAATGTACACTGTCCTTCAGGGAAGGAAGTAAAAAAAATCCCGGGAATTGTTTTTCAAAGTAATAAATTTCACGCATAGAGGGATCTATCATGACAGTAAATTCTCGTCCGACAACGAAATCCTGCGCAAAGCGTCACGCGCTGTTATTATGGAAAGAAGAAAAACAATCTCGCGAAGTAATAAATCCTGGACATACAAGCTGGGCTGTTACTCGTGCAACACCGCGATGTAAATTCGTGCCTTTTGCCGTGAAACGAATTTTACTTCGGAATAGAAGCACGAACGTTTCGTCGCCGGATATCTTATCGTCGGCGCAACGTGCGTTATCAGGTAATGTATTTATGGGGTGGGATATGAACCTAGAGGATAGATATCGTGAGTTCGTAAGGCTGATACGTTTGCGACAACGGTGTTGTAGTGTCGGCAGATTATACAGGGTGGACCGAAAATGAGCAGCGTCGGCAGTAATTTATTTCAAGAAAAAAAATAGCATTTTCTTTTTAACGTTTTCTCGTTTAAATTTTCATCATTGCCCTCGGTGCATTAACAAATACACAAATAATTTCAACATCATACGCTATTTTTAACATGGATAATCAATCTATCGCGGTCGCGAGTATATATTTCTGATAACGACACTTCACACCTCAAAGAATTATATATAATGCAATGTAAAATAATGTATTAATAATATTCTTTTTTAAATATGTCATACTTTAAGAACACTCCTTATGTACGGTGAAATCCATAGTATGAGCGTAATATCATTACACGTTATACGTAGAACGTGTTATATATGGAAACGAAAGCTACGCCCTTTTAAGAACATCAAGATGACATGCCGGCGTTCTGTAACGAGGTAGTGTGCTAAAAGTGTTAAAGATATAAAGCAGCGTACGCACGCGCGCGCATACATACACACACATAGAAAGAAAGAGAGAGAAGCGGTACCTCACCAAATGTATGCTTACGTAACGTTTTATTACGCTGTAATTCACATAGCGATACGACGAATAATCTGTTAACAAATATACGAAAATATCTGTCTCTCGAAATAAGATATTTATAGTTAAACGTATTGTAATATATGTATGACGAAGAAGGGGATAAACATGTAATGAAAAAACTCATAAAAAGTGGAGTAACGAAAAATGTTTATATCTAGATTAATTAGTAATATTATATTATGACAACTGAGACTCGTGATATTTCAAATGTTAAGTTAATCTATTTTTCAGCAACCAACGTATTTCAAGAGAAAGACATAAATATAATAATATATATAGAAAATAGTTTTCTTTTTGCATTTTGATTATTCGTTTTATATGAACAAGTTTTTTTCGAACTCTATATATGTATATGTATAAAAAAATATATGTATATATACATAATTTATTATATCACATTTACTCGTTAATTACTTATATATTCTAGAAAATAACTTATTTATTCATATATAGCATTTATTCGTATATGGCGATAAGTAAGTCCAGGTATTACTAAAAAGAAATCGATTTTTTATATGAATGCGACGTTTACGGCGCGACCATTCGCGATTTAAAAAGTAGGACAGCCCGCGGCTTTACATCAAAATTATTTATACAGTCTCGCGGTACAGCTAAAAATTTGGATAGCTCATCTACGCGTTGTCACGGAATCACAAGTGCATGCCACCGGTGCTGACGGATTTACACAAGTGTTTCGCATAGCATTAATTAATCCTCAATTTCAAGAGTTAAGACCAATAAATATTATTTCACCGTTTCACCAATGTTACGCAATTACCCCGATAATGATATCCAATCGCAAAGTTTAACTTTTATGTATATGATCCAATCCTCATCTTACGTATAAATTGCAATATTATATTGCAATTAGCATAATTACAAATGTTATAATCTAACTTTCAGATAATACAATCGGATAAAATCAATAACAGTAAAAATATAATATAAAAGAAGAACTCATGCCAAACATTTCGAATTATAATGTTAAAGTATTAATTAGTTATATCATCACGCAACCCTTAAGTCTGTAATTATCTCAAACGCGAATCTTCTCATTTTTGGCACGAAAGGTGAACGATCGTCGTCGGAACGTCAGGCATCGAAAACACTGCGATTGGCCAAAATATTTAACCTGCGATTAACCACTTCTCCCGTACACAGAATGATTCAAGAATCAAATACCAAGAGTCAACCCGTGGGGTAGACTAGGTACATATTGTACTCGAATACTACCATCTTGCCTACACGAACCAAGTGAGTTTGTACGTGGCGCAGCGTCGCGTGTATGACGACGACATAATAGTAGTTACACATATATACACCACCCTAAGAGGGAAGCAGAGAAAGAGAGAGAATAAGAGGGAACAGGAGAGAGGACAGAAGGGACGTTCTTAATGGGAATAAGAGAGACAGATATAAGAGTGAGGAGAAGGGAGGCTTGAAAAGAAAGAGAGAGGAATACCCTATAAGGAGGGAGGAAGGGAGGAAAAGAAGGAGAGAGAGAGAGAAGGGAGATGCCCCGGGAGAGCGAGGGAGACTGGAAAGAGAGAAACGGCAGAGATGCTGCTGACATTGCTTGAACATATTTGAGTTGCTCCGCTCATGACCAAATATTTATTTATTTGCTCGGTAATACACATTTGTATTAACCGCGTAGCGCGCGATTCGAGGCACGTTCATTCAGATTTCCCTCGCAAATTTCGTCGACCTGCCGCAACGCGCGCGCGACTAATTGGCAACCGCCCGCGGCCACTTATCGCACTTATCGCACTCATATCATACTTACCTGTCGCCCCAATCACACGTGAGATACTTACGTTCTCTACACGTGAGAACTCTCCTCTGGTGACCCATCTCATTATTTAACGCAATCTGTTTTCACATTTAAAGCTTCTCTTTTTTCAAGAAATTTAGAATTCTATCCCCTGACTTTTTTATTCTCCATTTTTTGCGTTTTAAAATACACTGATAGAAAATTTATAGTATATATTATAGAATCACATGAGAAAAGTGATACTGATCAAAAACAGCAATTTTACAGGGGATCAAAACAATTTTAATTTGCAACTTTTACCCCCAGATGTATATCTAATAACTCATATGTCTAAATAATAAATGCAGCCATTATAATTCTTCCTGAATCATGAATTTTATTAATTTGTGCTTTATTATCATTTTCACCCGGCTAGGAGTAAAAGTATCTTAAATACCCTTTTTAGATTTGTATTATTTTTTTCTTTTCTTATAACGACACTTTTCTGGATAAAAGTACATATGTTTTTGAGTTAATAAATTATAAAAACACAAAATACAAAAACTCATATTTTTTACTTGTGTCACTCATCTTGTGCAAAGGTGATATAACGTGAAGTATGGATTTTTCAATATTGTCAGTGTATTTCAAAACACATTCGCAGCACGTTACATTTGTCCTAAGTTTATATGGTTATAGTTTTAAATAATATGATTGCAATTACATCAAAACTGAGAGTAAAAATAAATATTTTGAATATTTTAAGGCTCATACGATTAATAAATCAAACGTAGAGAATAAAGAACTTATTGTCAGAGCCAAGGTGTTGATATAATTCTGTGTGAATTTTTATATACTTTTCTTATGAACCGTGTGCTGAATTGAAAATTATCAGTTTTGAAACACATTGTTGGAAATTCACATTATTTTAACTAATAATCAACTTAATATTTTGATAATAACATGCACCTTATTAGATAACTGTAAAGAATTTTATTGTGAGTAAAAAATTCACAGAAAGTGTCATTTATTTCTTATTTTGTAGACAACAGAAAAGAAAAACAACAGGTTGGTCAACAGTCCGTTTTTGTAGAACATAACAAAGTAACATATTTATGGTATGTACCGTCAAATAATGTTAGTCGATGGACTTTTTACTTTTTCTTTGTCTTGTCTGCCTGCAACATCCGTGATTGTTTGTACAATAAACAATATTGTGTAATAGATTCAAAATATGTATAGTATGTATTATATTTGCGATTAAACATATATATATGTATATCAACAATTTTCCGGGTGCTCGATTCCGGTATTTACTTTTCTCCGCGTCTTTTCCCGGGCCCGGAGATCCTCAATATATAACGTTTTGATCGCGTTACTGGCTGCAGTTCGCTGCTATACCATTATTTGGCTGAACCAATCTTTACCTTTGATACGAAGCAGTATAAGTGGAGGGAATTACTGGAACGGCTGTTTGAGTTGGAAATATTTGGAGTGACGCTTCGTTCTGCCGAAGGGTTTATTGAATTTTGTTTGGTGATATTGTAACTTCGGCTGCTTGACATACGTCGGAGTATCTCTCAATCACTGCGCTACATATGCTTGCTCGCAGACACAAATCAATTTTACCAGAAAATTGTAAATCGCTGGTGAGATAAATTTTGAAGAATTAATACAAATGTAATGGAGAATGGGATAGAAATACCGGATGAATATTATCCTTCTGTTATTTCTGTTGGCATTAATTTATTTATTAAATCATTTCTGGTAATATCCTCCACGCCATGACAAGAAATATTTATTTTAGCGATCAATATAAGATATATAGATTTGCGTGTACTCTCTACAGAAAGTATACTCTGTAGAAAAATTTTATTTCATGGAAATATATCTGTAATGTTAGACTAAGACAATGTTATATCTATTGACATTATGATATTGAGATAATTCCAGGTGCAAAAGAATAACATAATCGATATGTATGCATGTACATTATAAGTTTATCTAAAAAAATTTGTCGATTGGCTACCGATTGGCGAATCTTCGGCTACACGTTTCGATCCAATCAGAGAAAGCAATCGCTAATGTGTAACGACATTATCGCAAAGTAATGTAGGTCGGACGCAAACAAAACTGTTTATCGATTAATTATCAATGAAAACTATACAAGGCGGTAATCTCGCCGATTACCCCCGAGGCGCCATAAAACCGTTTGTCTTGCTCAGCGTGTCTGCTCTCCTGCGTACGAACAAGTATAAAATGTTGTTAACATTTTTTATCTAGAAGAGGTCAGAAACCCATTATCATGTCTGGGAAAATCTGTAAATACACCAGTGTATGGTTGGCTTTTCAAATCGCAAATAACGATACGAAGTGATATTAAATGGAACTCGCTCTTTGCCAAAAACAATACGATGAAAGCTTTATTTTCTCTATATTTTGTATATTTGACAAATAGATTCTCAAGAAAACGTGAAGAAGAAAGATAAAGAAACAATAATAACAAATTTAGTGGAATTATATGTATGTATACATAATCAAAACCACGAAAACACGCAATTTATTCGAATTACTGTAAGTGCTGCCGATATGAAATTAATCGTACATTTATTCAAGGACTTTCAATAAAATCGAGAGTGCCTACGAAGCTGGAATCGAAGAGGCGCGGCTTGGAACCGCGTATATACGTGCCCGTGATAACACGTACATCACGATTACTGGCAAAATCACGTTTCCGGAACGGCGAATAAACGTGTTCAACGATTTGCGAGTGTTTCCCCGGAAATTTTCGCCTCGCTTCCTGGATTCCATACGCTTTCGTTGGTACGTAAATATCGACTCTCGACGTCCGCTCAAGGAAGTTTGCAGTTCGCTACGACTGCGTTTCCATGGCGTAGGAACACATAGAATGTTATTAAAATAGATTAGTGTCGAAAACGTCACAACGTTTTTCTCTCTGCATTTATCGTGTCTGACTGAATTTTTTTTCTTCTTTAATATCTGACAGTTTTACTTTGTAATCGATGAATTAATTAGAAAAAGATGCATGTATATATTTACATTACATATGTTATATAATCAAAATATCTCACTCCTAATTTAAATTTGCTTTTTACTTTAAAAAGAGTTGTATTCTTTCTACAAATTTGTATCGTTAAAAAGTTAATACTAAATATGTGACGAAATTACATAAATACTCAATTTTTGTTAACATGTTCCATATTTCCGTTTATAGCTAAACTTTATTTATTATTTTTCCCATTAATAAGATTAATTTGTCGTTAAAAATCATTGTGAATTTGATCAAATATTTTGCACTATTTACAATCTCTCGAAAAATTATTACGTAATTAACTAATAAATAATTTCATATATAAATAATAATATTACGTATTTTAAATTTTATTTTCTATAAATGTAAATATCTTTTTACATTTTCTGCTAATATTTTCTAATGTATAACAGATATTATTGTAATATTATCGATGATGATTTTTAATATTATCATTTTTTTTAAACTATGTTTTGAATTATCGCAATAATCACAAAATTAAATATCTATTATCTCAAAATCTTTAAAACTCTTTTTTCAATCTTTATATATTCTAAAGCTGTATTTATCAGCTTCACGCATTAATTAATATATATACAAAATATCATGTGCACCGCCAAGCATCATCAAAATATCGCGAGCATCGGAAGTGAGCGTGGAAACTGTTCCGCGAAAGAATCATTTCGTCAATCGGATATCAGTAAATGAGATGCTTTCTTCGCGGAGGAGCCGACTTTAATATCGACAAATAAAACGGAATCCTTTCTAAATATACCTGGGTATCAGCGGTGCCAACATCGAGATCGTCCTGAATGACGAAGTCCGTTCTTACTTACGGAGTCCGTTACGGAGCGTGCCAATAATCGAGAAAAACTCTCGATATCGATTTACGAGAGCTGAGACAATACTGATGCTCTCGACTCGGCTGCACAGGCACACGTAAATGTTTGCGACCGAATACTTCTTCTCTTTATCTCGTGTCTGCACTAAAGAAAAAATAGTCCTTACGGATGTTGATACGGACAGAGTTTACGATAAAGAAAGTTAGGATACGAACAGAGTTTACGATAAACTTTCGTTTCAGATAGGATGAATCGAGTTCAAATCAGACACGGGCAACGGAAGCATTTTCTTTTTAGATAACAATAAAGAGAGTAGGAGAGACAGGAGGAATGGAGGGTATATTAGTGTCGGCTCTTCTCTCGCATCGGGATAAACAATGACGCTGAGTTTTGCGGTTTGCAGCTTTAGGACGACGATGTCGACTAGCTTCATCGTCGTTGGCGCAGGTGTATCGGCAACGGATAAGCAAAAGGGGTGAAACGAGGGAGACCGGCAAACACAAGTGGGAAAGAAACGGAGAGCACGGAAACTGGAGAGTTAAAAGCCACGGGGGTGTCTATTTGCGTAGATCGGAGAGATCGGACAAGTGGTGCGGAGATGCCTTTGTCGAACACCGCCGGCTCTGTGGGTGGCTTACGCTCTCTCTCATCCTTATCTTTCGTTCTCTCTCCCTGCACTTGCATCTTCTTCCTCTTTGTCGCGTCTTCTCGACCGCCATCATTTCGCAAGACTTCATTTACCATAGTTAATATCATTGCTGGTGTATCCTGGATAATACATCTCAGCCATTTATTTACTCGAATAACCAGTTTTAAAAAATTAGGAAATTATTAAACATTTAAATATATTAACTGTATAAAAAGACTAATAGTAAGTCGTTTTTTTAATCAGAAATGTATTGTCGTAGTAGATATTATTACTGTCCGTAATGCTACTGTGTCGTTATGATCGATTAGACGGACGAATGTACAGAACAAGAGTGCTTCCACCTTATCATTAACCCTCCTTTTCTAGGAAGAAGCCATCAACTCAGTCGAAACATTGTCCTGTGTGATCCTCTTAGTTCTTCAAGCTTCTGCACCATTGTTACCATCAATGTACTTCTTTTTTATCTTGGTTGGAACTTCGTTCGTCACGTCCTTTGTTCCCTCGATATGTAAAAGACATATACACATATATTGAATAATAATTATTATTATTCTTTTATATATTATAATCCTAATATTATATGTCCTATCCATTTGTAAAATTTTTTGATATATTTAACTTAACAAATATTTTTAACACTATCAATACTGTTAATTCTGTTAAAACAATTCCCTGTTTCACATTTTTGAAAATTATCACGAAAAATGCACATTGATTGTCACAGGAGACAAAAAATGGATAACTCAAAATAGATCGGAAAAATCCGCTATCAAATGGAGAGTGGAAAAAAGTTCACACATGCTACGCATGAACGTTTGCTCTTCGGTATGCGTTATCATGCGATAATTCTCTCTTTTTCCTTTTAATCGCAAGCACCGCAAGCGTTCGTCTTATTTAAAATGGAACGTCCCGTGCAGTCACGGGAACTTAAAAGATTGGTATTGATTGGTCTGTTTGCGAACGACATACAAGCAATACATGGAGCTGAGTCGAGAGTGGAACGCGACGGCGCGGCGGAACATAGCGTGTTAATATTGGCACGGAAATTACATAAAACGAAGGAAGCAGGAATGCCGGAACTATACGTTTCTCGACAAACCTGCCGATCGATCTCTTCGCAACGGGAAAAAAGATCCAAGATGTTGCGACTCTTGCTCACATGTGCGTTTCGATTAATATCCTCCGTTAAAGAAGAAAAAATAATCCAAATAACTATCATTCTTTGAATCTGATAGGGTGATTAAATCTTTGAATGTTAATCAAGTTAATGTATATAGCAAGAAACTTAGTAAAAAAAAATAAAAAATAAATTGATATATGTATGTCAGACTCAAACTTTTGGGAAATCTAATACATGGTAAATATATAATAACTTTATAACAAATGTGAACTAAATTATAACAATATACGCCTCAGAGTGTGTTTCGATATGGAATGATGATGTAAAATTTCTCATTGAATTGCGGTACGCTCGGCGTTAAATAATTAAAATCGCTGCTAATTAACAATATTTAATGGGACATATGAATACGAATAAGTAAAACGCATTTCTGGTTATTCGCATAAATTATGTTTACGTGAAATATGGGGATTGCTTTGAAAGTCAATACTTGAAATTTATGGCGCGGGACTGCAAATTACATCGCGCAACGTAAATCGAATTACTCTGTAGCCTGGAATACGTACCTGTAGGTTACGCCAAGTTCAAATATATCTATGTCTACCGGGTAAACATTTTAGATCAATGCGCAAAATGATCTTGACAAAGGGCAACTAATTACGTTAAACAACATGAATATCAGACATTATCGATTCATTGAATAACAAGTTAATAGTAGTTTATTATTAACGTGGTCAATGATCTACTATCGGTTATACAAACAGCATTCTCACCGACGCGATTAAACCGCTATTTGTTCAATTATTATCGCACACCTAAGTCCGTCAGGATTGTCCGAGTACACGGATAATTAGGATTAGAATATGCAAATACATATCGGCAAAAAGTATATTTTGTCATGCACGAAATAAATTCTGACTGTTTCTGTTGCATTTGATGTGGCATTATATAAGAATATTCAAGGAAATTCGAGTAATATTTTCTCCAAGGAAAACGTTTATCATACATAATGAGGAAATCATTAAATAATTTTTGATATAATATCTTGAAATCACGAGAGAAATTTTGCGAGGATGCGCTTTACGCAGTCGCGGATGTGTTTTCGAAGAAATGGAAAGATGAGAAAGCGCAGGGTGCTGAAGCGGCGCGACGAAGAGTCGGCAGAAGTGGGCCTCACTCGAGAGGCCTCGCGCATATCGGACCCTTTCAACGAAACGCCGAACGTGCCGCTATTTGCCCAACAATGAAGATCAAACACCGGATCGTGCCCATTTCGTCGTTCCCGGAGGTACTTCACGTACCTGAGGCGAGGTGGTACCCGGGTCGTGAGGATACGCCCGCACTCTTGCGACTTTAGCCGTTTACCTGAAAATATTACAGCGTGGCGAGAGAGCGGCTTCAACAAAGACATTCAAGAACTTACCGATTTCCTTTATCGTCCGCTACTTAATCTGCCCAGATGTGCACACATCGTGTGAAACAGAGAGATTTTACGTGTGACGGCTTCACGAAATTAAAAGTCACAACGAAACTAACGTAGCTATAATGTTGTTAACATTTATGATAAAAGCATTTAATTGATTAACATACAATATTAATTTAATATACAATTAAAGGGACAGAGATAATAATTATTATCTCAAAACATATCGAAGTTTTTCCGCAATGTTGACGATTCTTCTAGCGAATGTCCTTCATTAACGGGAAACAATGAGTGCATTATTTCTGCAGACATACGGCGAAATGTCTCAGGAGACAGGCGCCAAGTATGAGGCAAGTTATCATTGTACAAACACGCGTTATCGTGATGCGAACTCGATCCTGTTACTCGTCATGGAATGAGAACGGAAAAAAATAGAGAAGATAGGAAGGTACAGAGAAAAGAAGGAAAGATTTATTTATTAGAAATGCTCAGATATAAACTTTATTGACTGAACTTTTCCCAAATACCCTTCAAATATTTTTTTTATCAACAGGTACAGATATGAGAGTATCCCACTTTTTATCTCAAAGGTATTATATTAAAATTACTTCTTTTTTATCTATAGAATGCTGTGTTTTAGACACATCATTTTATGCACATAAAACATAAGCTTTATATTTTTCCTTTCCATTTAAGAAAGGAAGTCATCGAATAAACGAGATTTTTGCAGGGATTTTACATACTATAACTCTCAGTAACAAAAGATGCAACTTGTCGTCAATTCAAAGAAGATAAAACTTTATACCGTCAGAAATCGTTATCAGGCTGTGTGATAACGTGGCATTACTCGTGGAGAAAAATACTAAGTACTTGTATTCCCTTGCAACACTAACTGCATGTGCGATACGGCATTTCTTCGATTCTTCACGATTCGGAATCTCTTTTATTTCGTTCGATCTTAAGAGATATAAGATTTAAAAATTGTAGAGTAGGATTTATTAATAAAATTTATATATAAACATTTATTATATAATAAATACTGTTCCTAGTAAATATCTAGTAGATTGATAAATTGGTATATTTTATAAAACCTTTTTTTTTACTATTAATTATACTTATCTACACAAGTATAACTCTTTAACTCTACATGTATTACGATATAAGATTCATGATAAAATTGTTGTCGGCGATAGTAAAAATATACTAAATTAAACTCTAAATAACAAAGTTATTAAAGTTACAAATAATACAGATAATGTGAAAGAGGAAGGAGAGAAGGAATTCATTTTTACAGTAAACATGAAATTCTTTTCAAAATTTTGCTGTTAGAATACAGATCCTATAAAAAGTTGGAAAAATTAATTGAAAAAGAGCGTAATACTTACAATTATCGCTAAAGATTTTGGAAAACTTAATTTTTCTTGCAACAATATTTCATGTGTTATAGTTGCGGTAGTTGTTTCTGGTATGAAATACGTTGAACTGAGAAAAGTGCTGCGGGATAATAGAAGCTAATATAGTTGTTTGTCACATCGTGAAACGCCTCTATTGCCGATTCTGAGCATACAAAGCTTAAGATCATACAATTTAACACCGACAGGGTTAGCATAGAATGATCCCCGACACACGAGCGTATAAAATACCCCATGAAATCCCCAACCGTAAGCGTCACGGCTGCACCCTTAAAAGCAACCCCCACATGTCCAAGATACTTAGTTTTCAAAAATTGTTACATTAAACAATAAAACGAAATGTATCTGTAATCAATGTAATCAATGTAAAGTAACAATTAACTTAAGCAATGTTAAAATTTTCAGTGCTTTTAAACGTCAGAAATATTAATATTAATCTTTCTTTCTTTTTCTTTTCTTTTTTATTTTTTGCTTTTTCTTGAACACGAAATTATTATTAAAAAAGATGAAAGTTAAACAGATTATTTCGAATTTGCAATTTTAATTATTGCATTTACATAGAAACTTTGTTGTTCAAATAACAAATATTTAAAAGCGTTTTTCACGGTTTATAATATAAGATCTAGTATTATATCAACATATTTCTCTCTTCTTCTTCTCTTTTTTATAATGAGCTAATAAAAACTGATAATTGCTGTTTCAATATTTCCTGTGAAATATTATTTAGTTTTAGATCAGTTCAATTACAATATTAATATTAAAAATAAATTAATAAATCTTTTAGAAACAAACACTACGAAATATCCTCCAATAATTTATGATAAATATTAATACGATATCACGGAAACTTCCAAACAATCCAAATGTATTTACATCGCATAACAGACGTTGCCGAATTGCACGATATGGGGTGCGGTGAAAAAGAAGGGGATAAAAGGTACACAGCAGAAGGGATCGGTGAGGATTGTCCGAAGAATTAGCAGGAATATAGCAGCATTTAACTGAGCGAACGCGCCAGTTGAATCTACCGACTAGCCGTCGTTTGTCGGGCCGTACGCAGGCGTTTTTCCACGCGAGCGATGATCTCGCTGTTTGTTTCGTGGGTAGAAAGGATGTGTAGTCCCTTTAGGCTCTGGTGAATCGATGAATCGGACATGTGTCATAAATATATTCTATTTTGCGTATGAACGGGTTCGAGCTCCACAAAATAGATGCATATAGATGTCGACAGAATTACGAAAAAACTTCACCGATTAAATTTTTTCAAACATTTCTATTTCCACAAAATATTATCACTGTAATTAATAATATATATTTTTAACACATATTCTTTCGCTTTCTCTCTCTCTCTCTCTCTCTCTCTCTCTCCCCTTTTCTTTTATATAAAACAATTTTATACATAGTTTATGAAATAATAATTGCTGAATAGTGTTGAAAGATAATTTATATCAGAAGAAAATAAGCATTCTTTTTATTACTAAGCTAACATATTAAATCTCGACATGAGAACCATCTTAGATTTCAATTTTCCTTCTACAATTCTAGAAATATAAAAATTTATCTTATCCAGTCATGTAAGTGCTGTGTAATTAATGCAGAAATATTTTCTGTTTGCCGTACAAATACAACGATGTATAATGAAGAATGCAAATTCCGCGAGAAAATCGCGGTTCGTTCGATCATCTAGCCTTTCGGTAAATAAGAATAATTATCACATCGACGTCGGATTAAAAGCCGGAAACGGAAATATGGAAATAATTGTTATTAAACGTAAACAGTGAATATTTTTAACGAGCGTGAACGAGCGACGCTGATTTCGTCGATGTCGATGAATTCGAAATCGGCGATCACGTTATGCCTCAAAATAATCATCGTGCATTTCGCAACGCAATTATTTTAACCGACCAAAATGTAGAGTCGGTATTTACTCAG
This sequence comes from Crematogaster levior, assembly GCA_901521435.1. Taxonomy (NCBI): domain Eukaryota; kingdom Metazoa; phylum Arthropoda; class Insecta; order Hymenoptera; family Formicidae; genus Crematogaster; species Crematogaster levior. The sequence goes on from CABEGB010001302.1 coordinate 888,842, forward strand.
TGCACACAAATTATCGAGCGCAAGTAAATTCCAGTTGCTTTATTCAGATTTGACGTATCGGCCGCAAATTTGACGAAATGAATCACACATTGTGTCCGCGTGCGATAATTAGTAAGTACGACTTTTGAATTAATTGTCATCGATCGACGTCGTTCGTGCGGCCGATTCGAATCCAATAGTGAACTTTTTAATTTCTTTCTTCCGAATCTGTTCTCTATATTTATGTATCTTTCGTACGAGACTAAAATTTCCCGATTATATAATACAATCGTCGAAATATTGATTCCATTTTTAATAAAATTAATTTATGGGAAATGTCGATGACCCCAATGAGTTCATTTTAAATGTGTATATGATTTTACAGTGATTTGTAAATTTTATAAATTTTATAAAAAATATATTACCAAGTTTATATCATGTCATCGAAAATAATATCGTTGAGAAAATATTTAATTTTGTAATGATTATATCGTCGATAAAAAAAATCTAAAACTATGAAATATATATTACTTTTTAACATACTCAAACTTAATGTTATATTTTTTTAAAGAAAGTGAAAATCTTACAATTATTCTCTCTCTCTCAATAATATTTATACAAATATTACAGAGAAGGTCAAAGAAGAGAGATCTCGTTTTTATTATTTTGTATACTTCTTTATCGCGTTTTCTCACCGGTTATTCTTCGTGTAATCATGCTTCGGCAGATAATTCCGACATTTTTTAAAGTCCCACGATGATAAACTCGGCCGCGCAAGTGCAGACGCCTTTATCCTACACGACCGAATCTATTATCTAAGGAATGACCGGGGAGTGCGTCAGAAGCTCGTGATGGATGAGCGGTGATTAATTATACGGTGTCCACCCCCAACTCACGGCCTCCCCATTGGTAAATACACGACATGGTTACGAGCCACGTCGCTTCTTCGTCCAGCATAGCTCTTCTTCGAGCTTCTCGCCGGTGGCGTCCATCCGACTGGACGAGCGAGCTTGACATATTAATTTTCCAGAGTAGTCGTCCACGTTGCGATGTACGCACAGCATTTCAGGGAAACTGCATTTCTCTTCTTCTCTCCTTCTCTTGCAAAAGTTACCACTAAAATATCAATGAATTACCAGGTCGACGAATTATTCGAATTATATATGATTATAATGTTCGAATGTGTGTGTGTTAAATGCGATAGAGATGTGTGATGTATTACCTATTTATTTCTCCGCTCATATAAAGCAAAAATGAACCAGCATAGTTTATTTCATCACTTAGATTTAACAGATTCAGATTCAATACATACTGTGGATATTCATATACGTATATATATTAATATATATTAATAAATATTATAATAAATATATTAATATATATTTACATCCATATGATTTGTGAAAAATAGTGCAATAAATATTAGAAAGAAAACAGCGAGTAATCTAATTTAAAAACAATAAGTAATAAGAATAATAAAAATTAGATTTATATTTAATATAAATGAAGCATTATAAATGAAGAACTATAAATGAAGAACTATAAAGCTAAAATTTATTTTTTATCTATCTCTTAATTAAAAGGGAAGTTTATATGTATAAAGTAATTACTTTTTTTAGTTAAATATTGCCGTATTGTAATTATTACAATTTAAAGTTTACAATTTATGTTTATTGTAGCTGTCACAATTATGAACTTAATTATTTATTGGATGCAGTGACTACTCACTAATGCCGTACTTAATTATTCTACTTTCAGTTTTTACATACGCATGTCTCGTTTAAAATCAACGATGTATACATTGAAACGATTATTTACTGGCGTCGAGAACCAAATCCTGTCGAATTAATTTACAAATCGGGAAATAACCGCGCTGGATTTTAAATTAATTTTAAATTCACGAGTTATCAACCGTACGAAATCGATGGCGGAGCATATTAATCATTGCAAATCGTCGGTTTTTCACTCGCAGCACAGAGTTACCGAACCTTCTGTTAAACACGAAATTCTACAGTTTTCATAGAAATCTTCCGCGATACGCGCTTGCGAGTGAGGCCAACGATGCGTAAACCGGCACGTCGTTCTGTGGAATTAAATCTCGGTTCTCAATCGTCAACGAAATTGACGACGCTCCGTGGTACGGAATACTCGAAGCATAATACATCTAATCCACAGACGTAGGGCCAATAGCACAAGTGCGCGCGATTATTTAGCTGTACTAATGCGCGTCTAGTTTAACCGCAGCCTTCGGCGACGTGCCGGTCTATACGGCCAGTGGATTTGCTGGACAATGACCAGTCATGGGGATGACCATCGTCATGCACACGGATATTCGCTCTAGAAAATCACAATAAGGGATAGCGGATTGATCGGCAAGACTGCGTAGAATGCGAAATGAGGATAACTCCGTTAACGCAATGCTCTGGCAAAATCAAACCTGGTAGATCACACACTTGTTACGGAACTTGCTCAAATATTTCAATCCTCATTTCGGATTTTACATCAATTTCATTCGAACTAAATACTTTATGCAAATTGCTGTAAAAATATTAACTTTTCCTTTTCTTCTTGAAACAGAATCTTAACAAATAAGAAAGACATTCGCTTTGCTTTCTAGTAAATCAAATTTACAAATTATTCAAAAAGACTCGAATCTTTGAGTAACCTTTCAAAGTATATTTTTTGTGATTTTAAATACAACAGCATAATACAATTGATTATGATAATAGTACAATTTACATATAATTTATAAATACATTTGATGCTGTGATACAATCACAATACAAGAAGATTTCAGTGCCAACAAGAGGAATGAGAAAAAAATGTTAATTCCTAATTTTATATAAAGAATTGAATGTGATAGGATAAATTCTTATCAGGACAAAGCATGATGTAATTTTCGCTTGATGCCGCCACCATAATGCACTTGCCGATCATCGCTAATGCACATATGGTGCATAAACGCGTTTGCCAGCGACGAGATTATTTTTAAGCTGGCGCCTTTCGCGGCCCTTCCGATTAAATGCAGGTTAAACAGATTTCAATTCGTTAGGCGTAAAAATCAGCGGGAGGGTGAAATCAGGTGTGACGGATCAAAAGCAACCGCACATGTTGCATTCTCGCGCAACGAACCCCCCAAGTGTTGACGCCTAACGGACCCTAACCTGCATGGTAGTGGTGCACCACCCTTAATTATACGCTATTATTTTCCTAATAGGATCAAAACCGGCGATTCCCCAACTACAAGCTCATCGAAATCCGCATTGTATACAAGGTGATATTTTAGGTTGCTCTCAAAATTATTTCAGAAATTTGTTACAAGTATGAATTGACCAGATAGAATTGTGAAAAACGTATTAATAAGTTCACATTATCTAGATCAAGAAACCAAAATCTTTTATTCTTTTATTTTTTCCTTTAATGAAAGATAGCCATTAGTGATAAAATTATCATTGACACTAAAAAACGTTCGATTAATTTTTTTGTCTAATTGTAAATATTGCGCACATAGATACATACATAAAATTACAACTTGATCGAAGTCAGATTTTTATATTTTTAGTCAAAAGACTAGATTATATTATTATATATGGTATAATATATTTATCGAAACTATATCTGGTTATTATTTGTTGAGGACTTTTTTCTTTTTTATAGAGATAACACATAGGAATGTTTCCTATGTACATTAAGATATCAAATTTCTATTCCTCTATCTTTATGAACCTTCTTGTGTAAATATGTATGGCTGTTGTATGATAACTGTAAAATGAAACGTATACGAATACGTTGAATATTAACGTATTCATTGGCAGCGGAATCAGCGTCCGCGACTTGTTTTTCCGTTCGGCGCTGGGTGAAAACGGATGAGGCTCGCGAAATTAACCAACGACCGAATAACAATCGGAATCGTGCGGAAAAGCGCGGGAATGCAAGCGTGGTGGTGGTACGCCGGCCGTGCGTGAAATTGAAAACGCAGCGCCATTAAAACGGCATTAATGACGGGATCGCGGATATTGAGATTTATCCGCGTGTTATCGGGCCGACAGGATTTTTGAGCGCGACAGCGCTGCTTGCTATAAATCCGCGTCCCATCTAAATTAGGATATACGTGTGCCGAATTCATTTTGGAAATATGGCGCACACGCGCGTAATATTGGACGCGGATTTAGGACTCTCGTTTTAACGTTCCGTGTGACAAGTTCGATTAAACATTACGTGATCATTTTGCAATAATTAGAAATCGTGAGAAAGTATATGGATTACAAATTATTCATATGTATTCTTGTGTTAAGTGACAGTTAGTTTGCCATTCAGGACAGAATATCTTTGAAAATGGGCAGGAATGAGGATTTACATGTAGTGAAACTTCGATCCGTCACTATTTACCGTTAATCTCTGTTAATCATTTATGCGTAATGCGTTGTACTATTGGCACTACGTGTTACTCAATCTTTAAAACTGACTTGGTAAGAAATAAATAATTCAACTTTAATCAAATCTTATTAATATGTATTCTATAAAAAAAAATAAATAAGGTGAATAGCCTAATCTATTATATATATGTTATCTATTATATATAATCTATATATGTATCTTATCTTTATATCTTTAATGTAATATATTCTATTATGTATCTATTCGATTATCCATCATGGTCTCGGTTCCGAACTTTAACGGATAATTGAAATTTTACTGTATTCAAAGAATTTGAAGATATTTATAAATCCATAAATAGTTTCCGAATAGATTTGCCATTGAATTATCATGGAAAATCTTTAAAATAAATAATCTTACAATTAGTTTTCTTCACGATTTTTATTACCATGATATAATTTTAGTATAGCAATACGTAATGGTACAAAATAGCTCGTAATTTTCAATAATCGGATCAATCATCAGCTTTGTAAGTTACTTTTTTCTCTTTTTCACCTAGTCAATACCGTCGCGCAAGCGTTGTTTTTTTACACTTCGATACACTATGTCCTCACGTAATGAGGTAGCGAACGAGGACAGCGTGTGCAGATACAGGAATAAAAAGCGGACCGAAACGAAGTCCTCAATAAAAGGAATAAGATCCCTTATCTCTTCATGTGCGTAGAACGAGCAAGCAAAAGAAAGAAATGATCGGAGAAGAGAAACCGGGACAAAGGGCATCTGCGTGAATCTATGGAAGCAGCAAGGGAAACGAAGAAGGGCACGGGAATTTACGGGAGATATGTGACAGAGAAGAAATGTACGGGTATTACGGGCGCAAGTGTGTGAAATAGTATGCAAGAAAAGAATAGAGAGGTAGAGAGAGACATGGACGAAGGATGCCACAGGATACTACGTATATACGAACGGAAACAGGGTACAAGAAACAGGATGGCAGCAGGAGGCCACATGGAAGTGAGAGAGATGCTTGAGGAAGAATCCATGAGTTGGACGAGAAGAGAAGGTGAGAAAGAGAGATCGCGAAATGCCGGGGGAAGCTCATGAAGAAGAGAACGTACGCGCAGAGAGCTGAGGGGGACAGAAGAGAGGACGAGGGAGTGGAGCGAGATAGTGCAGTTATCAGCGAGCGAGAGGAAGCGTGTGGGTGCGATGTGCGTCGGCCATGTTGAACGGGCTTGCGTGCTGGGTTCTCCAGTGTGCCTCTCCCTCTCTCTTTACCTCCCTCCCTTTCCTGCCATCCGCCCTCCTTTCCTCTCTCCACCGTCATTCTCCGGCTTTCGCTCTCCTCTCTTTCTTCGTCTCTCTCTCTCTCTCTTTCTCTCTTGCTCTTGGTCGAACCGCGGCGCGTCAATACCTCGGCCCAGGATACCCTGCACTCCGCACCGCTCTCAGGAGGGCAGCCTTCGCTCTCAGCCAACCAGAAGGCAAGCTGATACCTCGCTGTAGCGATGGCAACGTTACGTGGCGCGTTCGTCGACAACGAGGCTTCCCGCCGACACGGAGAAAAGGAGGAAAACGACGAAAAAGCACCAGCAAAAGAAGAGGAGCCGGCCAGATAGTCGATGACGTGACCGGCGACGACGACGACGATGGAAAAGGCGTCATGGAGGCCGGGGTCGCGACCGAGAAAATTAACCAGACGCGTTTATTTCAGAAAGAACAGATGTCGGATTATCGTCTTGAAATCGTACTCACAATTAAAAAGTATCAACATTTATTGAATTCCATGACGTTTATCTATTACAATACAACTATGGGAACATAATTTTATTTGTACTTTTGATTTAGGTCTATTTCCTATATAATTTTAAAGTAAATTTTTCAAAAAGAATTAAATACTCTGAGAATTATATTTTGATGCTCTGAAAATGTAAAACAAGATATCAAAATAGTGTTACCAGATATCAAACTATTATTATAATTGTCAAATTAGGAATTATAAATTTTGATGCAAAAAACTAAATTATCACCAATACTAATATTTACAAATATTAATTACTTCCATTCGTTAATTATTATTCCTCATAATTTTAGAGATGTACTTATATAATTTGAGAGATTTAGTAACTTATAATTACAGTTTAAAAAATTGATTTCTGAAAGTATTAATAACCAGTAAAAGTTGAGTATATAATTCAATATCATTTTCGAATTAATCTGAGAAATTCGAAAAAATATGAATACTTGTCCTGATATTTATGATAAGTTTATTGAGCCAAATTTTATTAAAACAAACCATTCTAAATTAATCAAATGAGCATCTGTTTAAAAAGATTCGAGTGGGAATTACATAACGTGAGGGCAAATGGCTTCCTATATACATAGTGTTTCTTTCTCGAATGTTAACACAACTCGAAGCTGATACCCTCGGCGAAACGACTCCATCGTCGCGATAACCAAATATTGTCGTTCCGATTATTACCAACGGTAATAAGTCCCTCCCCTTGCGCATCGTAAAACAGAAAGAAGGCGAAACGACTTTGGTAAAGAAAAGAGAGCTGCTCGGTGACGAGACTAAAGTTACAGATTAAACAAATAACCAAAAACACATAATAATTTACTGAAAGTGAAGAATTTGTGTTTAGTTCTAGTTATATTTAAAAATATATTTAAAAATATAGTTATCTTTAAAGTTTATGAAATAATTAATTATTCACATATCAAATGTCGTCTATCCCATTAAATTAATGATATATAAAAAATGGAAAGAGAGAATTATGTTTTTGAAAATAACTGTTTTTTCAACAAAACTCTATCATATCACTCATTTTTCTTTCACTAAATTCGGAATATGATGCACTATCCATTATACAATGATATATTATAATAATGATACTATAATAATATTAATATTACAACAATATGCAACAATAATAATATTAATATTACAATAATATTAATAAATTTTTATTTATTGAACAAATTATTTTTAAAATTTGTACTCCTTTACAATTTCCTTCGTTTTCTTATAAATTTCTATATTTAAATGGAATTAGGAAAGAATGATTCTTAATCATTTCGTTCGATTTTCGGCAAAAATCCGATACGACATCGCATAACATCAACGATCAGATTTCGTCGATGCGAATACACCCCTGGCAATAAGGTCTGCCCTTCTGTGATGGGAAAGGGAGGGTAAAACGACGAAAAAGAAAAAAGGAAGAACGGGCGAGGGGCCAGATAACGGACAAGCTGATCGAAATTAAGGACAAAATGGTTGAGTTAAAACCAGAGCGGAGCGTTATTCAAATAAAGTTTTATTCAAGCAACCATTTCAGTGCAAAAACGCTTTACGTTTTATTTCCTTGGTATGTCCTATAAAATTCGCTAATAATGTATGCACTTTAATCGTCGTATCAATAGTATGAGTATAGGGAGTGGAATTGAATTGGTTGACCGTAACTTTAATCGATTTAACCATTCAATGTTTGCGAAATGTTTTTTCTCGATACTTGTCGCCGTTACTGTTTCGTTTCAAAACACACATTAGCCAATGTAAAATGATAGCCCTAAAAAATCAACGCATATACATACATTTTCCAGTAATATATATTCAGTAATATATATTTATCAAGATTTCTAAAAGTACACTTTGCATAATGAATATATAAATTATTTTCACAATAAAATTTAATTCGCATCTGTTTAACAATACACGACACAAAGACACACAATATGTTATATAAATTTACACGCAATATATTTGTTAGCATCGTACACGTCACGTAACGACGTCAGCTTTATTTATATAGAAACGATTGTTCGTGTTTGTTAATGCAAAATTCGTTCGTTCAACCTACGCTTATGTGGACATGTAGGTATATGTATGTATACAATCGCGACATACATGTAACTTAACGATCGACGTGCGCTGTACCTGATTTTATTACGTAGCAGGTGTCCCATTAAGACCAGGATTATATTCTAATTAACAAGGAGTTTGTCGTGTGACCGCTCCCCTAATCCGTTTACGAAAATTTCAATTTCTCGCCGGCGCACCTAAGTAAACCGGAGCCCGTCCTTAAGCCGCAACGATTCCTCGTCGTCCGTACCGTAGCTCGACGATCACGTGCCGAAAGTGCAAACGACGGTCAGACTTTGTCTTTCGCCGGAATTCATACTGGAATTATTGCGACGGCGAATTAATCATTGCGCAAGAATAAATCCTCTGATCGCGTGTAGAATCGCAGATTCGCGAAGGAAAACCGAACGGAGGCTACTGGGAAGTTTTCACCTAGGACTTTACTTGACGATCAAACGTACGAGTATATAATAAAAACCACGAAGACATGAAAATGTCATAAACGCGTTTCGTTCAGGATCTCATTTCATAAAACTCAACACAATAAATAACTAAAATTAACAATTTAATGAGAAAGCAGCACATTTTTTTACATGACTTCACTCAGAATAGTTTAATATTACCAAAAGCAGCAGCGCCATAAAAAAATATGATTACTATTTTTTTTAGAATATATTTATAATTTGTAAATATTTAACGAAACGTTTATTTTCATTTTAAAAAGGTCATTCCCAAAGTTTACATTTTTAGCACTTGCTGTGTTTTACGTATTAAGCTTCCAACTGCAATGCCGTTGTCGACAAATGGCAAACAGATACGTTAGTCTGTAAAAATGCGTTCTTTTTAATGCAGTAACGCGAATCGAGGAAGTTCATTCATTTATTTAAACTGTTCACGCATGGGCGTAATCAAATTTTACTTTTTACTTTTAAATTCCCAACGTTTCTCCCCGCTAATCTTCGTTTGCACATACATCGACTGTATATTACTCGGTATAAAACACCGAGAGATGACGGTCGACTGCACATACTGCGCGTACGCGCGCACATGATCGGATGATTTTCCTCCTTGTCGATAGTGCCCGTCGGAGTGTTCTCCTCTTCACCCCTCCGAACTCGCTCCCAGTCGCTTTCAGTCAACTCTAGCATCCTCTTCTTCCCTCCAGCTAGCTTTCCCTGCAGTTCTCTGCACTCTCCCTCTCCGTGTTGGCCTCTCGCTCTCTCTCTCTCTCTCTCCCTTTCCCTCTCCCTTTCCCTCTCCTTCCTCCCTCTCTACACTCCTGCTCACGCTGGTTTTCAGCGCGAGAATATATCGAACGTATGGCGCGCCGCTCGCGGCCGATGCAACCCTGTGCACAGTGAAATTAACTCTCCCGTTCATTAAGCCTCTCATGTATTTAGGCCTCGTATGAGGCCGGACCTGTTTCATGCGTCAGTAAAAAAATATCGAATACAAAATAAAATTTTCAAGAAGGTGTTGATCAAATTTTAATTTATTAAATTAAGTTAAATTTTCATAAATTCACAGTATCACGGTAAGCTAAACGATAAACCTAAAGTTTTGTTAAATATTTTGTTGTTAAGCGTCTGATTTGAAATTGTCTGAAGACCTAAACACGTATTGCGCGTTAGCGGTTCTAAAGCTTCGCTTTCAAGTACGAGGAGTTCGTGTACAATTTTTACGTTTTGCGGAATCGGCTTCTTCCTATATAACTATATTCAATTTACTGATGGAAGATCGAAACGAGTCGAGGTCAATATTTTCAAAGAGCTTCTCCTTGATAGCTCAAAGAAGAAATGTCCGTTTCTTCCGGGATATATAGTATCTTCAATTCCCGCTTTAAGAGTCTCTAATGATTACTTGCGTTTTGCATTGAGTCCCCGGGACTTGAGACATGATACAAGTGAAGTGTTCGCATAATGCTTCGCTACTATACTAGCTGCCCAAAATATATGCGCGATATCTTTACGCCATGTTCTCGTTCATCAGATGGTGCATCAGATGTATTTATAGATAACAGTAGCTAAAAATTGTCTCTTTTGCAAATCCTTATCACATCCAAAGCACCTATACTTGTCAGTGTTTGCTTGACACTTAATATAAATATTTAATCCTCTCTTGAGCGATTCAATTCTAAGAAGAAATAAAACAAATTAATTTTAATCAATTCCCGATTAAAATTAAAGAGAATACATTTGAATCGCAACAAATCTCTACAATTACTTTTAACTTGAATACTGCAGGTAGAACTGCATCTAATAAAATTAATCGAAAAATTGCAAATAAAATTATAAATAAAATTTGTAAATAAATTATCATAATAAGTGAAAGAGCCCAAGGTTTTATATTTCGCAGTAAAACCGTCGGTTCTAATAAAATAAGAGGCGAAGAAATGCTTTTTATTGTTGCGCAAGAGTATTATATTCCGACGTGCAATGTCTCTCGTCACATTCGGTGCTTATCTCAAAGTGTCGTTTCTAATGGACACCTTCGCCGTCAATATTCCCGAGCATAACATGGTCGCCGATAATCCCCGAGGCTGCGAATCAACGCGTCGCTGTACTAACGCGACGTACCGTGCATTTTCGTTATGCGCCGTGCGCGCGCGCTCGCGCTGCGTTCTCCAGCGCATGTGCGCGCGAGTGCGCGTGTGTACAAACATTGTTCATGATTTAGTCAAATATTGGCCGGATACACAGGTTTGTAGTGCCTCTCCGTGTATATCTGTCCGTGTATCATGTCGAATAATCCGCGGGAGATTGCACCTCCGCATAGCCGCCCGTTAACTAAGACTCGTTTACGGTGCTCATACGCGAGCGCGATAACGCTTGGGACACAGTACGGAGATATGTACTAGGTGGGCACGATCGCCGCAGCGTCACCTTATCGCCCACGATAATCCTAACGCTCGTTCGCTAACGCGACACACGTATTACGTGCGCGTTCCCGCGGCTGTGTTCGGACGATATTAACATGTACGTATATGGTTGCCGCGACCATGAAATGCATAACTAATGATCTCTCAAAACAGTATTTCGTCCCCGAGATCAAGTGAAACGATTACAATTTACCTCGTATAAACTCGTGGAATTTGCAAGTTCTACATTTCCATATTTTTTGGTTTGATTTTTTGGAGGGAAAAAGAGGGAGTGATATAGATATCTTGAATTTTCTAAATATTAATTATATTTTCAACTCGGTAATAAAAAACAGATAGATACTGGATAATATTTATTGAAATATTATTTTGTATCGTATCGTAAATTCATTAATAAAGCATTTTGCGAAAAAGAAGTTCGAAATTTAATAAAGATTCCGACATCACATCTTAGAAGACATAATAACATGTAGTTTTACACTAGACATGTTACTTTAAGGGCTTGTTCAGATAAATAAAATTAAGATAGCTATAATTGAAATTTTCGTTGAGTAACACACGAAACGAAAGATAAGATAACAAAACAGTTGGAAATTCAACTATCGTTTTTAAGAAAGCTACTCGAGGAATGTCAAATTCTATTATAGAAGTCACTAAATCTCATTGGATTAATATCGAAAGTCAATAACGAAATAATTCAATCAAAGATTTCATTCACATTTTATATCAAGACACATCGTCCAAAATATATGTTTTCGTCTTTCGCTGTATGCAAACGTCAGGATAAAAGAGTGCACGTGTACACAAATAAATTTATATAAATATAATAATTTTGTCAATATTGACTCGAAAATACATAAAAAGAAAATATGTTTAATTTTTCTTGTATGGTATTTATTTTCTTAAATAAGTTTGTGTCATTTAAAACGATTACCGATATATATGTGTAAACAATTACAATCATATATTTTCTTCGTGCTGAAAAAATAATGTTAATTTTTAACAATATCAAGTGAAATTTTGCTCAATTTGAATATTTCAGTTTCTGTAATAAAGTCTGATTTTATCAGGATATTATACAGGGAAAATTAAAGAGCTTCATTTCATAAAATTTAAAGTTTTTAATTCTCTCCAAACGTATTTCTCGATCGCTCGACGATCAATTAATCTCCTCAAACGCCGGATCAGCATTTCCGGCTTTCACTCCGGATTACAGCCCGTCGAGCCGCACAGTAAATCGGCATTGAACAAGCGGATTGCAGCATATACAGATTAGGAAATTTACACAAGATACTCGATCGCACTTGGCTAACAAAAAGCTTTAGGTCAATGAGTACAAATCGAGTGCTCTTGCGCAAATGTCCCAGAATCGTAGTTAAATATTACTACAGTGACGGTGAAACGCGCCGCGGCGCTTAACAAATGCGTGAATTCGGATAGTATTGAATGATATAACTTACTTGAAAAAGATAATCGAAGGATTAATCTAAGTTTTCTGAGCTGATCGTCGGAACGGAGCACTCAACTTACTTTACTATCTCATCCGATTGACTGCGATGAAAATTTCCTCTGCAAACTATTTACTCGAACTATGAAGATTCCCAAATTTTATTTCCCAAACATTATATTAATCATTCTTTAGAGATTATCTGTATATTATTTTTAACTCTTTCAAGATAGCATTTTGTGTGTGTGTGTGTGTGTATGTATGTGATTTTAAGATTTAGTTGAAGATTGTTTTCTCTCTCGTCTAATTTAGTCTATAATAATATATAATCTAATATATAGTATATATACATATACAGATATATGTATATATACACATTATACATACATGTATATGAACAGAAACAAGTATTCATGCAATATTATCGTGACAGATTTTTGTGATTTGTGATTCGCTTGGGCGAAAAGATGCCGCCAGTACACGTGCCGGCGCGCCTATCTCGTTTTTAATCCTGTCCACTTATCCTCTTCGAGCCTTCCATATATATGTCTTCGTGTTATCATGCCCGAAATCAATCGATCAAATCAAACGATATTGATAGGTGAAGGTTTGTTTGCCATTGGTACGACGTTGGCCAAAGCTCCTCGATGCCTTTCACAGTATCGCTTTCTCGGATGTGGTAGACACACAGGAAATAGAAGTCACAGATACAGATGTAATAATTAATTAAACATTTAACATAATTAATCGATATTATTTAATTTAGAGCAATCCAGGAATATTTAGAGATTTTCAATGTTTAAAAATCTATGATGAAATAGATTTGTAATAGATAAAATAAGCTTATACGTTTGCTATTTACCACACATGTTCTATTTATGCTGAAGATATGCATACGAAAACCGTAAATAAATGTCACATCATAAATGTGACAATAATCAATTCAAAATTACGCGTACACGTACAGCGGCAATAAGAATTTTTAATTTAATGCGACATTGTAAATTATATCGAACATATTTTATTGGATATACAGTATGATAAAGACAGCCAAAGATGCCATTGCTAATCGCAAATACATGTAAATATTATAATGATCGCAATTTACCCAACGGATTATCCGACCGGAATGCCGAGATATTCGTCATTTGAAGAAATGAATTTAATGAATTGAATATACAACATCGACAGCGTAATATCATTTGTTTTGACAAAAGTAACAATTAATGCAACTGTTTACATATCATTTGCATATGGAACATTCGGTATTCAATGTATTTTAATTAATTTCACCGCAAGATCAATGTTGAATAAAAATATAATTATGCAATTCTCTCTCTCTCTCTTTCTCTGTTTTCATCCTTTGTAAATTATAACAGAATATAATCTGTAAGAATGAGAGGAAGTGGATTGTTGTAAATTCTCAGAGGAAAAATAATTTGTGAAAAAGACAACAATAGTTCAGTTTTCGTAGAAATACGTAAATTTATTGAAACATTTACAGCATTCTCATCGATTTATCGCTCTTTTCGTTCTCACATACATATACAATCTACCTTTCTCTCTCTTTTTCTCTAATAACAGTGCAATTTTCTCCTTTCACACCTACCTCTTTCACTCGTCCATTCACTCTTTGTCATTTCATCGAGAGTTGGACGACATATATTTATCAGATATGGACAGATTCGGTTTAGAACGACGAAGGATTGAAAAATACAATCAAAGATTAAAATCGGCATAATTTATAGTACAATTTTCGAGAAATCTAATGCACGCCAATTCTCACGAATAAACACGAAAACCATCATTCTCATGTATCTGTATTATCGAAGCCTGAATTTATTGAAATTATTAATCATAAATTTCGATTTCTAAACAAGATATATGTCGCAATAATAGAAGAATAAAACTCTCTCTCTCTCTCTTTCTCTCTCTCACACAAAAAGGCGGTGGAACGACCCAAGGGGCAATGAAGAAACATGAGATTTCATAATTTTGAGATTTGCATTTCGCGCGTACCCCGCCTTGAGAGGAGGTCCTTTTCTTTACAGGATTCTCTTCCTCCTTTACTTCGTTCTCTCTTTGATCGACTCTTAACAGAAGAACCTGGGATCGACCATAACAATTTTGCAAAAAAAAGTTTCCCGAATTTTTATATTAAGATCGAGATCTTTGTAGGAGAGATTCACCTCGCATTATTTTTAAAAAAATTTAGATTTTATTTTACATACATTGAAATATTCTCATGTTGTCATTGTTTTTCATTACGATCGAACCCAGATTCTTACACAAAATAAAAATATTGTTAGCAAAGAGAGTTTGGTAGCAAATTTAGGAATTAACTTAATTTATTTCATGAGATTTCATCATGAAACCACAGATTCGATATTTGTATTTGATGTAGAAGAAAACTGAAAAAATTTTAATTTTAAGCAAAAATAGTAATCTTTTTTGTACTAAATATTATAACATAAAATTTTGATATTTATCAAATAAAAAATGAAAACAAAAAATAGAGTAGAGAATTAACCTAGTACATTCACATGAATGCAGCGATGACGTTAATATAATGGTGATAACAATAATTAGCGATTTCAGAGTGTGACGCGTAATTCATTATTTACAGATTTACATAGGTTAGTGCGTATTTCAAAAGCATCCATCGATTTTCAGTTCTATTAGAAGTTTTCTAATTCGCATCGTTAGAAAATTTCTAATTCTAATCTCATTGCTTATGCCAAAAATGATGGAAGGTCAACGTTGTGTCTTAATACATAGAAACTGCTCACTTTTAAGACCACATTATTATTTTTTCATCTTGCAGCGCATATGTATGTCTACCTAAGCGATATCTGCTCGATGATCGGATTCAATAAAAATTCGTAAAAGAAAGTTAGATAGCAGCGCGTAAGAATAGGTCATGTGAGAAAATCAGCGAAATTACGAGCCATTATCTAAATTTCCAAAGTGACATTTGATTTTCAATGATCCACTAATGAAAGCAGACAAGAATTCACTTTCTCTCTTCGGTCAGGAGTAAGACTATATCACGACGACGGTAAAAGCTTTCATGAATTTCATATTCATAGGTTGAAGTAGCGCTGCAAATGACCCAGCGAATTACGTGACCAATAAAATGTGCCGTTTACATGAAGTCGTCGCAAGATTCCTGTCACACATGCTCGTCTGTGTTCCCACGTCACATTAATTATGGAGTTTTTCAACAACAGTTCTATTCAACAACGCAACTTAAGCCATTCGACTGTCTTGACATAGCTCCTTGCACTCGAATGTTGACTTACAGAAATTGCACCGACGTATGACACTCGTATATCCAACATTATCGAGCAAATTCTGTGTCGTTTGTATTTGCGTAGGTTTAACTTTAACTGTTACATCTTGAGCAAGAAACCAATTGATTTGCGCTATTTTTGCAATGCTAACATAATAAATCAGTGAAAAAATGTGCAAAAATTGTGTTCGTCGAATTTATGATGCGCAATCTCTGTGGTCGTTAAAGCCAATTTTGTTTATTATTTTATCGTGTAGAATATTTTTCGATTAAATGTGCCTGATTGAAAGGACACTGATCTAATGACACGATCAATTGTTTCCTAATGTAGACGTCTCGTAAATCGCATTACATTTATGGATTACATTGAAATTATATCTTGTTCTAGAGTTGCAATGTATTTGAGATATTATATGCCAGAAATTAATACAAATTCAATCTGAACAAAATTATTTGACTTTAAGTATACTTTTAGGATATTTATTTGCAAATAATACAAATATATACAATATCATATCATTTTAGCTGTAAACCTAAATAAATTTTCTTCGTGGGAAAACAGAATATCTTATGAGCAGTCCTGTATTGCCTGCATAATGCGAATACATGTGCGACAGTATAAAAGTATGCTTTCGAAATACATAATGTGAAATATCACGTTTGTCTAATTCGCTTTTCCTCTCTTTCTCTCTCTCTCTCTCACTTTTTTCTTTCTTGCTCTCCCATCATCTCGTTCATTTACTCCCTGTGTGTATGTGTATATGTATATATATATATATATATATATATATATATACATATACATACACATCATATACATACATATATATATACACACTCAAAGCGTACTTTAAGCGACCTATATTTTGTGACAGAATTCAAGACAAACCTTTTTGCACCGTACAATACAGAAAATATGTTCAAAGAGTCAAAATATACACGTATACAGAATATATATCGGAATACACGGCATATTAAATGTAAGAATAACAGAGAATCGTGTCTCAAAGTTTGTCACGTATTAAGTAGATCGTCTAAAGTAGGCTTAATATAATATATATTGATAAAGATTCCATTTATATATAATATATACCTATACATAATCATATGTATATATGTATACCTCTCTTTTAACATGTAATATTGTACATCATGCGCATATATGATATATACGGGTATCTACAGGTATTATACAAAAAACGCGGGGCGTTTTCTCCGCTCTCAAATGAGAATTATCTATTGTTATTTACCGACGATTAGCTTGCAATGCACACGCGCGTTCGTATACCTTCTGTAAATACATGCCCGTGTCCGTGTGCACTGGGGATGCATAAAATGCGTGGACTACACGGCCACGCAGGGTGCTCGAATATTTTATATATACACACACATATATATATATATATATATATATATATATATATATATATATATATAATATTCATATAATACGTGTCCTCTTTCTTGCGCGACGCGTACATTAATTTATATTTATTTTCATGTATAGTATCACAAGTTTTACTCATCCGACACCGCTCTCACTTTCTCGCTGGCACTGCTTTTCGAGGTTTACGCCGTTCCCTTGCCGCAACAACGCGCCCCTCTCAACGGAGTGCGCTCGCCTTTAATATTAATCGAGGGTTTTCAAGTACCTATCGGTTCATCGCCGCGGGGCTTATGCAATTGTAATAAGCATCGTAGTGAATCGTTCGCGATTTTCGAATACCCTTAAGCGATTCTCTTAATGGTATTATTAGATACGAGATATATGCGTGTGTTGGGTATATCGAAAGATTCTTTCAATGTTGGAACCAAGTCTGTGAGGAGAAAATTATTATTTAGACATGATATTATTACTTTATTATTCTCTTATGCAAAGTAGTTCTATCTAATTTGAGATGTGAAATTGAGAAAGGAAAAAGATATGAGACAGATCTAACAAATTAACACTGACATAGAGAACACCGACATAGAGAGTAAGATTTTCACGAAGTAATTAACTGAACTTATTATTTGTTCTTGAAAAAAGATAATTTTATAATATAATATAATTTTATTATCTCGCGATATAAGAATCGTATCCATGATCCGTATATTACTCATTATAAAAATATCATATAAAAATATGAAAATAATCACAGAAAAAGAAAAATCGAGATCAATGACTAATTTAACAAAGACAGAATCATACCAATATAAATAATAATGCTGAAAAAACCTTCGCAATAATGTATATTAGTAGTTTTCATCTTGAATTCGATATTATGCCGACATGATAATCTTGTTCAACAAATTTGTACAATTGTCAATTAAGCTGACGGAGTTAATAATAATTATCGACAATTACACGACTCAATGGTTAAAATATTTTTGTTTTTCGTGATAAAAGCAAACGATAGGTAATAATGAGAAGTCAATGTTATTCGCAGTCCGAGTTGTATTAATAACTTTACGAAGAAAATAGATAATTTGCAAACATAGATCTTATTAATTTTTAATTGGAAATGTGTTTATATGAAATCGCCAAATATCACTAGTAAAAAATCGTACTGGAGTTACAGTTTTGATATTTTTATGCAAAATCGTTTAGTTTGTAGATAACAGAAATTCGAAATTATTATTGTATTGTATCAAACAACTAATAATTGTAGACTTGATCACAAAGAAGAAACTCAACGTGAGCGCAGAAGATGTATTTGTTTTAGTTTACATAACGAAATATTCTAAATTAATGATTGTCATGTTAATTGAAATATTCATGAATTATTTCCATTCGCTCCGCATCTTCTTATTTTATAAAATCTCGCTTTTCTTATATGAAATGTCAATTTAATAAAAATGATTCCATTTGAATACATATATATATATATTTTTTTTTCTTTTATATTAGAAATACATATATAATCTCATTTGAAAAGCTGATTTTATATTATAAGTAGGCACACGTAGCAATATATGTGAGAGGGAAAATAATATAATTATAAATTTCCTAGTTATTACAACATGTTGAAACAACTGAAATAGATGACAATCAAGTCAAAACTAAAGCACAATAACGTGATTCGATATTAAATTTTAATTAATGTATTTGTATAAAATATTTTCTTTCATCTTTTTTTTACTCTTCCTTGCTTCTTTCTAAGCAATTTTGCAATTTTGCTTTCTTTTTATTAATTTTTTTTTTATTAAGTTTGTTGAACAAGACCATTATTTCGACTTAAAGATGAATATTGTAATATCGTATACTCGGTTATTGCGTAATCTCTCGGTGTGATGTATAAGAAATAGAGCGTGCCTGCCGAGATGCACTGTGGCTATCGCATAAGAGTATGTCGATATCATTCGAGTATATAACAAATTCTCGTACGACACGAAAAATGATCGAACTGTTATGATACGGGAATACTGGAATTCAGTGTCCTCAGTCAAATCTTTTCTCAATATCTTCCTCGATATTTCCTCGATAGAGGATCGAGATAAAATAAGATCAATGGATGGTTATGATGAAGGAATGATAACATTCCGGATAAGTTACAAGCAAACATTCAGAAATAGAAAAAATTCGTCGCTTTCTCACGAATCGTAATTGCAAAATGAGTTAAAATTCTATTCACAATTTTATGTGTGCCGTATATCTTTCAAATCCTTTCCTCATCATAATAGTAATATACACCAAAAAATTATGAATAGAACTCTCTTACGAATTAAAATTTTAAAATGGGTTTTAATCTCCTCTATCACGACTATTGTTTGCAATTGTACTTGAAACGATGCTACGAGGTCATTGCCAGTTTAAGTGACAACATACAGTAACGGACATAAGTTTAAGATGAGCAAGTGTAATAGATCGTACGCGTGTAAATATTATTTCCCTATCTGCTTTCCTTTTTTTCCCCAACATAATATGCTTGTGTATATGTGACCTCTTTAAAGTTTTGGCCATATTTAAGAATGTGAATACTGTTCTACAATATACTATATTGTATAATGTAAATTTATATATATTTCTACAAATATTTGAATTCGTGTAATTCATATATTCTCTTTTATTACTATATATATTCCAGCTTAAAAAATGCAATAAGATATAAAAGAATGTTATTTTATACATAACTTTAATTAATGATAATATAAATATATAAAAATATATAAACTTATATAAAATACAAATATACTTCCTTTCGTATATTTATATAAAGAAATTAATTTTTATATATTTTTATATATTAATTTTTATATAAGATTCTATATTCGTCAGTTATTGTATAACGTAAAGAATTCTTCTATGACATGATCATGTAAATTGATTATTCTAAATCTATTTGTTTTCATCTCTTAAACTTTTGTAACCGCTACTGTAATTTAATACGAAAATTTATTCACTTATAATTAACATGCAATGATCGAAACATCAGTCTAAACAAAAGAATACATATAAAGAAAAAATTAGAATAGAATGTAAAGTAAATTAAATATTAAAATACTCTTCATAAAGAGAATAATAATTTAAAGAATATTCTAAGATTCTGCTAAACAATTTGCATAATGTGTGTACATGTGGAAGTAATGATAATGATTGCTATTATATTACATATTATATATATTATATATTATATGCAATAGCAATTAATAAGAATAACATTAAAATTAATAAAAATAATCTACAAATAATATTCACGTTTGCCCAATATATGTCGCAGCAATATATCGCGCGGTAACGTGACATAAAAAAAATCGATGTTCGCGACGATGAACCTCAGTAATCTCAGTGAAACGAAATACCCCGAAGCCTACCTCTCGCCAACGTTTACCGTCTGTAGACGACGCTCTCCTCTTCCTCGTCTTCATTCTCGTCGTCGTATTCGTCGTCATCGTCTGGTGGCCAACAGACGACGGCGTCGACAACGTCATCGTCATTGTTGTCAGGACGACGCGAGCGTCGTCGTGGCTGTGTTCGAGACGGCGACGAGAAGGTCGACGAGGTCGCGGGCGACGTTGGCCCCGCGTTCGCAGACGCCGTGATCGTAGGCAGATCGGGCATCGGGGTTGGAATCGGTGCGGCAGCAGTCGCGACGTAAGCCGCGGCAGCAGCGACTCAGGCCAAAGCGTAAGGGTGGGTAGCGTGATGTCACAAGCCCGGCGCCGCGGTGGCTACAGCAGGCGGCGGAGGAGCGCTCGTGGTGGCTACGCTCGTAGCGTGATGATAAAGCGGACTCTGGTAATATTCCTGATGATGATGATTCGTCATGTGCATTGGCCCGGCGGCGTTTGTGCTGGCATGCATGCCGTTGTGATGATGATGGCTGGGCGGCGCCGAGTGCGCGTGCGGATGATGCGGCGAGCCGAAGTTGGCGTAGCTCTGGTGCAGCTGCTCGTACATCTTCATCTCGGGTGGCTTGGTGTCCTGAGCGCCAGGTGAAGTGCCGGCAGTGTCGCGTGGCAATAACCTGTTGATGCTAAACGGATGATTAGCCGCTGTTCCATAAATCGGTTCCTGCTTCAGGCTGCCTGTCATGCCGTGGTGCAGGCTCGCGGTATCGGATAACAGTTGCGGATGGATACCGCGGCTGACCATTGCGGTGAGCTCGTCGTGCGCAGCACTGAGATCGGGCCCAAGGAGACCGCCGATGTCCGTAGTGTCACTCTTCAGAGTGTGATGCTGATGCAAACTCGTATGATGGTGATGATGGTGCGAAGACACCAGCGAGTGCAGGTCTTTGTCGTCCTGCTGCTGAGGGCCGCCATGGTGGATGGACGAACCGGTCTTCTTGGAACCAGGCGCGACGTCGTGAGTTGGTGGACTGTGCTGACCGATGGTCGCGCCAGACGCCACTGCCACCGCAGCTGTCGTCTGATGCTGATGTTGCTGATGTTTGTTCGTCTGTCTAGTTAGTTCCTTCTTCTCGTCTTTGAACCTCTTTTGACGTCGTAGATAACAACCATTCTCAAACATGTTGCCGCTGTCAGGATGTAGCGTCCAAAATGAGCCTTTGCCAGGTTTATCTGGTGTACGCGGCACCTTGACGAAGCAATCATTAAAGCTCAGAGAATGCCTGATAGAGTTTTGCCAGCGTTGCTGGTTCTGCCTGTAAAACGGAAACAGATCCATGATAAACTGATAGATCTCCGAGAGGGTCAGCATCTTGTGAGGTGCGTTCTGTATCGCCATGGTGATCAGGCTGATGTAGGAGTACGGCGGCTTGGCATGAGTGTAACTACGTCTATAGGACTTGTCGCTGCGGGCGCGCTGGAGTGCTGAATTGGGCGAGTCCGGCTCCGTTAGGGCGAGCGGATCCCGGCTGACGCCGGTACCCCCGCCGGGAGTCAGCGGGCCGTATCCGACGGCGCTCATGCAGGCACCACCGGCGCTCATGGAGGCACCGCTGTAACCGCTCATACCGCCGCCTCCCATCGACGCCATTCCCATCGCCGAGCTCATGGTGCTCATATTGAAGCCGCCGGCACCCTGAGGACTGCAGCTGGGACCTACTCCGACTCCCATCGACATACCCATTGGCACGCAGCCCATCGAGTTTATCGAGCTGTACGTGGGCGCCATGCTGCCCATACTGGACATCGCGGCGCTGGTCATGGCACCCGCATCGCCGTACAGTTTTTGCGACTGAAGCATGGTCATAGAGCTCACCGGTGCCGGGGTGGCCTGCTGACGCGACGCCGTTGTCAAACGGGAATCATGAAATCCGCGGTACCACGGCTGCTGGCAGTCGGGTATTCCCTTAATCTTCCGGATGAATTCGGGGACGATCCGCGTATAAACAAGGAGCTCTCTAATTGGTCCTTGAGCTTCTATCGAGTCACAAGTCACAAGAGAGATCCTCGAGTCGTACGCACAAAAGATGCACGGAGATGCGCGGCGACTGCCAGGAAGAATCGCTTCGCACTTAAAGAAAGACCAACTTCACCAGAAAGAAGAACATCACCAAATATTCTTCCTCAGGGCAATAATGCACTGAAGAGCACTGTGTTGACGGAACTTTATTCTGTCACAACCGGAATAGAACTAAGAACGTTATTCCTCGCGTGAGAAGAAAAGTTGCCAGCGTATCTTTAGCGAACCTTCGAAGAACGCGTCAGCGAAACGACGAAGGGCAATTGAATGTGAATTCTGTTCACTTCTTGTTCTTCTTCTTCCCGGAACACAATGCACAGTCCGTTTGTTCGCGGGAGATGCGCATTCGATCCACGAAGCGGACGGGAGCGAACGCGAGCGCGAAAGTGAGTAACCCCCCCGCGGGAGAGATAGGGGGTAATTGCTACCCCAACACCATGGAGGACACGGCTGAACGCAAAGCCGACGACAGGAAAAGAGCCCAGGCTCTCGCTCGCGTGTTGTACGACGTGGACGAGTGCGCGAAACAACACCAACCACTATACGGTGACGGCCGCTCGTCGGTCGCGCGCGCGGTCGGTTATTTGATCGAGCGGGGCCGCTGTTTGAGTCGCCTCACCACCTCTCACCACACACTCCGCCTCGCGTACCGACGAGTCTCACTCTCCTCTCTCTGTGTGCCGTGTTGTGGATGGAGGCCGGTTAGCGAGTGTACTCCGCTACTCTTGAGTCGGCGGCTCTTGTTCAAATATACCCCACCACCGACCGCGAGAGCCACGCCCAACGTCACCCGGCCGGCCAATCGCGAAGCGGCCGTACCTCCGCTCGTGTCTCTGCCGACCAATCCGACGATGGATACAACGCGGTCGGTGGTCCTCCCGATCGCTGTATGAATCGCACGTCGTCGGATCGTGCGTGACGCGCCACAGCCCTTTTCCCCTCCGACTCCGTGCACGTAAAGTGCGGAGCGAAGCGTGGTACGCGCATGCACCGTAGCCCGCACGCACGAGATCGAGCTCGCGGAGCGGAACCGGCTTGCGCAATTCTACGCGGACGCCTGGCTCCACGACGTTGCCGCGCCGTGCCGTGCCGTGCCGTAACCACGCCGCGCCGAACCAAGCCGGGCCCGCGACGGCTGCGCCGCGGCGCGGTTCGGCCGCTCCTCTCTCATGTCATGTTGTTGTCTGCCACGCGTTTGATAACCGGCACCTCCGTCCGTGCGTGCGTACGTGACACGTTCTTGCGCGTATCCTCTCGCGAGCGATTTCCGACGACGCGCGGTTTCGCTTCGTCCGATCGATCGTTACTCGCGTTTTGTTTCTTTTTTCTTCCGACTTGCCGAACCGGCCATCGGGAATTATCTTACAATAATGCATGAATTGGAGAGTAGTCAAAGTATCTATCGGTAATTTAATATCGTTTCGTTGATCTACAAGTGAATCTGACGTGAACGAGGTGAACTATTCGCGATAGTGTCCGATGGAAATCGCGAAGAAAACATCGGTTGATCCACGGGGGTCGCCATGGAATCATCATGAGCGAAAGTTTGGAATACAACGTGAGGAGCATAAGTACAATGTGATTTGCATATCGTAATTGTATCTTGTAAATCAATCGTATTACGTATTCTTGTTCTTTCTCCGTCTCACTACGTTCTTGTATTATAGATTTTATATCATTAAATTTATTATGTATATTTATTATGTATATTTATAAGCTTTATGTGTATATCAAATGAAAATCATACACTCTTCGACATTTATTTATATATTTATTTGAATAATTATAATTGAGAGCGTTAACAATTGCTGTCAAAAATTATATGAGACAAAAACAAGCCTTAAATATTCGATTTTTCTTAATAATCAAACTTTTTTCACATAAATATTTGGAAACATTGTACGATCTTCCATTTAGTAATTATTATACATTTGTTAGATTAAAAAATGGTATACGGATTCTTAATTCACGTAAAGTTTATGGATTAAAACCTCTGACGCATCATTCTCCATGCATCGTTCTTCATCATTTTCATTTTACTTAATAGTAATTGAATTTTTATGTCTTTCTTTTGTGCTTAAGACAATCTGACAAGTATAGTAAACAAACCACAAGGGTCAATAAGAGTGAATCTTTAAAATTAAATGGATAGTTCACGTATATACGGATTGGAATAATGATTTTCACATTTATCAAATCATAGTTTCTATTAAAAAATTAAGTGCGTTACATGTTATGACATGCTTTCTTTGCTCGTTGTAAGTTCGTTTAATCATTTATCTACTTGACATTATTGTTGAATGTCTCTTTTGCATCTAAAAAACCCTCTTGTCATTCAATATGTGATGTCAATTGGAAGTTTTCTAACTCTATTTATTTCGAATGGACGTCTTTCAATTCTTCTGTCACCTTGTGAAGCATGTAGAAAAAAAGTAAGGGTGTCTAAACATTTTATAGGAAAGAGAAACAAATACTCTCTACGCTAGGCTATCTATACCTGCCCACATTTTCTACCCACGGTCTTACTTGAATTCTCATTGATGTCATCGAAATTTTTTCCATGCTTTAATCTTATACGAGATACCTTTTACTTTGCATCGTTAAATACCGCCGCATATCATTTGTTATCTATACACAACAAGTGTCTCGGAATATTAATAGCTACTCATTTGTGACAACGTTTTATAGTTTTTCGAAAGTTCTTTGTTTCCATCTCACGTGAACAATGCGTCATTATTCCGATAACGGATATTTATCATAAAAAAACCTTAAATGTGCTTAAGTAACTACAAATCCCAGATAAGATAAACTAATAAAAATGTCAATCTAACTAATTATCAGTAAATAGCTGGTACTTATAATTCCTCTTATTACAATATTTTACACTACAGTATATAACAGAAAATTAAAATTATTCTTCGAAATTATTATCAAGATTAGCGAGTGAAAATTTTTATATTAATTTTTAAGTATGATATTTTGAATATATTTTTCATCGCAAATCGAATATAAAAATTTTATAAATTATCTAAAATTCTTCTTAATCAATATATAACATAGTATTGAAATAAAATATGTAGTATATGTGCAAATTACTAATAATGAAAGAGGAAATACAAAGGATTCAAATCAGAACAATGATTGAAAATTTATTAGCTACAAACATTGAAGAAATGCAGAGCAATTGCAATTACAATTTAATTTATTAAACCAATCTGGAGTTAACAAAAATATTTATATCAACCGATAGAAGTAGGTTCTTTAAAATATACAATTTTGTATGTGTGTAAAGAATTAAAAAATTTAGATTTGTAAAATTCTAGATTTGTTTTCTTATGTTCAGGCTGCTATTTCAGGTTGCTATTTTTTCAACCTAAGAAACAGGTTGAAAATGTCATGTCATAAAAATAGTTTCAATAAAAATAAATACACTAAATATAAAAGAATGTTTTTAGTTTCTTAAATGCTTTTAAAACATATTTAGGTCTGAAAGTTCCGCTATAAATTTTGCTGTCGTCGAATTTATACCGATTTTAACGGTAAACACGAAAAATAAAAGTGCTTCTCGAAATTTTATTCATCCTTTTCTGAAAACAACTCATTCTAATCCAGATTCTAATATTCTTGATTACTATTAAACGCTTCGTTAAATGATTAAAAAATCAATAAATATTGAAAAATTGCAGTCATATTACAGAACATATGGGAAATGACAGAAATTTTATAACGATGTATTTTTCTCATGGTAAAAGAACGCAAATACGTTAAAATTTATGTGGCGTACATTCTATTAAGAGCTGCTGAAGAACGTTTGACAATGAATAGCCGCGTCATTTTGCTGATCGATCCCGTCGGCGTCCTCCGACATGGCGTCCATTAGCCGACGGGGAGAAACCGACAGCACCTAACGACCGTAGATAGCGCACGTTTTTTTACTGTCAATATTTCTACAATTGTCATAATTAAAATTGCACTCATAATACGCAGAAATAATTTCGACATACAAAAATAACTCGGCATCGCTTTGCCGAAGAGAAGAAGGAAAAATGCGTTTTTTAAATACATAATAATTTCATACGTTATTTTCGAAAAAGTACAATTCTAGAGAATTTTTTATAGAACTAATTATAGCCTTTTATAATAGTCTTGAAAATTACCTTAATGGATCCCGATAAACCAAGGTTTGGGGGTGTGTTTTATTGTCGTACCTGCTGAACCGTACGACCTAATTGTATATCTTATGCGTATACCTGATTTTTTTGTGGACGAACCCGTTATATTGAACTACCGACAAAGAGTTCGCCGACAATATATTTTCGTTGAAATCGTTTCGTTGACACCGAATTTGAACGGCAATATGTATTCATCAACATACGCCGACGAATGCATTCTATTTTTATCAAAAATTTCCGGTTTGTTATTGAGAGCAAAATTTTTATAAAACACATAAAATTCTGTCGTCGCAAAGAGGACGAATTGATTGCTCGCTATTCTAATCCTAATCGGATACTCAATGAGAATACAATTAGTAGGAGAATAAAATGATACTTGTATTTATTGAACAGGTGTATTAGTAAAATGTTAAAGATACATAAAAGTTAATGAATGTGTACGTAAGTCAATGTTTATATCAATGAATGTACATACTACCGGTCAAACATAGTCTCGACGAGATAATGTCAATGAAAACACTGTCGACAAAATCTTTATCGAGGATCTCAATGTGAATCTCTCATTATGGGCCATCTTTTTCGCATTAGCATATAATACATCTTTAAGTTATCTGAGTTTTCTGAGTATCATTATCTCTTTTTTTATAAGTTATAGAAAAGAACAACTGTCTAAAAATATATCATCAAAAGATCATATATTTATGCAGAGAGTCGTTTTGGATTACAATGAGATAATTTATTTACTAATTCCGTAATTCGATCTCGACACATACATAGCATTATGAACTAGCAGGTATAATATCCCCTATTGTTTTACTTCATATTATTCGCAGATCCCAAAGGTAATACCCCAAAGCGTTATTTCCATTCTTGCAGTTATTTGATCGTGAATGCCGTAAAATTATTTCAACGGGACATGTTTCCAACGCTGTGTATTATTTCCTTTCCTATTTAATGACTTCTAAATAGATTTTTTCTTTAGAATTTGTTTAAAAAAGGGAAGATATTAACCTAAGAAAGTAAAAATATATACTTCGTATTACGTAATATTTTATCTACTTAAAAGCTGATCCGATCAGCCGTTATTGATATATGATAATCGAAGGGTCTCTCGAAAAATCGTCTCGCGTAAAAGATGCCCGGTCTGTCTCGCGCTCGTATCGCGATGCGTATACTTGGCGCGAGACACTACCGTGCCTCTTGATTATGCGCTTCCTGAAATTATTTGCGGCTACGAGATATATGAATATTTCGAGCTATATGAAAAATGACTGTGTTTCCTCAGACTTATTTAACCCTTTCGTGCCTGGTGGGACGTATACTTTCCAGAACTTCAAAAATTCATATCTTTCGTCAGAAAAAAGATAACAACCTCTATCCAGACTTATTTGAAAGATTATGTCAAGAATTATTGAAGAAAAATATTAGCAATCTTATAAGTTTCATCCCTTCGTGTATATATCCCCTTAAATATTAGTAAAATGGGGTAAAAAAGAAAAATATACATATCTTTCTAAAATTTGATTCAATTGGACCGAAACTCATTTCCTAGGTGTTTCGGGGTTGCTGATTATAAATATTCGTAGTCGAAATTTCAAAATTCCAAATGGCGAATAAGAAAGTAAAATATTGTCAAAATTTCAAAATCGACAATGGCAAATATGATAATGTTTCTTGAATTTTATTGAAACCATTCATTTCTCAGATCTTTAGTTTTATTCATATTTCGTGGAATTTTTTGAAGCATGGAATGGGGCAGAGTGGAACCTTACATCCTGTACATAAACAGTTAGTTCTTTTTTCTATATTATTATTTGCACATAAACGGCAGGAGAAGTAGCCGTCACAAAATTAGTAAATATTCACTGTGAAAATGACTAATGAAAATCAGCAGTTGCGAAGACTATTCAGTAGTCTTTGTAAAAATATCTGATTTCTAATTACCAAATTTCACTTTTTATCCGCCATATTGGATCCGCCATTTTGAATTTCGAAATTTTGACTACTGATTCGTAATCAGCGATCCCAAACACTTATAGTAACATGTGAATCATACGTGAAAAAAGTAGGCAAAGAAACCAGGCACGAAAGGGTTAAACTACTTAAAGCATTATAAGAAAATATATCACATATTTTTATTTAATAAATTATAATAATTAAATAGTTTATAATGATTAAATTGAATTTGAACTATCTAAAATTTCTAAAATGCCATTTCCGTGACAACTTAATTTTAAAAATTTAATTTAAAAAATGTACACATACCTGCGTTACAGATTATGTTTTAAAACAATTTGAAAATTTTTCATATTAATATTATTTAGACTATATAAGCGATTTAATATTCGAAAGTTCTTCGAATGTCATTTATAAAATCACATAGCTTCAAAGCTATAAATCATATCTCAAAACCATGGCAAACGTAATTTGAAGTTCCTTTCCTCGCCTGCGCTCTTTATTTATTCACAGGGAAGTTTAAATAACTTTCACGTAAGTTTGCGTAAAAAGCGAAATCCCGTGAGCAGCGGCGCGACTCGTTCATAGGTTTATGATCGAATCCGCGCCCGAAGCGCGAAAAGAAAATCGCGAGGTATCGTTCCGTCGACACCGCGATGTCATACAACTCGATTCAAGCGTTTAGAGTCGGCTAATACTTTACTTGAGAGATTCGTAAATACACACGTATATATACAATATGTGTATACATATATGTATATACAGGCGCGTTCACAAACGAGCAGCGGCGCGTTCGTTACAACGTTAGAACCTCACCGAGCACCCACCTGTACACCGTGTCTTTATCGAGCCACGAATTGTTTGCGGAATGAAAATATTGTCCCTGTAAACAAGTGACTACATTGTGTCGGGCGCACCGTTCTCTTCGTTATAACAAATCGCTCCCTCCGTGCCGCTTGGCCCCTTGGAACGCAAGCATCGAGAGAGAGAGAGAGAGAGAGAGAGAGAGAGAGAGAGAGAGCTGTTTGTTTCGGTTAGTACAAATCCTTAATCTACGATTAAACAACGATTTACTATTTGACCTAGATTATCACGTATCGCAGGCCTTCATCGGTTTGATCGAGCACTCAACGGCTAAACGCACGATTAATTGAATGTACAGATATATTGCACAGATAAAAATGAATAGACAATTTTGCACAGATAAAAAAAAGTATTTTAAAAACACCTTTTTTATGTGTCAATTCAAATAGATGACTAATTAAATGAAATGAATGTATGTGTGTGTGTGTGTGTGTGTGGATCTTTTAAACAAGGTTTTTAAAGAAAAGTGGAGCAAAAGCAAATTAAATTTCAATTACAAACATCCATAAAGGATTTTTGGTTAAATTGTTCTCGAACTCTTTAATTTAGTAAAAATTTGGTTTAAAATTAACACATTTTACGAAATATTTAAATTTAAACGTTTTAAATAAAGTTTAATAGTTTGATAATTTAATTTTTTTAGTTTAATTAGTTTAATTTTTGAATTTATGAAACATAGATTAACAATTTTTCAGTTAATCGTTGATGTCGAATTTTCTATGCTTGAATTTAATTCTTAATACCAACTGTACATGAAAATTTTATTTTTTTCGAAATAAATTTATAGCTGTTAAAAAATTAAACATTGTATAATTTCTTGCTTGATTGCAATCAAAATAGAATTTTTTAACTTTACGTTTTCTCTGTAAGTGTATACTATCCCAATTAGGGACAAATGCATTATATTGTATGATTACACAAATTTGTAGTACGTCAGCCCTAGAGCAATTTATTTGAAAATTTTATCTGCTCGAAATCGGCCCGTTTAATTTTTATTTGTGGTTGATTAACGATTCATTTATTATTCATGAGTGGATTATAACGTAATCGTACGCTGCAAATACGTTATTGCTCATTCACCGATATTAAATCAATTAAGTATTATATTTTATACTCGAAAGCCTTTTAAAAACGTAAAACGACCGATGCTAATGACACGGAAATAGAAGACTTAATAAAAATAATTAAGTATAAAAATAGCTTATAAAAATAAAAAATAATTTCTTGATTGTAACAAATTGACAAATCGCCTTTGTTTTAAGTAAACATGTGTCTCTGTAAATATCACAAAAGTTATCTTTGCTCCCTATATACAGGATGTCCCAGTAACTCTGTTACAAGCCAATAACTCTAAAAATATTTGTCGACTCAAAAAGTTGTTCATGAGAATATTTCATGTATTCGAGGAGTCTTTCTAACGATGCTGACATAAAGTCGCCTTTGCTTCCCCTTGGGGGGGGCGGGGGGGAGTAACTTCATAATTTCAAATGGAACTGGAACTCCCTATAAAATGTTGCACATTTGGATTCTACGGGAAAAACAAGTAAATTTCATCTGAAACATTTGTTTGAAAAATGCTTCTATCAAAAGTTATAAGCATTCAAACCTTAAAGTAAAATGCATTGAGAAATTAACGATAAATTAAATAAAAGATTTTACAGTTTTGTTCTTTAACTTTATTAAATGTTCGAACTGGTGTCCATTAACACCTAAACACTTAATAATTTTCTTTTACAAAATTCTGTCTAACTCTAAACAAACTTTCTAGGGTAAGCTTCACGCTAGCGTAAGTTTCACGTATTCTTCGTTTTAAGTCTTCTTTTGTCGTAGGTGATCGAGACATGACTTTCTCGCCAAAAATTCGTTTTGAAGGTTGAAAGTCCTAACAACATACTTTATTTTGATTGCAATAAAATTTCTTTAGTACGTCACATATTGTAGCTGTAATATCACAAAGTTTGTGAAAGTAGTCCCTTTTTGCAATTTTAATTGCAAATTTCTCAAAATTGTGACGTGATGGAGCAATTTGGAAAACGGATTTGTGTTCAGCGTCCAAAAAACTATAAGAAACGAATAGTCTCGTTCCCATTTTTTTTTTTGTTGAACTGTATTACAGGTCTTTGGATTCGTCTCGACCTGTTACGGTATAATAGTAGAAATATGCAGTCTTAAAAAAAACATCGATAATCCAGAAATCTCTAAAAATATGATCTTGGGAAAAAATGATACCCACTATAATATGTGTCCCTCCGAACCAAACAATTTATGTCTTAGGTATTTTTGCGTATCATTAACGGTAACGGAGATATTGCCTTGTAACAGACTGGGACACCCTGTATAATACATAATTCGAAGAACGGTAATCAACATACAAGTGGCTCTTCCATTTTTTATACTTTTGGACTTGAGAAGCGTGAAATTGCTAAATAAGATTGAAAGCTTGAATTTTACACGGTTCCATGACATATTAACCGTTTAATATTATATGGTTTGTGTAAACCACATAATATACTCATGCTCGATCATTGGGTATATTACCTGGTGATCAAGGTGTGTGTCTGGGATTGTTTAACTTTCGTGAGCCGGAAAAGGTGCAAGTTCGAAGCCCCATGGCAGCTTGATAAAAAGTGTTTTGTCATTTTTATAGGGGGGACAAAGAGGGTGACAAAACGCAGGAACGGCCGGTTGGACCGACTTTGTAGAGTTCCTAAAAGATTCTACCTGGTTCCACGTGGGTGGTCCTCTCTCTGTCTCTCTTTCTCTCTCCTCTTTCTCTCGCCCCTCTTGTATTATTAACGCCGGTGATAACTCGTAGGCACACAAGAACGTTATACCGCCCTTCTCTCGGACCTTCGTTCGTTTCCACTCTTTTTCTGTATGTGTTGTATTCCTGTTTGAATGGCGCTCGCTTCGTACATCCGCGAAAAGGGCGATCGTATATTCATAGAGAGAGAAGATCTTTCACATCAGATTCCATGCTTCTGTATCTATTTACTCACCCATTCATTTTCAATTAAGCTTTTCAACACCAAATTATTTTTCGGCATTACAAGACAAATTCCGACAATTTCTTTTCCACGAAAATTTATCTCTGTTTTTTTTCTTATCTAATGTGATATCTGTTCAATAATGTTTTCTTAATTAATAGTTTAATATTAATTAAAATCTAATTTTTTTTCTAACTGACGATAATTAAATTTGTCGAATCTATAATTTATAATATGATCAGTGAAAACTCGAACATTTTCTTTTCTAAAAGTAAATGTTTAAAGAATTTCCGGAAAAAATCTATCAATATTTTGTGTTAGTGTTTACTAGGAACAGAAAGTCCTTTTAAATTTAAGATATTCCGGAAATTCTGTTCCCAATTCTGTCTGCCCTTTCGTAAATCTATGACAGATTTCGGTTTGTCCTAGAAAAATATTTCTGATGGACATTCTGGATGGACAGAAGATTGTATCTATCGCGATTGCGGAAAGCATAACATCAACAGATTTGTTGTCCTAAGGATTCACTCGTGCTCGTGTCAAGAAGTCGATATTTTCGCATAGAAAAAGGGAAAGTCAGGTGCGTTTCAAGGTGATTGTGTCAAGACATCAGCATAGTGAGAA
The DNA here is from genome assembly GCA_901521435.1 of Crematogaster levior. NCBI lineage: Eukaryota > Metazoa > Arthropoda > Insecta > Hymenoptera > Formicidae > Crematogaster > Crematogaster levior. Next base: position 922,130 of record CABEGB010001302.1, read on the forward strand.
GAAAAACAGGTACATATATCTTCGAGGCACGTCCTCCAAACACAGCGATGTAAATCAATTTTTTAACTCGAAAATTTCAGCAGTTTGAAACGTGTGAAAAACGGAGAAGATGACAAAGACATAAAGTGAGAAATAATATCTCGAAAATGTATACCGTGTCAATTAATTAGAATCATCTTCGCCTTGACAAATATTATTTCTCAATGGCTCATAGCACTATTCAACAAAAATAATTTTTTTAACACAGAAACGATGGTAATCGTTTCCTGTAATTTTTTAAGCGTAAAATAATGTGATCCCGATTCAAATTGCACTATGATGTCACAATTTGGAGAAGTTCACAGTTAAAGTTGCAAACAAAGCTATCTTAATGTATTTTAGCATATTGTAACCACAAAATGTGTAATGAAAATTTTATTAAAATCAAAAAATTTGTGATAAATTTTATAAGAAAATAAAAAATTTTATTAAATCAAAATTAGAACATGTTGTTAAGAATATCATCCGTTAAGAGAAATTTGTTGTGTCGATTAAAAAGATATTTACGATTAAATATAGGATCTATTGTGTCAAAATTTTACGATTTTGATATTATGATATTGATAGACTTTATATTCATCATAAATATCTTAAATTATAACCGAATTATAACAATAAATTCCTTTTGTAAAAAAATGAAAGTCCTAAAATAAAAGTTCTTTAAAATAGTCCTTTTTTGTAACTTCAATCGCAAAATTTTCCAAGTTATGATGTAATAGAACCATTTGGTAAACGGGATCACATGGAATGCCCAAAAAACTATAACCTTTGTTTTTGTACACTTTTTTCTCTGGACTAGTATAATAATTTCAGGTATCAAAATAAATCGGAATTGACCTCAACTCCGACATCCAGAATGCGAACAAAAATGCGAACAGATGTGACCAGACTGAAAGTTGATTAAGCCATTAGTGTAACGGACATGTTTGTACTTAAAATTAAAAAAATCATAAACAATCGTCTTCTTGCAGAAAACTGTTCGGGATTTGAAAAATATATTTCCAGAATTTACCAAAGTGCTAATTTCAAGTTTTCTTCTACCAATGCTCATAATCATCATGATCCTTTGACATTTTTATGTTTACTATCCTGTCACATGTTTTCAAAACATGTTTGTTTAGAGAAAAAATAGTAAACATTAGTAAACACTTAGGAAATTATTAGGATAAGGATTTTCAATTTCAGCATTTTTTTTTTATTCCTGCAATCTAAATGCAGTAAATTTCAAACATAGCACTTATACACATCAATTTATATGAAAATAATAGGGGATGACATAAAGCAAACTGCATATCAATATTGTTCAGAAAGTCAGCAAATAGTAAAGCATCGATAGCTTCTAAATGTTAATTAATTCTAAACGGCAATTATCCGATAATAGCCGTTGGATATTTGCGATCCATTCACGATATCGTAATTTGCATTCGAAAATGGGATCCATCCACAGAGAGTAATATTTACAAATTCAGTTTGTACAAGTTGATAGAAAACTGAATATTAAGTATCATAAATATATATACTTCAAAATTTACTAAATACATTTTTAGCATTTTCGGGAAGAACGTATATTTATATACTGGCGTTATAATTATTTGTGGTATATAATTAAGAACAAATACAAAATGTGTTAAGCGGATAGAGCTCGAACGTAGAATAACATGTTGCAATATGTTTCCAACCATTTCAGCTTTTTATTTTACATTATTCATACGTTATTGCGCTCCAGTAATACATGAAAAAGATTGAACGTTGTTGCGTTTGAAAAATCGTTATAGCAAAGTAACCGTTTTAAAATCGTTAACAAAGTTCACGTGTACCAATATTTGTTGAGATATTGGGTCCGATAGACCAATATTAGGTCTGAGAAATACAATCTTATCTTTTATTCATGCATTATTACGAAACTAATATTTAATTTTTTACTTTAACACTAAAATAAAAGAGTCCAGAACTTCTAAATTTTTAAGGATTTTCGCCCTGATGTCATGCTAATCTGCGAGATTTAGAAACAGAAGCGCACACAACATTCTGCTCTTTTTTTTAGTATTGTAAGTAGTATTGTTTTTTAGCACATTGTGTTCTAAGAAACATCTCTTTCACATTCAGGCTCGAAATTATTTATTTTATATATATATATATATATATAATATATATACACACATATACATATATTGATAAATAATCTCGAGCCTGAATGTGAAAGAGATGTTTCTTAGAACACAATGTGCTAAAAAACAATACTACTTACAATACTACAAAAGAGCAAAATGTTGTGTGCGCTTCTGTTTCTAAATCTCGCGGATTAGCATGGCATCAGGGCGAAAATCCTTAAAAATTTCGAAGTTGCGAATCTGGCTAAAAGGATTGACAAGGCAAGCTGCAGGGAAACAGAGCCGCGGGTGCAAAAGCGCCACGGGGCATATTGAGCCACTTAAAAAACGATATTTTCGATGTGTGTGCTTTATCGGGCGCGAACGTGGCACAGACCGGATAGTCACGTGCTGTGCGTGCCTCGCCGTGGATTTCCCAGATTTGCGATCCCCGAATCTCGCTGGCCGTCCTATCTCCGACGAAAACCCGGGTAACGCGGCGCACCCTCGATCGGCCCAAGGCAAAAATAATAGACTCGTCGTACGTTTTCATTCCCCCGGCGTGACGGCAGCCACTATCGACTGCACCCTCATCCTATGGAAAAGCTCTCCGAGGATAGGCGTAATCACGAAAATTTCACGCGAGCCACTCTAAACATCTTTGCGCAAGACGACCGACGTCGGCATCGTGACTCGACTCCTCCATTGGTTAATCGATCAATTTTATATCTTCATTCACCGGCACACTACTTGTATTATACTACTTACTCCAATTATGTATTACATGCTATGCTGGGTGCATAAAGCTGAAGATTGTTATTTCTAAAACTAAGCAAAATATATTTTTGTTTTCTGTCAACCATTTGGTAACGGTATCATATGATGAAATTAGTTTTTTTTCTAGGTGGAGTCATTAAGGTCACTTCAAGGATACTTCGATTCTTATGTTTTGCTTGGTTTTAGAAATAAAATCCTTATCGGATATTTACGAGACCCATAAACTATTTTAAAATATATAATAATATGTGTAACTATTTTTCAGGAGATATTGTCAAAGTTTTCAACTACTATCAACTTTTATGTTTGGTATTCTGGACATTAAATATTTAAATAAGACAATTCAAAAGATGTTCATTCCTATGCATACATTAAAAAAAAAACGATCAAACATCTATGATCCTGTATGATAATCTCTTTTATTTGCTGATGAAGAGAGAAGATTCGAAACGGTACGGAAAGAAATACCTTATTGTCTTCCTTGTGTGGTTTTTATTTGTCTTGAATATTAGAGAATATTAGTAGAACGATGGACATGATTTAAAAGAATACGCAATACACTCCGTAACGTTCGCGTGTGAGAAGCGGGCCCGGGAAGATTTTTTATATTTTCTGAACGGAAAGGACGTTCTCCTGCAGCGCGCGAGTAAAAGCACGTATGTGGCGAATCGATTGTACAAACAAGAACGCCCCCGTCTATCGTCCTCTCGTTAAATTTCTGTTTCACCGTTTCAATGCAAACGTTGCGAGATATAAAAGTTGCAAGCAGGCCATCAGGCCAATCCGAGAAGTTTTGCTCTGTTTGCTCAGAGCCTCTAACTTATTAATAGCGTGTAATCGCAAATAAGTCTCTATTTTTATATGTATTTTCGTCTATTGGTACATTCGATGTACAAAGCGATATCTCATGTGAAATTCGTCAATTGATTTTTCTTCCATTAAGATTTAAGTGGGCGTCATTTTTTACTATTCTTGAAGATACTGAATTTAAGTGTAAAACATTGAATGTGTTGAAACATTTGTGATAACTAAGTTTTACGTTAAAACTCTGCTAGAGCTAAGTCCGCTTGACTTAAATATTTAAACAAAATATCTTTTACTTAGTTTTTGACCTGAGTATATCTTGTATATCTGAATATATCTCTGAGTGGAAAGTGTCTGTGTCTCTTAATACGTGTCTCTGAAATTCCATAATCAAGAGAATCGAATACAAATACGAGTTTTAACATTTTTTTATCTTCAAACAGTATTAGGATTAAGATAAAAAATAATTGTCTTTGAAGAATGTGACGATTTAAGGTTACTGAAAGAGATGTACGAATGTACGCCTTGCACTAAATACAATACATGTTTCCAAATTTTATTCCTCTTATACAAAGAATGCTGTTAGGAGCCAAGACTTCAATAGCCACATTTAACATTAAGTGGACACGGGCTTTGGTCATTTTTAACAAGCCGTGCCGCATGAAACATTGGTCGAAGTCGATCGATGAGAGAGCAATGGAAGACAGGCAGGTGGTGGATGAGTCGCCGCCGATCAAACGCCTCGAATTGGCAGCGATTTCTCGACCAGCGCCCGCAGTCAACCCCCCTTCCGTCAATCGCCACTTCCGTCGAGTCAATTTTAATAATTCCACCCCCCACAATTCACATTCGTACTGCGATGACTCGCACGATTTTTCCGACAGCTTTCAATTATCCGCGGACCCATACTTTCATGAGCAAGCGAGCGAATGCTACCTCGCAAAATATCGATCGTTCATTGTTCTCTCTCTCTCTCTCTCTCTCTCTCTCTCTCCCTCTCGCTCTCTTTCTTTCTTTCTAAGCGATCGTCGCGTTAGCGGGCGTAGACACCGTACCGGAAATGGGCGGAACGTAGAAGTTATGAGTTGTAGTAACGAGAAGGCGCGTTATCGTTGCCTGCAATTACGACTCTTACGTGGATGTTCTCTGAAAAAATGAACCGCCCGTCGGCTAATTAGATGACTTACACAGAGCGTTCTCAAATTATCACATACACGATAGTCTTTCTCGCGAAAAATTTGTCCTTAATAATATTATTAATTCTTCATAACACATATGACTTGATGTGAACAATTGAAAATAAAAAAAGTTTTTTCCGAAAACTTGCATATTATTTAATTAATTTTAAATGTGTATCTTAAATTCAAGCATATATCTTCTTTTGACAGAAATTTATATATATTTTATATATATATATAAAACCTGCTTCAATATTCCTTCATTTTTCTGCATTAATATTTCTTTTTATTTTTAGCAAAGCGTTACACCATTCCACGATATAAATAATTGTGTATGTGTGAATTCCTTAGAGAACTAAAAACTAAAACTTAGATACTTGGAATAGTGCGCAGTAAAACCGGATGTATACGAACGCCAGACACTCACTAATATATCCTTTGCGGAAAACCGGCGTTTTCAATCGATCTGCCGAAAGAAAAAAAAGACTGTGAAAAAAGTGCTGTTGTAAAATGATAATCGATTTATGAGGGCGGTGCTTTTTACCAAGTCCCTTCTCTAAAATTTAAAAGGGCCTAGATTATACCAAGGAAAGACACAAAATCCTGCAATTAAGTATCTATGATGCAAAGAAACGATAATAAAAGCACAAACTACGTTCTCAAGATACAGCAAAACGTCTAAGAGAGATATTGCGGAATTTTTTCTGTAAACTGAGAATATCATTTAATTTTAGTTATATTTTACTTACATTCTGTTTTGTTGTATTAATAAAATCAAATTTGATTCAATTTTATCATACTGTATTAAGAACGATGTAATAGAATCATATTTAAATTTTATATGAGCTAACATAAAACAGAAGTGGTCATTACATAGTTTACGAAATTGCTAATAAGTTCTTCTTGAAACAGAAAAAAATAATATAATTTTTTGTATGATACAATAATTTTTTGTTGTTTCCCCTCGATTGAACGAAATTTGAATCGAATAGAACTCTAATTTTTATCGTATATTATTTTAAAAACTTACATGATAAAATTTAGAATTTCTTTATTAAAAGAATGTTAAAATCTTTGAAAATAACTAGAAGAAAAGAACTAGAAAATCTGAAATAACATATGTAAAAAAAATTAGGGAAAGAATTGCAACACGCTTTATTTATTTTCGTTCATTTATCCTCAGGCCGGATCTAAGTGACATCGACGCCATCGATATATTGGACCTTTTATTGTTCCAGTTCGATCTTCGTGGGAGGCTGCGCAGCGCGTAAAGATAAACATCCATACGCAAGAATAACATCTTCTAGATCCCTCTAATCACAACACTCAGAGGATACCCCGTACATAAGCGAAGAACACGGGTAGGAAAACACTTTTGATAGAGCCATCGGAAAAATGAGAGAGTGGCTTGGCAATTCATCAAGGGCGATCATTATTCGCGATAGCAGAGAAAACTGGATCACACATACGACAATCGGTAAACGATTCGCAACTTTCGGAAAAATAAAAAAGAGAACTGGACGCATTATTCGAAAATTAAATCGAATCTTTTTTTATACATGAATTAGAACAACTTAAATAGTTTTCCGTTGGAATTTTAAGAGTGTAACAATTAAATATCACTAGTGAAGAAGAATAAGTGATAAGAATAAGCAAAAAGAAAAACAGCAACAACTATTCTAACAAAATGAGCAATATGTCGAAAATATGGTTATAGTATAAGAAAAATGCCAAACGCAATATTTTTAAATTAGTGTTAATAATATTTTATTAATGTTAATAAAAATATTTTATTCTATCAATATCTAATAATCAAGATTCTCATAAATAATTGCGCTAATCAAGTTGTTTCATAAATATGTAATTTTATTCAGATTATTTTGATACATTCCACGCTGTTCTACAACGCTTCACAATATAATCGAAAAAATAGAACAACTTGAGCTACGGTCGATTCTAATGGCACTTCGAGTTCGCTAGAGAAAATAGTTACATCGTATACGCGTTACATAATATTACGAATGTTTTAGATTAATGTATCGATCAATATAATTCGAGATATTCAGGAAACGTCTTTTCTTGTTTTTCACGTTACGAATATGAATGTATTGATAAAACGAAAGATTTACAATGATTAGTTACAATAAATTTAATTACCCTGTAAATGATCATTTTTCGATAAATCGAGAAGAGTTGATAGGAGTTTACGCTGCAAAATTTTTAATTTTCTTCGATTCAAAGAAGTTCTTAGCTCAAAAATTTTAGAATTTTGTTTATTTCTTCTTTTCTGTAATCCTAAAATATTGAATCGTTTATTCTTTGAAACTAAAATAAGTTACATAATAAATGCTTTTATTCATTAGGATTATATCATTATTATATTCAGACTAAGAGAAAAAAATTGAAAGCAGTCCCAGTATTTCAATATTATCTTTAATTTCGAAGATATATCATTTGACGACATAAACTCCTATTAATCCTTCCTTAATCCAATTTTTAATAAAACGTAGAAATATCTCAACAAATTATTAGTGACGAGATGCACAAAATGAACATTACATATTATATGGAGGCACATGTGAGGCTCGCGATACAGTTTGATAATTACCAAACAAGTTTACATAGATTTACCTTATCGCAATAATAACTTATTATCTCGAAATTGGAGTCGTCTAAGACAAATTAACGTCTATTGATGTGAAGTGAAATCAAGGATGAGTGCCCAATTATGGAATCAAAACGTTATAACATGTATCAGTCTAAACCTTACTCTGTTACGGCGTAAAATCTCAATCAGCCCACGCAAAAAATAGTATTGCGAAATTTATTCAATCGACTTCTACAAAAGTTATACAAAATATGACACGATATCTGCTTATGATATGCGTTTAGAGTGTGTTATCACTCGTAAAACTATGTCTACGTTTTTATTGCCAGTTGGGAAATATATCTGTAAGGATATCAGCCGTGATAAATCAAAATATCCATAAAAATATCTATGTGTAAACAGTACTGACGAAGACGCGATATAGGTGGATAAATAAACTTGCATATACAAACAACTGTGTGATAGTCTAATTGTGAGTTCAAAGGCAGAAAGTTGCAAAACAGATTCTTCCAATCAAAGTGATAAAATTCGTAGCTCTTAATATCTTAGCAGTTTCGACTAAGATTTTAACTCATACGTTTCCATAACGCATCATTTAATTGCTCTTCAAGATACGAAACTTTTTTTTGCAAAATCATAAGGTAATGAGGTATCTATTAACTAATTAACGGTATGTTCTCCATTTACAATATAATGTAGTACCTCTCATGTGTAATAGTTAATGATAATAAAAAAAAATTGTAAGTACTTTTAAAAATTTTCTTAAATTTATGTGGAATCTACTTACAGTTTATAATAAATATATGAAGACAATTTATAATAAATATACAACTAAGAAGAAATAACATAGCTGCTATCAAATACAGCAAATCTACAATACAATTACAGTAGATCTATGTAAAAATATGAAATATATGTATTAACCGAATATTTTAGTTAACGTGCTTAGTTCCAGAGTTAAATATCGAGCTTTTAGAATAAGTGATCAGAATAATAGATCAGTACATAAAATGAAGGATGGATAGACGTAAAAGATATTTGAAAACACATTGAAAGGAGTACTTTCATGTTGACGAAAGAGAGACAGAGAGAAAAAGAAAGAGAGAGATGTGTAATCTGTTAATGTTAAAACCTGTATACCCGCGTTAAGCTTTGTTTAATTAAAAGCATAAACGAAGGAATTTTAAGTTTTTTACTCTTTTACTCTACTTTTAAGTTTTTTACTCATGTAACACTTTTCGTGTCATGTTCCGAAAACATATTTTCACACAACGATGATTGTCGAGCAAGCTTATCTGTAATGAGCAGTAGATAAGATAAAATGCATTGTGTAAGATAACAGATGAGGTTTGAGAGAAATTAATATTAACCCTTCGCGATTCCAATTACTCCTCAGAAATGGATGAGAATTAAGAATTTCATCCTCAGTTTAATTCTTTTTAACACAGTTTAACACGTGTGTTAACTTCTCGACTTATATTACTTAAATTTGAACATATAAAAATATAGTTTGCAAATTGTACAGTGCATTCGAATGTTTGGAGAAACTCTTTTCGGAGATTACTGCAAAGCAGTATGTCGAGCTAATGGAATATTGACTATGGAATTTTTTGAAAAGGATTAAATTAGTAAAGAACAAAAGTAAAAACGGAGGAAGAAAATGGAAAATGCAAGAAAAGAAAAGGCAATACGTAACAAAAAAACAATGTTGTAGATTGAAAATATAACATTTGTCGTGTAACAAGCAAATTTGAACGTCACATACGCCATTGCGCGAAATAATCTAAAAAAAATATAGTATTTTTTAAAGTCACAAGTCTTGAAAAATATTCAATCACGCGTTTTGAATCATTCTAACATCAAAATGCAAATCAAATATCACCTATTTTAACATGCGATTCAGTCGATTTCATTAATTATGCAGAAATATTTTGTTTAACAATAATGTATTAATTAATGTTCAACAAAATTACACGCGCTTAATTAGAATAGCGCTTAATAGTAATAAATAATTATTGCGAAAATACATACGAATTAATGAACAAGTCTTAATAACAATCGATGATCTATTAGTGTTCCTATTATACTCATTCTCTAACGAAGATGCGTTACGACCGAAGCAACCATCTCAAATGAAGACTATGATGATGTGCATAAAGTTTTATTTGATAATATAATTCGATAATTCTTGTCTAGCATGCACTAGTATCTGAATAACGCGCGAATAATTATAGAAAAGCGATGTATAATCAATATGTTACGATAAAAAAATAATTATTCGGTGTTTTTGCCAAATCATACGTATTGATGAATGAAAGAGAGTTCCGAATTAAATACACACTAATAAAATCAAAATAGTTAACATGGTGATTTTATAAAATCAAGACAGTTCATATATTTGTTTTTATAAAATCACCGTGGTGACTTTACAAGAAAAAAAGAAATATTTCGAAAGATTGAATCGCCTTACGTTCATCAATTAATTATTATTAACGATTTTATACAATCGCCAAAGATTTCACGAAATCGTTTTCAAGTTAAATGCTTTCTCATTATATTATCTATAAGGCAACAATCGCGCTTCCAACATTCACTCAGAGATCGGTCACCGGTCCGGATAAATTTACGCTACCATCGATTACGAGCGTAATTTTGGAATCACTCGCGATCGATGAGTTCTTGTCACTTCTAGACGTGTCTGGTTTTTCGTCGTCATCGTCGTCGCCATCCTCCGCCTCGTCCTGCTCGTATTCCGACGATGAAGCTGACAACGGCACCTGATTCGTTGATTCCTTGGTCTGGTCCTCAGGAACGAGACACACACCGGAAGCCAGGACGTCGCAAATCCTGTTTACGGTTTCCGTGGCCGTGGCACCGTTCACCTTTCTACGTAGTATCTCCACCAGCTTCTCCAGTCTGACAAATTACGTTTTGTGTCACGTTACATTCGTTCGTGCCGACTTGGAACGTGCCGTTTTTCCACCGCTAATGCATCCAAACATTTGCTAATGCATCCAAAGACTTGCCCAACAAATTCTTTAGCAGAGAGTAAAGCGAAAGTTTCAGCGAAAAGCCATGCTGCCGGCTAGAAAACAGAAGAAAATGGTGCGATTCGGTGCCATCCAGATGAAGCGTGCGCTCGAAGATCTCTCCGGGAGAGAAAAAAAATCGACGGATCTTTGAGAAGCAGAAGAGGAATCATGCAAACAGGATTGCACTCACGATACAGTTTGTATGAATAAAAACATTTTGGAAAGAAAACATATAACAATTTAATGAAAATATAACTTAGGGCCCTATTCTGTATTGCTTAACGATATTGTTATCGAATGATTATCGTTAATAAACGATTTTTTTCTGTTCTATAAGTAATAACTGTCGCTCATAAAAAACAAAATGGCAGCGAAATTGTCATCAACAGAACAACAGCTGGAGAGGTGTTGTTAAGAGAAATGACATGTCGTTACAAGACACACTTAATCTATTACATGTCAAGTCATAATATACTACATCCGTATTATTTAAAAAATACATATGTTTTGTAGTAATTATAAATATGAACAAATTAATTCAAGCAGCAGTGCACGAGTTGGAAAACAGTGAAAAAAGTCGTTAAATGGATTAGTCATTTGGACTTTAACGATATGCTTATAGAATAGCTTTTTGTAAATTATCGTTCGCAAGAGTCATTATCATACAAATATCATTAAATAACAACTAGTTACAGAATAGGCCCCTAAATCATCGTTATTATATTGTTCAATGTTATAAAGTAAAAAATATCTTATTTTAATTGAAAGAAACATAGATGAGAAAAGAAAAAACGTATTCAATAAAAATACTTGGAGTAAAAGTACTCGGAGAAATTAAGCTTTTATAATATTTACTTTAAATTAGAGAGAATTGCAGAATTATAATATAAATATAAATACAAATATTAACAAAAAGTTTTTCATAAAATTTCTGAATTATGAAAAATATGGCAACAGCAAATATTTCATCAAATTTTTTTTATGGCGTTTAAGAGGATAAAAATATGCAATGTAACTAACAAAATACATACACACAGCAATACAGGTACAATAACAGTGTAACATATATGTAACATATAATATGAAAAGATATAATACAAATAAAAGCATGCTGATAAAGCTGATGGTACTATGTTGACAAATGAAGCAACATAATATTACAGTAAACAATATATTACATCATAATAATATTAAAATTTATGAAAAAAAATGTATTTATTGTGCATATCTGTGCTTTACATACATTTAATACATGTTCATCGGCCTCTATCGAGTAAAATAAAGAAGCAAGTCATCACGAGTTAACAATGATTGAAATTTCTAGACATGTATATGTAAATATATAGCGAATAATGACAATGTATTAAAGTATTTGCGTACTTAAATAGCAACTGGAATAATTCGATCTATAAAGTCCATCTATTATATAGAAACCCTTTGGTCGTTAATGCTAATTAGTTACTGTTCTTTACTTTCCTTTCCATGAAAAGAACAGTTCGTTACACTGGTGTAAAACTTTGCTTATGTAAAAAAAAAGGTCAATACAATTATATAATAATAGTGGAATGAAAATTTCTATTTCTGGTTAGCAGAAAGCCGCCTTCCTCCAATTTCCTTTTAAGATGCAACGGGAATAATGCTGCGAATTGTCGCGGATGAATTATGTTACTCCGGTATCTACATTCGCTAACTACATTGTTTTATACTTTAAATCATATTGTTACAATCATAAAAAGAGAAAGTTCAGTCTTCATATTTTCTATATATAAGAATATTCATATCAGAAACAAAATTTTTTAAATAAAAAAAAAAGAAAAATTTTTTTCTCTAAACTTACACTAATATTTTTAGCTAATATATACAACTTATGTGTACACGTACAAAAATACGAATCTCTTTTGGATACCGGGAATGACGTAATTCCTTCGAAGTGCCGTGGGACATGAGTACGACGAGCGTGTATGTACGAAAAAGCATGCATGACGAGTGAATAAGACCTACGTGCTATTCGATATGTACATAGTAGTAGTAGCCTCTAGTAAAAAGCCCCTTGAAGCCCCGTTTCGCTAATATTGGCGATGAGTAGCGTAGTGTATGGCTTTCTTTTTTGACTTTTTTGCTCGGGGCCCCGCGCGTACGCGCGCAACCTAGATGTAGGTGGTTTCGTAGATGGCACGTGAAGGTGCTGTTTGGGTTCTGGAAGTCAGGGTTTTCATCGAGCAGAGGTCTTTCGGGACGATAGACCCACTATCGATCACAACGACATCCGGCACGTCGGTGATGGCTCGATGCGTGCGATCGTCATTAGGAAAATGATCCCCGTCCTCGTTCATCGTGTGCAATTCGCGATAGCTTCCGGAGGAGCACATGTTGCCCAGGATCTTGGTGTCCTCGTCGGACTTGTCGGTCTCGCTTAACGACTTCCTCAAATTTCCCTTCTTTCGTCGCGATTTCTTAAAGCTGCCTCGCTGATTGTGCAACTTGCACAGTTTCTGCCATAAACTGTGATTATCCGAATTACTGATCAACTTCTCCGCTTTGCTCGCAACAGCGCACTGTTTGTCCGGTGGATCTCCCTGTTTCTCGAGGGTTCCAGTCGATCCGAGATCTTTTACTCCATTCTTTTCCATTATCGATAATCGCTTCATATGTTCCCCTAACTTCTCTTCATGTTCATTTACTTCCAGTAGCTGATCGTTAGTAACTTCTTCTGGGATTTCAGTCAATAAATGCTTCTTTTCCTCGGTCGTCCATTTCATTTTACCATCGGTTGTCGTGGCGTTGCGCGCTTTCCACTCCTCGAACCTCAAATAATCCTCCCATTTTATATCGGACAGAATTTGGTAATTAGTACTAATAGGTCCCGAATAATTGCTGTTTGCTATTTCTAGAATGTCGATTATATCCTTGTTTGTTAGAGCGGTGTGACAGGGCACCAAAAACATTTCTCCACATTTCGACGTGTTTTCCTTCGTCGAAGCGTTCTCGCGGGCCATGGGTTCACAGGCAGTCGCGAAATTTGGACATTGATCCAAAGTCTCGGAGATGGGATGAAAAACCGACACCTCCACGGAACGAGAACGTAGAACGGAAGAGGCGGAGGATGTGTGCGATGCGGGTGGAGTAGCGGGAAGCGGGAAGCAAGTATCGGTAAGAGCGGTACGCACGGGGGTGCTGGTTATACAGGGTGTATCGAAAATTACAGGCGTGACAGAGCTGGATACCGCCAAGTTTACGCACTTTGCTGCGTGGTTCTCGGCCAGGGTCCTGGACGCCCGTGCCTCTTGCAGCTCCCGTCGCAGCGCCAGATTCTCCTCCTCGAAGACTGCGATCTCGCGGCCTTCGTTGCTAGTGCGAATAGAATTGATTTTTCTTTTCATTTTTTTTTTTTTTGGTCATGAGCGAGCTTCGACGTTGATTACAGGGACACCGATTTAATTGAAGTTGTAGATGTCGTAAAATAATTTCGAGGATCGCGTTTGAGAAATGAAGCGAAAGGTGATTGAAATGACGTATAATTAAAACGGAACGAGAGAAGATCATTGTGAATGAAATATCTGAATAATTCATCCTGAAGTGCTGATTGAAATATTTCATCATTCATAACGGCTTTCACTTTGCCTTCTATTTTAACCGTGTGACTTTATCGTAGAAAGCGTTGGACTGTTGTCTGAAGTTTCCCAAACGTCAAATGACATCGTGGAATTCGATTTTAAGCAACGTTTAAACAAGCATAAACGAGACAATAGACGAAATATGCACGCGATTTATTGGATAATAATTTGGATAATAATTATTAACTAAATTCTTTTTTTTTTTTTAATGTGTGAGAAAAATTATGCGTATACCCCTATACATTAGCGGAAAATAGAACTAAAAACAGAAACAAATATGATAAACCATGGCCAATTATGAAGAAGTGATGCATAATTGGAATCAGTTTTTCCGATAAATTCTATCGGATACACTGAGATACTACATCGTATTTTTACCGCGCCTTTTAAATTATACACCGTCGGAGCAGTGTTGAATACAAAACAAATACTAGAACCTAAAGCCTTCTAAATATTTACAAATGCTAAAAAGCTTACTTACGTTGCGCTCAGCTTCAACGCCGTCACTTCCTCCTCCAGTTTCGCGACACGTTGGTCACTTTCTTCTTTCTCTTTCATAAGCTTCGCCAATTGATTCTGCAACAAAAAAAAATATAGAAACGTGGCATTAATCATCAAGCAAGTAAAACTAACAGTATCACCGCAAAATCGGAAAAGACCATGCTGTCGTTGTTGAATTAAAATCTTACAAAAAAGTAAGTCTTAGAAAAAATCCTATCTTTATCAAAATCAATAATATTCGCAGATCTGTTGAAATTAGACCAGCCAGTAAGAGTTCGTGTATTGGAGAAATTTTTAAAAAGGGCAAATAAGATCTTGTTATAACTCACTCTTTTTTCGAATTATATGTTTCTTCGTTTTGTCATAAATTTTGTTGTCATTTGAGTAACTTCTCATTAGATTTAGATACGTCAAAAATTCAAATGGCAAGTATACTGGACTTATAAAAACACATGAATTTGTTATAAAATTGAATTCTCTCAATTATTTCTAAATTTCTTCGTTTTTACACAAAATTAGTCGAATGTAATTGAACCTTTTTCTCATTTGTTAACTTTTTTTAAAATTATTTATCTCGATGTTTTTAAAAGTAAAGGCAACACGCTGGGAAATGTGTATTAAAAAAAGGGGGAAAGGAGCTGGCAACCTTGATCGGCTCTCACGTGCAGTAAAATTTACATGGACGTGGAGATAGAGAGTCCCGGAGGTTCAATTATGAGATTGCCAATATGCAAGCAACATGGCGGTGGCGGCCATCGCTTCGGCTGATGAGGCTAATGGATGGTTGAAACCTGAGAAGAACGGCAAAGAGGAAAAAGAGGCCAAGGGAGAGGCCCCTGACAGCCACTAAGTGCGCTCCGTCCTTCTCCACCCTTCTCCAATCCCCTCTTCCTTTCCCGTCCCTTCGATCCCAGCCTTGTTCTCTCTCGCCTCTGCAACACTCTGCCTGCTGCGGATGCCCTTATGTGAAACCTAATCACTTTTAGCGCGTCACGGATATTTCGTATTATGTCTACATTGCGTTCTCCGATATCGGCTGACTTTATCAGCCGTCTCTCTACGGTTCGACCTTCCCTTCATCTCTCCTCACCCCCATCGTTCACGAAGTCAAGTCGCACGTGACAGCAAGCCTTAATCGGTTGATGTGTTTCTCAAGACTAGATCACGGAGTCAATTTTTCAAGAAGCGAAAAACTCTTTGTAACTCCTTGTAATCTCTTTAATTTCGGAAGATGTAACTTTTTTCTTTGATTCAAATATGCATATGCAAGTGTTGTATTTTTAGTTTTACTTATCGCAATGCTGCTAGTAATGACATGTGTAATAAAAGATTACGCTTATTATGCATGATTACGTGCGAGACAGTGCAGTTATGATAGAGAAGTACAATTTGCATTAGATAATGTAACATCTTCCCGTCTATGTTGTTAAACGATATGCATATGCGAATATATGTAATAACGACACATTTGCGTGTGTTACTAACGTATACTCTAATGCGTACCATAATTACGTATCATCAAAATAACATATGTACACAGGGGAAATTGATTTTACTAAATAATTCACGTGAATGTAATTCCCGATCATTCGCGTTCACGTGTGATTTTTTTCTATTACTGAAATTATTTCACATCATATAATTCATATCATAATAGATATATACAATAAAAAGAAAAAGAATATGCAATAATACATTCTTTAGTAATAAATACTGCAATAAAGAAAACTTTAAAAAAATTTTTAAATTTTAAAAAATTCAATCATGAAAACAATTTAAAATAATAAACGTTAAATTTGGCTAAATGTCTAAATTAGCTAAATTTGACTAAATCTAATTAGCCAATTCTGTCAAGAACAGATTCTGCAAGTGTCTGCTACAAATTTTGTTGTCAGAAAGGTTACAGATTTGATACTGAATCTAGTACATATAATGCTATTTGCAAAATAAGTAGTAAAAATCCAATAAACTTTGACATATTCATCATACAGTTTGACGCAGATTGACAGCAGAAAATCTTCGACAGATTCTGCTTGGCTTCCGTCACTTAATGTGTTGTCAATGTTATGTTAACAAACTCTATTGACAAAATACGATTTTAATATGCAGATATCAATTTGCTAGTATTGGCAGTAATTTCTGATCAAATTTACTGTCAATTGTTGATAACGGATAATTCGTTTTTCGAAAATTATCAATGGAATAAGCGAGTAAGTAGGAATATACAAACGAGCGGAAACAAAATCAATTGTACAGATTTCGCATGGGTTAATCGAGAGAGGAAGAAAGTTGAAGAAAAAGACCATGATCACCTGGCTGTCCTAATCAAACAGAACATAAGAATGTCTGCGCAAACATTACATGATAATCGTGGACCCGGAAGAGTGAACGCCGAAAATATTGAATCGAGTACTCATATTACCGTCTTAATCGAGACACAAGAAAAAAGGGGTTTTGTTTTCTATTCCCATATTCTCCCATGTATATGTATGTACTTATAAACCACATATAACGCATGTTTTTTATTTTATTTTATAGTGTCAAAAATTTTTATTTCACTAATTTGTGTTCTGTCAAAGGTTTATGATATACTAGACATTAAAAATTCAGATTAACAATAACACTTATCAAGCAAATTAAAAGCAAAAATAATCTTTAATATTATATGAAGATAATTTCAAAATTTTATGTGTGTACATACAGATGCGTACTATATATTCTATATATTGTTTTATTATTTTATTAATGAATAATTATTAACTTTTTGTACATTTTGTTTGTATGTGTGACTAATATTTGAGATAATAGATTATTTAATAAATGCATAAAATTATTAAATACAATTTAATTAAAACACTAATTAACTTTCTTAGTGCTTTCAGTAGGTTATGTATTCAAAGATGAAAGATAAGTATTAAACTAAGTTATAATTAGACATTATGTGTATGTCTCTTGAGAAAAATGCATAACTACGCATAAATTAATATACGAGATATATGAAGAATATATTAATATGAAAAATAAATTAATATACATACCTTCAGCTCGTCCACTTCTTTTGCTTGTTGATTACATCTCTCTTCCAACATAGATTTGACTTTTGTAATTAAACCTTCTTCACAATTCTTATTAGCTTCTCTTATTTCACGTATAAGTTCTGTAATAAATAATACGATATGAAAGAAACGCAATAATTGTCCTATATAAAATTGCATAAAACTGATAACAAAAATTATAGATATTTAAAATATTTTAAAATCATTCTCTACCTGATAACATTCCAGGTTGGTAATCTACAGGAGTACTGTGTTTACATTGCGCCAATTTTGTTTTTACATTTTCTAAATTCGACTTAGTTTCATTGAGTTCTTTAAATAGTTGGCTGTTACATTTTTTCAACTCTGTCATCTGTAACATTTGGAAACAGATATATTAATAAATATAAATAATAAAATATACATATAAGAAAGTCATTTCAAATAATCATGTCAATAACAAAACATTTCCTATTTAATTCCATGTGCTTTTAAATAAACAGAAGTTAAACAAATACAAACCTGTTCTATAAGTGATAGGACAAGTTTATTGCTACGGCTAATTGTCGTTATGGAACTTCCACTCTCGACACTGTCAGAATCATCACTGTCTGAGCGAGCAGAGTTCCCAGCAGGTCCTAATCCAGGATCAGAGTATCTTCTGTGTTCCGAATTAAGTTCATCGCCGTTGACACCACTATCTTTATTGGCGGTGGGCGGTAAACTGGTGTAATCTCCATTTTGAAGGGAGATATGTACAGCAGGATCCAAGACTCCATTTTCTTGCTCTCTCTCGTAACCATTAGCAACATTATTATTGGCATTGGGACGAATGTTCGCCAAGTGCTTGTTACAGTGATGCCTTTGTCTACTGTGGATGGTTCTAATATTTGGCACCTGCATCGGCTGATACATTCTGTACATCGTTGGCAGTGAGACCGGCTGCATGTATGTCATTGGCATTGGCGAGTAGCCACAGACACTCGGGTCTGACATTGCAGTGAACAAACGTTGCCCATTACCTGGCACGTTCTGAGGCACATCCGTTTGCCACAGCATCTGCTGTGGATATTCCATACCAGCCACCAGACCTCCATCCTGATCATTCTCTGGAGCGTTCGTCCAAGTGTCACGTGGTAGGTTGCTTCTATGGCCGGATCGTCTCTTATTCTTCCTCGAGTGACTCGGTGGAGTCTGACGCGGGGGTCTCGACGGGTTCGACAACCTGCACATCAATCGTCTTGTTTATACCAAAACATAACCCCAACAACCGAACGAACGATGAGAAACGTAACTCACCTCTGCTCCATCCTGACGGGTGATCGATCCGCATCAAGAGGACCACCTGGTTCCTCGCAAAAGCGCGCGCGACATCCGCGAGACGGGGACGTCAGGCGAGTTTATCCAGCGTTCCAGTTCTCGGATGTAACGATACGCGCGAAATACTCCCTGGGTCTCCAGCGCGGTGTGACAGATCGTTACAGCCGTCGCACTACCTTCGATGACTCGACCGCGCAAAATTTCATCAGAGCTTATCGACGTTCTTCGACGGTGGACCGAAAAGAAGAGGGAACAGCTTCGTCAAGACGAAGTGGGCACGTCTGTCCGATTTCATGCTGCGGTTTCACATATGCGAGAAACGATATACCAGGCGAACCACGACTATCGAGCTAGGGATATCCTCAGTCGATAACGCGACGATTGACAGCTGACTTTACGCGACTATCGATATACACGTGCGATAGCGTGTAGCTGGTGCAGCTCTGTGCGACATAACCTCGAAATGATGAGAAATGGCAGCTGCTGGAGGAGGGACGCAAAATAAAAGGAGTAAGCCGATCTTTTGCGAGCTTTCCGCTAATGATCTGGAGCCGGAAATTACGGAGATCGAGAGCTTGTGTGTGGAGTGCGGTAAGAACGTAAGTAAATCCCCTGCGTTAATATTTAACATGTTTTTCTCGCTCGTATGCGTCTTCTCCGAATGACCGACATTTTACTCTTGCAAAGGGGATCACCCGACTGCTGTTGACGAAAATCCCACATTACAAAGATGTGGTGCTTATGTCCTTCGACTGCGAGCACTGCGGCTATCAGAATAACGAAATCCAGAGTGGCGGTAAGATAGCGGAGAAAGGGATCAAAATAATGCTACAGGTGGCAACGTCGCAAGATCTAAATCGCCAAGTGGTCAAATCTGACTACACCAGCATTCGTATACCCCATTTAGATTTTGAGATTCCCGCACAGTCCCAAAAAGGAGAAGTCACAACTGTGGAAGGGATAATCGACAGGAGCATTAGAGCGTTGGAACAAGATCAGTCTAGGCGCCGGGAAGAATTTCCAGACACCGCAGTTGAAATAGACTTATTCATTAGCAAATTACATGCGCTGAAGATATTAGATGAACCGTTCTCTATCGTTTTTGAAGATATTTCAGGAAACAGTCATGTGGAGAATCCAAAAGCACCAATCAAAGATAGCCAGTGTACTATAACATATTTCAAAAGAACGAAAGAACAGAATCATATGTTAGGGATTTATTCTGACAATGAAGATGTTTTGCTCAAACCTATAGAGGAAGGAGAATATCCTCTGGAGCAAATCGAGGGTGAGGTGCTGTCCTTTCCTACCAATTGTCCAGACTGCAACAGTCCTTGTGAGACAAATATGAAACTGACAAGTATCCTTTAATTATGTGTGACCAGATTGAATTTTTATTAAATATTAAAAATATAACATCAAAGTTGGGGGAAAAGAAGTAATCTTAATATATTGTGCTATTTAGAAAACATTTCATGATTTGTTACCAGCTAGTACTTAGAAATATCTTTGTTTAATTACAAAAAAATGTTATGAATGTTCTTCCTTAATATAATATTAAGACATACCGCATTTTAAGGAAGTTGTTATAATGGCCACACTATGCGAGTCTTGTGGGCATAGAACTAACGAGGTGAAGAGCGGCGGCGGGATCGAACCTCAAGGAGTCAGAATCGAAGTGACGATAACAGGAAAAGAAGACTTCAGTCGCGATCTACTGAAATCCGAAACCTGTGATATGGCGATACCTGAACTTGAGCTAGAGGTTGGCCCAGCCATTTTGGGTGGCCGCTTCACGACCGTCGAAGGGATTGTAGCAGCGATAAAGGAACAGTTATCTTCGTCTACAGCTTATACTGGGGACAGTAGTGATCCGGAAACCGTGAATAGGATGAACACGTTTATCGCACAGTTAGGAGAAATTTTGGATGGTCAAAGGAGAGTGACCTTGATTTTAGATGATCCAGCCGGAAATAGCTACGTGCAAAGTCTTTCCGACGATGGACCTGATGATAGATTAAAGATCATCAAGTATGATAGAAATTTCGAGCAGAATGAAGAACTTGGTCTCAACGACATAAAAGTCGAAAATTATTAATGTCTCCTAAAATAGAGAAATAAATATGATTACAGTACACACACACTCACGTACACGCGCGCACACACACACAAACGTCAATACTAATAAAAGAATAGCTAGACGAAACATTCTACATTATCATTGTTTTTGTTACAATTTTATTGTTGAAATAACTCATCTTGTAAATATAAATTTTTACTTTTGACATACAACACAAATCTACTTCGATTTCGATTTATTAATAATTTCTATTTGTAAATCTTTTAATAGTTTAATCTTCGTCTGCGTGCCTAAAGAGGGAAAGAAATCTTTGGAAGAAGCTCACATAAAATGGCATACGTAAAAAGTATATATTAGAGAACACAGCATACACAATCGGTATCGCATCGAGTTTTTTCAACGCGGGCAATCGCCTGGTAACTTGCGCGCGCCACGATTCCGCGTCCATGTTCTCGCATATAGGATTGTTAATAAATAACAAATCTTGGAGATTAGGTATCTCTTGCAGGCGATTAAATTCCGCCCAATCTTTCACCAGATTGTTGCCCATATACAAAACCTTGAGCGCTTTGAGAACATTGACACCTTTGATCTTTTCAATCAAGTTATAAGATATCCATAACTCCTCCAAATGATCACCAACTGCCTCCAATCCTGAGAACGTTTTGATATTGTTTCTGCTCAGAGACAAGATTCTCAAGTATTTCAATGAATTAATACCACTGATTTTTTCTATTACATTTGTCGATAAAGATAACTTCCTAGGAATAAAATTTTAAAGAAACAGCTTAATCGCGATATACGGCATGTGTAAATCCTACGTTATTGTTAATTCGTTAAAGAAAAACGAACTCGACGTTGTCTAACACCGCCAAATTGTTATCCATTCTTTCGATTGGAGGCCACTGAAAGGATAAAATTATCTCTTTTTGTTCGTTCGCAACCAGTCCTGTTTTTTCTTCCCATCTCTGAATAGCTTCTTTGCACGTTGTCGCTCTTGCCTACATAATTTTAGATTTCACTCCCAAGAAAAAATTATATAATATTGTTCAATTTAAAATTCATTACCATAATTGTCAAGATTAAGTCTTCGCACTAATTGCACGAATTAATCTTAAATTTAATATGATTAATTTAATACAATTAATTAATGCGTCGACGAATTATTGTAGACATCAACGAACATATCGGCAAATACAATTCTCGGAAGTTAGATAAGAAAATAAGTACGAAAATATCAAGAACCGCGATGAGACATCTCGTGCCGAGTGTACTTTTTGTAAATACATCCTTCTATGAGTCGAGATGCTGCAACGTTAAAAAAAGAAATATAAAATTCTGTTCTCGTTATTAGGTCACAATTACGTTTTCAAAATTTGCCGCGCTTGCAAGTAATTTCGTTGTCTTGGCGTCCATCTTGCCAAGATGTTTCGTGGCATTTAAAAATGCAAAATGGACAAAATTCAAAACAAAAGTCAAACTGCTGCATTAAATTGCAAAGGAAATACATCGAACTGCTATCATATCGCTGTAATCTTAACAGGAATTAAAAATAGCAGAATTGGAGCGAAAGGAGGATTCGAAATGAAGGCTAATGGCAAGTCTTCAACTGACGTTTTAATCGCACAATCAGCATCGGTGTAATGCCCAAATCACACTAGCGATTGGCGATTGCGTTTGCATCTGCATTTGCGTTTACGATTGTCTCTTGACCAATCAGATTGCCAGGAGCTTCCTTCTGATTGGTCAAGAGGCAATCGTAAACGCAAACGCAGACGCAAACGCAATCGCTAATCGCTAGTGTGATTCGGACATAAAGCCTTGTGTCCACGATACCAGAAATCGGCCCGAGATCTTGATCCGAGAAATACTATGTAGCCAATCAACTTGCAGCTTTTATGGAAAAGAGGCATTGGTCGCGTTCAGCAGACGCAACTGTTGTACAACTGTTGAGTAATTCTTTTTAATGCGTCAACATGATTGGTCTAGATTTCGGGATCTAATAGAAAGGACCAATAATCACTGATCGCTCACTGATCTGCTCTGCTGCTGAACGCAGCCAATTTTATTGGCTGAACACTTCTCGGACAGATTTCTGGTATGGTGGATACAAGGCTTAAGAAAAAATCTTCGGCGTTTAGTTTTACTCGAAATCGAGCGGCAAAACAAAAATTCCAAACTGCGAAAAACGCGACGCGTTTTCGCGGTGGGCGATACGCGAATGTTTACGAATCGAGTCCGATCCGACCAATGACCGTCGCGAACGCGATCGTGCGTCGGCCATCGTCATCGTCCACGAAACACACTGGCGCGCGCGTGGACTGGCCGTGGCTCGAATTCACAAACGTGCATCAGATTCGATTTAGCGTGCTCGATAAAATGCCGAACCGGTCGAAGAAGGACAAGGTACGTCTGCCGCAACAATCGGATGGTCAGCCGTCGTCATCGTTTATCGTGCGCGCGCGGAACGCTCGTCCTATCCGGTAGACGGAGGTAGTGGCGCGGTAGACGACAGAGGTGGTGGCAACGGTGCGTGCGCGAGACAGAGAGAAAGATAGGAAGGAAGGGGGGAGAGAGAGAAAGAGAGAGGGATAGCAGAGCTATCGCTGCACGAGTTAGAGCGAGCCGGCAGAGGAAAAGAGAGGAGGAGCGTCGGTTCCGCGAAGGAGGAACAACCCCGCGGCAAGCGGATCTCCTGAGCTACCGAGAGAGAGGATGTAGCGTGACTCCGGTTTCTTGACCCGATCCCGATTCCGAAGTTGCTCGCTCGCAGCCGGCACGCGTGCGAGACCGCCCTCTCTCTGTTCCGCACGAACTCTCGGCCGCTCGGCTCTTCTCGCCACCGACCGGGATTAATCGCACGCGCGTTGCGCGATCGTGCTCGGCTCTCGGTTCGCCGAACGCGTACGTCGCCGACGGCTGCGACGACGACGGCAACGACGACGACGAAGACGCGTGCTACTGCTGCTCACACGGCCGCGCGCCCGGAACGAGCGCAATGGTATTAACATTCTCGTTTCTCGTCCGTGCGTTCTCACCGACGCTCTCTTTTTCTCCTCTCTTCCTCCACATATATATATATATATCTCTTTCTCTCTGCGCGATCTGCCCCGCGCGTTAAACGTCGCGAATACGAAAGCGCCGGAAGTCCCGACGCGAGAAGATCCACCCCGCCGGTACTCACTCCGTTTCTGTTCCAGGAGACGGCGAAGAGCGGCAAGGAGAAGACGAAGAACGGCAAGGACGTTGACGCCGTTGACGAGGTGAGGTTATATTGTCCCTCTCTCTCTTTCTCTTTCTTTCCTCCACCGTCTCTTTCCGTCCTTCTCGCCGCGAGAGAGTCACGCCTGTCATCGCGGATTGTCAGTGTCCACGAGACGCGTGCGACGCGTCCCCGTTTTAACGGATGCATCATCGTCGGCAAACGCATTCGACCAACTCCACGGTGACAGGTCGGCCGCATGGCTGACCCCGACATCTTGCATCTTTTACTTGCTTTTCACTCCACTACTCAGGATACGAGCACGTCGCGTGCGTATGCACCAGATAGGCTAGACACTTGGTTTCTGGATCCCTGGCTTCTTGTGAATTTAAAGGATTATAAAGCCTGTTGAAAGAAGTTATCTCTATGACGAAGTTTGAGCCTTTGAAATTACATTAGTCATCAGAAGTATGTAGAGTGTTTTCAAGAAATAACACGGCGCACCCTTGTTCTTCACACTGATAGACTTATGCTCATTTCCACCAATGTAGATTAACTCTAATCTCGGTTTAACTCACGCTTTATCTTTTTCTAATTTTTTAACTAGAAAAAGATAAAGCATAAGTTAAATCGAGATTAGAGTTAATCTACATTGGTGGAAATGGGCATTAACGATTTGATTGCATATTATATATATGTGCTGTTTATATAATTTATATAAATATAAATTTGCAACTTCTATGGCTAATTATTGATTGTCAAAGAATATTTATATAACTAGTATTAATAGTGTACCGTTGTGTTGTAGATAACAGTCTTCAAAGAAATGTAATGATTTATGAGTCTGGAGTGACAATGAGTATGCAAGGAAGCAAGAAAGAGAAATGTTTCATGGTCAAAATCTATCTTCTTTCACGCATGCTTTATAAATACGGATTATGATTCACATGAGACATTGAGATTAAAATAGAATAAAATGCAACATGAAGTACAATCATCCTACGCACGTTGAATATCGTGTATAACAAATATACATGATATCTCTAGCATATATTTTGTTTTTTTAGTTATATAACTTTGTAAGAATTATTAGACCAGAAGTAACAAACTGTAGATAAAACTTATTCTTGTACTTCATAAGCCGTTTATTAAAAGTAGCAAACTGTAGATGACTTATCCTTGTAATTTAACTTTGTTACTAATTTAAGAGATGTATCTTTCTCAAGTACCACAATAACAGAAGTATTATATTCTTAATATCATTAATTAAGCTCCTACTGGATTAACAATTATTTTGCTATTATTTTTTAAACAGACACCATTCTAATCAGGTACACTTATCATGAGGAGATCTTGATATTTGTCAAAGAATTAGCTGGTATATTATAAATCTTACTTATTTTGCTTGTATACTATAAATTTTTTTTTAATAGTGATATAACATTTTGGTCGTTACATTTCTCTCTCGTTTTTATAGTTTCTTACTACAGAGTGATAAATATGTTCTTTCTTAGTAGCAGCTAAAGCTAAAAATGTATTGCGCTTGCAGTGAGACACTTATGATTGATGTTGTTCAATAAACGATTTTTAACCGCGAGTGTTATTCGTCGAGCAGTCAGATAAGGAAAGTTATTGCGTCGGGGTTGAAACAGTTCCGAGCTAGATGGCGCACCTGTGTCTCACGAAGGCTCGTAACTAAGGATAAGCAATGTTGATGTCCAAACAAAATTTTAAAAAATAACGATTTCTCATAATAAACAGTATATCTCGAAAACAATAACAATCGGCTAACTTTTAATTGTTATTTTCGTAGCTATTTAATGTTAAACTAATAAAATTTAAAAAATTTAAAATTTAAAATAGCTTTGATTAAATGTTGATTGAAAATTTAATTGATTTAATTGGTGATTAATTCAACTACATTTTCACGTAGCAAACTTCTAATTGTAATTTGTTGTTTTCATTTAATCCTTCTTTTCACGTTAAAGTTTATTCAGTGTCAAAGAATCAATAATTCTACTTATAGTAATAAAATAAATATTTTTTATACCGTTAATTGTCCACTTAATGTCCATTAATTTAATTTAGTGAGTATAAAATTGGACGTAAATTCGGGACAATTTAGAACACTTAGATACAATAAATGACAAGTATTAAGGAATTAAATGTAAAAAATTAGAAACGAGAAATTGGTTTTTATATATAGACATGTCATATTAATCCCATATTAATTTTACATATTCAACATTTGTCAATAAAGCTAGTAAAATCTAATAACAAAATTTCATAACATCGAACTAAAAAAATTATTGATGATAAAAATTGATTAAATCTAAAAATCAATCTTTTTTTTCTTAATAAAAAAACGTGGAACGTTGATTAAGCGATCGAACTTTGTCCATTTCGATTTGTAACAAACGCCGTATAATGTTACAAAAGGCACAGCCACGTGTGTATTGATACAAATAAGCAGCATGATAAAAACAATGACAATTAATTATTTCCTCATGGCAGTCTAACCATTAGTTAGTGAAATAAATATATTTCTTTTACTGTGATAATATGCAATACTTTACGTCGTAAATTTAGTTTTTCTAAAAATCCATTTCAGCACTTTGTGTGCTGTCCATCGAAAAATTAATTACTTAATTTATATAATTTAAATATATATAATTAATATATAAATAAATAACTTTTTACATATATAAAACATTAGTTTACGCGATTTAGACCATAGCTTAATACGAAAAACAAATTGTGTTTTTGAACTGTACGTTTCCCTCACAAATTAATCTTTTATTCTGACAATAGCGATATGATGCAAGTTTTTATGCAGAGTAAAATTTCGAAATTAAATTGCGCTGTTTCTCTATGAAAATAGATATCAATTGCGCAGAAAACCGTTTTGCACAAATTATTTGCACAATTTCTATTAACATTAAGTTTATCTTCGATCGTGCATTAATTCGGCATTAATTTCGTATCTCACCGATATAGGATCGATATCGCATGTTCATTTTTGCACGTAACGATAACGTTACGTAAATGTTTATTTGCATCGTTAACATATGTGGTTTCGTCTCGCTCCTTCTGACCATGATGATCCTGAAACGAATTGCGTTCTTTTACTCTACTTTATTTTTACGTTATTACATTCCTTCGATTTTCTTCGCGTTTCAGTATGAAGATGTGGCAACCATCATCTACCATTTTTAGCTCGAAAAGTTAAATTATTCGTAAATATTTTTATATTTATTATTGAATATTTTAATCGAAAACGAACGTGTGATACGTTATTTGTGGACTACGTCATTATTTAGTTATCAGAATAATAGCGCTTGTCACGAATCGATCGCCGATGAATATGAAGCAATTCCGAGGAAGTCGACAAGGATTTCCATTAATCTTGAATAATTACAGAATCGTCTCCCGATATAGATCTAACTTTTCATCCCCTTTTAATTCTCCCGTCGATAATTATACAGAGACATCAATGGCACGTAACACACATTGATCCGATGCCAAACGTCACACACACACGCACACACGTACAAAACACAAACGTACATACACACACATAGCTACATGCGCATGATCATTATAATACTTGTGCTATCGTTTGACGCCGCATTTGCCACGTGATCGTGTCAAACTTTAATTCGTCACAAGCTGATGCGTGCGAAAGTTAAGACTTACATATGTTCTGGTTATTAAGGGACGAATTTTGTCAACAGCCAATTCAGGTACGTACGTACGCACGTACGGGATTTTTTTTCTTTTTCATTGGCAGTGTTAACCGACACCTGACGACATCGACGGTCGTGCACGTGACAAGGCATATTTCTAAAATAAAGTGTCACATGAAAAATTATACGACGGAGCTCGGAGCAATAGTAACGTGATGCGCTAGAGTGGAAATCACATTTGTACGTTCGTTCAAAGTGATGCAATTTGCGCCGCGCATTAACACAAACACTTTGTACATTACGCGAGCGAACCCACCCACACGCTCACACATTGCATATATATGTATATGCATATACATATTGCATATATATGTTATTATTGGACCGATACGTGTACACGCAGTTTCGTTGTGGCATTTTTTTACGCGCAGTTTTCCTAAATGCAAATTTTCCGTGCTACGTAACTAAATATCGATAACGTGATAGCATAAATAAAATATAAATACACAAGCGACAATAATAAACCTCAACTGTCATATAATTTGACATTTCTTCGATTTTCTTCGCGTTCAGTATAAAAGAATGTGAAAGTTAAATTAAATTATTCGTTGAATATTTTAATCGAAAACAGATACATGACATTTGCCTTTCAAGAGAGAACCGATCGGAATTTTGGAAGGCATGTGGCTTCCCGTCGCGCCATTGCTTATTTTCGGGAACTGTGAATTCTTTCCTACGTGTACAACACACTCTCCCGTTAATGAGATCACACAAAAATCTCATCGATTGTCCCACCTACCTGATAAAATTATGCGTTGGAAAACCCTCTCTCTTTCTTTCTCTTTTTACTTCGAACAACATGCAAATAGAAAGTGCTAATAATAGTCAATACTGATGCATTCCATGACTTCGCAACAGCTTTTTCGGTGACTACTGAAGGGTCTAGATGAAATTAGCAATAGCCTTTTCTGATTGAAATTTTGTAGCGAGAGGGTCGACAAGTACGCAGAAAAGAGGAGTTGCAGGGTCATACTCGAAAAAGCGTAAGATTTTAGGGTCATGTTCGAGAACTTCATAATATGAAAACATTCGCGTGCAAGACACTTTCTTTTTAGGATTTCGATAAAAGTATAATCACGAAGAAATTAATTTAATGTCAGTCTCTCTCGGAGAAAAAATAAGTTGATCTCAGATATAATTTTTATCATACTGCAGATGCTAAATATAAAAAATTTGTTACGGAAAAAAATCATGGAAAAATATTTGACGCATAGACAGGTAAAACGTACAAATGTTATCCATTAGGGCGATACATATATTCGAACTTCATTCAACAAGAGGAACTAGAGGTTTAAGTAAAATTTTTCCAATATGACAATTAAAAATTGATTAAACGCCCGAGAATAATTTCATTAAGTATACATAAGAAATTGAGTGTAGGGAATCGACATAGATATACTTAAGGGCTACGGAAGGGTGATGATCCATGAAGCGTCATTCGTGTAACAACATATTTTCACCTTGGAATTCCACGTTTCCGAAAATAGGCTATGGCCGGAATAACTGTAGCGTCAGATCAACCAAAAATTGTGTTTCCCGTGAAACCGCAATCAACTTCCGTGCCACGATATATAATGACCGCTTATATACATGATCATTCGTTAGATTGACATGCAATAATTTAACGGATTTAGCACACGTCACCGTAACACGATGACAAATTGCGGATAAGCCATGGCGTGATGTCAAAAAATCGCGATAATCGATTTACGGAAAATTGCCGGGCGATGTCCAGGAAATGATAGAGCGATGCTGTAAATATTCTCGTCGAATAAACCGAGAAGAATTTGTACTCTAATGCCGTGATATCCGGTTTTATTGAACAGTAATCTCTATTAGCACACGTGTTAATCTCTACCAAGCAACACATTTATAACAAAATGTTCTTAACGATCATCTTTTTTTATGCAAAGATTTTCAACAGTTGAGATGATGTTATTAATAAAGAAGAAATTAAGACGTATCTCGAATAATATCCGCTCCGACAACAGAATTGCTCAGTTGATCTTTTTTTAATCAAGTTTGATTACATTGAGTACATGATGTTCCAACGCATATATCTTTCAACATTTTAATGTTTAATATTTAATATTTGAGAAAAGTATAAAATTGTAAAACAGAATTAACTTATTTCTGCTGAATTACAAATCGCGACTGAATTAAATTATAAATTGCATTTTATGTTGCAATTTATAATTCAGCATAAAGAAGTTATGTAATTTTAAATGAATAATGAAATATATATGTGCAATTGTAAATGAATAATGAAATATATATATATATATATATATATATATATATATATAATTGTAAATGAATGATGAAATGATAGATAAGAAGTAAAAGGACACACATTTTATGTGAGAATTTCAAATCAGATGGTTCAAATGGATGATAGATTATAAGATTATTACATAGAGCATAGATACAGGTTGTTTTTGCATGGACGTACATTTTGTTTAAATATAATAATATCTTATCGTTTTATCGAATGATACTTTGTTCCGCTTTACATTCAAACAAATCAATTTATTTAACTCTGTGACCATACAAGTTAAATTATTTAACTTGCGACAATAATCCATTATTTATGTGCAGCGTTATTTTTCGAATTGCTTCTCACTTCTGCCTCCTATGATACATTATTTCGTGAAACGAGAATTCAGAAAATTACTGTTTAAAATACGTCTCTAAAATACGTCTCTAAATTTATTACTTTACATATTCGAGATTGCATGTAAAATCGCGGATTATAGATAGGAGGAATTTGGACTCGATAACAATTGGATGTCTTTTGATAAAATATGACAGATACACATATCACCTTTGTCGCGCGTTAATAATCGCATGTGACCACGACAAGCCAGCTGCTCCTGCATGGTTTTCGCGTGCTCGCGTGCTATACGTTGCACCTCCCACAGGTATTCAGAAATAGAAACCGGGCATTGTCGTTTCGTCACGCGGCGCCTAAAGCCGCTCCATCATCATTGTTAGGAAATGAAGTATGACAGGGAAGCGAGTTCAGCGTGGACAAAAGACCTCGCCGCGTTCGTAATTGTTCTATTGACATGAATTTCTGTTAATACTGTATAACAATATATCGCACGAATAAAGATCCATGTCAACCGTTTATTGACAATATTATCATGATGAATATTCCAATAAATTTGGAAAGTTCGCTCTAAAAAAGCTATTTGTTTCTGAATTTTGAACAAGAGTAAAAATAAGTTTAAACGATTACAGTTTTTAATATAAACCTTGTACTTTTAAACAACGTAGAAACAAATCTTCGTTTTTAACGAGAAATTTGAAAACTGGTTATACTTCTTTGCATCCTCAAGTTACATTTTCCGAATATTAAGGTGGATTCACCGTGACGGGCCGTACCTAGCGGGGGCCCATCATAGGGTTCTGTTTTTTTTATATTGATTTCATAGAAAGAGAATTTTAGTCGGAAAACTATTTCATGTTATTTAGATAATAAAAGACCCAATATTCGATTATAGCAAAATCGCTACAAAAAAATTTTTCTGGAGAAATATCTGCTCTTGTGTTATGTAACACGGTCACATTTACTATTTACACTGAATATTTTTTTGTAAGATCGATGACATGCGATTTTCTCGACGAAATAATGTCCAGCAGATCGAATTCTATATCATAACTTTTTTCCGATGATATCCGAGAGGTCGCTTATAACCAATAATATTCACTAATGACTACCGTCATGAACGTGACCCCTATGTAATTCCGTTAAATGTTGAGTTTTATCGATTAATTACTCTTTATTTAGGTCGATGACCTGCCCTGAGGTTTTCAGCATTCATTTCATCACCTGTCCCTGTATCCTATCAAAGTTTCAAGTGAAATCCTTCATGAGGGCTAAGTAGGTGAATCCACCTTAACCCATTAACTGCCAAATTTTTTTTTTTGAAATTTTTGGCCGGTCAGGCGTAACCAAATATATTTTTGGCGCCGAGTGGTGTACGTAAAATTCCAAAATCCCCAAATGGGGATCGTGGCAGTTAATGGGTTAAGTAATTTGATAAAACGTGACAAGTATTTCGTCCCTAAAATTTCTCTAGTCCATGCTACGCTGTCCAGAGAGGCCGATTGGTCAAGGCACGAAATATCTCCAGCCGGGAAAAATTCGCGATCGGTTACGCGTGTGCATGTGTGCCGCGAGATGAAACGTAATTCTTCGTAATTAGCGTGAGGGTTAAGGTCGTTCGTGGTGGCCTTGAACGATCGGCGTCGATCGGACGGCGGCAGCGTGCCGCGGAGCCGATCGCGCTCGCCAAAACCCGCGATGCGTGTACACGAGAGTGTCGCAAGTGGCTGGCTGCTGCGATTCTCGGTCACGAGTACACGCCTGCCGCTCGCCTCTGACAGTGCGCTCTCGTCGCCGTCGCCGTCGTCGTCTCCGTCTCCGACTCTGACTCGAAATTCCGACTTCGCGAAGCGCCTCCCGGATGATTTTTGGCGTCGCGACGTGACGCCTCGCGTCTCTCGCCTCTGCTTACGCGACATCTCGCCGTCTATTTTTTCTTCTCTCTCTCTCTCTCACTCTCTCAGCTGGTATTGCGAATTCTCGCCCGGAGGGACTCTCTCGCGCGCGATCGCGCGAGAGAAAACAGTGTCGTCGACGATTTCTCGAACGAAAACTGGACGAAGAGGTGACGCGTCGCAAGTAGTGCAATCTCCGAGTGCTTCATCGTCGCACGCGCCTTTGTCCGTTCCCGCCGCGCAGATCGGTCCACGAGAATATTCCGCGCTGGACATCCGCGTGGAGAATATTTATATCCCTTCGCGGGGGGATGCCGCGAATTCTCCCGAGTTTCGCGAGGCTCTGAGGAAACGCCCGCTTTTCGCCAGTAATCGCGATCTCTCGCGTTCCATGCAGAGTCGCTCAGAATTGATCGATGTTTTATGTATGAAAAATAAATAACACTCGAGCCACAAAGTAAGACAAACCTATCGTTGTTTATCTACCGCTAATATACGTGCTTTTGTTCATCATCGCGGAAGACATGAATTCGTGAGCTTCGAAGAGTTACGCTGGAAAGAGTAAATTAATTAAAGTAAATTAATTAAAAAGTAAATTAATGAAAGCTATCGCGTAACTGTATTACGATTCTTACGATTGTTGTATTAATATAACTGTGTAACCTTGGAAAATTTATTAACAACTTGAGACGATACAGAAGGATCCAAGGAGAACGTTCAGTATGAAAAATAGAATTCTTGAAAAATGTTAGCGATACGTTATCGATATTAACTGTAAGTTACGTCACGTCAGGCTTCTTTTTAAAGATGGGTACTCGGAAATATTGAGTTACAAAACATCGCGTGACGGCCAGCGACAGAAAGATAATATTTACTCTCTCGTCACTTTCGATTGTCGACTAAAATACTCGTATGTGCGAAGCGCTGGATCCAGTGTAGAGACCACGGCAGGTTTCCTAATCATAGGATGAGGAGGAGGCCTACTTCTCGCTCAGATACTTCGTCCCACCGGCTTATTTTTACAACACACGTCCGCCTTTTCGCACGTAAATTGCTCACGGGGAGGGGGGAGTCTATCATTGTTGTGCAAATAGATCGCGCGTGACACGTGCACCTGTTATTAATCGCTGAAATAGTTTATCTCGATCATCGAACCCAAAATTTTACATAATTCATCCTAGATCGGATGAAAACTACAGCTTGAGAGTCGACTTCGTCTACGGGTCTGATACAAGTCTTATTTTCCTCGGGTTTTTTTTTTTTTAAATCTCAGCGAGATTTCACGCTGATGCACTCTCATGACGGGAAAATCGGTTTGACACTTTAGACCTTGGCAAAAAAAATTCCCAACACGTTCGAGTTATTTCGCGGAATATTCTCAGGCATGCATTCGGGGATGCACTCTCAGGCGGGAAGAAAGCGGATATTCCCGGTAGTACGTGAAGTGGATCAGCTGTTCGACGGCTGTGTGATTGAGATCCTCTTCGTCCCGTGAGGAGGGACGCGAATGCGAGAATCATGTTGCGCTGTGACGCCGCGAGACCGTTTTTCCTGCGGCTGGCTGCCGTCCTGTGCCGATAGTGAATTTCCGTCCTGAACCGATCGCTGTTCCGGAAATCGCACACTGGTATGCAGAGTAAAATGCAGACGTTCAGCGGGCTCGCCTTCGGGAATGTATTCAAGAAAAAGGCAGGTTTTTCATTAATTTCGGCCGATTTCTCTTCATCAAATATTCAATGAATTTGAACGTGTGGCATCTTTACATGAATTTATAATATGAGCTACCGTTTGTAATTGTTCGACAGATATATATTATACTTTACTTCGATGTTCTGTACTGTTGTTAGGGTAGATAACATTTTAGAATAATTGTTTTTATTGGTATGTTTTTTTTATATCTTTGTATTTGTATATATACTAAATTTAAATTATCGAAACAACGTTCAATCAAACTGTTTTCAATTATATTCTTGAGTTATGTGTTGAGTGTTTGTGTATTTTGTATATTGTATATAGTTGAGTATTTTGTATATTATTATTTTATTTATTGAAATTTGTTTTCTATAAACAAAGAGAACACGGAAAAAATTACAAAAGAGACGTAGAATAAAATATCAACAGAAGCCATGATAAAATAGTTCAACAAATACAAAAAAGCTTAATTAAAGTAAAGAGTGCGCATATTAATGAATACTACTTAAATAAGAATTAATAAGTGTTAATTAAATATAATTAATAAGTGTTAATTAAATATAATATTATAGTCTAGTCTATAAACTTGTCGTGTAAAATAGTTTTCATCAATAAATATTACTTTCCTCGAAAGTAATCCTCTATTTTTCAAACTTCTCGAGTCATTCAAATAATTATAAGCGCTAGTATATGATTGTAAAGTGAAAAACTGAAGGCTGAAGAAAAGACTTAAATTTAGAAACACTTGATATTTTCTAGATATCTTTGCGTCGTCATCGTGTTTATTAGTTTAACTATATCAATGATCGTGTAGCTAGTCTGCACTTTTATCTTCTGATATGATACGTTTATAGGAATAAATATTTTTTTATACTTTTTTTTCACGATTAAACATGGTAATTCGCATAAATTAGCATCTTATTATTTTCTTATAATAAATATTCGACGAGCACGCGCAGCGTTGGAGTTGTC
This sequence comes from Crematogaster levior, assembly GCA_901521435.1. Taxonomy (NCBI): domain Eukaryota; kingdom Metazoa; phylum Arthropoda; class Insecta; order Hymenoptera; family Formicidae; genus Crematogaster; species Crematogaster levior. Next base: position 957,326 of record CABEGB010001302.1, read on the forward strand.
ACTTTAGCTGATGATTTTACGCAGTAATTGCACAAATTTTTTACTTTATTACATTATCGAGACATTATCGAGTTCCAAAGTGCTATCTTTAATTTCTTTTCAAGAAGATAATTTTTATTTTACACTTGCTTGTAATTTAACCTTCGATTGGAAAGCAAGATCTTTTCTGATTTATCAGCGTATATTTATCAGATGTGGTCGATGCGATAACTAAAGATATAGGACAACTTTTCAACAGACTTGGTAGTTTCGATTGCACGAAATAAGACATTTATAGATAACTGCGTATGGTCAGTATCGAATACGCATTAATTTTGCAGCGGTATAAAGTATCTCGTCAATGTAAGTGACATATAAAAGTATCTCGTAATACATCTAACGTGATTCAAGTTATAAAATATTAAAGATCATCGAGTTGCTATCGATGAGTCTTTCGATGCAAAGATCAATGACTTTCTTAACTCTTATTGATCCTCATTTATAAAATAATAATTTAAATTAAAAGAATTTTATATATAATTTCAGTTTGCTAGACTCGACTCTTAATTAAACATTAACTTTATATATAACAATATAACATATATAACTTTATATACCACTTTATATAACACTTTATATATAACAATAATCTTTTAATTTTTAAATATTATTTCAGCATATCTTACATATATTTTTATTTTTTATTTTACACACATTTCATACATTTTAATATATTAAAAATGTTTTAAGAGAAAATTAATATGTATTAATATATATTACAGTGCTTATATTTTCAACGACGATTACGTGAATTCTGAAATAAAGAGTTTTTATCTCGCGAGTTATAGCTCTATAAGTATCATGCTGGTACTATATTAAGTTCAATGTGTGTGTGTGTGTGTATATATATATATATATATATATATTTAACTTCAAAAAATTAATACTTTTAAAAGAGGGTGAATCTAATGGTAACTTAACGAAGCAAAGAATAGACATTGACAAACTAGAACTTGAGTAATTTGTTAAAAACAGGGCAACTCTATATCAAACGGTACTTCGTACATAATTACTCTCTTTTATCGTCACTGCTACCACATTCATTCAAAGTAATAAATGGCTTTTGATGAAAATGAGAAATACCATTAGGAAAATGAAAGAAATGCAACGCACAATTTTACATGTCCCTTGGTCCCTCAGGCAAAAAGTATTGTTAGAGCAAGAGCTTGTAATAGTGGATGATCTTTGACAGTGAACTTCAACATTGACCTTTCGTTGCGCAAAAGCATTCGTTATAAGCCATCATTTGCTGTTAAAATTTCATCAATTGGCAAAAATTAATTTACTTCAAAATGCAATACATGCTCCAAAAGTAGAACAGTTTCTCAGTATATTATTGAAGATTAATGCTATAAAAATTATATTATATGAATTTAAGTTTGTTAATGAGGGTCTGTCTCTAATTTTTGTAATATATTATTATTTTTTGAAACAAACATTTTATCAGATAAATAGTTTTGTGCAATATTCTCTTCGGATAATAAGTTTTTTAATTTCAAGCATCCTTTGAGTTCACGTTAAATTGCTCGGTCGCGCGAGACAATTGCGCGAAACAATTTCCGCAATATTATCGCACGTTATGTTGCATTTTGCGGACCTTTTAGAATGCTCTTTCAGAACGATACAGTAAATACGGATCTCATTGGAAGACGGTGTGTAGAAGAACCGTTAACATTGTTTATCAAGCGAACATGATCGCATGCGCATGTCGTCTGAAAATACAACAACATGAAAACTCAGACTGACGCGACGACGAGTGACGGCAGTTTCATAATAGTTCATCAGATCATGTTTTACGTCTATTTTTATCCGCAATCTGCGGACACACATTCCGTTTTACACCTCTTTAGAATGCGTTTGACTTATGTATGTGTATTACCTGTCATCATACTGCGCAGATGCGTTATTGATTACGCAATGTTTTATCGTGCATTTAGCGTTAGATATTTTGACGAACGACCTTTGGAATAAACTTTCGTTGAAAAGTATCTGTACATAAAATTTAATTCAAGATCAGTTTTCTAACTCAAGTTTTCTAACAACTCTGAAAATTGTTATATAGGTCATAGTTCTTGATGTCAACTTTTTGTAATTAAATTACTTTCGTTTACATTTACGTTAAAGAACTCTCTTATCTGGCTTCTTATGATTGCTGATATAACTTATATTGAATATCATTGAAAAAAATCGGTAATTATTAATTAGACATTCGACGTTTCGATGCGCAAAAATTCCGAAAGCGGAACGATCGAGAAAGTGAATGATGAAAACTCGCGTAACTAGTTGGTCGATAATGTATAATAAAGCGAGAAGAAGGAAATCCGATTGGATTCATTATGGGACGTCAATATGTTTTATTTGTTCGGCCGATTTAACCACAATCCAAGATAAACCAAAGCATTTGCATCCACGACTTTCCTCGTTCAATCTATTTTGTAATTGTGATCGAAGATAATTAAAAGAAACGCTGTTAGTTTTATGTGTTTTTTTCATTTACTGTCGCGTCTATCGCGCAATAAGTGAAGTGCCTAACAGTCATGTATGCAATACACACATGGTTGTTTTAGGTATCGAGATTATTTAGAGTCGTTCTTTCTTTCTAATGTCACATTTAATTAGAATTTTCGTTTAGGTATATTTTACTTGAAATTATATCAATATTCTCTTATCTCTCTTTATTTTTCAATATTTCTATATATTCTAATAAATCACAGTTCTCTAATTTTTAACTATTTTTAATATAAATAAATTATTCTTGTTTAAATTTGCTAAAGAACTTAAAAAATTTACAACAAACAGTCTTTTCTTAGTATTCAATAACTATCTTATCATTTTTTAACAATTATTTTAAAGTTTATTCAAAACTAATTATACGGATCTGGAAAATTTGATTTGTGAAAAACTCTTCATTTCCAATTCATTATCTGAGAAATTATTTGTGCTTTGACATTTTTATTAAGAAAAAAATTAATTTGGTTAAAGAAATTATGTAGAATATAACCGTAAACTTGTATTTTTGCAATTCTAATAAAAAAATAAAGAGATCACGTTCAGTTTTTGCTCGCATAGAACAAAATAATAAATGCATAGATTGCATTGTGTCACAGATCGTGGAAAACTCATATCGCTTCCTCGCATTCCATTTATTAATTTGATCAGCGAGCGAATGATCGATCACCTACATATAATCGAATCGAATTAATGCGAAAATAAATAATTGAATTAAGTAAGCTAATTAACGACTCCTATTTAGATTTAATTCACATTCTTAATTCTCGATTGAGAATAGATGGACATTATTTATATTAAAAGTTTATTTATTATATTATAAATAGTATTGCAAAAACGGATCTATAAAAATTTTAAAAAAGTTTCTAAATATATATTTTAATCACATATGTTATTGGCTACACACAGAGAGTTCTTCGTTTATACAATCGGAATAATGGTTTTTTTTTATTTGAAATTTATCATAACTATTATGTCTGTCCATTCATTAATTATCTATAAATTTTATGTCAATTTTTAATATTTTTTTATTTGCCACAGGCAAATAAGGTGACCGGAGGACCTCCTGCGGGCAACGCACCACCTCCGCCTACACTTATCAACAAAATCAAGTATCAACCCGGTGGACCCGTAATCAAAAAGGATAAACGGCAAAGCAGCTCGAGGTTCAACATATCGAAAAATCGGGAACTGCAAAAATTGCCGCTGTTGTCCGGTGAGTCATTCAATCAGAAATATATATTATAAGATATGCGCATTAAAACTTGGCAATGTGTCCTTGAGATGAATGAAATTCTTTTTGCAATACAAAAGCAAGATTAATCTCACTTGAGAGAGTTATTATTTGCGTTAGATCAAATAAAATGGTATTAATGATCGATATTACATTTCTCACACTTACTCCATTGGTGACTTACATCGTAATAAAAATGAGAGGAAAGTAATGTCATATCTTAAACATACGTCATACTCGTTTTGCGATTGCTGCAAATAGCTTACAGTCTGGAATCTTGGCTTGATCAACAAGTAATATAAAGAAATCATTATGCAAGAAACTAGTTCACAACACAACGATCATAATTGAACAATTGGATCAGGACAAAGGTCGAATGCCCAGACGTATAATGTGAGAAAATAAACAATGGAAAGTTGAATAAGACGCGAAAAAGAAAAGTGGAGAAGAGAGAGAGGGGATGAGAGGATAGGAAAGAAGAGGAGAGAAGAGAAAGGCGGCGACAAATTGGTTCGCCTGCCCTTTCCCAATGTAATGCCGGTCAATCGAGGTTGCGAGACTACCTCCTACGTCAGAGTCTATCGATTGCGTGCAACGAGGGTCGCGCAGGCGCTTCGGATTCATGATTCCCCGTTTCCCCCAACGTAAACAGTCGGGTACCGCCTCCTCTCTTTCATCCCCCCGCCTCCGTTTTGTCCATCCCTTTCTGATCCTTTTCCTCCAACCCTTCCGAGACCAGCGCCCGAACACCCGCGCGACACCCTCGCGAGAGAGAGCCCCACCTGGCCGCGGCTCCACCTGCACAGAATCTCAGCGAAAGGGGTTGTATCGACCCCGTGACCGATCGAGAAATGACCCGCGAGATCCCGGCGAGGACCCTCGAGTTCGTTGAACCTTGTGCCACTTAAGCGAATCTCACCCGCCTGTGCCCCTCTTCTCTCGCTGCCTCCCGCCCCTCGCGAACGCGGTCACCGGGTTCCGGGGACCCGCGAGGACGCGCCGCTAGTGCTCGCCGGTGTTTCACGGGGGTGGCTTCGCAGCGCGAACACCCCGAAGAGAGAAAAGCCGAGAAGAGCCTCGGCCTTTCCCAGCCGATCGATTGACACGGACGAAGCAACAGATTGTTGCGAGCGTTAAACAACAACGGGAATTAACGGCGGATGGACTTTGGTGGTGTCGGGGTTGTTATCGCGAATTCGTTAGAAAAATTCGGTTAAGAACGGGCGTGAGCGAAGCTTGGAGAACTTTGAGATCATTTATTTGAAAAAAGTGGGATATCGTGAAAATCGGAAATATCTGATGAAGACATTTAATGCGGAAAATTCTAAAATCAATCGATGAATTAAAGAATTAAAATTTTCCGATCAGAAATTAGTAAATCCTTTTGGTTAAAACGCTTCTGGTTGAAAATTGGTGAGTCTTGTGGTTTAGAAATTTTCCGATTGAGGAAATAAAGTTAGTGAATTTTAAACTTGAAGAGATTTTTACAAATATTGGTGAGTTTTATGATTTAGAAAAATAGTTTCGTGTTTTGAATTTAGTGAAGAGTTATACAAGAGCTTGAAGATATGACAGCGACTAATATTTACTTAAATCTTTCATTCGCTACTTATACGCTATACGTGGAATCATGAATTTAATCAGAATACGTGGAATTGCAATGGAATAGAATTGAATTAAGTGTAAAATTTTTACATAGTTACATAATTTTTACATAATTTGTATAACTTTGAAAAGTCGATTTTATTGTATTTTGCGAGAAATAACAAAATCTAATGGAATTATTAATAACAGTTACATAATTTGTCATTTTTAATTATTTATTGCTTCATTAATTTGAATAAAATATCGATAATGATTGTGTTTTTAATATATTATGAAAATATAGGTAATACAGAATTAACTGAAATTTTATTAATAGAAAACAATTCTAACAAATTCCGCGCATAGTTCAGCATGTATTAATTTGTACATTTAAACATTAAAACTATTTACATTAAAATACAGTACATTAAAACTTGAGTATACAATAATTTAATGTTATATTTGCTTATGTTAAACTGTCAAACTCACTTCATGTGAAAATATTCTCGCAATTGTGCAACGTAACAACCGATTCCTTGCTTTACTTTCAAAGTACAGTTACGTTTCTGCATGGTTTGGCAAAACTCGTAAAACCACGCGCGTTTTCTTTGCGCGAACTATGTGGAAAATAACGTGGGAAGCCGGTAAAAGTGACTTGTCGAAGGCCACAATCGCCGTGGCTTAATAAAGTTATACGTCACATTTCGCTGAGTAAATTGGCAGATGATTGCGAGTTATGTAATAAAAACATTCTCCGGAAATTGGTTTCCGTCCGAGTTGGTTAAATCCGTAAATCCAAGAATGCATACATCGACAAAGCTTAACAAATGAACCTTAAAGTTAATAATTAGAACAGAAGATTTGAAAAAAATTGTCGATTGTGAAAAATTATTTTTAATAATTTTTTTTTTTTTTAATATAACATTTTTCAAATGCATGCGTAATTTATGCGATAGAGAATAATTAAAATACTTTAAAAAAGAAAAGTTATACACATGTTTTACCGACGTTTGTGGAAGTCAGACTATCGCCGTTGAAATTAAGAGAAATTATTATTGTATATAAACCTTGCCTAAACATGTTTGTTGAAACTGTCATACATACCAATATACACTGCGTGGAATGTTTATTTTCATTTCTCAGATGAGAAACTCTTCTTGCAATTCGAACGTTCGAGCTCGTTAAACGATGCCCGAATGATAGAGATTTACTGCAATTTAAATTATTGATGTTCTATAAATAAAATTTTTAACTAGCTTTATATCGAAAAGAGCGAAATTGCGGTAATAAAGGTAGGGAATATTATCGGTCACAATTCTGAGATCAAGAAGGAACCAATCCTGTCGAGTGTGTGAATCCAAAGTTTTGCAAATTGTAAGGAGCTACTGAGATGATACGTGAATAACGTGTGTTGGCCGAGTCAAAGTGTTCGAGGAGATTCGCCAATGAATAAAGTGCGAGTGTAAAATCGGTACTGAACATAATATTACGCGATGGTTCACGTGGGTGGAATTGGCCCATCTCTGGGCGGTGCTCTGCCTAAAAGTCCCAGCTTTCATCAGGGTCTCGCTTTGGCGACGGTTTTGCCCCAAGATTCAAGCAAGGGTTACCCAGTGACGTTCGCACTGCACTATCAACCTTTGCAACCTCTTCTAATCGGTAAAGTTCTCTGTCTCGCTTAAATCAGTTCTGCAAATTATTTTTACAGATTCGATTACGTTCAAACTTTTATGATCGCATGTGACTTTTATAGAACTATGTACTTATTCATCTCCAATTGTCTAATATTAACAAAACGAGAGATTATAAATAATCAATAAATAAAATCATGGAAGGATTAATTTATCACTTCTTTCTATTTTTGTAAAATTTGTATTAATATTTGATTGTTCGAGAATAATGTTCATAAAACGGTTGACTCATGATGAATTCGGCAATCGATCTCGTCTTATTATTATTACAGAGACTACCAGGAATAGTAAGCGATAAATAATGCCACTCGCTTGCAGTCGCAATATTTTGAAGGTCGTTATCGATCTTCCTTCAAAGCTCTAATCAGAAAAAGTCGAGCACTTTTAAGATTTAAGATCAAAAGTTGCATACCTTTATAACTTGTATTAACTAATGACAATCTTAGCGATATAACATGCTTTTTGTTCCAAGTATTAAGAAATAGAGGTTAATTAATATCTGAAATAATTGTCTCAAAGGTAGTAAATTAAATTGTTCAAAGAAACGAATAGAATCTCGAAAATAGAATATCGATTTTGATTCGATTTCGCATGCTGCACAAATAAATTACCTTCTGAATATTCTCATTCTTATCGAACATCCTCTATTAAATTGATTAGCTTTACTGAAAATTATGAAGTTATTTCAAAATCGAGAGAATGTTAATGTTCTGCATACTTATGCATACGTGACATATCTTTATATACAATAGCAAGATTAAAATCATATTTTTATTATATATTAATATAAAAACTTTGTCGATAACATCTTGACGCTGATATATGAAACCTAAATTATTTCAAAGATTTAACTTCGTTCAGGAGTCATTTCTCATCTAGTGTCAAGAAGGCCAGTTAAGCAAGTGAGAAAGCTATTTGTAGCAAAATTCAAACGAGAAAAAGAAATGAGTAGCACAAAAAGGATATAGAGGAATGTATTGGCGTGCATCGATATTCTTGTAGGCTAATATGATTAATGGGTGCAATATTATTACCGTTCTCGCTTCTTGAGGTACAAGAGTGCTGAGTGTAACCGCGATTAATCACCGGCTATCTGATTCCAGAAACACAACAGGGAAACGAACGGGAGGAACTTTTTATACAGAAGCTACGGCAATGCTGCGTTCTCTTCGACTTCGAGTCCGATCCGTTGTCAGATTTGAAATGGAAGGAGGTAAAGCGCACCGCCCTCCACGAGATGGTCGAGTATGTAACCAAAAACAAAAACGTTATTACCGAAGCGATATATCCCGAAGCGGTGAACATGGTAAGAACAGCATTCTAATATATACGCATAAGAGGTGGTGAACCTTTCAAATTACATGAAGTAAAAACAGATTCGAAATACTAAATACTAAGAAATTGGTTTTGAATAATAATGGAGAGATAAACTTTTTAATGAGAAATATAACTTCGAACAGAGTAATAAAAAAGAAAAAAAATAATGCTAGGAAAAAGTATAATAAAATTGACGATATAAAAAATATATGAAATATTCTCATTTATATGTCTCTATATTTTAAAATAAGATATAAAATATGTGTCGAAATATAATCTAAAAATAAAATGGTGCCTTAAGAGGATAAAGTTGAAAGATTTTACCGAGACGAAGGAAATCCTTGCAGTTCGCTGTGAATTTATTCCGGACGCTTCCCCCATCATCAAATCCTAATGGCGCGGAGTTTGATCCGGAAGAGGATGAGCCGACATTGGAGGCAGCTTGGCCGCACTTGCAGCTTGTCTACGAGTTCTTTTTGCGACTGCTGGAGTCGCAAGATTTCCAACCGTCCATAGCGAGACGTTACATAGATCAAAAATTCGTGCTGCAGCTCTTGGAGTTATTTGACTCCGAGGACCCGAGAGAGAGGGATTTCCTTAAGACGACCCTCCATAGGATTTATGGAAAATTCTTGGGGCTCAGGGCGTACATTAGGAAACAGATCAATAATGTTTTCTATCGATTTATTTATGAGACGGAACATCACAACGGTATCGCAGAACTACTTGAAATTTTAGGAAGGTAATAATAAATAAGAACGGTAATGCACAAAACGAAATTTATAAGACGATCCACTGATCGATATTTATTTTCTTTGCAGTATTATAAACGGCTTTGCTCTGCCGCTAAAAGAAGAGCACAAGGTGTTTTTGTTAAAAGTCCTGTTGCCCTTGCATAAAGCTAAGTCATTATCCGTGTACCATCCACAGCTAGCGTATTGCGTCGTTCAATTTCTGGAGAAGGATCCGTCGTTGACGGAACCTGTAATTAGAAATCTGCTGAAATTCTGGCCAAAAACACATTCCCCAAAAGAAGTTATGTTCTTGAACGAACTTGAAGAAATCTTAGACGTCATTGAACCAGCTGAATTTCAAAAAGTCATGGATCCATTGTTCAGGCAATTAGCCAAATGCGTGTCATCACCGCATTTCCAGGCAAGTACGCAATTTTGTTATTTTGTTTTATATGACGTCTAACTTGCGCTCACTTATTGTTTTAGGTGGCGGAAAGAGCTCTCTATTATTGGAATAATGAATACATAATGTCCTTGATATCGGACAATTACGCTGTCATCCTACCGATAATGTATCCAGCCTTTTATAGGAATTCTCGGAATCATTGGAACAAGACGATCCACGGTTTAATTTACAACGCCTTGAAACTTTTCATGGAGATGAATCAAAAAGTATTCGATGAATGTACAACACAATACTATCAGGTATAGTTACAGACAGTTATTTATATTTTTAGTACGACATATATTGCATAAATAAATTGCCAAATGAACTGTAACCGGCTGTATTAGTATTTAGTGTTGATTGAAAGTGACAAATATGTTTTGATGCATTTAACATGAATAATAATCTCAAAGTTATATGACTTTATGTTGATTTGAAGAAACAGAAAGATTAAAATGTTTTAACAACTTTTATTTATCATGTTTATTTTGATCCGAAACTTTATAGGAACGTCAAAGAGAACGAAAGCTCATGAAAGATCGAGATGAAGCATGGATGCGCGTGGAAGCGCTCGCGATGAGGCATCCAAATTATAATACGGCAAATAAAGGAACAACGAATAACACATCCTACACATCACCACAACATATAGATGGCTCACCACCTGACGAAGATGGTGACACAGATCAAACTCCGCTTACCTTGGAAAAAATTGAAGCTAAAGCTAATGAGGTATAAATTGATGTTTATTGGTACTACTATTTTTTAGTTAGATGCTCTATTATTATTATAAAATGTGTCGAATATTCTAATGTCTAAATAAGTATTTTGTTGTACAGGCGAAGAAAATGACAAATGTGAACAAAGTGAAACCGCTTTTACGAAGAAAAAGTGATTTACCGCAAGATTCGTACACAATGCGAGCATTGTCTGACCACAAACGCGCCGATGAATACCTTGTTACGCCACCGGATCCCAATAATTGCTAGTCTCTACCACAACCCCTTCCCATGTATCCTCTGTTTTGCTGTAGCAACATCGGAAGTTAGCTTTCTTTCTGAGGGGGTAAACGGCGATAAGAATGCAAATAATTTGATTAAGAATTTCACTATGTGAAATCAATGATGTATTGTCATTTCACCGTATGTCACATCTTATTTGCTTTTTTTAATAGAAGAAAAGAAAATTCTTATCCCATCGCATATCGTGCGATTCAAAGATAGAGTGTATAGGTATTCGTAGAAGCTTACAGAAGAAATTCTTCATAGAAATGCGTTGTATTTATTTCTTCACTATGAAAGAAAAAAACATTGCGATTATGAGGAACTGTAATAGCATCATAACTATAAAAGACGCGCATATAACAAGTGAGAAGGGCTCTAAATACATTACTTGTAGAATCGCCATCACCGAATCAGCGCTCTGAGGTGCTACCCTCTGCTATGTCCCAACACAATAAGATAATATATGGTGTACGTAAGCGAGATTTAATTGCGGATACAGCTGTAATGGGTTTGGTTCTCTATTCCATTCACAAGATTACAAGAGATTTTATATACAGATGAGAGTTATGTGCGGGATTGTGATCGAAGATATACACGTATCCTTTCAATGTTGTAACCCATACTATTACGCTATGCGAGCTTGTTGTGTTAACATTCTTGCGAATGAACGCATTTCCATTTATGTGCAAATGATATATACATATATAAATAAATATACGTACTTGCTTTAACACTACAGGCTCGTTGTAGTACGAGAAAAACAAATGAGTGAAGACGTGGGAGAAGAATATACGCCGGTGCGCGTTATCTTAGAATCATGTATATGATAGTGCTATTTTAAAAATAGATTGCTACGAGAAAATCTGGATACTTCTGAGTGTACTACTTTTATATCTGTTGTGCCTAGATGCCTGTGGAAAAAAAAAGAATATGCCTCCGCGCGGGGCTTATATATTACGAACAGTAAGATTAAGCAGCGAGTTTACATGTCGCTTTGCCAAATATAATCGATATTACAGAATTTCAGTAATGCTTGCATAACATGTTGTGTTGTTAACTCATTGATCTTGAGATTAATTGAAAGATTATACTGTTGCGGCCAGAGGTAGAAAGGAGAGAAACAAAAGAAGAGAAAACGAGGGAAGATTAAAATACAATTTAGTCCTTGCGCTGCTGGCAGGTTGTTACGTTAATAATTGTCGAGGATACCTTGTTGAACATAGATATGATAAGCACTTATATGAAATATTAGAAATATTAAAACTACGGAGATAGATTTAAAGATTATTTACTTATTAATTATTCCTATTCAAGAGAGGAATGGCCATTTCAGCTAATTGATTATTAATTAGTGATATAAATATCATAATTATTAGTTATTGTATTATTTTTATATAGTAACAAGACGAATAATGACGAAAATAGGGTAATAGTAATAATATAGTAGCTGGTACATGTGGCAAAATGCCTTGAATCCGTTTAGTTCCGGAAATTTACGTTTTTCCCAAATTAAAGCGATAATAAATAAATTATGCATTTCTTAGAAAAAAAATACCGTTACGTGTCACAGAGAGGGAAAGGATGAGAATTTTTACGCCGCATGCAGCAACTCGAAAAGACATCGAACCAGATAATCTTCACGAATGTGAATGTGCACACCTGTAAAAGCTTAAATCGTAGAGGGCCGGAAAAGAAAGGAATAATCGTAATAATAATATTACTACAAATAATAATGCCGTTATTAAGAGGATATAGAGTTGCCGGATCGTTTCAATGTAATAAAGACGTTAATCTTGCATGGTACCGGGAGTTCTTTCATACATATTATGCGTAAAGCATTATAGGAGATATCTCATCCATGATCGTACATCTTTTTCTCAATAAGAATTCAAAACGATATACGAACCGGTACAGTTTCGTTGAATTTTCAAATCTCGATGCTTTTGGGGTGCTGTAAGTATCCAAAAAATGGTCTCTAGACAATAGAAACGCAAAGATTGACGTAGAAGACATTTCATTTTTATAATCGAAAATTGAACTCGCCGGTAATTGTATCGATCTCGATCCAATCCGAAGCGCAAGCATACGAAAATGGTTTTCCTTCTACTCACATCTGCAGCGGATATTTTACACATATCGAAATTATACCGATTCTAATATTTGAATTCGAGTCGTCAGAAATCGGAATCAGGAGTATCTCGACTGAACGCAATATAGAAATAGAAAATGCTCTCCATCCGTGACTTTCGAGATCGAGCATGTTGAAGAGTCCTCGACTGAAATTCACTTATATGCGGCAAGATGAGATCTCGTCGTGGGCAGTTTGCATTTCATGTACCTGCATATATCGTGTAAATAATATAATTATTTTTGAATGCATTCTTCCTTTTCAGTTCCAAAGACACGCTCGTCACGACGAGCGTCGTGCTAGGAGAATTTAGTGCGAACTCTCCTCGAATGTTATTTCATTTCTCTTTTATCCTCCAGATACGTGGAATTTCTATGAAGCTTATGAATTTATCAACAAAGATTTAAAGGAGAAACTTGTCATTTCGTTTTTTTTTAACTCTATTTTTATGTATGCAGATTTTATTTAATTTTTCCTAGCGAGTTTACAATTGTATTGTATGTGTGTAATCACTTGGCAGATGCGCACAATACGCACAATATATATATGTATATTATATATGAAACTCTTTAACAAAGAAGGAAAAATCTCTATGTAAATGGATACATGGTTGCAATATTGTACAATGTCCGTGCCGCAATCCGAATTCAGAGGAACGGAGTAAGGAGGAGAGAAGGGATATCAGTATCGCATAGATGTAAAACCTTTACAAAACATAATTTCACTGAAGGCATCTCGGTTGTAAACAAGATTTTCTATGTGATATTTAAATTATAAAATTTATATTAATTTAAACTATCCTCATTATACCATTATATGAAGCGTATCACGAAACCACGAGAGGAAAAACCCATTGTTCTCTGTGGCCACGAGCAATTTCGTTACGTCCGTTCCATTTGGATGTCGTTCGAGCGATCGAATATCGAATTTTGAGCGATGATATTTCGTACACGTATCTGCAATTTGTTAAAAACATAGTTTTATAGTAAATAAAAAGGATTACGAGAAAAGCAGATGTATTCTTGTGTCGAGAAACATTCTAGCGTTAACAACTTGTAGAATTAATTGTATGAAACATATGCGACGTTGAGTGGGTGTAAAGGATTATTGAAAAGCTGAATTTTCTTAAATCATTTCAATATATCGCAGATGTTTCCTACGACGTGATATGCAAGTGGCTGATAATTTTGTAAAAAGATGATCTAGAAACCAGTGTTCTTTGAAAAAACCTTTGCAATTTTTTCCGTCGTATCATGAATCTGTAAGAAACCAATCACAGTTGATTATCCTTATCTACTAGGGTAGAAAGAATAATCAACAACTATCATTTATCAGTTTTCTCACGAACGATTGCGACTAAAAAATTTTGTTACGTGCCTTTACGCATCTCAGCCATATGAAAAAAGTTACAACATCAACGTATAAGAGTAAAAGTGTAAGGATGCAATTAAATCACTTCAATGATCAAAGATATGAATAACGCGCCTCCATAACGAATCTACTTCCAATATAAATTCATTTTTTTCATTTAATTCTCGTTTTACGAAGCGCTATGTAGAAATCCAGCAAACACCAACTAACAGTAACATAACATCATGTTATTATTTCTCGTTCAACAATGTAACTGTAATATAACAAACGCGTTATATCGCACTTACATCGTCGAGAGGGAAATTTCAACATCGACAGAAATTTTAACAGACATGTTAATTGATGTTTGTTGTTGATAAATTAAAGAGGTCGCCAAAGATCAACCAGTGTGACGGTATGAGAGAAAGCTCGATTTCTCTCATAGGTTTTCCTCCGAGAACCCAGCAAACACAATGTTACATGTAACGTACATGTTACTTGTTATACAACAATTGTTATAAAAAAGTTGTTATATAACAACACAAGCGTGTTAACAATTATAATCCTACTCAACAATTATAACAATTATATTGTTGAGTAGGGAATTACAACTAACATGTACGTTACATGTAACATTGTGTTTACTGGGGAGAGAGATTTATTATTCGCGCTCGGTAGAACGAAGATTATTGACAGCGTCACCGGACACAACGAGTATCGGATTGGACATAGGCTATCAGCAAGGACACGCACGTCATTGTTAATTGTCGTATATTTATCTCGCGACCGCTTTCCCTGAGTTCGTCCTTAATAGAGTAGCGCGAGTTCGCGCGTGGAATGACGACGTGGATCAATCGGCGATCATGGCCAGCAAGACTTTGCCGTGTTTCGTGTCCGGAGTCATCATCAACGGCTTCGGCAGGGGTTCGAAGGCGCTTGGCATTCCGACAGGTACTCGTCTCACAGCCTCCGGAACGGGACGATCGAGCCGGCGGCCTTTAAACCCCTCGGAACATCTGAACGCCGAGTGTCAATTATGATGTAACAACAATCGACAGTAACGTTCGATGGCTGTTTCCGATTGTTTGAAAAGCGATCGGGGAGGGAGGTCTTGACAAGCATGTTTTTTTGTTTTTTTTATCCTTTCTCCCAATTCGAAACGATCGAAACCTGCGTCGCGCACGCAGCACCGTATGAAACGCGCTTCGCGAGAGGTTAGGTTATTCTTTTTTTTTTTGTAATTAGCGGTTCCATTTTTTTGAAATCCCATAACTTCGTGTCTTCTTCTTTTGCGTCCTCGAGATCCCGAGATGCTGGCGCGATGTGATATTTTGAGGAATAAATGGAGAAACTGTTTGAATGAAGCCTTACTAAAACGGCTGATAGATTTGACGAACGTTAGAAGATGTTCACATGCTGAGTTAAGGTGCGTTCGTTATGAGAATTAACAATTAAAGCGCATTCGAAGCTGCGCTTTTTGAAGAGGGCGGAACTTTGTTAGAATAATAATCAATAGCACGCGTCCTATACTAACTAGTATAGTATTGAATAATTGAAAAGAAATTACAAAGGCCAAATGGGAAACAAGATCGAGCAACACGACAAAATTATCTTCAAATATCCAAATAGAACATACTAGACTTTATTGAAAATTAGATGTAATGTACGTTTCGACTTCACTGAGTTTTCTTCAGCATTTCAAAAATAATAAGTATAGTATTGATTGGCACGATAAAGGGCTTTGTACTTCCGGGAAAAGATACGAGTTTGAATGAAAATTGAAATGTGTGAGAAAATGAGTTTATTTAGGTACCCAGCAAACATCAACTAACGTAACATCAACGTCGAGTTGTGAAAAAGTATACAATATTCACGTAAATAATTATCAAGCTATACGAAGATCCTAACATGGGGGAATATTGTAGCATATTCGGTTCTCGAACCGAATAATTTTTTCTATTTTATAGTTGAGTAATGCAATTGCGATCTTATTATCAACTCAGCAAACACCAATTAACCAGTAATGTAACATCAATGTTATAATTTCCCGCTCAACAATATAAATGCAATATAACGCGTGTGTTATATCACAGTTACATTGCTGAGTGGGAAATTATAACTTTGATGTTATGTTAATGTTAGTTGATGTTTGCTGGAAATGTTGTAATTTCCTACTGAACAATTTAAATACGTGTGTTATGTCACAGTTACATTGTTGAGTGGGAAATTAATAATAACGTTGATGTTATTATATTATTATTACTTGATAGTTTACTGGGTATACAGACGTTTCCCTTTAGGTGGAGACGTTTCGAAAAAAGATTTGGAAAGTTTTAAAAAAGTTTTGAAAGATTGTAAACACAAATTGCAGGTTTTTAGATTATTTTCAAGGTCATCAGAAATCTTAAAATTCTAAAAACGAATTCGACGAAATCCTGATTAATTTATCAAACAGTTCTTTCAATAGAGTAATTAATTTTTCATCAATTTAAACGTAGAAAGAAATATTAAGATTAGATAACAAAAATTTCTAGTAAACAATTCTGCCGGTTGAATTAATCATTGATTAAGTTGATTCGTTGAAGTTATTGTAAGATAAAAGTTGCACCTATATTTCGTTCGATACGCGTAGAAAATTTTCTAAATGTAGCATTCTTTGAGGAATTTAATTCTCTTTCCACAGTATTTTTCATCACTATTTTCCAATTACAATTTTTCAAGAATGAAGAAATTATATAATATGCATTGAATTTATTGGCAATTTTTCTAAATGTAGCATTCTTTGAAGAATTTAATTCTCTTTCCATACAGTATTTTTCATCACTACTCTCCAATTATAATTTTTCAATAATGAAGAAATTTATAAAATATAAATTGAATTTATTGGCAATTTTTTTATGCATATATCCTTTATCTTTTTTTTAAGGATCGAAAATGCAAAATTATTTCGTATTTGTTATTACACCACATTTAGATTTTTCTCTTTTGATATTAAAATTTATTTGGAATCAATATCGGTTAGAATATTAATATAAAAAAAATTTTTGCAGAAAATTTACACGTTTCTTTCTTCTGTTCCAATATCAGCTAATCTCCCAGAATCCGTGGTCAACGCTTTGCCGAAGGATTTAAGTAATGGAATTTATTATGGTTGGGCGTCTTTGCATGGAGAAGTTTATAAAATGGTCGCAAGCATAGGATGGAACCCGTATTATAAGAATGAGAAAAAGTCAATGGTATGAAATTTTAAAATAATTAATTCTAAAATATTTTCAAACATTAAATTTTCTAATTGAATCTAAAATAACTCAAATGTTCTAAATTGTATTCATCACTATATTTAAATAGTTGTAAGATACTCTTATTATAAGAATGTTTACAAAACTTTGTTAAGTAAGTTTTATTGCAACTCAAATACTATACTTTAGGTAAAACAAAGTAAAATTATAATTATTTTTAACAGGAAGTTCACTTACTACATAAATTCAAAGGTGACTTCTACGGTGAGGAGCTCAAGGTTATTATTGGCGGGTATATAAGACCAGAGAAAGATTTCTCTTCTTTAGGTAATGGATACTGTTATAATGATACATGAAATATGTGTAAATGAATTATTATTCTTTCAGAATAGTTTAAAATATCTATTATTTTGAGATTGCTATAACTATATATAGAGAACGATTTTATATATTACTTATTTTTGCAGACGAGCTCATTACGGAAATAAAGAATGATATTGCGATCGCGGAACATCAATTAGAAGACCCTGTTATGAATAAGCTAAGAAATGACGATTTTTTAATGATTAAAGCAAATCATTAAGAAGAAAAATGTATCTGTAACGCGCGAGTACATAAAATATCTTTATCTAAAGAAATTATTTTTGTTACTTTTATAGTTGCATCTTTATTAAAATACTTATAAAAACGATACATGTAAGTATATTGTAAGTATATTAAGTATATTGTTGTTAGATAGTGGAAGAAATAAAATCTTAATAATAAATTTGGAACAGTATATGTAACATATAACGCAAAACAAGCTTTGATCCTAAAAATACATTCCTTATAAAGCTTACTGTTCTTATATACAAATCCTTTCCACTTTACTTGGAAATTGAAAACCATTTCAGGAGTAAGGCTGAAGTCCCATGGAGCCAGCGTACGACGTATGGCATAAAGGAATTTGACCAATCACGGACTCTACCCGTTTCGTTACGCCAGCAGAAGCGTCGGCTGTCCTAGAGCGTAATTTATGCGGCGTAAAGATTAATAAGCCAATCACAATGTCTTTTACAAAGCTCATTTTTTAATTGATACTCAAAAGATCTTGTGATTGGCTTATTAATCATTATGCCAGCGTAAATACGTCCCATGGGACAGTCGATGAAATTTTCGATGTGACGTTTTAACACACATACATTCATGCATGAAGTCAAAATAAATATACCTAATGTCATTAAAATGTTGGAGTTTGCGTTAATCAATTTAATAAAATTTACAAATGCTGGGAAAGTATTCTACGCAAAGATGCTCAACAATAACAATTAAATTCTTCAGCAAAGAACCGACTACAGATTTCGGAAGATTTGTTGATATTTGTAAAGGAATTAAGAAAAAAACATGTAAAGTTTTTGCAAAATTCTTTTCATATAATATTTTATTTGATATCGATTCCAAATAGATTTTATCTGCAAATCAAGAAAGAAGATGAAATCTCTTTATCAGTCAAATGTGACGTCATAATAGGAGTAACGTTGCATTTTTTACATTGGAGAGAAAAAAGAGATGAACGGTGTAAGTTTTGCTAAAAGGAACAGACTTACTGCTGACCGTTTTTGACACGCGCGTCTCAACGAATTCAATTGTACGGCGCAAAAAAGTCGATCTATAAATAAATGACTTTAATATGAATTGAAATGATCAAAAGAGGCTATTAAAAAGGAACTGGATCTTTTTTGTAATTTGTACTAAAGATTGAAAATATGAGTTGTCCGTCCAGGGAGCGTTTGCGGCGCTATTCCAAAACGGACCGTGAGAGTTCGCCATCTATTCACGTGCATGATCCGTGCGTGGTTCCTCCCATGTTATCGTTATCGAATCCTCCTGTATCCGCCCTGGAACTTGTTATAATCTTGATGATTTAGGGAGAAACATGTCAATTAATCTGACGAAAAACAAAGATGCCTTGGTGGGCGCTTGGCACAGCGTGGTCGACGATAAATTGTCTACTAACTGGTAGGCGTACACCTAAGTCCTGGTTGCCTTTTCTCGATCCGGCGTCTGGCACAGAGTCGGTTTTTAGCGCACTTACGTGTATATACGTGTGTACGATCTCGATCGAGCTAGCCGGTTATTTTTCCGGCATCGAGCTCGCAATTCCGAATCGAAGCGTGCACACGACTTGCCAATTCCACAAACTATCGCAAAATACGCTTTCGCTCTCACCGAATCCATCTGTTTAAATTTTTATTTGCTCCTGACCTTAATGCTTTATTAAATCATTGTTAATGAGTGAAGAAAAGCAATAAGCTGTTGAATAATCTTTTACCTGGATGAATATCGAACACGTTAAATTTATTTTAGTAGAAAAAACATTAGGCCGATGTAAAATTACATGATTGTTTGGAACGTAACTACGATTAATAGTTGATTTTATATAACAATTGAAAGGAGAAAAACAGGCCAATAGGTCAAACAATCGAGCCAAACAAGGGATGTCTTTTAAAATATTCAAAAAGATATAACTAAATTTATTCCAAGTAGATACATATGTATAAATTTAGTTATATCTTTTTGAATATTTTAAACAGACATCCCTTGTTTGGCTCGATTGTTTGACCTATTGGTCTGTTTTTCTCCTTTCAATTGTTATTATTTATATCGAGCGGAGTTATATGCTTATGATTTTATATAGCTGTGATTTATAAATTGAATGTAAAATTCGATCATAATTTTGGCCCAAAGATTGTATACTAATTTCTATTCAGTATAATGGAGAGTTTAAATACTTTTCTATTCTTGACAGGGCTGTGTTTGGATATGAAGGACAGACTAATGATTTAAAAGTAGTTGGAACGGGAGATGGCGGATTGGAAGAGATGATTGACCGATTAAATAGTAGTCACATCATGTACGCATTTTGCAAAGTTATCGATACTAAGACAAGTCTACCAAAGTGTCTGCTTATTAATTGGGTAAGTATCGAGAAAATTGATACATCGAACACTTATTAATGGATACAGTTTATGAAATGATAAAATAACATATTTTACATTTTTATGAAATGAAAAAGATGTGAACAAAACTTTTATAAATTTCATAATGTAGTCTGTAAATTTTTACTTAAATATTTTACAGCAAGGGGAAGGTGCTCCAATCGTTAGGAAAGGAACTTGTGCTAATCACATTAGAGATATAGAAAAATTGTTGAAGGGAGCGCATATAACGATTACTGCGCGTTCCGAAGATGACGTTGAGGTAGATGTGATTATGGAAAAGCTTGCGCGAGCAACAGCATCTGCGTATAAGTTTAATGAACCTCGTAGTGAAAATGAAGGAAACACAGGTCCTGTTGGAACAACATATCGCAGGTTTGTAATGTTTCTATCTTGTGATTGTAATTATCTTGTAATGTTTCATTACTGTTTACAATGCAATTCTTACCTGATGTATTTCACAGAGTAATCCCAGAGCAAGAGATAAATGCAACGGAAAGAGATCAGTTTTGGGAAAAAGAAGAAATGGAGGAGAAAAAAAGATTGGAACAAGAACGACTGCGCTGTGAACAAGAGCGACAGAAATTAGAACGAGAAATTAGAGCTCGGGAAGAAAAAGAAGCACAACTGAGGGAACAACAAGTATGTTCCGATCTTGTATATTTTTCAATCATATATGTATATATTTTTTATATATATATCGGATATATATATATATATATATATATATATACACATATACAGGTGTCTGAGACTATCCGTATACCCCTTTTCTTTCAAAAACTAAGCATTTTAGAGAAAAACGTTTTTGACCTGATCTTAACGATGTCACCCATGATCAAACCAATGACACTATCTTATGTTCCCCTCAAAACCATATAATTTTCGTCTAAAACGTTTTTCTCTAAAATGCTTAGTTTTTTAAAGAAAAGGGGTGTTTCATACACCCTGTATATATTACATATATTATACGAAATTGTAATTGTAAATTTCAGGTAACTGCTAAGGAAAATTCAATCGCTCGTCAAAAATTGGCTGAGCAGCGCGCCGAAGAGGTGAACAATTTACGCAATCAAAAAGCTGCTCAAAATTTCAGCAATGATGTCGAAGATGATCATAAGTCACGAAGCGAAGAACTACGAAGACAAAGGAGCAAAGAAACGCAACAATTGATTGCTCAAAGAACAATAAATGCTCGAGCGATATTTGAACAGAATTCAGCGGCCGGCCAGATGAAGACGAGTTCGGCACAACAATTTTTACCCAAGAACAATCATGTAGAGTCTATGAAAAAAGCATTGGAAGAGGCTCAGATAAAGGATCAACCTGATGTAAAGTCTCACGAGGAAATACCGGCCGAAGCGAAAAAGTCTTTAAATGCAGAAACAGTGATTTCTTCGTCCGCAGTAACTAAATCTCAAAGTACTAATCAAGAATTGAAAACGACCACGAATCCACAACCGGAAGCTCAACAGACGGTAGAGAATAAGGAGCAGATTGCCGAAAATGAATTGTATAATCAATTAGACGGTCCGTACTTATATTTCGATCCGAATAATGAGGGGATGAAGGCTAGAGCTTTATATGACTATCAAGCCGCTGACGACACAGAAATCACATTTGATCCTGGTGATATAATCACACATATAGACGCGATTGATGAAGGCTGGTGGCAAGGTCTTGGACCTGACGGAACATACGGACTTTTCCCTGCTAATTACGTTGAAGTTATTGAGTACAATACAACATGATAAGACATGTTTCCAGAGAAATTTGTCGATATCATTTTTCATTTTCTTCATAATTACCTATATAACTTTTTGCATGTGAGACATCGGTATCAGCGTCCTATTCCTAATAAATGCTATTACGTTTCTACGTAAAATTGAATCACGTGATAAAATAATTCTGAATGAAGTAAAAAATTGAATGAACGAAAAAAAGTTTTTGTAATGGAAACATGCTTAGCGTGTAACAGTTGAAACACACGTCTTCGTAATATTTTGCGCCTTCCACACCATTAATCTTAAAGTATTTACGCAAAGAGTGAGTTTACAGATAATATAACAGATCAATAAGTATATTCAGAAGAGAGACGATTGAAATGGTAATCATAACCGGTAAAATGTATGTCTTCCCAGCAAGTCATACAGGTTTTATCCAATTTACCCATGTTATATAAATATATATATCTTTTTGTAACCTGTATCAGATGCTGACGTAGCAATAACTAAAATGCATCTTATAACATATATGAACAGAACTGTGTTACAAATCTGCAATAGCTACTTATTTAAACATATATAATTTTTAGAATAAATATTTTACTTTGTTACAGTTCAATAACAAAAAATTTAGTGTTAAAGAACTCGCTTAAATGTAAGCTGCTTCTTCATTTTTATATTTTACTTTTTAAATGTTAATGTTATGTCCAAAAAAAGCATGAGATTGCTTTTTTACGGTTATCGTTGAAATGTCGTAAAAGCGACAGTTGACACATATGTTAGGTATGATAAATTATTTTATTGTATAATAGAAATTTTTATAGATAATAATGAGATAAAGTAGCATCACAATATCCATGTTACATAAATAAAACAAAGAAAATCATCTCCGATAATTCTGATTTTGTGCGCCACTTCCACTACCTGCATGACTCAAAAACGCTAAATGACCCTTTGGGCATTTATTGGCATAATGACCTTTCTGTCCACACTTGTAACACGTCACTTCTTCGAGCGGCTTTTGTGGCCCTCGTGGCGGTGGTGGTCCATTGTGCATATTCATATGATGATGCGACGTGTGAGAATTGTCGAGCTCCTGTCTGACTTGAGCTTCTCGTACATCAGGCGGCATTTTGTTACAATAAATAGCTTTATGACCTCCTTCTCCACAAAAATGACAAGTGATCATCACTTTTTTACCCTCTTTTGGTTGCATATCCTGCACCGCCGGTAATTCGAATCTTGGACTAAACAAAGTTGCAATGTTGATATTTCAGATATATTTCTATATTATGGACTCCGTGTTTTTTTATACACGTGTATATACAGTGTATTGTAAACTATTAATATGGAATATATATATATACAGGGTGTCCCAGAATCACAGGCCAATACTGATAGGGTAGGTAGGGAATGGGGTACAGATGGGAATGAAATAGGACACCTCTGTCTGATCATGCACCCCCCGCGGAGATACAGATGGTGGAAGTTGTACGAATCCGCGGCGCGCTATGACAAGCCGCTTGTCGGTGAAGCGAGCGTGCGAGTAGTGGTGTTGTTTCCACTAGCCTCACCGACAAGCGGCTTGTCATAGCGCGCCGCGGATTCGTACAACTTCCACCATCTGTATCTCCGCGGGGGGTGCATGATCAGACAGAGGTGTCCTATTTCATTCCCATCTGTACCCCATTCCCTACCTACCCTATCAGTATTGGCCTGTGATTCTGGGACACCCTGTATATATATATATATAAATATTTATTTATTTATTACTTACTGCATGAATTTGCAATTTGGTCCCTCTGGGCAAAAACCGGCTAAGTAAGCCATACACAAAACGCGTCTGACATGCCGATGCCGACACAAGGGACCATGCCTACAGAAGCCACGATCATACCATGGACAATCCCTGACTTTAGTCTCAGGATCAATGTGTAAGAATGGACATTCCTTATTGTGACATGCATCTATAACAATTGACTTTATTTAAACTTTACTTACACACTGTATCACAGTTTAAATATAATTAGAATGTTACATATTATTTTTTAAGAAATTATTTATATACTCAAATAAAATACTTGGTAAAAGAAGATGATTAATTTTTCCAACAGGATGAATAGATAAATAACTGTAACAGTTACATCGGGCTACTTACTGAACCTAGAATAAAAATAGCATTCTGGCATTTTTGTCATGTCATATTCATGTAGAAATTCACACTGATCACCCTTCTTGCAAAGACCTCTTAACCAATGTTTACATACTATTGTGCGATCGCCGCGAACGTGTCTGAACGGACACGAAGCTCCTTTGCTACAAGTACCTCTCGGATAAAACTGACATACTGCAGCAATTGATTCTGTAAATTGAAGGAGAGAAAGATAGAACATTATTTACTAAAAGTTTTATATTATTAATATGAAGTAAATCTATTCTTTATTTTAATAATATTATACCACATTCTATTGGACATAAACAGAAATTATCAAACAGATATAATTTATAGAGATTAAAAAGGAAAGAAGAAAGAGAAAGACTAACAAGTCTTAATTAACTCTCTAAAAAGGGAGTACATGTAATTGGCTCGAAACAGAGCCGAAATGTTCGATTTGTAATTATGTATCTTATTAGAGTTCAACGTAACGTTAACTTAGACATTGTTAATCGTATTGTACCCTCAAGATCCTTTATATATTTTCCTTCTTAACCATTAAGAGAGTGCCTAGTTACTTATCCATTTATTAGAAAGAAAACAGTAATTATAACAGTATTTTGTACACAAAATATAAAAACTAAATGTAACACAAAATGTAACACAATTGTAAAAAATTTAGCCAGAAAGAACAAAAATAATATATAAAATACTGTTATAATCATTGTTCAATCAACTGTTATAACATCAATATCCTGTTTCTAGAAAAAAAAAATTGTAGTTGACCTTTTCCCGACAATATATGTCAAGTTTCTATCAAATTAGCAAGTCTAGTTGAAATAAATTGGACGTTACACACTTTTACATATCTAAAGTTCAATTCATAAAATTTCGTTTTCAACTGCTAAATATTCAAAAGCTGTGTGATGGATATTACTATTGAAGAAAAATCAATTATTTAAGAGAATTTGGTAGTCGATATTAGCAGTAAAACAGTTTGCATAAATTATTTTTAATTGAAAAAAAAAGATTCGGATATAATATGACATTATATTGCACAAACTTAACCTATGCACGTGCGGCAGAATGAAAATATAACTTAACAGAACGTACTGTCCATGCCAGTAAAAGGTAAAGGGAGAGCTCCATACTGTTCGTCGAGGGCAACTTCAATGTCAAATCGCATGTGCTCCACGTTCGCTACTACACACTCCATTGTTATTCTAAGAATTTGAACAATTAAACACAAAACACTTGTTCTCCGTTTAACCTGAAACTGTCGACATTGCTGCATGCGGCCAGTATCGCCAATATTATTCATCCCAATGAAAATGTCACTATAGTCAGATGACATGGTCTCCTCTAGTGACGAAATTTTCGATTCCTTTTCAATGTAATAACAGAGAGAAGGATGAGAGTGGTCATGCCCGCGATTTAGGTGCGACCACAATTCGAGACGCCTCTATGTCCATAAAACGTGCACATTGAACTACATAGCAATGTCTACGAAATTTCTCGATGGGTAACACGCTATGTCCACAGATGATGGTTCTGTTCCGTGCTATGTGCACGAAGTGTCGATAATATAAACCTGTAACCAGAAAGAATATGTATATTAGTATGTATACATATAAAATAAAGAAATTTTTCATTAAATATACATATTTCGCTTATTCATTATTATTCTGAAATAATTGTAATTTTTATCTATATCACAAAACATATAAAATATATGTCCGAAAAATTTAATATATATTTAATATTGTCAATATCACAATTTTTACAATAAAAAAACGAAAGTTTTGATTTAGTGTAAATATAAATTAATAATAGTATAAATAAATCTTTTTATCTTTAATAATATTTATAAATACATATATATCCTTTCCTCTCCCTCCCTCTCTTTCCGTAGAAATATAGAGTTTGAGAATTCTCTCACTATCTCTCTTCTGTATAAACGCTTTTTTTATTAAATTCTGTTTCTCATTCATATAATTTTACTATTGAATATTAAAATTAATTTTATATAATGTATCTCTCTTCTGTATAAACGCTTTTTTTATTAAATTCTGTTTCTCATTCATATAATTTTACTATTGAATATTAAAATTAATTTTATATAATACGAACAATAAGGACATAAATGCCTTCCAATATTTATACATATTGAAATACATATACATATTACATGTGTATGTGCATATATATATAACTACATATATATACAAAATAATATAAATGTTGTGTATGTAAATTGAAGTGTTTCAAAGAAGCTCTCTCGCTTTTTTTTGTCTAATGTATATAAAGCCTTCCACGTATATGTCATTATTCTCGAAATTAAACTAATATCTTTCTTAATTCATAAATTTGAAAATAATTGTATTAGATTAATGAGAGTTTTACGATTAAAATGATATCAAATTGATATGTGCATGCCTTCATGTGTGAACTTGTAAAGACATTTGTGTCTTGTGTCCCCTTCTCGTAATAAATATTATATATATATATAATGTATATACCTTTGGCGGCTCCAACAGTAAAGTACCCTTTTCTCTCGGCAGAATCGAACGACACTGCTCTTGCTCGATGCGCAGTACTTTGTTCCGTCGAAATAAAACGTTTGAGAATTTGTATTGCTCGATGCGCAGTACTTTGTTCCGTCGAAATATAGAGTTTGAGAATTTGTACCTCCACCCTTCTTCTTGAAACCACCCCCAAAACCTTTTGCGGCTCCATCAATAAAGTACCCTTTTCCCTCGGCAGAATCGAACGACACTGCTCTTGCTCGATGCGCAGTAATTTGTACCGTCGAAATATAGAGTTTGAGAATTTGTACCTCCACCCTTCTTCTTGAAACCACCCCCAAAACCTTTTGCGGCTCCAAAAATAAAGTACCCTTTTCTCTCGGCAGAATCGAACGACACTGCTCTTGCTCGATGCGCAGTAATTTGTACCGTCGAAATATAGAGTTTGAGAATTTGTACCTCCACCCTTCTTCTTGAAACCACCCCCAAAACCTTTGGCGGCTCCAACAATAAAGTACCCTTTTCTCTCGGCAGAATCGAACGACACTGCTCTTGCTCGATGCGCAGTAATTTGTACCGTCGAAATATAGAGTTTGAGAATTTGTACCTCCACCCTTCTTCTTGAAACCACCCCCAAAACCTTTTGCGGCTCCATCAATAAAGTACCCTTTTCCCTCGGCAGAATCGAACGACACTGCTCTTGCTCGATGCGCAGTAATTTGTACCGTCGAAATATAGAGTTTGAGAATTTGTACCTCCACCCTTCTTCTTGAAACCACCCCCAAAACCTTTTGCGGCTCCATCAATAAAGTACCCTTTTCCCTCGGCAGAATCGAACGACACTGCTCTTGCTCGATGCGCAGTAATTTGTACCGTCGAAATATAGAGTTTGAGAATTTGTACCTCCACCCTTCTTCTTGAAACCACCCCCAAAACCTTTGGCGGCTCCAAAAATAAAGTACCCTTTTCTCTCGGCAGAATCGAACGACACTGCTCTTGCTCGATGCGCAGTAATTTGTACCGTCGAATTTGTACCGTCGAAATATAGAGTTTGAGAATTTGTACCTCCACCCTTCTTCTTGAAACCACCCCCAAAACCTTTTGCGGCTCCATCAATAAAGTACCCTTTTCCCTCGGCAGAATCGAACGACACTGCTCTTGCTCGATGCGCAGTAATTTGTACCGTCGAAATATAGAGTTTGAGAATTTGTACCTCCACCCTTCTTCTTGAAACCACCCCCAAAACCTTTGGCGGCTCCATCAATAAAGTACCCTTTTCTCTCGGCAGAATCGAACGACACTGCTCTTGCTCGATGCGCAGTAATTTGTACCGTCGAAATATAGAGTTTGAGAATTTGTACCTCCACCCTTCTTCTTGAAACCACCCCCAAAACCTTTTGCGGCTCCATCAATAAAGTACCCTTTTCCCTCGGCAGAATCGAACGACACTGCTCTTGCTCGATGCGCAGTAATTTGTACCGTCGAAATATAGAGTTTGAGAATTTGTACCTCCACCCTTCTTCTTGAAACCACCCCCAAAACCTTTGGCGGCTCCAACAATAAAGTACCTTTTTCTCTCGGCAGAATCGAACGACAATCGGCAGAATCGAACGACACTGCTCTTGCTCGATGCGCAGTAATTTGTACCGTCGAAATATAGAGTTTGAGAATTTGTACCTCCACCCTTCTTCTTGAAACCACCCCCAAACCTTTGGCGGCTCCAAAAATAAAGTACCCTTTTCTCTCGGCAGAATCGAACGACACTGCTCTTGCTCGATGCGCAGTAATTTGTACCGTCGAAATATAGAGTTTGAGAATTTGTACCTCCACCCTTCTTCTTGAAACCACCCCCAAAACCTTTTGCGGCTCCATCAATAAAGTACCCTTTTCCCTCGGCAGAATCGAACGACACTGCTCTTGCTCGATGCGCAGTAATTTGTACCGTCGAAATATAGAGTTTGAGAATTTGTACCTCCACCCTTCTTCTTGAAACCACCCCCAAAACCTTTGGCGGCTCCATCAATAAAGTACCCTTTTCTCTCGGCAGAATCGAACGACACTGCTCTTGCTCGATGCGCAGTAATTTGTACCGTCGAAATATAGAGTTTGAGAATTTGTACCTCCACCCTTCTTCTTGAAACCACCCCCAAAACCTTTTGCGGCTCCATCAATAAAGTACCCTTTTCCCTCGGCAGAATCGAACGACACTGCTCTTGCTCGATGCGCAGTAATTTGTACCGTCGAAATATAGAGTTTGAGAATTTGTACCTCCACCCTTCTTCTTGAAACCACCCCCAAAACCTTTGGCGGCTCCATCAATAAAGTACCCTTTTCCCTCGGCAGAATCGAACGACACTGCTCTTGCTCGATGCGCAGTAATTTGTACCGTCGAAATATAGAGTTTGAGAATTTGTACCTCCACCCTTCTTCTTGAAACCACCCCCAAAACCTTTGGCGGCTCCAACAATAAAGTACCCTTTTCCCTCGGCAGAATCGAACGACACTGCTCTTGCTCGATGCGCAGTAATTTGTACCGTCGAAATATAGAGTTTGAGAATTTGTACCTCCACCCTTCTTCTTGAAACCACCCCCAAAACCTTTTGCGGCTCCAACAATAAAGTACCCTTTTCCCTCGGCAGAATCGAACGACACTGCTCTTGCTCGATGCGCAGTAATTTGTACCGTCGAAATATAGAGTTTGAGAATTTGTACCTCCACCCTTCTTCTTGAAACCACCCCCAAAACCTTTTGCGGCTCCATCAATAAAGTACCCTTTTCCCTCGGCAGAATCGAACGACACTGCTCTTGCTCGATGCGCAGTAATTTGTACCGTCGAAATATAGAGTTTGAGAATTTGTACCTCCACCCTTCTTCTTGAAACCACCCCCAAACCTTTGGCGGCTCCAAAAATAAAGTACCGTTTTCTCTCGGCAGAATCGAACGACACTGCTCTTGCTCGATGCGCAGTAATTTGTACCGTCGAAATATAGAGTTTGAGAATTTGTACCTCCACCCTTCTTCTTGAAACCACCCCCAAACCTTTGGCGGCTCCAAAAATAAAGTACCCCTCGGCAGAATCGAACGACACTGCTCTTGCTCGATGCGCAGTAATTTGTACCGTCGAAATATAGAGTTTGAGAATTTGTACCTCCACCCTTCTTCTTGAAACCAATAAAGTACCCCCAGAATCGAAACACTTTTGCGATGCGCAGTAATTTGTCCATAGAGTTTAAAGTACCCTTTTTTACCCTTTTCCTCGGCAGAATCGAACGACACTGCTCTTGCTCGATGCGCAGTAATTTGTACCGTCGAAATATAGAGTTTGAGAATTTGTACCTCCACCCTTCTTCTTGAAACCACCCCCAAAACCTTTTGCGGCTCCATCAATAAAGTACCCTTTTCCCTCGGCAGAATCGAACGACACTGCTCTTGCTCGATGCGCAGTAATTTGTACCGTCGAAATATAGAGTTTGAGAATTTGTACCTCCACCCTTCTTCTTGAAACCACCCCCAAAACCTTTTGCGGCTCCATCAATAAAGTACCCTTTTCCCTCGGCAGAATCGAACGACACTGCTCTTGCTCGATGCGCAGTAATTTGTACCGTCGAAATATAGAGTTTGAGAATTTGTACCTCCACCCTTCTTCTTGAAACCACCCCCAAACCTTTGGCGGCTCCAAAAATAAAGTACCCTTTTCTCTCGGCAGAATCGAACGACACTGCTCTTGCTCGATGCGCAGTACTTTGTTCCGTCGAAATATAAAGTTTGAGAATTTGTACCTCCACCCTTCTTCTTGAAACCACCCCCAAAACCTTTTGCGGCTCCATCAATAAAGTACCCTTTTCCCTCGGCAGAATCGAACGACACTGCTCTTGCTCGATGCGCAGTAATTTGTACCGTCGAAATATAGAGTTTGAGAATTTGTACCTCCACCCTTCTTCTTGAAACCACCCCCAAACCTTTGGCGGCTCCAAAAATAAAGTACCGTTTTCTCTCGGCAGAATCGAACGACACTGCTCTTGCTCGATGCGCAGTAATTTGTACCGTCGAAATATAGAGATTGAGAATTTGTACCTCCACCCTTCTTCTTGAAACCACCCCCAAACCTTTTTGGAATCGAACGACACTGCTCTTGCTCGATGCGCAGTAATTTGTACCGTCGGCTCCAACCTTTGGCGGCTCCAAAAATAAAGTACCCTTTTCTTCTCGGCAGAATCGAACGACACTGCTCTTGCTCGATGCGCATTAATTTGTATCGTCGAAATATAAAGTCGTAGGACGCTTCTACTCTCTTTGACGTTGGCCATCTCGCTTGCTCCTTGTTCGTTTTCTCTCTCGCTTTCTGTGACCCTCCAGCAAAATGTATAAACATCGAATAAAATAAAAACTAAAATTTTTATTTCGTATTTTGTCGATTTAAAAATAATTTTTATGGGTTAATGAGATTTTTGTGATTAAAATGACACCAAACACGACATAAATTGGATTATTTTTAATTAATACCTAATCAAAACTTTGATTATATTAACCTTAAATTATCCAATAATTTAAAAAATTAAATTATTATAAAAATTATCCAATTTATGTCATGTTTGATATCATTTTAATCGTAAAACTTTCATTAATCTAATACAATTATTTTCAAATTTATAAAATAAGAAATATTAGTTTAATTTCGAGAATAATGACATATACGTGGAAGACTTTATATACATTAGATAAAAAAAAGCGAGAGAGCTTCTTGGAAACACTTCAATTTACATACACAAATTGAAATATAAACTTTAAAAATAGGAAAATATGTATATAATCATGTGTGCAAGATAAATTATATAAAATATATATATGTAGGGGAAGATGGTCTTAAGTCGGCACTGTGGTTAAAGACGGCACCCCGCGTTCCAAAATGCACCTTTTCACTCCGCACTGCATTGCGACTGCAAAAGCCACCCTACATCTTTCTAAATGACATAGAATTGTAGGAAAACGATCGCTGTACACAACTAAACACTCGCCAGCGTCATTAAATAATTTATCTTCTGTTTTCGGCCAAATGGCTTAGTGGGCCGACTCAGGACCACTCTCCCCTATATATATGTATATATGTATATATATATATATATATATATATATATATATATATAAAATATGTATTACGTATATGTACAGAAGGGGACACAAGACACAAATGTCTTTACAAGTTCACACATGAAGGCATGCACATATCAATACATTTATATTATTTTGTATATATATGTAGTTATATATATATATATATATATATATATATATAGTTATATATATATGCACATACACATTTAATATGTATATGTATTTCAATATATGCATAAATTTTTGTGGAAGGCATTTATGTCCTTATTGTCCGTACATTATATAAAATTAATTTTAATATTCAATAGTAAAATTATATGAATGAGAAACAGAATTTAATAAAAAAAGCGTTTATACAGAAGAGAGATAGAGAGAGAGAGAGAGAGAGAGAGAGAGAGAGAGAGATGAGAGAGAGTGAGAAAGAGAGGGAGGGAGAGGAAAGGATATATATGTATTTATAAATATTATTAAAGATAAAAAGATTTATTTATACTATTATTAATTTATATTTATACTAAATCAAAACTTTCGTTTTTTTATTGTAAAAATTGTGATATTGACAATATTAAATATATATTAAATTTTTCAGACATATATTTTATATGTTTTGTGATATAGATAAAAATTACAATTATTTCAGAATAATAATGAATAAGCGAAATATGTATAATTAATGAAAATCTTCTTTATTTTATATACATACTAATATACATATTATCTCTGGTTACAGATTTATATTATCGACACTTCGTGCACATAGCACGGAACAGAACCATCATCTGTGGACATAGCGTGTTACCCATCGAGAAATTTCGTAGACATTGCTATGTAGTTCAATGTGCACGTTTTATGGACATAGAGGCGTCTCGAATTGTGGTCGCACCTAAATCGCGGGCATGACCACTCTCATCCTTCTCTCTGGTTATAGTATCCCCTTAATCTGTGTTCAAAGTCGATCGTATGACAGCCGTAGGAGCGGGATGTGAGTTGCGGAGAGCGGCGGCAGAGATTCTTGGTTCTCTGTTACCTTCTTAACCTCTTCGCTTCTCGCGCGGATGTCCCGGTATCTCTGGTGTCGTGTAATAATCGATTACCGGTGATTTAATCGCGCGTGAAGAATAATATGATGTCGCGGTCAGTGCGCGCGGAGACTCGTAGTCGTGCCAAGGATGACATTAAACGTGTGATGCAAGTAGTTGATAAAGTTCGCCATTGGTAAGTCTCGTGTGTCAAGCCGGAGGGAATGAAGGAAGCGGACAAAGAGAATCACCGGGTCTTGTGTTTGTCTCGTTTATTTCTTGGAAGCTGATCACGAATTGTACGAAAAAGTGTAACAAGTGCTTTTGTTTAATTCGAAGGGCGTGCTCCCAAAAATAATGAAAGATTGCAAGGCAGTTATTAACATTTGAAATACCCGTTTCGAGTACAAAATTGTATGCAAGCTATTGGATGAAATTTGAAAGACAAATATTTGAATAAGAATATCATCAGTTTGCCTGTCGATTTCATAGCTAAGTCTTGGAAAATGATAACGTTTGTCACAGCAACGAGAACAAATAGTATAACAATTACAATTTTGATTCTAAAGAATTACTTAGTTTTGTTATGAAAAATAAAGGATTTTTCTCTCACCATTTATTATGCAACAGACGTTTTTTCTCTTATGTTTTATTAAAATCGTTATTTATATGGAAATGAATAAGTATAGGAATATATATATAATTGCAGGGAAAAGAAATGGGTCACGATAGGAGAAACAACTATGAAAATATATAAGTGGGTTCCAATCTCAACACTCGATCAGGTATTTTATGCAAAAACATAATTCATGTCGATCAACGAAGCAGATAATTTTATAAGTTAAGAATAAATGTTTTACTTTATAGAAGAAAAAAGGAAAGACAGTTTCTGACAAGGAAAATGGTTTACCAAGAAAAGGTGGAATAGAGTCATCAAATTCTAATTTTGGACTTACAGAAGATTCCAATACATGTGAGTTTGATTTTGGTAATTTGTGAAAGTGTTGTTGTTGTGGACAAAACAAAATACAGGTTTTCTGATACTCTAGGTTTCTCCACTGTTAGCGATTCCCAAGGACTGACAGATTTCTCTGCACATTTGGGTTTTTCGGAGGACTCCAATTCGCAAAACAGCGAAACTGCACCTAAGAGATTAAAGACTGACTAATGTTCGATCTATGATCAACATCACCGCCAATGTCGTATAGGGATTGACATATTTAGGAATCTATCTCTTTTATGTGAATTTGCACTTGATAATTTTACATTATCATACCTTTCGATGAATGAATGAATCATAAGAAAAGTTTTTCTTTTCTATTTCATCCAAATTTAGTGAGATATAGATAATATATATACATAAATATACTTATATAATTACAAATAGTATCAATCCTATGAAATGTTTTGAATTACGTGTAATGGAGTTTATTTTTTTACATATGAATTTATTACGAATTTCCTCATTGAATTTAGAAAAAAGTAGAAACAATGATATCGGCTAATTGACTAAAATAAAATCAGGCAAATAATCCGTTTATGTATGTATGTATATTATTTTTACACAAAATTTTTATGTCTTGAATCAACTGCTTCTAATACACAATTATTCATCACCCAAATTTAACGTTTTTTAAAATTAAATTTTGGTTTTTATATAATCCTTTCAAATGTGATGCATATATTTGTGTAAGAACAGTCAATTCATCGTCAAACCCTGAATTCGCGTACGATTCCAATTCTCATTTCATAAATGTCTCGATTTATAAGAAGTTGATTAAAGAATTAAAGTTTTGAGTGAAAGAATATGAGATGATTGTAACCCATTTCGGGAACCAAGAAAGTAATAAATAGTGCATGTATGTTACAGGCACCCTTCTAAAATTCGGGGTATGATAGTAACTTTAAAGATTGAAAATGACTTGATAATAGAAGCGTATTGTACATTCGCAGCAATTGTGTAGTGACATTACAGTATTATTTTCGTTCAAAACTACTTTTCTCGCTATAACGAAATATTGTGTGCTGTATTAAGGATTATTCTTGCAAAAATACTCGAGAATGGTATTATGATTAATTTAATAAGTCAAGTGCTGAAAAAACATACATACATATACATATATTTTACCTTCAAAATGATTTACGCTTCTGAGTTCATAAAAATCATTGTATATATATCTCAAATATCATTTTTTTTCCATTTATTGATGCTGTAGGAGAACTTGCATTCCTGTGCGTTACGTTATAGCACCGTGACATGTACAAAATAAGCTTGAGCTCATACGAATAAAATAGTAAAATGATCTTTTAATCAGTGCATACTATACATCGCTTATGAAAACATTATGATACATTTATAGTATGTTTGTATAAAGACATGAAAAGAATTAGTAAGAATATCTTTAGATACAAAGATATTCTCATTAATTGTTATAGCGAGTTTCAAAATGTAAGAATGCGCATGTGATTTGTGGAAATATCTAATTTTAATAATAAATAGTATTTCCACTGAATTGTTCAATGAAACATCAAGTCAAAATTTCATCACATAAATCGCTTAAAGTTTGAAGAATATTCTTTGTTTTACGGATTTTTTAAATAAAAATATATGTATATTTATGGTTTTTTTTACAAAAAGACAATGTACATTTAATATATTTTAGAGTATTTAAAATTTCGTATATAAATGTATAAAGTTTAATTTGATTAAATTTTACTTGACCACTATCACCAGGGTAGTATTTTACCATCATACTGTATGAAACAACCAGTTTGTTTTTCCGTCAGCGAGTTTAAAGTATCCAAAACACAACTGACGCTGGTGTCGACGTCCATCGGAGCGTTACTGCCGCCCATGTTTGTGCGTACCCATCCAGGATGCAAACACACTACCAAAATTCCATCTGCTTTCAGTTCGACACTCATCGATTTTGTCGCCGCGTTAAGCGCCGCCTGTTTTGCAAATGAGAGATTAGATATTTCGCAGTTATTTCAAACACAAGTGTTTTCTCTTTCACAAATGTTTAACGATATAAGATAAGTATTAATTAATTCCAGAGTGTAATGTTGGTCTTCCATTCTTTAAAAGTTAAAGATTTTCCACTTACAATAACAGCGCTCTACAAATTTTGTTAAAGACAATTATGCACTTCAATTCAAGATGTATTTCGAGTTTAAAGTTTTACCTTGCTGCATCTGTAAGGATAAAGACCGCCATCATTATTTTCAGCAATACTGCCCAGAATAGACGTCATATTGATGACCGCTGCTTTTCTCACACTTAATCCCGTTTTATCTTCGGAATTCTTTGCAGCCATCTTCAGCAACGGCAGGAAAGCCTTGAATCAATTGTTTCTTCAATTACGAACCAACGCTTCGTCAATGTAAAATTCATAAATGTAAAATGACTGTAGGCGTACTTTTGTCAGCATAATCGGTGCCACGGTATTTGTGAGAAAAGCATCTGTAAGCTGCTGCTTCTTCACGAGGCCAAGACGCGTAAATTTGCTGGAAATACCAGCGTTGTTGAACAGAACGTTGAGACCAGCGCCATTCACCTTTTTGCTAACCATGTCTACAACCTTTTTATAACTATCCGTGTCCGTTAAATCTGGGAAAAGACACAACAGTGTTAAAGCTGTTTCGTGATCGCTGTTAGAACTCACTAAAAGTTCGCTTGTAAGTTTAAGTTTTACCTTACGCGGTAAATTTTTGATAAATCTGGTTTTTTTGTGTATTATACACAAAGCACTTGTTAGAACATATAGTACATGTAAGTGAAGATTTACCGATATAATGACGTGACAGCATTTTTTATGTCTTCATTAGATTGTAATAAAATTAAAGAAATTTTCCGCTATTTCGATTTATTATAAAATCAGAAAACAGGTATTGCTACAAATTTGATATCAATTAATTAAGGTTCATAATCTAAAGACTCGGAAAAATTCATCGGCCTTGTATCACAGAAACAAATTAATACACTT
Organism: Crematogaster levior; assembly: GCA_901521435.1. Taxonomy (NCBI): domain Eukaryota; kingdom Metazoa; phylum Arthropoda; class Insecta; order Hymenoptera; family Formicidae; genus Crematogaster; species Crematogaster levior. The sequence continues at coordinate 994,098 of CABEGB010001302.1, forward strand.
TGATACAGTCTTGTTTCGATAAATATACGTTAAAATACTTTTAAAAGAATGATAAAAAACACTTTCGACCAAGTTAACTTTACTATTTATTTCGTTTTGATATAAAATAAACAAAAACAAGTCCGTTGAGTATCTGCGATATTTTAAAAAATTTTCCAGCTACTAAAGTGCTACTTGCGAGAATTGTTCACTTTATACACTTTATACACGACAAGGAATAAAAGAATTAAAAAGAATCTGAAGAATCAGGCAATTTCGCAACTGTTTCGACTATTTTTATTTGTTAATAAATACGGAGAATATATATTGCTTTCTTTGTTGAATATTTTATTGATTGGTGAATTATTAAAAAGTGAGATGTGATGTAGAGATATTTCTGTACATTGTGCATGAGAATTCAATTTTCTAACAAGTAAAGCGATGTTTTCATTATCATATTCTCTATTATCGCACTTTAACGAATTATCGCGCACCGATAAAGAATAACAATTAACTTTCTTATCGCGCGTAAGAAGGGTTGATCTTTAACGTTGGAAAACTCGAGTTAGGTGTTATCAGATAACACGTATCGATCAACACAGACTCGGCAAAATCGTGCTTTTTTTCTACGATAGGAATATTCGCGACGTATTTCGCTTTAGACGTTCCGATCGTGTAATTTTATTTTTCTTCGTTTCGCATCTGTCTGGTGCGTGGATATGAAAGCGAGCAAGGCGAAAGCGTGGTTGATTTGTTTTTGCGAAAAATCACAAACCGATTCCGATTCGAGCGATAGAGAAACCGAAGAGCGAAGTAAAACGGAGGAGCAGATGGACAACATGATAGAGAATAAAGCGGGAAACAAAATGGTGAGCGATGTGGAGAACAAGGAGTATAAAGTGGAAAATCAGATAGACAAGACTGAGAAGAATAAACTGGAGACCAAAACAGAGAGTGGCGATAGAGTGGAGAATAAGGTGGAGAACAAAGTCGAGAATGAAAAAATAAGCCAAACGGGGGGTGATGTTCCAGTGAATGAAATGGAAAACAAAGTGGAAATTCAAATGGATCATACGAAGAATAAACAGATTAAACTGGAGACCAAAGCGGAGGGTGATGTCGAGAATAAGATGGAGAACAAAGTGCAGGATAATCAGGTAGACAAGATAGAAAATAAAAAGGAGAGTAAAACGGAGGTGAATGAAAACGATATGAATGAAATGAAGAACGAAGTGGAGAGCAAAGTGAAGATAAGCAGCAATGTCGACAATAAGATGGAGAATCAGCAGAAGCAGGGAATTTTTTCTGTATCGCACACAAGTAAGATATTAACATTTTCCTTCAATCTTCGAAACACGTTGCAATGTACGAAAATTCAATTAGCATGAGCCATCAGTGTTCTTATCCTAAAATCAATCTGCAAAAATTTTTGTTATTTTGTCACTACGCTATAACTGGTATAACCGGTTGTGTACGTCATTTTTCAATTTTTAGAAACTAATTTATGCGTACTTTTTTTAGAGATGCGAGGGCAATACGAATCTGAGTAAAAATCAAGAAATTCTTACAAGTACAACTTTCCTTTTAATTCAAATCTAGCTTGAAAGTCGATAATCGATTCTCGTTTAATTCGAAACACTGAGGTTCATGATGAATGAAAAAAAAAATGAAAGAAAATTAATAAAAATTCGATCCGATATATGTCAACACGATATTGCAGCTACATTTAAATGAAATGTTATTGCAATGTAATGCAGTTTCATTTCTTATAGAGTGATCCGCAATTGGATCATGTTAACTTTTTGCAACCGGAAGTCGAGCTTATTTTTCATCACAATTCAATCCAGCAAATCGAATGTCGAGTTACGTTCGATATTCGGATATTTTCAAGAGTTTATTGTACTTTCTTATGTTATTAAATTTTTTAATATGACACATAAATAATGATAAAATCCAATGTTCAGAAATGAACGATTTTTATTTCTTTATCGTGTTACTGAAACAAAATGTTATTGCAGAGTGCAAAAAGTTAAGGTTAAGATCGCGAGATTAGGTCCGGAAATGTTAATTTTTACCAAGTAAATTTTCACACAAATTCCGACAAGTACAGGGTTAGAATTTAAAAACAATATTGAAGCTACGCGATTGAATAATTAATGATATTATTATTATAAATGCGCGATATTATTATTATAAATATTATTATACATCTTTGATACTTCTGAGGAAGAATCCTATGAAAAGTATCAAAGTTCCGAAAGATTTCAGATATAATTGCAAATCATCCCATTCGCGGTATTTTTCTCACAAGAACACGACCCGTCGCGACGACATAACAAGAGAATTCTTTTCGCGGGACGATTCAAATCCCTCCAAGCAGCGTGAATTTATCGAATAATTAATAGAACAGCGAGAAGTTGGCGGACTTACCTATCTCGATGATTTGTACCATCGGCGATTTGTCGGCGAGCGCGCGTAACTCCTGCAAAGATTTCCATCGTTCTTTTTCCCTTTGCTGTTTAAGGTTGCATTCCAAAACGTCTTTTTGAGGAAAATTTTACTCAATACTCTATAGCTCACGTCACATATACTATAGAAATTGAGTAAAATTTTCCTCAAATAAGACGTTTTGAAATGCAACCTAAGTTAAACAATTCGGAGGCGAAAGATCCGCCGCGATTATATCGACAGCGATTTAACGTATAACGTGACAGCGCAAAAAACTGGTCCTATGCTTCAACTCAGTCAGCTTGCGCAACGATTGACGAACATCGGTAAGAATCGAGTAATAATCGTTCGCTGACTCACGAAATTGCTTACAGTTAGAGAAAAAAGGGGGGTGACGAAAGAGAAAGAGAGACGTATAATAGATGGCGGTGACGGTTCATGCTCGGAGAAGGCGTTCGTCGGTGGCAGCAGGTGGCAGTGTGACTTAACCGTCGCTCGAAACAAGTTCGGTGAAAAGTGGCAGAGACCTCGAGACGCTTTGACGTTTACGCGCGAGGCAAATCGTAGAAAAAATTCGTTCTTTCGCACGAGGGGCAAAGAGAGTCGCGATGGCGCCGATCGGTAAGTATCGTTTCCGAAAGTTACGTAACGCGCGATAGATCCTGATCCTGGATTGCGCGAATGGAAGATCACCCCGCCCCGCGAGTCCACCGTCTTACCGTCGTCTTGCTCGCGTCACGGCAAGTCGCGAAGACGTTGTCCGGCGGCCTCGGTGATTCAACCAGATGCCTCACCAGGCCTAGGCCCAGACCGCGGTTGCAACCGGTTATAAGAATCGATTTCATCGCGCTCCTAAGGTCGGATTCTCTAGAAAGAAGTGTGGAGTGCGCGTGCGGTAGTACGGCGATAGCGCGAGTCACTGCCGTCGCCGCACAGCGCGGCGCGAGACGTCACTGACGGCTGACGTCACGTGTTCCGACAGCCGTGAATTGCATGTTGCCGATTATCATGGCGACATTGACGGTGTTCGCGCGGCTCGTGTCATTTCGATGCGCGCACGCCAAGGTGTTTGGGTTAGCGCGTCGGCAGACGCCCCTCGCTGGATGCGACGCCGGTTTCGCCTACGGCAGGAGCACGATGGCCTGCATGTGCAGTGAGTGTCGGGGCCGGGGGGATACGACCGAGAGTGATTGCGGTTTGTTACGTAAAAATTGCGCCACCGGGCTCGCGCGCCAACTCAAACGAATTCGGAAAATTCTCACGGTTTGCCATGATATGTGTTCAAGGGTATAAACTGAGATACCTTCACGCGATGTTTATATTGTCCGTTGAGTTTTTTCATTGTTTATATGACTATTTTTGAGAATTTTATCCTTGTTAAGAAATGTTGTACGTGTATACAAGATAAAATCGTTTTTCAGCGGATCACGGTTACATGTACGATCTCTTGGTCATCGGTGGAGGATCCGGTGGTCTGGCAGCAGCTAAAGAAGCCGTGGGACTGGGAGCCAAAGTCGCAGTTTTGGATTATGTATCTCCCTCTCCGATCGGCACTACTTGGGGTTTGGGTGGAACCTGCGTCAACGTGGGATGTATACCAAAAAAACTTATGCATCAAGCTGCATTGCTTGGTGAAGCTATTCATGTACACAAATGTTTCTAATTGTGATTAAAGTAATGTAAATGAGATTCGTATCTGATCCATGAATTATCTGGTTTTTTTTTTAGGAAGCTGCAACATTCGGTTGGCAGTTAGATCCAAAGGCTGTGAAAATCAACTGGGAAGCCTTGAAAACCGCTGTACAAAATCATATTAAGTCTGTGAACTGGGTCACTCGCGTTGAACTTAGAACAAAGTTAGTTTCTTAATTTTTCTGTATATTCATATTTGTACTATTTGATTCTTTTACTCTGTGTGTTGATTATCTATCTAAATATTTACCTTAAAGAAGATATTTACTTATATAAATGTTTATAGGAAAGTTGAATATTTCAACGCTCTTGGACATTTCCAAGACGCACACACAGTAGTTGGAGTTACCAAGAAGGGGGAAGAAAAAGTTCTTACGGCTAAAAACATATTAATCGCAGTGGGTGGTAGACCCAGATATCCTGATATTCCAGGTGCTGTAGAATACGGTATAACTAGCGATGACATCTTCAGTTTGGAGCGGTCTCCAGGAAAAACCCTTGTTGTTGGTGCTGGATGTATCCTTCAACGAAATCTCATAAGATCTGTTTTTAGATTTTCTATCGTAATATAATTGTGCAAATCAAAATTTTCTTTAATGACGAGATATAGATATTGGTCTCGAGTGTGCCGGTTTTCTTAATGGCTTGGGTTACGAGACAACGTTAATAGCTCGATCAATTGTGTTGCGCGGATTTGATCGGCAAATGGCGGAACACGTTGCCGAGGAGATGCAGCAACGCGGCGTAAATTTCATCTATGAAGCAAAGCTTAAGAAAGTAGAAAAGCAAGAAGATGGTCGTCTTTTAGCTTACTGGGTTGACAGGGTATGCATTTGTTACACGTACAAATAAAGAAATCTACATTAGAGTGTAATATAATTTGATTTTTTAGGATGGTCAAATTCATCAAGATGTATATGATACTATTCTGTTTGCTATCGGTCGACGATCGCTCACTCAAGAGCTGAAACCGGAGAACGCTGGGTTGAAGCTTGTCCCAGAAACTGGAAAAATTGACGCAGTTAATGAACAAACAAATGTTCCAAACATTTATGCGGTTGGCGATGTACTTCATGTAAGTTTTTTCAATGTGTATCGAAAATATGTCGAACAGTTACAATGTAGATAATTTTAAGTATTTTTATCAGTCTAATGTTTCTAATATTTAATTAATTATATTTAATATTTAATTACAATAATCTAAATACAAATACAATTGAGAATTTTAATATAATGTAATATAATATAATATATAAATATAATATAATATAATATAAATATAACATGAATATAATCATTTTTTGTATGTTTTTCTTTCTATTATAGAAAAAACCTGAATTAACCCCCGTCGCTATACATGCGGGCAAACTGTTGGCCAGAAGATTATTCGGTAATTCAACTGAGAAAATGGATTATATAAATGTAGCGACGACAGTATTCAGTCCTTTGGAATATGGATGTGTTGGACTGAGCGAAGAAGCAGCAATCGCACTTCACGGGGAAGATGAGATAGAGATTTTTCACGCGTATTACAAACCAACGGAATTTTTTGTACCTCAGAAAACCGTTGATCGTTGTTATGTAAAGGTTGTTGCGCTTAGACACGGTGATGAAAAAGTTCTTGGAATGCACTTTGTCGGACCCAATGCAGGCGAAGTAATTCAAGGATTTGCAGCTGCTATTAAGTAAGTTTGACTCATAACAACTCGCCAATAATTTCTTTAGAAGTTAAATTTCAAAGCTCTATAATTCATATTTTATTATATTTTCGTAGATGTGGCTTAACAATTCCGAAACTGAAGTCAACCGTTGGCATACATCCAACGGTAGCGGAGGAATTTACGCGCATATTCATTACCAAACGTTCGGGCTTAGATCCTAAGCCACAAAGTTGTTGCAGTTAGATCGATGCATGCGTAGCATCCATCGTGTTTCTCTTGATTACATTCACAGATTTATACTGATTAGAAGAGATCGCGGCCCGTACTCTTGTGACAGAGGCCGAATATCTTTCGGCTAAAACAGTTTTTCCATCGTTTTTTACATCGCGAGAGCGCTGGAATACCGTAATATTATATAAAATAAACAGCTAAAGAATTGGAAAGATCCAGAAGGAAAACAGATGATCCGTTATAATTATCACTAATAGTACTTTTTTATATATATTGTATTATTTTTCCAAGGAAGTACGAACGCTTTTAAGCATCATCGACGCAAAAAATCATCATTTAGCATATTAATAATAAATCGATATTAATAAAATGTTGAAATCATGACTGACATAATTGCTTCTAAAATTCCTTATATAAATAAAAATAGATTTCCTCATCCAAAATAAATTTCATATTTAAACTGAATTATTTGTCTTTGACTATGATAGTAGTAAATAGACTAATGTTAGTAATGTTTTTTAATAGTTTTGTAAGTCGTTTTTTAACTATTAAAAATTGTCATAGTTTTATCATAGCAAGATATTCACAACCTTGATATTGCATTTCTAATAATATAGAAACTATATTTTTATAAATAATAAGTTATAAATGTACACACTATTATTATATTAAAAATAAATTGTATAAGATTACAAAAAGTAATTTTTGTCATCTATAATATCAACGAATCTTGGAAACTGAATGCCCCCCTCCCCTCCCCCAAATGCGAATTCTTTATCAATTCCAATCCGATCCTCTGTTTCTCCTATCGATTGTTACAGTCGCATTTGTTATAAAATGGCGATGTATACTACAGCTTCTTCATCGGATGTCAATCGAGCTAAAATTGACAAAGATACAAAAGAAAATATTGAAATAAATGCAAAGAAAAAATGTTTCGAACAAAAATTTGCAGAGCACGATCTTTGCCCATTCGTGAGTAATAAAAAAAATAAAAAGTAATGCATCACCGGTGAACCCATTTTTTAAATTAACAAAAATTGTTGCTTTTCTTCAGAAGCTGCAATGGTCCTTCGGGATGAATCCGGAAGTACCGGTCATAAATCTAACTACCGAAAATCGCACATTATTGGCGTACGCCTGTTCGCATGTTGCCATGATTTACGACTATAGTTCGAGGAAAATGTTACCACTTCTAGGTCATGTTGGTATACATTTGGGTTTGCCGTAAAAAAATAATGCTAATTACCGACAAAAATAATATTGAAGAAAAACTTATCTTTCTTCAGCGAAACTCTGTTAGAATGCTGTCAACTTCACGTGACGGCAAGTGGTTGCTAACAGCAGATTCTGGAAAGGATAATGTAGCAGTAGTTTGGGATTCGGAAAAAGGGTAACTGTTTTTCTTTCAAAAATTGTTTTGCGAAAATATTGTGACCTAGAAATATATATATCGAGAAGTTAGAGAAATTATTAACGTCCTCAGGGTTCCCGTTTGTACGTTATTTAATCCACATGATAATGAAGATATCATAGCTGCTTGTATCAGTCCTAATGCTAAGCAAATAATCACCGTTAGCGATAGAAGATATCAGAATGTGCATTTCTGGCTGTGGACTTATGGAAGAGATAAACCGGATGGTTTGCTGGCTTGATATGTACATTTAATTACTTGTTTTAAATTCCATGCCATATTAAGTATCTTCATTACTTAATTATTAGAAATTATGTTTGCATCTTGATCCTTATTATATTATTGTTATATATAATTATATATAATAATTATTTTTACAAGAAAATTAGTTTAATTGGAACAGGAAAATGCAATTATTATGACTAACATTTTTAAAACTGTCTATAATTACTGAATCCAGAAGAATAATCCACAATCATGCTGCTTTATTTAATAATCAAAATACTTTCAGCATCGATTTCGTTAATCGACATTACATCTGAACGTGTCAAGGAAATAACTTTCAATGACGAGTGTCCAGAACAATTTGCATTGACGACCGATTATCATGTTCTGTTTCTAACTTGGGTTGGTAAAAATGCATTATTTGTATCTTGAAGTCGTTAAAGTAGTGATATAAATTAATAAAAAGTTATGAATAATAGTTTAAATATAATAATTTATAATTTCGTGCAAAATTTGTTTGTTTTAGATTTATATAAAATTTAAAATTTTTTTCTTTATAAAATAAGCATTTCAAATATTAGGTAGATTTTAATATTAAGTGATCATAAAATTTTTTTCTTTACCAAAACTGAGAAGAAAAAGTGCTAGAAAAAAATGCTTCATAAAACTATCTCACCTAATATTTGATTAAATTCTAAAGATATGATTTTAGTATGACAATATTTATTGTGTACTTCTTTTGAATTTTATGAATAAAGAATGGTCGAGCTTTGAGCTACGATTGTCCCAAAGTTATGACAAAATTTCAACATATTGGCACCTTTAATGTGTCATGCTACGTTCCGAAAATACAACAAGTATTTACAGCGAGTACAAATGGTACCGTTTATTTATTAATTTATTAATTTATTATTATCTATTATTTATTAATTATTAATCTGACTACCTATTAAATAATATTTGCGCTATATTTTTTCAGGTTTTATTTTAATATGGGATAATGCTTGCGACAAACATGCTATCGATGATACTAGTTTTAAGAAGAACAAACACATAAAAACTCTTAATTTACAGAAGAGCAGTATTACTGTTATGATTGATAACGAAGGGTATGAATCTAAAATCAAAAATCTCTTTAGTAATTTTTAGTAAATTAGTAATTTAGTAAATTTCACGATCATATACTTGTTAATGATTTAATCTTTAATTCCGCAGTATGCTTGTCACGGGAAATTCAAATGGTCGTGTTACTTTTTATGATTATCAATTAAGACTTTTGTATTGGTATCAAAGTTGCGATCTTGACTCCATTCGATGGATAAGCTTCGATCTCCGATCCAATTTGCAAGCTCCAGTGTTTGCCGTCGATGTATCTGAAAGTAAGCCTTATTTTGAAAAAAATTAGCCTAATGTTTTTCGAGTTCTGGTCTTTCAATTTTCAAAGTTATTCCTCTCTCTCTTCTTGTTATATGTTTTTTTGTTTGATATTATGTATAAAGAGAGAAACAAAGGCTGTGTATCATTAACAAAAAGGAAAAATAGAATATAGATTATGTCAAACTTAAATATTTTCATAAATCAAAATAATAATAATTATCAGACAGTCTTATCAAAACTCACTATAAATGCAGAACACATTTCGCAAAACTACGAAGATAATAGATTCATTGCAACTAACGAAACAATATCGAGCAGTTTGCCAACGGATGCTACGCTACAGCGTTCTCCATTCAATGTCCGAAACTTTCTTGCATGTAAGAAAATTCTTGAAATAATTTCCGGTACAATATAATTAAATATATTATCGCACTCTTCTTTTATCTTCAACCTCATTTAGGTTCTTCTACGGGTGTAATAGGATTAATAGAAACCCGAAAGCAGAAATGTCATCTTGTGTTTCGTCATCCGGTTTCAATCCCGACTAGTATAGATGCTCATCCGAAAAGGTAGAAAACAAACATATAACAAGATTGTTGAAATGAATATAGTGTAATGATATAATAACGATAGTAATTTTTCAACGACAGCAATTATGTGGTTGTGGGTGACGCGCAAGGAACTGTGCATTTATATAATCATGAGAAGTGTACTCTGATGATCTCCAAAAACACGCCACCTCTTCCAGATTACCAACCAATTCTCGAAAAACAAAAGACTGATGAGAACATTATTTATGTCACCTGTCCGCAAAGTCACGAGTCCTTGAAGGCTGTTACGGTTCTAAAGTTCTCGCCAAGATGTTTGTACCGATAAATCTCCAATGTATCTTTATAAAAAGAAGAAAGAAAAAAAAAGAAAATCTTCATGAGAAGAATTTTTATCTTCTTTTAGGCGATATGCTGGTGTGCGGTTTAGAGAATGGAGCGATCTGGATTTTACATCACATCACCTTGGATCCTATAGACGAAATACCGTATAAGCATTCTTCAACGGCTGTTAATAAAGTCGCTTTCGCTCGGTGTGCCAAATACATGGCTTATACGGTAAAAAAGTCTGATTATGCCGTATTGCACGATATTTTTTACTCAGTAAACACCAATTAGTAGCATAACATAACATCAATGTTACAATTTTCCACTTAACAATATAAATATAACATAACACGTGTGTTATATTATAAGTTACATTGTTGAGTGGGAAATTATAACATTGATGTTACATTACTGTTAATTGATGTTTGGGAAATGACGTTGCACATTATGACAACGAATTAATAATTAATTATTAATTTAATAAGTAAAAATCGACTTTTAAAATCAATGAATGCTTTTACTTAGGATAACGCGTTGACCGTGGTAGTATTTAAGAGAAATGATACCGTCACTTCGAAGGAATGCAACATGTGGAACTTGATTGGAAAATATCACTCGCATTATTTACCTATCAGAGACATACTTTTCGGCTCGACTACATCCAATTTAGATACACCGCGATTTTTTTCTTTGGGAGAGGATCGAGAGCTTATCGAATATGATCTCGTGCACAGGTTGTATTATGAATTGCATTGTTTTATTACATATGCAAATTGCATCAAAGGGGTGCAGTTTGCGTGATTTGAGGGATTCGAAATATTTGTATCCGTAAATGCTATAACTAACAGCTTTGTGAATAAGATTAATGTAATTAATGTAACTGGATTATAATTATATAAAATATCAAATATTGTGTATTATACAAAGCAATCTACAAGGTAATAGAATAAATAAAGGAATTAGTTAATGTTCTAAGCATTTGAAAATGGTAATAATGTGCAAGTACATTTTATAATTCCATTACAGCGGACCATATCCAGTGCCAGGACTTCAAATTTTGCGTATCGATCAAATCGAACAAAGCGCTATTCCTCTTTGCCTGGCATGGTATCCCGAATGCGGCATTGAAAAATTCCTCATAATTTCAAATTCTGAAGTAATAGTCCTGCGATTTATCTAGCTAGATTGCACGAGCAAAACATAATATTTTAAAATCATACGAACTCAAAAGGTCAATGTATATACAAAAAACGAGCAACATGGATGACACAATAAAATAAAGTATATTTAATCTATCATTGTAACGAACTCAATTTACAATAACAAATACGAAAAATCAAAACAAGACGCAGTTTTTTCGCCGAAATGTTGACGTATATAATATATATTATAAGTGTGGTAACGATCAGGCATATAGTGAGACACGCGCATTTTCAGGCCAGCGCAATAAAATAACTATGATAAGTATATACCGCTCGTTATAAATAATAAAATCATACGAACTCAAAAGGCCAATGTATATACAAAAAACGAGCAACATGGATGACACAATAAAATAAAGTATATTTAATCTATCATTGTAACGAACTCAATTTACAATAACAAATACGAAAAATCAAAACAAGACGCAGTTTTTTCGCCGAAATGTTGACGTATATAATATATATTATAAGTGTGGTAACGAGGCATATAGTGAGACACGCGTCTTGTTTTGATTTTTCGTATTTGTTATTGTAAATTGAGTTCGTTACAATGATAGATTAAATATACTTAATTTTATTGTGTCATCCATGTTGCTCGTTTTTTGAATATACATTGGCCTTTTGAGTTCGTATGATTTTATTATTTATAACGAGTGGTAGATACTTATCATAGTTATAATATTTTAATCTACAATTCCAGTACAAATACAAGATCTTCAGTGATGATACCAGGACGATTCGTGGTACTTACTTAGGGCCAACCTTTGAAAAACCAGTGGAATATTTTCAAGTAACGAAATAGGATTTATTTTAGTATAATGTGCTGATCAGTTTGAATGTATAAAAAGCTCTGATTAAAGCAGATTAAATCATCACAGCTTCTTTAGCTGACAATTAATTTTTTTCAACAAAGATGCGATTTTCAAATATCTTGTACATTATAATAATATTATTATAATTACAAGTAAAGACGTTTCTCCAATCAATTACATACTTATAAAAGAACATATGTATATAAAAACTGCGGTAAAAAATCTAAATTATAGAAATATTGAAAACAAATTCTATTTAATCAATAATAAAACTTTAAAAGCCATGAAAATGTTTGTAAAATGCAAATTGACTAAAAAATTAAGCGTGTTAATTCGTATTGATACAAGGAGATAATTAAATTTTATTTTTTCTTCGAAAATATCTCATAATATTGTAATTAAAAAATGAGTGTATTTTTAAAATTCTACATTTAATTTAAATTTCCTCTTTTTTAATTATCAAAGAAATTTCCTTGCTTTATAATTAATTAAATGTCTGTAATTAATATAGATCTTAATGGACAAACTTGTTGACAATAATGATTACATGGTCTTCGCGACCGACAGAGAAATTGGTCTTCAATTAATGCCTTTTGATGGTAATCCATATAAGATCGTCGGCATGCCGGGCCATCCGCAAAAAGTTAGATGTTCTATACACATATATATATATATTTACGTTTAACATACATGAATATTATAATACATCTCTATTTACAGATAATAGGTATCTCTGTTAGCAACGATAGAGAAATACTCTTTACCATAGGCTACAACGATCCGTGTGTGTTAATGTGGAAAATCAAACTCAGGTTGACTTGTGTTATATAGAGTAATCGAACTCACGGTTTTCTGTTGCGACCGTATTGAATTTTGATGTCAAAAGTGAGAAATACATATGTTTCTTCCAATACTTATTACTAATTAAAATAATAAATTTTTTCTCACCTCCTGTAAATCTCATTTTATTTTTGTTGTCATGTAATGTAATTTGTCATGTAATTTAAATATATGATCTATTTCTAGAAATAGAGCTTATAATGATTAATTAAAATTTATAATTATTTGTTATTTTGCAAACTTGGTATAAACTGAAAACATTGCTATATTAGTTGCACTTGTTATATCAAATGTGAGTGAGAGAGAGAGAGATACATAAGCCAAAAATTTATCTGTATAAAAAAAATGTATCTGTATTCTCAAATGTATTCTACATTTCTCGATTCTGACATCATCGTTTAATATGCCGTAATAAAACATGACAAGTCTTAATGAAAGACATAATTTTTTTTTTAGATCCGTTGACATAATGGCGCAATTAGGTGGAGAAGGACTTTCGCCGTTTTATAGTCTTATCGAAGGTGGGAAAAAAGGATGGTTGGCAAACGAGATGAAGGATTTCTTCTGTTATGCGCAGATATTACATCAGGGTGAATATACAACTGCTGCTAGAACCATCTCCGACACTGTGGTTGTCGAACAGATTCCAAACCTTATGCGAGCTGTCGGATATTATCCGACCAACAAAGAAGTATATTTTTGCAGTATCACGAAATATACACACACACACACACACACACACACACACACACACACACACACAATGTTTTAAAAATCAGAATTTTAATTTTTTAAGTGATGAACTCAAAAATGTTTTTTTTTATTTTCCAAAAATGTATTACTTGACCATTTTTTAATTTTTGACAGTAGACTTTCTTCTGCCGTAAGTTTAAAATCTTCAAAAGTAAAATCCACTTATATTCAAGTAAACAATAGGTTTTTGTATTTTTATTCATTCTCCATTTGTTTTAAAACATTATGATCAAGTCGCGATAGAACTCACAAGATAAATTTATTTTTCAGATAGAGAATACAATGGCAGAAGTACGTTATAAATATTATGTTGAAACCAGTAAACTTGTCGAAGAGGTCACTTTCGAAGAATTCCTGCGACTTTACGTGAATCATCGACCCGCATTCGGACTTTGTATTCGCCATATAAAGAAAGCTTTTTGTACGTTCGTCGAAGAGAATTCCGTTAGTATGGACAATCCTACCTTAACGCGAGAGCAGTTTATCGATATTTTATTCGGTGGAATAATATTGAAAACTTTGATGAAGGATGATAAACCTATCGGTAATTTCGTTTACATTACTTATTATTAATTAATTCCAAAAAATATCTTAAATTATTAACGGTATTACTAATACAAGCCAACAGCTTATCAAATTTAACATTAAAAGAATCTCCGATAATCTCCGAATAACAATTACAAAGGTTAAAAGGCCAATATATGCTAAACGAGTTAATGATTAGATGATAATTATTTTACACATATTTATTGTCATCTAATCATTAGCTCGTTTAACATACATTAGTCTTTTAATCTTCGTAATTATCAAAATTTAGTTTGAGATTTATTTTTATATTTAATACTTTATTTGTCCTGTACTTTTATTTAGATCATATAATTGTGTTTGAAATGAATTATATATGAATAAATCGAGTAAATTGTGCTTTTGATTAAAAAACAAGAAAACATTTCATCAAAGTAAACCGTGTAGAATAAAATTTTTTGAAACTGGACTTACATTTTTTAAATAAATGTCTTGTGATATAAGGTGATACATAATATTTTCTCTTTTTCTTACTTATTTATGTTGTCATCTGTCACAGGTGAACCGTTGACTTTGCTAGAAACGTATACATATCTTAAGACACTCATGTCTCCCACTGAGGAGATAGTCGAAACTCAATCAAGTCTGTCGCAAAGATCCATATCTTTTAATTTTCGTTTTCTGCCACAGGTAACTATCTCCTTTATGTACAATATTAATTTTAAAACACGAAAGTAGGCGATAAATAAGATAGACTCATCGTTAGGCTTCCCTGTGAGTAATGTATTATGTTATGATACAGAAGATATCTTACAAAGACTTCGCCATGGATATCATGGGTGTCAAATTGTTGGAGGAAACTATGGCTGACAATTGAGAAAATCAGCACGGTCACTTGCAGTACTCTAAGAATTTTTTTTTTACAACTATATACCGCTGTGACGAGGTCCGTTAAACGCAAGCGATCGATAAACCAAAGACAAAAACTGCGCGCACGACTGTTTCGTTCTTTTAAAATTTAAACTAACAATAAGATTAAGAGAGGCTAGAAGAAAACGCCGGCGTTCGCTCTTTTGAGTCGCGTAAAAATATATAAACTATACGGCACATGAAATTCGAGATGACATAAAACATGTACATTTGTTTCCTTGTACTTGTTGCTGTAATACTGTTCAACATTTCAACATTTCATCATCATCTAATATAACAGTACTTGCGATTGCCGTGTGTCATTATTTTATTAATCGACAGTTCATAGCCAAAGAACGATGGCTGTCTGCTTGCTCATCGATATTTGTAAATCTGATGTGTTACGATAAAATTAATACAACCACAGACGATTACCATTGACCAGCTTTTTCTGCGTGGCATAGAACTGTCGGCCGAAGGGACTGCTAGATGTTTTAACTGCTGAAAGAATAAGTTTTATTCCAAGACAATACTTATACGATAGACTAGAAGCAAGGAAATATTCGCCTCCCGAGAGGTACATTGTTTTGAGGAAGCGCTACAACGATATTCGTACACCGCCGTCATTAAAAAGCCAATCAATGATTCTTAGCGGGATACAGCGATTTAAAAATTTAGAGTAGTTCGATAAGAAAAAAAAAAAAACTTTGGAAGAATCATTTCCGTATCCGTGGCTCCAGGAAAATTTAATTCAACAGTTATATATTTAACATGGTCTTGCCGGACCAACCGAGAGTTCGAATGCCAATTATAACGAGGATAGCTAAGACCGGGGTATAGACACCGCCAGAAATGTCAACAAGATCGCAAATGTAATCGCAATCAAACGCAGATCAGGCGAAGATCCTAAGATTCGTAAGACGCAACCCTATCACATTTCTAGGCTTGCATTCGATTTTGCACCGTTATTTATACTATCACTAACAAGGTACCGTTAAATCGATTTACGAAAATTTGCGCGACTGCCGATCTTTGTTAGCTTATAACACAGTATTAATTTTATTTCGCAAACATGCAATATTATTTATGTAAATAATATTACAATTCTTTTTATTTAAAATTGTATCTCCATTCATTTGATTATATAGATTATATAGAAAAAGTACAGCAATATATATTGTTTTGCAGCAATATATATATTGTGCTGTAAATTTTATGCATTTATAAAATATCTACATAATAATACATAAATCATGAATTTAATACTGTGTGTTATAAGTTAATTCAGATATTTGCATCAGACATCATCGTTGAAACAACAACCTTATTGTTGATAGTACCTTGCCGGTGATATTATCTATCTACCTACTTAGTCTTCTACCAACGCTATGTATTTATATTACATGACGCCGTCGTTAAAAGAAGTACAAAGAAATGTACACAAAAAACCTTATTTCATTCTTATAATTATTCTAAGACGTATTTACATAGTTATGTACAAACACTTTGTGTATCGGCTTAAGAAAAATATCAACGTGGAACAGTGTAGTTTTTTTTTCTTTTCGTACGCTCATGAAAAAGAAAGGAGAAAAGTCTAACATTATACCTAAAAAGCAACGATTCGATCGCTCAAATTTGGTAATAATAACATGCCGTAGTCATTATCCCATGCGGGACAACTATCAATCGCAGTACTCGTCGTTCTGTACGATACCATGCTTCTTCCTGCAGTCTGGACAATACCACTTGCCCTTGGGTGGCACCATTATACCAACGCATTCAAAATGGAACCACTCGATGCGGCAGTCCTCACCGTCGCAGGCTATCATCTCCGACACCTCGTCATATGGACAACGACAATAACAGTAGATCTTGCCAGGTCGTTCCGCGGTCGATGCGCCAATGGCCGGCGTTATCGGGATATTGACCTTCGGTTGGTTTACGGTATTCTCTGCTTCGGATTCGCTGCTGTCACTGCTACTTTCCACAGGCTCTTCGGATTCGGTGGCGGATGCTGGTGCGACAATTGGTGGTAATGCTTCGGGTAAAACCGCTTGCTGCTGGCTCGGTACTTGCTCCACTTGAGCAGGTCTATTTTCATATGTTTGTACAATAGAGCGTCCGCCCAAGGGTAATCTCGATATCAGCGGTTTCGGATTCGGCGGCGTCATCATCGTCATCGGTGGGGATGGTGCGAAAGCCGGAATGGTAATAGTGGTAGCTGTGGTCGTCTCGATTTTCCGCCATCGGCCGAACGATTGCTTTTCTTGCGGCTCGTCGTCGCTCGAGTCGCCGTAAAAACGCTTCGGCACGCGTTTCCTCTTTGAGACTCTTTTGTTCTCCGTCTCTGTGCCGCTGCCACCAATTTGATTTGGTACGCCAGCGATGGTGGTGGCCGATGAGTCTGTCGCGATGCTCGTAGCATTACTACTGTGAAAATCGTTGCACGTAGCAGCCGGTAGCAGGTTTGGCGTCGAGAACTTGCTATTGAGGTGTAATGCCAATGTCGGCGACGACGCAGCGAATTCCGCATTTTTCTGGTAAAGCGCCTTGGGAATGTTCAGTTTGATCGATTCCACGGTGGTTATTGGTAGGGTCGCGTTACGTTTACCGCCCCTTTCACCTTTTCGTCGTTTTTTCGTTTTTGTTTTCTTCTTTTGCTGCTGCTGCGATTGTCGATTTTCGATGGTCATTGCGATCGGGTCAGGCAATGCTGTTTCTGCGACCAGAATACCGTTGTTCAGTGGCATCGACGGTTGTTCCATCGCCGGCATCAACGTCGACGTTGGCGTCGAGATTGGTGTCGAGGTCGGCGTCGATGCTGGCGCAACAGTAGCCAACAGCAGCAGTTGATTGCGCTTCTCTGCCAGTAACTTATTAGCGAGCAGCTGCGGATGCTCATCGTAGAAGTCCTCGTCCGTCTCAGTTTCCTCGGTCTCCAAATCGGATTCTCGCAAGACTGGCTTCACCGGAGAAGGTTCGTTCGTTACCTCAGGGATCGTCGAACCGTTTTCTATGGCGATCTCAGACTTATCGTCCGGTTTACCCTCCGGCTCGACAGATTGCGATTTGTTCTCCCGCGTTGCTTCTCTTTCCTTCTTATTTCGGTCCTTACGACCGCCGGATTGTTTCTTAGGTGAACTCTCGGATGCGGAGCTGTCGGAATCGGAACTGCTGCTAGAACTGGAGGAACTGCCAGACGAAGAGCTGCTACAACTGCAATTGGTACCACACGAGCAACTGCTCGAATCGGTGTCGCTCGAAGAATCGCTCGTGGATGACGTGCTACCACTTGGCTTCTTTTTCTTGGGGGTCTTTGTCTTCCGTTTGTTTGCGTCGCTGTCGCATCCAGTATTGCGACTTGGAGTACCTGGTGACGGACTTCTTTTAGATTTGGTTTCCTCCACTTTCGCGTCATCGTCCATTGAAACAGCAGTTTGCTCTTCATTCTTTTCTTGGGAGGAAGAATATGTCACGCAATAATCGTGATCAGAAAAGACGATACTTCTCAAGTATGCCGCGTCAGTCTCCGGTACGCTCTCTTTCAATGCGACATTCTTGGCGGATTCTTCCACGTCGAGACTGGCAGCATACGTCTTAAAGTTGTCCCAAATACCATCCATAATTCGTGCTTCCTGCTTTTTCTCTTCCTCATTCCGTTCCACCTCAACTATATCGTTGTTCAATGCGGCGACGTCATCGTCATCAGCTGCAGTTATTTCGACGGTTTCACTTTTCTTTGTCACGTCCTCGTCGATGTTCTCCTTCTCCGGCGGTTTTTCCGTGGAGGTGAACTTCTCCTCCTCGCTATCCGTATCGCTCTCGGACGACAGATTGAGTGGCGGCAGATCGTAAACGTCGACCACTTTTTTTACAGCCTCTTTGCCATTCTTTGATGTAGTCTCGATTCCCGTCAGGTCTCCATCGGTTGCCGTCACGGACATGTCCTTATCCGATTTCTCATCTTTGTCCATCAGTGGAGCGTTAATCACATCCGTCACACTCGCAGGGACACTTTCCGGTTCGGGTTCCTTGTGAGCCGCTTGGTGCTTGGCTAAAAGCTTCCGTGATATGAAGCGCTGCCCGCACTCGTCGCAGCCGTACGGTAAATCGCCAGAGTGCAGCCTCTTATGCACCTTGAGCGCTACTGCGCGTCGGAAGCTCGAGTTGCATTCCTCGCAGACAAACGCCGTGGGCGGTATGCAGAAGTGATATACATGCGGCCACTTCTTCTGCAGACACTTCCGACATAAGACGCTCTCCGTGCCGTGCTTCCAGAACAGATGTTTCGTAATATCCGGTTTGTTACGGTACGCGATGCCGCATCTGTAACACAAATGATGTAGCTTGTGTTTCCACACGTGATTCGAGAGACGTTGTTGATTGCCGGTAGACTCCAGACAGACGTCGCAGGCATGGTGACGTTTGCGCACGTGGACCATCAGTCGGAATGCCGATGGGAGATTGGCCACCGAGCAGAGACAACATCGATATCGTAGATTCACATTTGGCGAGTAGATGCCAGGACACAGGTGGCACACTAACTCGCTGTAACTGTAGAACGTCGATTTACACATTATGCAGATCAATATGGTCTTCTGATGCATCTTTCGGTTATGCAAATATAGCTCCTTGTGTACAGTTGAATGAAATCTGCAGTGAAAACACTCGTATATCAACACATTCGGGACATTGTACGTGCCGTCCGCGCTGTTGTATGTGTCCAGATTGAAGTAACGGGACTCGAGCTCGTCGAGGGACCTTTTTACCCGTGCAGTGAACTGCTCCGCATATATAATTATCGCGGGATGTTGCGGTTGAAATTTGTGCTCCGACAGCATGTGCAGGCCCAGTTGTCTGCCGTTGACAGCAATGTACCGCGCGTGATTGCAGTAGACGCAGATAGGACTGGCTGCCTCTATGCAACGTTTCAGCAACTCCTCCAGTTCCATGCTATCTAAAGTGCCCTCAACGTTCAGGTCGATACATGGAACATCTTCACCAGCTAACACAATACCACTGTTGTCAATCGTATGACTTCTCGTTTGTTCATTCGCAACACCTCCGATTGCATTATCAGACATCTCACCGGTATTATCGATCGGCATCATTTCTGCAACATTGAATAATCCATCGGTATATGCACCAGTTTTAGTTTCGTTATTTTCCTCCTGGTTCCTTTGGTTCTCGTCTCCCGCATCGTCATGTTTGTCTTCAGTCTCGTCGATTTCTTCGCCTTCCTCACAATCCTCCGCTTCCTCGTCTTCTTCCGGATTACTGTCTACTACCGCCAGTTTATCACTGTCGGAATCACTATCGTCCAGTTCATTCGCTTGATCATCGTCAATAATATCTTTTTCCGGGCCGTTCGGCATTCTTTCCTTCGACGTTGATCCTTCAGCATTGTTGTTCTCCTCAGACTCCCTACTCGTGACAGTAGTTGTCGCGACACTGAACTGCGAGTTCCTGTTACAAATCTTGATGACCAGACTTCTATCGGAAGAAGCAACGGCGTTAAACGAGACCGAGGCTTGAGATTCAGTGGTGTTCGTCGCGACAGGTTTCTCCACTTTCTTCTCATCGACATCCTCGAAATTCTCTTTCTCTTTGGATTGCGAATCCAATATGTGTGATTCGTGTTGAGGACTAAACAATGATCGGTTGACAGGACTGCAACTTGGTGCATCCCGTGGACTATATTTGGTTCCGGTCTCACATGTAACGTTCACCTTTGCATTCGTTGTTGCAATCTCCTCAGCATCCCACTGTACTGGACTAGGTGCTCTCGAACTAGCGGAGTGTGACAGATCAACGTCGCTTTTGTTACACATTTCCTCGTCTTCAGTGTTCAGTTTTTCAACCGCGTGTGACGGATGTTCATTTGGGGTATATGTTGCATCTTCTCTCTCGTTCTTGTCTTCTTCACCTGTATAACGTGATACTTCCATGATAGTTTCCGTTACACTGTCATAAGGTTCACTGAAATCGAGCTGGCAATTTTGAATCGGTGACTTCCCTCCCGACCCTCTGTCACGATTGTTGTACACATCTTTATTCATTGCTTGTTCATCGTTCTCATCATTCTCATCAGACGAATCGTCACCCCTGTACCTGGACACTTCCATTATCGTCTCGGTGACTGTGTCCCTGGGTAAGCTATTTGTAATTTCTCTTTGGACATTGAGATCGAATTGATTCTCATTACATTGAACTTTCGTACCGAGCTTCCTCGCCAGTGCGTTTGATTTTTGTTGGCGAGAATTTTGCATATCATCTCTTCCGCGTTTCCTCCTGTTGTATTTTATCGCTTTTCTTGGTAGCCCTTTACCTCCGAGATTCGTAGCTATCTCCGGCGGGGAAATGGTCGTCGGTGACGCATTGTCCGGATACGTCGTATCGGCAACTGTCAATGGTGTAGATGCGCTACGTAATTCTTTATCCATATCTAACGACAGCGAAAAATTACAGGTACTCGCATGTGTGCCGGTTTGTCTACATATGGTACACATTGACGCGATGGTAGCGATTGCATCCTGTTCCAACACGGGAGAACAAAAATGATTGGAGAAGTCATCGGTCTCCGAGAATACCTTTTCACAGCTGCAACAAATCAGATAGCACGAACCCTTGAAGGCGTTGTAGAAGTCCTCCATCGAGGAGAAGGCCATCTCTGGAACACTGTGCTTTTTCATCAGATGGTACGATAGTCTCTCCGCCTGGCCAAACATGCCCAGGCAGTAGAGACATATGTGACGCTTATGTATGTCCCTCATGTGCAAGAACAGGTTCCAATTTTCGAAATATGTGCCACACGCTGAGCACAGGTAAACCTTTCTTGTGATCTTAAAGTTGCTCGCGTATGGCACCGAGGTACTCGACTCCGAGGTACTAGGCATCGGTGTCATACTAGTATTACAAGCACATGAGTTCTGTTTCGAGTTGGGGCTGCAACTAGACCACGTGTGACACTTGGAACACTTGTACCTCATGGATGGTCGAAGACCCAGGTATTGAGCGTATTCTGTTATCTTACGCTTCCGCTTCCTCTCCACCCCCTTGTCTTTACCAGTCCTTGCATTGGGATGCGTCGATTGCCACAGCTCTGGCGTGCTGTTCTTCGGCGCAACGGTAGGAACCTCCCGAGCCTTGGCCAAGATGCGCTTCTTGAAACCTTTGAATATGAATTGTGGCCCCACGACGGTATTTTTATCTGGCGAATCATTCGCTATGATCGAGTTACAACGTGTCAACTGGTTCTCCTCCTCGATTACGCCTTTGTATACATTGTCGATGGAATGTTTCAATGTGTTGTCCAATGTGGAATCTTTAAGTCGTTGCTCGTCCAAGATGTTCCACATATCTATGAGTTTACTTTCTCCATCCTCATCTTCCATAATAGTGTGAACTGTTACAGCGATCTACCTGAAATACACAATTTTATATTGCAGCTACATATATATCTAAAACTACAAAATACACGTGTGTAACTTATATAAATATAAATTATTCGAATAGGATATTCATTAAAAAGTAATTAATACGATAAATGTGCAACAAACACGTCTATTTACTGTTGAAAGAAACTATCGTTTATCCCAGCGACGTAAAGTCGTTAAACTCGAAATTATCCACACGGCCGAAGCCTTCTTGAACACAGACGATATTTCGACGCAACAAAAACACACGATCTCGCTAGCTTCTCAGTGGGGAATGGGTACGGGATCGTCGTTATTGCGCTGTAAGCGTAGAGGACGATCACGATTTTACTCTCTAGAGGATTTCACACCTTCCTCACACACGGCGAAGGAAAGACAGGAAAAAAAAGAAAACTCGGGGTTGGATTCACAGTCACATGTCAGACGCGAAGACCCCGCCGCGGTCTTCAGGCTCGCGACCGCACGGGATTCGCCGCTACTTTCCGAGGAAACGACGAAGAAGCGGCGTCCCGGGGTACGGAGCTCGCGCAATGATCGACCCGTCTCTCGTTTCTCGAGCTTGCTCCTCGCGACGATCCTCGGCGGAAGTCGAACGACGCGTGGACAAAAATGACGGAAACGTGTACCGCACCGCGCGAGGATGACTCGCGGAGAGAACAAGCGAATAAGAGAGAGAGAGGGAGAAGGAGAGAGAAAGAGAGAGCAGGTCGCGCGCGATCGCGGTCGTCAGGGACCGCGGCGGGAGCTCACGCAAGACTTACTTTTGTAGAGCGCGAGATGAGTGTCGAGTCTATTCCGTACGACGTTGCGATCGGTCGCGTGGTATGCGACACGTAACGTGGAGCGTTTCGGCGACCCTCGAGCGACTGGTAGTGGTACGCGGCGAAAAGGTTAGTAAAATGGCGTCATATCAACGAGCGCTGCACCATCCGTACTTCCAACACGTCTCCAGTGATGCCA
Organism: Crematogaster levior; assembly: GCA_901521435.1. Taxonomy (NCBI): domain Eukaryota; kingdom Metazoa; phylum Arthropoda; class Insecta; order Hymenoptera; family Formicidae; genus Crematogaster; species Crematogaster levior. The sequence continues at coordinate 1,017,437 of CABEGB010001302.1, forward strand.
CCCTTCGTCATAGCGCGACCGGGCCGCGGCTCGCCCCCGACAGCTTGCCGCCACACGAGGTTAACCACGAGTTCAATGGGCGGTACCGATCCACGATCACGAGAGTGCGGACGATGACGTGACGCCGTCGCGGATTTAGCACTGACTGGTACGAGCGGCGGCGACTGAATGACAGGTACAGACGCGAGTGCGAGAATGAATGCGAGTGCCACTCGCTCCGAGGTTCAGGGCCGTCGAACGGCGGCACGACGGCATCTCTCGTGGACGCACACGCGTACATCCAGCGTGATGCCCGTGATACCCCCCATCCCCACTCCAGCAACGACACACTCGACGACGGGCGACCGGTAAACGACCGGCGGATGGGCGAGCGAGCCAACGGCGACTCGAAAGCGCCGAGCGTAAATCCTCCGATCAGCGAAACTCTTGATACCTCTCGACACGTTCCCGCGCACGAACAACCCTGTTTACGAACGTGCCAATAAATGCACTTCTAGTTTTGTCCAGATAAACTATGCGCGATGTGTAGAGTGCATGCAGAAAAAAAGAAATCGACCAACCATGTGTCTTGTGCAAAGTAGCGTCGCTGTGTTTCTTCTGTGATTGGTTCGTGCACGTAATATAAGCAGCATAATTTGTCTGATTATGCCAATCAGTCTGAATGAGCCGTAAAGTCCCTAAATGAAAATGAATGCACTGGATTTCGTATGGACAAAAGAATATCTGGACAACAAAAACTTGAATCAGGGGACTTAACTCTCATGTAAAGGGGTATTTATTTTATGATAAATAAAATAATTTTATGGTATAAGTAAATATAAATACAAAGATTATATATATACATATATATATATATATATATAATATAGTTATATATAAATAATTTTGTATTTTATTTATAATTATAATAAATATAATAATTTTATAATAAATATATTTTATATATAATAATTAAATATGTATAATTAATTGTGTAAAAATGACAGATTCCCTAATCTTACAAAATTTCGCTTAAAAAATGTATGAATTTTTCCATAATAAATGAACAATTACATCAATTAAATTTCAATTATGACCAGCCAAATATTTAATATTTTATTAAGCTTGAATCTTGTTGGAATCTCCAGAAATCTTATAACTACAATATTAATTCAACACGTGAAGGAACTGGACAAAGTAAAGGCCGTGGCACATAAAAAAACTTAAGCAGTAAACAGTAGAACTTAAGCAAATCGACCAATCACGGTCAAGCAGTATTGACCATGATTGGTCGATTCCCTTAAGTTCTACTGCTTACTACTTAAGTTTTTTTATGTGCCATGGCCTTAAGGTCTTAGCATGGCCGCCATTTTCGAGATTACGTAGTATATAGATATTAGGGTTGCATTCCAAAACATCTTTTTAAGGAAAATTTTACTCAATACTCTATAGCTCACGTCACATATACTATAGAAATTGAGTAAAATTTTCCTCAAATAAGACGTTTTGGAATGCAATTTAGTTATGTGAGTGAGTAAAACACGTGCTAATATAACCTATACATGAAACGAGAACAATTAATTTGTATTTAAATTGACGTTATTTATGGTTAATGTAAGGTCGATTGTGTATCACACAACTTGCTCGCTTTTATAATTTTCACCCAAGTAACATGATTGTGAAGTATACAATCGACCCCCTGCTGAGAATTAAGACCGTCTTAAATTCATCTTCAGATATTCCGTAGCCAATAAACTGATTCGTACAGCATCTAAAGATAAACTTAAGACGATCTTAAATATAAGATCCGACTATGGATACCGGCCATAGTCGCTGTCATTTTCGTGCCAAATCGGATGAAGCGGATGCTAAGACCTTACCTTGTCCAGTTCCTCCATTTACAGACCTTGATATGGAGCACCTCGCTAAACAGAACGTAACGAATTAATTTAACAAAACCAGTACAAAAAATCGTATCATGTGCTGCAGGTTTAAGGCCGGTATTCGTAGTCGGGTCTATCTACATAGACCGTAGTCGCAGTCATAAGCCATATAACTGACCAATCACATTCAATTATTTTCTTCATATTCGACTGTGATTGGTCAGTTGTATGGCCTATGTAGATAGACTTTTATATTTAAGATCATTTTAAGTTTATCTTTAGATGCTGTACGAATCAGGATGCCGTCAGGGGTACGTTCCAAAACCTTACTCGGGTGCACTATAATACTAGAAGTACTATAGCATACGTGACATATACTATAGCAACTTCTAGTGTTATAGTCACCCGGGTAAGGTTTTGGAACGTGTCCCAGGGTGTCGTCACATGGGGCGTATTTCGCGTAATGCATAAATAATACAACCATTTGGAGATTAGAATTTCTGTTGTAATGTTAACTTTCTGTTCTACACTGATTTGCGATTGGTTCTCACAAATTACGCGTCTTGAAAAATACGCGCCATGTGACGGCACCCTCACATGCGGCGAAACTTCCGTATGCATAACTTGCGTAGTCTAGTAATTAATTTAGTAATTTACTACTAACTGAATTTCCAGCATTTTGTTTGTCGGATAATTGGTCGATTCTACTCAAAGGCCGGTATTCATAGTTGGGTCTTATATTTAAGATTGCCTTAAGTTTATCTTAGATGCTGTACGAATCAGTTCATTGGCTACGGAGTATCTGAAGATGAACTTAAGACGATCTTAATTATAAGACTCGACTATGAATACCGGCCAAAGACTGCGTTCCAATATTCACTGGTCTAGTTTACATCGTGCACGCGTATCAAATAGTAAAATCAAATAGTAAATAACTAGTACATTTATTCAGCTATTGGCTGATCAACTTAAATACACTACTTGATACGCGTATCAAGTGCACGATGTAAACTAGGCCACTGGCAGTATTGAAAATCTATAGTATACGTGACGTAAACTATAGATTTTTAGTACTGGCAGTGAATATCGGAACGCAACAAAAGACAGTTTCCGCCACGAGATTTCGCTGGCGAGTGCCAATCTTAGTTACCGGACTTGTCATAGGAAAATTACACGGCCGTCTAGGTATACGTCACTGCAGTATCGCACTCGCGGACGTATCGAGTGTACGCGTATCGGGTATAGAATGTATGCGAATGCGTCGACGCGTATCGTATATATATCGCACTATCTCGCTCTTCGTATCTCACGTATATCACGTTTGTTGATGCTACTCGCCTCGCTCGCGATTCCTTTACGGGCGGCAAAAGCGAGACACGCCGGCTCCTCGACAGGCGATTCCTCACGTAACGCGAATCAGCGTTTCTCGGCTCGGCGGGCACGCGTTGCATCGAGTCTCTAGGGGCTGGCTCGTGGAGGGTCTCTGTGCGCGCGACACACTCACGGACGGTCGGACGTTGTCATTTGAAAACGGAAGCCATCTTGTGGCCGAGGCTCCCATATCATACGGGGAATAATAGTTCCACGGCTATTTGTTCCGATAAATTGCTTCGTCTCACACCAAATACGTCTAGACTATGCATGAACCATTTTATCACACGTTCACATAGCCATGGCTGCGACAAGAAAGTTGCAAGGTGAGGAGAAAGTGTTTCCAGCGTGTTTACATTTGGATGTATCCGCCGTTCCTGCGTCCTCGACATCGCGGCATCGGTCCGGACGGCCGTCCGGGTCGTCGCCGCGGCTCGCTCGTCGCGATCGCCGGTCTCACGCGGTCTCCGCCGCTGACGCGCGCGTGTGTGCGCGAATCGCGCCAAAAATTGTGACGCGCGGCTCGAACGCACGGTTCCCGGCGTATCGCGCGGCCCGATCTAGCGTCGTAGTCCAAATGGCTGCGAAACGGGTCGCCGATACGGGCCAGATCCGACTTCGAGCCCCCGTGGGTCTTGCTCGCTTTGTCCTCGCTTTATTTCCGCATTCGCGGTGGGCCCTCCACCGCGGACAACGTGGTAGCTTTTTATTTTGTCGGCATAACCTTTAAAAATTTTAAACTTCAGCTCTTTGATCAGTCACAATGATGCTAGCCCGTAAGCTGTATACTTCGAAACCTGCTTTCTGCATGGCCCATCTTGCTATGGGTATAAATTATTTTCTATGGATAGACTAGGATATGAGTAGTTGAATCCTTGTCCTGAGAGAATCGTGCAAGAATGTGCTTTTTTTTCTATTATGTGTACACTTTATCTCCTTTGCTTCTTTAAATTTTAATTTGCAAGGAATATATTTATAATTTTGTTCCCTTTTTTTTTTAAAGATTCTTCTTCAATGACTGTATATGTGACATGTATGTAAACTATGATTTTTAGTTTTTTTTATTTTACTTGAGTAAATGATTATTAAACTGTATACTTCTTTTTCAAATTTGTTCATAGTTGAGCAATTAAATTGATTTAATTCTTGGAAATATTTATGAATCGGAAGCTAATAAGGAAGTGGGGAATACATACATATTGATATATAAATTTTTTTTAATTTATGTTAAAACACTTTAACATATTGTAAATAACTTTCCTAGTAAAATTAAGCAATTTGTATGACTCAAGGAAATAAGTATAAACCAATGTGGTAACGTATATATGTTTTATTGTTTCAGGTGAGATAGATCGGTGCCTTAAAAAAGTAACGGAAGGTGTGGAAACCTTTGAAGATATCTGGCAAAAAGTTCATAATGCCACGAACAGCAATCAGAAGGAGAAGTACGAGGCTGATCTCAAAAAGGAAATCAAGAAACTTCAAAGGTTACGCGATCAAATCAAGAGCTGGATCGCGTCGGGTGAAATAAAGGATAAGAGTACGCTTCTCGACTATCGGAAGTTGATTGAGACTGTTAGTATATTTGCTACATGTGCTTCTAACGTTCGAGTTAGAAGTAAATACAGTAGGATAAATAAATCATAAGTAAGTTATACAGTATAAATGTTTTGTGCTTATAGCAAATGGAAAGATTTAAAGTTGTAGAAAGAGAGACGAAAACAAAAGCTTATTCTAAAGAAGGTTTAGGCGCTGCTCAGAAATTGGACCCAGCTCAGAAAGAGAAAGATGAGGTTACTAATTGGTTAGCCAATTCTATAGACGCTCTCAATCTGCAGGTACCAGTTTACATTGATAACATCTTTGATCATCTTTGGTATCAAGATGATCAATTGAATATCAGGTTGTAACATGTTTATCGTTACTTTTGGTATAGATGGATACATTTGAATCGGAAATAGAATCGTTACAGGCGGGAAAAAAGAAAAGGATAGACAAAGACAAGCAAGATAGGGTGGATGAATTGAAAGCAAAGCTGGACAAACATCGCTACCATATCCGTAAATTGGAGACGTTATTACGTATGCTTGATAATATGTCCGTCGAAGTTAATACAGTAAGCGTCTTCAGATTGGTGTAACATGAAGCGTTTAATGATTTATTTGATAATTTATTAATTTCCGTTGTTAACAGATTAAGAGGATAAAGGACGATGTTGAATATTATATCGAATCTTCGCAAGATCCCGATTTTGAAGAAAACGAGTATATTTATGATGATATTATCGGCCTCGATGAAGTTGAGTTATCCGGAGTTGGCATCCCCTCATCAGCAACAACGGATAGTAATAACAGCAATGAAACCGGAGGAACGCCAACCTCAACTAATTCTTGTACTTCGCCTATACCATCTCCATCATTGAGCTCCACTATGCATAACCATTCGAGTGATAGTTCTACAGATAATGACAAAAAAACCAAGGTGTGGGTCCTTTCATTCTCTCTTTTTGTTCGAGAAAGTCGAAAGGGGGATCGATACTTCATTTTCAAAGGAATCGAGAAGTACAGATCGATAAGCTTTGTCGGGATCTATTGATACGGATATATGGAGCATCTGACATCTCGTTTGATTTTAGCCTGTGAAACCGACAGCAGTCAGGCCGCTACTGAATACGCAAGCGAGCATTCCAACTACGGGAAGCACTGCCACCATAAAATCGAACATGTTATCAAGCAGCACTCCAAGCAAAACCATTCCCATGACACCTAGCCATAGCTCGCCTAGTTCTACGAGCAATCACATTGCCACGACTAATGCTGGCAATTTCGCCACCGTAGCTGCCTCGCACAGCAATTCGCAAGCCATCCATTCTACCTCCAACAAAACATCCAGTAAGACATTTCGTTTTTTCACACACGACCATTACATACATAATTCGTGCTCTTGTAGGTTATAACTCGATGGATAACATTAAATTCTTTTTTTTTCGCAGCTCATAATAGCGAGAATAATATCTTATCATCATCATCTACGTCCAGCGTTACGTCGAATGTGCCGCAAACGGTTGCACAACAGCACAATAATAATCCGGCACCGGCACAGACGACGCACGTGTTGCACAGTCAGCAGAGCCAGAATCACAATAGCGAAACGGAAATGACAACACCGATACCGCCATCTTCGTCTCCGCAGTCGTCGGTCAGCAGTAGATCCTCGCCGATGCCCGCAAACTCCTGCTCGCCAGCACCGTCCACTGCCAATGGTCTCATCCCTAAGCTTCCTGATGGAAGCATGTCCTCTCTAAAATCCATTGCCCAACAAGTAATTGTCCGAGCAGGTCTCGAGATACCACCTTCCGAGCCGAATAGAAACATCTTTGACAGTGCCAAGACGAGCAACACCAGCAATAGCAATGCCACGTCGGAAGCACACATTCCTCCGCTGCTTGGAGTCGCGCCCCTGGGACCCGTACCTTTACAGAAGGAACACCAACTGCAGTTCCAAATGATGGAAGCCGCCTACTATCATATGCCACATCCGTCTGACTCGGAAAGATTACGTTCGTATTTGCCGAGAAATACATGCACCACACCACCTTATTATCAGCAGGTACATTTCCTAAGCGTTTTACGATTTTCGTCCGATGCTAAATCCGTAATTCGCTTTCTGCACGACGAACGACTGTTGCGGATTTACGCTGCTAACGCACACACGTGCTTCGTTCAGGTTCAGCTTCCCCACTCGGATACTGTGGAGTTCTTCCAACGTCTTTCTACAGAAACTTTGTTCTTCATATTTTATTATATGGAAGGGTCTAAAGGACAGTATTTAGCAGCAAAGGCTTTGAAGAAACAAAGCTGGAGGTTTCATACTAAGTATATGATGTGGTTCCAGAGGCATGAAGAACCGAAAGTTATTAATGAGGAATACGAGCAGGTTAGTGTGCATCTTTTTTCTACTCAATTTTTCGAAAAAAAAAAGTAATTTATCTTAAAGGAATCACTAAAGAACGAGATAGGAGTAAACTGATCACATTTAGTAGTACATTATCCTAGACAATATCAACGTTCTATAAGAGTTACTTGCGTTTTAGGGAACGTACATCTATTTTGACTACGAAAAATGGGGACAGAGGAAAAAAGAAGGATTTACTTTCGAATACAAGTACTTAGAGGACAGAGACCTGAACTAACAGTTCTGTCGCTCGTTGAGTCTTCGAAATGCGCCGTTTCTGTACCGGTATTGTGTTATCTGAACTTTGATAGAAGATAATTCTATTCGGTATAAAATCGGTAGAGTCCAATATAAAAGAAAAAAAATCAGTTTAAAAGTGAAGAACAAATTTGTGCATAGAAAACAATGAAAGCATTTCATTACATTTCAATGCTGCGACGACAAAATCTTTCTTAATCCTTCTTTTCGATAAAAGATAGATGAAACGAAAAAAAGAGTGAAAAAAGAAACAGAAAGATTGTGCGGGAAATAGATCGTAATTATTGTAAATGATAACGAGAAGAAGCAAAAAAAGGATAGAGATTGGAGGAAAGGTCAAGAAAGAAGCACTGCAGAAACAAAATGGAATGATTTAGTGTGCTGTGTGATAGCAGGAAAGAATGAAAGAAAGAGTGCGAGAGAAAGGGAGAGAAAGGATGATATACTTGCTGGCGACTGACTCTGTAATACCAGTACAAACATGCGTGTGGCCCGTCTGCCGTCTGGCGGTAAGGTGGAGGGCACTCATGCTATGGTACGTCTTAATGTTAGATTATAAGTAGCCTTTTTGTATAAAGTGTATCGAGGTATAAAACCCTTAAATTGAATTAATGTACAGAATGTGTAGAAATAGTGAATAATAATATTATGGAATATATTTTATTTCTCATTTGAATGAAACCTAAGTTGTTTCGATTTTTGTCATGCACTAGCACATCATCTCAGCCTATGTTTGGAAAACATTCCATCCATCGTGATTAGAGACTCCGCTTTCGAAATAGGTTACTTATATGCGTTCTAACGATTGATAAGGCCGGGGCTCGTCGTCGAAGTTTAAGATTGTACCGTGTATTATTAACAGTGGCGTGCTAGGCTAAGCTTCTCATGCTACACACTTTGCAATCCTCAGATCATGATATTTTACAAGCATTTTAACTTTACTAACTCGTCGAGCAACATTAATCGCTGTCGATATGCATGTGCGTATCTGTTTTATCGAGAATCGCAGAGAGGAGTCGTGTACTGTGCGAATTTGTTTATATTATAAACTCAGTATTACCATAATGATGCTAGCGCATGCATTGATGTCCGAATAAATTGCTGATACTATGAGACGTTATTACAAGACGAAATCAAATGACATCACATAACTGTTTCGTAATCTGTAAAAAGAATGGGAGGAAAATATTCAAAATTTTATATTTCCAATTTTACTGTTAAGTTACAGAATGGTAATAGCGGTATAATAGTTTTTTAAAATGTTATTTTGTAAAATACATAGATTTTTATTAGCCATCATGTTGTAAAGATAACATCAGCATTTAAGATAAATAATTTCGCACAGGATCGTTACATCGCAGATCAAAGTGAACGCTCTTTATGGATGTGTCGTTTTTATCACAAGAGCCTTCGACAACGAGATTAGATATACATCCCCCTTTCCTAGTAATAAAAACTAAGTTGAGATTCTCATATAATTATTTAGCAGGATTGAGACGAAATTTAATTACCGAATAAAGCATAGCATATACATGTACTCTAAGCAGATACTCTTGTTGCAGAGATTGCGGCGATCGATATTATTTACATGACGGAATCGTACGAGCATTTTTCAAATTTACTTTAAATAATCGAAAAGACTTTAAAAGATTGCTGTAAAACAACAACACACACATTTGTCACAGCAAATGTTTACAAAATTTATAGCATACAATTGTAGGAATCTTCTTAATTTTAGCATAAAATCGGTACGATTCCGACCGCGTCAAAACGTGTGCGATGCTGATGATTTTACCGAATACTTGCTTGCACACAAACTGTATTTGTTAACATCGCATTGACAACAGTTAAATGCATGATGGGTACTACAGTTTGAAAATTGCAGCGTTTTAATTTTATGCTTTTTGCAACGATAAAACAACAATGGCAAAACACCGAGAAATATTCTCCAATGCACGTTTATATTTGTTAATCTGCGCGATACGCGCCGCTAAGCGATTAAAAAACAATTACGAAAAATAATAAGGATCTGTTGCCACTTTATACAATTAATAATCTCTTAGCGATTTAGATGCATCGTAGTTGTAAATTCGAAGAAACACTTACGTGTTTCTTATACCGTATTTTGTACTACAAAAACTTGTACAATGGATTACTGATTTTCTATAGAGGTTTGATGAAAACAATTATCAATTTTACAGTAGTGTAAAAGTTGTACATAACGATCGTTATAACATTTTTCTGCTGTAGGGACGAACGTGCTTTCCTTTGTCTGCATTTCTTCTCGTAAACGGGATATTCTGCTTATGTGATAACACTCAAATAGAAGCGTGCAAGTGAAAGAAGACCTCCGTTTGTTATGTAATAACAAATTCTGTCTTCGATGCTTCGAATTAATTTCCCCTAACGCGTTCATCGTAAATGATAAAGAAATTGTGATTTTACTTAATAATATATTTTATTGTGATTATTTGAGTGATATTTAATACCATACTGCTTTGTGCAAAGACTTCAAGTCGTTAAAATACAGTACTAATTTCTTCAGTATAACAATGTTTGCTTTAATTATTATTATAATTGCTCTTAATTATTATTAATTTCAGGTCTTACCGCATCTTCGTACAAATTTCCGTCCTACTCGTTTATCCAGTCCATCCAGTTAAGGCTTGCGCCAGATTACGTGTGATATATAATTCATAGTTACTCATAATTTGCTATTCGTATAAGATACACGCGAAACGGTACGAATGGGCAAATTCATCGGGCTTGTTGCTTAAATATCGATTTGCCAATGACATGATTTTTTTAACAAAATTGAATTTTGATTTTAACAAAACAGTTAATTTGTATTGATTCGTAGATATAAAGCCAACTTTATGCATTAAAATTTGTACTTATTCCTATATATACTGAAAAAGTCCATTATGATAATTAACATAATTATTTGGAAAATCAATTACTTAATGGGTTTTCCATTATAATAATGAACTTTCCATAATGGAATCTAAATGAATAGATAATCACATATTTATAACATGTTTAAAAGAATACTAGCATAATTATAAATATTATCAGAATAGACTACAAAAGTAGAAAAAAATTATAGTTGAATTATAGTTGAACCATGACGAATCATAAAAAGATTGTAAATCACGAAGATTCACATTGTCGAACGAATTTTCAAACATTTTGTATGAATAGCAAATTGTAAATCACAAAATATGAATCGCCTGCATATCCTGATGTTAGCTTAATATATCTTAATATGAGTTCAGAATCTAATATCTAAAAAGATATATAATGAATATGAGAAGATATACATACAATGTGAAAACGTAATTTACGAAAAAATATTTCTTGATTTATAAGTGAGATAGAATCATGAAAGAGTATTAAATTTTTGTTTTCTTAAATCGAATTTATATTATCGGATCCAACCTCAAATAAAGTCTTTGCATTTCTGCAAACTATATTTTAGCACTATTACATGCTTCATATTTGTGTCAAAATCGATTCAAAGTTTGACTCACGACATCATCCAATGAACCATGTAAACCTTATCGAATAACATCCTTTGATACGACGACGAAATACCAACTTTTTTTAAGACTGCAAAACCTCAGCTGAATAATATTAAAATATCCGTGACAAACGGCGGTCCAGTAGTGCGGATTTTAAAGTATGATAGTTGTAGTTGTGAAAAAGAGTGATTTTATTATATCGAAATTGTAATATTAATAACATGTATCTTACAATATCTAATTCAATATCATTCTCACTTTCTTTTGCTCTTTACTTTCATTCTTTTTCTCACTCCAATAGACTGTTCTGTATCGTCATCCTCATTGTCCCCACCGCGTTTCCGTTTGCCTGACTTTTTTTTGTTCTCTTCGATGTTTTTTATATCCTAGAGTATTACAGTAATATTTATATGCAATCATTTGTTATTAAAATGCTCATTATAAAATCATTTTTACCATTTTTGCTATTCGCTGCGCTTCGCTGACTCTCTCTTGCAGCAACATCACTTCCTCCTCTTCCGTAGAATATAACGGTAGTTGTTTCGATATCAACTGTTCTATCCTTTGATACAGTTCTACATCATATTGTGTGACAAATGTGATAGAACGGCCTGATCGACCTGCACGCGCAGTTCGACCTACTCTGTGTATATAATCCTTACTATGCGTAGGGATATCGAAATTGATGACGATATCTACATGCGGAATATCGAGACCTCTATAAAAACAATGCAAAAAATGAGTTTAAGATATATCTTAATATAAAATATTTTAAAGTGACAATATTTTTGATTCAGATTATACAGACCTGCTGGCGACATCCGTTGAAATTAATATAGATCTGTTTTTCGCTTTAAATTTCGTAAGAGCGGCGATTCTCTTATTTTGCGACATTTGTCCGTGCAAGGGAACCGCCGTGAATCCCAGATTTCGTAATAATAGAGCAGTCCTTACCGTGTTATTACAAGTCCCGCAAAATATCATGAAACTATTGCCCGCCAGTTCATTCAAGATATGTACGAGGTATACATCCTACCCAACAGAATAGTTTTATTTTTGATTATTTTGATAAATATTTCATAGATACATGATGATAATTGATATTTATTTTACGACTTATATATAACGGTATATATAATATCATTATATATATTTTTATATTTCGTACCTTGAATTTCGCTGGAATAAATATGTAATATTGTTGCAATTTTTCTACAGTTTGATACTTGGTAGACACCTCAACTTTCACGGGGTTTCGTAAGGATGCACGTTGCAACTTCTGCACCTTCTTAGTCATCGTTGCTGAAAATAACAACGTTCTTCTTTCCCTTGGTATCACTCTGAGAATTTTATCAACCTCCACCTCGAAATCCATGTTTAAGATGCGATCTGCTTCGTCCATCACCTTATGAATAAAAGAAGAAATGAGAGATATTAGAATCAATGTGGTAAATGTCAAAATAAATTCATGTGTCATATACAATTACCAAAAACTTTAACTGTCGTAAATTAAAGCCTTTTGTATTCTCCAAGTGGTCGACTAATCTACCAGGTGTAGCAATGATAATATGAGGTTTCTTTTCGAGCATCATTCCCTGTGCATGCATGTCCATCCCACCTACTAACACTACAGTTTTTACGCCCATACTGGAACCTAAAATAATTGTAACATGACTACCTATATATCATACCTATAAATCAGAACATTTGACAAGGAAAATAAATTGCATTTGACAAGGAAAATAAATTGTTGTTACCTAACGCATCAAATTGCTCCGAGATTTGGAATGCCAATTCCCTTGTAGGCGTCAGTATCAGCGCAAAATATCTCTGAGGATTTTCTAATAATGCTTGTAGTATAGGTAATGCAAAAGCAGCAGTTTTTCCTGATCCAGTTTCTGCTAATCCAATCACATCCTTGCCTAGATATATATAGAAAATAGCCATTATATATATATATATATATATATATATATATATATATATATAGAAAATAGCTATTACGACTATTCAAGAGTTAATTTATTGCAATTAATTAAATAACTGTTTAAATTACCTTGAAGGGTTAATGGAATAGCTTCCTGTTGAATCTTGGTAGGATTCTCCCACTTTAAATCTAAACATGTTTTGCAGAGTGTGTCCACAAGTCCCTATAATAGCGATTATTATTCTTTTGATATTCATTTGTTTAAAATTATTAAAATGTTTATATTTTTATAATTTATGATTATTATAAAGTATATTTTTATAAGCTAATTTATCTCCCATGATCCAACATAAACTAAATGTTACATGAAATGTATTCCTTTTATGTTAAATATTACTCATATAAATTTCACATGTTTTCCATTATAAAATTCAAAGATTATATGGAATGGATGTGTCTCGCTCTTGTAGGAGCGACTTAACTTGAAAGTACAGATCTTGGATTCGATTTCAACTCTCATCCCATATTATAAATCTATTCTTTTATTACATAAAAAATTATGTACATTTTGTGTACATTTTTCTAGCATTAACAATGCGCACAGGGTGAACTTTTTAGAAAATTCCACTGAATGATGGATAACTTAGCGTTTTTAACTTAACGGCACTTTTTATAAGGCACAGCAACTCTTTAACTTTATAACTCTGAATCTTTTTTCACTTCACTCCTCACACTTCTTTCCAATTCTTACTAATTTTCATTCGGCCACAGTGATCTCAATAATCTCAAATAACAAGTCGTTAACGATGATGATCTGTGGCTTCAAGCTGAGTAATCAATACAGATAATCCAAGTGAAAGTTTCTTGGTTCGATCCCCGGTTCTATCTCGTATATTTTCTCACAAAATAATAAATAGATTTAGGGTTATTCAGTGAATTTTTCCCGTAAAAGAAAATGAGGCTGAAAGTTAAACGCTATGGAAACTAGAAATTCAGGATAAATTCAAAAAGGATTCAGAACATGATTGTGTTATAGACGTTCCATTTAGCGCTCGCAACGTTCTTGAAATTATTCAGTCTTGTTGGTAAATATTAAACAAGGACGAATGATACTCACGAGCATCAAATAGAACGTACTTTATATAACGCCGAAGGCGACGTTGAAGGTACGACATTTAATGTGCTCCACTTCATTAAAAACCCCCTTAATGGAATCGTAATATTTCTTGTTACTCTAAATCTAGAGCAATAGAAAAAGGATATGAGAGGGTAATCAAAACTCAGAAACCTTCACTTTTAATTCTTTGTGTTAGCTATCTACAGTTTATCATCTTTTGGAGTGTTAGGTGAGCATTATTAGCTGATCAGTGTTAACATGTTATTCCTTGTTGTATATTTAATGAGCGACAAAGATAAAATGACATGTTCGTACTGATAGCGCGCTCCGCAAGTGCACCTTTTAAAAACGTGTACAACTTTATTTGAGGTTATAATTGAAATCACTACGGCCGAGTACTTACCAAATCTTTCCAATTGATTTTTTCGATGTTACTTTCATCTCTGGTATTTTCGACTGATTTTTCTGAATTCTCCATGTTTTCACAAATTGAAACTATTAGCACAAGGTTTATACAAGCAATTATACCAGCAATACGGTTTCGGCAATATACTAGCGTCACGGTTCGGCAACACGATTCGGAAATCGGATCATGTTCTTTGGCCTAGTTTACATCGTGCACTTGATACGCGTATCAAGTAGTGTATTTGAGTTGATCAGCCAATAGCTGAATAAATGTACTAGTTACTTACTATTTGATACGCGTATCAAGTGCACGATGTAAACTAGACCATAGGTTGCGTTCCGATATTCACTGCCAGTACTAAAAATCTATAGTTTGAGTCACGTATACTATAGATTGAAACGCAGCCATAGGGTGTTTACGATAATTCGGTTAGGAGTTATTTACACTAAGGCCGAAATATATGATAAGTACAACCATCTAGAACTATCATGATTTGTGACAACTCAATGCTGTCCGATAAGTAGACCCATGCGCCGTTTTATTTTACATCGGCGGCAGCGTTTAAGGTAAAACAACTCGGTGGCGGCGAATTCGCCGAAAATTTTCTCTTTCCACTACATTGAATCCGTTATTTTATTTTACATTAATTTATAATCCAAGACTTAAAAAATATCAATTTTTGCTCGAATCTAAGTTTATTTTTGGCCGGCTTTTCGAGATTTGGTTCCACTATGTAATATTCGATTAGTTTTAGATCCACGATATGATATTCGATTAGTTTTTCTAATAAAATGTGTTTTCTTTAATGAAATTAATTTTAAATTCACATCTAATAAGTGATATATACTTGATGAATTTAATTGATATAAGGTATAGATTGCAACTTGACACATAAATTCTGTCGTACTTGTATAAATATTAGTATTTTAATTTTAAATATTTACAAGAAAGGAATCTCGAAATACAAGACATACAGGATAAAAAAGATGTTTGAGCTAATCCTTCACATAGTTAAATGTTTTGATTTGATTTGATTAAATATGTAATTATTTACACGATTGTTTGTCATGTGTGTCTGTGTGTGTGTGTGTCTGATATATATATATATATATATATATATATATATATACATATATATATATATATCTTAATAAACTAAATTAAATTCTAAATATAAAAAAATGAAAAGTGAATTATGAAATGTACAGAATTCAGTCATTTAATCTAAACCTTCCTTCTTTTCCTTGATTGCCTCCTGAAACAAATTCAGTTATGCATGTATAAGGTATCCGTTAACGACTACCCACCAATTATAGTGCCATTCTTTATGAAAAAATTGAGTCAAAAAGTCCTGAACCATTTTTTTATAATGCTTAATAAAGCACTATTGAGTAAAATCAATCCAATTAGTGTCGTCCTTTAGCTGGGTATTAGTGAGCCAAGGATGTACCAGTGAGTCTGTGTATCAGTATGCCTACCTATGTACCTGGTAGTGTGCATGATGTTAACACACTACTAAGCATATGGCTCACTAATACTCAGGATGGTATTGATTCAATGGTCACTAATTACTGCTTAATAAAGCAGTAATTATTAATTATATAAAAATACTTTTTGATAAAGGATAGCACTATGTAATTATTCTTTAAAAAACATCCATTATATATATATAATCCATTATATATATATATATATATATATATAGACTTTATAAGTGTACCTTAAAACGTTCCTCAAACAAGGAAAGTTCTGCTATCAAATCGGTGATAGCATGCATAAATGCTTCGTGTGGAGTATAATCAGATGTTGTCTGTATTCTAATAACAAATTTATGTTCCAGGGGATGAGGAACTTTATAGCCAGCAAATAATACTTGGGGATCCTTCAGTAACTGACTGTAAAATCGACAGAAAGTAATAAAATTATTTAGCTATCTGAAAGAGGATAGTAACGCACTTATATATGTTTACTCACTTGCGGATCATGTTTCCCAGCGTGTGATCCTCCTTGTTAATCGTAAAGATCGCGGCATTTGGCACTTTGGTGTCCTGTTCTTTTATTATTCTACAAAAAAGGCGAATATTAACGTACATTAATATTAACGTATATCAATGTATGTTCAATTCTGGATTCTAAATCGAGGTTAGAAATACAAATAAATATTGAAGATCAGCATACTTTTTCTCCCCCTCGTACAATAAGAATGACTCAAAGGTTGGGGGTGCGTTCATTTCACCTCGTCAATTATTAACAACACCCCTCGAATTGATCAAATCACTGCCGAAATATCGGTAATAACTCACAAGACCAGTCAAGATGATTTCACAAACGCTATTGACGATACTGTCACTGCGAGTCGACAATCGATTGCCGACAACTCGATTGCGACAGTCGATAGCCGACAAATTCACTATGACGCCATTTAAACGAGTTCAAATATTTGTCAATGTGTCTTCAACCCTCGTTGATAATCGAGAAGGAGTGGAAGTATGATAACAACGACGAGTATAATGGAAAGGAGGGAGCGAGAATGTGAAATATCTTACAATGATTTATTATAGCTTCTTTATTTCTGTCATGATGTTTTCATCGAGGAAAATGTCTAAAGAGACAAAGAGAAAGAAAAGGGAGGGAGGCAAAGAGAGAGAGGCGGGGGAAGAGCAGAGTAAAGAAGGAAGAGAAAGAGACAGAAAAGACAAAAAAACCATCTCACGTTACGTCATATTATTTCAAAGAAACCACATATTCTCTCTCTTTCCCTCCTTTCGCCTCTTTTCAGCGCTGGGATCGTCCAGGTGCCGCCAGATTAATCACTGCTTACACGTTCGCACGGCAGAGGCGTTGCGAGCGACCCTCGTTTTTATCCGCCCTTTACATTTCCCACGCCGCGCCCACCCAAGGTGCGATAGCTGGCTTGGTAGCGTGCGGCGTCAGTGACAGTGACGCGGCGTCGTTGCGCGTCGCTCTCTCGGCGACTCTTCCGCGGGGTGTTTCGCCGAGCCGCTCTGCCGGAGGCACCGTGCCGCAAAGTAGTTGTCAAAATGGCGGCATGCGAGGGCTCCGCGAACGTGAATCCGAATTGCGAGGTGGTGCGCGGGCAAACGTTCGAGGTCGGGCCGCGCTACACGAATCTGTCATACATGGGCGAGGGCGCCTACGGCATGGTCGTGTAAGTGTTCACCGTGTCACGGCCGCTCGACTGGCTCGGCTCGATCGCCGGCCGATTTTCGGTCGTCTTGACAGGTCTGACCGATAATATGAGATAAATGTGAGAGCGGCGACGCGACGCGCGCCTCGATCGTGCGGCGATCGTCGAGACGAGCCGCGCGTCTCGAGTCGCGTTTAGACTCGAGACACGGCCCCGCTTCCGGACAAAAGCCGCCGACGAGACACGATCCGCGCGCCGCTCGTACACACGCACGCACGCACTCACGCACGCGTGACGCACGTACATACGCACGAACGAACGCATACATGCACGCATCATAGTTCTACATTACTTTCAAATGTACGTCACGCCCCTTTCGCCGTATTTTTCCCATTCATGTCTTTTTCTCCGCTTCCTCGTTATCCGCTTCTCTTTCTCTCTTCCCTCTCCATCGTCCTTTCCTCTCTTTTTCTTACCTTCCTGCGTCCCCATACGTCATGCCAATGAGGCGAGATTACGCTTAACAATTTACTAATCTTATCTTATCGGTTTTTGTTTTTATCAAATACGCATTATCTAATTTGTGTGACGAAATATTATACGAATATTACGCGAAGGCGAAATATTTCACGCGCTTTCCGTAGATTATTCCTGCCCTCCTTCGTATTTCCATTGTTACTTTATTATTGCAACGTTTGTCCCTTCCCCCTTCCTCGCACAGATATAGGGTTGAGACTGGAGAAACGAAGCGACGAGACGTATCTTTGCGCGCCAAAGGATTTTTCGGAAGGTCCCTACCTGTGCGCGATAAATATTCCCGACGCTCTTGGACTCTGACGACTTGGATTCTTTGAGAAATTCGGAATTGATTTTTCTATAATTACGATGTTACGTTGTGGTAATATTGATGTCGAATAAAAATATCGGAGCCCCGACTTACATGCGACTGGAAGTAAAAGACTTTCCTCTTTTGCCTCCGGCGTAACTTCTGAACTTCTCCATATTAATCTCGTTTTGCTCTGGTAAACTCTGCTTTGATGAAACAAATATACATTTATATGTACATTCTCCAAATATCACTTTCAATTCGTTATTAATTTTAGTATTGCTTATCGGTAATAACATATTTCTAAAAAAAAAAAATAAAAATAACTTTATAATACAAAACAGTTGCATTTTTTAGTTACACTAACAAGAGTAAGAAGAGAATGTTGTGAGTAAACAAAAATTTTTTTTTTATTCAACTCATACCGCAGCGGTATATCATCAAATATTTTAATTAATTCAAAAAAATAAAATGCGTTTCGATAAATGATTCAACTTAAAAACATATATATACATATTTGAACTACTAAAGAAATATTGCCAACCATATTTAGTTATGTCAGCAATGTTTTTCTCAGTGTAATTATTTTTTTATACTTCCGTATTCTGATAATATAAGATTAATTAAAGATTAGACTTTTAATAGACTGACCAAAGTGTCGGGGACCGTTTCTCTCGGTCACGGCCCTGATACGACACATCTTTTATCACGATGCATCGTGTGAAATCTAGCGAATTTGATTTATCGCTACGGGTTCTGTGTCACGCGTAAACCACATCCTATCGCGATACCGTGTCGAAGACGTGCGTTTCTCTGTGAATACTCGGCGCCAAGTTTTCCAAATGATAGTAGAAAAGATAAATAGCGCGCCGGATGAATGGTAAAGGCGACTGCTCCAGTCTTTATTCATCAAAAGGGAATATGTTTCGAAAAATAAAGATATTGGAGGATTTACACTCTGAGTGGATTAAAGCACTTGCTTTCGTTGCAAAATATTTGTGGGAATAGAAGAGAAGTTTATTATGTAATTTAATTTTCTTGCAAGGAAAATATCCTAAGATATAAGGATGTCATTTACCATTGAATGTAATAGTGGGATATAATGTAATAGTATTTGTTTCAGCCTTTCAATAATATCTATACATATAATATATATATTAATAAATATATATAATTATACTAAATAAATTATAATAATATATTATATATATATATATTTATATATATATATATAAAATCTGTATTACAATAATTATAAATATATCACTAATTTTATATATTTTGTACGCTCATACGATCGATTGAGCGAGTAAAATACGAGTGCATGCAAAAGGATTAAGAAAGGATAAAAAATATGAAACGGGGAAATAAAAACCGTGTTAGTCCTAAATTCTTCTCTAATTATTCTAAAATTATTTAAAATAAATTGCAGAACTATACTTTTCGAAGCTATATTTATAAATTTTCTTTGTTATTTCATTTATCGTTATTAATCTGTATTTCAAAGAGTAAATTTTGAAATTAACACTTACAAGAGACTTTGAGAGTCGACGGTGCGTGATTCAAACAATATCGATTTTTATTTACTAATACAAAAAGTACAAAACAATTATAAATCGTACGTGTCGGCTTTAAGTCAGCGATGCAGAAAATTAAATTTACGCATTGCGTAAACTCTGTTGTTAATTTGTTAATTGTTAATTTCATTATTAAGAAATTTTATTATATACAATAATAAGTATAAGTCTTTTATTATATTTAGACTTTTATTCAATTATTAGTAAATTTTGAAGTATGTGAAAAATTGTTACAATTACCAAATCGCGAATGAAAAATGCAAGAGTGTGTGCTTCTGATGCCTTTGTAGCAAAGAATTGCTCGTATATGTTATTTTTTTTTTTGTTTGAAACAAATACTGCTTCCATTTCTAAGAACCGCTTTTAAGAGTGCTTCTGCTAAGAACGTTTTCTTTTATTCATATGATCCCGACGTATACTGGGATAATTTGAGAATTACGAAGCGTCTGGAGCAGCAGCGCGCAAGCAAAGAGATCTCCGCTGAATAATAAATGTAGCTAGGTTTATAATACTCTTTATAATACTTTCTTGCAGGTCCGCCTACGACAACCTCACCAAAACGAAAGTAGCTATTAAAAAAATTTCTCCATTTGAGCATCAAACATATAGTCAGAGGACCTTAAGAGAAATAAAAATTCTCACGAGGTTTAAACACGAGAACGTAAGTTGGATGCTCGAACAGTTTGTGCTATAGTATATTTTTTTTATAAGATATCGTTATTAATATATCGTTCTTCTTTTTGCGACAGATAATAGATATAAGGGATATATTAAGAGCGCCGACTATGGAGCAAATGAAAGACGTGTATATCGTTCAATGTCTGATGGAAACTGATCTCTATAAATTATTGAAAACACAAGTAAGTATTTTCGTATACATTCTGTATATCTGCGCGAAACGCTAATGAGGAGGAGAAAAGAAAAAACGACACATATTCAACAAAACGCTTAAATAAAATTCTCGTTTCCAGGCTATTAGTAACGATCACATATGTTATTTTCTGTACCAAATATTGCGGGGGCTGAAGTATATACACTCGGCGAACGTATTACATAGAGACCTGAAGCCGAGTAATCTGCTGTTGAATACCACCTGTGACCTTAAGATCTGCGATTTTGGTCTGGCGAGAGTCGCGGACCCGGAGCACAATCACGCGGGCTTCCTCACGGAATACGTGGCCACGAGGTGGTACAGAGCTCCAGAAATTATGCTTAATTCTAAGGTATTCGTCTTATAAGTAAAAACATTTTTCGAGTAACGAGGACGCGTTTTGTGCATCTACGTGACTCTAATGTAGTTTCTTTGATGCAGGGCTATACCAAATCCATAGACATTTGGTCAGTGGGCTGCATCCTGGCAGAGATGCTCTCGAGACGAGCGATTTTCCCTGGCAAACATTACCTAGACCAGTTGAATCACATTCTTGGTGTTCTTGGATCACCCTCGCCGGAGGATCTCGAATGCATCATAAACGAGAAAGTATGCTTATATCTTTGCATCTTAGACTCTAATCCAGAAATGCATATGCATTTTTCAATGCAGTTTGTACGCTCGTCGGTTCGTACTTTACATTTATAATACAGTTGTATTAAAGTGTTTCTGATTTCAGGCACGGAATTATCTTCAGTCATTGCCGTATAAACCAAAGGTACCATGGGCAAGTCTCTTTCCCAGTGCCGATCCGAGAGCCTTGGATCTTTTAGACAAAATGTTAACGTTTAATCCCAATAAACGCATTGTGGTAGAAGATGCGTTGGCACATCCCTACTTGGAGCAATATTACGATCCTGCCGATGAAGTAAGTTTCCGTTTGCTGTAGAATTATGGTTACGGATGTCAATCTGTAAATTTGTGTATTTGTAAATTTCAGCCTGTGGCAGAGGAGCCGTTTAAATTTGACATGGAGTTGGATGATCTTCCAAAAGAAGTATTAAAACAATATATTTTCGAAGAGACTTTATTATTCCAGAAAAATCATCAAGAAAACGCTATGTAGTCGACTGGTAATTGTTAAAATCATCTTGCGGCGTATCGCCAGTCTCTTGATCCACTGAAAATCGAATGCTACTTTCCCTTTTTTTCTCATCAGGCATGCCGTTGCCAGAATCGCAATAGCGGATTCGCGTGATGAATTGAAGAAGAATAGAACGGAACCGAAAACGAACAATAGCGGGCGGGATTGGTATGAAGAAAGCATGCTTTCAACAATCATCGCCATTTCATCACTACTCGAATTACCGACGATATAAAGATACTAGGATATTGATGAGAGATTTAGTTCAGCGATCAACGAACGATTAATCATGCCGATTAGTCGGGTGAGTGAAACAATCGCAATGTCCGTGCATACGCTTGTACATTCGCATGTCCTTACTTGGAGAAAGAAAATATAGTATTTTTTATGTTATACCGAACATAGCATAATATCAATTGGTACAACATGTGTCTTTAATTTATCATCGTCGTACCATACTGTCTGTCTGTGATTTAATTACGAGCGTGACGAGGTAAACACGCGACGTACTTTATCTTCATTTCGTCGTCTCCTCTCTCGAATTATCTCTTTCGAAAGTGAAGTGGTTGAAATTACAACGCGTAATTGTACAGCGTAACTAGGGCAATATACATTCGGCTTATCGTGCTTCGATGTTTTCCGACGTCGGAAATATCGGAGATATCGAAGTACATGAACGTTCATTCTACGAGATTTGAACGGTTATAGCGCTTATAGCATTCGTGTAATTCGTTACGTATATTTCTCGTCTCGTATGTGTACGTATGACTGTGTGTGCGTACGTACGTATGTGTGTGATAGAACTTTCTTTTATTTAATCTGTTTATCATAGTCAACCGTTACAGCGAATACGCGACGTGTCATAATTGGCACGAACTACGAAAATAATAGTACATAATTTATGTTAAAAAGAGAATCGTGATCTTCTTTCTGAGCGTGTGATAGTAACGCCCGAGTCATAAGAGTTAAAGTAACAATTTGAATAACATAGAGAAGAAGGTCCCAAGTTAGCATTTCGGAGATTTTACAAATGTTATACATCATATGAACCTCATCGCTCTTAGAGCCAAGATATCGATATCACAATCCAAAATCTATCTACGACAAAGTCAATTTGAATCACTAGAAAAAAACGAATTCGCTAATTGATAGCTTCATTCGGCCTTACTGTGAATATATAGAGAGAATTTTCTCCTATTCCCAAGCAAACTAGGTTGTGAGAGATGAAATTAGAAAAAAAGATGAGATACATAAAGATACTAAAACAGGGACAAAGTATTTACTTCCTCTATTAACTGTTACCGACCTTCACGTTCTTCGATACATCTAATAAATTAATTAAAGAAAATTTGTTGTTTGTAAGATTCTTATCTAGATCTAAGATGCATTTCTAGTAATTACGGATTCTCGTTGAGGGTGACTTGCGCTGATGCTCCTCACCTCCTTCTTTTAGATGCAAGGAGACATAAGAGCGAGTAATATTCTGTCGTTACCATAATGTCATTTCAATCTCCGTCGATTTAGGCACATTTATCTTCCTTCAATGTTTATCCGTTGCGCGCATTCGTTTGGCACATTATCGTGAACAAAAGAGTTAAGGAATCTCTCGCGGTTTACAATTTTCTAGGTGCGCTATAAGCCTTGATTGCAAAACGTGCACAGACTATGTAGGTGGCAAGCAGTTTAAATACGTACACGCAGACATGATCTCTTCCAGAAACGAAATTTCCAGTTCGTAGCCATGAGAATTCTTTGTAACGTTGACAGATTCTAAGGTCATGCTAAATGATCCCAGATTCGGATACTTTTTAGTTATGTGTGTAACTCAAGATAAGACAAATGTACATCTTCTTTTCTGCGACTCACGGATGGATCGTTGTGTTTGCTATTCCACGTGCGAATACAAAGAATCACTTTCGATACATGTATTGTGCTTCTATTTCTTACACGATTCTCTTCCCTTGATAGAATTAAAAATTTAAATTGAATAATTGACATAATTATGTTTTGCAACAGAGATTTCTAAAGACCTCACGCTAATCATGTATGATGGATGTGATTCTCTTTACAAACTTGATTTGTCTCGACAGAGAACCATTATACCAGTTCGCGATAATATGTCAGAATATTTAATACATATTAAACTATTTTCTTCCTAAATATTTAACTGCGTTAGCTTCGAAGGTAGAGTCTTCTACAACTTTATGTCACTGCAGGGTTATATCAAGTAAGACGCGTGTTATATCAAAGGATGATCCGTATATCGAGTCCCTTTGAAAAGCGCTCTCATCCGAGGCCTTTTAAACAGTTCTTATATAAATCATGGGAAAGCGACGATAAAATCGTGAGCTCAGCGAAATTGTAAGTCGACAAGAAATCAGAAGCTCTCGTTGTTGATACTAATTAGATCCTTAGTACAGATTGTATAGATTGTGATACAAGTGTGGTGAAAAGAAATATTTGGAAAAGAGAAGAAAGTGCTGAGATTGCGAACGTGGAACGTTGCGCGTAATGATCGATGAAACATTGTCGATAGCATCAGGCCTAATACTTAAAGTTATGTATGTATGTACTTGTTGTTATTGCCGATTCTTATATATTTGGACATTCACGGAACATGTCGTCTGTCGATTTTCGATGTTATTTCGACAACCGTATCATTGAACTTGTAAAGAAGAGTAGAAAAGAGGCAACGGAACGAGAGGTGATGTGGTGTCTACGTGCCGTTTCCTCGACAAGTAGAACAAAGTTAGTCTTCGAGTGATTGACTAAATCATTAGTGTTTTTACGTAGAATAGAAGTGAAGGAAAGAGGAGGGAAAAACCTTTCAAGAGAAAGGACTGCATGGCCGTCTCTTTAACGAAGAGGGCAAGATCGGCGTTTTTCATCCGTGAAGATCGTGCGCAGCAAACGGTATGCAGATATATACGAGAGAGAAGGATCCCATCGCGGGAGGATATATTTACATCGCAATTGGCACCGTTTTGAAACAACTTGGGAAAATCTATAGACCAAAAATCTATAGAGCTGCGATTCGATTGAGTGGCCCTCAATCCTTTTTCGATTAAACAAAAAATCAGCATTTTATCCTCGAGATTGTTTCTGTCCTTCGGTTCCTTGTCGTTTCAGCTCTGATCTTGATCCTAACGGCAATATCATGAAAGATATCGTCTTGTCGTTTCAATTGTGTCGCTGTGAATCACTGATAGCTTTTTGTCACCGAAGCTGCATTCATAGCGTTAAAATGACTGCAAATAACAAATGTAATTTAATAAATCATAGCATGGAAACTGTAATATTTTCAACCAACAGTGGATTGTTCTCTGTCACGTTTGGAAGGTCGTGTTAATCGGATTTATCCCTCAGCTAAATTTACATAGGAATTTTTGGGAAAATTTCATTAAAAGTAGAGCGATACTCGCAAATATGAAGTACAATAATTGAAGTAAAGAGAGTTAAAATCAAGATATTTAATAAATTTTAACACTGTTTATATCAGGAGCGTAATTTTACGTTTGATATACGAATTATTGCGCACATAGAAAAAAATAATCGAATGATGTGCGGATAAAATTAAAATATAATTTTCAATGTGTCTTTTATTCGATAAATACGGAGTATAATCGCGAGTGCTGTTGTTGAAGAATGCAGCATAAAACTAAACAGCCATAGAAGTAGTAAATGGATTTTTCAAAATTTACCATTGAATATCTTCGATTTAGACGCGATTATATTTTCGAAAATATATCATTGAAGAAATCATATCAACGAGGAAAATTATAAACTTGAGAACCTATGAATGTAGCTAAACAGCTATTTGAGAAATAAATGTACTTACTGTATTCTTACCCGATTTCTTTATTACCTCAATGGTTATTCCAAATAATTTTATCCGTGACAAATTGCCATTATTTATACCAATTAAATTATTATCGATTATTGTATTTTAAATAACTATTCTAACTATTATTGTGCTAATATGAAAAAAAATTTTTATTAGCCAATTATTCGCTGTCTTTATTACACCTGTAAATTTTTTAATTACCAAGTAACACTTTTCGTTAGTTTCACTTTTGGTCACGTTGAAGGGTAAGATAAAATTTCGATACGCTTTTCGTATACATTACAATTTACCAGATCGCGTCGATAAAATTTCGAACAAAAAATTGATAAGAGAATGTATAGAGAAATGGTGGATGCAACATGGTATACAGATTATCATTTATTTTTCGTCACTCATCTTATTCCTTTTTTCACAATAACGTCGAGTACTATTCTATAGATTAGAGTTGCCTTTTCTCAAGATATCTCAATTCTGAGAAACGTGATGGTATTCCAAGACCTTACGAAACTATACTTTCATCTGACATTCTTTGTGCAAAAGGTACACGTTTTATATCGCAACTTCGAAACAACATAAAACAGATCTTTTCGAAATTTTTCTCTTTTCATAATTGCACAAATATCTCGATCAAAGCACTTGTTTTTATCTGCTTAAATATACATCAGTTTCTAAATATATAATTAATATGTCAAATTTCAATATGTCAAAGGGTCTATATTTTGTAAAAATGCTTCTGTAACACTATATTTCTATAAATCATGTAGCACTGTAGGACAAGAAAGAGCGAAAAGAAGAAAAAAAGCTACAGAACCGTAGAGTAAAATAGTTTAAATTAAAATGAAAATCTTACAAAATACTCCTTATATGTGACATTATTGGAAGTATTAGTTATCTGTCTAACAATAAAAATAATCATTATTGTTGGAAGATTGACTATTAACGTATACAAAATAAAAGTTTTATATATATTCATGTTTTCTTCTCTTCATGATACATGTATATGTGTCATGAGAAAAAAACAATTTTTTTAATGATGAAAAAAGAAAAAATGTCATTAGATTTGTAAGTTATGTAAACTTGAATATGCATATTCCCATGTGTAATTTACAACTATTCCACCATAGGTAATATAAAATATTAAAAAGTTTTGAAATGATACATGTGAATAATAAGCGCACTTTTTTACAAGTTTCGAGCATTTAAACAATTTGTTCGCACAAGGATCACTCTCCATCACTCTCGTCTCTTGTGTACTTATCGTTTTTCACTTCTATTCTTAATGGAGAACGTCCTCTAGGATGATTTCCGATACGTGATCGCAGATCTCCGCCTTTCAAGGTACTCCTCAAGTCGCGATTGCTCGACGGCCTTTAAAAAATATAATTCGTGAACTTGCAGATATATACGCAAAAAACTTGATTATAAATTATATATTATAATTGATATAATAAATTATAATTGACATATTAATAAATTATATGCATGGTTAAAAAGAACGCCTTCTTTCTCTTGAAGATACAAGACATACGTTAAAAACAAAAATTATTATATATTACATAATTTATAAATAAAATATTATGTTCTATAATATTCATCTATACTTTACTTTAAGAAAACCGCAAGATTAAGAATTGCAGAATATTTAATATGAAAAATCTGCACGAAAAATTTATCTTAAAAATATATGATTGAGAGATGATATCTTCAGTAGGTAGAAGCTTAATTAAATTATTTTCTTACCTCTTTTTCAAATAGTGGTCACTAGTTTTGCTTTGATTTAATCTTGCCCACACAGTGGAGGCAATGCGTGGCTTGGGCGGGACAACCTTTATCACACTTCCTTTAGGACCTTGAATCTCCTTAGCAAGCATGTCACTGTTTTCTTCGCCACTATCCTCTTCATCCTCCTTATGTTCGCCCTCTTCTTCAATGTTCACTATATCGCATTGGCTCTGTTCTTGCTTGTCTTCTTCTTCATGAACATCCTCGTCTTCCGATTCCTGCCATTCTCCCTCTTCTCTTTCCAATGATTGTGTCTCTTTCACAATCTGGTGGCCCTGCTGCCGAATTACTCCAGAATTATTGCGTTTCGAATTTGTTGCGTTTGTGACCACTACTTGAATGGGCTCGTGGTATTGTGCTTTTGTTTTTGGTCTTCCCAACTTTGATCGCAAATCACCACTGTTACTCAAGTTATTCAGAATCATCTAAGGGAAAAGACATATTTTTGATATAATTCGTGAAACAAGTTAAGAAAAAAATTCAAATAAAGAAAAAGATAAAAAACTAACTTGGAATCGAAGCTTTGCCCGACGCTTTTGTACTTTTTCCTCCTCGTCGTCAGCATGCATGCGCATACGAGGAATTTTACTCCGTTTACACCAATTCTTGTCGCTATCGCTATCTGAGCTGGCCTCACCCGATGTCTCCGCTTGTATCGTATCCTTTTCCACATATTTGAGACCTAGTCTTTCCTTTATGCTACGTCCTTGGTCTTTAACACCATTCTTTGGAAGAAAATCATCTTCTACGACATCGTTCAAACCCCACGTCTCGGACAACGCGCCCCATGGATTTTTTGCTTGATCTTGATTTTGATCTTCGATCGATGATTTATGTTTATTTTTTGTCTGTTTGTACATGCGCTTACGAGATTCCGTTAGAATTCCTTTGATACCTGAACGTTTACATAAAAAATTATCATCTGTCCTCATAATTCTAAATCCTGATTTAATTTCACTATATAATTTACAAAATTGCGTTTACCTCCAAAGTTGGGATTTCCGTACTTTTTATAATAGTTGCTTTTCTTTTCCGCATTAACCTGTTTTTTATCCGCCCTGGTGGCGAATCTCAAGAAGATTCCTTTAGAATTTGGATAATCAACACCTTTCCTCCATATACCAGGAGGTAATGGACAATCGATTTCTTTCATGCTTATACAATTCTCTTTCTTTTTTTCTATATCAATAGATTCATTTTCTTCAGCTATGTCGTCTTTTCTGTCCTCAGAATCGTTGTTCTCTCGATCTGAATATTTTGCAACACTACCTAAAATTTTTTTAGATAATCCCAACATAGCTCTGGCTGCTGTTACATTGTCGAACCAAACTACATTGCCTGTAATATCAAAAATTATCCATTAAAACAACAGTAGTAAATGGTATACTACTTTATAAAAAAAACCAAATTTGAAGCATACACGATACGTCATTGATCCATTCAATCGACATTGGAGCATAATCTTGGAAATATTTGAATACATCTTTAGTACTCATCTCCTCAGTCCCTCTCATATGAATTACATTCAATCTGATATTTTTTACATTCTCACCATCATCCACGATACCCATACTGTAACCATTATAATATAAGATCACAGCAAATGTTTTCATAAAATTAATTTGTCGAGTCGATTATTTTATACTTTATACCTGCTGTATAAATCCTCTTCTAAGTTTAATTCCTTGTCTTTTTCCGCCAACCCAAAACGTTTTGCTCGCTCCTCCATTTTTAATCTTTCCTCTTTACTGAATATATTTATGCCTGTTGTGAATGTCTCTATGGATTTTTCGGGATTGCTATCCAATATTTGTATCTAGAATTAGGAATGTAATTTAAAACATGTCTTACAACAATGTCAATATATATATATATATATATCAAGATCATTCGTTTCTACTCACCCGTGGTTCTGGATTTAAAACTGCCCTGGTCCTCTCGATTTCCTCGAGAGGCACCATCTCAACGTCCGAAGGTTCGTTGCATTCGTCGTACTCGTCCATTGCGTAAACACGATATGAATGCGTTAGATCCTCGAATATTGCTAGGAAAAGTCAACGGATACCGCGAGCTTCACAGATGGTCTGATAATCCGTGAATAATGGTTCAGCATCAAACAGTGATAACAAGTCTACAGTTTACAAATAGGATCCATAGCGGCAGACATCTGCTCGCAACAGCTGGGGGCGATGATTGACAAGATGGATAACGACGAATATTAGTTCGTTCATATTTGTTGCTGAGTTATGCACTTTTTGCACTTGAGTGCACGATGAAACGAGTCGCGGCAGCCAATCATCTCATGCATGTGTTATTAATTCCGATAAGACGCGCGGTTGATTGGCTATCGCTAAAGTACGATCAAAAATCCTATTCAATATTGGAATTCTGTAACTTGATATCTATGGTTTTCGGTAAAGGACGTTCGGGGAGCTCGCTGTTGACGTTAACGCGTTATTCTATCTTTGTTACTCATTAATGTAACAATAAGGGTAGAATGAAGGCCTAAACACAATGAAAAACAGGCAATAGGAACAGGGAATAGCGATAGCGAGTGAAAACCAACCAATCAGAAAAGCCAAAGAGCTTTTAAGATGAGATGAGATGTATACATATATATATACATTTATTTATTTTTGTAAGAAAAAGTCGCGTATTATTAATCCATGTTATCTAGTGGTCGATAAAGGTCGATAAATCAAGGGCGGTTAGTCGCCGCCGCTGGATGGCCACGAATATTCTGCATATTCCCCTTGCCCCGCGGAAAGGGGTCGTAGAACAAATCAATTGCCTAGTTTACATCCATATATGTAATACTACTATATTGCTAGTCACGTATCTTCCTAATAAGCGGCATGAGCGTTGAGGGAGCGAGATAGAAAATATGGTACGCATGCGCATGTGTGTCAAAGTACATGAACTGTACATGCGCAAACGTTTAATGTTGAACGCATGCGTCTACTAACTATGCGTACAGGTATATGTAAAGGCAGAAAGTAATATAAAAAAGTTGCGTTTATTATATAATACGACTTATTGAATTAATATTATGATTTAAAAAAATGTATAAATAAAAAAAACGAGATACATCATCTGTTTCTTGCAATCCACAAACTTTAATCAATTTTTTTCGTATTTCTGCTTTCTTTGGAAATCTAAAAATAATAATTTAATTATTGTGTGTGAACGATCGTGTATACTTAATCTCATTATTGTCATTAAATTTACTTGTGCAAAGAAATATTTTTAGCTTGCCCTGTTTGCCTTTTACTTTTACACTTGTAGCACGATCGCACCATTATTATTATTTTTTTATCACTTTTTATAACTTTTTATAACAAATAAAAGTAATAAAATCACAGTATTCTATACTTTGACAGAAGTATCAAGAATTACACGATTTTATTAGGGTTAAGCTGGCTCAACGCGAGCATGCGCATTTGCGTCAAAGTACACGAATTGTGGGAGTGAGAGGTTGATATATGTCTGTCCCGTGATGATTTCGTCAGCTTTTCAGCAGTGTTGGCAATATAGTAGTATTACATATATGTTTACATCGAACACTTGATACCAGGGGTACGTTCCAAAACCTTACTCGGGTGCACTATAATACTAGAAGTACTATAGCATACGTGACATATACTATAGCAACTTCTAGTGTTATAGTCACCCGGATAAGGTTTTGGAACGTACCCCAGGGTTGGTCATTCGACCAGAGAGAAACCTGAGAGAGGCCACGCTGCCGATTTCCGTACGACGCCTTCTCTAGGCCGTACGCTAGTGACGCACGTACATTTTTGGCCAGCTTAGGAACTAAATAGCCACGTACATTTACCGCACCGGTAAAAAAGTCACGTCTGTTTACGTCGCGCGTCCTTACCGTGCGTTCGACTGTTCGGTCAACAGTAGCGTACATACAACCATGAAGTAGGATAAGGAGACCGAACTTCATAGTCAGAGAATAGCAAAAGTGGACCCGAATTCCATCGTAAAAATGAGTTCGATATTTGGCCACTCGCGTCGCATGAAACGTTAGTACTACCATTTCTATTGGTTCTGTGATTACAATTACGATAACCTTACTTTTAATGGTCAAGCGAATTGTGATATTTTTACTAGTATCATCTGGCAAATTTTTTGATAATTGAAAATGCCGTGTTGTGTTATCCCAAATTGTGGATCTCGGTGTGGAAAGAAAAAATGTGAAGCAGAAAATTATATTAGTTTATTCACACCTCGTACAGTAAGTATAAAATACGTGTATCACTATAATAATGTACATATCAGCATTCTGTTATGATGTCAGTTTTTACATAATATATATGCGTTTTAGTATGTATTATTTGTTATATTTATTTGTTATACAGGATGATATGTTACTGACATGGCAACAGGCAATTAACCGTGCTGGAATATGTATAACGTTGCATAAATGTAGTCACGTTTGTGAATTGCATTTTCGACAGGACGAAGTCGAAAAATTTTTCATCACTAATTTGCCGAATGGAAATACTTTTAAATTGCTAAAAGAAAGGGCGACTTTAAAAAAAGGGGCTGTGCCTTCTATACTAACAAAGCAACACATTGTACCAATTCTTCCAGAGGACACATTACTGCCACTGTCGAGTAATATACTTCCTGAAGATGAGCAACACAATTATTGTCAACCTGTAGCCGAAGATTTTTCTATTAATGAGGTTAATAATAATATATGTGATGTTAATTTTTCTATGCAATCACCACCGGTGCATCGCAATTCTATCGAAGATTTTCTGATGATACGAGACAAAGTGGATGCAGTCCAGCTTCCAACACAACAATGGTTTTCTAAAGTTTTCCATGACAAAGTCTTGTGGACAAATTGGAACGATCCTTATAACACTACAGTCCGTGTAACATTATTAAAAGATATGACGATTCGAGTAAGTATCATGAAAGCAGGTGGTTTCAAGGGGGCACGTCCTTCACAAAGGCATATTAGTGATAAAATAATAAATTAAAAATTATACATTATTAAAATTACATCAATTTTACAAACATTTTACAAAAGGTATAAAAAACATTCTTGTACATAAATTAATGCATTTGATCGTTAATAATCAAAAGTGTAATTTACAATAATTTACAATTTTGTCATTTTATGTAGCGCAAAGGATATATGCGCCGTTAATGTACATTTATGTATCCAAGTCAAAACCTTTCTTTGTAATAATTTCAATTAATAATATTTGTTGCAGGTATTTATCGAAGACAAAGAGGTGTATGTAACTGGATTAGAAGAAATATCTGGCATCGAGAAAATGTCCGATGTATTAAGAAAGGTGTCAACTTTACTTCCTTGTCTAGGAGTAGGAATAGATGGAGAGAAGTAAGTATATAATAAAATGTTCTGTGCATTTAATTTAGTAAACACCTAATATGTAATGTATTTGAAGTAAAAATTATTTGCATGTTATACAGAGCAGAACACTGTATTGGATATGTTTTGCGAAAAACTGACGGTTTACCTGGTCGTCCTGGTCGAAGGTGCGCAGAATGCAATAAAACACGATACTTAGTTATTACACGAAAACGAAACACGGCTAAGAATGAGCATAATGGCGGGAAAAAGACAAGAAACATGCGTAATAAAGTGAAGAATTGGCTTAAAAAAAATATAAGACTGCGACGAAAGGTGTGAACTTTAGCATACGTACAGGACAAAACTAATTGTTGAATTGAAGACAATCCTTTTAGTAATAAATTATAAAATTTGCAAACATTTATTTACTATAAGAAGAGTCAACAGCTGAAATAAAAAGAAGTATTCTTCGATTAAATCAGATATTCTTGATTTTAGTAATTTTGGGGCATTTTATATAAATATAAATATTTGCAGATTATGGGATTAAAGCAACGCATTACTTCTTTACGAAGTAGGTGTGCTGCGGCTGATGCAGACGCTGTTGAAGCGGCAATTTCAAAGTTGCCCGAGGCTCAAAAAATGGCAGTGCGAGCTTGTTTTACTGCATCGAATGTTAAAGGTATCCAAGGCATAAGGTACAATAATCAGTGGGTTTTTGAGTGCCTTCTTTTCAGAATTAAGAGTAGGCGTACGTATGAGCACATTCGAAGGCACAAAATCCTTATTCTACCGTGCAAAAAAACCCTTGATCGATACATCCAAAACATGAAAGGCACGTACGGATTCCAACAAAGTACGTTTGATGTATTGAAACAGAAGACTGCACACATGGAAGTTACGGAAACGCACGGTACGTAGTTTATGTTGAATAATGTAATCTTTCCAGCAATATATATACACATAATATAGCAATATATATACACATATAATTATAACCATTTTACCATAGGAGTGCTACTCATTGATGAGATGAAGCTGTCGCAGACAGTGTCTTTTAGCAGTGCAAGATTAGAGATGCAAGGTTTCACGAATCTAGGAAAGTACACTCCTCTGCACGACCGAAGAAAAAAAGGTGACCACGCGCTCGTAATGATGTTTCAACCTTTCCGAGGAAAATGGGTGCAGTCGCTAGCTTGTTTCCTAAGCAAAGGCTGTGCGTCAGGAACTGTGCTTCATCAGATTGTAATGGAGTGCATTATACTTACGGAAAAATCTGGATTGCACGTGGATGTGATCACAACAGACGGAGCTACCTGGAATAGATCAATGTGGATTAAATTCGGAATAACAGCGGATAATGTCAGCTGCGAACACGTTGTGGACAATTCTCGTAGACTCTGGTTTATTTCCGATTTTCCCCATTTGATTAAGTGTCTACGAAACTTTCTCATTCAATTGGCAGAAACATGGGTAAGAAAAACAATACTATATAATACCATTTATAAGTTATTGACTGCGACATATGTAAAAGTGATCGCTTCCAGAAAAGAAAGTTAGTTTTTTCACATTTTCTGCAATTTTTCTTCAATGTAGGATTTTACTGTATCATATAGATTCTCATATCCACAAAGATAAACGAAAATGAGCACGAATTTCTCATTTTTTAGTACCCAATATAATAACTGCACAAACAATTCTGTACTATTTCAACCTTATCTATCATGTTTTGTAATGGATTGTTTTGTAATGGTCATTATTTTCAGACTCCTGACGGTATAATCAAGCTTTTGCATTGGTACACTGTGGTAAAAAAAGAAAACCAAAAAGGTTTCAATTTGAAGGTTGCGTACAAGCTTACCGAGGATCACATAAAACCGCAATATTTTCAAAAAATGAATGTTGCATTGGCATTTCAGGTACATAATTTCTTTAAACGTATTTAATTTAACATGATTGTATATGTAATATTTGTGACGCGTCTAATGTTACTTCCAATTAACGTTTTTTCCTAGTTTTTCGGAGCATCAGATGCCATGGAACTTTTTGAAGACGAACCGGACCTGCGGGATTCGAAGCCATCACAATCCTTTTGCCGCAGAATGAAACGCTTAATTCAGGCTATGAATTGTCGAACACCGTATGGTGCCATGAAACCAGGTAGTGAATCTTGGAAGGTAATAACACATTTCATTGCTTTTACTTTATATGTATAATGTACGTGTTATACAATTACTTTATACAACTTTATACGACTTTCAATTTATATCGCAGATAGTAGAAGAGTTTATTACGTACATCGAGAAATGGGAAAAGGAGGCTAAAAACAATGACTATCATTTCATGTCGGACTCAACGTTCTACGGACTTAAGATATCACTGACAGCTACGTTGCAAATTTGCAAGTATCTCACTGAAGATCTAGGTTTTAAGTATTTGATGACAGCGAGGCTAAATCAAGATGCTTTAGAGGTACTATATTGCATACTGACTGTTGTTGTTATTGTGAATGTTCCCTTTGAATTATGTCATTATTGTATTGACATTGACTGCTTTTGTAGCGCTTCTTCGGAATGATGCGAAGCTGCTGTGGGTGTAACGATCACCCAGATTCCTCTCTGTTCATACAAATGTATAGGCTTGTATCAACGTACTCATTAGTGAAGCCACCAAAAGGAAGCAATATCTCCGGAGGAGAGATATTAAATGTCTTAATTAACATCAAAGACCTTCCCGATGCAAATGACAGAAAAGAACAGTGGAATGCTCAACTAGACATGATACTCGACAAAGGAAATAATATGGATATTCTGCCTGAAGCAGTTTCTATATTACAAGAACACGACTACTGTAGTTACAGTACATCTGAGTTCGTCTTGGCATATGTGGCTGGGTATATCGCTCGAAAAGCGGGAAGATTTGCAAAATTTCAGATTGATGGTGTAACTGCAGTGTGTGAAAACTGCATACAAAGCATGCAATTACCATCTTCCGAAGATATTCCAGCGAGTTACAAACTCATTGCATTACGATCAAGAGGATCTCTTATAAACCCCTCCGTAGCGCTGGTATCGTTAATATCAATCCTTGAAAAGGCTACTTTGGACACGCTGAATCTTCACACTTTGAATGCGGAAACTTTGTTTGAAGTTACTAAGACCATCGAAAGTATCTCACCACTACCATTCGTTGGATGTCCAGAGCACGAAAAGAAGTTAACTCATGCAGTGTTACGGTTCTTCTTAACGACCCGTATGCAATTTATTTGCAAACAAGCAAATAAAAACACGAATGCAGAGAATCTGCAGACTAGAGAAAGGAGAAAAGCGGCTAAATTGACGTATACAAAGGCAGATTCTGAAACGCGGAAACGAAAAATACTCCTCTCAACAGAAAACACAAAGCCAACAAGCCAACATGGAAGTCGGAAACAACGGAAAATACAGAGAAAATGTTGATTGTTAATAAAAAAATACTTTTCCTTCTATTTAACTTGTGTCGTCTTTTATTTCGCCTTTTTATTCAATACAAAATATACAATTGCAATACATTACATGAATGTACTAGGTGCTGTTTTCAGAATTACAGTCGCTTTTCATTTTAATTAACCAACAATGATTTTAAACGATTTACAATTTTACTTCACGATATAATGTACAATTTAAAAACATAGTAAATGCATGGTAATCTCTATATCCTTTATAAAGCTAGATTGTTGACATCTTTCAGAAGATTTATTAATTCTTTGACGCATCCAATCTTCATGTATTTCGTTAAAGGGAAAGTTACGCCGCCCAAGTAAACTGTCACTCTTAAATTCGAATGAACGATCACTCTCTTCCGAAATTCACAGGTTCGTGTAATTTGGCGAAAACGAAGGCATTTGTCATCTCCCGAACAGACCCAATTTGTGCAGGGCAATTTTACTGCTTCCTTGTGTTCCACTAGCCATGTAAAGCTAAATTTTTCTGTAGCATTTCGTGCAGGATTTGCCATTGATGGATCGGATAGATCTGTAACTGTTCTGCAACAACAGAAAATGTACAATTAGCCATTGAAACACAGTAATTGCTGATACATTCATAGTATTTTAAAGCATTTAACATTATAGTGGTAATACATACGTGTCATAGCATGCAATGTATAGAATGCAATTAATCTTAAAACAACAATAACACTTTACACATAATTGTTTTATTTACATTTACATAATAAATTACAATGTACAAAATATTTCATTTCAGGTATACTTTTCTCTTACCTCGAGTTGCTTGTTGATGTGCACATGATTCCTTTTGAAAAATTCGCCGATTAATGCATACAACGTATAAAATTACACGCCACAGTCAGATGATATTAAAATCGATGCTATCACAATTTGCCTGACTTTTAAAACCGAAAAGACGCTACTCTTCGTTCGTTTTCCTGCATTTATCGATTATTTGCAGACATTTGCAGAATAGGCTATATAAGGTTATATTCGCATAATCACAGAACCAATAGAAATGGTAGAACTAACGTTTCATGCGACGCGAGTGACCAAATACCGAACTCATTTTTACGATGGAATTCGGGTCCACTTTTGTCATACACAGTTCGGTCTCCTTATCCTACTTCCTGCCTATTTCACTTCCAGTGGAAACAGCATAATAAATTTATTCTGCACCGAAGTAGAATCGGATTGAAGACTTCGGTGGAAACTAGACCAATGGCTGCGTTCAGCAAACAGAAATAGATCAGTGAGCGCTTAGTAATTCTTTAATATAATTGGTTCTTGCATTTAGATCTTACAAGGGAAGTGTCACGACTGTCCGGAACCGATTTGATTCTCCTTTAAATATGTTGTTATATATACAAATCTAAGAGACACGTATTTTTTTATATGGGCCACTTTTGACTTTTAAGGGGTAAAACACCCCTTTGAAAAAAAACGGTTTTTATCTTTCAAGGCGAATATCTTTGAAACTATTAGAGATAGAAAAAAAATTCAAACGGGGTATTAAATGGCTTGATGAGTACTACAAAATACTGTAAAAAAATTTTTTTTTTTTTTTTTTTCAAAAAATCTTACCCCTTTAACTGTTTTTTCAAAATTTTTAATTTTTGTTTTCATCAAATTAAAGGTTATTTTTTAACGAATTCATCCATGTATATTAAAGTTATGTTGCGTAATATCATTTTTGAGAAATCATTACAAACCCCTCCGTATATACGTTATTCGTGCTCGTATCGTATCTACTATGTGCGTAAGTGTAATAATTATCGTCGAAATAAAAAATTTAAAAAAATGTTAAATTTGTACAAAAATAAGCTTCTATTTGTGGCGATAAAAAATTTTTGAAATTTTGAAAAAAGAGTGATGGAAATATTTTAAAAATTTAAAAAATTTCTTTTGCACTGTTTTATAAAGTACTCCTAAAATCATTCAACTTTTATTACATGATATTTTTCTAGTATTACAGATTATAAAAAACATTAAGAATTAGGGTAGTTTTTATTATACCTTCTTAAAGTTATTAAAACCCCCCTTTGTATTCATCTCTGTACCTATTTCCTTATAAGATCTTAAGATTATTTTCTTTTACAACTATTTTCGTTCCAACGCTCTAACATCTTGTTTATTTATTAGTTTATATATTAGTTTTGCGCAATAATATCTACACGTAATTAATAATGAAATAATTATTGAATGTTTACATAATAAATTTATACTTTTTATTATTTACTCATTATATACATTACAATAATGATATTTGACGAAAAATTGTTTTAAACATAACATTACTGTTTGACACCAAAAACATCTTACTACAGCTTGCAACCCTCGATATTACATGTTGTTGAAGTTTTGTCAAAACTGAATTGTACTGGATTTTCAAATTCTTCTGGTCTTTCGTTCGTAAATCCACTTCTAAACCACGAATATTTAAATAAGTTGTGATATCGTGGGGATGACAATTGATTATGTATGTAACAATGTAATTATATATAATTTTATTTTTTTATTTTATATATACTGTCCATTTATCTTTAATGTACATACTTTTCATATCAGAATCGTGTTTGTCACACAATTTTGAAACGTGACATTGCTGAGCTCGCCGTATCACAATTTATTTAAATATTTGTGGTTTAAACGTGGGTATACGAACGAAGGACCAGAAGAATTTGAAAATCGAGTACAATTCAGTTTTGACAAAACTTCAACAACATGTAATATCGAGGGTTGCAAGCTGTAGTAAGATGTTTTTGGTGTCAAACAGTAATGTTATGTTTAAAACAATTTTTCGTCAAATATCATTATTGTAATGTATATAATGAGTAAATAATAAAAAGTATAAATTTATTATGTAAACATTCAATAATTATTTCATTATTAATTACGTGTAGATATTATTGCGCAAAACTAATATATAAACTAATAAATAAACAAGATGTTAGAGCGTTGGAACGAAAATAGTTGTAAAAGAAAATAATCTTAAGATCTTATAAGGAAATAGGTACAGAGATGAATACAAAGGGGGGTTTTAATAACTTTAAGAAGGTATAATAAAAACTACCCTAATTCTTAATGTTTTTTATAATCTGTAATACTAGAAAAATATCATGTAATAAAAGTTGAATGATTTTAGGAGTACTTTATAAAACAGTGCAAAAGAAATTTTTTTAATTTTTAAAATATTTCCATCACTCTTTTTTCAAAATTTCAAAAATTTTTTATCGCCACAAATAGAAGCTTATTTTTGTACAAATTTAACATTTTTTTAAATTTTTTATTTCGACGATAATTATTACACTTACGCACATAGTAGATACGATACGAGCACGAATAACGTATATACGGAGGGGTTTGTAATGATTTCTCAAAAATGATATTACGCAACATAACTTTAATATACATGGATGAATTCGTTAAAAAATAACCTTTAATTTGATGAAAACAAAAATTAAAAATTTTGAAAAAACAGTTAAAGGGGTAAGATTTTTTGAAAAAAAAAAAAAGAAAAAAAATTTTTTTACAGTATTTTGTAGTACTCATCAAGCCATTTAATACCCCGTTTGAATTTTTTTTCTATCTCTAATAGTTTCAAAGATATTCGCCTTGAAAGATAAAAACCGTTTTTTTTCAAAGGGGTGTTTTACCCCTTAAAAGTCAAAAGTGGCCCATATAAAAAAATACGTGTCTCTTAGATTTGTATATATAACAACATATTTAAAGGAGAATCAAATCGGTTCCGGACAGTCGTGACACTTCCCTTGTTAGTTGGATCTAAAGCCTTCGGCACACGATACGATTTTTCGTACTGGATTGCTTACGTGAGCCAATTAGGATTAAGCTTTAAGTCACTTGATCTAAAATTCTGCATCCTTATTGGCTCACGTAAGCAATCCAGTACGAAAAATCGTATCGTGTGCCGAAGGCTTAAGTGCAGAAACCAATTAAATAAAAGAATCACTAAACGCTCACTGATCTGCTCTGTCTGCCGAACACAGCCAATGGTCGCGTTCAGCAGACTCAACTGATAGAGAGCGATTGATCCGAATGAGCTTAGTGATCAAAACCGAGTCTGCTGAACGAACGTTACACGGACGCGAGATTTCCCAATGTCACGTGACTTAAGAATTTATTATAATTTCTCGAATCTTAGATCTCCAATCTCGAATATCAAACTTCAATTTTCAGGACAGTCACAATAAATTATCACGTATAATTATAAATAGTTTTGCAGTGACGATTTTTAATTTTTTATTTAGGATTTGATAATTATCCGCTAATATTACAATTTAAAATTAAAAATTCGAAACCTGAGAGTTGAAATTTGGAGGTCTAAGATTTGAAATACGACTATATGAAATCGGATATAATAATATTTTTACAAAATTATTTTTCTGTAACCTTAAAATCTCGTGATTACACTACTCACATGTGTGCCGCCATATTGTTTTACATCATGTTGAGCTGAGGTAGCGGAGAAAATGGAAAAAATGCCGTCCGCTCACTAAACATG
The DNA here is from genome assembly GCA_901521435.1 of Crematogaster levior. NCBI lineage: Eukaryota > Metazoa > Arthropoda > Insecta > Hymenoptera > Formicidae > Crematogaster > Crematogaster levior. Next base: position 1,058,395 of record CABEGB010001302.1, read on the forward strand.
TTGAGTATCGATGACTGAGCGGAATGCGTTCAGCAGCAGAGCAGATCAGTGAGCGATCAGTGATTATTGGTCGCGTTCAGCAGACGCAACTGTTGTACACTGGGCGGACATCGATTTGTTCCGTGACCCCTTTCCGCGGGGCAAGGGGAATATGGAGAAGATGGAGAATATCCGTGGCGCCACCCAGCGGCGGCCCTGTTTTACCGCTCCTGATTTGTCATATCCATATTCCCCTTGCCCCGCGGAAAGGGGTCACGGAACAAATCGATGTCCGCCAGTGTACAACTGTTGAGTAATTCTTTTTAATGCGTCAACATGATTGGTCTAGATTTCGGGATCTAATAGAAAGGACCAATAATCACTGATCGCTCACTGATCTGCTCTGCTGCTGAACGCAGCCATTGGTCCTTTCTATTAGATCCCGAAATCTAGACCAATCATGTTGACGCATTAAAAAGAATTACTCAACAGTTGTACAACAGTTGCGTCTGCTGAACGCGACCATTCATTCAACAGTTGTATAACAGTTGCATCTGCTGAACGCGACCAATGAGAGCTCTGTGTTTCACTCCGTTTTACTACAGGTGCGTTCGAAGAAAACGCTATTAGCGCTAAAAGCATCGTTCTATTTTCCTTTAATGTGCAATGAATAACAAGATACCATGATGCTTTGAGAGTATGGACCTAAGAATACATGGACTGAGTGTAAAGTAGGTTCACGGGCGAGGGGACCCGCGCGAACGAGAAAAGGGGAACCTTTAAAACAAATTTTTGGTGTCGGTTATGGTTCATAAGATATCCATAGTTAAATGAGGGTAATTATAATTTCTGCAATACACCCTCACATTTAACCATGGATATCTTATGAACCATAACCGACACCAAAAATTTTGAGGGTTGAAAGTCCTAACAATATACTTTATTTTGATTGCAATAAAACTTCTTTAGCACGTCACATATTGTAGCTGTAATATCACAAAGTTTGTGGAAATAGCCCTTTTTGCAACTTTAATTGCAAATTTCTCAAAATTGTGACGTGATGAAACAATTTGGAAAACGGATTTGTGTTCAGCGTCCAAAAAACTATAAGAAACGAATAGTTTTGTTCCCGTTTTTTATTGAACTGTGTTATAAATGCCTAATTTTTAATTTAACTTTGAGCCTAGAGTTTTATGAATTAAATATTTAAAAAAATTAATAATTCTTTGCTTTGAAATACATGTGCTTATATTTTTAGTATTGTAAGAAGCTATTGTGCATCGCACTGAAAAATAACATTAACATGCTCTTTTACATTTCATTAATTTACATGTAAACTTGTAAATTCTTGAAATTAATGAAAAAAACAAGTTAATTTATCACTTTCTTATTTCTTAGAAAGATGATAAAAAAGTTTTCAAGCTATATTTAATCAAGTCATGTAAAAAAATAAATTCATAAAATACCTGATAATTTACTGACTTTAAGTCTTTCACAAGACTTTGTATTGTATCTATGAAAATAATAATATTAATATGCATAAAGATTCAAGGATGGCAGTAAGATTAAATAAATTTAATAAAAATAACATGTTTTATATTTGTCACGAAAAAAGCATGTAATATACATATACATATATTTTAAACAATAAAATTATGAGCTTTATTTTACTTGCAATATAATTTTTATTTCAATCATGATTTTGTATTGTATCTACGAAAATAATAATAATAATAAAGATATATGTAACGCAAAAAGATTCAAGGATGGCAGTAAGATTAAATAAATTTAATAAAAATAATATGTTTTATATTTGTCACGAAAAAGCATGTACTATACATATATTTTAAACAATAAAATTATGAATTTTATTTTACTTGCAATATAATTTTTATTTCAATCGTGATTGATTTATCATACATATGGATTTGTTGATTAAATTTATATGAATTTTATTTTACCAATAAATTTTTATTTCAATGATTGGTTTATCATACATATGAATTTGTTGATTAAATTTATAGTTTTACCGATATGAAAGGTATATAGCTTTACTGATATGAAATTTTTTCGAATAAAAAATACTATAAATTGAAACTACTTTACAACTGTGATCATTCTGCAGCTGCATCGTGTTGTCACAAAATACTAGAAGAAGTTTCTCTGAGATTTTTCAAAGACATGGAGAACAGCCATACCAACACATTTTCTATATTTTTGATCACCTTTTTATTAATATCAACTTTCGTCACAATGGTGATCTCTGAATCAAATATCATAACTGTTCCGGAGTTTCCTTGTCCTTCTGGACAAAGAAGAGATGTCAAAGGAAAATGTCGCAAAGAAGTCCATTTTAATCAATCTTAGACGGAAGGTACAAAATTTGTTTAACATATCTTGATAAACATTTTTACATAATTACAATCTTTTCTAAACTTGTTATCATATCCTTTCAATACGATTAAATGTTATTTTTTCAAATGATTTAATGATAAGTCAAGTAAATCTGTATTAACTTATATTAACTTTGACAATTTTGGAAAATGTGTTGTTATATATTTAAAAATTAGTTTGAATACATATATATTGTGTAAAATTTTAATTCGATTTGTTAAATTACTAACACATATTTGTCTTTGTAAAACATGTCAGTGTTATATGTTCTATATGATAAATTATTAAATGTATTGTATATAATGAATTAATTATTAAATTTTGGGAAACAAAATCTTTAATATAATAATGTGACTGTAAAGATTAATTGTATTAATGGATTAACTTTTGATTTGTAGGTACAGAGGAGACAATAATACCATTTCAGTTTGCATTTGGAAAACAATAGAAATGATTACAAGTGTATACTGAAAATGAGGAAATATAAATAAATTACTGTATAAATGGATAATTTCTGAGTTTTTATTTTTACTATCTACAGTTTCACGAATAAAATACGAAAAAATAAGTTTGATGCTCAATAACGCTAATGCGAATACATTACATTGCAGTCAAAGCTGCTGCGTCGTGAAAAAAAATTTCAGCACGCAATAGGTACGACTAGGCGGTGGTACGACTTACGCAACCTTACCCTACATATTGTGAATTATCGGTGTACTCTGACTAGTGTGCACTTCTTTTTTAATGATGATGACCTTATCTCAATACTTTTATGCACAGAATAATGAGACAAATCAATTGGTGTAAAGAAAATACATAGTTGTTTTTAAGAAAAAATACGCAATTTGTAACTAACAATTCACTGCCAATTAAACACTCATATCATGGCTGTAAAAATTTCGCTATCTATTCAATCGCATGATTACAATAAAAAAACCGAATAATCCGCTCAGGCTCAGCAACACACAATCAGGAATACAAATATAATCATAATCCGATTACTTTATCCAGTAAAACTGTTCTGGTCAAATTATAAAAAATCGATTCGAAGACTTATTGCTCGTTGGATAGCGAGAATATGTTGGTCCACGCAGATCTATCTTGAGATCACTTTAGAAAATGTCAAATTGAAAGTCCAATAGTTTGAAATGTAGGATGTGATCAAGAAATCTTTTTTCGTAAAAAACGCTTCACGTTTTGATTGATTAACATTATGTATAATATATATATGAAATCGGTAGGCTGTTCTGATATTTAGGACTCTATACGTATTGTCAGTTTGTTACACGTAATCATTTTAAAAATAATGTTTTTACATGGTTATGATTACCAACATGTATAATATTTAAACAATTTTGTTGATTAAATTAATCATCAATTAATAAATAAAGTAAAAAACCATTAACTTAGAATTATCAAATTGATATTTTAAGACTTTCATATTTTAAAACGTCCTCTTTTTATGACATAACAATAAAAGTAATACATAGAGGATTGAACGTGACACTTAAGATTAAATAAATTTAAATGAAAAATAATATATTTTTCACGAAAAAATATATGTGTGTATAATATATATTTTATAAAATAAAATTATGATCTTTATTATTTACAATATAATTTTTGTTACATACAAAAATATGATGTGTTTAAACGACAATAATTATTCTGCAGTTATATTGTAATCTTACGAAAACCTACATTTGATTTTTATTTTTATTCCTTATCAAAAAAACGAAGAATAGCCAAAACACATGATGTTTACATATTTAATGATCACTTTTTAAATGTTTAAATTTTTAATGTTTATTTTTTAAAATTAATATCAAATTTTATCACGATGGTGATGATTGAAACAGTTATGGTAAATGTGTTCGGAATCATTAAAATCTTTTGTAGTTGAAAAAAGATTGCATTAAAAATGCTATGAGATTTTTGAATATAAGAAAATATACAATTTGTTTCACAATATATTTTGATAGATACATTTTGCGCGTTTTTTTAAATGTTATAAATTTTTCTGTTTTTGTTATAACATTTCAATAACACAATTAAATATTATTTCTTTGATTGAATTTAATGCTAAATATATATATCAAATAAATATATATATTAACTTTGACAATTTTAGAAAATGTATTATTAGGTTATTTAATAATTAATTTATACACGTATATAATTGGTAAAATTTTAATTCAATCTGTTAAATTACCAGCAGATTAATATAATTGCATTTGTAAGGCATTTTAGTGTTATAATATGTTGTATATGATAAATTAATTATTAAATTTCGAAAAACAAAATTATTAATATAATAATGTGGCTGTGAAGATTAATTGTATTAACGGATCAATTTTGTAGATACAAAAAAGACAATAATGCCATTCCAGTTTGCATTTGGAATATAATGGAAATGGTTACAAGTATACTGAAAATGAGCAAATAGAAACAAACTACTGCAAATAGATAATTTCTCAGTTTTAATTTTAATAATCTACAACTTCTTAGTTTGAATATAAAGAGATATAATAATATAATATGATAGTAGTTACCAAATATCGTAACATCAAACTTTTTTAGGTACAGGATCTAATAGTAATACGGTCGCAGTTTATATAAATAATAAACATAATAAACAAATGCCAAACATAATTGCAAGTAAAACATAAACATTATAAATGAGAAAATAACTATTACACAGTTCAACAAAAAATAACTTTTTTTTGAACACCGGAACGAGACTATAATGTTTCTTATAGTTTTGTAGACGCTGAATACAAATCTGTTTCTCAAAATACTCCATTACATCACAATTTTGAGAATTAAACACTCAATTGAAGTTGCAAAAAAGAGTATGTATTCATAAATTACAATAAAAATAGTCTTTTCTTCGCCATCAATTAAGAAAACACATGATAAGATATTATTTGACAGGCAAACTGGCCACGTGAAGGCTTTTCAGCCAATCAATAAAAAATCTGCGTGCCGAACATGGATCGCACTAACAAGGGAACCTCGCGAAGTGGAAAATTCAGATTTTAATGAAACTTTACACACATGTAGGAGGGGTCAATACATAAATTTAGAAATATAAAGTTGCTGCCCAAAAACGATTCTAAGGGGTGAAATCACCCTTCATATATAGAGCGGTGTTTACATTTCTCGATATATCTCGAAATTTATTGAAGGTATCAAAAAATGTTTTATATAAAAGTTTCATGGTAAAATCTTCTCTATTTAACCAGCTTAACTAAATTTTGAAAAAAAATTTGTTGAACAATATTTTTTCCAAAATTAAAAAAAAAAATTTTTTTCCAAAATTTTGTTAAGATATTTAAATAGAGGTAATTTTACCATAAAACTTTTGTATAAAACATTTTTTGATATCTTCAATAGTTTTCGAGATATATTGAGAAAAGTAGAGTAAAAAGTCGCTCTATATATGAAGGATGGTTTCACTCCCCTTAGAATCGTTTCTTAATAGCAATTGAACATTTCTAAATTTATCTATTTACTTTTCTTCTCCCCACATGTGTGTAATATTTCATCATAAGAACATCTTTCAGCACATTAATAATTTTGAAAAAATAATTTTTTGCATCTATTATAATAAAAGAATATTTATCGCATTATAATATGAGAAAGAAAAAGTTTTATTCTGAATTATGCTTATAATTCTTTAAATATTCTAATAGTTTTAGCGCCAATTAAAAATTTCTCTATTTATTCTAATATGTCTAATATGTTTTAATATGTGCCGATATATATATATATATATACATTTTTTTTTTTTTACGTAGGAAGAGAAAATGCTTTACGCACACCTCATATCGGCCGGTCCGACAGGGTAGTGTGGGACTCTCCTTATACAGGTATACCCACTAAAAACTCTCCCTTGATAAATCTTTTTTATTCTTATAGAAGATTGCGTTATCCAAAATTTTCCATAATTATCTGATTAGGATGGTGTTCCCCACTAGAGGAACTGCTTAAATAATAAGCTCGCACTAAGTGTATCGGTTATTGCGATAAATATTATCATCTGCCTTGGTGGTCGAATTGGTATGACGCCCGCACGGAATAGGGGAGTTCCAGGTTCGAATTCTGACTGAGGTAATATTTTTCGCAATAAATTCTTTATTCAATTTACCAAACATTCAAAACGATTAAAATCGAAAGATGATTTTAATTCGTTGTTTGACTGCGTTAAACTGACAATCCATGTTCGGCGCGCAGATCATTTATTGATTGGCTGAAAAGCCTTTACGTGGCTAGTTTGCCTGTCAAATAATATCTTATCATGTGTTGTTTTCACAAATTTGCGATATTACAGCTACAATTATGTTAAGTGCTAAAGAAATTTTATTGTAATCAAAATAAAGTATGTTGTATGTTGTTAGGACTTTAAACCTTCAAAACAAATTTTTGGTGTCGGTTATGATTCATAAGATATCCATAGTTAAATGTGAGGGTAATTATAATTTCTGCAATACACCCTCACATTTAACCATGGATATCTTATGAACCATAACCTACACCAAAATTTTGAGGGTTGAAAGTCCTAACAATATACTTTATTTTGATTGCAATAAAACTTCTTTAGCACGTCACATATTGTAGCTGTAATATCACAAAGTTTGTGGAAATAGCCCTTTTTGCAACTTTAATTGCAAATTTCTCAAAATTGTGACGTGATGAAACAATTTAGAAAACGGATTTGTGTTCAGCGTCCAAAAAACTATAAGAAACGAATAGTTTTGTTCCCGTTTTTTGTTGAACTGTGTTATAAATGCCTAACTTTAATTTAACTTTGAGCCTAGAGTTTTATGAATTAAATATTTAAAAAAATTAATATGTGCTTAACCCTTTCGTTTGAAACATTCTGTTCTAAAATATATTTTTAGTATTGTATAGAAGCTATTGTGCATCGCACTGAAAAATAACATTAACATGTCTTTTACATTTCATTAATTTACATGTAAACTTGTAAATTCTTGAAATTAATGAAAAAAACAAGTTAATTTATCACTCTCTTATTTCTTAGAAAGATCATAAAAAAGTTTTCAAGCTATATTTAATCAAGTCATGTAAAAAAATAAATTCATAAAATACCTGATAAAAAACTGACGTTGTTTTTCACAAGACTTTCTATATCTACGAAATTAAAAATGTTAATAATAAAAGTTATGTAACGCATAAAAATTTAAGGATGGCAATGAATAATGTGATTGAAAAATAAATTTGAAATAAAAATACCCTGTAATATATTTTGTCACGAAAAATGCATATGCAATTTCGTACATTATATATCTAAACAATAATATTAATCTTAATATTAAAATCATGTAAAATTTTCAATCATGAAATAACTGATTTGTTAAATAATCTACGAAAATAATAATAATAATAAACATATTTGTAACGCAAAAAGTATTAGGATTTCAGTAAGATTGAAGAATAAATTTAATAATAATTATATGATTTTATTTTAGCACTTTTTAAATGAAGAAATGTACCATACATATAGCTCTTACTGCAAAATGCATGAATTTCAATTACAATGTGCGGATATAATCGTTTACATGATTTCAATAATAGAATAAATGGTTTGTCACTAAATATCTGTATCTGTTCGTTAAATTTATAGTTTTACCGATATGAAAGGTATATAGCTTTACCACTTATGAAATTTTTTCGAATAACTAATACTTATGAAATTCAAACTACTCAAAAACTGTGATCATTCAAAAGTATGGATCTATGTTGTCAAAATTTCTAGAATTAACATTTCTTATGGGTTAATTTTTCTTGTAAGACATGTGTGCGAAAATCTCCATATAACACTTTTTATATACGCTTTTGATTACATTTCTGTATTAATAGTCACAGTATTTCACAATGGTTATCTCTGAATCAAATATACATAACTTATCCGGAAATTCAATGTTTTGGACAAAGAAGAGATGCCAATGGAAAATGATTACTAGTATTACTAATGTATCATTAATAGGTACAATTTGTAAAACTGATCTTGATAAACATATGTAACACAATTATATCTTTTCTAAACTTGTTATCAAAATTTCAATACGAATAACATTATTTATTCAAATGATAATAATGATAAGTCAAGTAAATCTGTAATAACTTATATTAACTTTGACAATTTTGGAAAATGTAGTTGTTATATATTTAAATATTATTTGAATACATTGAATTGATGACCTAATTTCAATTTGATTTGTTAAATTACGTTTTACATATTTGACTTTGTAAAACATGTCAGTCGTTAACTGTCTTTATTTATGATAAATGTTTAAATGTTTGTATATAATGAATTAATTAATAAATATTGAAAAAAAAAATCTTTAATATAATAATGTTGTGTAAAGCAATAATTATTTTATTCGTAACTTTTGATTTGTAACAGGAGACATTACGTCTGGTGTAAACTACATTTGGTATAAAACATTTTTAAATATATAAGTAATACTGAAATTAATCGTCTATAAATAAATTCTTTTATAAATGGATAATTTCTGAATTTCTATAATTTACTATCTACAGCAAGCACGATTTAAAATATTGCAAAGATAAGTATTGATGTTTAATAACGCTAATAGATCCAATACAATAATTTTTCAAATTGCTGCGTCAGCAAAAAAAATTTTAAATTAAATAGGTACGACTTAGGCGGTGCTACGACTTACGAAAATTTACCCTAATATTGTAAATTATCGGTGTACTCTGACTAGTGTGCACTTCTTTTTTAATGATGATGACCTTATCTCAAATTTATGCACAGAAAAATGAGAAAAATTGATTGGTGAAAGAAGAAAATATACATAGTTGTTTTTAAGAAAAAATACGCAATTTGTAACTGCGTAATTCGCTGCCAATTAAACACTCATATCATAGGTACGAATTAGGCGTTAGTGCTACTATTCGATCGCATGATTACATAATAAAATTTTTGTACCGAATAGTGTAGCACCTAGATTAAATTAAATTTCAGGCTCAGTGGTTTATGAACATTTTTAATAAATGGTAAATAATCAGAAAGGGTGTAAAGAAAATACATAGGGGGTTTTAGATGATGAAAAAGTGCGCAAATAGTAACTAAAACTGCCAATTAAACACTCATAGGGGAGAGCTGTAAAAATTTCGCTATCTATTCAATCGCATGATTACAATAAAAAAACCGAATAATCCGCTCAGGCTCAGCAACAGAAGATCAGGAATACAAATATAATCATAATCCGATCACCTTTATCCAGTAAAACTGTTCTGGTCAAATTATTTTCTTCGATACGAAGCTTTATTGCTCGTTGGATAGCGAGAATATGTTGGTCCACGCAGATCTGTCTTGAGATCACTTTAGAAAATGTCAAATTGAAAGTCCAATATAAGAGAAATGTAGCGATGTGATCAAGAAATCTTTTTTCGTAAAAAACGCTACCACGTTCTCCTGATAACATTATGTATAATATATATATGAAATCGGTAGGCTGTTCTGATATTTAGGACTCTATACGTATTGCCAGTTTGTTACACGTAATCATTTTAAAAATAATGTTTTTACATGGTTATGATTACCAACATGTATAATATTTAAACAATTTTGTTGATTAAATTAATCATCAATTAATAAATAAAGTAAAAAACCATTAACTTAGAATTATCAAATTGATATTTTAAGACTTTCATATTTTAAAACGTCCTCTTTTTATGACATAACAATAAAAGTAATACATAGAGGATTGAACGTGACACTTAAGATTAAATAAATTTAAATGAAAAATAATATATTTTTCACGAAAAAATATATGTGTGTATAATATATATTTTATAAAATAAAATTATGATCTTTATTATTTACAATATAATTTTTGTTACATACAAAAATATGATGTGTTTAAACGACAATAATTATTCTGCAGTTATATTGTAATCTTACGAAAACCTACATTTGATTTTTATTTTTATTCCTTATCAAAAAAACGAAAAATAGCCAAAACACATGATGTTTACATATTTAATGATCACTTTTTAAATGTTTAAATTTTTAATGTTTATTTTTTAAAATTAATATCAAATTTTATCACGATGGTGATGATTGAAACAGTTATGGTAAATGTGTTCGGAATCATTAGAATCTTTTGTAGTTGAAAAAAGATTGCATTAAAAATGCTATGAGATTTTTGAATATAAGAAAATATACAATTTGTTTCACAATATATTTTGATAGATACATTTTGCGCGTTTTTTTAAATGTTATAAATTTTTCTGTTTTTGTTATAACATTTCAATAACACAATTAAATATTATTTCTTTGATTGAATTTAATGCTAAATATATATATCAAATAAATATATATATTAACTTTGACAATTTTAGAAAATGTATTATTAGGTTATTTAATAATTAATTTATACACGTATATAATTGGTAAAATTTTAATTCAATCTGTTAAATTACCAGCAGATTAATATAATTGCATTTGTAAGGCATTTTAGTGTTATAATATGTTGTATATGATAAATTAATTATTAAATTTCGAAAAACAAAATTATTAATATAATAATGTGGCTGTGAAGATTAATTGTATTAACGGATCAATTTTGTAGATACAAAAAAGACAATAATGCCATTCCAGTTTGCATTTGGAATATAATGGAAATGGTTACAAGTATACTGAAAATGAGCAAATAGAAACAAACTACTGCAAATAGATAATTTCTCAGTTTTAATTTTAATAATCTACAACTTCTTAGTTTGAATATAAAGAGATATAATAATATAATATGATAGTAGTTACCAAATATCGTAACATCAAACTTTTTTAGGTACAGGATCTAATAGTAATACGGTCGCAGTTTATATAAATAATAAACATAATAAACAAATGCCAAACATAATTGCAAGTAAAACATAAACATTATAAATGAGAAAATAACTATTACACAGTTCAACAAAAAATAACTTTTTTTTGAACACCGGAACGAGACTATTTGTTTCTTATAGTTTTTTAGACGCTGAATACAAATCTGTTTCTCAAATTACTCCATTACATCACAATTTTGAGAATTAAACTTGCAATTGAAGTTGCAAAAAAGAGTTGTATTCATAAATTTAAAAATAGTCTTTTCTTCGCCATCAATTAAGATAACACATGATAAGATATTATTTGACAGGCAAACTGGCCACGTGAAGGCTTTTCAGCCAATCAATAAATGATCTGCGTGCCGAACATGGATCGCACTAACAAGGGAACCTCGCGAAGTGGAAAATTCAGATTTTAATGAAACTTTACACACATGTAGGAGGGGTCAATACATAAATTTAGAAATATAAAGTTGCTGCCCAAAAACGATTCTAAGGGGTGAAATCACCCTTCATATATAGAGCGGTGTTTACATTTCTCGATATATCTCGAAATTTATTGAAGGTATCAAAAAATGTTTTATATAAAAGTTTCATGGTAAAATCTTCTCTATTTAACCAGCTTAACTAAATTTTGAAAAAAAATTTGTTGAACAATATTTTTTCCAAAATTAAAAAAAAAAATTTTTTTCCAAAATTTTGTTAAGATATTTAAATAGAGGTAATTTTACCATAAAACTTTTGTATAAAACATTTTTTGATATCTTCAATAGTTTTCGAGATATATTGAGAAAAGTAGAGTAAAAAGTCGCTCTATATATGAAGGATGGTTTCACTCCCCTTAGAATCGTTTCTTAATAGCAATTGAACATTTCTAAATTTATCTATTTACTTTTCTTCTCCCCACATGTGTGTAATATTTCATCATAAGAACATCTTTCAGCACATTAATAATTTTGAAAAAATAATTTTTTGCATCTATTATAATAAAAGAATATTTATCGCATTATAATATGAGAAAGAAAAAGTTTTATTCTGAATTATGCTTATAATTCTTTAAATATTCTAATAGTTTTAGCGCCAATTAAAAATTTCTCTATTTATTCTAATATGTCTAATATGTTTTAATATGTGCCGATATATATATATATATATATATAACATTTTTTTTTTTTTTTTTTACGTAGGAAGAGAAAATGCTTTACGCACACCTCATATCGGCCGGTCCGACAGGGTAGTGTGGGACTCTCCTTATACAGGTATACCCACTAAAAACTCTCCCTTGATAAATCTTTTTTATTCTTATAGAAGATTGCGTTATCCAAAATTTTCCATAATTATCTGATTAGGATGGTGTTCCCCACTAGAGGAACTGCTTAAATAATAAGCTCGCACTAAGTGTATCGGTTATTGCGATAAATATTATCACCTGCCTTGGTGGTCGAATTGGTATGACGCCCGCACGGAATAGGGGAGTTCCAGGTTCGAATTCTGACTGAGGTAATATTTTTCGCAATAAATTCTTTATTCAATTTACCAAACATTCAAAACGATTAAAATCGAAAGATGATTTTAATTCGTTGTTTGACTGCGTTAAGCTGACAATCCATGTTCGGCGCGCAGATCATTTATTGATTGGCTGAAAAGCCTTTACGTGGCTAGTTTGCCTGTCAAATAATATCTTATCATGTGTTGTTTTCACAAATTTGCGATATTACAGCTACAATATGTTAAGTGCTAAAGAAATTTTATTGTAATCAAAATAAAGTATGTTGTTAGAACTTTAAACTTCAAACAAATTTTTGGTGTCGGTTATAGTTCATAAGATATCCATAGTTAAAGTGAGGGTAATTATAATTTCTGCAATACACCCTCACATTTAACCATGGATATTTTATGAACCATAACTGACACCAAAAAATTTTGAGGATTGAAAGTCCTAACAATATACTGTATTTTGATTGCAATAAAACTTCTTTAGCACGTCACATATTGTAGCTGTAATATCACAAAGTTTGTGGAAATAGCCCTTTTTTGCAACTTTAATTGCAAATTTCTCAAAATTGTGACATGATGGAACAATTTGGAAAACGGATTTGTGTTCAGCGTCCAAAAAACTATAAGAAACGAATAGTTTTGTTCCTGTTTTTTTGTTGAACTGTGTTATAAATTCATAATTTTTAATTTAACTTTGAGCCTAGAGTTTTATGAATCAAATATTTAAAAAAATTAATAATTCTTTCCTTTGAAATACATGTGCTTATATTTTTAGTTTTGTAAGAAGCTATTGTGCATCGCCGAGATGCGACTGAAGAATAACATTAACATGCTTTTTTACATTTCATTAATTTACATGTAAATTTGTAAATTCTTGAAATTAATGAAAAAAACAAGTTAATTTATTACTCTCTTATTTCTTAGAAAGATGATAAAATAGTTTTCAAGCTATATTTAATCAAGTCATGTAAAAAAATAAATTCATAAAATACCTGATAATTTACTGACTTTAAGTCTTTCACAAGACTTTGTATTGTATCTACGAAAATAATAATATTAATATATGCATAAAGATTCAAGGATGGCAGTAAGATTAAATAAATTTAATAAAAATAACATGTTTTATATTTGTCACGAAAAAGCATGTACATATACATATATTTTAAACAATAAAATTATGAGCTTTATTTTACTTGCAATATAATTTTTATTTCAATCATGATTTTGTATTGTATCTACGAAAATAATAATAATAATAAAGATATATGTAACGCAAAAAGATTCAAGGATGGCAGTAAGATTAAATAAATTTAATAAAAATAATATGTTTTATATTTGTCACGAAAAAGCATGTACCATATACATATATTTTAAACAATAAAATTATGAATTTTATTTTACTTGCAATATAATTTTTATTTCAATCGTGATTGATTTATTATACACATGGATTTGTTGATTAAATTTATATAGCTTTACCGATATGAAAGCTATATAGCTTTACTGATATAAAACTTTCTCGAATAAAACATAGTATAAATTGAAACTACCTTACAACTGTGATCATTCTGCAGCTGCATCGTTGTCACAAAATACTAGAAGAAGTTTCTCTGAGATTTTTCAAAAACATGGAGAACAACCGTACCAACACATTTTCTATATTTTTGATCACCTTTTTATTAATAACAACTTTCGTCACAATGGTGATCTCTGAATCAAATATCATAAATGCCCCGCCACGTGGGTGTCCTGCTGGACAAGTAAAAGATTCCAAAGGAAGATGTCGCGAAAATTTCGGTTAAAGAACGGAAGGTACAATTTGTTTAACATATCTTGATAAACATTTTTACAATTATAATCTTTTCTGATTTTGTTATCATATTCTTTCAATACGATTAAATGTTATTTTTTCAAATGATTTAATGATAAGCCAAGTAAATCTGTATTAACTTATATTAACTTTGACTATTTTGGAAAATGTGTTGTTATATATTTAAAAATTAATTTGAATACATATATATTGTGTAAAATTTTAATTCGATTTGTTAAATTACTAACACATATTTGTCCTTGTAAAACATGTCAGTGTTATATGTTCTATATGATAAATTATTAAATGTATTGTATATAATGAATTAATTATTAAATTTTGGGAAACAAAATCTTTAATATAATAATGTGACTGTAAAGATTAATTGTATTAATGGATTAACTTTTGATTTGTAGGTACAGAGGAGACAATAATATCATTTCAGTTTGCATTTGGAAAACAATAGAAATGGTTACAAGTGTATACTGAAAATGAGAAAATATAAATAAATTACTGTATAAATGGATAATTTCTGAGTTTTTATTTTTACTATCTATAGTTTTACGAATAAAATACGAAAAGATAAGTTTGATGCTCAATAACGCTAATGCGAATACATTACATTGCAGTCAAAGCTGCTGCGTCGTGAAAAAAAATTTCAGCACGCAATAGGTACGACTTAGGCGGTGGTACGACTTACGCAACCTTACCCTACATATTGTGAATTATCGGTGTACTCTGACTAGTGTGCACTTCTTTTTTAATGATGATGACCTTATCTCAATACTTTTATGCACAGAATAATAAGAAAATTCAATTGGTGTAAAGAAAATACATAGTTGTTTTTAAGAAAAAATATGCAATTTGTAACTAACAATTCACTGCCAATTAAACACTTATATCATGGCTGTAAAAATTTCGCTATATATTCGATCGCATGATTACAATAAAAAAACTGAATAATCTGCTCAGGCTCAGCAACAATCAGGAATACAAATATAATAATCATAATCCGATCACCTTATCCAGTAAAACTGTTCTGGTCAAATTATAAAAAATCGATACGAAGATTTATTGCTCGTTGGATAGCGAGAATATGTTGGTCCACGCAGATCTGTCTTGAGATCACTTTAGAAAATGTCAAATTGAAAGGCCAATAGTTTGAGATGTGATCAAGAAATCTTTTTTCGTAAAAAACGTCGGATTGGGCGTGTGGTTGACAGCTATCACGCAACGAGCTGTTAAGATCTATATCTCTTGGCCGTCGAATATTGTGAAATCTGTTGTGACAGAACAGATCTAAAGTAGCGTTTGTATACGAGAAAAAAAACATCTGTCAACAAACTTTTCCTCTTGTCTGTAGTGTATATGAATTCTTGTGAACTGCGCATGTGCGTTGTCGGAGTAAGTGAGACAGAGGGGCCCAAAACTTGTTATCTATCTCTAGGACGCTATCCGTACATGAGCTTGATACGATCGTGCCCCTTCCTTAAGTCGGGAGCATATAAAAAAATTTAAGCAGTAAGCAGTAGAACTTAAGCGAATCGACCAATCACGGTCAATACTGCTTCGGTCGTCGAAAGATCGTGTCTGCTCCAACGTGCGTTTTCCTCGACAATTTTTTCGCGAGATTTTCTCGAGTTTGTGGGACTGTCGTATTGTGTTTTCTGCTAAAATGTTAGAAAACGAGACGCCAATGTCCGAATTGGTAAGTAACGAAAAATTGATGAATAAAAAAACTTTTGCGATATCAACATCGCTTCTTAATTTGTTCTTTCTTTGATAAAATTGCATTTGAAAAATTAATAAGAATATATTACGTTCTTTTTAACTATAAATGATTAAAAAATAAATTATATTCCCTCGTGAATTAAGCTTCAAAAAAAGGTGAATAATTTGTATAATTATATACAAATTGATTCGAATGAATACTTTATAGAGTTTCACTTCAGAGTTTGATTTGTAAAAAAAAGATATATTGTATATTGTGAAATGAAAGGTATATTAATCCCAGGTAAGCTGACGTTATTTGTCGTCAAAATGTCAAAAAACATCATTTTGAAGTTAAATGATGTCATCTTGCTGGGTTGCTAATAAATAAATAATAAAAAAGTTTCTTTGATTCTTTCAATTCATTGCTAGAAAAAAAAATTAATTCCAAAATGATTAAATAATCTGGAATTATATGTAGATGACTGCAATAAATAAATTATAAAACAAATAATTTTTATATGTTTATATGTTTATATTTTATATACAGTATGTAAAAAGTGCCTTTTAAATCTTGAAAAATAAACATTTTTAACAAAAATTCATACAAAAGTTGTAGGTCTTTAAGTTACGTATTACATAATATTAGTATAATAATATTAGTATGACTTTAATAGCACCTTCAAGGTCACATAAAAGTCACTTTAAATTTTTTAATAGAGTTACTAAATAACGATTTTACAATAAATACGTGAGTTGTTGAAACTGTGACTAGATAGTGAGAGAGTGTCTGATGTTTATGACAGCACTAACGTGACTGATACCAATCACATTAGTCAGTAGCCAATAAAGTCAGTAGAATGACTCTATTCGACACATAGTCTATACACTTGATAAGAACCAAAACCAATGGTCGAAAACGTCGTGAACGTTAATAAAAGAATTATTTAGCCAGTTTGATGTCAATTGTTATTCTTTTTTTTGGATTTCTAATCACTGGTGAAGAGAAGATTATTTCATATTTTTAAATAAAATCTCCTATTTTTCACTACATATTCTTGTAACTTACCTCAAGAGCTTTCCAAAACGCTATAATTAAGTTATTTTTTTATTAAGTACCTTCCAAATGAGGCTTGAAAGTTACAGTACTGCCGACATTAGTATTGATTAGTATTGATTAGCATCACCCAAGATATATCATGCGGAGGTTGCCCAGTCGAATTTACACCTCTTTTGTGTTTGAAAGAAGATCGGAGGATTAAAATGTAATATTACATTTAAAACGTAATATTACATTTAAAAAATTTTTCTACTTGATATCAATTTTTACGGCATTTTTAATGATAAAATATATTTATAAAATATAATTATTATTTTTTATGAATTTATTCTTTAATCTTTCAGAACATAGACAACTCGACGACAGCTATGACGAAAGAAACGACGAACGATATTAATAGAAATCCTGAGATTACTTATGGCATTGATGATGTTCCGCCGTGGTATCTGTGTTTATTCATGGCATTGCAGGTTTCGTAATTGTATATTATATGCTTTTTCCTTTATTGCCATACTTATTTTGATTAGTAAAATGAAATATTTTAAATATTATCGATCTGTGAGTGAGTAAAAATGCAGCGATTATTCCAAAAGAAGAAAGTAAATAATTGTTTGGTTGCAGAAAAATAATTGTTCTAATGTGAAAGTGTGATGCAGACGTGTATAATCTCATACAAATACGCTTACGCTTTTATGGTATTTATTTTGCGAGATAAAAAAGAAACGCGTTAATGAGTGTTTTTAAATGTCTTACTGTGCTGTATCATAAACTTTATGGAAAGAAAAATTGTCATTAACAAACATCGGTTTTATTTACATGATTTTTTTGGAATACGTACACAGACATACATATACAGTCAAAATTGTTTAACATCATAGAATAGGATAAGATAATCTGTTGAATGAGCGAAAAGATGGAGAGATGGAGTACCAGTAATAGTTGAAATTCTAATTTGATGTTTAATTTTCCGAATCTAAACACTAGTTATTTTTTTATTAATGTAAGTGCAAAATAAACAAAAGCAAATGCATTTTTCCAGCATTACTTGACTATGATCGGCGCAATTGTTTCTATCCCTTTCATTCTAACACCAGCCCTCTGCATGGCCGAAGATGATCCCGCGAGAAGCCACATTATTTCCACGATGATCTTTGTCACTGGCCTAGTGACGTTTATTCAGACTACCGTAGGATGTAGGTAAGGGTAAAATTGTTCTAAGATGGGGTATACGTAAAATTTATTATCGCATACAATAATTATCTGTTTTGCAACTCAATAGTTAGTAATGTAAGTAATCGATTTAAATTGTAAGTAAAACAGGATAACAAAATTATATATATAAATAATAAATAAGATCGCAATTGTATCAAACAACGAGTTAGAATAGAATATTTGATCCGTGCAGAATCTTAGCTTATTAATATTATGTGAATATACTTTCTCACTCGATAGACTGTGCGCTGACTCTTTGCCTTAAAACACAACACCACGCTTGTGAAAATCCACATATTTTTAAATCAATTGATCGATTTAATTTTCGATGTTAATAAGTATCGTAATTAAAATTCCTATAAAGAATTTATTGCGAAAAATATATATACCTAGTTAATTTTAGATAAAGTTTATTTTAATACAATTTAAGATTTTATAATGTTTAAATAAATATTTAAAAATTAATTCTAAAAATAATTATGATAAATAACCCTCGATATATTGATTAAAAAAATCAATCAATTTTGCATCAATTAATCAAAGATTTTTACACTGTATCTGAGTTTTTTAGACATCTTGTACGCGCGCGTGATGAGGGATATTCATAATAGAACTAAACTATTTGTGTAAACATAAAATTTAATATTTTGACGTTCGTAGGAACATCGTCGACAGCAAATTTTAATCGTGAAGAAACGTATGTTTTCGTTAGATTGCCATTGGTGCAGGGAGGTACCATATCGTTCTTGGTGCCGACTCTGGCGATATTGAATCTGCCACAGTGGCAGTGTCCCGCGCCAGAGGTCCTCGAGCAAATGTCTCACGAAAACCGGACCGAGCTCTGGCAAATCCGGATGAGAGAACTATCTGGTGCTATCGCTGTTTCCGCTTTATTTCAAGTGATCATCGGATTTGGAGGTATGCGTTCGGCTTTAATCACCGAGTCTGTCGCGTGTGCTATCCCACTGTGCTATTTTTGTTCTCTCCTTTGTTCTCTTTTTTTTTGCTAAAAAAACATCTACGAGCAGGTATCATTGGATATTTACTGAAATTTATAACACCGCTGACAATCGTACCGACAGTTTCGCTAGTTGGACTGTCTCTTTTCGAAAACGCAGCGGACGCCGCGTCTCAGCATTGGGGTATCGCGGTTGGGTATGTATGTGCTATATACATGATATACGTATATTATACGTATACATGACGATAATTAGGACTAATCTCATCAAACACCAACTAACAGTGACATTACATCAATATTATAATTTCCTCAACAATCGTTATGTACAAGTGTTATATTACACTTATATTATATTATATTGTTGAGTAGGAAATTATAATATGATGTAATTGATGTAACGTTAATTGGTATTTGCTGGAATTATTAAGAATATAATAAAAAATATAAATAATATTATACTACAATATATAATATATACTATAATATATAAAGAATATAAATAATATAAAAAAGAATATAATATAAAAAATCTTATAAATCAGATAATATCTAGACCTAATAAATACTTGCATATATTTCTAGAACGATAATACTACTGACGACATGCTCTCAAATAATGATCAACGTTCCATTTCCATTTATAATATATCGGAAAGGCCACGGACTCCACATTATTTGGTTCGAATTGTTCAAACTCTTTCCGGTAAGTGTCAAGAGAGACATATCCTAATCCACTTAATGATGACGTGAGTTCGCGGTACGGATAATGATTCTTGAATGTCTACTTTAAACATTTTGTATTTAGTTTTTTATTTAGAGATATATTTAAAAAAGTTCTCTCTATGCCTGCTTACGGGACCGTAGATCATCGTTTCAAAATGAAAAATTCATATATGGATATTGCCAATGTTTACTTATGTATCTAAACCGGAGTCCTCATTGTATTAGGTTTTGTTGACGATATTCGTCATGTGGATAATTTGCGCTGTATTAACAGTAACTGACACGCTACCGTTGGGTCATCCCGCCAGGTCCGATAGCAAATTAAGAATTATAAGCGACTCACCCTGGTTTCGAGTACCGTATCCTGGACAGTGGGGCGAACCCACTGTAACATTATCAGGCGTACTCGGTATGTTAGCCGGAGTATTAGCGTGCACGGTAGAGTCCATCAGCTATTATCCAACTACGGCGAGAATGTGTGGTAAGTATACATTCATTTTAGAGTCATAACTTCTTTTTTAGCTACTTCTCATTCAGATGAGTAGGATCTTAACTCATTCCATTAACGAGAGGAGTTATTATGTAAGTGCAACGTAGGACGAGATTTATTACGTTACAAAATTTTTATTAACAACGATGCAGCTTATTTATCGCAAAATCTTCCAGGAGCACCACCGCCGCCGATTCACGCGATCAACCGTGGTATTGGCATAGAAGGTCTGGGTACGATATTGGCTGGACTTTGGGGTAGCGGAAATGGTACGAACACGTTCGGCGAGAACGTCGGCACAATAGGTAACGAGCGATTATATTACATTATATTATACAATATATAACACAAAATATATTTCAATTGCGAACGGTTTTACGATGTAACGGTATCTGATGAAACAAACGGAAACAATTAGGGGTCACCAAAGTCGGCAGCCGTAGAGTCATACAGTGGGCTTGCATTCTAATGATCCTGCAGGGTGTGATTAGCAAATTCGGCGCGGTGTTCATCATAATTCCCGAACCGATAATCGGCGGAATATTCTGCGTGATGTTTGGGATGATTTGTGCCTTCGGTGAGCATAAATTTGTTCTACGATATGCTTCTGACCGCGAAATATTAATTATCTTTTATTTTTATTTTATTATCTTTAATCTCTGTAATTTTTCTTCTCAGGTCTGTCGGCATTACAATATGTAAATCTTAATTCTTCTAGAAATTTATTCATCTTGGGCTTGTCAATGTTCTTCCCTCTTGTGAGTACAAACCTAGGAAGGCGAGTGCTCCATTACATTGATTTTTACTTATTTATACACATAAACGCGTATTT
Source organism: Crematogaster levior (assembly GCA_901521435.1). Lineage (NCBI taxonomy): Eukaryota > Metazoa > Arthropoda > Insecta > Hymenoptera > Formicidae > Crematogaster > Crematogaster levior. Next base: position 1,079,946 of record CABEGB010001302.1, read on the forward strand.
TTCATTTACATGCAATATAGGTAAAAGTGAACACACGCAAGTGATGCATTTCAGGTCCTGTCAAAATGGCTGATCAAATACCCGGGCACAATACAAACGGGAAACGCTGTGGTAGACAGTGTATTTACTGTATTACTTAGCACCACAATTTTAGTAGGTGGTGTGTTAGGCTGTTTATTAGACAACATTATCCCAGGTATTGTTGATAGAATTAATAACAACGAGGTAGGTCCACTGATTTATTTATTTAAAATCAAGGTAATGCGAAAGACCGTGGATTGGAGGCTTGGGCGAAGGAAATGGAACTGACCGATGGCGCGGCTAATAAAAAAACCGATGAAGAATCTGGTATTGAGTATGCTCCGAATACTTTCGACTTCCCATTCGGAATGAATCTGCTGAGAAGGTATTAATATAGAGCATAATTTTTTATTTATTCGTATGTACAAGTGACAGTGAATATTTATAAATTATAATTCTTCAGATGGAAATGGACATCATACGTGCCATTTTTACCTACGTATCAGAAATTATAAATGCGTTAAGAAGAAATAACACAACTACCTCGCGTGTATAATATCTGTCATGAGATATGATCTGTAGTCGAAAAAAATGATAATAGTGTAAAAATATAAAAAGGTCTGCACCTCCTTAATTATTCTGTTTTATTTGATAAAGTAATAAAAATATTAAAACAATATTGTTTTTATTAATGAAGCAAGAAACATGTATTATTTATTTTATGTTACAATCACATAAATTATTTCTTACTCTTTTCAATTTTACTTATATTTATTAAATATTGTTTATTACATTGACAAAATAAAAAAGCCACTGAGGTCAAGCAATACAATACGTACAATATTTTGTGCTTGTCATGTTAATAGTTTTGTTTATCTTGAAGTTTGTCAAGTTTGTGTTATTATTGCACTCAGTTCGTGTTGTTTCATCCATTTGTTTCCAACATCGGCTTGCTTTGATTATTGTGCAAAGGTCGCAGTCAAAAATGAGAGGAAAACGAATTTCCACAGGTCTGAAACCTAATTGTGCGAAATATTCAAAAATATCCTTCCTAACGGAATATAACAAAAAAAAACTATGAAGTAAATAGAGAAGTAATAGAACAGGTCAGTAAAAAGTTTCAATCAACTGGATCGGTGGTAGATAGAATCGAAAGAAGTCGAAAATGAGCAGCGTCAAAGCAGGAGGGATTAAGGAGTGTTCACGAAATAAAGTGCACACAGCTTTTTGACAACAAAATTGTTTTCTGTTTATTAAATTGAACATTGTTTATTTTAAACATACATTAAAAGCATGTCTAATAATAAAATATTACAATTAATCTGCAATTCATTGGCATCGATAGAATTTTCGTACTTTTGAACGAACGCCTTGCATTAGACGTCGCACACCATTTTCCGTAACTTTTCGAGCCGAAGAATTCCAAATTTTCTTGAAGTGATCCATATTTTTGGCAGTTTCACCCTTCTTACGCAAATCACGCTTTACAAAAGCCCAGTATCGCTCAATGGGTCTAAGTTCCGGACAATTTGGTGGATTCATATTTTTGTCCACAAAATCGATATTTAAAGCTTCTAGCAGGTCCAGAGTTGCTTTAGCATAATGAGCAGGCGCAAGATCAGGCCAAAATATAGGAGGTACATCGTGCTTCTTATAAAAAGGATATAGTCGCTTTTTAATGCATTCTTTACGGTAATTTTCACCGTTAATTGTGCCTTTTGTGAAAAAAGCGCTAGTTTTCAGACCACAAGAACAAATCCCTTGCCATACAAGTGCCTTATCACCAAATTTTTCTATTTGTAAGCACTTTACGTCATCAGGCACAGTCTTACCAATCATCGCTGTGTAAAATTGAGGACCTGGTAAAGTCCGTGTATCCATTTTTATATACGTTTCATCATCCATCAGAATGCAACGATCAGGATTTCCGCTCAAAAATTTGTACAACTTTCCAGCTCTATTTTTTGCACGAGTAAACTGAGCTTGACTTCTTTTTGGAGCTTTTTGCTTCTTATACGTCTTCATATTACACCTCTCTTTAGTTTTTTGTACATTTCCAACGCTAACACCAACTTTTTTCGCAACATCACAAACAGACATGCTTTTGTTGTCAGTTAGCAATTTAACAATTTTAGCTTCTGATTTTAGGTTAGCTGCACCTTTTTTTCGGCCACGTCCTGGCAAATCTCCTAAAGTATGGTGTTCGCCGAACTTGAAAATAATTTTTTTAGCACCATTAACCGACACTTCATACATTTTAGAGAGTTGTCTTAATGAAATTCCTTTCACTGTGCACCAAGTTTGCACAATTAACTTTCTCTTCTCAACACTAATGCGCGGCATAACGTTCACTTAATTATTATTTAGAAGAACAAATGCTGAATTGTGTTACCTGAAACATTTATACATAGAATAGGCCTACTCTGATCTATATTGCACTACTTAATATTAATTTTCAAGGCACCTTTTTGTGTGCACTTTATTTCGTGAACACTCCTTACATGAATATAATCAGACTTAATGCGGAATAACCAACAAGAACTTCTATTTTGAAGTACTACAACTAGCATGGGAGAATCTGGGCTTACAACATTTGCAAAACTTAGTACAAAGTGTACCAAGAAGAGTACAAAGTGTACCAAAAAGACTTCAACAAGTTATCGAGGCTAAAGGAAATCATATTAACTATTAATTAAAATAATATTGTTTTTTTTTAAATTAAAATAATATTGTTTTTTTTTTTTTAAATTAAAATACTATGTTACTTTAACTGGCTTTTTTATTTTGTTATTTTTAAATATATGATTGTTTAGAAATAAATACAGTATTAAATAAAAAATAATTTCTTTTTAATTAAAAACAATTAATTAATAAATTTTCAATTTTAATTATAAAAACCTAATATATTTTTTTTATCCTTATGAATCAAATTAGTCTTATAGATGTGGCTTTTTATTTTTACCAGTCACTGTATATAAGATCTTTTATTACACTGATATCACATTTGATAAGAGATTTTATGACACGTAATTACTACTCTTAATTTTAATTTCAGTCATATTGCATTTACTTTATTATATCGAATTTGATGTGTAAAGATTCACAAGATATAAGATAAAATTGATATCATAATAGGAATTATATAATATCTATAGTATTACTCATAGAGAAAGTTAATATATGTATATTAATTATATATATTAATTCTATACATATGTATGTATATTGTTAAGCTTTTTTGAAAAACTCGAAAGGGATTAATTTTGTAACACTCAAGAACCTTCAGAAGTATTGCAGTAATGAATAATACATGACGATTATTTATTATTTATAATATTATTTATCTCCTTTCCATTTATAAAAAATTATCAATATGAAATACATGCGCGCGCGTGTGTGTGTGTGTATGTGTGCATATATCTGATAATAGAATGTAATTACACACTCGTCGTATGTAGGTATCTTTAATCTTTAATCTCCTTCCTATAGAACATTCCTGTACGAATTTCAGAAATTTTTCTGACATTAATTGTAAAAAACAACGTTATTAAATAAAATATAAAAGCAATAGAAATAAAATAAATCATTATAAAACCACAAACAATATATATTTATTACATGTAAAACTGAGTTTTATTAACGTAATATATGCGTACTAAAGTAAAATATTATTTATTTTATTTGAATTACCGCCGAAAAATGGACGACTAAAAGGCCAAGCTCTGATTGGCTGTAATACAAAATATGTGCAAGAGCACACCATAGGTTTGTTCGCGTCGCTTGCCCTAACATACTCCTACTCGCTCCAATACGCTCCAAACTATAGTATTACGTTACGTATACTATAGATTGGAGCGTATTGGAGTGAGTAGGAGCATATTGGGGTATTGCGACGCGAACAAACCTCATGTCTACTTGCATCATGCACATGACCATCTACACAAGTACAAAGGTTAGCGGTAGTCACCAGCATGAGCTTCAATTTGGATAGAAGCATAATAGCATAAATATAAATATTGAATATTATTCTTTAATCATTGTTTTTTTAGTAATTTTACTCAAGCTCAAAGTTTGGTTAAACAATGGCTTCTTCCACCGATGTTGCTACAGTACGTATTAATCCATACTTTGTAAAATACAAATTCTTCAAGTAATGTCTAATAATATAAATAAAGTAAAAAATTCGTTCAAATGTAACTTTGCATGAGCATTGATTATAAAGAAAAATTTAGACTTATGAGATTATATTTTGCCATTTGTTTATTAGAAGTTGAATTAAAAACGTGCAATGTGTCATAAAAGAAATCTAATGTATTACACTTTTAGTTATAACATATACTTTAATTATATCTTTATTACATTACATTCATTAATTTTTAGATCAGAGCTCAGAGATATTTAAATGAGCCATTGGTAGAGCGATGCAGAGATCTGTCTGTATTGATAGATGAGTCTAGCACCACTGAGCTGCAGCTAGTCTTTCCCCTGTTGATAGATTCTTTATTTGGAATAGTAGACAATATTGGATGGGGCTTGCACAATATTACTCTCAAGAAAAATCCACATGAATATGAGGTGCTGTGTCACTTTCTTAGTCCACAAGGACCAATGTTTTCTTTATGTTATAAACTACTTCCAGACTGTTATCTGAAGTATAACTTTCCAGTATCATATCTTCCGGTATGTTTAAGAATTAACTTTATACTGCATTAGTGTATTATTTTACATTTTATATAACTATTGGTAATGTATTGTAATATGTTAAGATATTATTTTTCATTTCAGTCAAAAATACGCTCCATGTTGGAGGAAGGAATAATATCGCCATTTTACCTTGATAAGATTAGAGATGATCAAGGAACACGTGTCCCTTCAGCTTTATCTATGAGTATCCTTTACTAAATATTACACAACTATTATATATACTATATGATTATTACTGCATATAACTTATTAACACTGAATATTTCTTAACACAAATACATATCCTTTTGAGTACTATATATTTCATTTTGCGTATCATTTAACCAATCCTTGGTTACAACTTCAACAGCAAGAAAATGTATGGATGAATTGGGAAACGGTTTACGTTCAATTAGCACATTGTTATCTGTATCATTTTCTTCCAAGAGATAATTCTGCAGTTCTACCAGTAATCGGACCATATGTAAAGAAGACACCGCCAAGAAAATTGACTCAGTCACCAGAATTCCGAAGGTACGAAGATTTGATGTTTATAGTAAGATTATGTAGGATACGTAAACTTAAGTTCTCTACTCATCTATATCTTAAATTTCAATCAGAGATCAGAAATTACAAACTCTGAGACTTTTGCGAGCATCTATATTATCATCTGGATCGATGAGTCCTGGATCAAGTGTGCCGCAACAGCAGTGCTTACCGCAAGTCTGGCGAAGCGAAACTGTAGTACAAGTTTTTCTCGATTTTTGGTTAGAGTATACAGAGGACGCACAACTGACTTCCCAATTGACTACATCCTATCTATCTTCGATACCGCGACGGGTAAGTTTTCTGTGTGTAATGAAGGAAATGATATACGGTATATGGAAAAATAAATAATTTTGTGGAACAAGAATCACTTTCATCGTTTCAATCGTACTTGATTGTAACTTCTAATTCCAGCATAGTATACATTCCGGGGAACACATACGCCTTGTAAGAGCATTTATAAAGACGCTTCACGAGTTTACGAATAGCGCTACAGGTGACAAAAGCGCAATGGATGAATTGAAGAGGTATTGAAATGATATTTTACAAATTTTATAACTATTACAATTACCCTAAATATTGTTTTTTTTATTTTATTTGTTAGAATAATTCTTCCTTCGGTTCAAGGAAAAATATATACGTTTTTGAGGAAGGCAATATATCATTGGCCTCTAGACAGCTCCTTTAGATTGATACTAGAAGCTTGGTTGAGCTTTATTCAACCATGGAGATATGTACCAGGAGTAACATATACTAAAGAAGGGTATGTGCGTGATGTATTATGGATAATGCCAAAGTATTGTCATAGTTTTTGCTAATATTTTTCCTTCAACATTTTCAGCAAAGCAGAGGAAGAAGAAAGAGGCAAAATTCATGATCCTGGCAGATGGGTCTCTTTCGTTGCTAATAATTTGTTAGCATATACGGTTGTGTTTCAACAGTTGCTTCCGCGATTTATGAGAACTGACCTGGTAGCACCTAAGAATGCATTAATGTTATTCAGAGTTACAAAAGTATGTGCATTTTTCTCGGCTTAATATACTATTTTATGTTTAAAGATGTATTTGTGTATATTTTTTAAATTTATATTTATGTAGGTATTTTCACAACCATGCTTAGCAAAAATGATATGTGAGGTGGAGAGTTGTGTAGATGACGTAGGTTTAAGTAAAGGTCGAATAACTGCGAATCAGTGGACATCGATCGTTAGGCAACAGATTCTTGAATTGGAAGGTCCAACGTATCAATATGTTCCTATGTTTTCGACAGTTATTAATCTGCAGGTATTTTTTTAGATATCCGAGATATACCCTTTGTAGTTGTCAATTGCTTTATTAACGGACGATTACCTTACATTCCAGATCGTATGGTTTCTGAGTAATATCAAACAAGCGCATTTAACGGCGACTAGTCTGGTTGAGGCTCTGGAAGACAGAAGAAAAGGAAAGCGCTTTTTGCTTTCTCTATGGGAGTTCTTTAGCTGCGAGGAATACTCCTCAGATGATATCAGCATAGAGGAGCGACGACGTGTTCCGGTACTCTTGGCTACCGCTCAACAGCAGCTGATAGATATATTTCAAGTGATTGAATTTTCTTTATATCGATAACGACTCGCGCGCGTATCTCGTTATTTTGAGTAGCGTACAAAATCGCAATTGTTGCAGATACAGCTCGAAGACATTCCGCAAGTTGCTATAGTGGCAGATCAAGAATATCACGATAGCATTTTGTCGACTTCTTTTTGTCATCAATCACAGGTGCAAATTATTGAAATAGATAAATTATTGAAATAGATTTCTATTAAATATACTTCAACGATTAAAAGATGCGATTTTTAGATGGAGTCCAGCTTTGACTCGAGCAGACCGGGTACTTTTGTACCGTTGCAAGAAGGTAGACAGACATGTCGGTATATCGAATATATGGGTGATCCAGAGCTGCAGCCGGTGCGAACGAACGAATGCGCTTTTCTCGTCCGAAACCTTCACAAATTGTGCTGTTACATCAATTTTAAGGTATTTTATATAATTATATTGCTGTTCAATTCAATTCGCAATAACTTATGATTCATTTATAGTATCGATACGAGATAATCGCTCTATACAACAGACGAAGCTTTCTTGGTAGTATTTGTCGACAACTAATTACCCCACCTACTACTATTGTAAAATTACCTAAACGAACGTCAGATGGATTTACTGGTGGTTCTGAGGAACGATTGCCACCTCGATTAAGTTTACGACCTTTAGCCAATTACACATTTCTCATGAGTATATTATTTGGCATATTGATCGCATGGCTCACCAAGTATGTAATTCCATGATTTTTCTGATCTGTCGGGAAATTATTTACGATAAAGTCTCATATTACATGTAAAATATTTTCTTTTACAGTTGTGGTCCTTTCATGTTTCTAGGACTTATATTTTTTTTGTGGATTATATACGTAGTTTTACGTGCAGCATTGCAACATTATTTTCCATCTGGCACAAGTATCTTCAGACCAAGCGTGAGTGCATCTTCTAATAATCAATGATATTTTTGTTTTTTAAGAAACTTTTTTTAATGAACTACATTACATTTGGGATGAAACGTTTTTTTGAACAATGAATATCAATTTTGGATACACATGTATTTGTAAGTATATTAAATATATACGATAGAAAATATTATCAATAACATTACTGTTTACAAACTTTTAAGTAATTACGGTAAGTAATTGCATGAAATTGTATTTACATTGTAATTATTTATAACCAGAGACCTTCGTGTTTGAAAATGACTCCACAAATTAATTTGGTGAACTGTTTTCTAAATCGTTTAAAAGTAAATACATATGAAAAAGTAACATATTTGTATGTATCTTTACCTTTTATAATTTAATTTAAAAAAACTTCTATTACTTTTATACTTATAAAAGTTCAAAATTGAGATTATTTTAAAAATTTTAAATGCAAGAGGTCACATATATCTCTCATTCATTATGCACAATAATTATTACCATTCTAGTTGAAATTAATTAGAGTCCCTATTTTCTCGTGAAAAGAGAAGTCTAATTATAATGTAGATTAAGCTTAATTACTTATATCCATCTTATATATATATATATATATCATGCAATTCGCGATAAACGATATGCTAGGTAATGGTGTTGGCACTGTCTGTGATCACTACGATACTTTAGTGCACATGCAATAACATTAGCAATTATTGATTCATCGCCCCGTATGTATCGGTAACAGCAGAAGCGCGAAAACAATCAACGCCGCGATCCACTTCTCCAACACCAACGCGAAGCTTAATCAACGTGATGCGCACAACGGAAAAATGAGCTCGCGCACTCATTAGACAAATTGAATTCGGAAACCGACGCAAATCGTCGATCGATGAAGCATCGAGTGCTAGCAAAGACTTAACCTTCTTATGTCAATATCCAGATATTAAAAATTAAAAATTTTTTTAGTTCTTAGAAAGTCTACCAAACGTTTTCAGATCCTCATTCTTTAAATAATTTTACGAAGGGAAGACGGGATTATTTAGAATAAAATTTGAATAAAATTTGAAATTAAAGCTTTTTAGATACGAAGCTTTTAAACGCTTTGTTTAAAAAATTTAACAGTTTTTTAAATTTAAATTAATTATATACACGCTTGTTCAATAACTGAGATACCTTGAGATACTCATAGAGAGAAAAACCACACTAAATAAAAATTCAACCAAATTAAATAAAAATATAAAATGTGAATTACAAACAATATGTATAGTAAAGGGAAATTTTCGATTTTGTATTATTTCTTTACAAAAAAGTTTTTAAATGATTCATACATAGTTGTCATTTTAATTTTTTAATTTTTTAATTATCTTCGACTTCTGACATCGCTTCACATGGATGACCTTCAGCTACATTTTTTTCAAATGAGAGAGAATACATCGAATAACTTCTTGAAAACACTGAAAAAAATCCTAAGAAATTTATCGTTTATCTTTATCGTAATCTGAAAATTTGATAAATGATTAATGTGGAAAAACAGGAAATGTGAAAATTTTTTATCGCTGCCAGACAGTTTATCTTTTCTAAAGTTGTTTTTAGATTTCCGTTTCTACTAATGCTTTTAGATAAATCTTTTTATTTCAAATACTATAAGAGAAAAACATATTTAATTTTCTTGAAACACGCGCGTTTTAACATATCAAATAATTTTTTTTAAGTTATAAAAGAAATTGTTGCTTTAGAAATTCTCTCTCTCCGATGAGTCATTCATTTTTAATTACACAAAAAATATTAGGTAATAAAAAAGTTTTTTTTCTGTGATTTTCGACTTAGAAGATATTTCTATGAATTGTTTTGCGCTGTAATAATTCACAATGCAGATTTTAACTTGTACATATTAATTTCAGTTCAATCGCTAACTTGCTGCACAAATTAATTCAAGTGATTTATTTTTACAAAATATAAAATAATAATATAAAAAGGACACGAAGTTTTTCTGTAATCTGATATTTTAAGAATTCTTGCAGACATTTTATAGTAAAATTCAACAAACTAGAAACTTTTTTTGTATATAAAAGAAATTCCAACGACTCTCGATCCTTTAAAAACTTCATGATATATAAATACAAATTAAATCTTGAAGACACAAAATATTTTGACGTCTTATAAGAATAAAAGGGAAAAATGAGGAGATCGAGCTTCGAACAAAAATGAAAGTCTCTCCATTTTCGAAACGAGATTTAGAGACTTAATTTTCTATTAAATAAATCCACACTGCGATCCCATTCGCCTGATTAGTCTTGCTCGCGTGTAACGACGTCAAATGCAATCATGATTATTTTTCGTTTGTAAATATTTGTCTCTTCCGCCCACGCGTGCAAAGAAGCGTAATTATGGCTTTAGGAAAAAGAGAGGAGAGCGGATGTAGCGTGTGGTGTATTAATTTATAAAGTTTTGCGACACGCGCGGCTTGTAATAAAAGTAAAGCACGACACCGCGCGACAACGTCGCGTGTGTGCCGCGCACGGGCGAGCTTTTTTAATTGGATCCCGTTAAATATCGCGCGTTGCGCTTTCCGCGCGTCTTCGCAACCCCGTCGCGTCTCTTCGCCATTTTCTCCCGGTTGTTACCGAGATGAAAAGAAACGGCTGGTCTTTTATTACTTCCACGATAAGTAAGGCTCACGTTACGCTCTTTGCGCCATTCGCGCGCTTCGTTAAATCTCTCAGCGCGCAGTTTTATGAACCGCACATAAATTCGGCGCGCCCACAAATTCGGATACGCTTGTTCCACGCGATTGTTTAAAGCTCGCTTTTTTTCACCATCTCTGACTCGATGCGGCGAAGCGATATCAAGGTGGAATTAAACGTCGCATGGCTCGACCGTTCTTATTCTTTTCAATAAAAGACGAATTCTCTTTTTTTTTAATTTGTAGTAATGAGTCACGAGTCGTTTAATCCAACCTTTAGGTGTATTTAGCTTGAACGTCGTTCGTGGGAATCATCGACCGTGCTCGCGCGCATTTTAATGCCTGGGGGTAAGAATATTAAGTAGAATGGTATATAATCGTAAAACCCTCGAAAACATACGTTAAAGTATGTCTCAAAGGTCAAAGTCGACTGCGTGTAACATCGTGACAGATAATAATCGCTCAAAAATAGTATTTCGGTATTTCGGTAAAAAAGTTAAAACGACCCGGTACATAATTATGCTTTTACTAAAATTAATGAGCGATAGGAATATCTTCTTATATTAATCTACGAGGTAAGTTTATCTTTTTACAAATTTTTAAACAGAATAAGAAAAAGATATACTATAATTTTATATTCTTTTATATTTTATATAATATATCGACATCTTAATATACCATTATACATAAATATTACATAAGATAAAATATGTTCTTTTAAATTGATAAGCATATTAAATACAAGCAGATTTACAAATTTTAATATTTAATCATTATTATAGGATAATGTTTCTATTTGTTTATCTAAAATAAGAAGAAACATTGAAATATCGCATGAATAATCGCGTTTACAAAAACCAGTAAAAAAAAGATATCCCCAGAAGTTTTTTTAATTTTAATTAGAAATCTTATTTTATCTTTCGAATATGTTCTTTTGCTGCACACCATCGATACTTGCCGATGGATCCGGCGATCGGCGGTACGGCACTGGATTTAAGCCCACCTTCCGGCGATGCATTAGTCGTATTAAACCATTAGATACTCGGTGGTATGTTCCAGGGTGTGTTTACATGGTCGGTGTAACACGAACACGACCCATTTTCGATTTAAATCGAGTTCGTGCTCATCGAGAGCCTAGTCGTTCGTGTGCGCGCGCGCGTACGCGAGAAAGAAGTCATTTAGCTCCGTGGCGCAATTAGAGATCCTTTATGCAATGTCAAGCGCTCCGTTATACGCCAGTTACGGACAATGAGTACGTACGAATTACCACGAATGGACTCGTTCACCATTCGTTAAAGCCACCGTGCCTCGCGGATCCGTCCGCCGCTTTCTCGAACACGACGCGGTGTGTGGCGCGGCCGCATTCCTTTTTGCACGAGATTAGTCATCAATGATAACTTCCGATCCTGATGAATGATTGCGGACTCTCGTGTGGACAGAGAGAATGCAGAAGCAAAACGTTCTCCACTTTGACTTGTGATACGGGGCCAAAAAATCGGCAAAAATCGAATTCTCATTTTGTTAATTATACGCGGGAATTTTTTATATTTAGATAATGTAATAGATACAAGCGCTTGACGAATTCTTTCTTCCTTTACTTCTTAAATTTCATATATTATTTATATAAATTGGACTTTATTCCACTAGAGTAAAAATTGTTGATGTTAAATAATTTTATTTAATATAAATTAAAAAAAAATAAAGTGAAGAAATAAAAAATTTCATCATCAGAAAACTTTATAAAAGATAAAAGGCTAAACGATAAATAACTCGATAAAAGATTCCCCAGGTAACAAACTGATTGATTATTTGCCATCACTTTGACCTCGAAATGTCATTAAAAAATGTCATTTTGATGTCATGACGTCAGCTTGCTACCTGGATCATTAGGAAACATATAATGAAATGAGAGCTTGCGGAATATTCCTACTGATGTTCGCGATTACAAAAAAACGATGCTTTCCAATGTTATATTATGTTTCAGACATATTCAGGTGCATGTGTACGTACGCATGTGTACGTACGAATACACCGAGTAGTTCAATATTCGCGAAAGAAGGAGAAAAACAATGTGTGAGAAATGTGCGAATTTATTTATCCAGTTAACCGGGTAATTCTATCCTCATATCGATGTCCAACTATATATCGAAGCGTATAATACGTATCTATATAATACATATCTGTGACATGGGCGCCAGGGGGCAGCAGGGGGCGACAAGAGGGAGCAATTGCTTCCCACCCTTCTGGAATTGCGAAATTGCAATATTAAAATGAAACGATAAATAATTATACTAATAATATATAAACTATAATAGCAATAAAAAAACTATGTTCTCATCACAAGTATTTTCCGAAAAAAATACTTGCGTATATATTGCTTTGAGAACTGGATATCATAGTCGCATCTCTTAAGTTCAAGAGAATTGATTTGAAAAATTTTTCAAAGCAATACATTATATTTTTAATTGTTATTTTAACTATCTAATTGTGAAAATTGAACTAATCAAAATCGTCATATTCGTGAATTAGTATTTCAATAACTCCAAGAAATCGAAATTAGCTATCCTACAAAAGAACTTAAGATAAGTTCTTCCGTAGGATAACTAATTTTTATAACATGACTACGGCATTCTCACTGCGAAGAGGATGCAGTTCCACAAATCAATTTTTATAAGAGAACCTGTATCGTTACGTCACTGAAGTGGACTCTGTGAGTTTGAAACGCGTCTGACAATTTGTTGACATTTATGTATCACTATGTATAATTTCTTTTAATATATGAACTTATTTTTTATAATTAGTTTATTGTTATCTGCGTAAATGTCCGGCTCTTAAAAGGCTTATGTGTGTATTTATAAGAGTCAAAAGGTTGCATCATGAGACTTCAGTCTCTTCATGGATTTATGAGTTCTTTTTAAGTACAATATACATACAATCTATAAAATACAATTTTTTTTCTTAAATAAATAATACACATAAATTATCTGAGTAAACTTTAAAATAAAAATTTTTGATGCCTTTGAGTTTCCTGTCTTTTGAGAGTTCATGATGTTTGCCCCCCCCTTTTGGATTTTTTTGCGGGTGCTCTTGCAATTGACTATCAGAGGACAAACACAAGGCGAAAGACCTATATATGATCATTTGTTGTATTATCCATACCTTTAACTTTTATATGAGAATAACTTTTATATGAGAATAACTTTTATATGAGAATAACTTTAGCACGCGTGGATTTTATTCGATCATCATCTAATGTGGATTTTATTCGATCATCAGCGATCTTTTCTATGATAGCGGTGACTCATTATATTGTTTTCAATCGTCCAAAAATATCGCGACAGAAACGAATTAATGTGATATATTTTTGGCAATTGGAAGATGTGACGCATTATTCTAATCTTTATTTTTTAAATATATATCGAAGAATATTACGCAGTATTGAAAGATGATGATGCAAGTCGAATCTCGGGATGATGTCTTATTTTACGTCGATCGCCCAAAAGTATCACGACAAAAATGAATTAGTGCTATATATTTCCGACCATTGGAAAATGTTATTTAAATTTTCTTAATTTAAACATTCTTTAAATTTTCTTAATAACTAATATGTATGTAAATCGAATATATATCGTGCAATCTCCCCTTGTGAGATAATGCTACAAGAACATCTCGAGATGACATCCGCCATGAGAAAGTCCGAAGTAATCAGAGAAGAAGCTTTATTTTTTTTAAGCGCTTTATTTTCTGTAGAGTCTTCCCCTCCATTAATTGCCCTTGTTGTAAACTCGTGTTTTTGCATAAGCCGCTCGTACATTGCTCGCTCGTACGGAAGAATAATAGCCGGCGTTAGATAAAGTATTTTGCAAGCTACATTGTGGTGATTGTACTCTATTAGGGGACCACTATCGGTCCGCAGCGAGTCCGCGTTTTTCTCGCTGTATAACTCTTGAAGATATTTACGAGCTACGTAAATGAACGGATGTCTGATTGCGCCCCACTCTTGCCCCTGCCATGTTGCCGCCGCGTTTGGTACCGGATGTGGCTGCCTGAATTTCATATTACATCACGATACAAATGCACAATACAAATGCAATCGCCATATTAAGGCGACGAGATGCGAGATTAGATCGTTTAATTGAGTGTCGGGTGTGCGTGTGTACGTGTGTATGTGCACGGTAATGCCCCGTAGGTTCGTGAATGGTGTACGAATGACGACTTCGTACTAGGACCGCCGTGACACAGTAGATCCGTCACGTGCTCCTTACGCTCGGTTGCATTTAGGAGCGAAACAATTACACGCAGCTCTTACGAGAAGGTGAACGAAGGGGGAAGCGTGCGGAAGGAGCGAGAAGGAGCGCGTGACACGAATACGTCCGCTGCGAGCGATAAGCTTGCGACGATATTGACGATCGTGCGAAGCAGACCCGAGGTCAAGCTTCACGACGAACACGTGAAAGCAACCGTTGTGATGCATCGCGCTTGTACGACGCGTTAAATGCGAAGCACATTCGTCGCATCTATCCGTGTCTGTCATGGTTCACCGAGCCGATACTCCGCCGGATCGCGGTTGAAGTCGCGAGCTCTTTCAGCTCTTTCGGCTTTCCGAGGCGGAAGGAAGAGTGCGAAGCGGTACCGGCCGGAGATTCCACCTCCACCTCTGTCGTGTGCCCTACTGAGGTACTCGTGAGAAGAGTTACCTCAGTAAGCCTCAGTTACACGCCACGGGGTTGAGAAGGTGGACGCGTTCGCTCCATGCTTCGCTTTCGGCGCCCCGACGTGTGTCGCGCCTCGGAGGAAGGAACCCCTCTCGTGCACGTCGTTTCACGTTTCAGCCACGTCCTTGGACTAATTAATCAGAGAAATAAATATTTGTCCGTGGTGACACACCGTGTGGCAGGTCAATCGATCTGCCGTCGATCGCTCTTTCTTCTTTTTTTCTCTTTCTCTCTCTCTCTCTTTCGGTTCGGACTCCTCACGCGACTTTTCCCGCCCTTTCGATGACGCACGCGGATGACGCGAAGACGGCGCGTAATAAGACGCGGAATCAATTTTTTAATTATGATTGATTTATTAATAATTAATTATAATCAACGCGATACCCAAGTCAGATTTCTCTCGATGCTAAATCTCGCGACGGTGTGTGAATCTCCGGTGTTTCTTCGTCCGCTCGGAACCATCGGAAAATGATGAAGCGACTGATGTCGGTAAAGATAACGGCGACAGCGCGAATGTGAAACGCGAACGTCAAAGCGCGAGACAAAGTCGACTTCTTCGTTTCGTGGCGACGCGAAATTCGCGTGACACGTCTATTAGATGATATCGCGCGGAAATCATCTTACGCTCTCGTAACTCGGACTCCGTATGAGTAATAGACGTATCACGCGACGAATGAGCGACCGGCCGATCGATCCTCGTTCGTCCTTCCGAACAAACGGAAGCGGAGTCGTATGCGCACAAGATCGAAAAAAAAATCGGAAAGAATAATTATTTAAAAAAGAAAAAAATAAAAAACCACGAAGACTCAACTTATTTGCGGAAGAAGAAGAAGAAGTGAAGCGAGATGCGGATATAAATGTTATGTCAATTTCACGCGCAACATTGAAACGTGGAATATATTTCGATTCTTTTCTTTTTGGTGGTGATCTAGAAACGGAAACTGAGACGTCCCATAAGCCTGAATTGTAATTGAAGAGAACAACTCTGAGAGCGGGTCTATGAGTGCAATAAAAGTTGATCTTCGTTTCTAATATCTCACGGAGTGTGATCTCCAGCGAACGGACGAATTTCATGGTTGACGCAGGCGAGAATAGATTGTGCGAATCCAGAACGTAAAAATAGAAAATAGAAAAATAGAAAACGTGTGGAAATTTATCTAACGAAATTTCTCATAGCCATTTGTCTCTCGACACGGATGTGCGTGATGAGCGCGTCCATGTTCCCACCGAACGCATAAACATTCAGAAGATATTAATAATCGCTACAAATCTACGGGAGATATTGGACTTCTTTGACGAAATAATGATTATTGCTGGGAAATATCGTGACGTCACAATTGTTCCGATCGATCCCGTACCGCGGTGTAGCGCCATGCTTCGTGATCGTGAAGGAACGACGAGGATCGCGCACCGTGCAATCGTCCCGCACCCTCGACGGCGCCAATAAGATCGCCGGGGTGTCCCGGATGATCGTCGCGATGGGATTTGCATCGAACGTGACCGATCCGCTGTTCGATTACTCGGACCACATCGGGCCGACGAACGCGTTGTCCGTGGGCGCGGAGCTGAACCTGCCGTACACCGTCTGCGAGATCCTGGTCGCGATCTGCGCCGTTTTCGGCAACGGTTTGGTGATCATCGTCTTCAGCAAAGAGCGGAAGCTACGTAGACGCACCAACTACTACATCGTCTCGTTGGCCACGGCCGATCTGCTGGTCGGACTGTTCGCGATCCCGTTCGCGATTCTCGCGAGCATCGGCCTGCCGACGAATCTACACGCCTGCCTATTCACCGTATCGGTCCTCGTGGTCCTGTGCACCATCAGCATCTTCTGCCTGGTGGCGGTGTCTGTCGATCGTTACTGGGCGATACTGTATCCCATGGGATACTCGCGCACCGTACGCACCAAAACTGCCATAGGTAAGGTACCACCCTTCGCACCAATCGTCAGCTTTAGCCCCCCGACGTCGTTAATTTTGATACCTGATATCGGGCGCTCATGTCGCAAGATTTATGATAATCCAAGCACCTTGATCCAAAATAAGTTCCGCGGAAATAAATAAGAAACGGTGGA
This sequence comes from Crematogaster levior, assembly GCA_901521435.1. Lineage (NCBI taxonomy): Eukaryota > Metazoa > Arthropoda > Insecta > Hymenoptera > Formicidae > Crematogaster > Crematogaster levior. Next base: position 1,097,164 of record CABEGB010001302.1, read on the forward strand.
AACTCAATCGTGGCACACGATACGGTTACGCGGTTAGACGAATTGATCTCTCAATTTTTTTGCTACTTTTTCTCACTAAACAAGCCTATGTTCAAACGTAATTGAAATTGCCAACAATTTGAATTGAGTAAAAAATTTGTTACATGGAATGTAATATGGTCCTAAAACGTTTCATTAAAAAATTAATGTCAAGTTAAGATTAAAAGATATATTTCGCTCAATGAAGAATCGTATTACATATTTATCATATTACAAATAACCTTCCAGATCTATTAGAAAATATTCCACTATAGACTTAAGCGCACATAGATATTCTTGTTTCGCATGCAACATGACTGTGCCTCTTTGTACATTTTGGTCTGAAACTTAAATCCACTCTTGTCTATAGGGTCATTTGAAAACAATACTAGTTTACTCTTCCGATTGGCAACTTTTACAAAGAATGGAAGATACGCAATACTCCAGGAGTGCTCGAACGCACTTTAGTCCATGATGCGAAGAATTTAGAATTGTATTCACATTTTAAACATCTTCGAATTTTGTTTCTTTTTTAATTTTTGAAATTCTTTTAAATAAATATTAGCATATGATAAATTTTTAATATGTATTAACATGTAAGTATGTATTATATGTTAACATCTAAATTTAATTTTTTTAATATTAACTTGATATTAATTTTTTTTAACGAAGCGTTTAGAAACATATTTTACAAGTACATTTTGTTCGTCTTGATTGAGAAAAACATGACTACATATAGCATCCTGTAAAAGAAAAATTCATTTAATCGAGATTAGTTCTAAGCGTCGATGCGATCAATCCTAAATGGATACAAGCTCTAGTACTTCATTGACACAATAAATGTACTTGACAAATATGGCTCTTTGGGCTATTCGAATAATAGAAATTATGAGTTAGACACGTGTGACGCTTGTTCTTCAATTGCGGACTTGTTCAGTCAAGGGCCGGTCACAAAGAAAGCTCTGGAGGTCTTTTAGGTGCGTTATTAACTACGTTGACGACGTTAACGAAAGGGACAAGAGGACCCGGTAGTCGTGCACGATACTCTAGTTCTAATTTTCACTGCACATGTTCATGTGCACAGACACAAATATGTCGAGCTAATATATAATTACGCAGCATTGTTTGCGTAATCCACTATTGTCGTGCCGTATTTTCATGTTAAGCCAAGTCGCATGACGTTGCGTCGCGTTTATTAAGCGTGAAACGCATCTACGCCAATCAGCGCAAACATGCAAAACAATCGTGAAATTGCATCGCGTGTTTCTTAAGATAATCATAAAATCCTCACGTGTTTTTCCCCACCTTTCTGGTTTCTGAGCTGAGTGTCGTGTACGGATGGGAAACTCTCGAAATAATGGAATAAGCGAATTTGATTCGCAGTAGTTCGTGAAGAGAGACAAGCTTCAAATTGATCCGAAAAGAAGGAATCAACAAGACTGTAAACTTGTTTCAAGAGTTCTAAAAGTTGATAATAAAAGTGAGTGATATTGAATTCTTGCAGTCCCTGATTTAAAGGATCGAAAGGGATATCTCGGCAAGTCTAGATACACCGTTTCGCAAGCAACAATAATAGTATTAAATACCAAATAATACAAATATTTGATATAAATGATAATTACATAAAATAATGATACATAACATACAAGAATAATTTCTATGTTTATTACGAAGTTCTTCTATGTTCATCTCGGAGTTTCAAGATGAAACTTTTTGAAAGATCAGACAAGCTTTAATTATCTCGAGTTTAATTTTTTATCTATCGATACGCGGCAATCGAAATAAGAAATTTCTATAGAAATTCAATTTTGATATGTCCTAAAAATGTTGCAAAATCTTCCGAAAACTGTTCATTCAGATAAAAAAAAAATAAAAAATGAATAGAATGTCTAGATATTTTTATTATTATTCATGATAAAAGATTTTTTGTATCACAGAAAAATCTTTTGTATCACGAAATTCAGCGATGCAAAATTTGTCGGCGTGTCGTCAATTCTATCGTTCGAGGCACAAGTAAAACTTTAAACTATATAGAGTCCTCGAAATGTCAGATCCTGCATATTGCACCCGATAATACTTATTTCCCAGCGGAGCGCCGTTTTCCACGAATGACGAACGAATCGATAAGAAACCGCATATATATAAAAATTGCCTCGTCGACGTGGAAGCCGAAGAGAGCATGAGAAGCCGGTGCTAATCGCAATGAATGACCGATATGTAACGAGCGGATGCGCGCGAACGAGTTATTATTCGAATCAACTCGAGCGTACGTGTTAGCCGTCGCGACGGCGCGGCGCGTCGATCCATTGACGGTGAAGCGATCGATGGCGGTCGAAGGAAACAATGTTAAAAATGGAAAAGACGATCGGTTTTTCCAGGTATAATATGCGCGTGCTGGGTAGCGGGCACTCTGGTGGGCTTCCTGCCACTCTTCGGATGGAACGCCGGCGAGACGAGCGACCACAGGTGCATCTTCACGAACGTCATGGACTACGATTACCTCGTATTCCTGTATTTTGCCACGATCATCTTCCCCGCCCTGCTGATCGCGGCTTTCTACGCCCACATATACCGAGTGATCGTAAAACAGGTCAGTTTCGCATGAAAGAGAGATTCCGAGAGACGAGATGGTGCCGGCGTCGCGTGGCGCGAAAGAACAGCGGAAAATAGCCAAAGAGTGTAACGGATACGACGGTTATAGCTACAGCAAATCGTGACGATGGATCCCAGCGATCCAGGGGGTGGCGGTACCGTTCGCCGTCTCGGGGTTCTCCGTCTCGGCGGTCGCTTGGGTGGTAATCATCACCAGCCAACGGGAACGATGTTGCGTTGCCTTGGCGCGGCGCGCAAACGGGAAGTCAAGGCCACGCAGAATCTTTCTCGCATCGTTGTCTTCTTCATCGTCTGCTGGTTCCCGTTGTACACGATAAACTGCGTGATGGCCTTCTGCCCGGGGTGCGAGGTGGACGACTTTCTCATGAAATTCTGCATCATCCTCTCGCACATCAACTCGGTCGGCAATCCCCTCCTCTATGCCTATCATCTCAAGGACTTTCGCATCGCCCTCAAGAACTTCGTCTGGCAGTTGCTCTTCCCGCACAGCGATGTCAAATCCAGCGTGATTAGTGTGATCCACGATCGGGGTTCCTTCGTTGGCTCGCAGAGGCAGCTTCAGAGGCGGTTCAGCGGCTTTGATCAGCCGAGGAGTCAGAGGCCGAGCTTACTACGTCAAGTACGTTATATTTAATCTGCTTAAAAGTTCCGTAAATCTTTATATTTCATTGAACGTGAAAAAGAGGAACAGAGAAGAAATTTATTTCCCAACATACCTCATTTCTCAAGTAAGAAGCTGCTCTATTTCTAATTTAAGAATAACTTAAGAATTACTTAAAACTAAAACGCGAACAAAAATAAACTCGCTACCTTTTAGGAAAGGAAATTTCTCTTCTTTTATTTTTATTCTTTATTTTAGTTTTAGTTATTTTATCTTTATATCTACTTCAGTACTTCAGTACAAAAAGTAAACTACATAATGTTAACATCTTAATTGCGTATTTGAAGAACTGAAAAAGATAAATATATAGAAAATATATAGAATTTGAGAAAAAACATCATTAAAGAATTTATATTACTATATATATATAGTAAGGTATATATATATACTATACCATATATACATATATACTATATATAGTAAGGTTGTAGTCAAATTGTTCAGGATACAGAAGCTTAAGATTATTATATTAACAGCGGAAATGTAATCAGGACTATTTATTAAAATATTAAATGATTCCATTCCGCATAACATTGGCGTTACACGATTCAACTTATGTTTTTGTCTTATTCGCGTATAACTGTCTCAGTTTTATTGACTATCACAGGTGATCGATGGGAACAGAAAGATGGACAGCTCATATCCTGAAGGGCGCGTCTCGTCGATCCGGGAGAAAGAAACGCGTCAAAACGTCACAAATATCAGACCTGTGGTCACAAGTCCGATTTTAATCAGCAATTCCGCACCAGCAACGAATAAACGGATGAGCGAGGAGGAATTGGCCGATGACATCGTCGACCGCAACGACGACACGATTGACCGCAGAATTTCCTCCTCGATGGAGCTGCAAACGTACAGGTCGTTGGCACCGCTTCTGCCCGCGGAGGAGAACCGCGTCGAAGAAACGCCGCCTGCATCGATCTTCGTGATCGAGGCCGACGTGGTGAATCACGCCTCTCCCGATCGTCTCCTCGTCCTGGAGGAATCTCGAGACAGAATCGACATAGCGGGCGGTTAATAGAGTAACCGCGTAAGAAAAGAACTGGAACATTTGTTAACAAATGGAAATTTGCATTTTTTTCTCTCGGTGTACCGATTTATTTTATTATTGTTACTCGAGTGTGCCATATAGCTCATGTCATACGTGTTTTTTAGCATTTAAATGAATTACGTCAAAATGTATCACGTTGAAATAGAGCAATTAGCGATTCTAGCTCTGAAGTTTCGAAAAAACAAAGCAACAAACAAAGTGTGACATCTGACTTTCCTTTTTTATCATGTATTGTAAATAAAAACTAAACTAAATATAGGTAAGGTAAATGTGGAAATCTACAAGGCCATCTAGGGAGATGAAACGTTCTTGAACGCGAGAACACGTATTCTTGGCAAGGACAATGCTGTATCATGTACGGCGATTCAAGATTGTCGAGTGATAAGTATACCAAGGGAGGACAATATACTTAATGTTGTACATTAGAACAGTGTGCACGTGACTGTGTGTCTACGTGTGTGTCTACGTGTTCCTGTAGAACACTGGGACGATGCTTGTGCAATACTCCGCACATAATATGATTGGCATAACTAGACGATCGTCGTGCGCCATTCTTCCCATTTCCTCTTCATACTCACAATATTTGTTAGAGTGTATGTGTGTTCGGCACATATATTGATAATTTTCTAAGTTACTGAAATTTTAATCGATAAAAATATCGCGATAATAATGATCAGTCGTGCTCGTTATTAAAAGTTTAGCAAAATTCAGCAAACCGTTCTCCAGAAATAATGATAAATAAATAATAAAAATCTGACCAACTATTTTTACTTTAACAAGATATCGGTCTGCAAATCAAATAAGCTGTCCAATTAAATTTTTAGTGGATAACAAAATTCTCAGCAAGAAATCTTCGTCAAATGTGTCTATCAAACATTTTAAACACACGTACTTTTTCTTCTGGAAATATGGACAGTAAAAGTTTAATTAATCAAACCTGCGAATTTTTTTAAATTAACAAATATTATGCGAATGAATGTCGGTAAGTTGAATTATTTTAATACTCGTTTCTCTTTTTCTTTCGCCTTTTATACCTATTTATTTTAGCATTGATTATATTAAATCTCAGAAAATTACTTGTGCCATTTTTTATACAAAATTTTGATCAGAATTTTTAGATTCTACACAAAATCTTAGAACGCTTTGTCGTATAATAATTATTATATAAAAAAATTGAATTGATCAAACAGGAAATGTGTAATAATATATGATGTGTAATGATGCATATGAATTTTTAATTTACAATAAGCATGTGTATTGCGAGTTAACAAACTCAATGTTATTAAAAATTCGCGCGTATAATACATTCGATGCTTTATTGTCACTAAATTCTTATAAAATACCTTGATGAACATTTTTCTTAGATTACTTTATATATATTTTTGAAATTTTTATATAAATTTTAGAATATTTTATTACCATAAGTTTACAATTTTTTAGAAAATTTTTCAGATTTCTTGTATAAATTGGAACATTTTTCAAAAATGAGAAAGTTTATATTTTTTCTAGAATTTTTTATACAGTGTGTTTCTTAATGACCGCCTAAGTACATAGCATTATTTCTTATCGAAAATTGAGACGAAAATTTCTGAATCTTTTTTTTATGATGCTTGATAAAATAGTAATTATTGAATAGTATATCAAATAAAGTCAATGCAATCAACGCTGTTCTTTAGCCGATCGTATATCACTGCGCCTACTAATTACCTGGCATTATAATCCAAAATTGAGTCAAAAAGTACTGAACCGTTTTTTTCTATAATTGTTAATAAAGCAGTAATTACGGAATTAAAGTACGCCCAGCTAAAGAACGACGTTGATTGAATTGACTTTACTCAGTAATTACTTTATTAAGCACTGTAGTATACTGCCCATTCCAAATAGGTAATCATTATGAACTCAGAGATACATTTTTTTTTTAATTCTTTATGAATAAGCACAATCTACTCAAAATGAACTCAAGGGAATTCTTTTCCGGTGGTTTAAAAAGAATTCCATTTTGGTATTCTTTTAAATCATGAAATTATGAAATTGTTTGAAAAAGGGGCTCGAGATGGTAACATAAAGGCAATTTTGAACTTTTAAGAATATTTTTAGAATAGAAATTGGACAAAAAAGAATTTATTTCATAATTTGGAAATTCAACAAGAATTCTTTTAAGAATTGTTTCTCTCAAAAGGATTCTCTGTGTTATTCAGGATCTTTTCCTTCCTTTTCTCTTCAACGTTCATACACCTGTTTCGATTTAGATGCAGAAAGTTACGTCCCTGAAAGTTTGTCTCGTCCCTGTGTTCCATCTTATAGCTGTACTGATCAATAGGTATTTAGCTCAACTGTTGCCGATCAATTCGGAGTTGTGACAGCGAGGAAGATAATCATTGGGTGTCAACAAAGTGGACATCTCGAATCTGTTCGACCTCTAGTTCAGATTTGTGGAAGTGTAAATTATCGGCTTTGCGACTTATTCATTCTTTATTTTTCTTTGCTTTTCTTAAGCTAGCCCAGATAGCACAGAGAATTCGAAAAGAATTCTTTTTTGGTCCCCGATTTACAAAATGAATTCTTTTCCCATTTCTGTTCTAAAAGTATTTTCAGCATTCCAAAAGACTTCACTTTTATGTCACCATTTGTGAGTTTTTTTTTAGATTCAAAAAGGATTCCTTTTCGAGTCCATAAGAATTCGCAATGAAAAGGAATTCTTTTTTAGTTCATTTCGAACAGATTATGCGAATTCAAAAAGAACTCAAGAAAGTGAATTCTTTTTGAAATCAAAAGGATCAGTTGTGCTATCTGGGAGATAGCACAGAGAATTAAAAAAGAATTTTTTTTGAATTCCTGATTAATTATGAAATATATTTATTTTCCATCCCATTTCTGTTTTAAAAACATTTCTTAAAAGTTCAAAGAGAATTCATTTTTATGTCACTTATTTTGGACTTTTTTTGAATAAAAAAATTCTTTTTATACATTATAAGAATTTGCGCAATAAAAGAAATTCTTTATTTTTTTTATATTCATTTTGAACAGATTACGCTAATTTAAAGAATTTTTAAAAAATTAATCCTTTTGAGTTCATAATGATAACCTCTGCTATTTGGGGTGTTTTCATGTAATAAAGTATTCAATAGAATAATTCAATAGAATTTCGCATTAAAGTCGGTGCTTTTTGTAAAGCTACGTTATTATTATTTGCACAAGTGTAGCAGTACCTCTCGGACATAACAAGTATATGATATAATGTGTCTACGAAAATCTAGTATCGTCATCGTACATTATTTCTTACATGAAAGTGAAAGTGCGCAATAGTCGACGCGCCCGACATATTTGAGACGCAACAAGTGGCGGGAAAACATGGCGGCGGCCATGATACGCGCGTTCCCGCCTTTTTCGATTTGCTATATCGAGGCAGTGTTCCGATTAGGGATTCCCTCTATGCGCATGTGCGACAATACGGAATCAGTAAAGTGTCTTATATTAGTAAAAAAAGAGCACCATTACCCTGCTATATAAAAAGAATGAAAAAATTGATAAAAATATATCTATAAAAACACGTTTTATATATATATGTATATATATATATATATAATTATTTTATACATATTAATTATCTTGATTCATTATAATACAACAAAATCTGACTCTTGATCTTTTTACAACTCCTTTTTGTAAATAACCGTCCACTATATAATAATTTATAATTTATAATAATTTATAATTAATAATAAACACTTGCCTTATATTCAGCCTTATATTCTGCCTCTTATTGATCCTTATAACCTTCTCTTGTTGTAACATCCCGCCAGAACTATATATTATACCTGCTTGTACGTTACTGTAATCGCACAGTTGCGCATGCGTGGAGCCATACAAGCGTGCGCACGGAATCCCTAATCGGAATACTGGTGTAAGTGCTAAATGAAGAATTCGAGAATTTCACATTTTTGAGGCAGTTCCGTCACAGTATAACCATACACAGTAGCGACAGTGAATGTCGGCACCTTTGATGTCATAGACATAGTATACTATGGGTGCGATCCATTAGTCGCTGCAAATTCTTTGAAGCACCGTACAGACCAATCATGGCTTTCCTTCGGACGCTTCAAAGTTTGTATCGTCTAATGGATCGCACCCAAAGTTTGATGTAGTTGTCCTCAAATCACATATTGTTAGATGTATCGACGCTAGGATTCAAGATCCGTTCACCTCGATATAGTTAGCAGACAAATTCAATATTTCGCATTTTTTATTATTCCATTCGTTTAGAAATTATTTGAGCAAGTTTAGAAAAAAATTCTCATAGTTTGAAAATAATAGTTTATTTATAGTTAATAAAAATAAGTTCGGCGTCTAGATAGCAGAAAAAATAAAAAAATTTTTTTTATTCGACGTAGGATTATTTGGGAAACATTTGTATAACGGTCCTGTTGGGAAATAATTTCGATGTAATAAGTAAATAAAAATTTCCTCTGTTTACTTTAGCAAACAAATTTTTCATTTTTTATTTTTTATTATTGCAATCCATTAACCATTTCATATTGTGTAATAAACATTAAAATTAATATAATATCGATTAAATGGTTTTTGAACATTTATTAAATGAATAAAGGGTTTGTTTAGATTATATATAAAAAACAAATCAAACTTATTGTTTAGTACTATTACCAAAAGTATTTTTATTACATATCCTCCTACTCCAGATCCGAGTACCGTAGATAAGCTTCACCTGATATAAATCTTATATAAGTTTCCTCAGTCTTATCAATCTCTCTCTCTCTCTCTCTCTCTCTCTCTCTCTCTCTCTCTCTCTCTCTTTCTCTTTCTCTAACTCTTAAATCTATAGGTCTTATGCTTTTGTATAAATCTATTTATCTAGTTTATCTAGTCCTACATTTGTTTGTAGATATATAGATACATAAATATACATCTTGAAGTAGATGACACATGTGGATATCCTTCCCTGCACTGATTGGTCGATCAAATATTTGTCAATCTTACAGAATATGAGATGAAACTCTTACAGTTTAGGACATTGTTCGAAAATAACGGAGTATTCATCGATGTCACAAATGCCAACAATATTAAGATATAACTGTTTCAAATGTTTGCATTGTGTCAGTGATTTCAAATTATAATCAGTGACGGTAATAAGGGATTAATTTCTTCCAAACGTTGACAGGAGGAAAATAATGTGTTCAAGCTATTATCATATGGACTGAGATTGTAATAAAAATCCTTTTTACACACACACGCGCGCGCGCACACACACACACACACACATTTAAATTATTAGGGATCAAATATTACAAAATCTGATTTGTATGATTTTTGTGTCCATTGAAATATTTAATATTGATAAATAATAATAAAGTATTGATCAAAAGGATAATCAAATATATCATTGATAAAATATAGTCTTGTTAACTTGAATAATAATTATTATTATTCAAATCAACAAAATGTTGTTAAGTATGTATTAAGAATATACAGCGTTAATATTAACAATGGATTAATTATAACAATGGATTACAGGATATAATATGTTACATACGTTACTTTGAATTTTTTGTTTAACTCAAAAATCAAAAAGCCTTCATAACTTACTAATTACAATTTGACATGTAATACACTAAATGATCAAAGTTATAAAGTTAGGAGAATGTGAGAGATAGAAATAAAAGCCGTGGTACAAAATTAAATTTGTTGACCAAATAACATAAATGTGATCGATATTTCAGTCTTAAATTGGAAGTATTTCCCTTACGTATTTTCCTACTAAAAACTGAATTCAGAAAATTCCTCGTAAGTTCTCTACATAAATAAATACATGTGGATATTTTTCCCTCCATTGGTTAATCAAACTGGAGTTAGTTTTACAATTTATAAAATGGAACTCTTGTAGTTTGGGACATTGTTCGAAGATAATGGAAAATTTATCACATGCTACTTCATACATAGAATCATGAAAACGTACACGTTTCAAGTTTTGGCACTGTGTTAGTGCTTCCAGAGTTTCATTCCTGACATGAGACAGGACGATTTCTTCCAGACATTGACACGAGGAATATAATTTGTTGAAGCTATTTGCAGGGAATCCAAATCTGTAATAAAAAACGCTGCTATTATTACAGTACATCAATCGCAAAAAGAAAATCAATATAATTTTTTGAAGCTCGCAAGACAAGCAAACACAAGTTTTGATAAAGAAGTTATACAGTTGCATGTATTCTAAAAAATGTAGTACTATAGTAATACTTACTCACGAAGATTAACTTTTCGTAAATGCTTACAATCAGCGAGAGCATTAATACCCTCCAATGTTAAAATATCACATGAGAAGTCTAAATTTATTACTTCCAAATTTTTACACGAATTTCTCAAATGTATTGCAAGTTGGTTTGGATTTATATTCAAAGCTTCTAAATGTAACTGACGTATTTGTTGATTTTTTTGCAGTATTTTGCAAAGTCTTGCAGTTGTTATTTTTGTAAAACTAACGTTGAAATGTTCCAAACTTTGTAGATTTTCAAGATATGAAAATCCTTTGTCCGTTATAAATTCACAACCATCTAGATCCAATTCTAAAAAAAAAAACATGTACTAAATATGCAATTTATCTATTTTTATATATATATATATATACAAAGTGGGTTATAACTTTTGACATAGCTGAAGTGTACAGCTAGATTGGTTCATACTGATGATAAAAGTCAAATACCATTATACAATATTCGCAATAATCGTGATTTCTCCTCTCGCTTTTCAATGTTGCCGACAATATGTAATAAGCGAGGAAACCGAACAGCCCAATCTATCACTTTCTCACGCGCATATTGGTTCAGACACTTTAATTAACTCAATAACTATTGCGAATATTGCATAATGGTATTTGACTTTTATCATCAGTATGAACCAATCTAGCTGTACACTTCGGCTAGGTCAAAAGTTATATCCACCCTGTATATGTGTGTATTTTCACACACATACACATACATACGTTTCAAATTTTTGCATATCTTTGAAATATTGCGTAGGAGAAAATCATTGACAGATGAGCATCTACTCAGTCGTAAATGTGTTAAATTGCTGCCACAATTCTTAAGAAACTTTATGAAACGCGAAACAGAAAAGTCGCTTGCTGTAAGATCTAACTGTTGCAAATATTTACATCTAGGTGTAAAATAGCGAAATATATTATAAATGTACTTAGGAGTTATATTGTATATATTTCGCACGTTCAACCGTTTATAGAATACAGAGTCCTGTGTTAAATAATAGAACCGCTTATTTACTTGGTTTAAGCGACATAATGTCCTCAAATCTAAATTCACTAATATTTTTAATATTATTTCATCCTGCAAAGACAAAATATGAAACTTTAATACACGAGATAACATGCGATAAATGCCATTATGAAAAACAGAAACTTAAAAAAAATACTTTACAGGGAGCATAGATAAACATGGTAGTTCTTCGGGTTCATCCAAAGAGAGTTTTATATGTTTTACAGAATTTAAAACATCATCATCATTTTTTAATAAAAGACGTGAGTGTTTCTGCATAAAACGTTGCACATTAGAGATTACGTTTCTGAGACTCAAATTACTCTCTTCAGAATTTCTAGAAAGGTTCAATTTCGATGTACCAATAAGATTCACGGCATCTATCTTGATGTAATAGTCCCATGTGCTGGGCTTAAATTCTATTCTGAGCTTTTTGGTTTTAAAGTTACATGACTCTAAGGGTGGACAAAATACTCTAGATGTTGGAGGTACAATCTGAAACGATCTATCCCACAACTCAAACCACTGATTATCAGAATCTTGAGCCCAAATTCGAATTATGTTTACAGGATTATGTATTCCGTGTACAAAAACTTCGGTCGGGTAGACAGCTTGGTTAAATGGAATATCTTTAAAATAGAAAATATAGTTATAATTTCAGTTGAACGGAAACATAACTTCATTAATAATATCATATTTATCAATTCGAATGTTACCAATATAATTCTCGATCATTTTGAATTTATATTCTTGTGGTTCATAACAAAAATTTACTTTGTCTTGCCATGGAGATGTTGAAATATCAAAACCATAAGTTGTCTGCTGTTGAAAAGTAAAAAATGTCAAATACTATAAAAACTTGTAAGATAAAATTAGATTACTTTGTATAAGACAGTAACAGATAATATCAGGAAATACACAAACCTTAGAGAATGCTTGTGGAATACCTTCATACTTTGGCAATTTTATAGGTGTCCCAGTTATGCAATGGTCCTCATGTTTCATAATTATTATATTCTTTCGATGTTTGATGTCACACTTGTTCGCAAACTGAGAAACGAAGTTATCATCTTTTTTCTCTACTGAATTTCTGGCGATGTAGGAAAATAGACTCATGTCTAGATCACTCGTGTTACTTAAAGGCTGATATAAGGATAACATGGAAGGATACATTTTCTGTCTCTGAAATAATAAAATAAATATTATATTATATTATTATTATAAATATTATATTTATCTCTGAAATAATTTTCGATCTAAGCTGGATATTGCCCTAATAGTATTAAAATTTATGTGAATATACTTTTACCAATTTGGTAGACCGTGCGCCGATTGTTTGTCAGTAAATTCACATATTCAAATCGATCAATTTAACTTTCGATAATAATAAATATCCTATTTTAATTATTGAATGATGTTTTTGCAATAAATTCTTTACAATGATTAATGCTTATTAGCATCGAAATTTAAATCGATTAATTGATTTATTGTGCTAAGAGTTGTATTTTAAGACCGACAAATAATCGGCGCGTACCAAATCAGAAGATGATTTTTAAATAAAAATAATTTTTTAGTATTTATTGTTTATTAATTTTATTATTTTTTTATTATTTATTATTATAATACATTATAATAACTATACATTATTGTATAACATTCTACAATACATGATATTAATTTGTAAAATTTACATTTTTTATTAACTATTAAATATTTGTTTTCCATAAATAATGTTAAAATAAACGATTTTTTAATAAATAAAACGAGATTAATATTAACATTTTTTACAATTATTTTTTTTTAATTTTTGAAATTTTTTTGAAAACATTCTTTTATTGATTGGATAGTCTACTGAGTTGGTAAAAATATGCAATATTCGCAGAAATATTATTATTATTAGATTTTTCGAAATTTAGCTGAGACTGAAAATATATATTTCTCTAGTTAAATTATTAGATACATATTAATCCTAATTATTATGTTCAATTAAATTTAGCATTACATTAAAGTTTGTCATGATATAATGAGCAGTCTGTTATTTATAAATAGTTATATATAATACAACATTATAGTATTATTTAAAAATAATGCGTTATTTGAAAATCAAAATTTTTCAGAACGAAATTACATACAACAAATGAGTACAAAACAGATTTATTTATTATAAACTTGACTCTTTATTAAAACCTGAACATAAGAAATACTGTGGGAATTGAAGTATTACAACACAACTAATTAAGGTTATTTACACGTACATTTTTATTCACATTTCTATTTATAGTAAAAAAACAGACATTTTTGATTATTTTGTAATAAACTATTTCATTTAGTAATACTAATAATAATATTTATTACTAAATAAAATCATTTTGCGTAAAACATAAAGAGATAATAATAGAGAGTAGGACGCAATTATATCAATCAACAAGTTAGAATAGAATGCTGTGTTTTAAAATAGGTTTTCAATTTACTTTATTCTCTTCCCAAGAAAAATCTTCAAAGAATGATATGGATTTTAGATGCGCAAAATGATCTAACCCTTTAAGATCACTAAAGAATCGATGCACAATCTATCGAGTGGTAAGAAAGTATATAGTACATATTTACACAAATAATGTTAATAAGTTAATCAAGATATTAGTATATTAGGACCGAATATGGCTATCCCATTCTAACTTGTTATTAAAAAAATAAAAAAAGATAAACTAGAAACACGTGAAAACACGTGGAAACACGTGGCAAACATACACCTTTTTCATTTTTTCACTTTATGTTTTTTTTACTTTATGAATTAGTTATACAAAACAGACAAACACTAAACAAAAAAGGTTTCCTGTTTTCTTACCTTTGGAAAATGAATATTAAATTTTTCACGACGATCACACACGATCAATATCGAAAATCTACTTCCCTGCAAGTGTAAAGTGCAAGTGCTAAATGAAGATTTCGAGAATTTCTCGAGACCGCTCCGTCGTCTCCCCTTCTCAAGCAAATTGCAGTCTCAACTTCTCAACCAATAGCAGCAAAGAGTCTGCTCTATTCTATCTGCTCTATCTAACAGAAAATCTTCTTTCCAAACGTGAGTGGACACATTGAAGTGATACTGGGAAATATTAATTTATTCTTATTAATTTATTCCTACCCGATGTCCTTTCAATGACAGATTCAGTGAAGTGTTTAACCACAATAAAAATGTCACTTCTCCAAAAACTGCAAGTTGCTTGGCTACATATTTCTCGAATCGAGATCTTGAATCGATTTCTCGTATCGTGGACACAAGGACTTAAGAAAAATTTTTTGCAAAAATGTCCAGACTATGGCCGGTATTCATAATCTGTTCTTATTTCAAGACGTAGATTTCATAGATGTATATATAGATTTCAAAATATTTATGTCATCATTATAATATTAAGAAATAAACTTCAATTTGCCTTTTTACGGTCGAGCCTGGATCTTTTTTGCTAATCTATGATCTGCGCAATCGCAGTACGCAATTAAATACAAGATGCGCGTCGACACTGTCGAACTTGAAACGCAAATCACCAACATAAAATCAACTTGATTCCAAATGTTGGTGCTAATAAGAACCCCCATCCCCTACATATAAATAATTTATTGCGAAAAATATTACCTCAGCCAGGATTCAAACCTGGAACTCCATTAAAAAAAAAAAAAAAAAATTTATATGTAGGGGATGGGGGGTCTTATTAGCACCAACATTTGGAATCAAGTTGATTTTATGTTGGTGATTTGCGTTTCAAGTTCGACAGTGTCGACGCGCATCTTGTATTTAATTGCGTACTGCGATTGCGCAGATCATTGATTGGCAAAAAAGATCCAGGCTCGACCGTAAAAAGGCAAATTGAAGTTTATTTCTTACTATTTAGTAATACGCGGTCAAGAATGTATTAATTGTTGTTGATTATAATATTAATTTTATAATATTTATTTTTTCCTAATTCTTCACAGAAATATGAATAAAAAAATAATTTATCGATTTATCTTAGAATTTTTCATAGAATCTGTCGTTAAAAGGATATCCGATCTTTTTGGTACACACTGTACATAATGTAAGAAAATATTCATATTTCTCTTTTCTAACTAAATTATAAGTAAAATCAATTCAAAGTTAAAAGAAATAACTTTATTTCTGTCAAAATAACTTTATTTATTTCCATTACATATCCTAATCAGAGTATTGTAGATAAGTTTAATTTCATATAAATCTCATATAAGTCTCCTCAATGTTATCAATCTCTCTCTCTCTAACTTTTATCAATTTTAAGATAATCGTAAGTCTTATGATCTCGTATAAATTTCATCTAAGTTAGTCTTTTAAAAAATACATCTGTTTATAGATATATAGATACATAAGTATATGTCTTGAAGTAGACGACATGTGAGTATCTTTCCATTTGGTCGATCAAATATTTTTTTCAATCTTACACAATATGAGATAAAACTCTTACAGTTTAAAACATTGTTCGAAAATAACGAAGTATTCATCAGATGTCACAAATTAAACAATATAAAGATATAACTGTTTCCAAATTTTTCCAGATTTTTTCCAGATTTGAAAAAAGCAGTTTTTTTTTTAAACTTTAGTAACATAAAAGTAAATTCTTTTCAAGATTGTTTTAAAAAAAGAAATAGGATTAGATATATGTGTATGTATATATATATATATATATATATATATATATATATATATATATATATATATATATATATACAGAAAATGACGACAAAATCTATGACGTCATATGAACACGAAAGTGCTTTAAAAGTTTACTGTCACGTGTATCGGAACAGCATTCGTAGTGCTGCCAGTATTGGCAGTGAATATCGGAACGCAGCTATGGTTTAAGATAAAGTCTCTTTTAAGATAGAGTTTAAGATAATATTATAATCTAATCTAAGGTTGCATTCCAAAATGTCTTGTTTGAGGAAAATTTTACTCAATTTCTATAGTATATGTGACGTGAGTTATAGAGTATTGAGTAAAATTTTCCTCAAATAAGACGTTTTGGAATGCAACCTAAGGTTACTATCGTCATTAGTGATATGCTCAGGCGCGACAATTGGCGCATGCGTAGTAAAACATTCTCACTAACGTAACCACTTTTCTGAAGAATACCTTTAAGGTATCATAAGAGCCCAGCATGGAAAGAAATGTGAAGTCGACGGCTGTTGATGATCCATTTTCTTCGTTGGCACTGATTTATAATAAACGTTATAAAATGCATATAACACTACTTCTTCACAGAAAGGTATTACGTTACGAAGTATTACGTTACGTATACTATAGATTGGAGCGTATTGGAGTGAGTAGGAGCATATTGGGGTATTGCGACGCGAACAAACCCAGAAAATACGCGAAAATGTACAAGATGGAGCCCTCTTATACGCACCTAAATTGCACTCTAGGGTTGCATTCCAAAACGTCTTATTTGAGTAAAATTTTACTCAATACTCTATAGCTCACGTCACATATACTATAGAAATTGAATAAAAGTTTCCTCAAATAAGACGTTTTGGAATGCAACCTAGATACATCTGTGGGCGTAACTGATTCCGAGCTCTGACGTCAGCTTGCGCATGCACATACAGAGAGAAGATAGTATAGAGCGCGGGAGTCAGCTAAAAGCAGAGAGAAGATTATAGCTAATCTATAGGTAATCGTGTAAGTGGAAACATCAGGCCTCAATATTTTACTCATGTTAATGTATGTACTGGTATGTATGTACTCCGGACGCTCTTCTCTGCGCATGCGCTAACAGACAAGGACAGCCACCTCACTTGATTTTGTCTCGTTCTAATCGCCTGATGTTTCCATTTACACGATTACTTATAGCTCCCGCGCTCTATACTATCTTCTCTCTGTGCACATAGAGACTCCGCGAACGAAAAAGTCGCGTCTGAGCACATCACTGATCATCATTATAATCACACGGTTACGCATGCGCGGAGCTATACATGCGCGCGCACGGAATTCCTAATCGGAACACTATGGGTTTGTTCGCGTTGCAATACCCCAATATGCTCCTACTCACTCCAATACGCTCCAATCTATGGTATACATAACGTAATACTATAGTTTGGAGCGTATTGGAGCGAGTAGGAGCATGTTGGGGCAAGCGACGCGAACAAACCTTATATCGGCTGCGTTCCGATATTTACCGCCAGTATTGAAAATCTATAGTGTATGTGACGCGAACTATAGATTTTCAGTACTGGCAGTGAATATCGGAACGCAGCCATCGAGGATCATCGGGGTACACGTGAAGCCGGTGCATCAAGCCAGAATCATTCAGAATGCGTCAAGAAGCAACGAGGTACGGTTCTAGACACGCGGATATCGGAGAACAATCGATTTGACGATTGGAACGAAGCATGGATCCGAGTGAGGTTGAGTTTCTCGGCGAGAAGCAGCTGGTCAGCATAGTGCCGAACTTCAACTCCGACGTGATCTACCTGATCTCGGGTTCGGTAGGTCCGTTTCGCGCAGGTCTGCCGGTCAAGGTGCCGATCTGGCTCGCCGTATGCCTGAAGCAGAAGCAGAAGTGCCGTATTGTCAGCCAGGAATGGATGGATATCGAGAATCTGAACGAGAGAAAGGAAATGGAAAAATTGTCCAAGTAAGTCCCCATCTGTCAAAGTTTTTCGTTACTTGTCTAACGTAACATCCTAGTTTTCCTGTTAATTTCACCAGCCTCGCCAGAGTATTTATATATGTATATATAATCTGAATATAATTGATATATACATAATATATTACTATATACTTATATATTACTATATATGATATATATATACACACACACACACACACACACACAGATACACACACACACACACATTAATCACAGACAATATCCAGAGAATCCAAAGAGAATTCTTTTTAAATTATGAGAAATGAATTCTTTTTCCATCCCATTTTTTTTACATTTTTAAAACTTTACGTTACTAATTCTGAGCTCTTTTTTGGATTTAAAAGAAAATCAAAATATGCGTTCATGGAATTCTTTTTGAACCACCGGAAAGGAATTCTCTTCTACACATTCTGTATAGATTATATTTATTTATAAAGAATTCAGAAAAGTGTATTTCTGAGTTTATAAATCATCTATTTAGAATGGGAAGTATGTACTTAATAAAGTAATTATTGAGTAAAGTCAATAATCACTTTAAATTCTTTTCATACATCATAAGAATTCGTAATAAAAGAAACTCTTTTTGTGAGCGTATTTTAAACAGATTACATCAATTCATAAAGAATTTTAAAATGTGAATCCTTTTTGAATTTATAATGATGTTTATCACACTTGTGCTATTTGGATATTATAAATTTAATTAAATTCCATAGTATTACAATTAACTCTGTAGAAATGCCTATTCATAAAACTTCCAACATACTAGGTTGTTCACGGAGATGCCAAGCTATCATTATATGGACGAATGTCAAATCTTACTGAATGTGGCAAACGATGATATTCCTGATGCAGATGGAATAAGAATTGCTGTAAAGGTAGGACCAACTGGATATGTAATACACTGTATTATACTGATATGTAATATACTGTAATACAAGAAATACACTTATGCAAAAAATAGAACTTATATATAAGAGTTTATATTGTAGGACATATGGGACATAAGAATGTCTAAATTGCGCACATCTGTGGACGCTTTTGTGAAGAGTGAGGGAGTGCATGCGAGATTAGATCATCTGACCGCAATGGAGATCAATGGAATACGTCCACTACTGCCACACGCATTAGATCAAATGTTACGGATACAATCTGTAAGTATAGGTTTTCAAATGGCTACTACTGAATAAGAAAATAGATATTAATATATCTATTTTTCTTGTATGTGTAATATAGGAATTCTTCGTCAGTTTTATTATCATTGTCTATTATGATTTTAATTGTATTCTAATTATTTCATGTATGAACTCGTGTCTATGATCTCTTTGCAGGCAAATGCAGGAGAAGCAAATTCCCAACATAGCGGTGGAAGTATATAAAGAAAGTAAAATATCTATTAGTTATTTATTAATATTAATGTGATATTATCAGTAGAAATGTTTGAATATTTTTATAATTTTTGTAATTTAATTATACAATCGAAAAAAATCTTCATATATATTTTCTGTATTTTATATATGCATATATATAAAATGCTTGAGATGTATATTACCTAGTATTTCAATATTCAATCGTATATTGAATCGTATAGTACAGATGCAAGAAATAAAGTATAAGATATATTTTATATATGAATATTATATAGTACTTTTATTAGTCAATTTATTTTCGAATTGTTACATTCACTAGCATATCTCGATCACATTTTCTCATTATTATATGTAATAAGTGCATATTTACATTGCATCTGTCTCAATTGGTTTTCTTGTTGTCCATCTTATGGCATTCCGGATTTATATTTACATTTGCTAAGCTTATAGTACATACAGTCCCTTAACAATCTTTGATTTTTTTTCTCCTTAAAAATAATTGCGCGTAAGACTATTCATTACAAAAATCGAGACGTCTTACTCTCGTTTGTTACATTTTTCGAAAATAATATACATAATATAATTTTGTACAAGAATTATATGGAAGGACCGATAAAATATTCGCAAAATGTATAATTATAAGTAGTAATTAAGTTTTTACGTTTTTCGATTATACGCCACAAACAATAAAGAAATTAAATAAATGATAAAATCTCTTAAGGGATGACACGAAAAAAGAATTAGAAAATTGAAAACGTTAAATGCATTCTGGCGCATTACGCATTTGGTACTGTGAATAAATAAATTATTATTACAATTAACGGCAATACTTTCAATAATATGAGTTAATAAGTGAAAATTGTTATGACGTAAACAACATAGTTTCCCAGGGCGTTTTCAGTCGATTTTCATTTAAAAATTACCGTGCATTGTTTAAAACGACATAAGTACCGTACGCCCCGCTCAAGCGAGTACTCGAAATATCACATAGGGCGGTATTTATAATCCGATCTTATGTTCAAGATTATCTTTGAGTCTGGTCATGGACAATCTTAAAACCCCATTTAACCAATGAAACAGTCGTATAACGTTTCGAGATCATACTTGACGATCTTGAATATAAGATTATGAACATCAGTCATAAAGTCCGTTTCTAAAAATGTAACGTTCTTCAGAATCGTTAACGCATCCCCTTAAACCGCTACTATTTTACTAGGATCCACTTTAACTCGAATAAACATGGTATCGTCTTTGACGAAGTGTCGTTTCTTCACCATCTCATGGGATACGAATCTCGGGAAGCCGAAACCAAGAGAATCCGGTTCGCGGCTTGGTCGCTGAAAGTTTTTCCAGGTCGGATCCGGTATAAAGCTTTCGACAATGTTGCAAGCTTTTTCTGCGACAACCGTCTGATCGAACATCGTGAACGACACGCTGTGCGAAAACGGCCATCGCAAAAGCGCATCGTATTCACCGGGTAGGATTTTTATGTATATCGAGATATGACTGCCCTCTCCGGTTCCGTTTCCGTTTAAGAAAATGGAAGCCTAAAATTGAAAACTTTTTTTTAGGAAATTAACACTCAGCATTTAATTTCTTAGTTCCAATCTGGACAATATAAGTATGTGAAAAGATATCCGACAGGAGCACGGAAAATCCGTAAGATAGTCAAATTTAAGAAAAGAAGTTTTATTTTAGATATTTACTTAACAAGCTTTTAACTGCACTGAAAATTGAAAATTACATTTTTTACTATTAATTATGTATATCTTTACAATATTCAATATACGCACCTGTAACTTGTATCCGTATTGACTAGTATAAAAAGGTGGACTGACAAGCTCCATTCCCTCCTTCGCTTTTGCTTCCGACATCTTGGCAGCATAATCTGTAATCTTCCATATAAGCGTGCCCGTATAATTTAATGACAGCTTACTAATGGCCGATTTCAAGCTCGTTATTTGATGTTGCTGCTTCGTCACCAGGCTACACATGAGACTTAGATGCATCTTTGCAGATTCCTCCAGATGTTTATCCAGCGAGAACCTATTTCCCTGTTACAAAAAGATCATAGAGTAACATTTTTTTTACCTAAAATGAAAATAATAGAGAGAGGATAGTCTCTCGTTTTTGAACAAATTATAAATAACTTAATCGAGTTAATTTTTCGAAGTTACGAACATTTAAAATTACAAACATATTGAATGTCGATTGATTTCTTTTTTATGATTATTCTTGTTTATTCTCATTCTCGCGAGAGAAAAAAATTTGAAATTTGTGTCCAGCAAATTAAAGTAATAGAAAACGAATATTTGTTTTAGTTCATATTAAATATTTAGTTATAGTGAAGCTAGGTTACTTGATGACATAAAAAAATAAAAAATATTCAAAATCAATCTCTTATTCCAAGCATCGGGTATTTTATTTCACAGAAATAAACCTGTTTCAATATGTTTTAATTTATTTATCTTTTATGCAAGCGGATACAAGCTATAACGTGCAAAAAAATAGTACCTTGAAGCGGCAACCGGCGTCCTTGAACGTACAGGAAAGTAGATGCGTGGTGCAATGATCCTTCAGATGAACTTCGAGATCCTCTCGAGGCAGCACCGCGGTTTCGCAACGATGAGGACATGCAACTGGGAATCGACCACATTTTGCATGATGAGCGCCGAGCGTATCGAAAACGAATTCTTTGTTACAGTAACGACAGGCGACTAGTCTCTTGGCGCACTCTCCCAGCTTATGTTGGCCAAGGTGTCGCCTTTGCACCTTCATGCCACACTTGTTTTCGCAATAAAGAGGCTCGTAACCGCATGTCCCCGTGTGTTTCTGTAAACATTGCGTTTTTACAATTATACATTTGGAACTAATAATTCTTGAAGGCATCTCTCAAGCAGAAGTAATAAATTTCTAAAAACTATCAAAAAGAATTTTCGCAGTTATTTTGTGCGAAGGAAAAAGTAAATAAATTTAATAAACAGATGACGATAAAATTATCTTTCGATCATTACTGATTGTTAAAAGCTTTGAGGTCTCATTAATTCTCGCACGTGTCAGAATTGTTATCGTTGTTATACCTCTAAAGTGTGTCCGGTGAATTCTTTGGCACAAAAGTCGCAACGGGCCCTACGCTGAGCGCAGGTATACTTCAGATGATCCTCCATGAGTACACGAGGAATCATCGCCCCGCATTTGTTGCCACAAGGAACTGCATCGTGCTTACAAGTGTTCAGGTGCGCCTGTGATAAGAAATCTAAATTTAATCGAACCGTCGAGACCTCATTCTCTCATTCTGTGAAACCGAGCACTCTTTACGCGGTAACTTTACCTTCAACTTCCTCAGCTCGTCTGACCATTTGCAACCGTCCTTATGATGTATGCAGTATACGATGGAGCCCATTATTGCCTTTTCTGCCTCCGTGTCTTGGAAGTTCTGGAAAAGATCAAGACGAAGATGTTATTTGCCTTCGTCTGTTCGCCGTTTGTCGAAACATAAAACGTAAAACCGCCGGTGCGCATGTACCGTAACCCGAAATGTAAACGTCTGGATTATTAATGGATCAAAAATCAGTAGTTCTCGGAGAATTCTTTTAGCGAGAATCCTTTTTCCGTTATCTCGTTTCAGACTCCTCTAATCTTTTTCAACGAAAAATATAATTTGAAGTGACATGTAGTTTTAATTTATTCTTTTATTCTTAAAATTTGTTTAAATCTAGGAACAGTTGAAGTTCTTTCTATTCAATAAAGGAGCAAAACGTAATATTGAATTTATGCAAATTGTAGCCATAAATTATCGTGAACAATTTCACTTTATTAATGATTTAAAAATGATTCTATTCGAACTATTTAAACTGAAAGCTCTGTATTTTGAACTTTTTGACCATGCAATATGTTTGAAGCTTCTCTGATCTATAATAGATGTATAATAAATGATCTATAATGGATCTATAATAAATGATCTATAACCAGTAAATCGAAGATTTATTACCAGTATGTTCGAAGATGCCATTGACTGGATTACTTTTCGGAATTGCAAGTGTGGTAAAACGCAGGATGAAGCGCCGTGGGAGATGCTGTCTCGTGCAGAGAACCACGTGGGTGATACAAGTCAGGAATATTTTTAACCCATTGTTACGTTACTCGATTACACCATCATGTATACAATTTCGTTTCCAAACTTAATTCGGCAAATAGACGAATAAAATATATATTTTGTTTTCAATATCATCAAACGTAAAATGTAATAACACTTTCGTCAGTTAGAGTATTATTAATACGTAAAAATTTAGAAATTTAGAAATTTATAATAATTTAAAAAATTATAAATTTATTATAATAAATAAAATATAATATAATATAATAACAATAAATATTTAAAGTAATGTTCGTTTGTTATTGTATATATTGTTTTACATAATTATATATTATTGATACTCATCCAGCCTTGTTCGTTATTGCCCTTTGGTTTTGAATATTATTATTTAATTATAATAATTTATTATTAAATTTATTATAATAAATATAGTTTATACAATTGTTTGTTTTAATACATTTGTTTTAGAATATTTTTGAGTGTTTAGAAAGACGTTTAAAATATAGAATTGCCAAAAATATTCCAATTATATCAGATTGATGGACGAGTAACCATACAAAACAGTTAACAAAACATATATATGCATATACCGTTGAGAACTTTAATAATTTCCATTTATCTCTCCATCTCTTTCTTCCTCTCCCTTTCTCCCTCTCTATCGGATTTATTTGCCGAAATTATTTTCTTGAAAAGCGCGTTAATTTTCAGAAAAAGGAATCGCGTGAGATGCGACCAACCTCTATGCCATTCATATACAAATGCATCCGGTGTATATGTGCGCTCGGAGATGCTTGGAAGTTGAAACTTGCACGACCAGCAAGGTCGAAGAACCTAACGCAACCAGCTCAGCCGTTAGCGGCGAGATATAAACAGAAAAGAAATGAAAGAGACAAACCTACCTTCTCGCTTTCGAGATCGCTCTTAAACACTTTATATCACTTTATAACGCTTCAAGAGTGGGACGTTTTGAAAGAAGAAGAAACGGAGACACAAAGAAATCGGAGAGCTTGAGCTATCTCGTCACGCACTCAAAATAAATCGACACGAAGTGAAAAATAAATCACAGCGCTTCGAATTCATCATCGGCGTAAAGATATAAAATTATATCCCGATAACAAAATCATGAAAACAACAAGCATAATAATGACATCATAAATTGATTGAAATGTTTCTCTAAACATTACGCTAAAATGACTCGTCATAAGGCAGTCATAAGTTTTATCACAATAAAATTTCTAAATAATTCTATTCGTAAAAAATTAGACAAATCCAATTGGACATATAAATATTTTATAATATATTAATGTTGGCATACTAAATGTGTAGTATTTTATATCGTAATATTATAATTTATACATTATAATTTAACAATTATTTTTTATAAATTTTTATAAACATATGGATTATTTTGATGCATTCATGCAATTATATTTCTAAATAGACATAATACAACTGAAATATTTTTCTCAATTATTGGACAATTTTTTTTCTAAAATTTAATTTTGCAAATATATAAAATGATTCACCATAGTATTAATGCTTTGTCAAAATACTATTGCGAAATTAACTGCGCAATTATTAATATTTTATAAAAAAATCAATATTTCTACATCTATTTTTTAAATACACATAATTGCAGATTATAAATTTCATGCAAGATTTTATCATATAATTTCATAAATGTTTTCCTATCAGGATATATTAAAGATAATTATTAATAATAATAATAAATATAACTGTAGAAGTTTCTGCTCTACTAAGTCATCCATTGTTCCTTCCTCGAATAAAGTTTTTTTCGCGTGGTATTAGGTCCTCTATATTACTATAGAATATTAGGTACAGTTTACTGCAGCAGATAAACATGACGTTACGGTAAAGTAACGGACAATCAATCTTTGCATGTTCCACTTATTCTTCGTACCTTGCATCGAATGTTCAATATTCAATGTCATTGCCATCATAAACGGTCGATCAGCGTAATTTATGCAGTATGATTTTTCTTTTGCCTGACCTCGACGAATCAGATCTAGATCGAGATTCGTGTTATAACAACGAACGAATCACGCAATGTCCACGATTGTTCCATATTGTTTCTTCTGATTGCATAATTATATTATTACTCGTATTATTTTATGACGATTAAAGAAATTAAAAATTCGATTGATTGCTTGTGTATTATTTTGATCTCTAGCATTCTCAAACTGTTTTGTAGAAGTGTTTTTGATACTCATTGATGCATTCCGATAATGTAAATGCTCGCTAAAAATCAGACATTGCGTTCTCCTTGACGACATCAGAATATTCTCATAAATCGACTGTTGCGAACTCGTGTTCCATTCGAATGACCGTTTCTTTTCGGATCCGAGCGTGACGACCTTGGCGAATGGTTGAAAATTAACATACGACGCGACGTGCGTTGATCTCACCGCCTCCTCGTTTCCAAAAACGGTCGAATCCTCAACTGAATAATATTATATTGGTAATAAAAACAGATCGCTTTAATTATTCGAAGCGCAGTAATTACAATATACAGGGTGTTTCGTAAGTCAAAATAAATTGCTCGGGAAATGAATAGGGACCCAAAAACAAGAAAGAAAGTTGATATGAACATATGTCCAAAAATGCGTTGTTTTCGAGTTATCGTCATTCTTACTTTGCCATTTGAAATTAAATTGTTTTCGAATTTTTTTGTTAAAATTAAAACGAGAGACGGTTTTATAACATAATTAAAGTCAAATAAAAGTGGCAGACTGCTTTAGCACTACGTGGAGGTACAACCTGCTTAGCATCCCTTGGCAGAGATTAGGACCCCACAGTTCGTCACTCCTATGGTATTTAGTGACCCCTCGCTCCTTGGTGCTGGGTAGCTAAAGCAGCCCGTAACTTTCATTTGACTTTAATTATGCTATAAAACTCATAAAAACCATCTCTTGTTTCAATTTTGACAAAAAAATTCGGAAGCAAAGCAATTTCAAATTGCAAAGTAAGAATAGCGATAACAACGCATTTTCGGACCTATGTTTATATCAACTTTCTTTCTTGTTTTGGGTCCCCATTTATCTCCCGAGCGATTTATCTCGACTTACGGAACATCCTGTACAATAAAACTTTTTTAATTCCTTCGTGTTCCGCATGGTAGCTTCATTATTTCTTGATTACATTATTTCTATTCATTATATTCATTATTTCTTGATCTGCTTTGCAGATTGTTATAATAGATTAATTTCGATTCTATTAAACTTCGAAATGGAAAGAACTCGTAGAACATCGATATAAAAAGAGTTTAATACAATGTAAACACGTATTACGTAATCCATGACACATTCCAAATTTTTATATTCCTCTTTTTTATAATCTTATTCTATATTCTTCATATACTCCGTATTCTTATTATTCAGCTCCTCCTTTAATAGTCTCCTTCTTCTTCCTTCTAAAGGAGGTTTAACTTCTTTATACATCTGTCCTTCAATGTACGTAGCGAGAATTTTCAGACTCATGTTTGACAGTCACACAAATTAGATTTGTAAAAAAAAATTCATGAAGAGCAGTTCTCATTTCAATATCTCTTCCACACACACAGAATTCTTGAACGATTGTACGCAGTACGAAAAGGCGTATCGAGGATATCGAGACAAGGATATCGTGTCCATTTGTATCGTGAAAGATAAGCGATTGTTTACGTTAGCAGTCGTGGAGATATAGGATGCGCACAAACGGATGGAGGTTCTTGCGTGGCTTCCCCTCGCAACGAGCTGCGCCCATGCCGCGAAGCGTAACGTTCTCGTTCACTCGAACGGCGGAGTTCATCGTCGTGGAATGCGCGACGAGGAACAATGCGCGAGGAAGAGGAGGAGAACGCGAAGCCGCGCCACTTCCGGCGTAGACCGACCGGGGAACGTCGTCGCCGTGGGAAGAGAGGGGACGAAAGAGAGAAAGAGAAAGAAAAAGAGAGAGAGAAGCCAGTGCTTTTAATACAACACACCGTAATTACCACTCGTTGGACTAAACGTAACCATCGTCCCGCGTTATCTCGCATTCTCGCATTCCCGAGCAGCGAAGGATGACACGAGGGGAACCACAAAAGGTCGCGACGATTGCGAATACACGCACTCTTACATGGACTCGAAACGCAGTTAAATTAACGAAGCGATCCCGGATCGACGTGGACCGGACCAGATCGGAGCTTTACTCTGGGATGAAAGGATCTTCCCACTTTCTAATAGCCTCATTGAATTCGCTAATTTACGTTAAACAATACGATCGTATCTTTTGCTCGTACAGTTCTGCACAGCGGAGAAAGAACGGCGTATTCCGTTTAGAGTTCAACGAAAGATTCCGAACAGCAATTCTTTCCGGTAAAAATCTGTAGGCATGTTTAAAATTTGAAATTAATAACCGACACTGAAGATGACTGTATTCCAAGTCACGAAACATTTTGTTATTGTAGTTTTTCGTATAATTACATATATTATGCTGGCACCCGGCTTTGTCCGTTTTTGCCCTTTGATTATAACGTTTGTTTAAAATTTGACTTTCTTCTAGTCATAGAAATTATAACTTTAAATTCGACAGATTTACTCAGTTGGGGAATTGAATAATCCTCTCTTTAGTCCTCTTAGTTCACAAAAATGAAAGAAACGGTAGTATTAAAATTAACATCTTTAATTGTTAATTAATAATTTTTTCGCGAACAAGTGCTCGAAGGTGGTGTTCAAGCACTGTGAGATCTCAGAAATTCCTATTCACTTTGTGTTAAGACTGTTTGCTAACATCAACTTAACTCTAATTTAACGTGTTCTTTTTGGATATCAGGGA
This sequence comes from Crematogaster levior, assembly GCA_901521435.1. Classification (NCBI taxonomy): domain Eukaryota; kingdom Metazoa; phylum Arthropoda; class Insecta; order Hymenoptera; family Formicidae; genus Crematogaster; species Crematogaster levior. The sequence continues at coordinate 1,125,718 of CABEGB010001302.1, forward strand.
TCCGGAAATTGCGGTGAGTGAGTCAATTATGAAATACTTGGGTTCTTTTGATCGAGCGCACTTCGTTGGATCGAGCGAGACATATCGTGCGGGTGAGTAGGAGCCCCGCAACGAGAGGAGAGGTCGAACGACTTCGGAAGCGGTCGAGGCCATCTGTTACGCTCGGTTCCCACGCTTCCGCTGCCCGCCGGTCGTGCCTTACGGCTTGGCATTTTATTCCAGTAAGACGGTATCGAACGTGAGCACGCACAAAATTCCACGAATCATACGGGCGCGAAGAAAAACCTGAGCCCCGTCGTCGTCGTTGCCGAGTTGGCGCAACATCTGGCGACAATATTGAAAGGCGGCGACTGTCCAAGAAGAACCGTTCTCCCGACAGTCCCGACGCGGGATTTCTCGCATCTTGGAGTCAACGGTCCCGACGTAATCACTGTAAACTTATTCCCGATGTCCTCGCCGGAAATGGCGTTGATATCGGAAACCACCGTTTCCGTCAATGCGTTTAACGGATTTCTCTTTTTCTTTCTCTTCGTGCGTAGTTTATTATTATTGTCATCACGAAAACGTAACAAAAAAAACATGATTTTCTGTCTAATGAAAACAAATATGTGATTATCGTACATGATTATATTGTATATGATACATATATATTATATTATGACACGCACGCGCGTGTATGATATATTTGTCTCATATATTTGTCTTTATATACAAGGTGTCCCAGAATTAACGCACCATAGGTAAATGGGAGATTCCTGAGATCATTTCGAGACGAAAATCCTAATACCAAAATATCGAGGACGACTTAATTAGTCAACTATAAATTCTTCCTTCTCATTTAAAAACTATAGCACCCTCGATATTTTGGTATTAGGATTTTCGTCTCGAAATGATCTCAGGAATCTCCCATTTACCTATGGTGCGTCAAGTCTGGGACACCCTATATATATATATATATATATATATATATATATAATATAATCATAACACAATTAGACGTGTATATGTGTGTGTCTTTTTATTAAGATCTCCGATCATGGCGTGTATAAAAATATGTTAGATATTTCGGATATTTAGTAATTAAGGAAGCATCGTTTCGTCTTAATCTAACTTTGCAAGGTGGTTAATGAAAAAGAAAGAGGAAAATAAGGCGAAAAGAATTAAAGAAAATAAGAAATGTGCCAAACCTCGTCAGTAATTATAGGCGCTTTGTCCATGGTGTCGTTGATCGGGCTGGGCGGTGACGTGGGGCTAGCACTGGGGCTTACGTGGAAACCCTTGGACTCCTTGGCGGGTCTCTGAGGTGATACCCTCGCCGGGAAGCTCAGGGTCTTGGTCCACTGCGACAGACCGCGCACCATCTTCAAAGTTAAAGGCACTAATGTCACCTGCACAACCGAGATGACTCGGGTCCGTCGTTGGTATCATTCAGTTCCGCGGATCGCGAAAGAGAGACATGGTCGTCACTGTTTTCTATTTTTTTTTTTTTTTTTTTTTAAATCGCGTTCTCACGGGCCCGGGTAATTCGCACTTCTTACTCGCAACCCGAGAAGTCTCGTAATTCGAGCCGATTCACGGTCGTGACACTCAACAGGAAGCTGCCCGTACAGTACAATCCAACTTGACTCGATCTCAGTAAACTTCGAGAAACCTGTCAAACGCGGATCTATTCAAGTAGATACTGCTCTCGCGGCTTTAGTGAACGCGCAACATCGAGTTCACTGATGAACTGACACGCAGGCTGTGACTAGCTCTGCAGCTCTTCTGGACCCCGTCCATGGTATCGATGGGGACTACGAGGATGGTCGTAGTAGTGGTGGTTATACCGATGGTGGAGGAGGAAGAGGAAGAGATGGAGGAGGAGGAAGAGAAGGGGAAAGAATCGGTCGCGAGCCAGAAGAGCCGTTGAAGCGACCGGGAGACTGGCTCCACGAAGGATGGTGCGTGATGCGATCATGCGAATGTAGTTTCTCAGTTTCTCGTCTTACTCACAGTCATTATCCCCTGTAACTTCCTGAAATCTCTCCTGAAAGACTGTGGGAACTGGAAATGATGAATGACAAAGGTGATCGCGAATGAACGATTTATCTCGTAAATTGTAATTCAATGTGGTCTTTAGATTCGTAGACGACTTTATCAACATTGATAAGCTTAATTTGACTAATTAGTTTAGAATCTTATATCTTTACAAAGTGGAAAGAGAAGATAGTGGAGTTAAGATTAAGACTAAAGATGTCGACGAAACCGGTCTTTAGATCAATCCGCCCCCGCAAGAATAAACTTTTGTTTTGAGAGAAGATAATCGGGGAAAACACGATACTAAGAGAAGAACACCGTCGGGAAGCGGAAAGGAGGGAGAGACAGGTCGTGAATGAAGGAGCATGTGCATGTAAAACAGGAATGCGTTCTCTCTCTTTCTCCTTCTCTCTCTTCCTCTCGAGCGGCGAACAGGTACGAGCCTGTATAAACCTGCAAAGATCCTTTCACAACATTTGCTTAGATCATTCTACGATCAAGATATCATTTTACTTCTAATTTCGTTACTGAGTACTTAATTATCAAAATATTTTCCCTTCCACCTTTCTCCTGATTATCGGTAAGAAATTTTCTACAGTATTGCGCGATTTTTTTAACCTGAAACTGATCGGCGTGCGAAGAAAGCCTTAAAGAAGAGCCTGATTTCCATCTCGATAGGAATTCCGACTCTCTGGAATAATCTTTTTGGAGACAAAGGCTTTATCAACAATGTAATCGGAAAGAAGAGCGAGAGAAGAGAGAGAGAGAGAGAGAGAGAGAGGCAGACACGTGTTGCTAACTGCAAGTTTGTGGAGTAGCAAGCGGAGGTGGAGGGGGGTGGAGAAAGAGAGAGGGGAGGAGGGAAGAGTGGGGGGAAATAACGACATTGTCGGACCTATATTGCCGCCCGGTATGCACGCCGTGCATTCAACTGTGCGCGGACCGGATCTAACCCAGCTGCGGCCTTCTTCGACCTTCTCCCCACCGATGATCGAAGGGAAGAAGTCCAGGCTCTCTCTTGACCAGCGACCGCCCATCCCAAATCTCCCGACAATCGCGAAGGCGATCCGCCCGTGGATCACGGGCTTGAATAGATTATCGATCGCAAAGCCGAAAAAATCGTTCGGCGGTCGAATAAATATCTAGACGCACGCGCCTCGCTCGCCATCGTTGCTCCTTGAATCGCGTTTGGAGCGTAACGATTAATATTACCGCTATTGTACTCTTTTACCGTTTAACTTCGTTTGTCTAGCTCTCTATTTTTTTACTGAACCACTTACGAATGTAAGAAATCTTTTGTATGAAGATACGTGTAAATAAGATAATTGAAGACATCAATCTTTAAGAATGGATCATTTATGTTATAAAAGTTGTAATTGACTATAAGAGTGAAACAAAGCAATAGTAAAGTCAATATGATATGAAACTTTTTGACAAGTTAAATTTTTTATATAAAATCTTTTTATATCCTATCATTTATAGAGTTATCTGGAGCATCTAAGCATTATCGGAAAATGATATGTTTTTACAATATAGACGGGATGTAGGGTCATATCATATACTACTCAATAGACGACTGTCTAAATGTTTGTCTAAATATAGGCTATTAAATGTCAAAGGACATTGATATTCCGATTGTATTTTAATCTAATATTGTATATTTTGTAATCGATTCTGTATTCTTCTTGATATAAAATAATAATATAAAAATTGATTTTGTTTAATCAAATGATGATATAATAGATAATATGATAGATTGTTCAATTAAATCGATAAATATAGGCTATTAAATGTCAAAGGACATTGATATCCCTTCAATCCTTTTGTGATCACACATATGTCGAACTGAACTATTCGAGTGCTAGCGCAACTAGTATAATATAAAAACAAACTTCAGTATTTGTATCTAAGATTTAAAATAACGAAAGTAGCATTTTTAATTAGTAAACAGTTACTTAACGATCACACATTACTCAATCGCGTTCGCCAATTATGTACTTCACGCCGCGTGCATCTGTCCGTCGATCACGTGAACTGCAGGTGGAACGTGAACGTGCGCGAGCAATCTGTACGATCGCGACCCGATCGGAAAGTAGTTTCTCTCGAGGTAAGGATTTTCATCGAGTCCTCGTATGCTGTCCTGTGCTCGGACGGGACGTAGGATACAAAGGTGGTGCTTTTTCGAAGCGGGCCGACGAGGAGCACCTGGCAAGACGATGGAAGGGATCGAGCACATGCGGAGGATAGGAACAGAACGCGGAGTACCATCCGGGGAGTAATGTTGGGAAGTGTGCAGCTGTCACAGCAGCTGCGAACCTCCTTCTATCTCCCTCTTCCTCTTGCTCGGTGACCGGCCAGCTTTCCTCCGGCGCCTCCTGCGCCTTTTGCCTCGCATCGGCTGCACGCCGCCTAATTCCTGCCTCAGCATACTGATTCTTTTATGAAATTTTATACTCCGCCGCAGTGAGTTCCTGAACGCAGCTGGAGGCCATCTCAGCATAGCAACAGAAGGTCAAAAAAATGGTTTACAGCCCGTATCAGTTTAGAATGTTATCCTTTAGAATGATTAGAGTGTCCTTTAATCGACTTGACCTCTTTTAGACATCTTTTAGACATACTTCAGATGCATTTCGTGCCTTGCGTTGTAGCGGAGGCGAGATTATTGGAATAATAAATGTAGATACATGTATTACATATTATTTACATTTATATTTGTATAATGTAATAAATGTAAATGTTGCTCATAATTATTTACAAGCTTCTAACTGGGCTTCCTTTCGCCAATATTGTGTTCCGATTGTATTTTAATCTAATATTGTATATTTTGTAATCGATTCCGTATTCTTCTTGATATAAAATAATAATATAAAAATTGATTTTGTTTAATCAAATGATGATATAATAGATAATATGATAGATTGTTCAATTAAATCGATAATTATATTTATTTTTATTTAAAAAAAAAGATTATTGCAATTATATTTCATATTTTATTTTCTTCACGATCTGATTAATATATTACACTTAATAGATATTACACTTAATAGAAGCTTATCTCGATCGTTACGAGACAAATTGTTCCTTAAGTTATCTGTGATGATTTATTTTACGCCAGAGAGAGGCCCGCATCTTAACTCCGTTTCGAAACCAACTACCACTATCGAGAAAAAAGCATCCTTCTTCTTTCCGAGACGAAAAAAATCTGCTTGCATCTGTGCTCGCATCAGCTGCCTCTTGTGTAAAACTAAACTTCCTACCCTGCCCACACATCTGCTTTCTTATGGTGTATCCGTGATGGATATTGCGTGATGTACCTCCATAATAAGAACGAAACGGTATTACAGTCCCTGATCTCTAATTTTCCATTTTTATATATTTCGTGTATTACTTACGATATCGTAAATCATATGACGCTTGTTTCTTTTTATCATCATAATAATTCAATTTTACTTTCGTATAATATAATAATAATATATTATTATTATATGTGTATATATAATATGTCATTCAAATACACATGTCATTCAAATAACAAGTCCAATTTTTGCACTAGTCACCGCCTGATTATTCGTTGAATACTAAATAATAATACAGTCGAATAAAATAAACAGTTTTGTTTGATTTTCATCATTCATGGTTTTTTTATGAAACGTGTAACTTATGATAGATTTGGAATAATCTTATCTTCTTTCAGAGTAACAAAAAATCGAGAGGATAAACCGTTCCTGTCCTATATCTGCACATGGACCTTTACGGTCACTTGCGATTATTTACGCTTGCGTAATCGACGTTAGTGTAGTTAGCGTGGAAGCGCAATGGAAGACTCGTGTCGCAAAACAGCTAGGTGAAAGGAAAGTTTCGCAGCGTTTCATATACTAGATAAGTTAGTGGATTCTTCGGAGTAATGTCTTCAACATATTATTCGCTTATCTCAGACCTTGAATTGAATTGAATCTCTTTTCATTTCAGTCGCGATACCATTTTCAGAAAACTGCCAGCTGTAGTTCTTGCTAACTCATCATAAAGAAAATAGAGAGAGAGAGAAAGATTAAGAAATTAAAAATTAGATTTTATATATATCTATATAAATAGATTACAAGATTGATTGCTGACACACAATATTTATAAAAAAAAGACTCCATTTTTATAAGCTGTCAATCTTCTGGAAGTAAAAGTAATCTTGAGATAAAAGTATGATATCAATAGTTCTGAGATAAGTAATGTTTATTGCATGATACAAGACATCTTGTTAGCTCGTTTTTCTATTTTCTCGTTACATGCCCTGGCGCCCTTATACTGCTAGCTTCTATTCGAATCAGATATTCTAAAGAAGGAAATTGGAGCAGTCACAGAGCAATCGGTACGCGCAGCTGTCTACTTCCAGAATGTGTCGGACGGCAGCTGCACCGAAGCGCGGCGCATTACCGCCCAATTCGATCGGCAGAACGCCGATCGGCTGTGCGCTCACTCACTCTTCCACACCTACGTACGCGCGTGCACGTGTATGCGTATACAGGCGTGTTAAAGCGACACGCGGATCACAAGACCCGCATTTGCGTGGACATTTCTAAGTGACGCGTATCACCTGGCTCCTCGCGAGCAGACGAAACATGCGATTAATCGTATGTGTGGAATCCCTTGTCAAACGCGCTACAAAGAAAGCTCATCACCGAGTACGAGTAAGAGTATTTCTGTGCAGTTCTGTCCATGTGTACGTACACTGCATGGCCAACACGTGGCTAAGGGAAAGTTAAGGTTTCCCGAAGTTCAACCACGCGCAAATACCACTACTGCTATTCACGTCGTGCGTTTGTTGGACTCGCGAGGGATGATGAAAAATGTTGAAATGAACTAAGAACCTTATATAGCACAAAATATTCCGGCAACATTGTAGCAATGTTGCTGGGATATTCTGTGCTATATGGGACATTATTCGGCAACTTAGAAATCATTATTTACTTTTAAAAATCGAAAATTTAACATTGTTTTGAATTAACGATTAATTAATTAATTGAAAAATACACACACACACATATATATATATATATATATATATATACCCAAGATGATAAAAAATGTTGACATGAACCAAAAACCTTATATAGCACAGAATATTCCGATAACATTGCAGCAACATTGGAATACCCCAGCAACAATGTTGCAATGTTGCTGGGATATTCTGTGCTGTATGGGACATTATTCGGCAGTCTTAGAAATCATTATTTACTCTTAAAAATCGAAAATTTAACATTGTTCCGAATTAACAATTAATTAATTAAAATACATATATATAGCTAAGAATAATAATAAATTATTTCTGCATAAATCGTCAATCAAATAATATACAATTTTATTATTATACACAATGCCTCCCCTATCGGAGGCGTTGTGAAACGGGCTCGCAAGACTACCGAACTTACCGTTTCAGATTTCCGATTAACATCATAGACACCGATCGTTCGGTTGTCCGCGTGGAGAAACCAAAAACGTCGTCGAGATGAACGATGATCCTTCCAATACAGTAAGTAGCGTCGCCAGAGACGGTGTCGCAATCCAAGTCAAATCACGCAGGGACCACCGGACTGAATATCTTGAACTTGCCTTCAAAGTCTTCTTTCAATGGCACTTGATTAGAAACAAGTTTACCTTAAATTCATTTTCTCCCTAAACTTACACAAACTTATCTCTCTATCTTATCTCGTGCTTGTATTTATTTCGAACTTCTCAGCAAAGTACCAACGCTGAGCTCCGAGTCTCAACGGACCGGCGTGGAAAAAGTTCGAATATCGTACAATATCACCGATATTGATTCCCCGGACAGATTCAACACTCGCGCGCGACCCGTTTCTTACGAATTATCCGCGTTGTCGCGCGTTCGCTTGGGACTCGTCGAAGCGCGGGGTCTATCTATCGCCCTCAGCGAAGGTCCCTGCTTATCGGAACGACGACAACGAGGGAAACTCGTTCGCGTGCGCCCGCAGTCGCACTGCAGCGTAAAGTCGACTGCACAATCGCATGCGACGCATTACCGCGTGTATGTACACACGACGTGTATACGCGACGAGATCGCGGCCCCACCGTGCGCTAGGCGAAACTAAGGCCCTTGGGATATCATGGCGGGGCACATGTACGTGGGCCCCGTGTACGCCTAGGTAACCACGGAGGCAGGTGGCGGTAGGCAGGTGAACGTGTTGGCGGAACACAGGAAGTGCCGGAGACAGAGAGGTGATACAAAAGCACCTTTGGTAGAGGGGAAACGACGACAACACCGTCCGAAGAAGAAGAGGGAGTGAGAACTCGTCAAGTGCCTAGAAACAGAATTATGGAGAACCACGCGTATATAATAACCGCGGGAGAGTCTCTCGAAAAGCGCACGCCGCGAGTTCCTTCGAATTCTTTCGATGGAAGGAATCGCTGCCTTTTACAAAATGACCTGTCATCGAAATCGAATACGATGACGATTCGAATTAATTTACTCATGGAACTCGGAGAATTAATCTGTATTTGTATGTGTCTGTATAAATTGTAACATGATTATTCAGAGAAAAATTTTCTTTTTATCAATGAATAGAACTAACGGAAATTAATAGTAATTAATATTTAATAATAATAAATAATAATTAAAAATAATTAATAATTAATAATTTATTAATGTGTGATACCCCATTTTACTATATGACGTGAAGAAAGAAGAGAGAGCGAGATCTCGTGTCTATAGAAACCAAATGTCTAGAAACAGAATTACGCAAAACCACGCGTCCTGCGGGGAAACACGTCGTGTTCTTTCAACGAAAAGAGTCGGTCCTTTTCACGAAAAATGACACTTGTCTTCGAAATCGAAAAAATCCAATATATCGACGACTCGAAGAACCAGTTCAATTAATCTAATTAGTCGTGGTAAAACCATTTCGCTCTGAAACCATTACTCAGTGCTCCCCTTTAGAGTTGAGGAAAAAAAATCTGCTTTGGATTGTGGATCGTAAACTTAACGACGCTCATGATCTTCTAAGAAACGTGACTTACGATACATAGCAATGATATGTGCAGCGGATGTTGTAATAATAACATTTAAGGCTGACTCGCCTTTGTTGGCTTCATATTGCCTAATGACACCTTTTAATGTTCTCGACAAATTATATATATTTCCCAATAAACCCGAACCTATCCTAAATCAAATCCCTTTTCTTCAGGCATGCAAAGCTGAAATTATACATCTCGAAAATTCACGGAAATGTTTAAAACCGTGGGGAGAAAGGCAAAATCGCAAGTCCTCGGAAATCAAGACCATTCTGATTACCCCAATACGCGATAGCGTATACATTTTCGAGTTCTTCTCGTCCGCGTTGAGAGTTCACCGTGCTAAGCAACAACATGGCGTTATTATGCCGCTTGCGACTTGCCGCGTACAGGAATAGCTCGCACGTGTCTCTCTCTCTTCCACTCTTTTGCTTCTCTCTTTTCTCTCTTCCCTGATACGCGCATACATGTGTCGTTGCGAGCGTAGGAAAAGCGCTCTCTCTCTCTTTTTCTCTTTCTTCCTTCTCCTCTTTCTTCTCTTTCCCTCCTCCCTCTTTTTCTTCTTCTTTCTTCCTTTCTCGACGGTAGATAGCACACACCACATCGTCCTCTGCCGTTCTCCACCGTCGCAACGCGACAGTGAAGTCATTGACTGTGAAACCGGGGTGACGAATGTGAACGAGGAGCACGAGAACGTTAGTTTCAGATTCTGTTAATGTCTTCAATCGCGAGCCGGAATAGTATAGCGTATAATACAATATATAGCAGTCAAAATGCTTCGCATGCAGGAATGTAAAATGATATATATTTCGCACAATTTACACGAAATATATATTGTGAAAAGTAATATAATGATGGATTTTTTAATTCCAAATATGATTGCATTTTAAAAATGTAATACATAAAAGTATGTAGTTATGTAACGTTTCCAGTAGTTTCATTAGCGTTAATTTTTGATTGAATGAAATGCAAGTTTGATAGAATTAATACCTTGATGACGATGATGATGACGATGACGATGATAATGATGACGATGATGATAATAATACAATAATTTTATTGCAACGTACATATTTCTAAAATTACAAAGAAACTAAAAGATAAAAGACAAGATAAAATATAAGGGATTATCCCTTATATAAAATATAAGGGATGGAACAGTAGAAGGGATAGATAGTACATGCAAATGGTGAGGCACCAACAATACCTTGCTGTTATGAAATCTACAGAACAAGGAACAGAATATGAAAGCAAGTGTATTACAGATGTATTATAAAAGATTGAATAACAATATCCAATCACACACGCAACACACGTGCATCATACAAATCACCTGTGACATCTATAAATAAAGTACCTATAATGCATACAAGATCAGAAAACGCATAAGTAATATGTAGATGCTAATTTAGCGAGTTTAGCGAGAAAGTTGGCAAAGAGATGAAATTTTATGTAATTGTATTACGTTATATGTATTCATGTAACAGATATAACATATATAAATGTCATGTGTAATAAAATATACTTTTTATCAAGAAATTTATGAGGAGCTCTCATCAGGATAGCTTTGATCAAATAATTAACTTAATCAACAATTATTTTATCAAATAATATCTGCATTATTTTATTAACATAAGTAGAATAATTAATGTTTTATTATTCAATATAGAAAGAAAGATTAGATTAGGAACGACAAATACAATTAGAAATTTTATACGTATTTCAATAATTCTAGTTGAATTATGTTAATCGAAGTTTGATTGAAGTATTGCTCATCTAATGTCCATTTCTTTCAATATAGATTAATCTCGGTTTAATTAATCATTTTTTATCTTTTTCTAATTTTTAGGACTAAAAAGAGATAATTAAAGTCACATACAGATTATGTAGTTATATTGCGACAACATTGCCGTAACAATGTAACATTGCGGCAATATAGCTGCAACGTTTGTGCTGTATTGGGTTAAACCGAATTAATCTGTTGATAGAGCGTAAGAACAATATTTCAGACCAAATTCTGAATTTATTGTTAATAGTCATCCTTTTATTTTCCTAATTTATTCCTTTCTATATATATTAAACAACAAAAAACTAATTATTCTATTTATAACAATATATATAAAAGTAGTCGCTTAATAAGTTAATTGCCAATTAAAATTAATCGAATCGGAATTAAAAATCGAAGTTGTTCTTATGCAATAGAAAGTCGCTCTACATCATTGAGATTATTTCATGTGCAAAAAATGTTGACATTTACGCAATGTACATACATACGACACGAATGTGTCATCGTCGTAAAACCGGCAACCGATTGAAATTTATTACAGGTTGATAATAACGATCATTGATGATTCGAGGTACAAAACGATCGGTAGTAACGATCGTAATAATTTTTATCATCCCGAGATACTGTAACGTCGTTCAATTTTCTCCTCTCTGCTTTACCATATAATCATTCCAGGGATGCGAGTTTGAACCTAATTTTTCAATTTTAAATAATACAAAATATAGTTATCACTGCGAATAATATTATTATATTTCATAACGTTAAGTTCATTACTTACATATCGTACTTAAGTACTTTTTATTTTTTTTATTTTATTTTATTTTTCGTATTGTTTAACTTAGGATATAGTAATAGGATATAGTAATCTAGTGTTAAGATTTTGTATCGTTGTAATCGTAATAATTAATACTCGTCGCAAGAGGCTTCATCGATCGGCGCCACATCGGAGACACATCAAGCGTCACGTATCATCGGCCCTTATCAATCAAATCTGGAAGCCACTGGGACAAAGAAGATCGTCAAAAAAGAAGGCGAACAACGGATCTTGACGACGACGCTCCGCGCAGTTCGTTAAGTGACTTCGTGTCGAGACCACGTTTAAATTCTGAGCTTATACTTTATTATAGTCACTGCGTTCACTGAGTTTTATATTTTTATTATATTCACTGCGTTCACTGAGTTTTATATTTTTACTATTATATTTACTACGTTTACTGAGATTTTATAATAAATTCATCCATTTTTATTATTATTACGAGTGTTAGAATCATTAATCGATTAGTTACCAATCTCCGGGCATCCCCTGGTAAAGTTGATGCAGATCGACTGACCGGAAAAATAAAACGGAGCAGACGTCGGAACACCAGACGTTACAATACACCAATGATCATGAAGTTTTACCCAACGCTTCAATGTGATTACTAGTCACGGGCAACAGAGGGCACTACGTTATTCACGCCAGTTTTTTCCCTCCGTTCACTCTTCCTATGTCGCTGCGTTTCTTCATAAGTGTATTTACCCCGGCACAGGATGTAAACGGTGTTTAGCACGACAAATGCAATTTTATAATAAATGGTATCGCGCGAGATAACATGTTGATACAAGGCTCGAATGCGAGATGAGCTTGACAGCGTTTAATCGTGAAAATATTTATCATACAAATATTTTGTTCGAAGTAGCCGAGAGGTAGTAACCTCTCTTACGCTTTAAACGCTCGACGAACGCGTGTTTGTACACCTATTGAAAAATGAAATATCAACGCGATTGCATTGTCAAGAGAGTGTTCGCGCGTTGATATTGTTCAGTGACACATTTCGTCCGATCGAACGACGCGACATGTCTAATACGATAAGCGGCAAAAACCTGTTGCGGCCGAATAGCCTGCAATGTAAGAACCTGCACGAGTATTTAAAATCTCGTATCCCCGAGACTCTGAACAAGCTGTATCACAAGCCACCTATATGCCTGGCCGTGTTCCGCGAGTTGCCTGTCATCGCCAAGCATTATGTCATGAGATTGTTGTTCGTCGAGCAGCCGGTGCCGCAGGCGGTTATAGCGTCCTGGTGCTCTAAACTGTATTTCGAGGAGCACCAGAAGGTGGTGCAGATCCTGAATGAGTTGTACGTGTGGAAGGAGGCGTCCATACCTGGCGGGTTACCAGGCTGGACCTTGAACAACATCTTCAAGAAGAACTTGAAGATTGTGCTGCTGGGTGGCGGCAAGCCCTGGACTATGTCTAATCAACTGGAAACTGACAGTAAGCCACGAGACGTGGCTTTCCTGGATTCTTACGCATTGGAAAGGTGGGAATGCGTCTTACACTACATGGTCGGTTCCCAGCAACAGGAGGGTAAGACTCCTTGAAAATGTATCCTGAACTAAGCATAAGGATGGAACATGTATAAATGACATGAAATTTTTATGCCTTCCTGTGTTAGAAATTGAAATTTTACTTGGAATAAATTATTGTCCTTAGATATGTATTTGATTTTGTACAAAGAGAAAGTCCTGTTTGACAAATTTTTTGAGTACATAAATATAAAATCATAGTTATTTTCAATTTTGTGCTCACTTGTTATGTGTATAATGTAACTGGATAAATATTTTTCATTCAAGCACAGCTTGTTTCTCAGACACAAGTTTTGTGCCAAAGTATCGTGTTTTAATCATATTTTGTATAAAAGATGATCATCTTGAAAAAAATTACAAATATTTAAGATCATCTAACATACTTTAAAATGTTGTAATAGGCATATCTGCCGATGCTGTAAGGATTCTTCTGCATGCTGGTTTAATGAAGAGAGATGAAGCTGATGGAAGCCCGGTTATAACACAAGCTGGTTTTCAATTTTTGCTTTTAGACACAGCTTCACAGGTAATTATTAGTTTTCTGAGATATTCGTTATATTCGTATTTAGAATGAGATGTATTTTCATACTTGTTATATACTCACATAATATAATATTGAATAGTCTCTTTTTGATATTGCACAAGTTACTTTGTATATCACAAATATTTTCTTTACATAGGTATGGTATTTTATTCTACAATATCTCGACACGATTGAGGCACGCGGTCTTGATTTAGTAGAATGTCTTACCTTCCTGTTTCAATTAAATTTTTCCACTCTCGGTAAAGATTATAGTACCGAAGGTATGTCCGAAGGACTTTTGACATTTTTGCAACATTTAAGAGAATTCGGACTTGTATATCAACGAAAACGCAAAGCAGGAAGGTAAATAGATAAAACATAATGTGTATTATTTGCCAGATAATCATGATAATCATTACTGATATTTTTGTTAATTTGTGCCACAAGGTTTTATCCAACTCGATTAGCGTTAAATATTGCTACTGGTGAAACTAAACCTTTAACTAGAGATGCAGACAAAGAAGGATATATAGTTGTGGAAACAAATTATCGAGTTTATGCTTATACAAATTCGAACTTGCAAGTTGCATTGCTTGGACTTTTCTGCGAAATGTTGTATAGGTAAGTTTAACATATACAAGAAGTATTAAAAAATATATTAAAAAATGTAAACAACCATACTATTCCAGGTTTCCAAATTTAGTTGTATCGATATTGACAAGAGATTCTGTAAGGCAAGCGTTAAAGAGTGGAATAACTGCTTCTCAAATAGTAGGGTACGTATGACGTTAATGTCTTAAATAGCCAAGTAAAAAATGTTTCATGTATATTTCATGTTGTTTTATATCAACAGCTATTTGCAGCAACATTCGCATAGTAAAATGATAGAAGCGGGACCACCCATATTACCACCTACTATTGTAGACCAAATTAAGCTGTGGGAAAATGAAAGAAATAGATTTTTATTCAGCGAAGGAGTTCTATACAGTCAATTTCTTTCGCAAACCGATTTCGAGGTTCTTAGAGATCATGCGGTCTCAACTAGAGTATTAATTTGGCAAAGTGAAAGGTAATTGTTATTTTAAAACAAATAGTTTGTATAACATTAAATGTATAATTTACGCTGTCGCGAAAAAATTGTACATAACAAGTGTTGCAAGTAATAACAAAATATATATTTTTTTTATCTAGAAAGAGAACCATGGTAGTTACCAAAGCCGGCCATGATGATGTAAAAAAGTTTTGGAAACGATACTCAAAAGGCTCAAGTTAATATTCGATTAGCAAGATGTTTAGTTGTAAGCATTTTATGTATGGTTGTTATGTTTCCTATATAATTAAAAAAATATCGAAGAAAAAAGTGCCTAGAAAAACTGGAGAAGCATTCTTGACATAACTGAAGAAATGATGTTTTCTTTTTAATCGATGCCAAAGTTCTCTTAAGTCGGACTAGGTTTTGATAACGAGTGTGATATTGAATTAATGAAGTAAGTTTTTAGATATTTAATATTGTCTGTTTCATTTCTACTCCAATTATAAAATTTATACAATACAATGAAGAATGAACTCTAAATTCATCGATTCGATTTTTTTATATTAAAATTTGTTGCAATTTCTTACATCATAATAAATAATTTTTCAATCGGAATACAACCCAATATCTTTTTAATGCATTTCTGAAATAATCTCGATATAGCGTATTCCAAATAAATATTTTCAAATTAACCGTTCCAAATAAACATTTAACTGTTTGGTGTAAATAATATTTATAATTTAAATCAAGTTAATATCGTACAAATGTGATGAAACATAAAGAAAAAGGCACAAAAATAAAAATAACTGATTCATTATACACTTATCAAGTAGCGAATAATATTGGATTAAATTGTAATCATTTAATTGTGGTATATATAATTGTCGTCCGGCGACATATATAAATGCGCTATATCGAGTATCAAGTACAAAAACGATTCTGCGTTATTATTATTTGGACATATTTGAAAACATAGTATTATGTGTAGATTAATTTTTACGCAGATATAAATGCAAAATGATATTCGTTGTCAATTCTATGTAACTCCGATAGTGATATATATGTATATATAGTATATTGAGAAAAAGGACAGATTTTTAATCGAAGCATTTCACTGGATTAGCATGAATCCCAAACGTTCGGTGAATCAAGAACTTGCTGTCAACGCTGCGGTGCTGCTTTTGGTTTTGGCATTTTAGCTAATATAGCTGGCATCTCATTCTTTTCATCATACTTTTTCCACAATTCGTACAAATTTATTATATACCGTGCTATCTCTTGAATCTTTTCCATATCTGCGTTTAATTCCGCAAACCACGATTTGAGATCTTTCTGCAATATCACACAAGCTATCTGCAGACAGCCTGTAAAGGAAAATATATTTACCATTAGTTTCCTTCTGATATTGAAGCATTAAAAAATGATTATTATTTATATCTTACCGATAGCTATTTGATAAGGTGGATATAACAAACATACGTCCGTTCTTAGACTGTCATTAATAATACGCCACGCAAGCATAAGTAACTGATCATCTGGTCCTATGTCCTGAATTAATGTTAACAGGGGACGGTACGGTTGGTATACTATCAAACAACAATCCAAATGTTCCAAAAGATAAAACTCGCACTCCAAGATATGATTCGTGCGATATGGAAATTCTTGTGAATACGCATAACTAAATTTGTTTTTAACTAAAAAAAAACATTAATCCAACAACCATTTAGTTAGACACATGTCAGTCCCCAGTGAATTGTAACAGTGGATCCAATATATCATGGAACTTACTTACATTTCCCATTGTCGATATCAGTCTACTATTAGAGATTACTCCAAACTCTTCTACTTTTGATGCCAGAAAGACGGTAGTAGGAGCTAATAATAGAGGGTCTATACATTTTAAGCTATTGCGAGCATAAAATCTTTTAAAATAGACTGTCGCAGTAGCTACCACTTGTTGCCTCAATTTTAACTGTTCACCTATCATCTGTATCACTAGGATTTATTTATGGATGTAATTAAGGGTTATATTACATGTAGCATATGCTTGTATGTAATTATATAACAAAATGTATCCAGTATGGACTTTCGCTTATAAACAATCAATTATAGCTGATAAATTCTTGCTTCAATAAATTTGATAATTGATATGAAATAAGTATGAATATGTGTTTGAATTGAACCATTTAATATTTTCATTAACAGAAACACAAAATAGAGTGTAATAAAACCACTTTTTAAAATCTCTATGTTACAATATCTTGAAATTATTCATACAAAAAATAATTTATATTTTGGTTAACATGTCGTAATTTATGAGAATTAATTAATGGGAGAATTATCCAGACATGCCAATCAAATAACAGTCTATTGAGAATATATTGATAGACATGAAGTGCTTTATCGATTAACAGATATACGAATTTGTTAATCTCCATTAAATATGAGAAAATCATTTCAACTGCTAAGAACTTACTGCTAGAAAAGAAAATAAATATTTTCTGATATTCCTCTTCCGTTAGCACTGACAAATCATGCTGACGTTCTCTGATTAAATCTTGTTTATCCAGTAACCACTGTTGACTATTGAAAACAAGAAATCTCATAAAAATTCCGTTCCTTGAAATTTGTGATACAATTTTTAAACTTACTGATGTGAACTCTGCCAGAAATTCCCGGCCATTCTATAACCAAATTGTTCGTCTGTAACTTTTAGTTCACGTTGGATGGTTAATTGACCAATTGTTAAAATCCTGTTATACTGAACGCATGTAATTACTTTCTCACATTGAACTTACTCCCTATTTTTGCGAAATATAAATGAAGCGAACCGTGTTTTTGTCTTTTTCTCTGTACAAATCGAAATCTACGATATTTAACATACACATACAAATGTGTGCCTGTGTATGTTTCCTAAAATTCCCCAGAAAGGAGGGGTGATCACAAGCTCCTTGTGTCGAGAGCACGGACCATAGACATAGTAAGTATAGACTGAGCATCCTTTATATAAGCAGTGATGCATACGATGAGAGAGAGAAAAGATATTAAGATGAGTTTCTCTCTCTTTTCAATGCCGGAGAGTGGGGAGCACTTCTCCTCATCCGCCGGCGCCCTATGTCTATGAGCGCCGAGCGGATGAGGAGAAGTGCTCCCCACTCTCCGGCATTGAAAAGAGAGAGAAACTCATCTTAATATCTTTTCTCTCTCTCATCGTATGCATCACCGCTTATACAAAGAATGCTCAGTCTATACTTACTACGTCTATGGCACGGACTAAGGAATAGAGGGACGGAGCACAAGCTGTACCGGTGAGGCACGTTTGCGGCGGGGGGGGCCGCCATATTCGTTTAGTAATCACCACACATAGAACTCACTATTTGCGTACGTGTGAGAAATGAAAGTCAGATCCTGCGCACAATAACAAAATAGAAATAGGAATAATTATTAAATATTATAAATAAGAAATTAGAATTATTTATTTAAAAAATAAAAAGAATAGAATAAATTAATGCGTGAATTAAGAAATAAGAATTGGAACTAATTAATATATTTTATTCTCTTGTTAGATGTAAAATAATTTCTCTTTTCAACAATAAACAACAATAACAACAATAATAAAACATAAAATCACCGCCTAATCTCTTTACGCTTGTCACTCGTTATGTCTCGTGGCACCACTACACGAGTGTAACCATGTCACAGACACAGGATCTCTGTGTGAGAATCGCTACATCAATATGGCGGAAAGCAGTCCCCCCCGCACGCTTGAGTTACCAACCCCTCTCGCCTAAACTAGGACTTTAGACTCGGTTCCTCTATTCCTTAGTCCGTGGTCGAGAGCCTAAAGGCCTAAACACAATAAAAAACACAGGCAATAGAAACAGGAATAGCGATAGCGAGTAAAAGCCAACCAATCAGGTTGCATTCCAAACATCTTATTTGAGGAAAATTTTACTCAATTTCTATAGTACATGTGACGTGAGTTATAGAGTATTGAGTAAAATTTTCCTCAAATAAAACATTTTGAAATGTAACCCAGAAAAGCTAAAGAGTTAAACATGGAGGTAAGAATATATGGCGGGAGAGTAAATTCACGGGGATGCAGCCAAGAATGAACCAATCATGATAAGTATTTTTGAACGGTAAGGTTGTCATTTTGGAGAATATTTGATCGATGATTGGTCAATTATTACGGTATGTCTTACGTTACGGTTACGGAACTTCGTGCCTTTTGCGGCCCTTAGAGCTATCACACACAAAATACATAATGTAGCATAAACATAACATAAGACCGCTGAACCAATAAACATGTAGAAAAAAGTCGCCATATTGATTTACATAAGATGCGCATTGGTCCAGCGGTCTTATGTTATGTTTATGCAACGCTATGGCGGGGAGCACAGACCATTGCATAACGCATAACGCATATGCATAAGAAATTTGATTGGTCGAATTCCTTATGCACATGCTAACGGACCAATCAGATTTCTTATGCATATGCGTTATGCGTTATGCAATGGTCTGTGTCTGGGCCCTATGCATTTTGTGTGCGATAGCCCTTAAGCCTTTATATAAGTTCTATGTCCCTAACCTCCATAGTTATAAGCATGCGCTTACAGTTTAGGCTTGTTCTACAATGAGTCGTTAGTCGCAAGTCGTAAGCGAATAAACCAATCATAGTCGAATTTAGAAAAGAATAATCGAATATGATTGGTCTATTCGCTTACGATTTACGACTAACGACTCATTGTAGAACAGACCTTAGGCCGAAGAATATATTCAGATTTCCAACCCGGGTAACTATAACACTAGAAGTTGTTATAGTACATGTCACATGTGCTATAATACGCAACAGATGTTAAATCACAGTATATCCAATAGCGCAACTCTCTCGATTTTGTGTTGACCAAAATGGAATGCGCATGCGTGAAATAAGCGAGTTGCCCAGTAACGCCATCTAAACTTCTGTCTCACTCACTCTTACTTATTTCGGTTTCTCTCAGACCTATTTAAATGCCTCTTTAAATGTAATGTGTACATTTGATAGCAGAAATTGGCGGCAATAGATCGCATCTTGGCGCAATTTATTTATTGTTCTCAGTGCTGTGAATATTTACAGTGCGACAGAGTGACAGTGTAAGAATGATAAAGTGGAAGTTGAAAATTGAAACTGAATTTTATATATAATATGATTTTATTTTTTAAATTAATAAATATGATTTTATTTTATTTTATAAAAATATTGCATTAATTTCCTTGTTATTTTTATTACTGTGCAATTAAATTATTATTTATATATGTATATTTTGTATAAAAAATAATATTTTATTATTTTACTTATATTTTATTATTTTATTATTATTTTTTAATACATAATTAATAATACATAATTAACACAATTAATTTTTTTATAATAATATGTATAATTAATAATTTATATTTTTTGCCTTTGTCTATTTTAACATTACATTTTATATTATTATATATAGCATTATTAATGATACGCTTTACAAATTTTTATTTATTTTGTAACGTATTATTATAATAATTTATAATTCTTCCTATTTTGTATTAGTTTTATTAAATTATATTATTCTGATGTGTAAGTAATGATTATGAGTTAGAAAAAGAATAGTTAGAAAGAGAACAAACAAAAGTGAGTGAGAGAAAAGTTTGAGAAAAGATGGGCTTACCGGACAACTCGCTTATTTCGCGCACTCCATTTTGGCCAACACTAACTTCAAAGGTACCGACAGAAAGTTGCGCTACTGGATATACTGTGGTTAGACTCAGTTTTAGCTTAAGGCCCGGTTTTTCATTCAGTGGTTAACTGCTAACTGCAAGTTAATCGATTCTCTGTCTCTTTTTAAATAATAATATAGAAAAAGAAAGGAAGTGCATTAACCTCTGGTTAATAGTTAACTACAGAATGAAAAACCAGGCCTAAGAAAAGTATACGCTATTTTTAAAACGTCGAAATCAAAATCTGCAGAGAGGATACGATGGGGCCTCATCACCATAAACTTCAACAAGCATTTGATACAGCTGATTTTTTCAAATCAAACATGAAAAGTAGCGAATGTCGAAAATGCACTTTAAAACGTTCCATCTTTTGACACGTGAAAACAATGAATAACTGAATAAAAATGGAGAGAAAAACTGTCATACAGAAATATCAAAACTATCGACTTAAGTACTATAACGATTAGCTTCTAATTTACAATAGGTGTCACTAATCAGAACTAACCGGAATACTTAATAAACAAATTAAAAAATCAGTGTTTTTTGAAAAAAAAAAAAATTCGACTAAACTATTATCAATATTGAAATGGCAATTTAAACAGTTATGTAAGACACGCTAAAGTGTTTTTCAGAATTTTGTCAAATTTTTTGCTACGTTATTTCTTTTTATTATAAATTAATTTGAAATGTATAGAAATATCAATATTTTCTATTGCAAATCCAAATCAATAACTTGAATATCTCTCATAATAAGGAATTTTTGGGTTTGATTTTTTATTGAATCCTAATCTGAGATCAGAAATTTCAAATTTTTTAAAATTTAAGAAAACAATTAGGAAATAAAATTCCTAAAATTGTACCATTTTTTGTTTTTATTCCACCATATATTTCGCTATCTTGGATCTTCAAAATTTAAAACTTTTTGGCCGATCCAGATTCAGATTCAGTGACCCAAAGAAAACCCTATTTACTAATTTCACAAAAAGTTTTAAATTTTATTGATTCATCATATAGAATCGGCCATTTTGAATTTTAAAATCTTAACTTCTGATTCATAAGCAACGACCTGCAAAATATCTCCGATACAAAATTCCAAAAAGATCCATTTGATACAAAAAATTTGTTACACAAAGAACTAAGTAATATTATTTGTTAAATTAATTTGAGTTTGATAAAAAAATAGGCTTTACGAAACAAATCTCCCAGATAGCACAGAGAATTCGAAAAGAATTCTTTTTTGGTCCCCGATTTACAAAATGAATTCTTTTTCCATCCCATTTCTGTTCTAAAAGTATTCTTCAGCATTCCAAAAGACTTCACTTTTATGTCACCATTTGTGAGTTCTTTTTTAGATTCAAAAAGGATTCCTTTTCGAATCCATTACAACAGAAAAAGGATTTCTTTAAATCTACTTTAATTTAATTCCAAAAGAAATCAAAATATATACTTTTATGGAATCCTTTTTCTAACTATAAAAAGGAATTCTTTTTAGTTTATTTCGAACAGATTATGCGAAATTCGAAAAGAACTCAAGAAAGTGAATTCTTTTTGAAATCAAAAGAATCAGTTGTGCTATCTGGGCTGATTTCTTTTTAGTCGGGTTTAAAATGCGGTCACGGTCGTGGTCAAATGATTGCGGACTGCTTAATATATGCTATAGTTACCGATCATTATTGTTTATATTTAATATTAATTTTATATAATTTATATTTTCATTTGCATATTTGCAAATGAAAATTTCTCCAAGATACTTGTGAAAGTACTCTATCTTTAAAGATACTTGTGAAAGTATTTCTATCTTTAAAATCATCTCAAGTACAATCTTAATAAATATTTTAAATCTAATCATCATATATTACCATAAGACATTACTTAAGACAGTCTTGAAGAATGGCCTATGAATACCAAAAGAGACTCTTTACATTTGTCATGCACTCACGCCTCCTTTAAGAAACATTGCGGCTATGATAGGAAATAGCGATAATGATTTAACGATATGAATTTAACACTGTTTAACGCGGATGATAATTTCGGAGTTTTGCGCAGTTTAGTAATAGGCGTAAGACTAATCATTTCTATGATAATATATTTAAATGTATGTATATATAGTCGGAGATCATAATAATATCTGAGTACCAAAAGTGAATTATAATAATAATGCTTAGAGAGTTATAATATGTTTATTTAATTAAACGTATATGATTATATGAAAAAATTGCGTTACACCATTTTATTTTATATTATTTTGCAATAACTGGATATCCGAATTTCTAGTCATCATGAAATTAAGAGAAATAATATTAATAATAATCTAAAAAATTAAAATTTATTTTGTAACAATAAATTAAAGCAGAATCTTAGTGTCACGTTACAAATAATCATGTATAAAGAGAAAATTTCTCGTATGATTTGTATATTCTGCCCTATAATAATAATAATCGCGCTTCCTTCTACTGATTTTTCACGTACCTCTTCTTCCTTTTAGAAAGCAAACGTCTAAATTATTTTCTTTTTCGACAGAAATTCTTGTCGTTTTTATCCGGATTTATCTTTCATAGACCCTCGATTTATCTTTAAAGACTCGATTTAAAGACTCGATTTATCTTTTAAGACTCTATTCAGCTTTTTACGGATTGACAGGTATGATCTATACTGTTGGATTGCAGCACACGAAGATCAAAAACACAACATATTCGGGATGAAACACTTGAAAGTTAAAAATAAATTATTTATCCGTCAGATTCTTATAGACGGCACTTGTTCTCTCCGCGAACCTTTACGTCGTAGACGATGTAATTTATTTAGCTTATATTGTGTTTTTCATGTCGTTCGACTTTCCTGCTACGCTTATCTTATATTTATCGGCGTGACACAACTCACATTAAAAATCATACAAGAAAAAAAAAGAAAAAAAAGCATAATACTCTTAATACAATGCGAGTTTGGGAGAAGATACATAGATAAATTGTGTGTGTAAGCGCGCGCGTGTGCGTGTGCGTGTGTGTGTGTGTGTGTGTTGTGTGTGTGTGTGTGTGTTTGGTGTGTCATCGCAATGATTGACGCAAAGTATAATTTCTGTGATGTCAATTCTTTTTTTCCGTTCCGACAGTGAGAGGAATAAAAAATAAAGGCGCGGGCGGGACAATCGGCATTTCCGGACAATCCATGATTATCACAGCAACATTAATATGCAGTGTCGTAACACATTATTAGCACGATACTATATGCATACTTACAATTAGATAGGTATAGGGAACCGTCCGAGAAATGCTGGTCTGGATCTTGAGGGAGAATCGACGTCCGCAGGACAAAACAGAACCGTGCAGTCGGCTGTGAGAGAGAGAAACGTTATTACAATATTAACAAGATTCTCATGTCGAAATTCGACAGTTGATCAACACAAATTTATAAAGATACTGTTGCCGACCATATAATAACGTTTATTTTCAGCATCGGTTTTCTCGAGGTGAATTTCCGTGACACAACTCACATTAAAAATCATACGAGAAAAAAAAAGGAAAAAAAACATAATATTTTTAATACAATGCGAGTTTGGGAGAAGATACATGGATAAATTGTGTGCGTAAGTGCGCGCGCGTGTGTGTGTGTGTGTGTCATCACAATGATTGACGTTTCGCAAAGTATAATTTCTGCAATGTCAATTCTTTTTTTCCGTTCCGACAGTGAGAGGAATAAGAAATAAAGGCGCGCGCGGGACGGTCGGCTTTTTGCGTGTGTCCGTGTAAAAACTGTTGTGCGAATAAAACTTGCGAGAGAGAAGGAGAGACAGACAGAGAGAGAGAGAGAGAGAAAGATAGAAAATGCCTATGCGGTTAGCATACGTATAGCATTTTAATCGTGATAGGAGGGGCATATAGCATTAATTTCGCAGTCTTCTAAGTTTTTTGAGATAATAAAATATCTTAAATATTTATACATCGTGCAAAGAAAAAACTTATATATACACACTTTCAATAGAATTTTTAAGATAAAACTCTATTAAAAGCTTAATTTTTAATTCTAGCGTTTCAATTCTAATTGTTTGCGATATTTTTGTTGAGAAAAGAAAAGATTTAAAAATGATCAAAGAAGATAATATCTAGAGCACTCTATAATATCGTTATAAACGGGACTAATTGATAATTTTACTCGACATAATAATATCATGAAGATTTATGTCTTGGATATTTATGAGAAGCTTAAAAAAATGCCAGAAAGTCATCCTCAAAATATTTTCTCAAAAAAATCATTTAAAAGTTTTATTTAAAGAAGAATTTTTGTTTAAATATTTACACGTGTGGCATGTTGATAATGACTCGAGATTACTTGTGGCACGCAAGTCAGACACATCAATTTATTAATTGTGAGTCACGACGATTACTTTAAATATGTAATAAATTATGATATATATGTGCATGTGTGTGTGTTACTTCATATCACTTAAATTTATTACATATTTAAAGTAATCGTCGTGACTCACAATTAATAAAATTATGTGTCTGACCTATATGCTACAAGTAATCTCAAGTCATTATCAACATGCCACACGTGTAAATATTTAAACAAAAATTTTTAATAAAACTTTTAAATGACTTTGTTGGGAGAATATTTTGAGGATGACTTTCTGGCATTTTTTTAAACTTCTCATAAATATCCAAGACATAAATCTTCATGATATTATTGTGTTGAGTAAAATTATCAATTAGTCCCGTTTATAACGATATTATAGAGTGCTCTAGATATTATCTTCTTTGATCATTTTTAAATCTTTTTTTTCTCAACAAACATATCGCAAATAATTAGAATTGAAACGTTAGAATTAAAAATTAAGCTTTTAATGAAATTTCATCTCTGAAAAGTCTTCCAATTCTATTGCCATTTTTATTTAAAACCACAAAATCTATCTTTCTATTTTCATACTTTTGTTAAAAAAAAAAAAATTTTTAATTGACTAAAATAAAAGTTAAAAAACTAAAAAGAAAATGCAGTTGATCTGGAACAGCCTATATATATATATATATATATATATATATGTATGTATATATATATGTACATACATCTACTATCTACGAAAGTTATCAAAGATAAAAGATCGTTTTATCGTGTTTTCTCGTCGTACACATCGGTTATTTACTCTTAATGCAGGTAGGTAAAAGTTTGTGTTAGAGAAGCGTAGAGATGTGTTTGCAATTATTATCGTGATTTTCAGTTTGTATGATTGTCTGAAACATGGGAAACCATGACCGAGGACTGCGAATGTTTTATCACGGTGTTGATTACAATCGCCGGTTACATTAAACTGTACATCATAATTTTCAAAAACAAAAATGTAAGCCGCGATTTTTTGCTTAGTCCTAAAAACAATGCAAAAGACCCAGATTATATCCTTTGTTTTTTATATTTTTCTCAGATAGAATGACTGCCGTCGCTCATCACTGACGCGTTTTCTCGCATTCTTTAGAGATACAAATTCTGCACGAGCTCTGAGAAAGAAGATGACAATAAGTTACGCAGGTAATAATGAGATAAATCCCGCCATATTCGCGTATCGTTTGGTTTTAACGTCGACTCGTCGTGCTTAACATATTACTCATGTCATCTTTTACGTCATCGTGAATTGTACGATACATCCAATATAAATATTTAATTCTTTATTCATTGTTTTTTACACTTGTAATAATAATGCGAGTTGCAGTAATGATTTAAATCGACAAATAAATTGTTGATGAGTCTTTACATGCTGATCATCCCAGTAACGCCGCAGTTATTGGATCTCCTTATGCCTTTCAATAAATCGCTTCCTTACAAACATTTGTTCGATGTCGACTACAGCTTCAACAGAGAGGTATTACTATTTTGTATTCTTCATTCATACTTGACGACTGTGATGACTATGAGCGTCATGGTTATTACCGCTACATGTTATTTGTGCAACGACTGCAGTCTTTTCGCCGCTGTTGGGTATCGTATCTCTGCAGCATTCATTTTCCTAGAAACTTTAATTTAATGTGAAAGAACATTTTTTCTTCTCTCTTAAATATTTGCCCTGAATAAACTTTTGATCATGTTCCAAATGTGCCGATTGGAAAATCTGGCCTCGGAGATATAATAAGTTAAAAGAAAAATAACCATTCCATGAAAGATGTAGATATAATTTAAGCGCAATTTATAATAAGATTATGATGACGCGAGATTATGATAACGAGATCTATCGCGAACGCATGTTTCTCTTGCGGAAGTACCAATTAAGTCTTCAGTGAATCATACATATATAAATTTTTAATAAGTGAAATAGGACATATAATATGAATTTAACAATTAACTAGAGAAAAGATGTCATTCTTTACAGTGGTAAATAGAATTCTTAGTATAAAAAATTAATCTGTCGTCCGAAAATCTTTTTGGTATCTTTTCTGTAGTTTTGATTGCGAATTTTTACTACATATTTACTGCAAAGTGTTTTGCATTCGATTCATCCATTTATGTGTTTTTCCAGATGTATTTATTTGTTGGATTCTTTATTCAAACTGCATTCGTTTATGTTGCTTCTTATTACTATCATCATTACGAATCTCCTCGGAATTCAAGTGAACACGTGATGGCATTGAAATGGTATCGCCGAGTAGAAATCGTGTCTCGTGTTATCTTCAATTAATCTAGAATTTAACTACCTTAGAGATAATTTCCTTCATGAATCATAAAGAAAAAATGATCTGATATGTATCTATTGTATATACATAGGTGTTACATCTCTTCGTTTTAAGTTATGTATCCCGGCCAAAGGATAATGGAGCATAGCGTAGATATGTATATTACACAAAGTAAATACATTGCACCAAAATTATTCGCGCGATGTGGAACAATAAAAGAACAATAAAAGAAAAAGTGATAAATTGCAGATGGACTTTTCGGAAAAGAGTATTTGAAATTACTTGCCTTTTGATCCTTAGCACAGAAGGGAATACACTTGTTCTGTTTATTTTTTAATATTGTAGTTTTCTTAGATGTCTTTAAAATATTATCTTGTTTCCTATTCTTTTATCCTTTTTTGCTCTTTTCAAATTCTTTTGAAGATTTCAACGGATATTTGAAAGGAATTGACTAATTGTTGTAGAGATAAAAAGGTTACTCGCTCGATCACTGTTTTTAGATACAACATGATGTGGTATGAAACGTCGCGAAGAATAACGGTTATTGAGCATATTACCTTACAGGGGTCTTGTACCTTGTATATTAACGGCCGGTGAAATATATATATATATATATATACTATCGATGGCGAATTAACCTTCGATAAGAATGACACTTCTTTTAATTCCTTACAGCATTCACAGTACTATGAAAATATATAATTATTTTGAATTTTAAGATGATGCAGGTATCTGTATCTTATTTCACCGCCCTTTTGTCGTTTAGGCAAGGGTTTGCAGTAAAAGCAAAAGAAGAGACGGCTCACTTTTTTGTTTTTTATCTGTAATAAAGTCTTTATTTATATTTTTTACATCATCTAATTATTAGCTCGTTTAGTATATATTGGCCTTTTTACCCTCTTTTATTGAAAAGAAGAGATAAGATATTCAATAATCAAACGATAAAACTAATGATTTGAATAATGTTTCATCATAAACATAAAATACTAATTATAAGTATAATTTTAATTTCATCGTGTAATTGATAAATAAAATCAGCAAAAATTGATTCGACAAGCTATATATATAAAAGTGATGATGTACTTCGAAATTGTTGTTAATTTGAAGTATAGAATAGTATATGTGTATAGTATATGTAGAATAATATTAATTTTTTTGTTCGTATGTTAATAAAAGTTTAAAAATAGTTGTTATAATTGTTACCATTTTTTTATAAAAGTATAATTTTAGATTATACTAAATATTAGATTATACTTAATCCTAGACCAAAACAATTTTATCGTTAGACAGTTATTTATAAGAAACATTCTTACTTATAAGTAAAAAAAACTTTAACCTTTCAACATCCAAGTTTTTATTCTAATGCCTTTAATATAATGGTGAATTTAATATAGCAGAGATAAAATGATGATAAAAAAAGTTAAATTGGAAAATAAATAAGAAATATTATATTATATTATAACACACACACACACACACAATATAATTTATATATATATATATATATATATATATATACAGGGTGAGGAAAAAGTATGGAAACCCTTAAATATCTCGAAAACTACGCATTTTAGAAAGAAATGTTTCAGACAGAAGTTGTAAAGTTGAAAAAGGCCTATTTACTATTGATCTTATCATTTTGACTTTGCGTGGCGTTGCCAAGGTCAGACCAAGGTCATCTTGAATTTTTTAAACAGGACACCCGATATGTTATTGTATATTCTTATAGCTTATCTCGAGAGCTTTCTAAAACACTATAATAAAGTATTTTTTCATAAAGTACTTTTTGAGTTACGAGGCTTGAAAGATACAGTATTTTGACACAAAATACAAAATATCTTGAGAAACACTCAGTTTTCGATAATCTTATCTTGACACTTTTTGCACAGAATAATGAAATCAAGCAATTGGTGTAAAGAAAACACATGATTGATTTGAAAACAAAATATGTTGCTAAACACCACAAGTATGTACTTTGCAAGTACATACTTGTAATATGTAGTGCTTTGGAAAGTTCTCAAGATAAGCTACAAGAATATGCAATAATATATCGGGTGTCTTATTAAAAAAATTCAAAATGACCTTGGTCTGAACTTGGCGGCGCCATGCAAAGTCAAAATGATAAGATCAGTAAATAGACCTTTTTCAACCTTACACCTTTTGTCTGAAACATTTCTTTCTAAAATGCGTAGTTTCCGAGATATTTAAGGATTTCCATATTTTTTCCTCACCCTGCATATGTATATATATGTATGTAAATTAACGATTACTGACAATGAAAGACAAAAATAAATGCTGAGAAATTCTATTCGTCGTGATCCAAAAATGCATAAGAAACAATTTGTAATTAAAATAATCCTAGGCATTGTGAAAGAAATTAACAAGATTTCGTTGGAAGCCTCTAAGCAAAAATCAACTACAAAAAAATTCAACAAACGAGCAGTAAGTACGAAAAGATATGATTAAATTATATAAAACCAACCAATAAAATATCTACGTATAATTATATAATAAATAATTATGTTTGCGCAAAAACAGTTAAAGTCGCTGATAAAAGGAGCGAAGTGAAAAAGAGCATTCAAGGCTCGCTGTTACTAACGACACAATCGAGCACACAAAAACAACCTAACACAGACGTAAAATCAAAAAACTAATTATTCGGTTATATAAATACTGTTCGTAAAAATACTGGAAATATTGATTTGCAAATGTCCACTCGATCAGCTTCGAAATGCTGCGAAAAGCAGGACTTTAATTGATGTTAAATTAGATCTGATTTCGATCAACTTTCTTCGACAATTTTCTTTCTTCAAAAGAAAATCCACAACTGCAAATAAATAATTACGATCTGGGAAAAGAATAGCATAGCAGACACAGCGAAGTTAAGCTTATTTAATTCGGATGGCTGATGTAATCTAATTTTGGAGTAATTAGCGGAGAGTGAACGCTCGTAAATTCGAGTCGAATCATTGTTCCTCGACCGACCATTTGGAGAATTCGCAGCTCCTAAAATTAGCAATTAAACTTGGGGGGAAGAAAGCAAATGCTATATCAGAACATGTAGATTTAGTCATTCGAATTATGTCGAGAAGTGAAACACGTCTCGATTATCTCGACACGGTCGAGTTTTGCATAGTTGCAAATCTTTAAATAACTTCGATCGAATTATATCGATGTCATCGAAACCGAGAATATGTTGTATTATCACACTTGCCGATAACTTTTTGTTTGAAACTGCGTGTCATGCCTTGTGTATATGTATATATGTTGTAACGATTGTAAAAACAGGTGCTTGCGTGCTTTTTGCGGATTTCTTCTCCATATATTTCCATATACTTTCCATGTATTTTAATAACGCACAAAATATCGTTTTGCGTCAATAGCGACCCTTTGTGCTCTTGCGAGGCGTTTTGAATTCTTCGACAAAAAACTCGAGATGTCTTGAAGAGATAGATCGAACGCTTGCGACATATTACGGTGATTTTATAAATAAAAATAATAAGTATTAAAAATAAATTTTTTCAAAAATTTCGAAAATAATAAGTTTCAAAAATAATAAATTTTCTATACAATATTTACGAAATATACATATAAATCGTCCTTCGAAATTTCTTTTACAAAATTCTTACTTTTCGAGGATATATCAAGGCACATAGGATTGATATGAATCTAGCGATTTTTCGAAAATTCAGCTTTCAAGAACAGAACAAGAGGACATATCTTTCGAGGAAATATCGCAAAGTTTCAAAAGGTTTCCTTTTAACTTAAACGTCTGCATTTCTCGCATCACAACTTATTGTCATTATTTGAGTCGGTTCTTCGCGGCTCCAGAAAAACGACTTTTCACCAGATTTCTTTTTTTTTCTTTTCTCAGCTTCAGACTTGGGCTGGTCACAAGCCCGAGGTCATCTCGTTTAGCCGCAGTAATATTACGCGGAAAGTGTTTCAACACTCGACACCGCGACAGCGACGGTAACGGAGACGGAGGTGGAGGCAACGGCAGGCCGTTATGGTGGGGACGCACGTGTCGTCCCTTTGTCATTGTGATATAATACATCCGAGTCAATTCGAGCCTTCGCCTCGTGTACTTCACCGATATAGCGCGCGCGTGCGTGACCAACACGGTGTGCCCTCGACACTACGGACCGGAGTAACATGGCGACTGCCCGACGTGGTTAGTCGATTTGCGACCATCAGCGCGTGTAGATCAATGAGAGAGGGACGACGACGTTGAGTGACAGTTCTTGTACTCTGTAAGTATATATATATATACATATATATATATATATATATATATATGTATATATAATATGCATGTGTGTATATATTTTTATATATTTATATTTATGTGCATATTTTTATGTATGATTTTATGTTAATTATAGTAGACATAAATAAAGAAATATAGCCAGTTTGCAACCAAACATTACCCTTCTTTTTTAATCACTGACGAAGAGATTTTTTCATATTTATATTAATTATATTTCTTTTTTATTTGTATTTGTTATTGTGTGTGTCTGTAAACGCTTCTCAAAAAAGGATTGTACGATCGTTAGAATTCTTGATATTCATCCAGCGTGTCGTTTCACGTTCAAATTCGCATGTCATGTGACGTGTGGTTTTTTTACTTCCATTGTTCCCAATCGGAAATTGCCGCGTCTCCGTAAGTCGGTTTCGGTATTCGAAAGGATCGAACACAACGACGAGATCACGGCGCAGGTCGAATTTCGCAAGGGCTCGCGTTGTTTCACTACCCCATGTCTCGCTCGTGAATGACGCAACGCAATAGGAGAGCTTCGGTATTTTCCGCGCGGTGATCTGTGAATTCTCAGAATTTTAACGACAGACTCTCCAAAATATGACCGAACAATCCCGTCTTCAACGAGAAAACTATGATTTTTCCGCGATACAAAATCTCGAGATGATACAAGGTCAACAATGATGTAATTGAAATATTTTATTGTATTTAATGTTTCATTCCATACATTATTCATTAGAAATACAATATTCGATTACATTATAGTAATAATACATATCCTATCATTATCAATTTGCATTCATAAAGTCTACAAATAGGAAATTCTAAAATATTCATTTTTCTTAGAATATTGTGGCATTTTGCATCAGAATATTAATACTTAAATCGAAACGTGCAAAAATTGCTTTATTGAAAACAATATAATTTCCGAGACGTTTCAGTGAAAATCTTTTAGAGGCATAGGATATGTAAATAATCTTATACTATTTAAATATTAACTTACAATTTGAATAGATAGACAAACGTAAAAAAACTTATATTTGTGGTTAAATATTATTGTTAAGAATTTCCGATGCTTAAAACGACGTAACGAGACGGAAATGATGTTATAAGTATTTTGAAAAGCTGAGTTTCTCTCCATTTTCGTCTATTTTCGTAGATATATTGAATCCTTGCACACGTCGATAATCTTGGTTCGTCTTCCCTCTTACGTCAACGGATGTAATATCGTTGTTCGTGTGCAAGGCTCATAAATTCATGCGTGTCTATAAAATATAACTGCTGAGAAATTGGACTAGAATAGGTCCTAGAGAATGAGTTTTACAAGAGTAGAAAGAATCGCGCGTGTCCGTCCTTCTCCAATGAGCTGACTAAGAGAATACATGCAGACACAAGCGCCGAGTCGTTGAACTTTGCAGCCGCCACGTGTACGGACTCCTCGTGTACAGAAAAAAAAGGGAATTCAGTATCTACAGTAAATTCGCGAGAAAACGTGAGAGAAGGAAAAGAAAGTCAAATAATGTCGATTAATGCTGTTATTCTTTCCGATTGCGTTTTTTCGTTGAAAAACCTGAAGATTTTAAACACGAATTAAAGAAACACGCGAATACTTTTAAAATCTGAATTAAATCGAATTCGAATTTTTTCATCGGAAATTGAAATTATGAATTCGAAAAACTGTTGTGCTAAATAACCATTTGGTTAATAGCTATTAAACTATATACAAATAGTCGTTTGATACACGCTATCTTAATCGATTCAGAGATAAGAGCGCTATCGAGCTCTCACTTCTTTTGAAATGTATCTAAAAGGATATTTCAAAGTATCATATATTTTAGTAGTTAAATATGAAATGTGAATCTAAGAATTCATAATCGTTTTTCGTTAACGGATCAAACATATGTTCGTAATTACGAGCAAATTTATAAAAATTAATTTTGTCGACTCCGGATATGTGCGAGAATCATGTAAATGGAAAGAAAAAGCGGTTAATTATCCTAATAACAATCAATCAATCAAATCTATATTAAAAATTGTTGCAATGTTGCAATTATGAATTGAAAATTGAAGATATACTTTGTGAAGTTTCTAAGCTAACTGAGAACACTTGAACAATTTGAAAACTATATTTATACTCGAGTCCAAACCCGATACAGCTCGAATAAATTTAAAATTTTTTTCGTACGATGAGTAATATTATCTGTTGAAACAAGAGATACATTTATCACGATTTATAGTTAGATTTAACCTTTAAATAAAGTCTAATTTAAAATTTTTATGTCCGTTTTTACCATGTAGATTAACTTTAACTTATCTTTATTCTTTTTCTATTTTTTTTCTTAGAACTTACTTTTCTAGTTCTAAAAAAGATAAAAAATAAGTTAAACCAAGAAAGTCAAAGTTAATCTACATTGATAAAAATGCACATTAGTCAGATCTCAGAGTGTTTTTCCGTTTTTCATTTACATCTTGCAGAAAGCTGGCTTATGTTCTTCTTTGAATGTACATATATAAACGGATATAAAATCGCATTTACTCCAATTGGAATGTCAGTTTCAATTTGTTCACGAATGTGATTGGTTTAATTAGCGTGATGAATGAATAGATATCTAGTCTGACAGATTACAATCTTGTGAAGAACAAAATGTAAGAATTCGGTTGCGTATGAAAAAAAATTTTTTTTAGATAAAATTATTTCAGAGATAAATGCCCCGCTGTTGAATAAAAGTTTTAAAAAGTGCAAAAATAGCGATATTATAGCCGATATTATAGTTCAATTATTATAGATATTAAACGTATAGACAACCTATATATAATCCCGAAATTTATTCCTCGTATATTAATATTTTTCAGTATCTTACTTTGATGTAACTTTCGCAATACATATTTTTTTAATGTGTCGTGTAGCATTTTAAATGCAGTCTGCAACATTTTCAGTAATTTACTGCTTTATAATGCGATCTAGCATTAAAAAAATTGCACGGTGTGTACCGTAGGCTTTAGTTTTTATTGACTCTAGTCACACAATTTCGCTCTTTCCTTGAAAGATATTACGACTTAGAGTGGAGGAGTAATTGATGACTCACAACTGAAAATTATACGAATATATAATATTTCATATTCCACATTTTTACTTGTAATTATAAATTCTTTGATCAATTTGGAGTTCTTTCTTTCTTGACGAAAATACCGAGATACTGTTATTTGTCATAATTTTTAATCTTTCAATTTCAATCTTTCAATTTACATATCTTTATAACTAAGCCTTTTTTAAATATAAACATTTATATTCAAATATGAAGTCTATTTGAAATTAATTAAAGAATGGGATCTATCTGTGTATCTGCTAGACTCGTAAAAAATGATGATTCTTTTCGTTTTGCAGTTTTTAAAACATTGTATCTTTCCATTTTTTCTAAATTATGCAATTATTACAGTTTCTTATTCAATACAATTTTATTTTTATTCTTTTTGAAATAAAATAAAATAAAATAACATGAAATAACAAGGATTCTTTGTTCTTTTTCTTTTACAATGTTTTCTTCCATTTTATTCAGATAACTTACGAAACATAAAACTGTAATGTAAAATGACAAGAAAACATATATAGATAAGTGCAAAATTTAAATAGATAACACGTAAATTGTCAAATAGAAGCCGAAATGTAATTGAAAAATTGTTATAAATTAGAAATAATTAGAATAAATAATTAGAAAAATAATTTAAATAGACTAGAGAAAGAAATTTGAAACGATTATCAGTTTCGGTCTTGATACCATTCATATCACTAGAATAAATTGTTAAAAGTGACATGAGAAAATTGTTAAAAGTAGATTGTTAAAAGATATAGATTGTTAATAATGTAAATACATTATACATATATTAATAATTATCGATAGTATTTTTTCAAGATAGCACAAACTCTTTCATAATATAAGACTCTCTAACTGCGTAGTATTCACTTTATGTAAATCCAACCACTTACATACATGTGATAGTTATAATATATGAATATACTAAACTTTAAATTAAAATTAATTTAAATTAAAATTCTGTTAGATCGAGTATTCCTAATCGATCTTGATTTGCGTACAAAAGTTTTTTATTTTCAATTACAAGGACTACGAGTATTTCAGAAACATTCTCTGAGAGAAGGAATTTCAATTCTAATTTGGTCAAAGAATTTGAGAGGACAGCCAGTGGCTTTCCGAGATGTCTGTCGTATTCGTTTACGTGCAGAAAGTTCCAAGAACTTTGATATTTAACGTACTTGTAATGATGCGCATTGGGATTTAGTGGTGAAATCATAGAAATGGTGAGACTGAGTAAGATGGAAAGATAAATTTAATAAAGTTTAATAAATGCAACCTTACAAACATGCAATTAGGTGCAATTAATATAATATAAATACATGAAATATGAAATATGTAACAAGATAACAAACGGAAAAGTATTATATGAGGAACAGAAAAAGGGGGGTCTGTTGAGAGAATCAGAATATAAAAAGTATTCCAGAAAGGTACGCAAATTAAACACGTGCGCGATTAGATTGAAATCTCAGAACTAAGAAGGCTGACGAATTACTTCGATCTCTTTTTAGGCCATCTGCTAGTTTTCCATATCTGGAATTACATATTCGGGGACATTCGTAGATACGTTCTATCAGATATCCGGCCTCGCCCTGCGAGCGCCTTGCCCAAGGCTCAGCACGTCCGTTAGAAATCGGCAACAGTTTCTACGCAGCGGGGTGCGGTGCAGACGTGTTTCCTCATTAAAGCCGACGGCACACGGTACGAGTTTTCGTAATAGATCGCATACGAGTTAGCCACTAAGCACGAGAGTGAGAGAGAGCGAAAGACGCTCGCTTTCTCTCGCTCTTATGCGTAGTGGCTAACTCGTATGCGATCTACTACGAAAAATCGTACCGTGTGCCGTAGGCTTAACACGTGTCCTGGCGTCGGAACGATGTCAGTGCGCGCACGTGTCGCATCAACTTCTATACAGGTCGGCGCGTGTACGCGCGTGTCGCTGGGCGCGGGGGCACACGTCCCTGCATCTCTCTTTAATAAAGTGAGCGTGCGGGGCAAAATGACGTAAGACGACCTTCCACGTGCCCGCCCTCGTCGTTGCGGTTCGCGCGTGTATTGCTCTCCGCGCAACCTTAGCGCTTTAATCGAGTTTTTTCCCCGCGAATGTGCCAGAATTATCACGTTACGTAGCGTGATTTTCAGCACCATCAGCGGAAAGCGCAAAATAGATGACTTCGGACGTTCGGCGAGCACGCGCTTGTATATGTGCGCGTTAATCATCGACACGTGCCAAAGCTTGAAAAAAAATCCTGTTTATGACAACTTGACAAGTCAGTTATGCCTTCCTGTAAGAATCATAAGAGATATTATGTACAGCTACACTGAATGTGACACAGTCATTTATCTGTTATGCTGAAGGCGAGGAGTATGACGAAATTCACTTTCGTCATAGATGTATACATAGATATATCTAGTTCGATAAACTACAGTCTTAATGACGGATCGCTAGAACATGAGTAGATACGTGGTAACAGATTTGAAATAGACTGTACCGAGACTTTTAGAAATAAGCGCTCGGGATACTCCGCGGTAAAGGTTTTTAATACGCGCTCTAAAAGATAGTAGTTAAAATTTATTATATTTTACGACGTCGTGTCGGAATAGGGTCGTGTATTTAATTTGTCGATATTTCACGTCGATGAACAAAGATCGCAAACGCTATTTTTAGCATCTTTCATTCTGATATTTTTATATGTTTTGAAAAATAATTTTAATAATCAAAGTGTATACCCCTCAGACGTGTGTGTCTCTAAGGAATACATATACAATATATATAGGTGTGTGTGTGTATATATATCAGGGTAGACTATTTTAATCAATACACGCGAATATCTTGAAAAGTTTTTTTCAAAAAATGTTTCAAATAAAAGTTTTATGGCTTGAAGGGGGCCATCAGATGGTGGCAATGATTTGACCTTGGAGAGTCATTTGAAAGTCATGTGAAGGTCATCGTCAATTTCTTAAATGGAACTTATTTTTCATTGCATATTCTTGTAGCTTATTTCGAGAGCTTTCCAAAACACTATAATAAAGTATTTTTTCATTAAATATTTTCCGAGTTATAAGGTTTGAAATAATTTCTTAATTTTACATAAATTTGTAACTAACAATTACATATTTTTTTCTGAAAAAACAACTATATGTTTTTTTTTACATTAATTGATTCCTCTCATTATTCTGTGCTTAAAAGTATGAGGTAAGGTAATCGAAAAGTGAATATTTTACGAGATATTTTATAGTAAGAGGAATGCTCATAGAACTACCATTGTGACCTCGAAGAGGCATAAGTGGTGGAATTAAAACAGGCCTAGCCTATTTTAAAGAAGGAAGAAGAAGATATTTTATAGTTTATATAAAATTAAGAATTAAGTTACACATTTCAAAGAACTTTAGCTCTCGAAGTGTGCGTGCGTGCGTGCGTGCGTGCGTGCGTGCGTGCGTGCGTGCGTGCGTGCGTGCGCTCGCGCGCTTCGAGAACTAAAGTTCTTTGAAATGTGTAACTTCACATTTGTATGTATATGTATTTTTTACTTGTCACATTTTATATACATTTATAAAATTATATAATAATATATAATTTTATAATAATATATAATTTTATAATAATATATAATTTTATAAATGTATAAAAAATCTGGAGTAAAAAAATATATGTATATACGTGAAATACATACACATATGAACATGAAAATAAAACAACACGAGCGTAACGGGCACAAAACTGCACAGAGGGTCGTAAAAATTAGCGTGAAAATATGGCATGAATAATTGAGAGTGAAATGCAGACGCGCGCGATGCAGATGCTCTTTACCTGCTTGGATTTCCACGCACCGATGTGTCAAGGATTCCTTGTATTTATTTATCACGTATCATACGGTCGCGATTGCGCGTCACGCCTCACACGTGGTGGAAAATTCGAGGTCAAAACAATCTCAAATATACGCGCCGCGCCGCGAGTGGGAGCCGTGAGACTTTGGCATTATTTCGGTGCAGGCACGTGCAGTGACGTCGGCAGTAATCAGGTCATCGCCTGCATCGATCGCATCGGACGGTTGCACGCGCGAGGGTGGTGGGGCGACGGCGGCAGCGACGGCGGCGGAAGGATACCCCACGTGCAGGATACATAGGTCGTCATCAAAATGCCGGATGTTATTTCGAAGTCAATAGCGGAACATCAAGAAACACGTCGGCTCACTAATGATGCCACTTGACGGACGTTTTGCCGGAAGTTATAACAATGACAAGTCCTTTATTAGTCGTTTTTTACGCGGACTTTTAGAAATTAATCCTGATAATCGCGATACGTATTCTCAGTCAATTGACAAGTCGACAACTTGATATGTGTACTTTTAAATATTTATAGAGGTGTGTGTTAGATGCGCATGAATAAAATTAAAGTGGGGGGGAGAGACAGAGTGATTGACGGGGATACGGTGATTACCACATCGGCACATTTAAATGCAAACTTATCGAATATGCAACTGTTGATGATAAAGGAGAAAGTTGTTTATCGAAAACCGATAACTTGATTGATACGATTGGCAATATTGATTAATTAATTTATTAGACTGCAACCGCGGATATACTGGTATATATGGACAGTATTTAATTTAATAAATTGTTAAAAAAATCGATATTTAAATATTGAGTTTTGGTTATTCACTAAAGCTCTAAAAAAATTGTGAAGTAATTCTTTATTTAACTCGCTATTTTTAACTTATGAATGGTCATGATGTGTATCTGACTAATATATCAATTTTGTCATTATGCTTCTTGAAATAATTTTTTTTAACACTTGCTAATAGACCAGACACTAAAATACAGTAAAGTAAAAAATATAAAGAACAAATTGATAAGTATCAGGTAAGAGGTAAAAAAAAACTT
This sequence comes from Crematogaster levior, assembly GCA_901521435.1. Taxonomy (NCBI): domain Eukaryota; kingdom Metazoa; phylum Arthropoda; class Insecta; order Hymenoptera; family Formicidae; genus Crematogaster; species Crematogaster levior. The sequence continues at coordinate 1,165,065 of CABEGB010001302.1, forward strand.
AAAAAATTGAAGGTTAATAATAGCTTAAAATAAATGTTGTAGCCTGAATGTGTATCTATTGAATATTGCGACTAACATATTTTTAATGCTAATTGTTGTGATAAATATGTTAACATATTTTTTTTTTTTTTTTTTAATGCTTATATATTTTATTTTAGCATTATATATTTTATTTTTCCAATATAATTATGTATTTTTGTAGCGTAAAATCTTATCTAATCTTTACAAAAGAACTTTTTTGCATCAAGAAAGTTTAAAATAAAGCACAATTTAAAACAAAAATATATCCTAAAACTGCCAATCGATGCAACTCGTCCTTTATTTGCAAGTAACATGTTTTGTTTATTTTGTGTGTTTATAGAGCACCATCGCCATGTTGTTGTTATTTATAAGCAAGTTGTAGAAAAAACTTTAATAAGCTGATACTTTTTAATAATTATTTTTTGGAATAAAAATTCAGTAAATTACTTTTATTACTCAAAAAAAAGATGAATTTTATTGAGAAAGAGAGAAAACAATGCAAGAAGTACTATTACCTTCTTCTACAATATGCATTTATTTGAACACGTATTTGATTGCTTAAAATAGAATCCCAAGTACATCTTGATAATAGAAATATCCAAATGAGAGAGGAAATATGTTTACAATTGTTAATACAATTTTGTATGAAACAGTCTTCTAGATTCTAAAAGACAAAATTTACATCGACAATAAGTATTAATTACGGTACAATTATTTGAGAAATAATGTCGTACTTTTTTAATATGGAAACATTATAACATTTATAACATTTTATAACATTTATAAAAAATTTTATTAAGCTTTTCTATTAATTTTTTTTAAGTAACCTTCAGTAAAAAATTTCATAATTCAATAAAAAACGATAATTAAGTAATGCTACGAAATAATAAAAACAGTAAGGGATAGTACGATAATTAAAACTAGCACGTCTAATTTTTTGCAAATATTCGATTCCGATTGTGTGATTCCGGTGAAAAGGAGACTAAAATAAAATTGAGATGATTCACCGAAATTTAAAATCGTCTACGTTACGTTATTCTTACTTTTATTAAATGTTATTAAGTTATATTATCAAGTTATTAAATGTTAATAATATTTAATAATTTATCGGTTTATTACATAGTTTACGAAATAGCTATTAAATATAGATGTAATAACTATTTCGTGAATCATAAACCGATAATGCGAAATTTATGTTTCAAAATTTTCACAGAGAATGGCACCGACTATTTGCGTAACGGAATTTCCGATAGCCGGAACCACTGTTAGAACGTTTATTCGCCACCGACGAGGATCTGAACGCAGCACGAAACGGCGAAGATTTGCATTGGAAGAGATGCTGCGAACTAGGACGATCGTCGAAACGCTCTTACCATCCCGCGAACATTGTTTACGGAGACTCGACGCGGATACGATTCCGAATTGTTTCATGGAAGCGGACAGAAGCGGAGAGCATCCAACGAATAAGGATGAGAGTAACAGAAAACTTGTTGAAAGAAGAAAAGGTAAGAAGATTGTTAACGCGACATTGCGAAAGTTATATTTTATCTTGGAATTATTTTACAATTTAGTTTAGAATTTTTACAAATCTCCAATGACCTCCCTGATGGAAATGTTTTGTTTTGCTAAAAGTATAAAATTGATAAAAAGTGATATAAAAGTTATTGAAAAATTATTGAATGTATCTCAAATTATAACACTTTCCTTATAAAATTTAATATAATGTGAAATATAAGAAAAGTTAAAGTATACTGTTAAAAAGTAATTTAAAAAATGACGAAGTATTATAAAATTTACTGAATCTAACTAAAAACTGTGTTACTTTTAATGAAAAATTACTGAAATATTAATGAAATATTAATATTCGAATATTAATGAAATAAAATAGGGTTAATTGAGAGATTTTCAAATACATATCAATAAAAATTCACTATATTTTCAATAAAATATTTTCATCAGGCTAATCGCGATCTTTAGGCACCTTTGATTCGAGTTGCCGCGTCAAAACGAGTGATTTTCGTTATAAATTATATATATTTCGGGTTGTGAAAGATTCTCGCAAATTCACTCAAAACTGAGGACAAAAACTGAGAAACAAATAGCGGGGAGGGTACACTTGAATGTAACCCACATATTAATCAATTTATATTTTATATTTTCAATTTTTTTTATGTTTATATTTTTGTATTAATTTATAAAATTTTTTTAAGTAGATTATTTTCTGCACGTTTTGAACTATAAAAAATTTTTCGATACACCTAAAATTTCCAAAAAAAGATTACAGTTCTCTCGTTGTTATGTAAAAACGTGCGATCAAGGTATAGTTTTAAAAAATTTGTTAGAAATTTTTATTTCATTTCACTTAAAAATTTTATCTAGTAATACTTGACATTTTTATCTAATAATATATAAACATTGTTTATATAGTTTTAATATCAAATAAACAAAATTGAAAGATTATCATTCATTATTATAAGAAACGTACGGTTGTAACTAAATATTAAGTAACGGAAATAGTTAGTTTTTTATTTAGAGAGCATTTCTATGAATTGTTTCATGTTGCAATTGACAAATTCGAACCTATGTCACGATATACGTATTAGTCAATCAATGTACGTTGACTTATAAATTTCTCAAAAATTTTTATTTTTTTAATATAAAAAATTACATTTTAATAAAAAATTTACATAAAATTTTTTTAATTACTTGGCAGAAAGAAATTGTAATTTTAGAAAAAGAAAAAGAGTAAGAAGAGAGTAATGAAACAAAGAAAAGAAAGACAGATAGATTTACTCTATAATTTCACATTCTCGTTAGAGTGAAGCAATGCCGAAATTCTTCCCTCACGAGACGGTTTTCGTAATTCTTGTATCCTCATAAATCTCTTGCGTTCACCTTATTTTTGCTTGTCTCAATTCACGTTCTCTGACATTTCTCAATCGTTCCCACAGATCTCTTAAGCATTGTCATACGCACGATAATTCTCGTACATCGCAATCGTATCCTTCAGAGGCGTCTGAACGCGTTACAAGAAGAAATGCGATGGTTCCTCAGTTCTATGTTAAACAATCCGGAAAGTCAACAACGAAAGTCACATGTGCTATCGCATTCGGAAAACTCGTCTTCTACGGAGAAAGCTGTCTCGATGTTATCGCCTCTACTTGACACCGACCCGACGAAAAATTCGTTTCACGGAATCATCTCCAGTCGCGGTAATGACTACACCGATGACGAGTCAAGTTTATCTGATAAATCCGAAGATTCAAAGATGAGTGAGTGTTGATCTTTCAGTATCCGGAAATTGATAACCGGCATATAAATATAGTAAGTCATTTAGAAGCCTCTATCTATTCTGCGTATATAGACACGCGGGTGGCTTTAAATATGTTTTAATACATTTCTTTTTCCTAAATTTCTTTAAATTTTACGGAGAAAGCAATTCTATATAAAAATGTCTAGTTTTTGTGTCTATTCTGGTACGCTCTCCACTTTCGTATTCACGTTACGATATATAGATAGAGCATCGCGGTAGAGATCACACTGAACAAATAGATTGCTTCATGTTAACAAGTTCGATCCGAAAATTTAGACTAAAGAATTTAATGCTGCGCTGAAATGTCAGATCAAAGCTTTCGATGAGAGAGATGAGCGATTTCGCTGTGGGCAGCAATTACTTTTGCGATTGTATAAAATAAGGGAGATAAGGTGTAATCACGTCTAACGTAATTATTCTGAGATAACGAGAATAATTATTTTTGGACGTTAATATACGTAAGCAGAACTCGTGCACTTTTTTTTATGCAGAAAGATTTCCACTTGAAATATCAAAACAAATGACATTGCTTCTTGTGGATGATTTAAAATTAGCTGAGTGCCAGCGATTAAAAGAGGTGAAATACTGTGTTAAGTGTAAAGTACACTGCAAGTAATCCTTGATTAAACATTAGATACTTACTAAACGTTTAGATGGCGTGAGCATTAAAAGAGTGTTAATATGATCGCTTCGAATAGTATAAGATACGGGAAGAATGCTATTAATTAATATAGTTTATTAGAATCCTGGCAGTTAAACTATTTTTACATGATCTGTCATTGGCAGAATCACTCGATCGTTGAAAGGTAGAATGGATGTTACTGAAATCAGTCTGCTATTAATGATGCTCGTTTAATGATAAATTAATGATGAAGTTATTAAGGAATTAATGAATGATGTTATAATGTGATACGCAATTTGAGAGCGTCGATTTCTAAGTCAAAAAGTTGTTTTAAGATAAGCTTGGATGTTAATTTACGCTCGATACAAATAAAATAGAACAATGGCAGAAACGTTATACTATATTTACATCTTCGGATCGCCCCGTCTACATTTTTATTATCTATCTGTTAATTGTATCTTGAAATGTTACTGAAATATTACTGAAACTCTGAAAGTGGAGAGAAGAGTCACATAAATATAAAACATTAAAAAATGAAGAATACGATGGTATTCAACTAAAGAATTTGCTGAATAAAAACTTTAATCGATCGCGTCTAAATTTAATTCCTTAAAGAAAATTTACAAAACTTTCTTTTTCATTATTTCCAATCGCTAACGATGCTGGATGAAACAGTGAAATGGATTTGAATTACAGTTCTATTTATCCAAATATTGGAGATTCTCGACTGTTTTCCGAAATCTGAAACGGTAACGATCTATATTGTTATAATACGTTACAATTCAATGTAACGTTTGTAAATTCTGCAACATTCCTCGTACATTCTCAGAGAACATTATGACGTCTTAAAAATATCCTTTAGAGTTAAACATGAGAAGTTGTTGTCTAAGTTATTTCGGTTGTATGCTGTATAATCACAGTAATATTAGAGTCAAAGTTCTCTCAGGATGTTTGATGGAGCATCAATAACATCCGATCTAACAATTTAAACATTCGAGCGTATCCTGTTATTATTATATGACTGTGAAGTCTGTATTTATATGCATTATCTTTTTTACAATATTCTACCTGACTTTGTCGAACAGATTCCGCGCTTCTACATATTAAACTAAAATTTTCATGTAAAATTCGCGTATCTTACCACACTCAAAGAGAATAGAAAGTCAAAATAATGTCAATTTGATGTCATTTGACGTCATACTAAACAAAAACCATCATATTTTGATTATGATTTGGTCAATATGACATCAAATTGACATTATTTTGATGTTTTGTTCTTCTTGAGTATAATAAGATATTCAATTTTACGTGAAAATTTTAATATGTGCATGACAGTTGTCATAGATACCCAGATTATCGTTAATTTGTTGAAAAATATGATGAATTCTTTTCATGGGAAAGAAAGAGTGATGACATCGATGTTCAAGAAATATGGTATAAGAAATTAATATTAGGTCACAAATTATAATATATAATATTATAATTTAAGTCCAGTTGTATATGAACAGATGCTTATAAATACAGACTATTACTTTTCAGCATTGACTATCTTTTGTGTTTCATAAAAAATGTAAGCTAGGATCATCCAATTACATGTAGAGTGATTCGTATTTATGAGTATGCTTAGGATTAGACGTAGCTTTGTCAACAATTCTTATGCGATATTTTTCTATTAATTTGACGCACGACATTCACCTTGACGTGTGCAAAATTATTGATTTTAATTTGTTTTGACGATATATATATTAATTGACGAATTTGACTATTAGAAATGGTGATGTAAGTATAATATATCTAGAAAGAAGAAATTTTTATATCTTTCACAAGTAAAAATCCTTATTTATTTTATATGATCGTATTATAGTGTATTTTGAGAATTATATAACCAATGAATTGAAAAAGCAATGTTAATATCGCATTTAATCTACTTTAGAATTGTATGATAAAAATGATAGAATTGTATGATAGTTACATACACATATTTCAGGGATATAATTAATAATTTCATACTGAAAGTCATGTGATAAATATCCTTTTAACATTTTTCAATCAAACTATACACGAATAGAGAGAATTTGTGCCTAAGGTGCATGTACGCGCTACTTTCCAATCTGGAGCAATACAAATATATACCTATAATAAGCGATTAGATAATATTTAGATGTAGTGATTAGATCTAATGCTCGTCGTAATATTTACTGTATTTACAATAGGTAAGAATATCTTACTGTCGACAAAGTATTTTATGAATTTAATCTTACATATGTGTGTGATGGACATGTGCGTGCATGCGTGCGCGTGTGCATGTGTGCGTGCGCAAGAATAAAGCCATTATAAAAACATTTACAAAGAACGTCTTGTCATATCACTGTGCTTAATTATTTCTGATATTGGAAAGAATGGAATAAAATATTATATCAAATAATAAGAAATTAGTATTTAACAGAGCAATATTTATAATTATATCGTATCAATATATTTTACATAGCTTATGTGATCTAAAAATAATTGAGAGTATACTTGGTATGTGTATATATATATATACATATATCATAAAAATTTTGAACTCGGTTATAATTGATTATATTACTGCAACAAAATGGTATCATACATACACATATACATATACATATATACATATATATATATATATATATCATTTTGTTATATATATAATTTATTTCAATTTTTTAATTCTTCATCACTTAATTTTATTTTAAATCCTGTCCATTTGTGTGTAGTCTTATTACATTATATTCTTTTAAATATGTAGTAAAAAAATAAAGACAATTTTACAATCATACTTCATGACTATCACTGATTTATCACTCTATTTTATTCGAATGTTTATTTAACAATAATTTTATAGATAAAGATATGCTAGGTTAATATACTGTACAAGATCTAATCTGCTTCAAATATTGCTTTCTGATATTCACAAGTTTCGTTTCCTATAAATATGTCTTTCTTTTTGCTTTAAGATTAGCAGTAGTTTTTATTAAATCCAGTTTTTATTAATGGACTTCCGGTGATTGAGATAAGAGAACTACCAAAACCCACAATTGGAGAAGTGCCTACAAAAATATAAATTGTTTTCTAACAATATTTATAACAATTAATATATATACAAAAATACTTACTATATAAATGAGTACTAAAATTCTAGCTAATGGATATCTCCTTAAAAATACTCCTGTTCGAATGCTTATAGCATCCAATGAAGAATAAGCTCTTTTTACTCTTCTAGTAACGCTGGTATCGAACGGGGTTTCCATTAAAAATGTGGGAACTTGAGCTTTTGCATCGTCCGTGTCATTTATATTATTGTATGATATGTTTCTTCGTAAATTGCCTGCAGCACTTCTATATTCATGCTGTTAAGAAGACTGTTATTAGTATGTGTATATATAAAACTTATAAAAATATACTTTAGAGGAAAATGTATTTTAAAATATTAAATTTTATAATGTCACAATTTTTAGTTTTATTTGTGAATGTCGCACAAAATAATATTCTCTAAAAATATAAAAATTCACAAACTGTTATTATATTTACCTCGATCTTTTCAAGCTGAAGACGTAATGCATTTCTTTCTGTCGTCAAACTTTCCAATGCTTGTTGTTTTAAAACCAGAGTTTGAGTAAGAGATGCTATCCTCGAATCCATTTCATTACTCGGTGTTGCCGATACAGATAATTGCAATTTAAGCCTAGAAATCTCTGAATTCTGCTTTTGTAACTGCAAACTAAATCCATTACGTTGACTAATTAATTCATCTTTCAAGGATCTTATTTCCTAAAACAACATTTGTATTTTTAATCCTTTTGTCTTATTAATTCAATAACTTAGAAATGTAAATTTTTCGAGACATAAAAAATATAATTTACTTCCGAATGCAATTTCATGTCTTCTTCCGCTTCTAATCTTCGACGTCTTTCACTAGCAAGAATCTCTTGATTTTGTAAATTTGTTTCGGCTGATTTTTGTTTTATCTTTTCCAAGTTCAGATCTGCATTTATTAATTCTTCTCGCAGCATTTTCATCTGTTGACACATTTGCTGATTTTCCTCCCTAACACTGTCACGTTCCTGCCTACGATTTAATATAATAATTATTCATAGATTGACTATCAGATGCTAACATTATAGACATATAACATGTTAATTGATGTTACTTTAATTGATTCAACTCCATGATGGTGGCTTCATTCATAGCTGTCGGTGCATTGCTTTTCAGTTCTGTTATAAGTTTCTCCTTTTCTTGTAAAGTTTTTAGCGCTCTAGCCTTATGCTGTTCCAGTTCAGATCTAATAGAGTTTAATTCCTGTCTGTTTCTATCGATAACAGATTGCAAATCTATTACTTGCTTTGATTGCTCTAACTTTTCTACTTCCAAAACTTTCAACTTTTCATTTAAAACTACGATTTCTTTTTGATAATCTGTTTGTTTCCCAAGGACTTCATTTTGTTTCTCCAAGTGTCTTTCCATCTCTCTCATATATTTTCGTTTATTCGCTGAATTAACTGGATTATCTGAATCATCTGTTTTTACACTGTTTGATTTTATTTTATATCTAGGCTGAGGATAGAATATATGTGAATGTTCTTCCACATTGTTATACTCTACAATATAAAAATGGAAAATATATGTAGAAAATCATATGTTGTACAAATTAAGATATTTCATACAAATTAAAATGTACCATTTTGCACAGCTTCTGTCGTTGACTTATCCAGATTTTCACAATCCAAAGTCTGTACTTCATCATATGGATATAAATTTGTATTTTCCATATTTACTTCAGCTTTATCTTCCAAAATGTTGGGGACCATTTCTATTGAAACATGAGATGGAGTTGGACTAATCCGATCACTCTGAATTGACAGATCAGAGTCTGTATCATCAGTAGGATGCTCTACTAATAACGATGAAGTAGTAGACAGTGATTTGTAGGATTCTACTGTTCTTTTTGGACTCGGATTGGGTGTGTTCAAGTATGTAAATAGCGCATCCTCTTTAGGTGATGTTACATTTAACAGATTCACTGATGTTAAACTCGAAGTAGGAATTGCATAAGGAATATGATCTGATCCTAACAGAGGTGTCTTGGGTGTATTTCCATTTAGCCTACATCAAGAGAAAAAACATCATTATTTTCATAAACTTTCACCTCTTCAATATGTTTATTATTTTATTGTACATTTTTTTTGCTAGTAACGTATGTTAAAGTCTAATGAAAGCTGTGCACAAAAGTGACGTTTCATTAGAATAAATTTATATTATATTTTACGTTACATACAAATAAAGGGAAATAAATGACACTTTACGAAGTGGTCCACTAATCCAAATATTCAATGGTAATAACCTGAGATTGATATGAACGCAATTACCCAGATTCAGGAGAGAGCCACGTAACTTCTGGCAGATGACCCTGCGGCATCTCGTATTTATCTTTATTTAAGACGGCTGCAGTATTTTTGTCAATTTTATTTAACAAGTTTTCTGCCTTATCAGCAAGACCGGACAGCCAAGCCATATTGACGTGAGGGCTGATAAGAAATATTGTCCGGGGAAACAAGTAAACCGTGTCACACGTAACAACGCTCGACGAACCCAGACAAACCGCACTCCTGATCGCTACGCGATAATGACAGAATAGTTGACGTAACGTAAGTTAAGGCCTAAACACAATGAGAAACACAGGCAATAGGAACAGGGATTAGCGATAGCGAGTGAAAACCCACCAATCAGAAAAGCTCTTTGGCTAACCTAATATACATATATTTAATAATTAATACACCGACATCACAAATCATACATAATAACTTCTGCTTATTTGGAAAACTGCCGGGCGATAAATAAATTTGACATCCTGTATAACTTGTATTGTCTGGGGCTAGATTCTGTACACGAGTACGATAGTCGTCGGTGTCGTTAGTTTAACGACATCCAATACAAGAACGATTCTAGAAGAAAGCGCGAATTGCTATTGGCTGTCGTCAGTTAACGATAGCGATAGTTGTCGATAAACGTGTACGGAATAGGCACCCAGCTTTGACAGGTATGATGTTCATCCACTTCCACAAAAAAGACGCGTTCCAAAACTCATCCTGACCAATGCGGACAACTTTTCTATTCCCATAGATATATTACATATAGATAGAGCTTTGTGAATCTTACTGCGTGCCAAGATAAAATTATCTTTTCCTCCCTCGCGCATGTGCAATCGCGCATTTATCTTCTGTTTATCCATGACAGCCAAGGATATAACCTAATTTTATGTAAAAGTGCTGTATTCGATGCGCGTCCGCCGAGATAAATATACGAATGCGCATGCGCGAAGGAGGAAAATCCGTCATTTATCTTGGCACGTGTTGCACTATAGCAAAAATGGTACAAACACGGACTAAGGAATAGAGGGACCGAGTCTAAAGTCCTAGTTTAGGCGAGAGGGGTTGGTAACTCAAGCGTGCGGGGGGGACTGCTTTCCGCCATATTGATGTAGCGATTCTCACACAGAGATCCTGTGTCTGTGACATGGTTACACTCGTGTAGTGGTGCCACGAGACATAACGAGTGACAAGCGTAAAGAGGTTAGGCGGTGATTTTATGTTTTATTATTGTTGTTATTGTTGTTATTGTTGTTTATTGTTGAAAAGAGAAATTATTTTACATCTAACAAGAGAATAAAATATATTAATTAGTTCCAATTCTTATTTCTTAATTCACGCATTAATTTATTCTATTCTTTTTATTTTTTAAATAAATAATTCCAATTTCTTATTTATAATATTTAATAATTATTCCTATTTCTATTTTTGTTATTGTGCGCAGGATCTGACTTTCATTTCTCACACGTACGCAAATAGTGAGTTCTATGTGTGGTGATTACTAAACGAATATGGCGGCCCCCCCCGCCGCAAACGTGCCTCACCGGTACAGCTTGTGCTCCGTCCCTCTATTCCTTAGTCCGTGGGTACAAAGCTCTATCTATATGTAATATATCTATGTCTATTCCACACCGTACACAAGGTTAATTACTAAATACATAGAGAATTTTTGACACTGGTTGACTTTCTGGAGACTTCTAGGCAAATTCTAGGGATTTTTTTTATGCATGAGTAATCGGAATTATAGTAAATAATATTAAAGATAACTTTTTTGTGAATATATAATCGGTTCTGAACTAATCGTTATTACGTTGTATGAGTAAAGATATTTTTCGCCAGTCAGAATTTGCATTAATGCAGGTCGATATACGAACGCGAGGACCCGAAGTATGAGTCTTATGGAAAACTCAAATACGCAGGTTGTCTTAGACGCTCAATTGCAACATTTTATCGAGACTGAGACGAAAAAGCAACAGTTTCAGGTTAGTTCTTGAATTAGTCATGCAAATGTATTCACAGATACTTTTTACTTTTATTTCACACTTTGTGAAATATCTACGGAAACATAAAATAAATATTTATCAATAATATTTTCAACATTTCCAACCTTATCAGTTTAATCTCAATTCCACTGATATATTTTAGAAAATTTAAATTTAATTATCTATCTTATCATATATATTTTCTAAACAATCTCTATGTTACATCTGTAAGGAATGATGAATGAAAAATCGATGTAATGTATAAGATGATATTTTCAGGGGTTGGTACATGAATTGACGGGCCTCTGTTGGGAGATTTGTATGGATAAGCCATCACTACGTTTGGAGTCCAAAGTTCATAAGTGTCTTGTGAATTGTGTGGAGAGATTCATTGACACAACCAATTATATTACAAACAGAATAGAACGTGTTGCCACAAATATACAGTCTGAGTCAGATAACATTGAATAAATACCATTCCTAGGATTATGTGTCAAAATTTATCATGGATAAATTTTTAAGAACTTTGTAATATTTGTATGTGTATTGAATCCACATAAACAATTAGATATGTTTTCAAGCATTCGGGGATTCTTAAGTCGTCACAGGCGTAAATTTATATTTGGGAGTGTCGTTATTAGTAGTGTCATCTTTTTGACACGTTATACCCAGCGTAAGCTGCGAGAGTGGCAAGAAAACGAGATTAGGATGCTCATGGAGAGAACAAGGAAACGACAGTATTATGAAAGCACAGAGAGAACGTGTAACCAAATGATATCATCTCTTGCAGTAACCCTGAGAAACTCTGTGGTCAAAGAAAATGACACAGAAGCCATCATAAATCAACTTAGAGATGGCTCTGCTGACAAGATAACATCCTGGGGTCAGTTGAAAGTGTTAGCAATCACACGATCGGCCGTAATAATTTATTCTTATACGATGCTAGTTACATTTCTTAGAATTCAGCTTAATTTGATTAGCGGACATATGTATAAAGGTGTGCAGAATGTGGATAATGGGACTATCGGTAATGAAGTACAGGCAAGATACATGGCTCTTTCTAGTTATTTTATATACGAGGGCATTAAAAATTTGAGCTGTTTTATAAAAGAGAAAGTTGCTGAAGTCACAGCTTCATTGTCTCTGAAGGAACAGTTAATGTTGAGAGATTTAGAACAAATTTATTGGACAATTATATCTTCTGTATCTGCTGACAGCTCGAAAGATCCTGTGAAAAATTTCACTTATTACACGCTACAACATGATATTGAAAACAGTGATACGTCTGTTTATTCAAAACTAAGGGATCAGATGCTAGATGTATCAGAGAGCGAAGAAGTACAGGATTTAATGCAGAAAAACATCAGAAGTGGATTTGCTTTATTAATGGATCATATATCTGCATACTTCAATGAACCTCCTAAAGCTAATAGGGTACAGAACAAGATGTCACTTTCAGGAGAATCAAGCGCTGAAAATCCAACGTCAACAAGGAACGCCTCAAGTGATTTGAGTGGATTTGTAGATGTTAACAAAACCACTATGGCCTTAGCCAATATTATTCCTATTGTAAACGGACAAGTTCCGGATAATCCAACGCCAAACGATGTAGCAGCGGATTGGCTTCAGTGTCTGATGCTAAATAATGACCTTAAGACACTTGGAGCGAATCTATACGAAGCAGTCAGCTAAAGTTAATTACGAGTCAATATTTTGAAAATTAAATGAAAAACTTATTGATTATGTACAGTAGGGTAATCATTATTTGCAATAATATAATTTTACTTGAGTTTCTTCATAGATTTCTTTGTATGTTTTTATACAAGATATTTTGTGTCGCAAAATATCTTGGTATAACAAATTTTGTTGGATGTATGTCCTTAGATTAAAACATGGTTGACGGCTTATTATTATTTTTTTTAATCTCACGGGATAAATATAATTATTGTATAAATATGTATCAGCGAACGTTTTACGAAGATATGCTTATAATGGAGCGACTCACTATTAAAAACAATAGATACGGTTAAAAAGATCATTTTAATAAACAGCATAAATGTTATTACGTAAGGTATATGTAAGCAAAACTCTGTTTTAAATTTACATAAGTAAAAATTTATTTTAAACTAAATTATATTAATTTAATAATGATATCACATTTTTTAATATCATAATTGATAAGGAATAATGTTTCATATAATAAAGCTTCATTGTTTTGATACTGTAATAAAGTTTTATTGTTTTCTTTAATTTCATAGATGAAGTTTCTACATTTATACGTCTTAAATATATTTGCTATTTAAGTAATGCACTTATAAGAGAATAATAGCTTGTTGCAAAAATTGTTAATAGGATATTGAAAAAATTGCAAAACTGATTATTTCCATAACTTTTTAATCGACATATTTTTCTCAGAATCCTTCTGCATCACCTTTGCTACTGCCATCTCAAAGTCTTCTTGAGTTACATGAACTCGACGTTCTCTAAGAGCATACATTCCGGCTTCGGTACAAACACCCTATAATATAAACAATATATATGTGCATATTCACATTTTAGGACATTTATGCAAATGTTTAAGAAATTATGACATGTCAGAAAATTTAATTTTAAACTTTTTTGATCTTTTTTATCGTGATAAAAATAAAATATGAGAAGAGCTCTTAAAAATGTTATATTAAAATTTAAAATAGTGGGGTAGCACAAGAGATTTTACTTTAATATATCCCTCTTTTAAAGAACCTTTATGATACAAAATAATTCTCAACAAGAGAAAAAAAATTAGATTGACTTACTCCATGCTCATAATTATAAAATGCCAATGTGAAATAGATCAATCTTTCATTACCTTGACTTCTGCTCCTGATGCACCAGGCATAAGTTCGGCTATCTTTCTCAGATTTATTCCACGAGTCAAATTCATTTTCCTAGAATGAATCTTCAAGATATCCAATCTAGCCTCTTCATTTGGAGGTGGAAATTCGATTTTACGATCAATACGTCCAGGTCGCAATAATGCTGGGTCCAGAATATCGATTCTATTTGTAGCCATAATAACCTTTATGTTTTTTGTTGCTTCAAAACCATCTAATTGATTAAGTAATTCTAACATGGTACGTTGTACCTGAAAGTATAATTCATGACATAATTATAAGATTACATCTGTATATGTATTCATACATATTTCCTACATACTTCACTATCACCACCAGATCCAGATTCAATTCGGGAACTTCCAATGGAATCTATTTCATCCATGAATATTATAGACGGTGCGTGCTCTCTTGCCATGACAAACAGTTCACGAACCATACGCGAACCTTCTCCGATAAATTTCTGGACTAACTCAGATCCAGATACACGAATAAAGGTGCACTCAGTGTGGTGCGCGACTGCTCTGGCAAGTAGAGTTTTGCCCGTACCTGAAAGATTTTGCATTGACATGATATCAATTACAATGGATAAGTTTACAGATAGCTATAGGTGAATAATTAAATATAAAATTAAATTCACATACATTCATTAATATAATAAATAATAAATTTTTACCTGGTGGTCCATACAACAGTACACCTTTAGGCTGAGCAATTCCAAGAGCATCAAACAATTCTGGATGTTTGACTGGTAACTCTATGACTTCTTTTATCTCTTTTATCTGCTTATCTAAACCTCCAACCATTTCATATGTAGAATCTGGAACTTTCTCTACCATCATAAGAGAAACAAGTGGATCTACTTTATTCGGCAGTATTTTATGGAGAGTATAACTTTCATTACGCAGAGCGACACGTGAGTTTGGAGTTACATCGTTGATGTCAATATTTTTGTCTATATCTACCACAAATTTTCCCTCTGGATGTACTTTGACTAGGACTTTTTTCTTGTCCATGGGTTTAACTACTTCTCCAACATAGGAACCCTGCTCTTGCAAGAGTTGTAATTCTTCACGTAACATACGTACTAAAAAAATCATAATTCGAAAAATTTTCTTATAAAATTAGAAAACATATCGGACTTTTATAAACCTTGTAGCAATATTTGTATCGCTAAGGTCAAAATAGATACCTTTCGCGTTGAGTTCATTACGCTGTGCTTGCAGTCTCCTTAAATTTTGACTTTTTTCAGCAACAATTAACTGCAATTCCTCGATCTTCGTGATATAATATGGTTTAAAGCCTTCTCCCTTAGCATTCTTCTCGTCGATATCCATCTGAAAAATTTAGAGTTTTAAATTGTAGACAAATGAAACGTTTCCAGTCATCGTGCGCAATAATATATTAAACATTATTATTACCTTATTTGTAAGCGTCATGATTGATAATAAAGTTGGTATTTCGCAGATAAACAATGAATTCCTATTTAATTATAGGCAACGTCGGCGCGACGTTAACCTTACTTTCTTCTAAATTTGACAAGATCACTTCACAAGGTGTCTTTTCATGCTCGACGCCATGATGTACGAATAAAGGTGCATTTTCATAAGTCGCTGAAACTTATCGACATATGAACAGGGTTGGGTTATTCAACCATTTTCTAGGGTTTTTTACATATCAAGTTCTCGATGCAAACTAGGCTACACTGAGTACACAGCTGCACTAAAAAGAACAGCAAACATGGGGTTTGTTCGCGTCGCAATACTCTAATATGCTCCTACTCACTCCAATACGCTCCAATCTATAGTATACGTAACGTAATACTATAGTTTGGAGCGTATTGGAGCGAGTAGGAGCATGTTGGGACAAGCGACGCGAACAAACCTATGATGTCACTTCCGTCAAAAAGAACGTTTCAGTGTACACTTCTTGAACTAGTGCAGGCAGTGCAGCAAAAAAGAACAAACCTCTAGTGACTTTACAAATCCCTTGTTTGGAACGCGCCCTATCGAGCTAGTCCAATGTCTCATCTGCCGGAGCTTAAAATGATACTTTGCGCTTCTATCAATTATTTTCGTATTCCATGATTCCAGGTCCACTTTATTGAAAACGTTATATATACATTTTATACATATATGTATATGTGTATACATGGTATGCATTACTCGAATACGCAATACACGTAACGTTGATGCAAAACGAGTAGTGCGTCTACCTCGACGACGTTTCCGCGGCATAAATATGTAAATACAGTATGGCCGAAAGAAGCGGAAGCTTCTCTGCTTTCCCGGATGGCATTTCTCTATGCAACTGAGGAAATTGTAATGTTTCGCCGCTTAACGTAATTCCGTGGACTCATGAATTCCCAGAACGAAATGACGTAAATGACTTCGCCGAGATCTTTCACAACGTGATCTCGACTGCTCCGATAAGAATGTCACTCGGTCGCCACTGGTAAGAAAAAGAAAGAGAAGGAAAGAAGAAGAGATGTTATGTTTATACCTGCTCAGTGAAGTAGGAGGACACATTTGTGAACTCTAAATATTGCGGGAGAATGAAATGCAACGAACGGAAGCGTCAGTGCACGTTCTAACGCTATGCCGCGGCAGGCCTACACCGCGTGCCCCGATATTCCGCTCGTCGACGATGTCAAAACCATAGGCGCTGCCATGGACACGGATGTGGAGCTCGGCAAGGGCGAAGGATGCGAGACTATCCCGGGCTGCTCTGGCTACTCTAGCATGGTGCACAGTAAGAAGGTCATTAAGCACGCCTTACGACAGCAAGCCAAACGGCGCAGGAAGAACACGACAATAGCGGCGGGCAATTCCCGCACGTTGCCCAGGATCGTTGTCAAACCACTACCACCGCCACCACCGAACGATCCACCATCCCCGATCAATAATGTACAGCACGTCAACACTGGTAATCTTGAACACTGTGATGTGTCTGCTCTATGCTCTTCATTTCTCATTCGTAGAGAAGAGTCAGTAGAAATTGATGATTTCTAAATGCTTATCTGTTGCAGCAAGATGTAATATTTATTTGGAGTATAGTAAACAGAAGGCTTTCAATATATTAAGTGGCCAGATTACTGTAATCGTGATGAGTTACACACTATATAAATAGATAAATATATAGTTTTTTTACATTTTTGCTATTAGGAGATCACTAGTAGAGTATAGTAGAATATGCAGAAAAGCAATTCTACTGGCTTCTTTCATATAATTTGTATATATTTATTTAATATTGTAACTGTGTTCATCATAAACTTGATTATCTTGATATTAGCTTGTTATATATATAGATAGAACATATTGCAATATACTTATTAATGTTTTATCAGTATTAAAAAGTTATGAGTAAATACAAGACTTGTATGTTTTGTATACTCGTTATAAAATAATGTTTTATACATGCATATTTACTTATCCACATAGTTTTGATATTTGTACATAAATGTCTGAATGTATATTATTACTATACTATATTGTAACACTTTTAACTATAATATGAGAAATTACATTAGTAGGTTTCTTAAGTATTAGTGAGAGAGGAAACTTTCAATCAATGTTTGACAAAGGAAACATAAACAATTATTGTTTTCATTATATTTGTTGCAAATACACAGACTAATATAATGTAATGATAACACATAATACCGATATTGTCATAATTTATAGATAATATGATTATTGTATGGTTAATTTTTTAAAATTTTTTTTAGATATTTTATGTGAAATAGAAATTGTGTAGTGGAGTTTTATTTTTAATTGCTAATATAATGATAGCTTATTTGAAATAATATATATTTTGTATACAAATATAGCAACGGAGGAACCAGCTGCCACAATGAGAGAAGTTTTGGCTAGTTTACCTGGATTTAGCTTAAAGTCAAGCCGCAGGAGATCTACAAAGAGACTGTCCGCAACTGCGCAATTAGAAGCTGGTCTTGTGGATTTGGAATCTCCAGCGAGTATATTAGCAAGTACGAGCTTACGCGCTTTGTTAAATAGGCATACATTTCAAGGCTTGCCTCCACTGTATCAACGGAAGCTTGCACAACTTTTACCTGCTGTGGATAGACAGGTACTAAATATAATTTCTTAATGTCATATAAGTACATCGAATTACTGTAACTTTACATATATTTTATATATATATATATATATATATATATATACATACATATATGTTTAGAAATTTCAAACTTTTGGATGAAATTTAACTTATTCTGTCTTATTCTTATAGGATGCTGCTATCTCTGGATTAAATAATGAATTCTTTGCGAGAGCTTGTCTAGAATGGCGGAAACGTTTGGCAGAAGGAGAATTTACTCCCGAAAATCAGCAACGTCTGAAAATGGAAGCAGAACGAGATAAGAATAAGCTAGATCCATGGAAAGTGAAACACTTTGAACCGATATGGGGAGAAAAACGAGAGCCTAAACTTAAGTCGAATCTCCATTACATTGCCGAGTTACGTTCTAGTGGTGCGGTAACACGGTCAAGTTTAAGACTTCGACTGGAATCTAGCGTGGATATTCCTACATCGGAACACGCTGTTTGTCCCATTGTAATGACAGAAGATAAAGTCGATACTAGTTGTAAGACGGAAATCAGTATAAAAAGTTCCGATGATCTAGTTAATTCTGAAGAAGTGCAACAAAATTTAATGCCCTTGGATTATAATGCATTACCAGACAATGTGACTGATGAGAAACATTTAGATGATGCCATGCAAGTAAATTCCATAGAAGTGGCAGAGGATATTCAAATGCATGAAAGTAAAATAGAAGAAGCTGAGAAGATCACAGATATTTGCGAGAAACAAGATATGATTGAAGCTAGTGATATTGCGAGACAAATATGTCAAGAAACTATCTCGAATGTCTACGAGGAAGAAGCAGATTTTTCCTCCACCGAGAAAAATTTGCAACCTGTAGAAAATAACGTAATTGAAGCATCGGAAGAAGACACTGTACTATTAGCTGATGATAATTCATCACCCAGATCGAGCGAACAGATAGAACATGGATCACACACGTCCGGAGAATCAATTTCGCAGTTATCCAATGAATATCTATCACAAACATCCATAGATCAGATTTCTCAGATCTCTAAAGAACAGATTTCACAAATATCTAGCGATCAGATTTATCAGATATCGGATTGTGAAACCACGAGTATCCTTGAAAGTTCATCGCCTCAGGATCAAGTTAGGCCCGCGGATATTGTTATAGATGATACTAGTTTGATTAATAGCGATCAAACCGAGGTAACACAGACTTCTCACGAAAATCCAGCAGACGGTGAATCACAAATTCCAGAAGGAATGGAAATCGATAGTGAGACTTTACAACGTATTCATGAACTCGAGGTAAAAATTTTAACACATTATAAATTAAGAGATCGTAGATGTTACTAGCACGATCTCGATAGATTATAATATTTAAAAAAATATATATATGCTGAGTGTGAGTGTGAATTAAAAAAGTCACGATCGTTTCTGACGAACAATCGATAAATTGGTTAATGTTTCAATTTCTAGTCAAACATAAAAATGTACTATTGTATAATACTAGAGTAATATTTTATTTCGACGTACCCTTATCGTATCATCACTGTTAAAATTAAAAACTTAATTATCAATTTTGCTTTAGGTACGAGGAGAAATGCGCGAAATGTATGAAGAGATTTCGGGATGTGCAGAAGAGATATATCCTATTCTTGAGGGAATGGAAATAGCTTCAACCAATACAGAAGTAACCGAACCGCAAGTAGTATCTGGACAAACTGAAGATACTACAGGAACGGATGTAAATGCTGGTAATGAGGAAGAAGCTCTGCGAGAGGCAAATAATTACGTCTGTTCTGAAATGTTAGAATGTAGTTGGACAGTGGATCCAACCGTGAATAACATCAATAATAATAATAGGGTAAGCACATGTTAATAATTATTTATATCATACATAATCAGTCATATTAGCTAATTTAAGAAAACATATAAATTATATAAATTTGATTTTGTGACTTATAAGTTGATGACACACATGTTATTTTCGTAAATAATTCAATTCTTAGGATATTAATATAAGATTTAAACACGAAATACTTGGTTCGACTTAGGCTAATTACACACAACAATTCGGGATGTTTAGAGAACAAGATAAGAAAACTTAAAATTTAGTACATAATTGTAAATAAGAAACAATGCGTGTTTATACTGGATTACTTTAATCACTTTAAAGGACAAAATATAAGAGATAAAATTAGAAAATGATAAAAATAATAAACAGAGTTATAAAGTTAGCTACTGCTCTGTTTTAAATCGTATAGGAAAGAATAAGTGAAAACAAATTTTTATAATTTAAAATAACGGACAATTAGTAGTGATTGATTTTTCTTCTCACTTACCGAGGAAATAACTAAAATACCACGATATATCTAGAAATAATCTAGAAATACTAAATAAAATTGTAACACGAAGAATATAAATCTTGAAGTTTAAAGAGAGATTTCATATGCGCAGTAATGAAGAAGATACTAGTAATTCATAAATTTTATTTTTTTTTTAAATATCCAATAAAACTTAAAGTTTTTATATTAATTTATATTTAATTAAATAATATTTAATTTATATTTTTTGTTTTTATAAAGACACAAGAGGAGCTGCAGGTACCTTGGCCTTTAGTAGCGGCCGCTCTTGATGGATCTGTAGCAGCTAATATCACAGTAACGACTCAAGATGAATGCAGCGAAACTTCCACAACAACCGATTCTACAACTTCTTCGCAACAATTTATTAACACGGATACTAACGTGGAATCCGTTAACTGTATTCAATTACCAGTTGTTCAAGGAACTACATTTCAATCAGACGGCTTAGCTATCAGTACCCCGGGAAGTAGTTGCGTTATGAAGAGCTTGCAGTCGCCAAGTTCGCCGATTATCGCGTTTCCGCAATTGCAATCCATCAGATTTGTGCAAACGAGCTTTAATCCAGAACAGGAAACGACATCTTCGCTGGCAAACAACTCTACATCTACGATCTCGGCCCAGCTTCCCCAGCAAAATAATACCGCGCAAGTTAATATGGCACGAACGCAGGATACTATCACTCAAATAAATACTCAAAATAATAATGTACGCAATAACATGAATCAGAACACTATTGCGACACCAAGTCAAGTGCAAAATGCTACAATGGGAGTACAATCTCAGAATCGTGCACAGAATGCGATTGTTATTCAACATCAGACAGCTACTTCTATTCAACCTCGACAAATTGCGGCTACTATGCATCAACAACAGCAGCAGCAAACGCAGCAACAGCAATATGCTGGGCCATCAGTAACTGTTTCGTCGCGATCCTCACGCGTGTCTAATCAAGGTAGCCAAAGAGGCTCCAGAAATAGTAATAAAGAACAAGGCGGTGGTAGATCGAGAAGTTCTACGAAAGAGCCTCCGGGTGCTGTCAATTTGGAACGCAGCTATCAAATATGTCAAGCGGTAAACTAACTCAATATCCAGTTTAGAGTTATGAATGTAGTAAAGATATGAATTTTTATTGAATGTATGATGCACATTATATTGATAAATGTAGAAACGCTGATATTATTTTAGGTCATACAAAGTTCACCGAATAGAGATCAACTGAAGGCCCATTTAAAACCACCACCAAGTTTACTTGCTAGAGGAGATGGTGCATTCACAACCAGCAAATCTGGTGGTCGCACCCTGACAACGGTCAAACCCCAGAAAACGCAGCAAGCGATACAACACAATAAACAAGCTCAAAATAAGACACAAGTTATGCTGAGACATGTATTTGCTACGGCGCGTCAAGCTACATCGACAGAGGTATGTAGCACTTATTACACATATTAATTATTAACATAGTTATCTCGATATTTACTTGTGCTGCTTTTTGCACGTATTGGCATATCAAGGGTAAAGTATATTAATCAATTTTTTATGAATCTGACACATTTTAATCTCATATTTCGGTGATATGCAAATAAAAAGAGCGCTAATTCTTATGCAATGTACTTATAATAAATGAGATCTAAATGAGAAATCCTAATAAAACTATAATAAAACTTACAAAAATAAATTAGGGAAATAGATCACAATAAATAACCATATGAGATACATACTTTGCCATAAATACATCTTTAATTTGAGTTTATTGTTTAATTTTTTTTTATTGTATGAAATGGATGTACTAAACACTTGACGTACACGCATACTATTTTATCCTTTTTTGTGTGTACAGTGCTAATCTCACGGGTCGCTTGTGACGATCTCGGTATCATACAGGTACCTAAACAAACAAATCTTTACATTAGTTTTGGGTTTTTTAACGTAGAGATAGTGCGACTTTAATTATCACCGCAGCGACTGCAATGCTACAAAAATTTATTTACACAAATATGATAACAAGGATAAACGAACGTACGATGAACAAACGCTTTTATTATGGAACTAAACTAAAATGGACTTAGAATGTTGTAACTTAAATGTTATTTGTTTAATATATTTCTACTGTCGATTGAAAGTAGCTTGAACGCGCAATATAGCAGTTCAAGTTGCATAAGACATTTGTAATGATTTTGTTAAGTAAATTCTTAATGCCTTGTAGGTTACAGAAAACACTCCTATAGCGCAGCTTGGTTCCACCACCAGCAACGGTCTCGGGCAATATATACTTGTACAAAGAACGGGAGTTGGAGACAGTGCACCCAGAGCGTCATCCGCTCCTCCACTACCGCCACAGATCGCAGGGATGGGCGTTGGGGTCCATTTAGTGCGAGGAAGACCAGCGAGCGCTGGCGAGGGTTCTCATCAGGCTGTCACCCTGAAAGCGAGAGGTGCGGATAGTAGAGTAACAGGCGGCGCGGAACCGGGTGCACCCGGCATGATAATTGGTGGTGATCCGCCACCTCCATGTGAATGTAATATGCGAGGAGCCATGGTAATTTGTCGGCAGTGTGGTGCCTTTTGCCACGATGACTGCATCGGGCCTCAACGTATCTGTGCTACCTGCCTCATACGTTAATCACTTCATCTTCATTCAATCATTTGTGTATAAAATTTAAACCCCGTTATAAGATAAGAGTGCTGAGCGTCCAATTAATAAATAGAAAATATCAGACACGTTATCGTATTAATAAATTTACATATGTACATAGAAATACATGTATACACATATATACATATTTAAACACTATGCAGTTTACATTCATATAATATATACACGTATTGTATTACACGTATGTGTTACACATTATGCTACATGTGTTACGTACGTGTACACACACACACACACACACACAAAATGTAATATATCATAAAATTATGTCACAAAGTTTAGGGACATTTTCGTAATACTTTCGTTTTGCTAAATATACTGTGATCAGTCTTTGATAGCATGTCATATTTTTATGAAGAATATAATTGAATTACAATTTTCATCTAATTTTGTTTATTAATTCTCCTCGAATTTTTAATCACTTTATGTGTTAGGTAATATGAGTGTTTAATCAAATGGATAAGACAATGTTTCTGATTGCTAAAAACTGATTGCCAAAATAATTTAATTACTTCAATTTCTACCGCGGAATTAATATTAAAAAGTAACAAGTGAATGATAAGATTTAATTTATAGCAAACTCTTGTTTGACTAATTCTTTTTGATTTGACATTTGTAATGTTTTTGCGGATAATTGATCTATTCAATATACCGTATAATTGATACAAAAAAACACAACTTAACGCTCCTTGGTCAGGCGAGTAGTAAAACCGAATTTTTTTTTTTAACAAAAGAATATCAAAACAGATAAAACCAAGCGCGACAAATTTAAAATATAATTAAAACTCTTACACATTTAAAAAAAAACATTAGATTAAGAAAACATTTTCTTATATTGGAATATTTTTAGATAATCAAGTTATCAGTTAATTTTTGCAAGTTTTATTTTGCAAGAATGAAAATTTACCACTTTACCGCTTTAAGATTATTATTATTGTTATAAGTTCAAATAAGATTTTATTTTTTTTTGTAAAAGATTATTTATTAGAAGATATGTTGGAGATGCCTTGTGCATTTGAATATTTCAAGATAAAAAATAGTAAGATTGATTTTGGCAGTTTATTATAGTAAAAATTACCTATGACTGTAGGAAATAATTATTTAGTTTGAAAATTATAAAATATTGCTCAGCACTCTTATATGGATGGAAATCTTTGCAGATTAAGGGTAATGAAGGATACAGTTGTAGGTATTGAAAGATTTAATTGCTACATTGCTACATTATACAACAGATAAAAAAAATATAAATAATTACGGAGCATCTCTTATTCTGTTGTCTTGCCTATCATAATTTTATTACATTGATGAGTACCTATAATTGCTAAAACATAATAAAATTAATAAACTTCTATATAGATATTGTACTCGAAATTATATTGAGACAGTTAGTCCATTATAAGCGTAGCAATACTTATTAGTTATTTGAAATTAATACATGAAAAGATTATTCGTTAAATAATTAATTTTCAAAAATTGAAATTTCATTGCCTTTGATGATGTTTTGAATACTTTATTACCAAGTTAATTTATATCGATACTTCTATATATGTATTACATATTTTTATTCAAATATTAAACAAACAAACAAAAATTTAAAAATATTTAATATTTGACGAATAAAATACAAAAAGGTTTTGTGAGGATACTTTGCGCAATGTTTATTTTTTTTAAATCATCAAACTCTAGTCTGTACTATACATATACTTATATATTTCTTTTACATTTATTTATTTTGCTATTTATTAACAGTAACTTTTTTATAGTTTTTATATTCTTTATTATATAACATTGCTATTTTACGTGCGTGGTTAGTATAAAAAATATATTTACTTTGTTCATAGTTATCTTATTTATTAATGATACCATATGCATTTATTAATGCAATGTGTATAATGTAATTGTGACTGCTAATTCCAATATCTGAACTGTATTCTTGAGACCCTTGCTTATAAAAAGTTTAAGACAAAAGGTTTAATCTCTTATATACCGACCCTTAATACAGTCTTCCACTAAACATCACACTCTATAATATGTATGTTTGTTATTTATTTATTAACACACGAATTTATTTTTATTATGCTAGCTGCGTAGAGGATATTCCTGTACATGTTGATCTCGAAGCTAAATGACGAATCCTTTGTACATGCTCTCTTTTAATCATTCCTTTGGAATATATAGGGTAATCTACTGAACTTTTTGAGTCTTAATATAGTTCAGACTACCTTTTGCACATGTATTATGTAGTACATGTTGTATGTCAAACTAATATTGTCGAACATTGTGTACAGGAACAGTATATTACGAGAATGAATAATTAAGATTAACGACTTATTGCAAATAATAAGAAAAATAATTGAATATTCATAGCTCTAATATAGATATATAGCCTGTACCGATTTTATTTCCCAATTTGTTACGATTAATTCTCTAATGTTGTTATACCGAGGAATGATTTATTGAGAAATTGCAAACAGTATCATAATTAACATAATTTTATCTGTATGCTCTGTAGTATATTTAGAATATATTCTGTGCAGTACAAATAATGCAGTAATGATCCTATTAGGATTATTTAGAAATATTGTTTTTTATAGTCTTAGGTGATTACTATCTTGAACTCCTAACTTGAATTAGAACATACATTGTATTCAATGCTATAACTGTACACCTGAATGTTGCCGACAGATGTATAAAGTACACATAGTCAAGTTTAGTTTTTAAATTTCTTCTCTTTATTTTTTCCTTTTATCTTATATATGTAGAATAAAAAAATACATTTATTCTTCGTGTCAGATTGATCGGCTAGATACTTGCGAGCATTATTATCCATAATTAAGTATGTTAAATTCAGATATTAAAGATGATATTTAAGAGGAGCGGCAGCTATTTGTTGTGTTAAGAAAAAATATATATTATACATATATACATATATAAAAATAAAATAATTACAGAATCATGTAACAAAGAAGTAACTTATATGAAGCATGTTCAAGAACGCAATTAAATAATGAAATTATCTTATTACTTTTAAAAATTTGAACTTTAATAGACAAGATTCAAAAATTTCAACATTGA
Source organism: Crematogaster levior (assembly GCA_901521435.1). Taxonomy (NCBI): domain Eukaryota; kingdom Metazoa; phylum Arthropoda; class Insecta; order Hymenoptera; family Formicidae; genus Crematogaster; species Crematogaster levior. The sequence continues at coordinate 1,191,434 of CABEGB010001302.1, forward strand.
AAATTTGACTGATGATTAAATCGTCCAGCAAAACTTCTACATATTCGACACAGTGATAAAGCTGAAAAGTGATATTTTTCGTCGGTAATATTTTCAATAGAATAAAAAAACTATTTATAAAAAGTTGTATATAATTGATATCTAATATAGTAATTATTCTAACTGGTAAAGATTGATTATCAAAACACCAATTTATTGTAAGAATTTTGCATAAAACTCATGTCGAATTCAATATTTTATTTCATTCACAAAGGTCTAATATATTTATAAATTGTAACGTCTCTAATTATCTTATATTTATAAATTGCAGTGTCTCTAATTATTTTATCTTATCACTTAGCACTTATTTTTCATCAAATTAATCTCTGTGCTAACGATATAGATAAAATATGTTTAAAGGTATAATATTGATTAGATTTGATCAGAAAATCATATTTAGTATAAGAGTAAAGAAAGAACGAGATAATAGAAAATGTGTGATGACTGAGATTGATAAGATCATGGTGTGCAGTTGCAGCATTATAATACGTTTTATGTACATTATATTCATTCTATCTCTCTCTCATCTCCCTTTCTATGTGCATCAGAATTAAACTCTCACCTGTCATTATTACGATTGTATAAGAATTTCAAACAATTGAACATTTTTGAGGCAATAAATTGCGCTAAATCGCGTGTAAAGACATGTCAGAGTTCTTAAGCTTTATAATTATTTGCTGGCTCTATCACAAATTAAATTACTTATATATTTTTTGAAAGAAATAGTATATAAAGAGATAGAGATAAATCTCCCCCCCCCCCCCCGTACTTCTCTAGCTCGTCAACTTATACTTAACAAAATTAAGTAATACGCATTGCATTGTGTCATATTTCTCTTAAATATTTTTATTCTATTATATTTTTAATCGTATTACTTACCGATATCGATTAATTATTATGTCATCGTGATGGCGTCTATTTTTTATCAGTAATGATAGTAATTAGTATTACTGCAATTCGATAGAAGTTACTCTGTATCCGTCGCTCAAATGTAAATAAAGTAACATACGTTTAATATGGGGAAGTTGTTTAATGTGCAAGTATCGCAATTAAAGAATGTTCGATATATACATTTTTTAATAAATACTTTTGCAATTACACAGCACAATTAGATCGTGGGTCGATAAGATAATATCTGTTTAATGTGAGAAGTTGTTTAATATGCAAATGTACATTATAATTACAAAACATTCGATGCGTATTTTGAATAAATATTACAGCAGCTGCGAGAAAGGCATCATTCTATATCAAGATAGTTTACTGTGTGTAATACAATTGGCGCCATAATGTTAACTAATGTTAGAGAAATATAACTAATTATGTTTATTACTATATAAAATATAGGAATAACCGATTATACATATGTACAGACTTACACTGGATGTGTAACTATATCATAACATATAAACGGACTGAAATTATACATATTATTTTCCATTTAAGTCGCCTATATATATATATGTATATATGTATATATATATATATAATAATATATATGTATATGCGACTTAAATGGAAAATAATTATTGCTCGTAAATATTATTTGATTTTCTTTACGAAAATATACTATGTACTGGAGAGAACAAGAAAGGAGATGGGGTTATATATGGAAAAGGTTAAGAAAATGGAGAGGGAATTGGAAGATTAGAAGAAGAGGGACGAAAAATTAAGGATGGAGCTGAGAGGATGAAAGAAAAAATGAGAGAGATTAGAGATATATAGTAGGGGGAGGTAAGAGAGAGGAGAAGAAGATGGAGGAAGGAGATATAAGAGGTGGAGAATAAGTGGGAAGGGAGATTAAGGGTAATAGTTAATATTATAATAATATTATGTAATAATTACATATTGTATACATATATATATAATTTATTTTAATATCTTCACAACCATTTTTAGTACGCAGCATTTGATTATCCACCACTACATTTCAATGCAGAAAATCGCTTATCCTGCTCATTTTAATCCGAAAGCAATTTCACCTCTCTTCACCGAAGCTCTAATATTTTATTTATATATATTATTTTACCTGCATAGATCCATACATTTACAGTTCCGTAAATTCACAATTTTATTAATTCGTGGATTTCGATAAACGTAAAAAACCATTTTTCGCTCAATTTTCTAGAACAGCAGTTATATATATATTGTACAGTTTTATAGTCTACTGTGTTAAATAATTGAACTAAAATTTTTAGTAAGTTTTTAATAAATTAGATTTTTAATAAGTTTAATTTTGAGCTCATTCAAATATATGTATTAACGTAATGTTGTAAGGAATGCTGGCAATAATTTTAATAACGTTTCGTAATGCTAACGAGGCTACCAGTTGAAAAATAATAAAATAATTCCATATATTAATTTGACGCATATGCCAAGTCTTGCTTCATTCTATTTAAAAAAATACATGAGACGGACAAGAGGTTCGATTGCTTACAAAAATATGAATCGGAAGTTAAGAATTTATTAAATAAAAATATCTAATAACTATATTAAAAACATCTAAATAATTACACCATTTTAAGTGAAAATTCTATATTAAAAAATATTGAGTTTTGCCTATATATATATCTTATCAATTATGAATCACACACAATCAAAATAGGGACGAGACTAACATCGCGCGAGCTTTCCCTTTTCGATCGAACAAGCAACATAATATCCAAGTCATCAAAGAATTATTTCTAAATGAATATCTCTAAATTTTCTTTTTGATGTTATTTAAACTTTTCAGATGCCTAGAAAGAGAATTACTCTTTCTAGATAAATCACTTTTGCCTCAATCTCAATCAATGTTTCTCTCTCAATCGTTCTAATTTATTATTCACATACTTTAAAAAGTACTATTATGTTATGTCCCTTCCCAGTTTAAAAACAATTAATTTAATAATGTACAATTTGCGTACAATTGATACGCGGATGCAGGGCGAGATGTCGAAGATGTAAAAGCTCTCTTCTGAAATTGCAAAAGTATTAATCGAAACATAAACACATTTTTAATTTAAAACTTTGCATACAGATGATGTGTGTGTGTATGTGTACGTCTTTTAGTTTAAATTCTTACAGTGTGTTAAAATTTAAAAGTTTAAATTCTGTCACAAAGTTAATTAGCGGCGTTGCTAAAATCATTTTGTGTCTCTAGAATCATCTGTATGCAAAGTGTTCAAATATTAACGATCCACTGAGCACATTCACCGCTTCACCATACGAAAAGAGAACAGTAGAAAAATAAGAGAAAGAGCGTAAAGGCAAAACACATCAATAGAGCACAGTTAACAATATAAAAAGCGTCGTACTAATATAATCTTAATTATGACGACCGTTACAAACATCTCCATAAGTACATCTGGAGAATACACATCGATAGGTTTACTTTGGAAATGTTTGCAAAGTTTTAGGATTGTTTCAACATTCAAAACCGTCATTGCGAATTATCACTGAATATCTTGTGGCAAAATTGTCTGAAGAAAAGAAAAATTTATTCAATCTTCTTTCTGAACGTTACTTTGAATTAAAAGTGAATTTTTATTTAAAATGTAAACTTTATAGAAAAAATGGAATAAATTAGTAGAATATTCGATCAATTTTTCTTTTCCAATTTTTAAAATTTTTTAATTTCCAATTTTTCTTTTTCAATTTCAATGAGAATTATGCCGGTAAACTTAAGTAATAATTAACAACGACGAACAAAATATTCGTTTCTTAGATTAGCAATCGGTAAGAAATGTTCGGTCAAGACATCGATCATATCTTAGCTTTGTACATCGTAGTGATTGATAAAAAATTATTTAAGTATTATTTGTATCGAGACTTTTTATTATTCGATATTTAATAGATACAGTAGATTTGATTTGTTCACTCTGAGAAAAATATTTCTTTTTAGTAATGTTTATGTATAAAAAAATATGATTTTGAGATTGTTTGTAATAATCCAAATAGTCCGTATCGTCCGTAATAATCCATAATAATTGAGCAAGTTTACTTTCTATTGTTGTCTTGATTGAACTTTCTCCTAGAGTTTTGTCGACTTTCATGTTGCCATTGTAACTTCCAACAGCAAGCGCAATATTAATTAACAACTACCACAACCTCAATCCTGACCTTATTGTCAGGTTGAGCAAAAATGCATTGATGTACATTATCCTTTTCCATTCTAATATTAGCCAGCTGCGCTTCTGGTATTATTTCTTAGTAAAGATTGTAATTGTTGGGCTGCACCCTAAAAGCCAAAATAAAAATGTTAATAACTGATACAAAGAGATGATATATTTTGAAATAATTATTTCAATATAATTTTAATATATTTCAATATATTTTTCAATATACATATTTTTTAATTGTCGTATATATATGAAACTTCAGAATATAGAAGATAAAATGATTAAAAAGAATTATAATTAATTTTTATAATTTTCATATGTTGTAATCATGCTTTATTATAATATCAATACATTGTTTTAAAAATTATATTTTCTTTGTAAAACAACAATTTTCGAATTTACAAAAAGCTTTTTTTCAAAGTTTAATTTGCAAATTTATCTTCATTATTTATTGATACAAAGCAGGATAAATTTTGAATTTTCATTAAATTTTCTTATTAATTAGTTAATATTAATAGTTAAAAAAAAGTTTGCACAAGAGAAGAATACTCACCGAAATGGCAGAACCAAGGAATCTGCCTATGGCTCTGGTAGCAGTAACCAATCCACTACCAGAAGATCCACTTCCTCCAAAGAGAGGAGTTGGATACGTTGAACTTGGAGTCCAAGTTGTAGTTTGTCTTGGTCTCGAAGATGGTTTCGGTGTTATCACTTGCCTCACCGTGACTATTGGTCTATTGGTAGTTGTTGGTCGACTCGTCGTTGAGGTCACGTCCGGGGTAAGCAGACCTAGACTCTGATCGAGGGATATCGACATTTTTAACAATGAAAAGAATTTCAGAAAGAAAGAAGACGGAGAATATTTACGGATAATTGTAATTGTTCTCTAAGTTTCGTTGCTGGTGTCGTGGGTTCTATGCCTTGCTGCTTTAGCAGTAGAGCCAATAAAGCAGCAGGATTCATATCAGTCGATGATGCTGTGGTGGTAGATACAGTAGCCCGATTACTTAAAATAGCTCTCAAGAAGGCTTCATCATCGTCGCTTAACCCACGTGTTGTCGTAGAAGTACTCGTTTCTAATATAAAAAATTTATTGCAGATTAAAAAATAATAATTTGAGGTCTAAAAGTCAAATCCTTCACTAGATTTTAAAAAATATATAGGAATTGATCTTGAATTTTAAAATTTCTAATTTTTTTACTTTTGATCTTTGTTAAATTTACAATTTTAGGTTTCTGATCAATCTATTTTTAAATTTAAAATCTATGTGGAACTAGAAGAGACTTGATTACTCTCCTACATTTAAAATCTCTCCTTATTTTTACAATCAGTAAAAATGTTTTGCAAAAAAATTAAACAATTTCAAAAATATACTATTCTAAATAATCTAAGCAGTTTATTAACTTTATTTTCAAATGTGTTTTTAAATTTTCATTTACACCCTGTATATATATAATTTTATTAAAATATCTTGTTGAAAAAGAAACAAAAGGTAGAAACGATTTACCCGTTTGTATGGCTCGCAGGAGCGCAGCCAGGAATTTCGCGTCATCTTCGGGTGAGAACGTGGATGTAGAGACGTCGTTCAACCTAGGATTCGGATTATTTAAGAGTGTGGTTGAAATCGTGCTTGGCGTCGATGTGGAAATGATACTGTTCGCGAGTGATGTCGGGGCTACGTGGATGTCCGAGACACCCACACTTCTTGGCGTCGTTGGCGATTTGAATCCGGACATTATGTAATTAACCGTCGATTTGACGATCTGCGCCGATGATTGGGTAGTCCTAACAGGCTTTTGAGTCGTTGTCTTAATTACAGCTTTCGGTTTTGTATTTTTCGCAGCACTCGCTGTCGTGGTCGCTTCGAAAAGGTTGCCGCCGAACAATGCTCGCCATAAACCCCCGCCAAATCCTATAGGCGCCTGAGGGGTGGTAGTTTTGGGTCTCGCTGTCGTTTTAGGCTTGGCAGTAATAACGACTGGTGCCCTAGTCGGTGTGGCGCTAGTTGATCGTGTCGTCGTAATTGTTTCGGTGTATTTTTTCGTAGGTGATGTGCTACTGGTAACGCTTGGTGACGAAGCTGGTAACAAGTCAATTATTATCGGCCTGGAAGACGATCCGGACGATGGGTAATTCTGGATGGCGTTCAGATTCGTATTCAAACTCACGGTTTGAACCGCTTTTGGCGATCGCGTCGGCCCAGGATTTGCCAGTGCAAGCGATAAAATCTAAAAAAAGATATAAAAATATTAACGGAAAGTGTTTGTTAAACTTAATTTATTTTACTAATTAATTATTTCGTTTACTTTATACATTAAATAGGATAGTAGCTTGTGAGAATTATTAATGTCTTTTTCTCTTCTATATCTATTATATATACTTATAACCGTTTATTTCGCTCACTCTGTTTGCTAATACTTGCTCCACTTCACTTAGCGTTTTCGGCGTGGTGGACTTAATGTTGTTGTTTTGTAACTGCGAAAAATAAAATGCTGGTTTGTTAGACTAATTTATTGACTTATAGCTCGTTACATTATATAATCAAGTACTCTTTAATGTTTTTTGATACTTTAAGAAAGAGATAATATTGAAAAAAATCGCTATATTATAAATTGCAAACAAACGAAATTTACCAATGAATTTAGGAAAGCCAAATCTCCGAACGTAGAACCAAAGGGATTCTCCATCGTATTCGTTTGTAATTTGCTTAATATGTTGTCCGCGGATATTGTCGATGCGGTGGATGATGGTGGAATTGTTCCTTGACCTGCTGTTGTATACGGTACAGCGTAAGTATTTATGAAGGAGGCAGCTTGTGCAAGCCGGGGGATGGTAGTAAGAGTAGTACCTGTCGTTGTTTGGCTTGTCGTGGTCGTTGCGGGGGTTGTTGTCGAAGTAGTAGTAGTTGTTGTAGTTGTGGTGGTGGTAGTAGTGGTAGTAGCAGCAGTGGTCGTTGTTGCGGTTGTTGGTGCTGGCGTAGTGGTGGTACTAGTAGTACTAGGAGTAGTAGTAGGAGTAGTAGTTTTGATAGTAGTAGTGGTAGTAGTAGTAGGAGTAGTACTGATAGTAGTGGTAGTAGGAGTAGTACTGATAGTAGTGGTAGTAGGAGTAGTACTACTGATAGTAGTGGTAGTAGGAGTAGTGGTACTGGCAGTAGTAGTAGGTGTAGTGCCAGCGGTAGTTGTGGATGTTGTGGTTGCACTGTTCATTAGTGGTGTGAAGATTTCCACAAAGGAATTTGTGGGACGCGACCTAACCGATGCAATGCTTTCAGTCGGCTCGTCCTATAAACAATAAAGAGAATATGTTTATAAATAAAAAAAAAACATGAAATAAAAGTTCAATGCAGAAAATATTTAAACATAATTTATTGTCTATGTTTTTTAAACAAACGTAACGATTTTAAGAAATATGTTATTTAATAATAGTTTTTAATACACGTTTATTATATTTTAACAATATTTGTCTTCGATTTTAAATATCATTTGCTATTTATGTATAATAATACGTACTAGTTGATTTGATGCCACAGATGCTGTTTGTATAGGTGAATTGGTGGTGATGCCGAATATCTGATCAAGAGGGTCCCTCCAAGGAAAACCAGGAGGTGCTGTTATTACACCACCACCCGACTGATTGTTCAGTAAATTTTTGAAAGATGGTACCGATGCCGTGGATGATGCCGTACCTTCATTTACAGAGGTCTAATAACAAATTTATAGTAAATTGATGATTCTATTTCATATTTTTAAATATTTCTATACATTTGCAGTAGCTATAGTTTATACACTAAAATTTACTTTTCATAATATTTATTAGTTGGTAAGTAAAGTGGTCATTAAAAAATATGACCTGTTATGATATTTTTAGTAACAAATTACATTTAGAATGTAAAATAAGATATTTTACTCGCTTTTTGTTACGAAGAACAAGAACATAAGACATAAAAGAAGCGTGAGAAATTTTTAATTTCTAAATCATTAGCAAACAGAAGCAAGAAGATTTATTAGTAACAAAATAATCCATTAAGAATTGTCAAATTATTATTTGATTACTTACAGCCACTGAATTTATTCTTACATCAACGACTTTTGGATTGATATCAGGTGCACCGTCAATCTGATAATTAATAAATTTATCCTGAAATATTTATGATTGCTTTCAGGAGTTTTCTCTTTTAGTTAATATACTTAATCACACAATTTGGATTATAACACATAATAATATAATAACACATAACACATAACACATGTGTGTGTGAGTATGACATAATACATAATATGATGATATTTCTTTACTACCTGTCCGATATATACAGCGCCGCGTTGATCAGATGTCACTCTTGTTTGAGAAGCTTCGTTTCTTTCGCGATCCTGGAAGATAAGAGGGTTGATTGGACCTCGTATTTGACCACTACTTGGCGTCTGCAGGTTACTAAACGCTGCGTTCGGTATTGCACCCATTTGGGTACTTAATAAAATATTACTCTGAAATATTTACATATACTGCATTTAATAATTTTATCAAAAAACTTGAACAGAATATAGGGTTCGTGAACAAAAATAGGGTTCATAAATTTACAATATTCTTCAAATATTGTGAAGAAAATTAGTACAAGTATGTCATTTGTCATTATCAAAATACAAATTTTTTATGTCTTTTAATAGTTTTTAGTAGATTTCCGTTATATCTTGAATTTTTTAGTTTTTAAAATCGTGAAATTGTATTTTAATTTTTTGTAGTTTTAAAAATTATAAAATGAATTTTTTTTAACTATCTGTTCATGTGAATTTATAACGAATAAAGGTACAATATATTTTGATTTCTTTTAAGTCCAAAGTTTTAATATAGTTTTATTAATATAAATATTGTAAAAATTAGTTTTAACAAATTTATCTGCAAGTATTCGAATTAAAAACATAAGTTCCGTAAGAGAAAATGTTATTTTACATACAATTTATTTTTATGTACAATAAAATATAAAAATACTTGAAAAAAAAGCTTTAAAATTTCAAAAAGATAAAGAAGATTTTTTTAACCTTGGCATAACATACATACATGTCGTGCGCGTTAATAATAAATCTGTAATAATAATAAGTCTGTAATAATAAAATATTTTTTATGTATTATGAAATATATCAAATATTTAGCACGAATACAATGTATGATCAGTGTATCTTACAAAAAAGTGCGTAAAAAAAATCAAAAGTGCAAATGGAACAAACAAAAGTGCTACAAATCTGTTACAACTATTTACAAATTTACAATAATATTGTGTATACAGCCATTGTAGCATTCGATATTTTCAACCTGAAAAAAAAATTTAATTGCATTTCATTAAAATTACATCGAAAATATGAAGCGTATTATAAGAGAGGAAATTCTACCAGAAAGAAAGCTATAAAGATAAGTTACAAAGTTATATTAAGAAATTGAATTGTTAATCTATCAATATTACATAATAATTATCCAGCGAGAGACAGAAAGAGAGCGTGTTATGAAACTTTACCGAATGATATTTTTATGCTGAACAAAAGGAACAAAAAGTTAGAAATGCTGACCATTTATATCCGCATTTCGTACTAAGCATGATTATTTGCTTCTTAATTGATATTATATTTAAATATTATTTATTATTCGCGATATTAATTCCAGATTGCAACTCAGAACTGCAGAATAGAACATTTATATTATATTCAATATATACTATGTACTTGAACGATAGATTTCTAAAAACTAACGATAAATAGTAATTTTTTAGAAGTATAGGAACTGTAAATAAAATGCAGATAGATCTAATAAAATTCTGACTTCTTACATTAATGTTAAATCTCCACGTTACTTTCGCGCAGCGGCGATTTCTAAATACCTAAAGAGCCAGGAAACTCGTTTCTCAATCGCGATTTGATTCCTGATCAAACTCGTTGCGCGTATAAAGTATGATTTTTATGAAGAGGTGAGATAGAGATACCATTTTATTTGTGCTCGGGACGCTAGCAGGGGGACCAAGTGGTTCCGCGAAATTGGGGCCTCCAGGGGTAATGCCGATCGCATTACTGATAAGTCCAAAATCAAGGGGTCCGGGGCTCTGGGTGCCTCTCGTCAGCTCGTCCACGGGTCTACCATTACTATAATACACCGGGACTTGATACTGGTTGTTATAAACACCCGCTTGGTTAGCCTGGTTATAGTAATATGGCCTGGATGCTGGTCGGTTAGTAGTAGTGGTAGTTCTAAGTGTGAACACAACCTCGACCGGGTTCCTGGGTGAATCCGGTATTATCGTCCCGTTGGGAAACTTCCGGACTAGTCTGCCGTCCGGATAGATGCCGAATATCACGTACGGGCTGTTCACGTTCCTGCCATCGATCACATTGTCTTCTGGCCGCTTTCGCACGATTGTCTTGTTGGGATAGATACCATAAATCAAGTAATCACGGACGGGGGCCTTGGAAGAGCTGAATCTCGGGACCGGTGTCATCTGGCTGCCGCCGTAACGTCCCAGGTAGGGTTCCGTGTTCAAAGCACCGGAAGGCGTGAACACCGGAAATGGTGATACTCGATTTAGCACAGTAGTCCGTGCGGTAGTCGACGTAGTTGTGGTGGTCGATGTTGTTGTGGTGTTTATGGATGGTTCGGTACTTGTTGTCGTTGTCGTCGTTGCTTCCTCGTCGTTCATTCTTGATATCATGTTCAGGTCCTCCGATTCGTTCGGAGTGACCGTTGTGCCTTGCGTAGTCGAGGTATCAGTCGTTGTCTCGGTCGAGACAAGATTATCATTTATGTCGACAGTCATAGTAGTCATTTCGGACGTCGGTTCGACAGTGGTGGTGAGCTCGGATCGCGACGACGCTTCCGTCGACGTCGTTCGAAAGGTTGTTGTCGAGGTCGTTGTTGTGGTTGTTACCGTCGATTCGACTGATGAGGACGGGATAGTTGTCGTATTGATAGAGGATACGGGGAACGTGGTGGAATCGGTTGTTGTGACGTTAGGAACGGTGGTAGTGATGATAGTTTCGGTCGTTTGTTCGGGTTGAATGAGTCTTGAACCAGCCGTCCCTTGGGCGGTTGTTGTTGTTGCCGTTGTATCCTGTAAACGGGCAATAAGATTTGGCATCTCGCTTACGAGATCGGTTAGCGTTTGAGGGGCGTTTGTTGTTATGTCGTTGAATCGATTAGTGATGGTGTCGGTGGAACTTATTAAGTTATGAATTGATTCCGTGACGGGAGGTTCTGTACCAAATGGTTGAGCATCGCTCGTGTCGGACACCGTTGGAAGTGTAGTAGCAATATCTGATGCATTTGCTACGAGGGATTGGTCGTTTGTAACTTGTAGGTCAAATGCGGGCATTATCGTGGTGGGTTCCGGTGTCTGATTAGTGGTATTTACGGCGTTCGTTTGTACAACGTTTATTTCCGTCATAGCTACACTAGTGGTTAATTCCGTTACCGTTTCTATATTCGATGTCGTGGAATCGTTTACATCCGGCAATAATCTCTCTGTATTCATGATAATGGAGTTTATTAAGGGATTATTGGTAGTAAGATCCATTGCGAATTCCGATAACCGAGTCGACAATTCGACCTCGTTATTCGCAACAGTCGTAATAATTTGTTGTTCAGTATTATTATTGGACGATTCAATCGGATTAGATAATTGTGAGTCAGACGTATTAGTAGTTAGTTCAGAACTCATGCTACCCGTAACCATAATGATGTTTGGTGTTTCGGTCTTTATCTGCGAAAGGGACATTATGGTAACATCACCTACATCGACTGGGTTTTCAACGTCTGGCTTTTCGACATTTAACAAAATATTTGATTCTACAACAGGGTCGAGGATAGAATTTTCTTCTCTTTCGTTTCCGGGTAAGTCAACGGGCATTGTGACATTTATACGTTCTGTGGTGCTTTCTAAATGTTTTGAAAGTTCGGAAGGTATAGTAGTAGCTTCTGATGTGTCGTTTGACACGAGTCGATTTTTATCATCGTTTCCTACCGTGTCGTCAGTCTGAATCGACTGCCGCGTGTCATTCATCGCTTCCGTGAAGAGAGTCTTCGCGATAGTCATTAGCTCAGCGAGTAACGTATCGTTAGAAGACCTAAGATCGTTCTCCGTAACAGAATTGAGTTGTGAGGACGGTGCGACAGTCGTGACTTCTTCGTTTGTCGGTGGAGTATCCTGAGCTATCGTTGTCGATTCAGGACCTGATGTCGCGTTGAGCTCATTGTCTACGATACTCGATAATGTCTGTCCCGTTGTTGTACTCGAGTCCAATGTATTCCGTGAGTTTGTCTCTTGGCCGTTAGACTGATTCTGAGATGCAACGTTCAAACCCATTGTACTTTGAGTGATCGCTTCCGGTCCGTTTGTCGTGGTCGGCACCAATTCTACATCGACATTTTCGGTAGTCGTCTCTTCCGGATTCTCCGTATTCGTCGACGACGAATCTGGTATCGCGTTGGACAGGTCGGGGGAGACGGTCGTCGTGACGGTGGACTTTTGGACCGGTGTTTTAACCGTGGAGAAACCTTTTTGCGACAAACTCGATAGGATGTTTTGCGCGTAATCTATCAATCGCGTGTGGTACGTGGACGTGAAGGCGGGTATCGCCGTCGCACGGATCTCGATTATGTCATTCGAAATGTCCTCCGTCGTGGTCGGCTCGGCGGTGCTCGTGGTTTCCATCGTTTGAGACGGGATCGTTGCGTCGGACTGCTGTACGGTATTTGATTCTATATCCTCCATTGTGCGAGGCGTCGTTTCTTCGGGCTCTTGTATGGTATTCGTCTCGATATTCTCCGACATGTCATTTATCGTCGTCCTTTCCGGTGGTATATTCGTCAAGGTGACGCTCTCGGTGATCGGAGATGGTACGGTTGTATCACTCGCCGTTTGCAAATTCTGAGAAGCGGGCATAGCTACGCTCGCGTTCATTGTTTCGGGTAGTGACGCCACCTCCGTGGTCTCGGTGCTCGTGTCTACCAGTTCGGTGGATCGAACGTCGTCGGGGATGGAATCCGTGGAGGACAAAGTTACATCGGCGACGCTCGTCGACGTGGCGGTTTCGGTAGTGGTGAGCGGTCCCGCAGTATCCGAGACATTCGCATCGGACGGTGGTGTGTTCGTTATTGCGTTAACGGAGACGGTAGTCGCGGGCAATTCCGAGATGGGGACTGGAGTCGTTTCTCCCTCGTTCGTGTCCGGATTTGTGGGGGTTTGTATCGTTGTCGTGATGGTTTCCGGGCTACCGTCGGTACTACTCTCCGTACCTAATCTCAAAGTGAGCGAATTGTCTGCCGACTGAATGGCGGTGGTAGTGTCTACGGTACTATCTGGGGAGGATGTAGTAGTGGCGGTGATTGATGCAATGGTGTCATTGTTGTTAGCAATATCGTTACTGGCGCCGTTAGGTACAGTAGCGTTAGGGTCTACCTTCGTTACCACGCCAGTTAGTCTTTGCCGCTGAGACACGTCTTCCGCGCCCAGATTCTCGTTTCTTATGCTAGCCGACTCTAACGCCTGATAAAAAGTGACGAATCTGGGCTCGCCGGGGCTGTTGATGACAACGGGTGGTGCCGAACCGGAATTCTGCAATCAGAAATTCGGTGCGTGCGAGTGCTGTACACACTTTGGTGCAATTACGGTGACAAAGTAGTCAAACAGAGGATCGGTTAACGGGGGTAATCGCGCGTAATCTACATGTCGAGAGCGGCGTTTCAACCCTTAAGCGCGTCGAGCTTTTGGCGTTAGCTTAGGTTCGGGCTTAAAAAAATGCTAATCACAGCGTGAGCAACGACAGCAGCTTGCGCGTTTAAGAGTTAATACGTTTTAGTTGTTCTACAAATATGCAACATTTACAGATATGCATTCAAGTGAATACAACGCAATTAAGTGTAACGTACAATATTTCTTATTAGCGATTAGTGTGTTATTTGACAAAACAATTTTTATGGCCTAAATAAAATTATACAAATGGGTGTACGTTATGAAAGAGTATGTGAGCATACACCATCTCTAGGTACATGTATGAACTAATGCAAGGGTAAGGAGAATTGTCGCCGAATGTAAAGTCTTGGTGTAACAGCCGTGACTTGGAACTTGGAACTTGTTCTTAAGATTAAAAGATTGCTTAGAAACAGCGGGGAGAGACTAGTTTCCCCCCTCGTCGCCTTCTTTTCTTCGTAATATTACCGGCTCTTACCTTGCGTCTCCACCGACGTACTTTCGCTATTACATTATTACGGAAGTATTGCATTAACAATTTCTCGCACGATTGCCCGATGAAAGCATCAAAAACCGTTTTGCAGCACGTGCGAAGTGCCACAGTTATTCGCGTTGTGCAAAATTACGCGAAATTGGTCCAATTCTGATATAATCGCTTCGACATTTTAAAAGTACTTTATAAGAAAAGAAGTTTATATAAAAGTAGATCTATTAGAATAGAAATTTATAGGATAACTGCGAAATTAGTCAATAAAGAAGGAATAGAAAAATGAGACTACTGATAGCGGAGAATGTATGATGGCGACATATTCTTCCTCCAATATCGTTCTTATTTTATTATGTGCTACGAAGAGAAATAGAAGATATAGAATGCTCCCTGGTGTAGATCTATTATGTACTCGAATGTGTACTTTCACTTCTCGCTGCCCAAGAGCAATATTTTCTTAATGAGATGGAACATATGCAAAATATTCTTTACAAAGATAGATTGCAGATCTGTATTCGATGTCTCTCAAAGATGATGTCGAGATAAAATATCAAATTGCGCATAACGATGGATTATAGACGATAAATGCTGAGACGGACGGTGAAACGAATATCTTGTGTGGATTTATTATAAAGATGTTGACAATTCCTGTGATTTAGTAAAGTATAGAAATTATATTATAATCACAGAAAGTAAAGTAAATTAAAAATAACTTAAGAACCACAGAGGTGCACGCACTTTCAACGTTATCAAAAAGCCTAAATTCTTCTTAATATTTTATGAATTCGTCTTAATATTTTATAAAAAGTTTAATTTTTTATTTAAAATAATAAAAAATATTGCACTTTTATGACTAAATGCACTAAATTTATATGAATGATCCGATTATTATAAAAACCATATTTAAATTATTTTTTCTGATCGTAAGTACTTCTTGCAATTTTTGCAGTTACTATTAGAGCCAGTAAATTATTTTGTCTTTTGCATTGTATATATATTCCAACTCAATCTGATTTTTACATTTAATGTAGACTATTGTAATATCTTTGTTCAAAACGTCTCAATACTTCTCCTTTAATTCACTTATAATTTTGTGTTATGTTTGTAAATATAAATCATAAATAAGAATAAAACTAGAAATTAACATTTACTGTTTTATTTTCTTTTCTTTTGTAAAAAATATATTTGCAGATTTTAACTTTATTTTAAGCATACATGTGGCTAAGTAAGGACAATTGTTAATCGCGTGCAATGCTAAAAAATCAATACATTTATTATAAAAAAATATAAAGTTGTATAATACAATTTTTGCACATATAAGTGTATGATACGTGAGTGCTATGAGATAACGTGACATGATCGATGACCGTGCATTAGAGATAATCTTTCTCGAAGTTAATAAAGTCATCCTTTTATTTTATTCGAGAATTCTCCTGAATGTTAGAACGTGATATTTAATGATCTTTATAAATCGATCTTAGTCGTAGTAGACTAAGTCTAGTAGATTGTGCAATGATTATGCTTGTGCTAACGTGCTCTTTCGAAGCAAAAGAAATGTGCTCTTTTTAGTGCATTGATATTCACAAATGAACATAGACTAAATTAATTGAAGTTATTGTTAACGTAATTTGAATAAATGTATAACTCATACGACAGTCGTTATACTTCGGCTATTTGCTAAAAAATGTAAAATTGAGAGAGGCATGTGATGAATTAAAACGGTTCTTCTTATTATGATCAGAGGGTGGTCAGATTAACGCAGGTTGTTTGCATCGATATGATTAAGTACGAGATCGCTCGATGGAGTTGAGACGATAGAGGTGGTCCACAATGGCGGTGCAACTGCTTCGGAATCCTCTGGTACTTTCGTAGGGAACACCTTTTACAGAAAATTACCTCACGTAACTTCTCCTGAAGGGAACCATTAATGCATTTTCGGCTTGCATACCGCCTTACCTGGATCTTTTCGCGCGTCGTGAGTTTTTTTTATACTACTTATTAAGTACTTTTATACGACTTATTTTTAAACTATGTGAAAAGTATAGAAGAGTGGAAGTGTTATAAAAGTATGAAAGAGTATTTACAGAAGAGTGGCGTACATAGTATTGTATGTATATATATATATATATATATATATATATATATATATATATATATATATGTATAATATATAAAGGGCACATAAAGTACTTTGTTTTGAGATAATGCTAAGTCAGATATACGATATTTAGCTATATATATTACAACTACTAAAGTATAATTATAACTACCGTAAATTTGCAACATTGTTGTTATCGTTTCTAAAAATAAAAAAAACCTTTTTTCTACTAATATATCAACATGTGTACCCGAGATATTTCCCTAACAGCACAAGCACTCCTCGGGACGTTCTGAGGACGAAGGGACGTCCTCGGGACGTCCTCTGGACATCTGTGCTGTTAGGGTTATGATAAATATATATCATAAAACGAGAAATCACCATATCATGAAATGAGAATATTATGTCGACTTGTTAAAGTGTAAAATTAAAGGTGACAAGTTTATCGCTTTCTATTTGATTGAATACGTAATATGATTGATTGAAAAGTGATTATACAATGTACATTAATTAACCAAGGAAAGGTTTGTCTCTCCTCGATGACGATCCTTCATAAAATTTTCTCCAAAATCCTTATAAGTCTTACCTCTATCGTTGTCGAAGCCGTAGTCGACGACGTTGTGATCAACGGTACTTGACCAATAGGCGGTTTTCTTACAAACAATTCTGCTCCTTTGTATCTCGCACTGAATCTCGGCGGGGAACCATTAGGCGTTATCCTGGGAGCTGAATTCTATTCGCAGAAAAAAAATATATATTACACTTTAACATATTTTTTTCTAAAGTTCAAAAGTTAAGTACAATGTACATCATGGTAAATGGTCAATGTTTAGTTTATCTAGAAATTAAAATTCATTATTTCTAACATAATATATGCAAAAAAATCATAGGAATCATAGTAATATCATTGAAGTATTTCAGATATAAATAAATAATATTCTACAATTATATTATTATTTATAGAGTAACATGATCAATGAATTGTTCCAATAAAATTTTTTAAACCATATTATATTAAATTAATATAGGATTAATTAATGAT
This sequence comes from Crematogaster levior, assembly GCA_901521435.1. Taxonomy (NCBI): domain Eukaryota; kingdom Metazoa; phylum Arthropoda; class Insecta; order Hymenoptera; family Formicidae; genus Crematogaster; species Crematogaster levior. Next base: position 1,208,924 of record CABEGB010001302.1, read on the forward strand.
AATAAAATATTTTTAAAATAGATATTACGTAAGATACTTTTACATTAATAATACATAAAGAGCATATAGTAGTTATATGTAGGCACAGTGTCTTAAAACCATCATTTTTTTCAATTATATTATACGTATTATGGAATATAGAAAACGAGAGTGCTCTTCTAAAATTTATTTAGCTTACCGCAGTATTTACGTTGGAATAAGCTCCGGAGAAGATGGGAGTTTTGTCACCTAAGTTGTTTAGGAGCGGTGCCACGGTGCTCCGTAGTTGCTCCAACAATGAGGTGGTGTTCGTGTTGAGATACGTGCTCCTGGTAGGGTTGAAGATGTTGGAGTTGCCACTCTTACCGTTACTACTTCCGGTAATACCGGACGTTCGTGAAGTGGTACCGTTCGAAGTGTCGATCCGCACGCTGACCAACGGTTCGGAGGGTGAGGAACGAGCGCTCGGCGTGATGACTTGAGCGTGATACTTGGTTGGTTTTGGAGTGATGGTTACGCCGATGGTCGTCTGTTCGACCGTCGCCGACTGCTGAACCGCCACTTGACTGGTCGGCACCTCGGAATGCCTCCTATAAGTCGACGTTCGTGGACGGAATTCCCGTCTCTTCGTCTGCGTAAGCGTCGCCTCCGTACTGGATTTCTTGGGCATGGCATTATATGGCGTGAAGACATCGGATTTCTTTCGAATGTATCTACTGGTGGGCCCGATGGTCCTCGACGTCACCATAGAAACCGCCACCTTATCCGGTTGTTGCTGCTGCTTCGTGTAACGAGATCGAACGCTGCTCTTACTCGCGTCGCTCGGGGTTGTCATCTTCTCTTTATCATCCAACGAGTTGTATTCCTTCGCGTCGGGAATATAAACCGGATACACTTTTTCTGACTTCGTCGTTGACAGCGTAGATGTGACGGTCGGTGGTAACATTACCTCTTGAGGAAATTCCGTGGATGGGTGGACTTTCGTTGACGCGTCTGTCGACGTAGTGTTCGATGTTGCAATAATAGTTTCGATGAATGTCTTCTCTAGTTTCAGCGGTTCGATGGTTGTAACAATGCTGTTTTCCTCTATACCTTCCATTAAGTTCGTCAATGTTGATGTCTCCTCCCCCGATGCCGCGGTACTCATTGGGGATCGGACTCTCGTCGTATCGATAATTGTGGCGACCGTTTCTCCTGGCACAGCATTGCGATGTGAAACCGTAATTAGACGTGGTATAGCATTGAACTCGGTAACGCTTTTCGTTGATGTTTCTTTAATAGGAGGTGTGACCGCTCTTTCAGATGTCACTCGGCTTTTCTTGGTTGTGACAACGGGCAATCTAAGCGCAGCTTCATTTCGCTCTTTCAATGATTTCCTGGTCTCCAAAATCTTGTACCTGCCTCTCACGGCCGATTTTTCTTTCGGCGCACTTGCGATTGTCGAATTTCTGTGCGTGGCACGAGCGCCGATGAGTTTACTGATCGCTTTTGTCGTTTCCTCTATGTTTCTGCTTTCGCTGTCCGTCAAAACTTCTTTCGCTTTCGATTTACCGGAATAAGCGGCCGTCGTTACATCAAAATCGTTCTCTTCAACGTTCAATTCGGGTTTGATTAATCTTCTGGCTAATTCCAGTTTCATCTTAGATCTTTCGGAGAACAGACTCGCCAAGCTTGGTTTTGTCGCCTGAAAAGGTCGTTCAAAGAGCTCCATTTTAAGTGCGCGATGAAAATCGCCAAGCGTTTGTAAGCAACCTGCTGAAAGCTCTAGATTCTAGTTAGTACGGCGATCTCGTACAAGGCATTCGCCTTCCTCGACTCGAAGCGACGTTCTCAAGATCGTTTACGAAAACTTCGTGAAAATGTTATTCTTTATTTATATGATAACAGGAAGGCTAATATATCGATCGTCTAAAGAACACTACACCCACCCTTTTCTTTTTAAAGAAGAAATAGAAGTCTGATGAAGTGAAGAAAGAAGACGATCCATGCAACCAGCTGGCTAACGACATACTTGAACCAAGATTTCGTTGGCGCGGACTGAAAGTTTAATCGTTCTCGTCAAACCACGACCTAAATAAAAATACTTTACACCCCGCAATGCAAGATAATATAATGTGTGGTAAAGCAAAACCGTGTACGAAAATATGCAATAAAAATATTTGAGGAAATACAAAGAATATATGTTAAGTGCATAAAATTTAGCGAATTGACTACTATTGCTATTAACATCGTTTATAAAGCATATTTTTGCATAATATATAATTTTTGAAAAAGTACAGGGTATTTCAACAAGAGGTTTTATTTTAATATAATTATAAATTATTGGAAAAATAAAGTTTTTTTTGAAATTTTTGTGATATTTTTATTTAAATTTAAAGTGCAAACTATGCGATTAATGGAATACAATATCTGCCAAATAACCGCTTCGGCTCTTCTTACAGGTAGTCATTCTTTTGAGGAAATTTTTCATCACATTTTCGCACAATTGTGGCTCTATTTCGCGAATTTCTGCTCTGATATTTTCTTTCAGCGCCTCAATCGTTGCTGGAGCATTGGAGTAGACTTTATCTTTAACATAGCCCCAAAGAAAAAAATCCAACGGTGTTAAATCGCACGATCTGTGTGGCCAATTGAAGTCACCATTTCGAGAAATTACACGACCAGAAAACTTTTCGTGTAATAATTCGATTATTTCACCATTTGTGTGGCATGTAGCGCCATCCTGTTGAAAATAAAGGTCATCTGCATCCAAAGCATCCACTTCAGGCCAAAAAAAATTAGTTAGCATCTCACGCACACCATTCACAGAGACAATCGCACCAGCTTCATTTTCGAAAAAATACGGAAAAAACACTTTTGGATTTTTTCTTCGCTATGTTAAAGATAAAGTCTACTCCAATGCTCCAGCAACGATTGAGGCGCTCAAAGAAAATCGAATATCGAATAGAGCAGAAATTCGCGAAATAGAGCCACAATTGTGCAAAATGTGGTGAAAAATTTCCTAAAAAAAATGACTACCTGTAAGAAGAGTCGAGGCGGCCATTTGGCAGATATTGTATTCCATCATTAATCGCATAGTTTGCACTTTAAATTTAAGTAAAAATATCACGAAAATTTCAAAAAAAACTTTATTTTTCCAATAATTTAAAATAAAACCTCTTGTTAAAACACCCTGTATAAGCTATTTTTTTACATTATATTCTTATTTGCAAATCTACTTTATATATATTATATATATACAGTATTTACAGTTAAATATTTCTATCGAATATATTTATATTAATTGAAGTTTATATCATATAATTTAAGAGAAATTTATTTTCTATCTCATTCCTTATTACAAAATAATAGACATTTGTAATTTGTAAGCAATAGCTTTTTCACTTATCTTTAATTGAATTTATTTTTCTAATTTTTCCAATTACACTGCAATTATGTATTATTTTTTAAATGATTACTCGTGCTTCTAAATAATATAATAGATACATTATATTCCACCATTAATTAAATTCCCTTTCTACTTCCCTTTTTTCTATTATAAGTATATCAATCTCTTGCACTTCTTTCATTAGACGAAATAAAATATTTTTATAAAATACAAGAAAGAAATTTATATATTATATAAATTCAGTTTCTTATAAAAATATATAGTGACATGTTTTACAATTTTATTTACTTTGCTGAAGTATTACATCTTTTAAATGCTTTCTTATTTCACGAAAAGTAGTTGAAACAACAGGTTTACTTAGCACTCTGGTGTTGGTAAACCTAATAATAAATTTCCACGGCATATTGAGAAGTGCATCAAATCAAGTTCAATTATCCGTTTGAACGACATAGCTATTACTTGATTTGCTTCAATGGCCTACCTACGAGTGTACTTTCTCTTCTGAACTAACTAACAAGAAGAAGGAGACAGGTTGATTATATCAAAGCCAGTTTGCAAAATCTCGAAACCAATTCATTCATTACATGATAATAGACATTTCATCTCTCGTTCCCGATTATCTCATTAAAGGTGCTTGAAAGTAAAATTATTAGAATCGCAATCGAAAAGATCAGCAGAAGATTTAATGAAAGATTTAAGACTGCTTTACGCCTGCTTTTGCAATTAATATATCTTGAGAAAACTTCTTGTCGAGGATTCGCCATTACTTGCGTCACGATACCATTCAAATCCAGTCTTATTTGGATGTTCATTGTCGCAATCATACTAAAGCTTCCGCAAACGCATCTCGAAAGCTTCTCCGACGAAAGCTTTGAAGAGGTTTCTCCAGAATCGTAACTGTTTCGGTCGCACCATCACCGATCACCAAGTAAGTTTCTTTAGCATTACCAGTCACAAAGATATTAATAATACATCATCATCCAGTTCTGATTGGCTCTTAATGATGCATTTGATGTGAGTTCGCGTTTGTAGCAACCAATATACCATTCCTTATTTTGTAATTCTCGTCGAGATTTGATATTTCGATCGTAATGATCTCGAAAGAACGATCGTGTTCAACGATTGATGATCATGAGAAATGATTTTTTTGCACTCCCTTTAAAAAATAAAATCAAACGTAAATCTTTCCTTTTATAATCTTTTTATCCAAAAACTGGAAACAAACGTGATACTTGGTGTTACATATGCTTAATGCCATATGTATCAAAATTGGTATACAATTCCTATGGACACCCGTTGAAAAAATCCAAGGGAAGCTTGGATCCCATCGGGAGTCCTCGAAGCGTGAATGGGAACGCATGGGAATAATAATAAAGCCGATAATGATTTCTCTCAGCCAGTCCCGATTAGTGCGCAACAATCCCAAACTATCATTAAAATTCTGACCAAACTGCCGTTATGTTCTTACTTGTCGCGTATCTGGGTTGAATATCGAAGTTAAGGGATTCATGAGAGAAGAGATGTGTAAGACTACGTCTGTCGCAAACTCATTTTCCACAGTTTCGTTTTTTTCGGATACATGCATCGTTTTCGTGCTGGATCGTATATGCCGTCGGAATGTACGTTCCTTCGGGTGTTCCTATGTGGGGCATTTTTCAAGCTTTATACAATTATGTATGTATAAGAATTGCACACGTCGAGGAGGGAAGTCACCACCATATCAATTAATTTTATTTCTATCATATTTCTACCATTTCACTCCCTTTACGCGCTTATCGACATAGAGATACATGCTATTTAATAAAAACCGTTTAATAAAAATTCAAGGACTACTGCTTCATGCTAAAAATGCAATGTTTTCCGACATCCGCAGATTCAACTGCAAAGGGCTTAAGTTGAAAAAATAAGATGCAATGTTATAAATTGTTAATATGTTAAAATAAATATGTCAAAGTTAAAATGAATTATTAGTTAATTTAGCAAATATGTTAAGAGACCTGCATGCTACCTTACCTGCAAGTTGGTTCTAGTTGTACTCTTTCCTCCAGTAGGTTTTGAGTTAGAATTTTTCTGAAAGTATTCTTTGACTGAGCGCTTGTTTTACTACTAATTTCTTTAACAGTATTATTAACGACAAATACAGATTTTGTGTTGAAAATATTCAAACAAAATTAAATTGTAAAACATTTGCCACGAACGTTTTAAAATTTGTTTAACAATACATATTTGTATTGTATTATAATAATTTTATTATAATAATTAATACAATTAAATAGATACAAAAATATTAATTTTATAATAACTAAATGTAATAATTTAACCAATAAATAAATATATAACAAAAAAATACATCTGCCGACCACAGACAAACTTAACTATCAACTGTCTTTTTTTTCATTTTAGTCAAGACTGAAAAGTTATGTCTTATGCTCCTAACATTGGGAAGAATTAATACGACAAACGATAAATAAGGAAACCAATTTGTTAAGATAAAATAAAAAAGTAATTCTTCATATATAAATAAATTCAAACTTACCAATTGAGACAGTCTAGCTCGGAATGCGGGTGGATAATTGTCGCTCTCAGACTCTACTCCCTTGGGTAGACTGATGCTTTCGGATTTATTGAAGGTTTTACTGCCCCTTATCACGCTCTTCGATGTGACGACCGATACGTTATTGTTCTCATTTTTCGCTTTTGGTCTTTTAGAGCCTCTTCGTCCGGTTTTTGCGTTACTTAACGACGTTTCGGTGCTCGTCGATGAGTCATTGAGCAAAATAATCTCGTTGGTCTGATCTCGATTAACTGACGTGGAAGTCGATGTAGTCGATGTAGTTGAAGAAGCATCATAATTGACGTTACTAGGTCGCCGTCTAAGAGTCCATCCCGGATTACCGCGTAATTGCGTCTCGCTTTTAGGTGTTGTGGTCTTCGGGTCTTCAACAATCGAGGATAATCCTTCGGTCGAGCTCTTTCGACCACGAAAACCTAGACCGTGATTGAAGAAATCTTCCTTCGGGGGTTTCTTCGCTCGAGAACTTTCTCCTCTGTCTCCTTTGTCTCTTCCCTTGTTGCGTGACGCTCGCTCGGTCGAAGAGGATGTTTGAACGGTTGTCGATGGCCTGATTGTTGCAGAATTAAATGTTGTAATCTCGATGTCCACAGAAGGAACAGTCGTAGTTTCGGCGATTGTCGCTTTCGGAATGTAAGCGGTGGTAACCTCTGAAAGGAATGTAATTATCATTAAAACTTTAGTTAAATAACAATGAAATTATATTGTGCTTCTCGTTATCAGTTATCAATTCTGAATTCAAGTTAAACCTCTATATAATTAATCCAAATATTTCTTCAGAAATCTTGTTATCAAGTGACCTCTAATAATCAAGTTGATTGAAGCGAGACTTTTATAAATGAGAATAATGTCTCCTTGAGACAGTTTGTTAATTTATTAATGATATTAATTAATGTTTCAGACTTAAACTGTAAATTACCGAGGTTGCTGACAGCTGCGCGCGATCGATTTCTAGATTGCGCCCGAATATCCTGCTCATCTACCTTAGCTTCCACAGCTTTCGCTCTATCATCCTTGGTTCTTCGCTTTCCCTCGGACGTTCGTCTGTCATTACGTCGTGTTTCCGTCCGTCTGTTTGCATTCGCCTCAGAATCGGTATCTGCGTTCCTTTGTCTACCGCTTCTTGCTTCCGTCGCATCTCTCGACTTATGTGCAGAACGGCCTCTCGAATTGTTCTTTGCGTTAGATCTGGAGGATCGTTCGTTCGTCTCCGCAGTCGCAGTACCGCTGAATTTAGACGAACCTCGACGGGAGGTACCTGCATTCGCGGTCTCGAGATTAGAATCTCTTGTTTTGGATCTGTTACGAGACTTCGATCGGTCGGATTGCCTGCTCTTCTTCGTGCTCGATCTCGCAATATCGTTGCTTTCCACCTTTTCCTTGACCGGCCTCGAGGCTTGTCGGGGGGAGACGTTGACTGACGAAACCGTGGCGGACGTTAGAAGATTGGCGTCTTCGTCGTTTCCGACTGTGAGAGGGACGTCCACTCTCACACTCTCAGAACCCGACAGCAGAACATCTTTTGATTCATTTTTATGATTGCTAAAACTGTTTATGCTTTTCGTATCTATCCTCTTCGACACATTCGAGACTTTTGAAGTAACATTCTCGGTACTTGAATACTCCGATCGTGCTTTTTCCTTTTCTGATTCACTGCTCGGACCTTCGGCTTTCTCTACATTTTTATTTTCTGGAGATTTTGCAGTTGGAATTATTTCACTTTTCGGTTCTCTCTCGTGATTCGCATAAAGTTTTCTTCCTGTTCTTGATCTCAAGGGATCGGGTGACTTCGTGACTTGAACACTTCTTGATCCAACTTCTCACTGTCCACCCAGATGAGAGATGCATCCGAAGACGTTCTTCGAGAAGCTGCCAGTCGTTTCAGCGTTTGTGGCTCAGGTCTGTTCTCTTTGTTGTTGTCGCGCGTGTCCCTCGTTATTTCTTCTTTGAAAGCCTGTGTGGCGTGCGACATTTGACGATTTCGTGAATTATCAGCATTAGTATTCAGATGCTTCGAACTTGTCCGTGATGTAGTTACGGAACTATCTGTCGTCTGTTTTAATTTTGATCGTGACCTAAATAAACCTCCCCTCGTTAAATTCGTCTCAGGCTTTTCTAAGTTCGGAACTATTTCTGAACGCGAACTCCTATCGTGAGGCAATCTTGTTTCTGATGTAGAAGAATTACTCGATTCCGTCGTCGATTTGGAGTTATACCGCGTGGTACCGCGATTTTGTATTTTCTGTCCATCCGTCTGAAAATACATTGTAATGTTACACATTTCTAGTAGTTTTATCACCGCTTTACTTTAGGGAGTCAAATTAATATTAATTGGTATAGGTTGCATTTCTCTCTTATGAAATATTTAAAAAAGTGAAAAAGATTTTGTGAAATTTCTTAAAAGTAAAAAAACTGGAATAATCTAATTTCTAATAATTACTTCAAGGAGAAATTAACTCGATTAATATCTGTACAATTACTGTCAATAATCAAGATGGTTCTTAATGTTAGACAGGTAATTGACAGCAATGGCAAAACGTAAAGTAAAAGGCATAAGAACTTTCATAAGAACGGATTACTGCAGATGTTCTAACTACTTAGAAAGTAAAATGGTCGCCTGGGGACATTTCTCGTTTATATGATCGATAAATGATCAATCAATATAATTATAATTATTTGATTAATGTACAAATAGAAGATAGTGATCGCTGCGCTTTAACATGAAATATATAGTTAATCAAGAGCAGAATTCTTCTACTCTCTCTCTCTCTCTCTCTCTCTCTCTCTCTCTCTCTTCATCAAGAAGAAAATCCTAGCGATACGTGGCAGCCTGATTGCGAAGACCATACCTGACGAAATCGTAGGAAGGTACCAATTATGCAATTAGAAGAATCTTCTGGAGTTGGGATTAACGTCAATGTAATAACCAGTCTCGACGCACCGATCGATCGGTTATCGTTGACAATAATGCCCGACGAACGCGATTAATCGCATTTCCAGTTGTTACAGCAAGTAGGTCTTACTCGTCACAGATTATACCTTCATCGTTAGCGTTAATAAGCAACATTAAAACATTCGTGACTACGTTGACCTGTCGATGCTTAGAAGAAAACGACTTTAGCGTGCACGTTCCTAGTTTGAAATTTTTCTCTTTCTTTGCAGTAGTTGCAACAAACTTGTTTTCAACATTGGAAGTTTGTACAAGATGCAAATGAAGCACAATATTGTTTAAGTTTTGATCTGTTTTCCAGTTCTTGTGATTTTTTTATATCAAATTATCAAATCCGTAATGAATTGATAAAACCATAAATCTATTTATAGCCAAATGTAACAATTCATCCAATTGATTAAAAAATATAAGAATATAAAAATTTAGAGACATGACACGATAGATTTAATTAAATAATTTAAAATATAGAGAAGATTTACATAAATTTAAAAAACAACATGTAAAAACCCAAAATTCCTGATTTAAATTTTAAAAAATCAAACATTAAAGATGAATAAATTTGTATTATAATAATAAAAAATTAAAGTAAATATGTTGAAGAAATGAAAGCATTTGAAAACTTAATTTCTTATATCGTTTATAATTCGAAATTCATTAATTTGAAATGTAATACTATATAAAATTTAATATTATATGTGTATAATACCATATTGTGTGTGCGCGCGTATATATAAGAAATATGATAAAATATGACAAAATGTAATAAAATAATAGACATCTTGCATTTATGAATGTCAGATAATAATCCTTTAATGTGAAAAAAACTATCAACAATTTATTTCTAGATCTTCAAGATTTTTTTGCACAGTCGCTAAATACTAAAAAAATTCTTCTTTATCACGAACAAAATATATGAACAAAAATATCTAAATATATCTCATTTGTATATGGGACATGAAGAATGTTTAGGAAAATAGTTGTGGCAACTCATGATGTGAGTGAATGATATGTTGTAGTTCCATTAGTCTATCTGTCTCAGTCTCTTTTTAGTCGTTGTATTATCGATACTGAAAGTAAAAGTTGAGTATATACGTCACGCCATGTTATTCCGTAAGGCATGCCGCTAAAAACGAACTGTCGCGAATCTAGCTGATCGGATTTGCTTGGAGAACGACGTACTCTCCAAAAGCAATATGCAAATTTAATGACTTCAATGGCATCGATCAAAGAATAAATGGATTACCAAGGCATTTGTTTAGCAACCTGAAAAACAACTTTTAAAGAACAGTGACGAAAGAATATCTCGATGGAGTACTATCTCTCTTTTCTTCCACGTTCTTCCGTGAGAAGCCATTATGATACAGACATTTTTAGGAAAAACGAATAATTGAGAATTGCGAAGTATTTTCTTTTAAATATTAAAACAAAATAAAACATAAAAAAATGTATATGTTTTATATATGTTTTAACATGTTTTAACATATATAAATATTACAACGATATACAGCGTGAGATCGAGTTCGAGAAGAAATGTCACACGTTGCCGACGGAATTTATAAAGGAAAGAAAGAAACGACGACAGACATTTCCGTAACAGTTCCGGGAGAGTTTGTTCAAAAAAGGAAATAATAAAAACTATGAAAGAAAGTAGAATTAATACAGTTATAACGCGTAGAAATCAACAGGATTTTCGGAATCGCCTGACTGCTTGAAGTTATTACGAAATCGGTGCTTGTAATACCGTGCAGATATTGGAAAAGTTCTTTGGACAGGTGAGAGGCTTGATTCTGCTCCACGAAGGTGGACTACTTCTACACCGTCGAATCAAAGAGGGTCGTCTACGTCCGGGCGCATTGTCCTTGTCCCGTGCCTCGTCGGAATTTGCATCAACAATATTATATTCGATCCATTTAATTCACGTCAGTTTGCACGAAACGACCTTCTGTACCTTTTGATATATCGCTTTTTGCTCGTAGAGCGTTGCAAGATCGTTACTCGTTCTTGTTAATTCTTTGTTTGTATATAATCCGCTTACGAGATATATAATTTACAGTTTCCTTATCATTTTATTTCACGCACAATTAGCTTTAAATGGATCTATCAATATCTGCGTTTGAAAACAATGAAAACTAACGGTCAAGAATAATAAATTTAGATCATACAAGAATATATGTATATAATTATTTTATTGTATAACAAAGTTTGTTTTATATTTTATATTATATGATTATCAGAATAACTCATCAAATGTTTGTAAAAGCTTTTTCTAATTTTGAATATGTACAAAGACTCAACGTTCTACCGTGAAATATATTTTGTTAACATTATTTTAAATAGAATAAAAAATTTTGATAATGTATTTATAATTATGAGTAAAAGAGATATTTGAAATATTCAGCATTTTTAAGCGAGGCAAATATAGAGAGTCTTAAAAGATAAAGCTTTCTTTACAAATCAATATCTTATTTAGTACCTTCGTATGCATAATGAAAGTATAAACACGACCTAAAAAAAACTGGTCCGAATGGACCAATTTTTAGGGTGTGGTCTCGTTGTCGGAGCCAAATGAAGCGGTTTATGATGGAATTTACTTAAGGACTTTCACTCATACCTTAATTCTTCCTTGAATATTTTATACTGTATAAAATGCGTTAATATTTACTTTATTTTATTTATAACAATTAACATATTTAGCGTAAATAAATAACAGATTTTTCGCAGTTTGAAAAATACAATTAAGTAAACGAAATTCTTATTCTTTATTCAAACGCGGATTTTTGTACATTTTGTCAGAATTTTTATTTGAAGTATCTATAATTAGTAAGATATATATTTAATATTGAATATTATTTAATTGTAGAAAGCTACCTAATCTCTACTTAAAATTTCTTCAATTTTCCTAATTTTTTGTTCTTAAGCTAAATTAAATTTTCGAGAATACGTTTTTATCATGGATGTTTTATATCATGTAAAGTTTTATATCATGTATATATTATAATAATATGAATGTATTTTGTGAGAGTAAAATAAAGCATTTTCTCTACACTTGTACACAGTTTTATTATTGCAATAAATAAACTTTGGGCAGTTGATTATATTAATTAGACAGTTGATTAATTTTATGTTTAAAATTACAAAAAATTAATGTGTGATGATATTAACTATTAATATAGAAAAAGTGTTTACATCGAATATGATACTTGATTAAATGATTTCGAAGAGCTTCTTGCAAATGTCAGATGAATCACTTAAATGCAATAATCTTGACTAAGAGTTTAAACGTTACAATGTAAAGCAGCTTTCCTGCTAACAAGTGAAATCAAACGATACCTGAAGGACACTCATACATATATAAACATTACAAAGTCGAGTGCAGAGTAAACGACATGGATAGGTTTATACTATCTTTCGACTTCTGGCCTTTCGAATTAATTATCGCGTGTGTCTTGAATTTATATGATAGAATTTATTTATGCGTCTCAATCTTTGCGACCTCGATTTTATGCATTCATCTACGAAATGCAAAAACCACTATTGGAAATCTGAAAAAGAGAAAGCATCAGGACAATCTCCTCTTTACCGGTGTTCAACCTTTCCAAAAAAACAAGATATTAAATGCATCGAGATATTCCACGAAGAACTTGTGTTAGCGATTTCTTTTGATTACAGTCTTGACAAGAAGTTATACATCAAAAGTCTTTATTCTTTATTCGGTGCAATCCATTTTGGAATTTCATCGATAATTTCCATGTTTGAGCCAATATATAATTAGCGAGAAAGTGATAGAATTGATTTTTCACGTAAGAATCGACTTGGCATTTAAGTTCTTTGTGAAAAAGATTGAAAAAAAAGACAAGAAAAAATGAGAGAAAACTATAAAATATTACTACAACTTTCAAAGATAAATAAGCATATTGTATAATAATTTACTTGTTCAAAATATGACATGATGTACGCATGAAGATTTTTTGCCACGGATTCATATTATATAAAAAAAATTAATCTTTTAAAATATAAATTTAAAAAAAATATATAGCTTACGTCCTACATGTTATTATCTTGAAACACTTATGTCAACGAAATTGTATCTGTTGATTTGTGTTTTTGCTTTCGTTTTGCCTGACTGCGCTTTCCATTTAATTCAAAGTTGCACTATAATCTTGTCACTATAGTCTTGTATTATAATAAGGCGTATTGACGTGAGGAAAAAAATTAGATCTCATTAGATGGGTTAAAGTTGAACCTGTAACTCCACATATAATGCATTGCGTAAAAGACTTATGTTACGTAATCGCCACGAGGAATCTATCGAAGCTTAAACTTAGATGCTGTACGACTAAAAGCGTATTAATTTGCCGCTATTGTAAATGATTTATGAAGAGAAAATAGCGGAACTTGTGAGCAAAAGATCTATTGACATTTACATTTATTATATTAAGCATATTCGTACATCATAATTTGGATCCTTATATCACAAGGAAGTAGCCTTCGTTCCTCAACAGGTGCAATTTTCTCTCGCATTTCTCACATAACTAAATCAACCGCGAAGAAATAAACGTTTGTTCTCGTAATTAATTAAGATCGTTGGCTCATTCTTCGAATGATACAGGTAGAACAAAAAAACACGGTTTTACCGTTGTAACTACTTCGTGTTACAATTGCTTCTAGATACTTTGTATAAGTGGATCATTATTAACAATGAGTTCAACGCGCGCAATGATACCATACATTATTGCTGGCACAATTACTTTGACTTTATTGCTATAAATAAATGAGAAACACTTTTCAGTTTGGACACATACTCTCGATATATTATTCTTAAAATATTACATGTTGCACACAGGTAATATTTTAAACACTTAGAATCTTAGGGTACCCAGTAACAAAATTTCGTTCCCATATTTCTTCCACAGAAAAGTTAATATAAATTTCACGTTCTGACATTTAATTAACTTTGAAGAACATAATGCAATCTTTTGCCTTTCTGTATTTCTCAATTAGTATATCGTAATAATGTCACGCAGGTAACAAAGTGCCAATGTCCGATTGCAATATTTTAATCCTGATGTATCCTACTCATACGCAACACTTACAATTAGGCGAAACTGTCCGAGCAAATAAAGAAGAGACAGGGAACGCGAGATATGGTAAATAAATCAGGAAGTCTGCTGAAGTAAACGATGCAGAAGAAGCGCTTTCTCCGATGGAAAACTCGATTTAGATCGCACGCGCGCGCGACTTGTGCAACGTGCTACATCCGTCTGCGATATACACTTGTCGACCGTCGTACTTGTATGTGTGCACGTACGTGTAATAAAACATCGCATAAGAACGCGTTTAGCGTGATATACGCAATCCGTGCCCACGGACGCGAGCGTTTCGAGATCGGACGAAAGCAACGATTGTATGAAATATTGATTGTATAAATGATGGAATTAAATTATTGGAATTAAAGCGTATTTTTTCGACAAAAGAGTATTGCGACACGTTCAGTTCCGACGTGCGTAACAAACGTTTGTTAGATATATTGATATCGTAACTAAGCGTATTGTATAATTTGAAAAGTCGTATTGTATAATTTGAAAGTAGAAAAGCCTCGCGGGTCCATTTACAAAATTGATTACGACGTTAATCAGGTGGTTTGACACTTCATTCGGAGAAAGAAGATCAGGAAATAAATTCGAGAAATCGGCAAAATTGAATATTAATTTAAATTTCACTCAAAACTTTCGCTCATATATAAATTTAACGTGCAATTTAACATCTTCAGTTTTGTCAATTATAAAATATAGTCGATATAGTCCTTATCTCTCGGTAAAATAGATTATGAAATGTCAGATAAATAGAAAAGAGCTTTTTACAATATTAAACTCTAACAAATATGTAAAGGATCGGTTTCGATATCTAATTGTAATTATCGTAATTATTCCGAATACATCTCCATATTTAATTCGAGAGTGCTCCAGTAAACTAAATTCCTGAGGGCATGAGACTAATGAGGACATTACATGAGGTAAGAGACGTCTGCCTTGAACAGTGCACTGATTTCTGTCAGGACGATTTACAAATCGCAAGATCTTCATATCGTTATATAAATTATTCGTTATTATGACGAAACGAAAGATGGAGACACTTTGCAAAGAGCCACTTATACAATGATAAAAAAAAACTGTCCTAGAATAAGAACTGTGGTTTGTCTTACGTAACGCGTCATTAAATCGATAAGAAAATCATCTTGCTCTTGCTTCTATTAGAATATGATCATCGGTGCGCATAGCGGAATAATTATCAACATCGCTTACGTTCACCGAAGGAATACGCGTTGCTTCGCTAGCGAAGGTAATCGCGAGAATACTAATGAAAACGAAATTAATTCCAGTCTGGAATTTAATAATTAGATAGCACGGAGGATATCAATTACTTCGGAATTCGTGTTGACTTCTTGCTTAGTTAGATTATTAAAAAGTTAACTAAGTATATTGTGATTAATTACGATTTACTTGACAATGGTCGAAAAAGGATGATAACTATAATGTTATTATATTCAACTATATTTTACTTTCAGTGTTTATATTCAACTATAATAATAAACATAAAAGTAAGGAGAAATTATTTTTTAATTAGGTTATTAAGTAGCTAATCTGAGTAAATTGTGATTAATATGATTTACTTAACGATTGATAAAAAAAGGACTGTAATATCTGTTTGAGTTATATTCAACAATAACATTATTGTATTTAATTATATTTTATTTTCTAGTTTATATTCAATTATAATTATCATATTCGACTGTGATAACAAAGCAGTATCAAACAAAAGAAATATATTTTTAAATAATTAGATTATTCAGTAAAGATAATTAAGATTGTAATACCATTTATTTGACAATTGAAGATATAGAACTGTAACATTTCAAACTATATAATATTGTATCGTATAATATTTTATTTATTATATTGATTATATTGAATTATAATTTAATTATATTTAATTATATTTAATTATAATTCAACTATATTCTATTTTCTATTTACTATATTCAACCATAGTTACTACATCCAACTGTAATATCATGAAAACGGAGTATGAGCACGGGTAAAATATTTTTGACCACACGGTATATAACATTCGCTAAAAGCGAACGGCGCACGACTAGGCGTGGTCCATGCAAACTTGCGATCTCTTTTTTTCTTCTTATCCTCTCACTTCATTTATATGTGTTCTGTGCTGTATCTGTTACGCCGCCTTGATACCTAGATTAGTGTGCGAAATGCTTAAGGGGGTTATGGCGATTTTTCAATATTTTAAGAATATTTTGAAAAAATTACCACGTGTAAATAACATTATTATGTACAATATGTCAAAATTTCAGAAGGCTCAGCTTCACCGAAGTCGAGATATAAATTCTCAAAGTTGCGAGTTTTAACATTGAATCTTATGGAGAGGTCGTTGTGAAAGGCATATTTTGAACTATAACGTCGAAACAAAATTTAGGAAAGTTTTTAAAAACTAATATGTTATTAAGGATTATAGTTACTATTCTATAGTTGAATTTCAAGAAGCTTAGCTTCACGGTTTTCAAAATATTGCGTTTTAAAGTTCAAGACGCGGAAGATTAGACGTTATGTGCTATCGAGACGTGACAACGCTGCGACGGCTGTCCGACGACACGCGAGATTTCTGCAGCAGAAATCATGTAGAAATTTTAAATAATCGTGCATGAAGACATTTATTTATTTAATATAGGCATAAATATAGGATAGATTAGAGAAAATAATTTAAAAAATATTATAAAATAATTAAAGACCTTAAAAATGATTAAGATATTTTAAAATACATACATACAACAGATATATATATATATACATATATATATATATATATAAGTAATATCACATTTTTTTAGATAATAATTTTATGATTTCTTGTTCTCCACCATTTTTTAAAGTTTCGCTTAAATTTTTTAATGTGATATTTGCAATAGCAATTTTTTGCAGTATATTTTTCGCATTTTGACGTTTAACAACTAAAAATGCGTTGTTGCCGGATCATTATTTCCTTACGCGGTTGATAGTGTGTGTGTACACAAACGAAACACTAACGCTGTTGCACGGACAGTCATTTACAAAAATTTGGCTTCGGAAGAAGAGTGAGAAGTACGTAACGGGATACAGGCGCGCACAGCTCGCGGAACTGTATTTTTGAAGCGTATTGTACCGCGATAACCCCCTTAATACATTTAATAAACATAAGAACTACAATCGTATAACTAATGACGATAATACACAAAAGTTGAGAGTTTACGAACAAGAAGACAACAAACTGGATTTTCATAGATTACGATATTTAGTCTTAATGTAATCGTCTCTTTGTTAATTTTATTATAAATTATATTTTTATTAAATTATATTATTATTAAAATGAAATTATTAAATTATATTATATTTTTTTATGAATTTTCATAAAAGTTTTCCTATGTGTATACATGTATATTTCTAAATCGTAAAAAATTGTTATATAAAACTGAATATGAAGGAATAAGCAAGAAGTTCATGCGTATCAAATCGCTACAATCGCTTGAACTTCAATTATGTTGAAGTCTCTCTTGTCATACGTTCATTGATTGATAGTTAATGATAATAAATGATCAATAATCTTAACGTTTTAATATGCGAAATTCAATCAAACGGAAATTAATATAGATATAATAGACACTTATAGTGAACAGACTAATAAAAATTCCTAATTTTATAGTTTTATATTCAATTTAACATGGAAATTTATGTTCATCTTTCTCAAATAAAACGTGCGTTAGAGATAAATTCGTGAAGTACATGTTATGTTTATTCATTCTTACAAGTTAAATTTGATTTTGTAAAAGAAATTTGTCAAAAATTATTCTTTTGTTAAAGATTTATCATATTTTTATGGTCGAATAATATCCTCAAATTACAAAGAATTAATAATTAATATTATGCAAGCACATTTAACTTACTGTCATAAAATATTTATAAACATATATTTTTATAAACATAATTTATTCAAACAATATAAACATAATTATCTAATAATTTATCCAAACTTAAAACATTGAATAATAATGTTTTCATATTCTTTTATATTTTTTCAAATTAATTAACGAAAAGCAATATATATATAAAGAATAACACGCGAATTTTTGAAATGTTGGGGAAGTTTTCTTCACGGTTTTACATCTTATTAATCAATTCCAATGCACATAATATTCGAACTCTATATACACGGTCAAAAAATGCATACATGCTTTCTTTTACTTTTTATAGATTCTTTGATCTATAAAAGAGAAGAGGAGAAAGATGATCAGTCTTGTAAATCACGAACTCATTTCAATAACTTTTACGTTGAAAGAGTCGGCGAAAGCGTCCAAGATCTTCCTGGCAATCGTATTATTATAGGCAAATGCAAAACGAATAACTGGAATCTGGACATCCAAGTACAATCGAGAGGGAAAGACGAATGATTCACCGCGTTGACAAGGCGCAAACTATTTTCAGTTTCTCTTTTATGCGATATCATGCTTTCATTCGTCGTCGCCACGTTCTAATGTACTTATAAATTATAGTTATTTGTTATGTATTAACAAGGAATATTACTGTTATAGTTTTGCGAAATAATTCTTATTTTATATTCCAGTATACTCTAGATGATTACACTTTAACTTCATTTAAATAACAAACTCGTTGACAAATTTGAGTCAAGTTTTGTATCAAGTTTTACTTAAAATATATTAAAGAGATGATCATTATTTAACGCAATTCGTATGCTTGCCATTAAATATTTGAATAAAAATTTGACTGCAAATTAAAATTTAAAGAAAGTAAACTCCGAATTTCGAATTTAAATAACAAGTTTGCTTTTTAATTGCACTTCTCAGAAGTTTCATTCGCCTGAATCGTGCATTTATAAAATAAGAGAATTATTAATGTCTCGATATTTTTTAGTTAAGAAAGTTATAAATTAATCAAGAAATCTGTGATTAAAGTGAAACCTCGAATATCCTGTATACAATTGGAACAATACGACAACTCTACGTTCAAATTAAATCGCAACGTAACATGCGAACAAGAAACGAAGTGTCATTGTCGTGAATCATTCGCGAAGATTTTCTTTTTCATTATTATACGAGTAATCATCTAGTAAAGAGAACTGCTTCCTTTCTCGACTTCTAATTACCGAGCATCGTGCACCGCGTGCAACTTCACCTGTGCGAATAATACGAATCGATTCGTTCCGCTGGGTCGATGGCCTTCGTAAAAAAAACGGGGAAAAAAATAGAAAGAAAAACAACACTCTGTACAATGTCGTAAATGCCCGGTATCAAACGTGCATCCTTGACACAAAACGGATCTTGTCTTCATGTGTATTTTAAGTGTACAATAATTTATAGACAATTTGCTCCCGTAAATCTCTGGTATTTTTAATTTGCGTCTTCGTGTTTTTACATTGCATTACACAACGTATTTCACGTAACGTAAAGAATTGGAAATTGAAGTTACATGTACATTGTACATATAGCTTTCGACGTGTGCAGGATGATATTTATACTATCCCCTTCTCTCTAATTAATGAGTGCATACGCATAAATAATTTTTCCTCTCTTCCGGATAATTTTAGCTTGAAAAATATTCCGTGATGTATTATGTCATTATTAGATATAATTCTGAAATGATTATTTTTATTTGTAAGCATAAAATTAGAAGGATAGATTTTCTATATCTATTACGCACCATCGCTTATATAAATTACATATAATATTTCAATAACTAATTACCTGATTAGTTTGTCCACGAGAAGCTTCGGTAATAGTGAAAATCAGCAGCAACGCCACCACCAAGTTCAACCAAAATGTCCTTGCCATTCTGAAAAAGAGGCTTCTTTTAATAAAACATTAAAGACTTCCAGACTGACGGAATATAGATATATTAAAAAATTACAATGTACGTTAATATGCCTAATACATATAAATATATCTTTCGTAATTAAGTAAAATTTCCTAATTCAAGACTTATAATTATTATAAAGATCATCACACTATGTTATGGTTATTATTTCTTCTAAATGTCAAATTTATTAAAAGTCAGAACGTCACGTCAGAAGTCACGTTAAATAGCTTAAGAGATAGTTGCATAAATTCTATGTACTATGTATTACTCTATGTAACTATCCCAGGTGTTACCAGCATTTTCTTACTTCATAATAAAATTTAATAAAAACCCGATTTTATTTTTACCTGAATTAAAAACAAAAATGATATAATTTCTGAAAATAACTAAAAATAATATAATTTTGATAGATTTAATTTTTTGTTCTTATAAATATTGTGCAAAAATAAATAACTATGTTTATTCACAGAACGACAATTCACATGATATTTGATGTGTATTTCATTGTGCATCGTGATATTATCACCGTTAGATATGCAAAATCTCGAGAAAAAGTAATCCCGAAATTTGAGAAGTGTGATAATATCGCGATAAGCCACAATCTCGAAATTTAAGAAGTATAAAATCTCCCGAAATCATAAAAATAAGACATTGTCCGAAAAGTTAGAAAATGAAAAATAAGACAATGTCCCGCAAAAAAAATTAGTCAAAATGAATATATCGAGACAAATATATCTCAAAATTAAACTGATTCCAATTCTTGAATTCGAGTTTTTTATTTTTATTTTGAATATATTAATATTTTGATATGAGTTGAAAATGCTTTCTAATATGCACACCGTGTGTATTCGAGTCGATAAGCATACAGAACAAATGTAAGACGGCATCACCTGCGCTACTTAAATTTACTTTTACTCTTGCAGCGCGGGCAATATTGTCAGTTTTCCGTTACAAATTCTTGTCTGTCCGGGGTTTTTAATAAAACTACATATAATAATTATGATAAAGAAAATAGAATGCTCTCATTACATCAAATTTGTTATAAAAAAATTTATTTACTCCAAATTATAGATAAGAATTATTGATTCTCTATTTAAAATATTGTTATACGTAAGGCTTTTGCACACTTTGAGTTATAGAGATACAATACAAAGTATGATTCAAATTAATTTTCAGTTTTCACATCTTTCTTATCTTAAAATATTATAACATATTTTTTAATTATTATAACATATTTTTAAAATATCATAACATAGTTATATATAAAACCTATATATTTACCCTAATATATAAAACCTATATATTTAATACAAAAAAAGCTGAGTTGTAACGATCGTTCTCTTGTACGTTTATCACGCGTATGAATGAATGGAAACATTGTGGGAGGCTCGAGAGAGGAACATTGATATCAAAGAAGGTTCGACGATCGTAGTTCATGAATTACCATCGCTTTGAGACTGCTAACATCTGTTCCATTCAGTTCCATTCTACATTAATGCACAGCAAATGCGAAACGATTATTGATTTACGATTCCTACATTAATGCACAACAAATGCCGAACGATTACTGGTTTACGATTCTATCTATCCAACGTTAATAGCACGTCATCGAGTTAACTTCCTTCATACATTCACTATAAGGCGAATAGTTTTACGTGACAAGACAAATATTTATGGTCGCGTGTTTCCTTTTTCTTTACGTGAGGGCAGAGAAGCGGCAAGTTTACATGCTAGAACTGACATCGGTTTCGTAACTGAAGCCTATCAGCTTTAATTTCTCGCAGACCATTCGTACTTGCGCTGATAGAAAGTAAATTCTTTTCGTACGCAATATATGTATAAGACCGGTAATACTGTATCGGATTGTTTTAGGAATGCTATTTTGTAATACGTAAAACTCACATGCAAATTTCATTATCGTAGTTCCAAATTTGAGTAAATTCAAGTTAGGCAAACATTGTTAAAATATTTTTTAGCAATATATATATATATATATATATTTATATATATGTTTATTATATAATATAATTTTTTTAGCTATATATATACATATATATATAGCTAAAAAAATATTTATATAAACATATATATATTATATATTTACATATATATATATATATATATATAAGTCACTTATGGATATATACATTTTAGCAATATATATACATAAGTGACTAATAAAAATATGAGAAATATATAGGATGTATCTGAGAAATGATGTTTGATAAAAGATGTTTTAGATATTTGCCTAATTTGAATTTACTTCCTAATTTGAAATTACGATAACAGAATTTTATTCGTTTATTAAATAAACGACACGAGTTACAAAGGACATTCAATTATCTTCATTTTCTTTACGATGCACTTTGCAAGCTAATAAACATCATCATGTTAGAGCACGAGCTACTAATTCTGTCTGAAGTCGTTGGAGCGTCCGTCTAGTGTTCGATCGTAAAAGATGAAATATCATCGAGTGAAATTGCGACAAAAACGGCATGCTCGACGGAAATGAGAAATTTTCGACATTTGCACGGTCGTTCGGTTATGATTACACGGGTGCCCGAGTTTTGCGTAAGAAACGGAGGTCGTACATCTGGCGGTTTGCGCACGTGAAAGTGGTCTGCCGAGTTGTATTGGCCGAGGAATGGTCAGTTAATTTCGAGTCCGGTTCGGCTCTTCTGGGCCACTTCTCGCGATCTACGGCGAGAATTGATCACGATGAGCCCTAGAGATCCTTTAAAGAGGACCACATAAATTATAACACCGTTTACATAAATTATAACAACCGCTGTTTATTATAACATGCAAATATGCGTTTTCGGACATAGTGAAGAATAAAAGAATGAAGAATTTCTTGATTCAATCGTCTTATTCTCGCGCAAATAATTAAATAGTAAAGGTATATAAGGTCAAGTAAATAAATCATCGATAAAATAATTCGTACGTCGATGCAGAAGTTTCGCACATGGTTTTAGGAGAATACGCAATTCTAATTTCCGATTTCCACGCTCACCTTGCAGCTGCTCAGTCGTGTCTAATCCTATGTCTCATTTCCGAACCACCACAGCACAATTCGCCCCGGCAATCCGTAATACTTTCTCCGATGGCGGATTAAATTCGAAGAGAAACTTTAGCAAATTGGAGAAGTAAATGATTCGGCACGATTCTCTGTTTCCCAGTCGAAAACAAAGTGTAAACGGACACTTTTTCAATCAAAATTTCGAAACGGCGGAGAAGTTCGCGAACAAAAACTCGTGCGGCACTCCGTAAAAGAAAAAAAAAGAAGATCGGAAAAAAAGAATCGATCGAAATCACAGAATTTGCGCGCGATGGCGAGACGACGATTGGTCAGGACAACGGGTCAGGTGGGACAATGCACGTGACACATCTTCGGATGCGCCGATTTTTCGCGCGTTCGTTCGGCACGTGGACGTTCGGGAACGGCGACGATCGGGTAGAACGCTCCGCGACAAATGCAAGTCCGATCAAACGTCGGCCGTGTCAAAAATGCCGGTCGCCAGCCGGAGGGGAAAAAGAAAAAAAAAGAGTCACTCGACCAGACATTTTCCCTTTCGCCCGAATGCGGGACCACCACCACGATCGCCACCGTCCGCCACCACCACCACTGCCACCACCGTTACCGGTCACCACTGCCGTCGTCGTTGCCTATCACCATTGCCGTGATAGGCAACGACGACGATCATTACCGTTACTGTGACACCAATGTGAAAAATATCAAATGACCAGGACGACGATCAACAAACGATCTACAAAAGAAGATCGCGAATGAAGGGGACGCGCGATGGTCTCCGCAATACCGATCTTGATCGGGGAAACATAAATGATTGTCAGGGCGCGAATTTAAAGCTAAATTGAACAGTTTAATAGAACATAAGAACTTATTTCGCAAAAATATTTTAATACTGTCAAACAATAGCCCATTATTCTCGTCAGACCGGTCATCAACCGATCTTTCTTTATTTGCCGCGTGAATATCAATTCACTGGACTTCACTCCTGTTTCCGTATTTCATTGCCGTAATCATTGTCGATCGATGGACGAATGCGTATGTCGATATTTTAGATCGGATATAAGTAAAAGATCTAAAAATATAAAATGCTCGAAAGCAATCAAAGTTTCGTTGTGTAGTTCTTTGTGCAGAAAACAACCTTGAACCATTTTTCACGAGATATAAGATATTACCTCCCGAATGTATGGGTTTTATCATCAGAATGTTTGAGTTGCGGGTTCGAGTTGCGAGTAAAAGAAAAGAGGTCTGCAACCACGAAAGAGAAAGGATCTCTCAAGGAGTTACAAAGTAGAATGAAATGATACGTGAAGAGGAAGGTCGAAATGATAATCATATAAATGTATATAACAGAAATATTTAACAATTATATAAATATATAATAGAAATAGTAAAAGCACTATTTATTTAAATATAATCATTATATTGGATTTGTGTGTGTTCCTTTAATTAATAACAAACATAAACACTTCATATATTTATTTCTTCATTTCACACGTTTACAAAATGACAAGGTCGGGTAGCTTATGTCTATTACAAGGTTGGGTAACTTATGTCTATTACATCTATTACATTTAATAAATTGCAGTTTCTAATAACAACTCGTAGAATTCAAAGAGAAGAACAAATATCTTGAAATTCTAAAATAAGCGTTATTATTAAGTGCTTATTTTAAGTTACAGATTTCAATTTAAAGTGTTGATTTTCGAACTATCTGAAATTTTATTTTGCTAGCTTTATTCTGCTAGTCATCTAAATAAATATGTCATATAATAAACGTATGATAATAATCTCGAGGATATAGAGATATAGAACATCACATGTGTCACCTATATCAATCAATTTTCGTTGAGAAGATTACAACATGCACGCACGTTAAAAGTAGAATCGGAAAAAATCTATATCTATGTATATCTACTAATATATATTTTGCAAACAGTTAAAAATAACAAAATAGTAAGTACAAGACAATGTATAGTAAATTTTTCTTTATCAAGATATAATAAAGTTTTCAAACTCTGTTTTCCAAACTTAACGTGATAAATTGATTGCAATAATTTGTAATTATTTTACATTAGAAAGCTTTAAAAAATTTATGCATATTATATTTTTAATATAAATAACTTTTACAATTTTTTTAAATCACAAGACAAATGTAGAACAAATTATATAATAAAAAACAATAAATATATCTTTTACCATTTTCGAGTATAATTAACATAGAATATTATTACAAATGTTAAATCGTAAGAAGATTGGTATATAACATAAGTGAGAACATGATATTTAACGAGGAAATGACTGGAAAAAAATTAAAATAATTTATTATAATATTATTCATAGATAATTAAATGTTAATATAATTAATTATATTATAATAAATAATGACTGAATAATTTAACATCAGAATACTTCAAATATATATATATATATATATATATATGAGTAATAACGAACAACGAAAAGTTGAGGAGAAAAATAATGCAGAAAGATGTTTGGACGAAATATATCATATTTTGAAGAATAAATATAGAAATATAAGCGATGTATGTATATATATATATATAGTTGCTTTCCGAGAGGTGGCGATCGAATAAAAATCGATTTTTGGTCGGATTTGAACTCCCTCGGATCTTTGGCTCGTTAAGACAATGTACATTTTTCTGAGTCACGATCGCCACATGAAGTAAAATACATTCAGAGAATTCACTCTTACTAAATATTTATAAGAAAGCAGAATATTTTCTTTTCTCCTTGAAACTTCCCAGGTAGTACATGATGGTTTATATACGTTTCATATACATTTCCTAAACGTATTTAAAATATTAGAAGTTTAAGAAACGTATAAAAAACCAACACGTATTACTAGGGTATTGTAACAGTATCCTCGCGACATTTCCTTGATTATTTTATTGGAATAATTTCTCTAATTTTGTTATGGTTAGAAAAATAAGATGCTTCTTATTTTAGAACTGGCTCAAAAAATTTGCTTTTACAAAATATCTTGCATAGCATATACATTTCAGTAAATTTTATTTCAGTAGTAAACCTTAATTTTGTATATAAGTAAAACAGTGAATGATTGCTCTTAACAAAGCATCTTTTCCAAAGATAATATCATGTAAATTTCTATAAAAATATAATGTTATACATACGTTACTCGTGTTTAGTTAATCGCACTTGAAATTTTTATTCAAATATCTCCCGTATACTCCATAAATATCTTCTAGTACGATAATTGTAATCATAGAAGTAAAATAAGAGATCCGTAATATCGAAGAAGACAAAATTTTTATATTTATGAATTTTTGAAATTTTTGAAAGAAGTTTTCGCTTGTTTTTTTGTACTTTATGATTAAAATAGAATAAATCAGTAAAATACAATCCATGAAGGAGAAGAAGAAACGAAGACGAAGTGTAGAAAGTGCAGTTGAATCCAAGAGATCTGTTAACTAGTTCAAATGGTATATCATAATGAAATAAACATGATTAATATGCGAGCAATTAAATACTGATATAAAACAAAACATGACAAAAACTGGCAAGAAAATTGTGCAAGAACATCGCGATACGTCGATTTCTCCTTGACATTCGAAAAGTAGATCATTATGAAGATCGATAACGCATGAACGCCGATATTTTACTGAAAGTCGGTTAAAACATCGGAGAAAATGACACGCGCGATCCAATTACTTTCGTGATGTGCCCGTTTACGCTAATGTTAGATATTAATGCGACGACGCCAAGTATACAACTCCGCTTCTTGAAAACGCAAAGTTAAAGGAAGTGGAAAGTCGAACGATTTCCCGATATCTCGACTCATCGCTGACGATCCCTCTTTTCATTTAGTAAATCACCGAAGCGAAAGCGCGCGAATTCTTTTTAGGACAATCGCAAAACATTTCATTAAAACACAAAGGAATTCACAATCAGACTCAAGACAGCTTTACCAGTCGAGAAAGAGTGCATTCTTTCTTATCTTACATAAAAAAGGATGATCGCCTTACCGACGTAGTTTCACACAGGTACCTTTTTAATCGGATGTCGAAAATCATCAGATGACTTAAGAGTTTCTTTTTTAATTAAGGTAGTTGTTCCACCAAACGCGTTTTCTTAGGATTTTTTTGAAACTTTGACAGATTATTATTTAAGTGATTCTGCATCGACTGGTGCAAAATGAAATTTATGGACTACACAGTTTTGGAGATATTTAATTTCAAAGTTCGAGTTTTTGAGAGTCTTATACATTGTACTATACGGGATACTGAAAATTTTCGTTATAAATATCGTTCTAACTTAGAAACTTTTCTTACGATTTTTATAAAAAACTAAAGTAATATTAAACAACAACTAATTTATTATTTAAAGATAGTTTTATTATAGCTTACTACACAGTTTCCGAAATATTATTAAAGAAATAATGAAAAAATTATTGCGTCTATTATTGCGTCTATTATTCTTTCTTCTTTTTGCGTCTATTATTGCGTCTGTTGCCCGATTTTTCAAACGGGCAGTTAGTCGTACGGGATTGGCTAGAAATAGTACATAAACAGAAAAAAGTTTTGGACTTAGGAATTACGACTACTAACTGACTGTACGATGTACTCTAGCATAAATTTTTTGTTTCGAATGTCGTGAAACAACTACCTTAAAATATATAGTGTCTAAGTGGAAATTTAATGAGCTAATTATAATTAATCTACACCGGATTTAACTAGATAAGTGTGTCGTGAAAAGCCTCAATTAAGAAGACAAAAAGAAGAAGAAGAAAAAGAAGATAAAGAGAAGAAAAAGAAGACAAAAAGAAGAAGATAAAAAAAGAAGGAAGAAAGAGGGGAAGAAGATAAAGAAGAAAGAAGGAAAATAAGAATTTTTATTAAAATCTTACAATGCCACGCGTGAAAATTCGTCTTCAGATTTACCCAGATAGCACAACTGATCCTTTTGATTTCAAAAAGAATTCACTTTCTTGAGTTCTTTTCGAATTCGCGTAATCTGTTCAAAATTTATTAAAAAAGAATTCCTTTTTATAGTTAGAAAAAGGATTCCATAAAAGTATATATTTTGATTTCTTTTGGAATTAAGGAATCTTTTTTGAATCTAAAAAAGAACTCACAAATGGTGACATAAAAGTGAAGTCTTTTGGAATGCTGAAAATACTTTTAGAACAGAAATGGGATGGAAAAAGAATTCATTTTGTAAATCGGGGACCAAAAAAGAATTCTTTTCGAATTCTCTGTGCTATCTGGATAGTCAAGGAACATTTTTTTCGGTGCTTTCCATTTAGTGGCACAAATCGACACAAGCATCATTCTATCTTTTTTTAACATTCATAAATAACAAAGATAGAATGACACTTGTGTCGACTTGTGTCGCTATATGGAAAGCACCTTTGTCTCTCACGCGGAAATGAAATACAAACCGATTTTTAATTGCCGTGTTTTTCTCCTTATAATTCCTTCTTCTTTTGCTGAAACTTTTTTTTTTGCACATTAGTCTCCTTCCTGGAACCCAATCAAGGACCTTAGAGCATACGTCGTTCGGTGACAGCTGGTACACGAAGGGTACACGGAGTGGGGTGTTCGGCCATGCGGTCATCAATGAGTAAAACGTGTGTCGGATCATCGCGTAATATAACATAATCCAGCCAACGCTGCGATAATTGTCGCTTGAATCGCACGATTATTATCCTCGAGGCGGCAGTTGTTACGTTGCTACGCGTGTACATGAGGAGGATACGCGTCTGTCGATGTTCAATAGGTATTTTTAGGCTAGAACTGCGCCATGCGTAGCGTATAGCGAGGTAAATATCATTTCTTTTCATCGGAAACACGATAAGCACGTATCATCACATACGTGGCTTCTTTTCTAAGTATCGTTACAAAAAGTGACTTGAAGGAATGAGAGGAGCTTTCTCTCTCTGGTACTTTCAATATTCTCTTATCTGGTAACTTTTGCAATATGATTATTATCTGGTATTTTATCAACGTGACGATGTACGTGAAGATATTTGTGATTACTATCTTCTTTTTTTAAATATATATATTAAATCTTCAGTTGACCGGAATTTCTAACGTCTGGTAGTGCTTTGAATAATCAAGATCATATTTGATATCCTTGCCTTATTTTAATGATTAGAAAGTGTGTTTCTGTTTATAGATGTGGTGTAGAAATTAAAACTCTTTACAGAAAACTTGTCGAAGATGCCTACTGAATTGGCCGAGCATGCTCCTTGCGAGATAATCCGCACCATGTCACAAGATTCTGAATATGATGACGCTTTGGCAGTACCTGATTCATTAGAATTAACAGTTGATGAAAATGGGAAAATGATACAAGTTCATAAGGGAGAACAGGAATGCACAAATAATAAAGGTAAGAGTTTGTACTCTGAGTAGCATTTTTTCCTTGATGTTTCTTAATATGTTAATATGTTTTTTTTTTTATAATTTTCCCAGTTACTAATTATTTTATATATATTTACTTTTATAATTTATCCACAATCTTTCTATCATATATCTTTCACTTTCTATCACTTATCTTTCTATCATATACTCTTTCATATATATAATTTAAATAAATTACATTATAAAATTCCATTCTTAATTTATAATTCATACTCTTTTATTTTACTTTATAGTTTTTATCAATTTTATGTTCCTTTTTTCCTTTTTTCCCTTGTTAGAAACCCTTGGTGTAATGCCTTTTACCGTTATACACAACACATCATCAAAGTTCAAAAGTCAAACTCGCAATATATTTATTCCTGGTGAAGAAGTGCACGTAAAAATCATAGATAATGAACGTAGTGTGACCACGCATCCCTTGAACCCAAATCTATATACCATAGAATTTAGACATGGACCTTTGTTTGGACTATTAAAAAGCGATATAAACATATTCAATATCTGCATAGCCAATTGAAAATATATCGTGCTAGCTTGAACATACCTTTCCCTACAAAAAGTCACAGAGAAAGGAGAAATAGCATGAAGCGAACTGTGGATGAGAAAAAGGGCAGACGAAACGCTTTACCAAGGTATGAAAATATTATATACTATCTCTGTATCTATGGTGAAAAAAATTAGAAAAATATAATCAAATTACTTTTTTACAGATTTCCTAATAAACCTGATATTCTAGTGCCTTATGAGCAATTAAGTCATAGGAAAAAGGAACTAGAGGATTATCTAAGTAACTTACTCAACATAGAAATCTACAGACGTCATTCTGAAACTGTAAGTATATTTTTATTAACAACAATTATTATATTTTATTAATAACAATTATTAATAACCGTAAAGAGAACCGTACTAGTGTCATTTTTTACAGATAAATTTTTTGGATATTTCACCCTTGTCCTTTGTAGCCGACTTAGGGATGAAAGGGAAAGAAGGTACGATTTTGAAACGAACTGGATCAGGCGCTAAAACAAGATGCAATTTCTTTGGTTTGTTGGGATGTGGGTTCTGTATCAAGTGCAATTATCTTTGCGCCTCCTTTTGTGGCAAATGGCAGAAGAGACATCTTGTTGTTAAGGACACCTTCGTTGCATATCTTAATCCTGAAGATGGAAGAATAAGATCCGTTATTTTGATGGATAATGGTTTTGGGATCAGTCTTAGCGTATATACTACGGGTTCACGAAGCGGCATGCAGATTGCGAATCTGAGTAGACATATAGTTATCAAGTGTTGGACAAAACGAAAAGCTAAGGAATGGATGGAGTTTATACAAGAAATTAGTAATAGGGAAGGTGAGGTTTCAGAAAGTATAATGTATAATGTACTCGTATATCTATTCTGTGTCTAATTAATTTAGTTTTGATGCAGGCAAAGATTTTATACAAACAAATCCACATAACTCGTTTGCTCCATATCGTCTATCCATATCCGCGACTTGGTTCGTAGATGGAGCCGATTATATGTCTGCTGTGGCCGATGCATTGGAAAACGCCAAGGAAGAAATTTTTATCGCAGATTGGTGGCTTTCACCAGAAATTCATATGAAAAGACCAATGTCCGGTGGAGATTATTGGCGACTGGATAAAATTTTACAAAGAAAAGCAGTAAATACAATTAATAATATTTTTATCAAAATACAAATGTTATATTTTATTTAAAATGATATAAACATACTGATTGATTGTAAGAATTGTTATTTAAGACTATTTATGAATACAATATGTCTTAATGTATAAATATTTTCTTGTAGGTTCAAGGTGTCAAAATATTTATACTAATATATAAAGAAATTGAAGTCGCTTTAGGCATAAACAGTTACTACAGCAAACAGAGACTTGTGGAGCAATGTCCTGAGAATATAAAGGTATTGAGACACCCTGATCATGCAAGAGCAGGCGTGTTTCTTTGGGCTCATCATGAAAAGATTGTAGCCATTGATCAATCTCTAGCATTTCTCGGTGGTATTGATTTATGTTATGGCAGATGGGACAATAGTGAACACAGATTAACAGATTTAGGTAAATATTGTGTGAACCTTTTTAATATTAATTTTTTATATCAACTAATGATTCGTTGACTATAGAATCCATTCATCAATCAAGTATCTACATTCCCTCGAGAGACAAACTGACTAATACTAGTAGTAAAAAGGTATTAAACTGTACAGAAAAACACGTGCTGTTGTCATTAGCAATAGCAACAAATACTATAGCTATGGCAACTACGAGATCCATGCCTTTATTGTAAGTATTGTGTACTATTGGTATTAAATCTAAGCTAACCTTAAGAATATAAACATAATTGGCTCTATTTTTAAGACCAATAATGGATGAAAAGACACAAAAGGATTTAATATTGTCAACGGATAATTCATTTTTTATGCTGCAAGAAAAGGGAGATGGTGTCAAGTGTAACACTCCTGAACTACAAAAAAAGAAGAATCTGTTCGAAGTCGCCAAAACAACTGTCGATAAAATGAAGAACACCGTAAGAGAGAAGAGACAGGAATTAATTAATATGGTATACACTTCTCACGAAATGGATGCCGATGTTGTCGCACAGAAGTATAAATCCTGTTCAATATTGTCATTATTTTATATTATATCATTCTCTAACTAAACACATACAATTTTTCTTTAATTTAGCAAACTTGCATTACCGGAATCTGAAGACACAGTGAATTATGCTTGCAATTTAAGACCTACGACCAAGTTGTGGCTTGGTAAAGACTACACAAACTTCATCGTCAAAGACTTTAACGATCTTGAGAAGCCATATCAAGATCTGGTAGATAGAACTACTACTCCTAGGATGCCCTGGCATGACATAGGTGTTTTAGTGCAAAACGCTGCCGCCAGAGATGTGGCTAGGCATTTTATACAGCGTTGGAATGCCGTTAAGGTACACATAACGTATACTCGATAACATATGTAATTAAATTTAAATATACAGACAAAAGTGATGAACACTGATGAAGTGCTTGTTGTAGCTAGAAAAAGCAAATCCAAATTCATGTTATCCTTATCTATTACCGAAATCGTACAAAGACTGCAAGAGCTATGCTCCGTTTGTTAAAGACGCAAACAAGCACAATGTCAAGTGTCAGGTACTACGTTCGGTGAGCTCTTGGTCGGCTGGTTTTCTCGATCCAGAGACTGTGGAGCGGAGTATACAAGAAGCTTACATCCAGGCAATCAGTGAAGCAGAAAGGTAAGGATGTCGTACAAGTATATTTCGTAATTCTGTGTGATATTTTATTAACTCGAGTAAATTTGTAGATATATATACATAGAAAATCAATTTTTTATAACGCTTGCATCCATGGAGAAAAGTGGCGTGAAGAATCAAATCGGTGAGACATTATTGAAAAGAATTCTGAGAGCACACAGGGAAGGCGCTGTGTTCAGAGTATTTGTCGTAATGCCGTTATTACCCGGCTTTGAAGGAGAAGTTGGAGGACCAAGTGGAACGGCATTACGAGCGATAACACATTGGAATTATAATTCCATATCAAGGTATCGTATTATTCAGTTAAATATAAATTGAAAAGAAAGCGACACGGATACATTTTTTTCTCTTTGATCAAACAACAGGGGAAAGGATGCTATTCTAAATCAACTGTTGGAAGCAGGTATAGAAGATCCCAGCGAGTACATCACGTTCCATGGTTTGAGGACTCATTCTATGTTAAATGGCACGATGGTAACCGAGCTTATTTATGTTCACAGTAAGCTAATGATAATAGATGACAAAACAGTAATTTGTGGGTCAGCTAATATAAATGATAGAAGTATGGTTGCTACAAGGGATAGCGAAATAGCCGTAATAATTCATGTGAGTATATGTATCATATTGGTCCAAGTTATGCTTCAATACAAATAGAATTTAATACATACGTATAATCGATCAAAATCTTTGCAGTTATGCAAAACATTTTGTTATTAACTTTTCAGATAAATATTTAATGTGATAAGATATACATTATGCCAATATTATGAGTAATTGGTATAACATTTATCAATGGTGAATAAATTCAATAGTTCAAATAATTAAATAATTATTCCGTTTTTTTTCTAAATCATGAAAATATTATTTTTATGTATGTAACATATAAGAAAGTTAATATTTTATGATTGTGTTTTTTCTGTCAAATGTAAGTTTTTAACAGAATTTTTATTTTCTTAACAAAACGTTAAAATTTATAATTTATATTATGTTAAAAGTTAGAATTGTGTATTACACGTTAAAATTTATAATTTGTGTATTATAATGTCTTCTATTTATATCATATTGTTTTGTATTCTTTTGGCAAAACAAAGCCTCAATTTTATTAATTCTGTATCTTTTTTTATTAATTTATCAATTTACATTAATCAGAATTGTGATATGCAAAACAGGACCAAGAGTTTGAGGATGGACGCATGAATAATATACCTTTTCCTCGTGGCAAATTTGCTTCTTCCTTAAGAAAACAATTATTCCGTGAACATCTGGGACTACTGAATACTAAAGAAAACATCAATATCGATGATGCCATTATAAAATCATTCTACAAGGATGTATGGTGCGCTAGAAGCAAACAAAATACGGAAATATATGAAGAAGTATTTCATTGTGTTCCCACCGATAAAGTAGTTAATTGTGCTATATTGAAACAGTATCAAGAAAAAGTGCCTCTTTCTATATCCAACCCATTATTAGCGCAAGAAATGGTGGAGAGTATAAAGGTATATATGTAGAGAGTTTTAATCAAGAGTTTTAAATATTTGTGGATAGACTTCATGATTTGTTTAAACGGATGTTTTTTTAAGGGTTACTTGGTCGACTTGCCATTAAATTTCTTATGCAATGAAGATTTAAAACCTGCAGCTGGAACAGTAGAAGGAATGATGCCGACTGCGTTGTGGACATAAGCTTGTGTTATAGTGAAGTAATGTCTTTTAAAATTCATGCGCAATTGCGTACAAATTTATAATAAAAATTTTCTATCGATTTGTTTTACAATACAAAGAAGGTGTGTTGTAAGAGGAAATTTTTTTGTTTTATTTCTATAGTTTTTATACTAAGAAACAAAGAAGGATAAATTGTTTTTACTATTTTGATAATTATAGATAGATTTATTTATTATTGTGACAACGATCGTATTTTCAAGTAAATGTCTAATTTAATATATATGAGGATAACATTTTAGATACAATAATTCTTAATACCTCAAATAATATTTTTTTATAAATATACAATATTATAACAAAGTATTTTAATATAATGAGGATTAATTATATGTTATTCTTATTTAATGTTTGTTAAACTTGATGTCAAATTAGTTTGTTTTTGCCCAGTCTTAACCAATTATTTTTTTAAACATATCAGAAACTCTAAAATTTAGATCAGCATTCTAATTATACTTATATTAAAATCCTAAAAATGGTATATTAACTTCATAAAAATAAATAAATAATTATAGCTATTTGTTGATTAACAAATATAGTTTAACAAATATAGTATTTTTCTTTAAATATGGCATTGCTACTTAATAAGTATTGCATCCTCAAAGTTTATTTAAGCAAAATTTAATTAAACATCGATATTGGTATATCGATTAGTGATTTAAAATCTCTTTATGCAAGTAAATAAACAAATATATTTATTTTAAAAATTATATATGTGTAAAGAGGAATATACAAATAATTGAAGATACTAAAGTCTTTAATATATAGAATCTTTATATTTTTTTAAATCTATAATTCAATATGTACCTGTGGAGGGGGAAACAATGATGCCTCGTAATAAAATTGTAACAGAAGAGAATCGTATAATTCCATGTAACATACATGAGATCTTAGTATGATTTTACAGAAGGTTATTAATGTAACAAAGCTTAAAACTGTAACATTCCTGCTTTGTGTAATTATGATACTTAATAATATTAATATAATAAGTGAGATTGATGAGAGAAAAAAGAGATATATTTATAACAAATATGTTAATTTTTTTCTAATATTACGAATTGTGTCTGTTATTGAATAAAATGTTAAAAGTTTTTAAAAGATTATCGTTATTAATATGACAAAATGGTATAATAATAATGATATGGTATTTTATTGATACAATAAAGCGTAACGAAATGTAATCAAATGCATAATATATCCATTACAAATGCTGAGATGAGCTTTGACAAACAATAGAACCATTAATTCTTTATAATGTACAAGATTATGCATTTGACAGCAGATGTAATTTTAAATAAAAGATCTTTCTTTTCGTGTTTAATACCTTAATTATTTTGAATTGGATGAATTGGATTTGAATAATTAAGATGACACATATATGTGTCAAATTAAAATTTAAAAAAAAAACACAGTTAATGTATTATATATAGTCTTCTATTGTAATATCTAAAAGAGTTTATAATGTAACATATATATAAGTTTGGTGTGAACAATCTTCTGAACCCTTTTTCACTTACATGAATAAGATAATTACCACTGATTGGACACTCACAATTGATATTTTAAAGAATTAATAAAAATTGTTATTTTTACAATATATGTAATATTTTATGATGCATTTATAAATGTATATTTGAATATATTTTATAAATTTAAACGCAACGTATGTGTATGTTATTCCGTTTCCGAAACAGAAATAATTAAATAAAGTGACGTACTTAAATGTATTAAACGAAGGCAATAAAAACACTTTATAAAATTTGAGATTAAATTCAATTCTTTAATTTTTTTTGTAATGAGAGCTATGTGACCATTTCGAGATTTTTATATTGTTATAAATCTATAATTTATAAATTCAATTCTATAAATTTTATAAATTTCCCTTATAAAGTTAATCTGATTTAAAGTCAATTTTCTATCCGATATATTGTCAGAAATGATCGATTGTTCATTTTTTCTTGAAAAATTACGGATCTTGTCACACATGCAAAATTTCAAAAGAATTAATATAAAAATTAATATAAAATAGTAATTTTGCAAATTCCATCATTTAGGTTGCATTCCAAAACATCTTATTTGAGGAAAATTTTACTCAATACTCTATAGCTCACGTCACATATACTATAGAAATTGAGTAAAATTTTCCTCAAATAAGACGTTTTGGAATGTAACCTTAGTATCAGTCATATAATTTTTTTTTTTTATATTTGTCTAAGGCAGTGTCTCAAGATACTAAACGGCTCCGTGATTGGTTTATACTTTATCTTAGGACCGTATTCTTGAACATAAGAACGAACTATAAGTACGGCCTACGATTCCAATGCAAGTGAGAGCATATAATCGTTTTGTTTTATAAAAAAATTTTTTAACAAAAATATAAAGCAATGGCGAGTTTCGAAGACCCTCACATTCGTGATGAGTTCGGCAACTGCGTAGAGATACCGAACACCGCAAAGTACGTACGTTAGCGATTTTGAACGCAGAACCTAACCTATTTTCTAGAATCTAGGTAGGGCATTCATTGTGAATTGCTTATTTGAACAAAATTCATTCATAAAAAAACAAATTGTTGCAGGACAATCAAGCCAGAGACAAGAGTCTGCGTCAAGCGACAATTTGACACAGATGATGAGTCAACTGTCGAACATTTTACAGAGGAAAAGAAATTGTGCACCGATTTCAATACCAGAAGTATTGAGAAGTATCACGAGATTTTTTTATGTCATGACATACACAAACAGATCGATCAGCTCAAGGAAGAAGTTCGTTCATTTATGACACAACCGGAATACTTGATTCCATTCTTGTCGCCTGGAAGATTAGTAAAAGTACATATTTTACATAAATTTCTCATCTCTAGTAGAATTTAAAGTAGATTTTATTTCATGTTATTTCATATTATTATTATTATTGTAGGTGAAAAAAGGAAACTTGACATTTGATTGGGGTATTGTAATGGGTTTTGAAGAGATCAGTTTGAAAGATTTATTTTATTTTTATCC
The DNA here is from genome assembly GCA_901521435.1 of Crematogaster levior. Lineage (NCBI taxonomy): Eukaryota > Metazoa > Arthropoda > Insecta > Hymenoptera > Formicidae > Crematogaster > Crematogaster levior. Next base: position 1,246,178 of record CABEGB010001302.1, read on the forward strand.
AGTAAAGGACAAGACTGTTATTATTATTGACATTTTACTTCATTTATCGAAAGATTCTGAAGAAGGCAATCCAATTCCATGTCGCGAGGATGAAGAAGGTGAAATGGAAATAGTTCCTGTTTTACATAATTTAATTTCACAAATCAGTTTAACAACTATACCTTATCCAAAATCTTATCTTAAAAAGCCTATTAATAGAAAGGAGGTACTGAAAACGATAAAACTAGCAACCTACCCACACAACGATCCACCGTTAATCCATCCTATTGTACACATGCGTATAAAAGATCAGGCTTGTAAAGATATTATTAAAAAAATTATAACATTAGAGAAAAGATTGTGTATACATTGTGAGAATGTACATTTTTTCAGTAGTTATATTTTTTAAGTAGTTATAAGTTATATAAAATTAATATGGTTTAAAGTTTTATATTTATATTATTTTATATTTGATATGTTATAGAAATTATCGATTGATTTTGTTTTTGAAAAATCTTATCACATGGAAAATTAAAAAAATATATAATTTTGTAAATTTCGCCGTTAATATCATTTATGTGGTTTTTTTTTTTTTTACTTATATCGAAGATTTTATGTAGATCCCTAAGGTGTTGACATTTATATGTGAAACATTGGAATAGAGATCTGTCGATACAGACCTACAAGTTTTATAATGCGCATATTCAAAAGAATCAACCAATCGAAGATTACAACAGTTACATTATATAAAATATTTGAAAAAAAAAGAGATATTAGATTTAAAAAAAGAGAATGTGAAAATAGTACAAAAAGTTGTTGCATAGATCTATTCGAATGCAATCTTAATATCTTCAGAGAGAAACTCAGACCTTTTTATAGATGGACTGGCAATTGCTATATAGTTTCTGCATTATGCCCGAATCACACTAGCGATTGCGTTTGCGTTTACGATTGCCTCTTGACCAATTAGAAGGAAGCTGCTGGCGATCTGATTGGTCAAGAGTCAATCGTAAACGCAGCGCAAACGCATCGCCAATTGCTAGTGTGATTTGCATTAGAGATCGTGTCCGGGTGAGCAACAGAGAGAGGAATATATTTTAGTATAGTCTCTTTTTCAAAATTTTCGAAAATGTACACTCACGGACATTGATTGATTGTTCCGCGACCTCTTTCCGCGGGGCAAGGGGAATATGGAGAATATCCGTGGCGCTATCCAGCACCGGCGACTAACCGCTCTCGATTTATCCACCTAATTATCGACCGCTAAATAACATGGATTAATAATACGTGACTTTTTTTTACAAAAATAAATAAATGTATATATAAATGAAAGGGGACTAGTTGACATCAAACTGGCATATGATTGGTGAGCTGCGAGCCGACTTGGTTTTGTCAGACTTTAAACCGCAGTAATTCACCAACTTTTTGAAATCTAGATTCGATTTCTATTTTAGGAGATTAATAAATACCATCTCAACTTGTGAGATGAAGAAATTATTGCGAAAAATATTATCTCAGCCAGGATTCAAACCTGGAACTCCCCCATTCCGTGCGGGTGTCATACCAATTCGACCACCGAGGCATGTGATAATATTTATCGCAATAATAAGTACACTAAGAGCACAGATTAATAGACAGATAGCCAAAGGTCCGGGTAAAAACGAGACCATTCGTCTTGCTTTGATTATCCGACCCATTATATTTCGCCCCTGGTTTGAGTCCAGGCTAAAGATTTCGTCCCTGGTTTAAGTCTGGGCTAAAGATTTCGCCCCTAGTTTGAATCCGAACTAACAAGGAAATCTCGCAAAATGGAAAATTCTGATTTTAATGAAACTTTACACACATGTAGGAGGGGTCAATACATGAATTTAGAAATTTAAAGTTGGTGCCATAAAACGATTCTAAGGGGTGAAATCACCCTTCATATATAGAGCGGTTGTTTACATTTCTCGATATATCTCGAAAACTATTGAAGATATCAAAAAATGTTTTATATAAAAGTTTCATGGTAAAATCATCTCTATTTAACCAGTTTAACAAAATTTTGAAAAAAAATTTTTTGAACAATATTTTTTCCAAAATTTTAGAAAAAAAATTTTTTTCCAAAATTTTGTTAAAATATTTAAATAGAGATGATTTTACCATAAAACTTTTGTATAAAACATTTTTTGATATCTTCAATAGTTTTTGAGATATATTGGAAAAAGTAAAGTAAAAAGTCGCTCTATATATGAAGAATGGTTTCACTCCCCTTAGAATTCTTAATAGCAGTGAACATTTTCCCCGTTGGCGCGGGTCCCTTCGCCCATAAACTTACTTTACTCTTCCTCAATGTATTCTTACCTCCATGGGTTCAACTAATAGTTTAATGCGTCGTCTATAATGGCAGCAAGAGTATAACTATAAGAAGAGTAAAGCTGTAGACGATGCAATTTTTTCTGTTGGATTGCTTGCTGGTCACTCTGCTGGCTGATCTGCTGCATCCTGATTGACTCTCACAATGAGCAAGCACAAATCCACGCGAGAAAAATAGCACTTGACCTATCACGGAAATCCAACAGACCAGCCAGCAAGCAATCCAGAAAAATTGCATCGTCTGCAGCGGGCTTAAAGCCTGCGGCACACAGTACGATTTTTCGTACTGGTTTGCTTACGAGAGCCAATAAGGATGCAGAATTTTAGATCAAGCGATTTAAAGCTCAATCCTAATTGGCTCTTGTAAGCAATCCAGCACGAAAAATCGTATCATGTGTCGCAGGCTTAAGTCCGTGGTATGGTATCCTCGTTATCTCTATTCTCCATGTATAAACTATTCAAATATAATTATATTATAATATAAATATTATATCATAATAATGCATAGCGATTTGATACTGGAACGCTAAGGGGGATTGAAGACAGAAAATATATTTTTAGATAAACTTCTTACATTCTTACCATTCATCTTTTCTCTTTTTCTTTACAACTTAAAAAGAAAAAAAAAGATAAACGGTTCAAAAAGTCAAAAACTAAAAAGAGCAGATCTAAGGAAAGGAAAAAATTATTGAAAATACACTACAGCATTTGTAATAATTTAAATTCGCATTACATACGAAGAATTGCATATTGTATCGTTGGCTTTAAACAATTCTTGATTAATTCGCCATTTCGAACTAACTACGAAAGATATTTTACTATTATTTTTTCATGAATTTATTCAGCATTGCGATAATAATTTACATACATATAAACTATCAAATTGAATTAATTTTTATATTAGTAATTTTTGAATAAGATTCTGAACTGATTTGAACTGAAAGCACACCATAGTCCTAAAAATGGCGGACGTTTCTCTCGTTTGAGAGACTCTAGCTGATCTAACACGCGATGAGACGCCGAGTATCCTACATGAAAATTCCGTGGTTTAAGACGTCAATGGCTCGCGGTTGTTGTTCATATTATTTGTAATAGCTTTAAGATAATAGAACGCCAGAGTATCGCAAGACTCGGACGAAGAGCTGTCTCGCAATCCTCGTGTCGGAATTTCATTGCGATGGCTGAAAATCGGGACGCGATACTAGCCGACTTTCAGGTAATTCGGCTGACGCCTCGCGAGACTTCTCTCACACGCAATGTATTAGGTTATGGACGTTACGTAGATGACATTGACAATAATTCGAGGCTTTTAAAGTCGAGAACCTTCCCGGGAGATCCACGGGATCGGTTTTTGCCTTGACAATCGGAAAATTAATCGGCGCGTCCGAATACGTGATTTGTATCCATTAAATCATGCTGACATCGTAAATTTGCGAAAATTCGCAAGAACCTTCGTCGATTCCTTTGTCACGTCGTCCCGAATGTCTTTGTTTTGAAATTGAAGAATTCTTCGACCAATATCGATGACGTATCCTCGCATAAATACACCATCATGACTTTGTGTATTTCACGTCGTCTATCTTCGCGTGTGTTCGCCTTTTAAATGTAAATTATTTTCAGGCTTGCACCGGAATTGACGATTTCGGAGAAGCTATTTTATATTTGGAGGAAACAAATTGGGACTTACTGGTAGATATAAATGCAATGGCAATTGTAATCGTAATTGCAGCAATTATATTTTGCGCATTAATATCTGTTATGTATCTTTTCATTTAGGCCGCAATAAACAAGGCCATGCCCCAGACTACGCAGCAGCTACCATCTGAAATGACTCCGGATATAGAGATGGTGGAGGAAATTAAAGTAACACCTCGGTCATCTACATCGAAGATGCAGACGGTGCAAAACGCGAAAAATACAGGAGTCGTGAAAGCAGATGTGGTAGAAAGTGCAAAACCTGGAACAAGTAGATCTAAAAGTTGCATGAAAAATAGACCACTTACATTCCACATTAACTATCTCGATACTGTTTATAAAATAAATGTGTCCGAGTTATCTACTTTGAGTAAGTGTAAATCGTCGATATTTAGATGATGAATGAAAATTTGGTCGAGACAAAACAAGTCGAATTATAAAACCATGTTTTTTTTCAGGTGATCTTAAGCAATTTATATGGTGTAAAACAACTGTAGCACCCTGCCAACAGAATCTTCGTGGATGGATGAAGGAACCTGGGTCACTGAATACTGTGCTACAAACGTTAAATCTGCCTAGAGAAAATACATTGTATCTATCATCATTGTCTCAAGACGGTGATTTGGCTAATGAGACGTAAGTTGTGAAATTTTGTCAATACACTAGATCGTTTTTTGGGATCGTTTTAATCACGAATTTACATTTTTCTTCTACAGCGTCAGTTTGTCGGATCGTATGACTCAGACTTATACATTGAACGTGAAGGATGAAGTGCATAATAAAACATACAAGCTGAAGTTTCCTGGCACACGTACTGTGTTAGAAGTGAAAACGGACATCTATTCGTTAATAGATGTGCCTGTACGAAATCAACAGTGGAAAGGTTGGCCTAGCTCATTGAAGGACGATAATGTAATATTGGCACAAAGTGGTATATGTTATCCGGAGCATGATTTATCTGTCGGGAAGCTTCCCGCAAAGGAAGAAAAAAAGGTAAGTTGTCTAATATTGTCTCAAAAAGAAAGTCTGATATTTAATAAATTTAGATAGAATTATATTTGTATTTTAATAATATTTGTGTCGTTTCAGAAGGTTGTAGATTTAATTGACAGCGATAGTTCCATAGATGAGCCAGAGGATGTGGAAGAATTCGATGTTCCAGAAGAGTTTACTGGCGATGATGATATTTTTATAGACGATGTTAAACCTACTAAAATAGAACGTCTCAGTGAGTGCATCGGAACATAGGAAAACTGCTTTTATTGAAGTGATATAATATATCTCAATACTGCAATTTAATGAGATATTTTTTTTTCTTCATAAACAGTGCCAGAAAATGTAGTGGACGAGGTGATGGGTACGTTACATTTCGCGGAGCAATTCGAAAAGCGATACGGACCAGCGCACCCGGAGTTCTTCACTGGTACATTCGAAGATGCCCTAAAGGAGTCATGTTTAAAACCAGCGAAAGAGGTTTGTCTTAGATTATGATACCAAAAAGTACAAATATCTAAAATCGACAGAAATATGTCTTTTATACCATTGCAGAGAAAATTATTGGCTGTATATTTGCACCACGATAACAGTGTATTAGCAAACGTCTTTTGTACTCAACTGTTAGGTTTCGAAACAGTGCTTCAACTTCTTTCGGCAAATTTTATAGTGTGGGGTTGGGACATCACGTACGAATCTAACAAAGAAAGGTAAATTTTATACAAATGTGTGATTTCAAAAATGTATCGAGCTTGCACCAGTTAAATGCTCGTTTGATTCGCAGATTTTTGTATTCGGTAACTCAAACCCTTGGTACTGTCGGTTCGTTGGCTGTATCAAGCATAGATGTCGAGACCTTGCCAGTTCTCATGATTATTATGAGATCTAGATCTAACACCGAAATATTTACTATTGTACATGGCAATGTAGGTGTTAACGAGTTACTAACGAATTTGGTACAAGCCGTCGATATTTTCCAGGTAAGAGAGTTTTAACTCTTATTTTACACACACTATTGGAAAGTACAATTGTTAAGTATAGACTTTGGTGTTATTTTTTTGTTGAAATAGGAACAAAGACGAGCTGATATCGGCGTTGAAGAAGAACGGCAAGCCAGAGAAAGAGTCAAACAAGAACAAGACAAAGCGTATCAAGAAAGTTTAGCAGCTGATAGGTAATTACAAATATATCTAAAATATAATTTTGTTGGAGGAGAGAGAGAAACATGTGTTCATATCTCCTCCTCAGTCCTTCACCCTACGTGAGGGCGTGGTGACCTCCGGTGACATGCATCCATGTCATTCGGAGGTTCTCCTGGCAAGATACTCTCGGTGGTTTGCCGTTGCCTTCCGAGAGGTGATCGAATAAAAACCGACGATGTTTTGGTCGGATTTGAACTCTGATCTTTGGCTCGTTAAGACAATGTACATTTCTCTGAGCCACGATCGCCACGAATGTATGTGTTCATACATACACAAAAATAATTTATATTGAACATAAGGTGCAATTTGTTTCTAATGTTTTAAGAGCAAAGGAAGAAGCAAAACAGATGCAAGAAGAGCTTGAAAAGAAAAAGAAAGAGCAGGCCGAAAACGAAAGATTAGCCGAGGAAGCGAGGAAAGAAGCTCATAGACAAGCTGTAGAGTCCAGTTTACCACCTGAACCGCAACAGGGAGCAGGTGATGGCGTAATGAAAGTAAGAGTACGACTTCCGGCTGGAAAATTCCTGGAACGTAAATTTCAATCGGATACACCATTACAAACGCTCTTTAATTTTCTTATCGTGGAAGGTTATCCTACAGAAGAATATAAGCTCCTATCTAGTTGGCCTCGAAGGGATGTAAGTAGATGATGTAAGCATTTAGGTTCTTATTATGTAGATTTGTTTGTGATTTTTTTTATTTTATACTTTTTTTTTTAAATAACCAAATCTAGATAAAACTTCGAGAGAATTTTTTGATGTTGCTATAAGATATTTGCAACACATATTTGTTCTTGTTCTAGTTAACATCTATGGATTCAAAGCTTACTTTGATGGAACTGAAATTCTGCCCCCAGGAAACAGTAATTTTAGAAGAACGATAAATAATATGTTGTAATTAAATTCAAATGTAGAAATTAAGTGTCGCGAATATTCCTCAAGAATGTATTTATTTAACAATTTCGAGATAACAATTACTAAGTCCTGTTTATCCTGCGACTATACATTTTTACGCTGATTCTTGTATGATAAGTCGTATATGACACTCCACGCGAATATAATTTTCATTTTATAACAAAAAAAGAAAAAGGAAGTTCTCTTTTCATGCATACGTATATTATATATTTTAAATTTTCAGGAATAAATTGTATTTCGAAACGAATTCGATTTCGAACAAAAACTGTCTTTGTTTATTATGAACGTTTATTAAAATTGGACTATGTAAATAAAACGGGCAATATAATGGAATTCATATAGGGATGTATAATTTAATAAGGACATATCTAGAATAAATCTATATATATATATATATATATATATATATATATATATATATTAACGTTTATTACACAGCAAACATATATATACATTCACATGGATGTGTGTGTGTGTGTATGTATATGTGTATATATATATAAACAAAAACAAACTTGTTACTCTATAAAATTAGTTTTATTCTTTTGTTTCCTGCATTATAAGTATAAGGACGCAGCAAACACAATATCTCGTTTTATAAGTTTGATCGCCTCGCTAAATTTATTTTCTAGATCTGTATTTCCGATACCTTTCGCGGCTTGGCACAATTGTCGAAGCACCTCCTCTAAGCGTCGCATACACCTGATAATAGATCCTGAAATATCATATATTTCATGTTAAGTATGTGTGTTGATGATGCGTGCGTGTGTGTGTGTGTGTGTGTGTGTGTGTGTGTGATGTGTGTGTATGACGTGTGATGATGTGCTGCGTGCGTGCGTGTGTGCGTGTGTGTGTATGTATGTATATATATATATATATATATATATTCACATACATATGTATACATACATATATACATGTATGTACATATGTTTGACATTGCATATACGTAATGTACATATATATTACAAAAAAATACTTCAGCTTATTACCATCACACCGATGAAATATGTTAATATACACATTACCTTCAAATATATCCGTCATTTTACAAATTTGTAAAAACGTTGCGCCTTTACACCAAGCATAGATAACATCCATTAAATATGGTTTAAATCTATCAACATATGCATCCTCATCTAATTCTAAATTAGCCTCTGTCGATACTTTTGCTATTCTTCGAGCCAAATCTTGCATCTGTCTAAGTGGACCACTTAATTCCTCTGTACTTTTAGGCATTTCGTTTGACTTTTCATCACATACAAAACAACTGATTAAAGCCACCATTTGTGGCACGTTCAAAGCATTAAAGAGACCATTAAAAATCATCTCGGTCATTAATAGTTCATCGGCACCGTTCAATTCACAAGCAACACGTCCTTTTAATTCTATAACATCCGCTGATGTGCAATATGCCATTCTTCTTAAAACTCGCTTTCTACATTTCAGTTCATCCATTTGAAGTATCGACTTAGCCTGCTTAAATTCCTCCTTGGCTTGTTTAAGTTGTGCAGCTAATTCTCCCTTGTGCAAAAACTGTTCGTATAACACATTTACATTTGGATCCTATAAACAATAGATTTAAAATGAAGATTCAAGTTGTCTGAAAGACCAAATTAAAAAAAAACACATTAAAAAAATTAAAATATTTTATCTAAAAAGTTTTCAAAACATTTATACAAGATAATACTTCAAATACAAATATTTTAAGTATACAAATATACTGCCGCAATAAATATGTTACCTTATGCAAAGAATGTGCGTATAATCTCTTCTCTAACACTTCAATTTTTTTTACAATATCTTTGAACGCCTGATCCTCTATGTGCATATCTGTAATAGGATTGAGTAATGGTGGACCATCTGGGAATCTCTTTTTCACTTCTCGTATAGTTTTCAGTACGCTCTTCCTGTTATCAGGTGGTCTAAGATCTTTTGGGTAATATAATCTGAGTGAACTGATTTGCGAAATTAAATTATGTAAAACAGGAACTACTTCTATTTCGCCTTCTTCATCCTCGCGACATGGAATTGGATTGCCTTCTTTAGAATCTTTCGATAAGTGAAGTAAAATGTCAATAATAATAACAGTCTTGTCCTTTATTGGATTTTTTGGATTTTTTTTCTTAAAATTCACTATAATGCCCCAATCGAACGTTTCGTCTTCATTTTTTACCTACAATAATGTATAACATAAAATAAACTCCGCTAAAAATCCACCGCTCAGAGATGACTTGTGTTAAATTTATATTAAATACGTACTTTTACTAATCTTCCTGGCTGTAAAAACGGAACCAAGTACTGTGGTCGTGTTAGAAATGATTGAAACTCTTTGGTGAGCCGATTGAGTTGCTCGCGTATGTCATGATACGAAGAAATCTCATCATACCTCTCCACATTTATGGTATTGTAAGCGATACATAATTCCTTTACCTCTGAAAACGTAATCAAGATCAAGTTCAATTTTCAACCTTTTAGCTACTGGCTGATGTCATGTCGAGTGGTGATAATGACTTACTATTGTACAAGACCGGAATACCAGCTTGATTTTGAAATTGGAAGAAGCTTCTTTCCAACATGTATTCTGGGTTAATTTCTTCCACTCGGAGAAGATTAAGAACCATATTATAGGTCAAGTGAAATGCGGAGTTAATTGGATCCGGTTTTCCTTGAACGATAGCTTTACCAACGACGGGACTAACTTGCTCGTCTATCATCAATATGACAATTCCTTTATCGTCAAGGCCTCTTCTGCCAGCACGACCGGACATTTGGATGTACTCGCCCGACGTAATCCAACGAAAATCCTTGCCATCGAATTTACGGGGTGCCGTAAATAGGACTGTCCGTGCCGGCATATTCAAGCCCATTGCAAACGTTTCAGTAGCGAAAAGCGCTTTGATCAGACCTTCGCCGAATAATATCTCAACTGTCTCCTTCAAGATCGGCAACAGCCCACCATGATGGATTCCTATTCCACGCCGCAAAAGTGGCAGCAAGTTCGTAACTTGAGGTAACTTTTTGTCTTCATCGTTGAGAACATCTACCGCATTGTTGAAAACCTCATCTACCAGTTTTTTCTCCTCTAATGTGTTCAAGTCTAGCTTGGCCATTTGCATCGCATAAACCTCGCAGTCCTTCTTTGAAAAGCTAAAGATTATCACGGGCGCGAAGTTTCTTTCCATGATCATTTTTACCATCTTGAAGATATTTGTTTGTCCTTTATTCGAGGCGCGTAGACCACCTTTGCGTCCTTTTGTGTCACCTTTAGCCGCGTCGCCTATATTTTGCAGACATGCCATGGCTCTGTTAAAATTTTCCTCTTTAAATTGACCGGTTTCGTCTACAACCTGTTTTACAATGCATAGATTCAGTATTTGGCTAGTATATCTCTCTTTAAGCAGGATTTCATTATGGATTACTACTAACCAAATGTATACCATCACCGCCAACTGGAAAAATATAATGTTGTAACGGAGTAGGCCTGTAGTCTGTAGACACTACATGGCAGGGTTGATGGTGCAAATGCGTCACCCATTCCGCAAATTGTCGTGCATTTGGTATGGTAGCGGAAAGAAATACATAGTGTACATTGTCTGGTAGTAATATAAGTGTTTCTTCCCACACAACGCCTCTTTCTTTATCGCGCATGTAATGAATCTCGTCGAAAATCACCCAACCAACTTCACGCATCACCTATGCAAGAATTATATAAATTTACTTTTATATTTTTTTCTTCCACAAGACGTTCCATATCAATTTTTAATATTTTGTTGAATAAATATTAATCTTAAGTTGGCAAAATAATTTGTCACTGAACATTAATGTAGTAATTTGTGAAAAATATATAGTGTTTCTTAAAGACCCACTTACATAGCACTTCTCCTTATAAAAAATTGAGCAAAAAATCCTAAATTATTTTTTATAATGCTTAATAAAGCAATAATTATCGAATCAATCTAATCGGTGCTGTTCTTTAGAACTCATGCCGAGCATACATTAGTGAGCCACTCAATAACTACTTTAAATATTATTTTAAAAAATATTATTTGGAATTTGACTCCATTTTTTAAATAAGAAATAGCAATAGCTGTAAATTAATGGGTAGTCTTAGAAACATCCTGTATATATTTTATTAATTTTATATTTGCTATCTTTAAGACGTGTATACATATATATCTATATACTAAAATATATTTAATTTCTATATCATCATAATAAAATAAAATTGAATTAAATTAAACAAACCTCTGAACCTCTGTAGAGCATATTTCGTAAAATTTCAGTGGTCATGATTAGTACACTCGCTGTTGGATTTATAGTAACATCACCGGTTACTAAACCAACATCCTTAAATTCCTCATGAAATTCTCTATACTTCTGATTGCTCAACGCTTTGATCGGAGTAGTGTATATTACTCTCTGCTTATCTCTAAGCGAACATGCTACTGCATATCTGTAGTATACAAGATAGTGGAATAAAATCAGTTTAAAGAAGTAGTTAAGGAAAAAACATTTAAGATAAAATGATGAAACATTTACTCAGCCACTACGGTTTTACCAGCCGACGTATGTGCGGAGACAAGAACAGACTGGTTGTTCTCGATGCACAAAATTGCCTCTTTTTGAAATGGATCAAGTATAAATTTATATTCTTTGGCCGACTTGCCTTGCTGTTGCTCCAAAGGTACGTACTCTTGATCAGGAGGAAGAGCAACCTCGTGCATACAGGATTCTACAGTTTCTACAGTATGCACTTTTATACGACATGCCACTTCTTCTATACTGAAGAAACAATATTGAATGTAGTTATATTGTATCTTTTTTCTACAGCACAATTATAGAATAAGTATAGATATGCATGCAGATGTAATCAATTATTAAGCTTTGTTAATACTTATAATATTATATTTATAATATTAACTATATTTTTTTTTTATATTCTGAATGATTAATAAAATGTAAAGCTTTACTTGATATCATCCAAGACAGATTCATCTCGCAATTTCTTTATAGTTGATTTATCATCGTCTGTGTCAAGTTGTCGCTTCATTCCTATCTCCGGGTCGATTTTTCTGCACATGTTTCAGACAAGTAATTTTTGTTTAAATGAGTGATACATAATAACAGTTAACTTTTGAAATTAGGTTAGATTTTATATTAAAAAATGCTATACTTACTTTGTAATGACCGGTATCTCTGCATCATCGCCATGCTCATCAAAAACGTCAAACAAGTCTTCGGTAAAATTCGCCATGTTTATTTGTTTATTTAAAAATTTATTATTTCTACAGCAGAAAAATCACATGTGTTCACTTCCACTCATACTAATGTGATAATATGAATTGTGATCTGTGACCACAAAGAACATAGTGTGATCAGCATATATGTAATACTCCTATTGCTAGCCTACCTCATTTTCCATAGACGGTGCGTCCGTCGATGAAGTGAGACAGATAACAGATGACTTGGCCATTCTGCACATGCGTGAGCCTGTCAGACACAGGTCGCGTATATTGCACATGCTCGGTTTTAGCGCACGCGTACAACGCACAAGTCGTCTGCTCTAGAGTGAGAGACGAATATTGTCCACACCATAATGTTTACATATATGACTGCCACGCCATCAAAAAGTACCGTGTGTAATGTGCAGGATATTTATGATACTTTCCATTTAGCGACACAAGTCATTCTATTTCTATCTTTCTATCTTTGTTATTTATGAAGATGTTAAAAAAAATAGAATGATGCTTGTGTCGATTTGTGTTACTAAATGGAAAGCACCATTTGTATGGCTACGTTTACATCGTAGAATTGATACACGTATCAAATAGTAAATAACTAGTACATTGATTCAGCTATTGGCTGATCAGCTCAAATATACTACTTGATACGCGTATCAAGTGCTCGATGTAAACCTATATATGAGGATGCCGTCACATGTGATGTAACTTGCGCATGGACGTAGGATATATATGGACGGAGTGTCGTAAACATATATGTAATACTCCTATATTGCTAGTATCCTATCTGAGCAATGAGTGGAAGAGGTGGAAATACTACGGTGCAGACGTATATTCGTTTCTCTTTCTTCTGGAGTTCTGCAGCGCTATGCGCATGCGGTAAAGCGTCGCTGGGGCGGTTGTTAATCCCCTCCTCTTCTAATGCGTTAATGGATTTGCGTAAACAATGTATTTCACCAATCGGGCATTTAATATTCTTGACATTAGAACTAACGTGTAATATGTCTACGCTATCAAAAAGACAATTCCGTTATCAAATTCTCTAAGTTGATGTCTAACCAACAATCGTTTATACGCGCTTTTGATTTGTACGGCATTCCATTGGTCGTCTAAGAAAAGCCAACGCATGCGCACAAAGCTGTAATACTCGAGAAGAAAGAGAGGCTCATATATGTCTGCGCCGTAGTGTTTGCACCGTCCTCGAAGCTCTACTAGCAATATAGGAGTATTACATATATGGTCGTAAACGGCATTTCTCGGCGAGGGGTATGAAGCCTGAGAAGTGAGGGGAAATCTCTGGCGGCCATATTGGTTCATCATGTTTGAGCATATATATTATGTTCTATATTATGATCTTGATCTATTTACACGCCGTTAATATAATGGGGCCTACGGGACTTTAGTCATTTTAGCGTTATATGGCGCTATTTTTGACCGTTGAGTTAGCCACTAGTGGGCCATTTGTGTTCATCAACTCCGTGAAAGTCATATATGTAATACTAATATATTGCTAGTTCCGTATCTTCGCGATGAGAGGTCGAGCCCCATAAAAGAGAGACGCACGAATTCCAAATATGGGCAGACGGTGAAGCCTCGTTATGCGCAGGCGCGTCTATTGAGTGAGTGTGAGCGAGAGGCTAAGCATTAGAAAATGAGACGGAAAGAACACGAAAAGAGAAAACATTACCTGGTCGTGTCTGACTAACGCTGTTAGCGCATGCGCACAAAGCAGCTGAACCGTGCGTAAGAGACAGACTATTATACGTCTGTACCGTAATGTTTGACCCTGAGGTCGGCACTCTTCTAGCAATATATTAGTATTACATACGGTGAATGGTATATGGTGAAAGTAGACTTTCTTTTCCCTCACTCTTTGGGCTTCACCCCCGCGGAATTAGGCCTGTTCCACAATGAGTCGTTAGTCGCAAGTCGTAAGCAAATAAACCAATTATAGTTGAATTTAGAAAAGAATAATCGAATTGGTCATTCGCTTACGACTTACGACTAACGACTCATTGTAAAACAGGCCTTAGACTCCGTCCATATATTTTCTACGTCCGTGCGTATGCGTAACTTGCATAGTCTAGTAATTAATCTAGTAATTCAACAGAATTTCCGTCATTTTATTTGTCGGATTTCACATGGCGCGTATTTTTCATGACGCGTAATTTGTGAGAACCAATCGCAAATTAGTATTGAACAGAAAGTTAACATTACAACAGAAATTCTGATCTCCAATTGGTTGTATTATTTACGCGTTACGCGAAATTATTTGTCGGGTTTCACATGAGGCGATACTAGAAATCAGTCCGAGATCTTGATTTAAGAAATATAAAGCCAATCAACTAGCAGTTTTTAAAAAGCAGTTTTGGAAAAGCGGCAATTTTATTGGCTGAACACTTCTCAGATCAAGATCAGGGTATCGATCATGTAATTTTTCACATAAAAAGTTTCACGTGAACTCAACGATTTCAACCAATGGAATTAGACTCATTGGGCAATTCATTGATTTCATTGGTTGAAATCGTTGAGTTCACGTGAAACTTTTCACGTGAAAAATTACATGATCGAACTCTCGGACCGATTTCTAGTATCGTGGACACAAGGCTTTACCATAAAGCCTCGTGTCTCTATCAGAAGTGTTCAGCCAATAAAATTGCCTCTTTTCCTTAAAATCTGCAGTTGATTGGCTACATATTTCTCGGATCAAGATCTCGGACCAATTTTTGGTATCGTGAACACAAGGCTTAAGGATTTTAATTTAGTGTTTCTAACCTAATATATTCAATTACAAAAAATAATACACGTATATGTTAAATTATTTAATTTAAAATTATAGAAAATGCTTTTAGGAAAAGATTTAAAAGAACCTCTAGTCTATGTAATAAAACAAGAAAATAATATAAAAAAAGAAAATAGAAGAACGTGAAGTGGCTCAAGAGAGAAAACAGTCTCCACTTAAAGTAAGAAGAAATTATTTAATTTTGGTATGTTAATTGCAGATAAATGTAATTCTCAATCGATTCATTAGTTATTAACAAATATTTTTTTTCGTGGAGGTGACAATGAAGAACAGACCGTTTACTATCGTCAATTTCAAGAAAAAACAATTTTGAAGATGAAACAGGATAATATACAGATTCTATGATTCGGGAAATTATGATTTATCATAATTTTTATTATTAATCAAACTTTAATTATAAAAGCAGATATGCTTTCAAAATACAGATTTTTAATGCTACTTGCTTGCATAGGATGTGTTTTGTTATTTATTACATTCGTGGAGAGAGGTTTACTGCTACAGACTCCGAAACTAAATTTAATACAGCTTCAAACACCGTATAGAGTGACTGACAAATCATCAAGAACTAGAATCATAATTGAACCACCATGTGATGCTACTTTTCTTATATGGATTGTCACATCTTATGCAGGTGAGCCTTCAGCAAGAAGTGCTTTACGGCGAGCTTATACGGATAAAGAATTGCAAGCTCTAGGGGTCAGAAGGATATTCTTACTTGGCACATTAAATGACGATGCTGAAAGGAAGACACATGTGCTGCAGAATGCGTTATTGGATGAGTCGCAGCGATTCAATGACATACTTCAGGGAGATTTTTTGGATACTTATAGAAACTTGACTCGCAAGCACCTCATGGGCCTTCACTGGGTCGCAAATAATTGTAAAAACATTAAATATATTATGAAGATGGATGATGATATTGTTATAAATATATATGGTATACTAGAGAAATTACATTCGGATATGATGGAAAAGAATTCTCTGACTGGTTACGTCCTGAAGAATATGATTCCTGTTCGAGAGCCAGCCAACAAATGGTACGTCAGCAAGGCAGAATATGCAAGTAGCATTTACCCTGATTTTGTCTCTGGCTGGCTGTATATCACGCATCCGCAGGTGGCGAGTCAACTGACTGATTACGCTGAATCATCCCGTGAATACTTTTGGATAGACGATGTGTTTGTGACTGGCATCCTGAGACAGGCTTTAAACATAAAAATTCAAAACATTAGTGAGTTATATACAACAGACTATAGGTACTTGGAGTGTTGCATAAAAGGAAGAACGAATCTATTAAAATGTGAATTCTTAATTGGTCCTAACGGTGGCAATGCTGAATTGCAAGTAAGATTCAAGGAATTCGCGAAGTTTTGCCAAGCAAATTGTTCCGTCCGCAAGAAAAATGATCTCGTTGGCAAAACTTGTGTGCTGGCATACAAAGAGCCGAAACTACACAAAGGCGCTGTGCAGATAAAGCCAGTCAGAATTTTATGAAAGGATAATAGGTCGGTGAATAGGTAGATCAATGAGATTAATGAGATTTTAATATATAATTTTATTACAGAGAATATATTCTATTTATATAAAATTTGTACAGTATATTTTATTATTATATAGTTTCATAGAATCGCATTGTTCATTTTATCTATTTTTTTATGCGTCAATAGTTTTTATACGTGTTATGCGTTAATAGTTTTATAGTATTGTTTATCACAGTCCTATGTATGTGATATACAGTTTTTTTTTACATAACTATAGCGTCACAAATTTTTAAATCTATTTTCAACAAAAATATTTCGATTTTGTTCAAAAATCTTTAAAAAACAGATGTTGATAATTGTAACATAAAATACTTCTATTCTTCAGTTATTATCAGAAGAAAGCAAAATTTAAAATAATTGTTTATTACCTATCGTTAATGAAAAAAATTAAAAGCAGACTACAAAAAAATTACATTTCTCCAACTCTTGTCTGAAAGCAAGAGATACATTAGCAAATTTGCAAGTTTCACAAATCAAAATATATTTTGTAATTTTATTTGTAAGGAAACTTATTTTGGAGAATTGTAAGATAGTACAGGTAGTATGTTTTGGTCTTACCAACATAAATAAATGACATAAATTATTTATTTCTCTCTGTCAAATTATTTATCTCTCTCTGTTAATATTTAATTTTAATATATCGAAAAAATAATATACAAAATCTATTCATACAGTTCGACCTTGTTTTTTTTCTTAAAAACCATTTAAAGCCAAGAGGAGAGGACCTTCTATGTATATATGAATTTTTTTAGCCTTGCTGGGTGAGTTAGTTACTGCCGGGAATTCGGAACGTGTTATAACACATGCTTGCATTTTTCACTGTTTACAACTTGCGAAACGTACTACAGAAACACTTGGCAAAATTTGATGAAGTAACACCTTCCGTCAACAAAGTTAAAATGTGTTGTACAATCATACATTCCAGGTTCTTGATAGTGACTAACTCACCCGAGGTTGAGAAAAATTATGCGCAATAAGATCTACTATTACATTGTACTGAGTCTTACCTCTTAGCTCCAAATGGTTTCCACGAAAAAAATAAGGTCGGATACTTTATGAACAAACCTCGTATGTGAGAAGTGATCTAATTTTAAAGTAAAGATTTCTTTTTCGATAACTGAAAGGTGGCACCTACGCATAAATGATCGCTACCTACTATAAAATTTGGTATTCTGGGTAACGCAGCACATTGGCTTACTGTAGGTAAAACGTATTTCTCCAAAGGTTGAATGTTGCTGTAAAATATATAATCTACGGTAATCCATTCATCCTGGTGTGTCGTTGCCTCTTTCTCACCATGAGCGCCTACGTGTGTATAAACACTGCGCATATTAAAAGGATGCGTTAGGGTGCCGGACGAAAATTTTGCGGAATGACCCTGTACAATCTCGATGATTTGCACGCGGCCGGTATCACTGTTGGCGCTCTGTTGTAGCACATTTATATTACAAGGTGTTGGCACATTCTCGTCTTGTCTTTGATGCAATTCGCTATTTTCCAACTAGTTAAAAACAAATGATTAGAAAAACAATTCTCAAAAGACACTTAGAAACAGGAAAAAAATTGAAATTGAAAAAAAAGAACAGAATATAAAACTTAAAATTAAAAACACACTGTCCTCAGAATCTATGCAGAATTAAAAAATTCTGAGCGACGAATACTGATGGCATTCATCGAAGTATGTTATATTAAAATAGATATTTGAATCAGCAAAAAAAGTTAGACTTTACATATTCTTGTTTATGTGCAGTTTTCATATAGTTGTTATTCAAGAACATACCATGACTTTACCGGTGCCTTCCCTTCGCAGTCTTTGAGTCAGGACATTAAAGTGCTGACAGTTGTCAGTGACGCATAATCGCGATGGTATCAGAGAATTGGACAGAGAACGATATTGAGACGGCTCTAAACTCCGTCCCTTACCACAATACTCAAACGAACCCTCCGTTATGAACTTGTAAACGCCGGTAAACGGCTCCAAGTTGAAATCGCCCGCCAGTATAATCGGTAAGTACTTCGGGCCCGCTCTATGAAGAGTTATTGCTTTTATTAAATATTTTATATTTGCATGAAAATTTCTCACTCAAACATGAGTAGACGAGTGAGTAATTTTACTGAAACGTGCTCTTACATCGTGTTCTCGATGAATGCAATCCGTTCTATTTCCGATAACAAAAGCTGTATCTGCGCCAATCGTACATCATTGCGTCTTGGATTATATAATAAGTGAGTGGTGGCAACAACGACTTGTGTTTCCGGATTATCTTTGAGAGCCAATTTAGCGATTATTCCGACATTGTCTCTATTTAGGAGTTCAACGCCGGATTGATATAACTCCACTTTCGCATAATCTAACAAAACGAATTCATTGGAACGATATAATAAAAGTAAGCCGTCCCTCTTATCGTTGGTTCTCTTTTTATATAGATATTCGTATCCGTGTTGTTTGAACGGAGCCACAAAATCAAGCAGATGTTCTTCCTGCATTTCTTGAAGACATATTACCTGGAATCAATATAATAGTACACAATATTTTTTAATCTTCCCGATTAGGTAAACGTCAGGCTTGACAGCATTGTTAAATGCCAAAAAATAAATATGTACATTTGCCTCCGTTTCAAATATCTCTTGTATTATAAGGGGTTTTCGTGTTTTCCAATTCAGAGCTTTCTTATTATGATCCATGTACAGATACGAGTGATCTTCCAACAGGTTTTGTGCCAAGATATTAAAGGACAAGAGTTTCAATAAGAAATAATCTTCTGTCTTGTTGGATCTGTCTAAAAATATTTGAGAAATCATGTTCTTTGGGAAGGGAGAACAATTAAGTAAATATTACACACACATACACACAATATTTGAAAATATTTGAAAATTTAATGTTTATGAAAGAAAAAGAGATAATGAGCTTTACCTTTCTCGACTCGTTTCCATTTCCTTATAGCCCTATATCTTTGTTTGTCCATATAATTTTTGGTATCTGCTGTGCATACATTAGTCTTAACATTATGTGTCGCATCTGCATATACACCAGTCTGACAATAGATTAATGTATTTGCTGTTGTGTGAAACGGTATATCACACATTGTGGTGTTATTTTGGCTGTAGCATGTGTCAACGTAAGGTTCCATCTTGACTTTTGTACACTTCTTGTGAGATTTAGGAGGATTATCCATAAAGACAGCAAGTTCTGGATAATTAGAAACTAAAGTTTTCCAGATAAGGCTCTTGCGTAGATTTTCCAACAACGATTGTTGCCAAATCGGTTTCAGCATACAAGAGACCTAAGGAAAGATCACGTGAGAGTTTATTTTTTAAGATTTTCCCAATTAGGAATACTTTGAGTAATAAAGCCTGCGGCACACGATATTTTTTTTCGTACTGGATTGCTTACGAGAACCAATTAGGATTAAGCTTTAAATCACTTGATCTAAAATTCTGCATCCTTATTGGCTCTCGTAAGCAAACCAAAAAAATCATGTGCCGCAGGCTTAAATTACATAAAAGATATAATAATAATAGTACATCTCTTTTGTCTCACTTTTGATATTTATTCAATCTGTGTTTATAATCTCACTTACATACATATGGGAGGAGTTGTATAGGACTAGAAGGTATAGTGCATATCTCTCTCTGGAGATCCTTTATTATCCTATATAATTCCTACGATAAGTGAGATTGCAAACCAGGTTAAACAATCAAAAGTGAGACAAAGGAGACGTATAAGATAATCAAAGATATCATTATTGTTTGACTTTCACCGTAAGACCGCATGCCTTTGGAGTTTTCGCGCCATACGATCGAGAACGGTCCCGGGGTTAAAAATCCGAAGAGATCTTTGTTCGAAGGATCGGTGTTCTAACCTAACGTCCGCGGCGGAGGTAAGGCCAATCGTCGAGGCTCATGGCGCACCGCGCAGGGCGCGAGGGATGCGAGGAGGGCACAAGAGCCATGCCGATGCCGGTGTGTAGTTACGCGCTTACCTTTCGCGATTGCAGAAACGTCGTCGCCCGGGTGTTACATGCTACATTTAGCAGAAAAGCGGTGCTCGTCAGCAGTTTCGGGGACACGCTCATTTATCGGCGCGGATAATTCTTTTTTTTTTTTTTTCACGCGGTCGGGGCACACGTTTTTACGCGTATTATAATTCCATTGCCGTCCACCGCCAGGATTCTCGGAACTGGCAGTACTGAGATCGTTACCGCTGGCGCGCGCATATATACGGACAACCGGGATGACGAACGTGAAATGACCCCCCAGCGGCTTCAATAGGCCCCCAGCCAAGCACGAGCTGAACGATTTGATATCTCTCTCTCTCTCTTTCTCTTTGTCTGCGTCTCTTTCTCTTGTTGTATAGGGGAAGAAGCGCGATCTACTATCGCAGAGGCGCAGACTCGCGGGACCAGCCTCGTTTCAAATCGACGTTGACCCTGATGAATCAACTTTCAGTTCTCCATTTGCATGTATGTCACATATTAGGCGAACGCTGGAGTAGAGGCGGGGGTGGGGAGAAGATCAAGAAAGGGATATCGAGAATACTGAAATGTGGGCAGCTTATTGTTAACCTGGCTCGTTAATCTATTGGAAGAAGAAGAAAAAAGAAGAAAGCAACTTAGCCGAAACCTATATTCAAATTCTGTGTATTTAACACTAATTATGGTAAACATGTCCACGTGGTAGATACCAGGCTCTCCCTCTGCCCCACTCCCTTCCTCCCTCCCTCTTTCCACGCGCGTGTCGAGTGAGAAAGAGAGAAGGAGAATCACAATCAGATAATCGTATCTCATGCAAATTAAAGGCAGATCCAGCGAGGGGGAGGGGCGGCACGTGTTCCTTCCTGAGAATAATAAATTTACTCCAGATAAAGTGGATTCAAAATAAAAAATCGAAATAGAGAATTAATAGAAAAAATTAATTAAAGGGTTAGACCACCTTCGGAAGACAGAAAATTCATTAAAATAAAAAAAATTTTTTGGATGCAACTATTACACATAAACACTTTTTGTTATTATATAACTATTTACAATATATATTAATGAATAAATAATGTAAAAATTATTTAAAAATATTAAAAAATGACGGAATTGTGTGCTGTCCTGCAAAACTCATTTTTCCGTGACGCGCTCAGATCGAATCAATGGTTTCGCCAGAGTTCATCTGATGTCAAAAAATTTAGGATTTTTTAATTAAATGATATAATATTTATCATGTAGCATAGCCGAAAAAATTAGAAAAATTTTTAACGCAAATGAGAGCAGTATCAAAAAAATATTGGTTTTTGTATAAAAATTTTAACTTAAAAAATTTATAAAAAAGGAATGGTACATCTTATCAAAAAAACTACATTGTAGATAATCTTATTAAGAAGATATAGTTATAAAATTTGAAGTGAATCGGCCCAATAGTTTTCGAGATATTCGATCCACGAGTGTGAAAGAAGTCATTTCGAGAAAATTGCAAAAGAAAAAATATTGTTTCAACGTATTATAAATAGATATTTTTAAATAATACCTTCAGTCTTAAATCATTCCTAAAACTTCAAGCTATAAAATAAAAGAAAAAAAATTGAATTTTGGAAAATTTCAAGGTGGTCTAACGCCTTAAAGTAGAAAAAAATAAAAAAATGCTAAAATTGATAAAAAAGAATATGAAACCTTCATGTGATAGATAAACCGACAGTACATACAATCTTTATAAAAACATTTAAAATTGAAAACTTTTGAATAAACTGACCTTATTTCAAGATATCTAGAAATTTAAAGAAATTACCGGAATTGAACATTTTGATCAATTAAAAGTGACTGATTAAAAACAAAAGACAGGAATTTTTAGATCCTGGAACTTATAAGTGAGCCAATCACAGGAGTGGACGTGGACGTATCAAAGATTATGCGATATTACGTTAATATGAATTTTTAAACTATGATTTAATTAGATTTCCAGTTTTGCTTCCCACCCAAAAAAATTTTTTGAATTCGCCTTTGCGCTAAAGAACCTGATTCTTGAACGCAGATTCAAGAATGTACGGGAGAAGTAAGTAAGCAATTAAAAAAAATAATGAGAAGAAGAATAAAGAAGGAAAGCGGATACTGCTTATCTTTTCCCTCGTATACGATAGTGATAAAATGTATTTACGACGAGATAAATTTAAATTAGGTTACAAATAAAATAATAGGTAATTAAAATAATAGGTAATTAATAAGGTAATTAAAAGTAATTAAGGAAATTAAAGGGTATTCCAGTTGAGAAAATTGCCCACAGTGATTGCAGAGCAAATTGACAACAGAGATTTGCTATAGATATTACAACAGATTCGATATTCTCTGTATCCGCATTAACTAAAAACTAGAGTTTTGCCTGCCAATATAATTTAACAACAAATTATCGGAAAAAACTGTTGAGAAAAATTGCTGTGTTCAAAAACCCGAACAATTTCGTAAACTTTAAATACAATCATCATTTAATTTAAATAGTTGCGAAATAGCAGATTTTATATTTATATATTATATGCATATGAATAAAACCAGTTGATATACATCGATGTACTAAAAAAAAAACAGTTCCAGGAAAGTATAAAAAATGTAAAAGCAAATCTTATCGCGAGAGAGAGAGAAAGAGAGAGAGCGCGCAATACTTGTACCATTTTCTTAATGTGGTAAAATACTTAATATTTTATTATTTAAAACATTTTTATTAATTAATTAATGTTTTATTTGCTGATTTATCGAAAAAGGAATTTAGATTAGGCAAATTCAATTATATGATTTAAAATTTTATTTTAAGCAAAATAATTACTGCTGGTTGATTCAATTAATCATCAATTAATTAATTAACATTTTGGTTGAAATCACTCTAAGAATTACTTTGATCAAATTTCGATTAATTTAATTGTTGATCAACTAGCCAAATAATATTTATATTATTTCGTCAACGTGGATAGAATGATTAATTTTTTGTTGTTATAAACGTTATGAGAAGAAAAGATAGATCAGAAACAGTTAGAATTTCTGCTCGTTGAATTGATCGTCGATTAAATTAATTTTGACCGAAGTCACTCTAACAGTAAAAAGTGCAAAAAAACCAAGATTAAAAGAGAAATGGTAAAAAGAGAATAAAGCCCACACTGTGTTAAGATACATTACCACTGTTAAATATACGGCGAGCAAAAAATGAAAGAGGAACTATCTCAAATGATTCTTGTGGCTTCTGAAATGAGCTTTTGACAACGAGTGACTTTTATCCGCCTCTCAGAAGAAGATCGGATTCTGCAAGAGTTCATTTCTTGAATAAAGCATGGTCTCTATTTATTTTAATACGACGAACATAAGTGAGAGCATAGTTCACAATATTTTTTCGCACAATATTTTTTCAACGACGATTTGTGCTCAATAATAATGCCTTACGCATTCTCGATGTTCACCACCGATAACACTCGTTACACAAAACTCTCTTCCTCGTTTTCCTTCTCTTTTATGAAGATAATCGGGTTCTTGTCCACGGAATTGTCGATGACAATCTAGCGTCAAGAGTATTGGTAACGAGAGACTTATACAATAAGCGTTTTAATATGGATATTTATATTGTTAAGAAGTTTTCTTATAGACACATGTAAAGATTTGTTTGCATAATACGTGCAGTGACGCATCTTCGACATGTTTTATACAAATTCGTAGGATTTTGCAGAAGCATGTACAATTGCAATTTTCGATGAGCACGAAGTATTTCCATGAGTGAGGAAACGATTTCAAAAATCTCAGTTGAAATCCAGATTCTTCAAATCTTCAAGGAAGAATCAGAAGAACACGCATAATCTCGAAAGTATAATTTCAATTTTTGCATCATTTACCAAGAAAAAGAATTCACCGAAAGAATAATTAGACATGGTATTCAATAAGGATTTTGGTATAAATTTTCGAGTTTGTATAAGAATTTCGAATAACCAGCTAGAATTGAATGTCTAACTATGTGTGAATTATTGTAATAAAAAATGTAAATGCAAGATATATTAACAAGAGATAAATTCACACATTTATAAAATTGAATATAAAATAAAATATGGATACACAAACGGATACAATAAAAGTAGATATATATAACTTACGTAGCGATACGTTTGCTTTATTTAAAAACAAGTTTTAAAGGCACTATATATATACATATATTACATATGCAAACTTCTCACAAGTCTTATCAGATGTATATATAATATGTAGAATGTGTTGAATCGTACGGACTATTTCAACAGTATTTATTCACTTATACACACGCAATGTGTATATAATTTATTACAGCGCTGGACGCATTACGATAAATATGAGGAATCGTCTACGCGATATCTTAGAAGGAATTCCATAAAATGTCGCAATGCAGCGATACAATACAAAAATCGAATGTTATGTACAATATTGGCATATTTTAACAGGTAAACGTTAGTGTCGGGGATAATGTTTGTACTAAGTTTGCAATGAACTGTAGTTTTTGTGCATTGAGATATGTCAGAAATACAGTTTTTATATTTCACAATTTCGTACTTGACAATTTCGTAGCAGATACGACGCTGCGAGAATACATTCATGTAATCGAAATTTCATTTTCTATAGTTATAGTTGAATTGCACTTTTGATCAACTTTATATAGTAACTGAGACAAACCGATTTTATCACAAATGTATTGATTGTGCTTAGCCATAAGATTAAAAACCGAATATGATAGATCATAAAGTCATTGAATTACATAATTCATAAATCAACATAATTACGAATATCTAAAGAATTTATATATATAACTATATATAACATAAAACACGGCGATATGTCTTTTAAATAGATAAGATAATGTGGTACTTCAGACAAAAATATATTATCATACCTAAAAATATATATCAAATACTGTTTTCTTTTAAATTGAAGGAGAGCTTAGGTACGATTAGGCAATTGTGTGGCGGACATCGATAATTATCAAATATTTCGCCAAATTCAAAGTTTTTATACAAAAAACGTTAAGTTTTATATTATTTTTACACATTTCTTCTTTCTCAATTACACGTTCCTCCATTAATTTGTCTTTTTAATGTACAAATCTGGAATAAAAATTGTTGTCTAACAATAATGTAACAATAAAACGTCAAAGTCCATTTTGAAGAACATTGAACGCGGCTCCTAGTGCCCAACTTAATTCGTGGCCATTAATTTTCTTATAAAGCTGCAAGAATAAAAAATACTTTGTCATCTCTGAAGATATTATCGTAGAATAAAAACAATACTCAATCTTTACTTACATGTAACTTAGTCGACGGTTCCAAGCCAAACCCGTCCCTTAACAGAACATAAATGAATGTTAAATCTAAGCACATGAACGGTTGATCTGTATTCGGATAATCGCACGTCTCCGTGGCTTGTTTATAAAATGAACTCAGTTGCACTATTCCACCCGAAAATGGATCTATTAATGCTACCTGAAAATTCAATAGTAAATATTGCATTTCTTATATTTGTATTATTGTAGTAGTCATAATTTATATATTAGAAATAGTTTTTTGACAAATCGATATCTCATTTAATATAATACAAGTCTAAGAATATCTCTAATTTTTTACTTTCGTATTAAATTAATAGTATTAAGAGTAAATTTACGTGATAAAAAATGAGAGTTAAATACTTATACATACATTAACATATCAATACTTATTTATTATTCAACTTTCTGACCTCTGTCATTCTGACCCTTACCTCTGTCGCACGATCAAAGTAGTACGAAAATGCATACACTTCGTGATCCTTTAAACCTATTGGTTTTTCCGTAAGAGTGCCGACATACTTCTCGATAATCTTTAAACATTCAGCAAAACGTACAATCGGCTTGTTCTCATCCCCGCCAGCAAAGTTTTGCGTTTTTACTAGTTTGTACGTGCCATTTATTGGACCTTTCACTCTGTAATCGCGCCCATGATAAGACCATTCAGTGGATACGATCGGATTGATGCACTCGGAATGTACTTCTATGGGAACTTTAGGATCTGTATCCTCAAGATTCATATTGTAGGTCAAAATCGCCTTTCTGGCGGCCATCAGACCCATGCCTAAGTAACTGTGCGTGTACAGACTCATGTTGTGATTGAATACATTGATGGAGTAAACATGTTTCTCCAATTTTTTGGCTTGTACGCTGTCAGGCTGGAACGTGATCTGCGTCGAACCACCGCCGAGATCTAACGCGGCCACGGTGGTTTGAGAGCTAAGTGAGTTAAAACGATCCAGTAAGAAATTGACGGTGAACCAAGAGAAGATTCCCTCGTCTGTGCCTTCCATTATAGAGATGGAATTCTTTGAGATCTGAAATCCGGACGTTTGGAACAACTTTTTGCACTCCTCCAATATACCATTGGCTTTATGCTCCGGCAACAATCTTAGTCCTGCTGTGGCCTTCATTGTTAGCAATGTGCGAGGCCATTCCGACTGCGGAATCACCGTTTTTGCTTCGTTCAGAAGCGTAGTGAGAGATTTCGTGGCGTCCTCCGGCTTGTCGGCAAACGAGCTCAATCCAGGCTTTACTTCCTTGAACAGCTCGTTATCCAGTATTAAATTGCCATTGAGAATAGACTCGTGAAAACTAAACGCTAATACGCGGCTACCGGTGGATCCAGCGTCGATGACGACCACGTAGAACGGTTTTTGTAAATTAAATGAGAACGCTAAGGTGTCGATAGCTTTGCTGCCAATCCTGATGGGTTTTAAGTCATTCGCTATAGCTATGTAACCTAGGAACAATGTACCAAGAACTATCAACATGGTGAAGTACTTTCTTCCTGGCTGGGTAATGACTTTCTTCTGGGAGGATGCCAATTCATCATCATGCTCCTCTTCATTTCCAGTTAACTGAAAGGCATAAAACAATCATAAGAAAGTTTATAAATGTGCAACATATTTGTATCACCAGCAACATTGAATGAGAAATATTCTAAAAATGATAAAGTTTAATTGTTTTTTCAGGAATTTGCAATAATTAAAAAAAACCTATACAAATCCTGTTGCAATTCAGAACAATTACAAATGTAACGTATCTTCTTTTATCTCAAATTATCAATTCTTGAGACATCTTTCAAAGGTAACTAATTAAATCCAATTCAATCCGAATTGCTTGCAACAAAATTTCCGACTGTACAATCTATTGTCCCGATTCTAATCCTTTTCTCATATAAAAAAACATAATTCTCTCCGACTTAACAAACTACTACTAGGTATTACTTGGATGACTTTGATCAAACTCCACTTAACCTGGCAACTAATTCAACCACGCTCACATTGAATGAATCTCTAACGTACAACAAAGATCTAGCGAATGGTACTAAACAAATAATACTTTCTACATAGAATTAATTACATAATCCGTCACCTTCAATCCAATCTTTCTTTTCACGTTGACAAAACGACAAAAAAATTGATCAATCCATCTCCCTTCCTTGATAAAATACGAGTTCCATTTGACAACACTAAGCGCCGATCAAGTCAATAGGAGTTTGTTATCAAGATCATCCCAATCGAGTTAATTCGCTCGAGGTCACCCTGAAACGACGTCGAAGGGGGACAGGGAGAAAGAGAGAAACGGTCAACGTTAACCTCGTCGGAGCATGTGGCGATCGAGTGCGAACGAGTGTCAACGCGGGGGGAATTCCCCACGTCGTCGCTACACTTACGAGCGTGTATTGCATCTAGGGCGACCCGAACGATCCGCCGGGTGACGGGAGCTTGTCATGTAAAAAAAAAAAAACCGCAGAGTCTCGCACGGCAGCACGCAACGACGGCGAGAGAGCGCCGATGTACCGCGTGCATCGTGCCCTCGGGCGCAATTGCGTGCTCGTCGCGTGTCGGCGGCGACGGACGGTCACGTGACGAGGCGCAAGCGACGGGACGCAAGGCACTACCATTCGAAATTCGAACCAATCTCGCGTGCGCGCGTGCGACGACTCGCGGAAGCCCGGCAAACGCCAATTAACCATGAGCAACATAACGTCGATGTTGCGACACTTCTCGTTCGGCAATATAAATGCAACGTAACGCGTCGTGTTATGTTACAGTTACGTTGTTGAATGGGAAATTGTAACACATTATAATGGTAATCATAGGTCAAAGGGAGGCCACTTTAGTTCACATTATAATAACGTTATAACATTAACATAACATCAACGTTACAGTTACCCACTCAACAATGTAACTGATGATATAACACGCGCGTTATGTTGCATTTATATCGTCGAGTGGGAAATTAGCATTGACGTGTTATGTTAATTGGCGTTCGCTGAAATGCAGCAACGCGCGCTTTCGACCCTCCCAGCGTTCGTCGAAACGAACGGACGTCTCACGGATGAATGGCGTATAGATCATTGATGGAATTTAATCCTATGCTACAACGCACCTTTCGACGTCTCACGTTTTGCTTCGTGGATGACATGACGGCGGGAATAACGATGCACGAGGCTGTAGACTAGGACGCCCGAAGAGCCGGGAGAAGATGACGCGAGACTCGTCGCGCGGCGACGACGGCGAACTGCCGGTGGCGGGAACGAGTGGCGCGGCAGCAGCAGGCGTGAGGATTCTACACCCGTGATTGTGCGACTTTGCCGAAGAGTAATTAGTGTTGATGCGTGCGCCGGCGAGTCACTGTGACATGGCGCGTGTGGCGATAACGAATACGTCTCGAGATTCACCGCGATATGCCTGGCGATGACGACTCTCGGGGTACAAAGGTGAAGAAGCGAGCGAAACGGTCGATAATCCAGCGTTACGAGGCCATGTCGTCGTTCCTGATGAGCGCGTTCGACAGACGGCAACGAACGTGCGTGGTGAACTACTTAAAGATCGAACTAAACGTAATTTCGTGGTAAGCCTTGAAGTGGTCGTTAAAATAGTGAACAGGAGAGAGAGAGAGATACGCATAGGAAGATAATAAACGTCACGTGATTACGATGAGCGGGGATAAAAAAAAAGAGGAAGATGCCGAGTCATGCAAAAAAACAGACTTGGTCTGGCACCTTCTTGATTTTCTCTTCTCTTTCCTATCCGATTGTCTTTGCGTGCCGACGATTTTGACGCTTGTTATGAACGGAGAAAAAATCATTAATCATTCCATTATCCAATGCGATTAGATAACGAACGTGCAACGACGCTTCGCTTATCACGATGAGTTGTTCATTCACGAATCCGTGCGAGATAAATTATTGATGTATCGATAAATCGTCCATGGACGTACGAGGCAATTTGCCAATTGTTGTAAGTAAATTCGCATATACGAAAGTTTTACGATGTCATCGTGGATCGTGGGCTGTTAGCTTCGGCATGCAAGATTCAAGTGTATTGAAAAGTGCTTACTCGATCGCTTGTAATAATAGACTTGGAGCGACGATGCTTTCTTATTGGCTAAATTTAGCAGATGGAATTGTACTGTTTTTGTACACGTTTTCCTGCTCTAGAAAAGTCTGCATATATGCATTCTTGCATATGCGCACAGATAAAATGTAATTTCGTCGAATGAAATATTTATAAGATAGATAAAATGTTACATTTGTGGCGTATATTAAGTAAAAGAATTTGTGTGTGTAATCTCGTATATGTAATAAATTTTAAATATTGCTGAGAAATGATTATTTGATGACTTTACTAATGGGCTGACATTTAACTTTTATTTTACATAAGTAATTATAAAAATCGTTTAATTCTCTCTTATCTTTTCTCTTAATCTAACAATCACTGTAAGCTATAAAATGCAATTTTATGTTATTAACCGTAAGTATTAATAATGAAGAATTTTAATACCTTAAACACTGTAAATCAGTTATGGATGTGTTTGCAAATAAAAATTTGCATAAACTTTATGCGAATAATTGTGTTAATCATTGCATTGAAGGTTAGAAATTCTTTTCTGGGCTCTAAAAATAGATACCAACTCAACAAATATTATTTTTAGGTCGTGGTGTTCTCCAGATTTCTTATACGCAGTTATGGATCACGTGGATGGGAACTCGTATCAAGATATGAGGTGTTGGTTGTGAAAGTGAAGAAATTTTAATTTACATAACAAAAGTGCAGGTATATCTGTAAATAAAATGTTAATTTTTTAACATCTTTTGACGTTTCACTGGAGAAAATAGTACGTGTCCTTCTATCTGTTAAACCGAGCTACTAAAAATAAGTAATGCAATCGTCAAATGATTAAAGAACACAAGAAAGGCTATAAATGCCATTTAAAAATCACCATTTGTAATACAACATACTTTTCACAATTTAAGAAATTTAATTGAGTTATTTAGTTTCAGATTCAACTTGCAGCGAGCAAATGACAATATAGAATATACATCCCGTTAACATAAAAAAATAATATACTTTGATTATTCCTCCCATATTTTGGTATCAATCAGACGATTCGTTTACCAATATTGCAAAAATGACCACGGAGAATCTTTTAAAAGAGGCTGCCATCCAGATTGGTGCTGGAGGATCAGCAGGTTTCATTGAGGTTTGCATAATGCATCCAATGGATCTTGTTAAAACGCGTTTTCAGCTCCAAGTGAAGACAACAAAGTCGGATCCATTATACTATACAGGTACTTTGAACAGCGTTAAAACATTTGTATTGTATTATGCGTTGGCTATATTAATATTATAATATTATTACAGGAATTCGTGATTGTATGACCAAAATGTATAAGACTGAAGGTCTACCAGCATTTTGGAAGGGAATTTTGCCTCCTATACTTGTAGAAACTCCCAAACGTGCAGTTAAAGTAAGTGTCCACTACTTGAACAGACGTCTAGCACTTGTTATATTATTTATATTGTTTTCTTTTAGTTTTTTACATTTGAACAATATAAACAGTTTTTCTTATTCGGCGCTAATGCACCCACTCCATTGGTAATTACTCTAAATACGATTATTATAATGTGCTAATTGTTTTCAAAATAAAAAAAGTCGCATCACGTTGCAGACATTCTCATGCGCTGGTTTTTTTGCCGGTGTTACAGAGGCTATATTAGTTAATCCTTTTGAAGTGGTCAAAGTAAAACTGCAATCTAATCGAAAGCACGTCAAAGAAAGCCCATCGACATTTGCAGTGACAAAAGAGATTATTTCAAAGTATGGTTTTGGATTGAACGGTCTGAACAAAGGACTTTCAGCCACTATAATGAGAAACGCGGTGTTCAATTCATTTTATTTTGGTTTCTATCATTCTGTTAAAGGAAATGTACCAGTCAGTACAGAACCTTGGTTGGAATTTTTAACTAAAGTAATCATTCAGCTTTGTGTGACAACAAGAACGTATATACAAAATTGCACGTTGTTTCATCAGTTTGTAGCATGTACTGAAAATTTCTCAGGTTGCTATAGGATTCGTGTCGGGTACTGTTGCTTCTTGTTTAAACATACCGTTTGACGTGGCTAAAAGTCGTATTCAAGGATCGCAAGATGGTACGCAATATAAAGGGACACTGAACACCATGCATGTTGTTTACAAGAGAGAAGGGTAACATATCTACATACGTTTCACTAGTAATGAGTATATGTAATAAATGCGTATATGTATTCAGAAATCACTCACTCATGTAATGTCATTCTAGATTTAAAGCCTTGTATAAAGGCTTGGTGCCAAAGGTGCTGAGATTAGGTCCAGGTGGTGCCATTATGCTTGTAGTATATGACTACATGCATGTATTTCTTACAAAAAAATTCAAGGACTAACATTACATCGCATTTCAACAAACTGTGAGATAACTATATAAATATATATATATATATATATATATATATATATATATAAATATATATATATATATATATATATAAAAGTTATCCTTCATAATGCATTTATATATTTTTTACACATTATATATCATAATTATATAATATACAATATATAATGTAGAATATTTTATACACACTCACACGCATATGTGTACGCATACATATATTATATATACATATATATATATATATATATATGTATATATAATATATAAATATATATTTTTATAATATTGTATAATCTTTTTTATGTATAAGAACAAAATGAAGATCCATAATTTTAAATTTTAATCATGAAAATAATTCTTTACATGTTCCATATGTCAAATAAATATTCTTTTTTCACTATTTTACATTATTTTGTTACTTTTTCTTTTCTCTAATAGTCTTAATAATTTTTCATACATACTAACGTATCACAGCAACATAAGAAAATTAATCATCTAAAACAGAATCTAACCATTTCTCTAAGTCAATTGGTTTGGTCGAAATATTCTTCGACTTCGTTTTGGAATCTGCAACAAATCGTGAAATCAATGAACATCTGTGATATAAATCCTTCATATTACATTATAGAAAACTAATTACAAAATTGTACATTTATAATTATCTTCTTGGAGATAAAAACAGTCTCATAATTTTCAGAACAAAAATTATGAAAACAAAACTATTATAAAGTAAAATGTCAAAATATTTTTTTAAGATCTTACCACTGCTAGATGTAGATAACGACATAGGTGGTATAACTCCTATCACAGTGCTCTGGACAGGTTCCTTTAGAGATAGTAAAAAATCTAGTTCATCCTCTAAATTGTCTATATTGTTTTCTGGTTTCATGTTTGTCGACTCTACGTTTTTTGATTGGTCAGTCTTTGTGTTCTGTTTGGGCTCACTTTTGACATTCGATAAACTCGATGCATTCAAATTATCCAAAATTGTGTTGTAAGCTGCCTTACCTCTCTCGGCATCATTGTAAATACTCGTCAACTGATCATTCTAGAATCAAATGCAAATCGTTAATTAGTCGAGTCATTTATGCAATTTGAGTCGAATACGTTCTCTTGAATACTATTTACTTACTTTTGTATCTCGAGTATCTTAAGTATCTTAACTTACTATGAAGTAGCTGTCAGCCACGTCGATGTACTCGTTGAACGGAACGCAGTCGATAGCTGCTGACAGTGCTTTCAGATTCAGGGTGAAGAATTCCGAGTACTGCGATGAGTCGACGGTCCAGGCTTTCTCCGACTTGAAGACGAAGTGTCCGCCTTTCGAGAGCGGCGCATTTACGAGAGTTCTGAAGTCCTTACCCACATCTTCGTCCGTCGGCATTTCCGCAGACGGACTTTCCTCAGTGGACAAGGGAGGTTGTTGCCGTTTGCCTTTCTTTTTCGCCTTTTGCATTCTCGGAAATTCGTCCTTCACGTGGAGTCACAAGTTCTTTTGCATTATAATGTCAAAAATCTATTGTGACTGGTTGTGGTGTGTGTGGTGTGCCACACGGTTACAGCAGATCGATCAATGTTCGACTTTCGATGGCTCGATTATTTTCTCGATATCTTGAAATCTAAATTTGAAATCTAATTCCGAACAAACTCAGATTAATTTCATCAGCGATTAATTCAACCAACAGAATTACTTAAAATAAAATTTCTAGCTAAATAATTTTTGTTATTTGTGTCCCCAATCTAATAATAATAATTAACCCTTACTGGGCCGTTTGAGACCCCAGGCATAAAAAATGCATGCAGCGAGGAATTTGTTGATTTTTTATTTAAAAAATTCTCAGATATTCTTTGATACTTGTTTTAACATGTGCCATAGGCAGTGTTCCAATTATTCTTTATTAAAATAAAAATTTGTGTTTGCGTGTCTTGCAAGTTTGAAAAAATTATATTAATTTTTTTTTGCGATTAATGTACTGTAATAATAGCGATTTTTATTACAGCTTTAAATGCAACTTATTTCACGATCAGCTGGAACAAATTATTCACTTCGTGTCAACATCTGGAAAAAATCGTACTATCCTCCCATGTCAGTAATGAATCACTAACACAGTGTCAAAACTTGAAACATTTCGTATTTCGCATTTCTTGCCATCTCCTTGTTAAATTTGAGGACATTCATCATCACCATCATTGGCCAAACAGCCCCTCGTGGGCCAATGTCTCGTGAGCATTCGCAACTGCAAGAGTTCTATCTTACAAATTATAACACTAACTCCAGTTTAATTAATGAAAGGAAAGATATCCACAAGTGTTTACCTACGTACACATTTTTCGTACAGTATTTGATTGATTATGAATAACAGGAGGAGTAGTTTTCTTTTTTTCGAGGCCGGGTTGTTAGCTCAACCCCCTCTAGGAGGACCAGATCTGCGGTTACAGTTCGTCAAATTGACAAACCGTTTTTGGCAAGAGATACTCTCGGTGGTTTGCCGTTGCCTTCCGAGAGGTGGCGATCGAATAAAAACCGACGATGTTATGGTTGGATTTGAACTCGGATCTTTGGCTCGTTAAGACAATGTACATTTCTCTGAGCCACGATCGCCACAATTCATAAAGTAAAAAAAAAAACAAAATGGAAAAATGAAAAAGTATGCTCACCACGTGTTTTCATGCTATTTTATTTATATTATTTTCATTCTATTTTATTTCGTTTTTTATATGGTTTTAATAGTTAGAATGAGATAGCCATATTCGATCCATACTAGTATCTTGATTAACTTGTTAATATTATTTATGTAAATACTATATACTTTCTTACAACTCGATCGACTGTGCGTCGATTCTTCGTCGTTCTTAAGAGGTTAGACCGCCTTGTGCTCTAAAATACCATTTTTTAAAGATTTTCTTGTGATGAGAATAAAGTAAAATGAAAACATATTTTAAAACACAACATTCTATTCTAACTTATTGTTTGATACAATTGCATCTTTAAATAATAAAAAATGTCTGTTTTTTTACTATATATAGGAATGAGAATAAAAATGTATGTGTAAATAACTTTAATTAATTGTGTTGTAATATTTCAATTCCTATAGTATTTCTTATGTTCAGGTTTTAATAAAGATTCAGGTTTATGGTAAACTTGTTTTGTACTCATTTGTTGTATGTAATTTTGTTCTGAAAGATTTTGATTTTCAAATAACGCATCATTTTCAAATAATACTATATATGCTGTATTATATATAACTATTTATAATATATATTATAAATAACTACAGACTGCTCATTATATCATGATTAACAAACTTCAATGTAATGCTAAATTTAATTGAACCTAATAATTAGAATTGTTATGTATCTAACAATTTAAATAGAGAAATATATCATTTTCAGCCTCAGCTAGATTTTGATAATAAAATCTGGTTGTAATAATATTTCTACGAATACTTTTATCAACACGGTAAACTATCCAATCAACAAAGAATGCTCCCAAACAATTTTTTAAAAGATTATTTAAAAATGTTAATAAATAAATGCCTTTTTTATTAAAAAAATTGTTTACTTTAAAATTTATGTAAAACAAACATTATTTAATAGTCAATAAAAAATGTAATATTACAAATGTAAATACTTTTATCAACATGGTAGACTATCCAAACAACAAAAAATGTTTCCAAAAATTAAAAAAAATTTTTTATTATTTAAAAATGTTAATAAATAAATCCCTTTTTTAAGAAGAATTGTTTATTTTAAAATTTATGTAAAACAAATATTATTAATAGTTAATAAAAAATGTAATATTAGAAATGTAAATTTTACAAATCAATATTATACAATGTATAATTATTAAAATATTATGTGTGTGTATAATTATAATATACAATATTTATTAATTATTATAATAATTCATAAACAAATAAATACTGAAAAACACTTAAAAAGCATTGTCTACTTATTTGGTACGCGCCGATCATTTGTATCTAACAACACAACTCTCGTTGGCACAATAAATTGATTAATCGATTTAACATTGGATGCTAATAAATATTAATCATCGTAAAAAATTTCTTGCAAAAATCATCAATTATATATAAATTAAAAAAGATATTAGCATCAAAAGTTAAATTGAGCGATTTATATATCTAAATTTACTGACAAATAATCGGTGCGCAGTCTACCGAATTGGTAAAAGTATATTCACACAAATATTTTATTATTATTAGGTCAAGATCTAGCGCGAACCAAAAATGACATTTTCTTATTACAAAAATTATTCTCTATATTTTTATAATTATTCTGTATATTTTATTTTATTTCAGAGAGAGAATATGAATCCTGTATTATCCCGTCATCCTTCATGTGCGAGTGCTAGTCGATTTCCCTACGTCGGCAGAATTTCAGTAGGGGAAAAAGATGTTAACTTCGTTTATCAATTTGTGAAAAAGAATGTCACCCATTACAAATATAGAAAGAACTACAGAAAAAATTATATAACTGGGACCCCTATTAAATTCCCAATTGAAGATTCACGATCATTTTTTATGGTTTGTATATTTCCTGATATTATATATTACTGTGCTGTAGACAGTAATTTAATTTTATGTTACAAGGTTTTGATATATTTTACTTTTTAATTCAGAGAACTTACGGTTTTGATATTTCAACATCTCCATGGCAAGACGAAACAGACCTTGATTATATGCTAGAAAGATACAAATTGAAAATGATCGATAATCATGTTGGTATGTAATTTTAAATTGATAAATATGATGTTACTAAAGAAAATATGTTTTCGTTCGGCAGAAATTATAACTAAATTTTCTATTTTAAAGACATTCTATTTCACGAAGCTGTCTACCCAATCAGAGTCTCTGTATACGAAATATATTTTGGAAACATAATTGGAATTTGGGCTCAAGATTCTGATAGTGAATCTGATCAGTGGTTTATGTTGTGGAATGGATCGCCTCAAATTGTGCTTCCAAAATCTAGACTATTTTCTCCGCCATTAAAGTCATGTAACTTTAAAACCAAAAAGCTCAGACTAGAATTTAAGCCCAGCTCATGGGACTATTACACTAAGATAGATGCCGTGATGCTTATTGGTACATCGAAATTGATCCTACCTAGAAATCCTGAAGAGAGTATAACTAGTCTGTTAAAAAGAATTAAATGCATGCATTTTCATCACGAGAATGAGGATGTTCATAATTTAACAACAGATTACAAAAATGCGCACGAGGATATAATCCATCTTCAACAGAATTTTGATGAATATTGCATTTTTCATGAAAGGTATTGTAATTATCAACATTAAATAATATTGAATATAATATATTCAATTAATATAATAATCAAATAATATATTCAATTTTTCTTAATTCTTTTAACAATAGAAATAAATTGTTTTGGTATATATTTGCAGCAACATAGAAAAGATCATTTATAAAAGTGATTTAAGAAAAGTATCTCGGAAGGCAAACTCTGATTTTGTGCAACCTTATACGCAGAGCCATTCGCTTCGTGTTTTACACGATTTAAATTCTGCAGCATGTATGACACTACCAAGTTGCAATTTATCTGTGCTCCCTGTAAAGTATTTTTTAAAAGTCTGTTTCTCATAATGGCATTTTTCACATATTATCTCCTGTATTAAAGTTTCATATTTTATCTTTGCAGGATGAAATAATATTAAAAATATTAGTGAATTTGAGGACATTAGATTTGAGGACATTATGTCGCTTAAACCAAGTAAATAAGCGTTTCTATTATTTAACACAGGACTCTGTACTCTATAAACGGTTGAACGTGCGAAACATAAGCTGCATAAAAACTATGTCTATTTGTAATATATGCCATAACGAAACTATGTATATTTGTGATATATTTCACTACTTTACACCAAGATGTAAATATTTGCAACAGTTAGATCTTTCAGCAAGTGTATTTTTTGTTTATCATTTCATAAAGTTTCTTGATGATTGTGGCAGCAATTTAACACATTTACGACTGAGTAGATGCCTATCTGTCGATGATACTGCCCTACGCAATATTTCAAAGATATGCAAAAATTTGAAACGTATGTATGCGTGTGTGTTTATGTAAATATGTATATATATTATATGTATATATATATATATATAAATTATAAGAAAATTGATTATAGATAATATTCACTTAATATCCATGTTTAACAGCATTTTGTCGCCTTTAATAATTATTATTATTTAAATTAACAAGACTGTGTATTTTATCAATAATATGTGTTTGATTATCTTATTGAGATCAATACTTTATTATTATTTATCAATATTAAATATTTAAATAGAATACAGAATATTTTTCTAGATTTTATACATACAACATATTATGTATATGATGATAATTTATGTAATTTGAGAAAAGTGGAGAAACGCTTGCTAGTCTTATAGACATAGATTTCGTAATTTTCGTATTTCGATTCAGAGAAATAATATTTACGTCTTACAGAAATAATGCTTACGACTTTTTTAAATGTATTCCTTACACAACAGCAAAACTTCATACAGAATCAGATTTTGTAGTATTTGGTCCCCAATAATTTGTGTGTGTGTGTAAAAACAATATTATTTTTATTACAGTCTCAATCCATTCGATGATGATGGCTTGAATAAATTACTTTCCTCCTGTCAACGTTTGGAAAAAGTTTTTAGTCCCATATTACCTCATCGATTGTAATTTGAAATCACTGACACAATGCAAAAATTTGAAACAGTTATATTCTTATATTGTTTAATTGGTGACATCTGACGAATACTCTGTTATTTTCGAATAATGTTTTAAACTGTAAGAGTTTTATCTCATATTCTGTAAGATTGACAAATATTTGATCGACCAAATGGAAAGATACCTACATGTGGTCATCTACTTCAAGACATATACTTATGTATCCATATATCTATAAACAGATGTATCTTTGAAAGGACCAACTTAGATAAAATTTACGAAATAATAAGACTTAGATTGATAAAAGTTAGAGACAGAAATTGAACTGAGGAGACTTATACGAAATTAAACTTATGTACGATACTTTGATCAAAAGTAGGAGGATATGTAATAGAAATAAATAAAGTTATTTTGACAGAAATAAAATTATTTTTTTAAAGATTAGAATTGATATTTACTTATAATTTAGTTAGAAAACAGAAATATGAATCTTTTTCTTACATTATGTACAGTGTGTACCAAAAAGATCGAACATCCTTTCAATGACAGATTCTATGAAAAATTCTAAGATAAATTATTTTTTTATTCATATTTTTATGAAGAATTAGGAAAAAATATATAAATATTATAAAATACTATAAAATTAATATTATAATAATGACATAGATATAAATCTTGAAATTTATGTTTTGATATAAAGAAGAACAGATTATGAATACCGACGAATGTTTGTACAATATATTTTTGCAAAAAATTTTTGTCTTAAGTCCTTGTCCACGATACTAGAAATCGGTTCGAGATCTCGACTCGAGAAATATGTAGCCAAGCAACTTGCAGTTTTTGGAAAAGTGACAATTTTATTGGTTGAGCACTTCACGGAATCTGTCATTGAAAGGACATCCGGTCTTGTATAGGAATAAATTAATATTTCTAAGTACCACTATATTTTAATGTGTCCAATCACGTTTGGTAGAAGATAGTAGACTCTCTGCTGCAATTGGTCAATTTGCTTGAGAAGGGGAGACGACGGAGTAGCCTCGAGAATGTGAAATTCTCGAATTCTTCTTTTAGCACTTACGCCCATAGGTTATTTTGATCAATTTAATAGTAACTGTAAACAAATTTTTTTTTTTTTTTGAAGATTAAAAAACGAAGAAATTACTTTTTTTCCTTAAAAATTCAACTCTTCCATTTTTTTATATTAAAAGTTAAAAAATTAACTGGACACTCTCGAGATACTGTCAGAAAAAAATAGTCTGACAGTAGCTATTGAAGAAAAGATATTTATTTGGAGAAATAAAGTGAATTTTAGACAAAAATTGGCTGAATTTGCCTGGGACTTTTGGTTCCCCACAGTTCCAGCTAAGGGTTAATCTAATAATAATTTTTCTTTCTACACACATGTTGCTTGTATACGTTAATGATAAAATATTAATAATTTTATTCATGTTAACAAAACGGTACAAGTGTTATTTTACAACTTAACTTAATTACCGATTAAGTTAATCGAACATCGAACAAAGTCATCTTAATTCCTAGAGTTATATTTTGTTTCCTCTCTGAACCCTTCCACGTGGATATTTCAACGTCCAATAAGAAAACGTGCTGTCTAGAGATTCTATCTTATATTTTTAGCTTTATCACCTTCCTGGAGTTAATAATAACCACTCCCATATCTCGCTAGAATTTAAATTTATACATTCTTGTTTAAATAAGATTTCCAAGCAACAAGGAAAGTACATTATCAATTGCGTACTGATAAATTTCTATTTCTATTATAGTATTATTATTTCTATGAGCACGTCCCATTGTCTGGTGATCTATTAAGCTTGATAACAATTGCCGAATTGTCGGCAAAACAATGTGAATTGCAAATAACTCTAAAGTTATGAAATTCCTGTAAAATCTGTAAAATCCAAGAATCCTGGTAGATCCAGTAATCTATTTACATTCGATACAAAATCGAATTCTATATTATATTTTAGATACGAATTAAAATTCATGAAAATCTGTAATTAAAAAAATTATACACAGTTACATTTAAAAACACAACTCAATTCGATATTTGCCAAAGTGTGAATATTGAAAGTTTGCATTTCAATTGTTGGATCTCTCCAATCGTTCTTTCATCTAATCGAGAATTACTCACATCAACTTAATCTTTCGAGTATCACGAAGTACATGCCAAAATATTCATCGAATAATCACTAGAGCTTTCAGCTTCAGGATGAAGAACTCCAAGTACTGTAAGTCAAGCATCAACAATTCCTATTCAAACATCATAGTTCTGAATACAAAATTTTGTGAAAATACTCGGTGATCCATGGGCGTTGGAATCCAAAAGACAAATTTTTTGCTGGAAGCCGACTTTATTGGCATTAAATTTCAGACAAAGTCCCGACAAATGGAATTTTGTCCACACACTTCTACAAGATTAAGATCTTAATGTGGTTTGCAAAGGCGATGATAATGCGCAGGGATATCGTGGAAAGGATCAATCCGCATAATTACTTTTATCCTAAGTGTAAAAAGCGATTCGCATATTACGCACGATTCCACAACATAAAAAAACCACAAAAAAGAGGGATCAGTGGATAGTAGAATCATTTATTGACAAAATACTATGATAATCGTATTATTAGGCAAAATTCATAATAAAACGAATATTCTTGGAGGAAATGGAGGTTTTAGGATGGTGGAGGGAGAGGACGTGATAAAGGAGATATACGGAACTTTTATCTTTATTTTCACGTATGTATATGTAGAGGTTTTTTTGCATATAAGCATATATGTATATGCAGTTCTTTAGAGTGAATAATAAATGGCGTGCGGCAACCAAACCAACTGATAAAGAATATGATCGGTATAAAGGTCTGGGAGCACCTT
Source organism: Crematogaster levior (assembly GCA_901521435.1). Classification (NCBI taxonomy): domain Eukaryota; kingdom Metazoa; phylum Arthropoda; class Insecta; order Hymenoptera; family Formicidae; genus Crematogaster; species Crematogaster levior. Next base: position 1,288,234 of record CABEGB010001302.1, read on the forward strand.
ACGCTCATCCCTATTCTACGAAAGATTTTTCGATGAACTTCTTGAATATTTTTCGGAAACACGTTCGGCCCTGTTTCACCCCCAACCAAATGAACTCCGTCCCGGTCGGGGGTCTGACGAACTCGATTCTGTCTTCGGGCTTGCACTACTTGACGTTTTCTTCTAGGCTTGAGGCTTCTCAGCCGGAAATGAATTGCAGATCATATTCTTTGTCACAAGCAACCGAGAAAACCTTCTGACTCTTGACAATGCGAGCAAGATAAACGTGTCTTCAAATATCTTGTCTTCGACTTTTCAAAACTCATTTTTTCAGAGTGAAACTTCAAACTTCCCTCTATCATCCAATACCTCTTGATTCAAAACCTTATAAACAAACAAACAGGTTAGAGAATTTACTTTTATTCGAAGCTTGTTATTATTTTTCTGTTTTTTATGTATCTTTGCGTATCTTTATGTATCTTTGCGTTTCGTTTTCTTGCTTTCTTTATTTAGGTTTACTTTATTTTTTTCCCGTCAAAGAGAATATTTCCACATTTTTGTTTAAAAATTCTGTTTAACGGCTGGAATACAATTGTAAGCTAGAGACGACGCAAATATTGAGCACTCAATTATATTCCAGCTTTCACATTATAGCCTTGTATTTTTACACAATTAAAACCTTATCTTCATAAACATTAATGGGAAGCGATATAAACTTATGAAAATAAGGTTTAACATCTATTCTAACCTTACTGGTTTTCGTGCAAACAGTATGCTACACTCTACCGCACTCTGCACTTTTTCTTATAGTATTATTGATATTGTTTATATTAGAACTAAAACGCTTGCAAGATTGTATCGCATACAATGCAGAATTAGGTAAGGTAAGAATAGTAATATAATGTGATTCATTAATTTCGTAATTTTGACCCGTTGAAGAAATATTTGGGTCAAAGTCATTGGATCTGCCGAAAGGACCTGGCCTCGCATCACTTCATGTCACTTAATATCGACCTGAAATTCATTAAGCAACAAAAAACCATGATTGTTTACGCAAGTTACGGATTGTTGCTTAGCTACTACCGTACGATTTATCGAGCGCATTTCTCTGATGCTCCCGTCTGCCGTTTTCTTGCTAACTTAAATACTTACTTTACAATCCAATTAATACCGTTTCGATTAGAAATATAAGCGGTCTACGAATATGAATCCGGAACAAGTATTACATCGTAAACATCGCTTGATGACTTTTTTCAATGTAATAAAATACGTAAAATTATCTCTTTTAAAATTAACAATAAGCAGCATTGTATATTAAATATTTTGATGATTTTTTTAAATATCTTATAATATTAATTTCTTTTAAATTTTATCATTTTCATAAATATCTTCAAGAAGGCAATTAATTAATGTACATGACAGCAAGATGCCCAGCCAATAAAAAATTATGATGAGAAGTCATGTCTTTCTTTAAAAAAATAAACGTTACAAAACATGCAAGAATTCTTCTCCACGTAATATTTTCGTGTAAAGTGTTCAGTAAAACAAAGAGAAACAAATTTACATTACAATAAACATTATTGTACAAGAAATTAGGAAAATAAAAAATCTTTGTTAAATAATTTGCAGTTTTATGCATATATATATATATATATATATATATATATATATGTATATATACATAGTCGTACAATCACGTGTTTTAACATACATTTTAGTATAGAAATGAGACACATATCCATGTAGACAGCTTATATTATAATGCAAATTAATAAAGTAGATTATACTTACGTGGTGAATAGGAGCGTGATCTAGAACGGTCGTAACGTGAACGTCGACGGCTGTAATATGGGCTGGGTGAGCGGCGATAACTTCCTCTGTAGCTAACTCTATCGTTTGGTATTAAAAAAAATGTTTAAACCGGAAAAAAGAGAAATAGTGTGTTATATGCGTCAATTACATTTTTGAAAGGCATATTTTATTATTTAAAGGAATAGGCATAACTTACTCTCTATGCCTCGGTGTATTCCAGCTCCTATCATGCAGATGCGTAGGTTTTCCCATGTATATTCCTGGGGTAGGAGTATGAGCACGTTGCGTGATCGAGAAGTCTACTCTGATTCTTCTTCCATCAATCTCCATGCCAGTGCATTGCTCTTTAGCCACTTTAGCATCTTCAGACGATTCGAAATATACAAAGCAAAATCCTCTAGAACGTCCAGTCTGTAAACAAACGTGAAATACATGTGGGTTACCATCAAATTGCGCTGATTACTAATTTACATTAGATCTATATCTATGTATAATTATGTGGCCAGAAGCCTTTAACGTATCACGTGTCTCTTAAGTATGAACGTTCTAAATTTCTGGCAGTTTTATTGTTCCCCGGTATAAATACCTATGGGGATCGTCGCATACTATAAGAATAAATATACATAGTTTTACATACCTTTGCATCGATAACAACCTGTACTCGTTGTACTGGGCCATATTTTGAGAATATATGTTGGATTTGCTGTTCAGTCGTGAAAATTGAGAGTCCGAAGACACCTAGACATCGAGAAGGGCAAGGATTGTCGCGATTACCAATGTGCCGTCGCCTAGATGACATTGGGCTGCGCGAGTGTGACCGGTACACGTGTCGGTCGCGAGAGTATCGCGATCGCGAGTATGAGCGAGATCTACTACGGGAGTAACGAGCGACGCGATACGGCGAACGACTTCGGCTACGGCTGTTACGATGACTTCCGCTGGTGTACTTGTTGCCACGATATGACTTCCGACCACGTGACGCGGAACGACTACGCGATCTTGAGTATTTGACCTCTCTATCCTTCCGTTCGCGTGATTTGCGCGATCTCGAGCGCGATCGCGAGTCTCTTAGGCCACCGTCTGCAGTTCGTGGTCGACGGGGACTTGCGCTGCGACTGCCACTTCTCTGTAAATTACAAAAACAACTATTAACAAATTGAATTATCATTACATTTTATATGAGAAATGAAATATTAAAGAAATAAAATGAAAACAAATGTGATATTTTTTTAATCCACTAATTCTTTAATTGCTTGTAACTTTATTGTGAATATATACATACAGCAAAAATGAAAAAAAGTATTTAAAAAATACTTTAATAAATATAACGTTTGTTTTTTATGTGTGATAATTAAATACATCTAAACATAATATTTGAAACTAAGGAGAAATTTACAAATAGAAAACAGAATGTTCAATTCAGAAGACAGAATTGAGTTTTTCAATAATAATGTAAGTTTAGTCCAAAAGATAGGTATTCTATATCGATCTTGATATAAATATATCAAGACAATAAAGATATAGGTTTCCTCGTAGGTTGAACTTCAGATTTAAAAAAAGTCTTTGTAGAAACATTCTATTTTCATTATAATAAATACATTTATGTATGCAAATTTAGAAGATAGCCTAGAAGATATATATACATATCGGAATTAAATTTTCTTCATAGCTACCAACGGTAGCAATCACACATATCTAAACATCTGAGCGCGACCGACCAATCGCTATTCAGCTATTCACGTTTATAACCTTATAAAACGCTTTTATCGAAATTATTGTTATAGTTGGAGAATCATCCAAAATTCGGTATTATACTTTTCTCTAAAACACATCCCGTAATCAACAGCAGCGAAAGAGTATCGCGTATTGAGTTATCGAAAATGTGCCGATAATGGCTAAAAGAACTGCATCACTGGATCAATAATGGTTGTTCCGAATTACGTTATTTCGTCGCAACGCAATTCTCATCATCGCGCGAAGATCCGCGACATTTTGTACTCACCTCGATATCGCTCATTGCCAATGACCCTCAATGTACAGAGTTGTACCGGACAAGGAACGAAATGCGTCACCACGTTCTGTATCCTCGAAGATTCGATGATAATATGGCGTAAGCTTCGTCGCAGGAAACGCCGGACCTTCGCGCACGCAAATGAACACACCACATCCGGCGGCGTTACCATGGCAACTTAGACGCGTCGTAGTTTCCCGGCGCATGAGCATGGAACCATGGTGACGCGTGCCAGTGTGTACATACACCAGGGGTACGTTCCAAAACCTTAAGCCTCGTCTACAATAGTCGCACAGGCTGTGTCGCAGGTCGCATAAGCTGTGTCGTATGTCGCAGGCTGTGTCGCAAGGCTGTCGCAGTCGCAAGAGCCCTTGTCGCACGGAGTTGAGTCAACTTCAACTTTCTGCGACTGCGACAAGCGTGTCGCATGAGATCAGCCAATCACAGCACAGAACGTTGCCGCGCGAAGTGTTTTGACGATTTGCGTGTGTTGCTAGCTATCCGTGGTGTATTTTCTGGTCGCACCCACCATCTTCTGTTGTGCGATTCAGTAAATAAACGGTAATATAAGCATATTAAATTTAAAAATTGGGGGCAAAGTTGAAGAAAAATTAGTAATTGCTGCCGATCATTCATTGCGGCTGCAGTCGACTCAATGCACGCAAACAATCCTTGCGACATATTGTAGATTGTTGTCTAGCGACACATGCGACAACTTTCTTGCGACACTACCTGTGCGACTATTGTAGACGAGGCTTTACCCGGGTGACTATAACACTAGGGATTTGTTCGCGTCGCAATATCCCAATATGCTCCTAGGGTGCGTTCCGTTTCACGCATATGCGCGCATTTATCTATAGTACACGTTACGTATACTATAGATCATGCGCGCATCATGCGTGAAACGGAATGCAGCCCTACTCACTCCAATACGCTCCAATCTATAGTATACGTAACGTAATACTATAGTTTGGAGCCACGGACTAAGGAATAAAGAGACCGAAGGTTTGTTCGCGTCGCTTGTCCCAACATGCTCCTACTCGCTCCAATATGCTCCAAACTATAGTATTACGTTACGTATACTATAGATTGGAGCGTATTGGAGTGAGTAGGAGCATATTGGGATATTGCGACGCGAACAAACCCATAGAAACAGCCAATCAGAGCTTTGCAGAAAATGTCGTAGATACCGCGACAAAGCTCTGATTGGCTGTTTCTATAACGCACTTTCTATTCCGTACTTCTATTCCGCAACATGTGATTTCAGCCTTAGCATTTATGCTATCGCGCATGTGCGTAAATTGCGCCGCAGGGGCACGCAGGGGTGTTTAGTGTGTTCATTTCATCCGCGGGAGGAGGAACACGGGAATGGCGGCTGCGAATAGTGTGGCTTGTGGAAACGTTTGTGACACACATTGTGTGAGGAACGGACCGTCCCTCACGGATTCTGAGTATCGAGCAACGTCCACGTTGATTGCGCCAATTATGTAATGCTTCGGTTGGGAAAAACCAAAAAATACTTTCTCGCTGTCACGTTCACCTGTTCAGGTGAGGGAACACTTGTCCCCTATCTCCCCTATCGCGATCTGATTCTCTCCTTCTCGAGATATTCCGTTAGTCTCCGAGCCTGTGCAGCAGCGAGTCCGTTATCGATATAGTAAGATTCTGCATTTGTAACATTGTAACAGTTACGATTCGCAGCGTCGCTCCGACTAGCACTGTGTGCTCGAGGCGACGATAACTGTTGGCGATCACGTAACGGTAGAATTTATGTACCAACATTTTTTTTGAATAATTATATTTGTTGATTCTATTTAAATGTCATTGTATACGTACTTCTTCGATTTTACTTTGTTTTGTACATTGTTTACTATGTAATTAGCATATCAAATTTACATATACATTTCGATGTACAGGGTAATGCACTTTTAACCTCATTGCCTTTTCTCAGTGACAATTTCTTGTTACTGTGGATCATAGTTTGGTTGAATTACCAAGATAAATGGAAACGTTCCTTCAGGATATTTTCTCTAATGATTATATACTGAATATATGTATGCATATGGGATACATATTACATATTGGTAACTCTCAGTGGATATTATAGCAGTTACTTGTCAAGAATTTGAAAAGATTTGGATTTAATTCCTTCCCAGATATGATTAAGAATTTTAACTGAAAATATGATAAAAACAAAGTATGCAAAATACAAACTTAATTATAAAATGAACAAATCTCGGAAATGTTTTTTAAAGGAAAATAAATCTCAATACTGCTTTTTAAAAGAAAAATAAACAATTATTATAATAAGCTTCAAAAACAGTTTAGTTCTCTCAAGTAAAAATTGAATGAAGGGCTTACAATCTTTCTGTGTTATAGAATATATAAGGAACATCATATATTTAGTTATTGCACAGATTGAATGTTTATGTTTGTTATATTTGGACCAAATTTATTTTTTGTCAGAGTGCAACTTGTGATCATTATATCTGGGCTATAACACGAGTGGCACGAGTATGATTCGTAATTGCAATAGGCTAAAAAGTTCAGTATCAAAATGTTATGTATATTTCCATAATCTTTATAGGCAAAAATGTCAGCCGAATACAGCCGAAACGTTTTAAAAATAGTCGTCGCGCAGATCTGTCAGACGATAGGATGGCACTCTATTAATTCTACACCATTGGAGTTTCTGGTAGATCTTATGCAGGAATATCTGTTACGTGTCTCAAAACTCACACATCAATATGCGGAAGTTTGTGAGTAACTATTATATTAATTTCAATAGTAATTGTTATCTTTTATCTCTTTCTCTGTGTCTTTCATGAAATAAAAGATTTGGATATTACTATCAACATCCATTCTAAAACTTTTTAAGAAAAAATTAAATGAATTGTTTATTTGTTACATTTGTTGGATAATGTAAATAAATATTGAATAATTTAAATTTATACTTTGGATTTATATCTTTATGTTTTTATAGTGGGAAGAACAGAGCCAAATCTTGACGACTTAGGATTAACATTTCAGTATATGAATATCGACATACAGGAATTAGCCGAATATGTGAAAAATGTAGATTCTGTTCCATGTCCTATACAAGTACCACAGTTTCCTGTTCGACGCGAGAATCATTTAAATTTTTTAAAACCGGGTAGTCGTGAAGTTGTCACAAGACCAGTACACATACATGAACATTTACCAGCTATGTATCCGGATACCGAAGGTAGTTTTTTTATTTGATATATTCTAACACAATAATTACATTAATTTACATTTTATTAACAATATATACATATAATGATTATAGAAGAATACACACCGGATAAAAATGAAAGTTTAATGAATGGCATGGCAGATCTGACATCCAGCAGTGGGACATCATCGGGCAATTCGAATAATGCATCACCCCATAGAATGTCGCCACAAGTGGTTTTTAAACGGCCGGGCGATCCGGTATCTTTTGAAAGTCCTATAGTGAAGCGGGCGAAGGTTTTAGAGGAAGGTAGACCGTTACGTGAAATAAGCAGTGTTATGATGACCACCTCTGGTTTTTTATCACCCGCGCGAGAAGGAAAACTACCTGAAGCGAGAACGCCACATCAAGTCCGGTCGGATTCACCGCAACCAAGCTCTTATCCGATGGTACCGCCTGAACTAAAGACCGACAAGAAACCGAAGAAGGTTGTGAAAAAAGGTTCCGAGGATCGTAAGCTTGACAAAGAGAATAAGAAGAAGAAAGGCATGAAAGAATTGTTCAAGCCGGACAAGATCGATGAGAGTAAAGTAAAGAAATTAGTCGGCATGAAGGAGCTGGCTAAGTTAAAACCGTTAAAACCAGGTGGCGGCAAGGCACAACCTACTACAGTACAAGAACTCACAAGTAGCAGACCATCTACACCGAAGATTGCATCACCGAAATCAGCTGCCGGTAGTCCGAAGCCGCCGAAGGCAACACAGCCGAAAGTCAAGACTGACAAGACAATAGATCTGACGGATGGCTCTCCTGCTATCGAGAAGAAGGAAGAAACCGTTGACAAATTGCCGTCGGAGCCAGATAAACAAAAACTGAATATATTCAAGAAGATATCGAAACCGCGCGAGGAAAAGGACAAGGATAAAGAAACAACGGAGCCACATAAGTACAAGGATATTCTTGATTCGCGCGAGAACTCGCCGGAGTTGATCATAGATGTCGAGAATGCGGAGAAACATCGTAACGACGCGGACCCGAAAGGAGGACGTGAAGAAAAGAAGACACCTCATACACCGGACGTGCATATACAATCGGACAGTGATTTGGCAGACGTACAGAGTTTATCGTCAGATGTTTACATATTCGATGATGCTGACATTTCACCACCGGGTACACCTAGCACGCCAAAAACTCCCGAATTAAGTGTACCTACTGTGCCGGAGCAGAAGCGAAAGAAGAAAGAGAAGAGTGGCAAAAAGAAGGAACCTAAATTGAAGAGTCCGAAACAATGTATTAGTCCGAAGAAGGTAACATTCATTTTACATCACTTAAGTACGTGTGTAAAAGATTGTACGTACAAATCTTAAATCAATCGATTTTGTTCCCATAATTCGATTAAATGCCACATTCTTTTAGTACGTTTCTAATTTTTCAATATTAATATCTTGCTGGTGATTTATTGTTTTTCAGACGAAACTCTCGAATGATGTGACAGAATTGGATATACCAGATCGGCCTAAAACGCCACAGGCACCCGAACCGCTACACAGAGAACCTATTCTTCCGATCACACTTCCATTCCCCTTTTTCCCTCCATTTCCTTCGGCACCCGGTTTAATTCCTCCGATGTTCCCGCGATTTCCGTTGCCGCTTGGACGAGGTGGGCCAGGTCCTCATCCCGCGATGCCCAATTTACCATTACCTCCGCGTTTTTCGAATCCACCTGTAAAGCCCGAGGAATTTCCGTTGTCCTGTAAAATTAAACCTGTAGAACGTGAGAAGCAATTGATTCCTTTATCGGCCGAGTTAACATCTCCATCGATTCTAGGCGAAAATGAGAAGGCGGACAAAGAGAAGGTGGATAATAAACTTGTGAAAATGTTTAAGCCAAACAAAGAATTACCTTTCATGAAAGTACCTGAGAGGGTACTGCCTGTAGGCGTTGCACCGCCTATAGTGTCTGCACCTGTCGCACCAATCACGCTTCCTACACCACCAGTACCTGTCGTGCAAATGTCATCATCGAAAAATACTAAAGCTGAAAAAACAGAGAAGAATGATATGGTAAATTCAATAGGAGACCATATCTCGTTAGATATTTTGATTATATTTGATTAAAATATATATTTTTGGGGGGGAAAATATCCCGATGAGAAAAATAACTCCTATGCACGATACATATTCATTTGTATCCATCATTTTGACGTTATAATTATCACGCTCTGTCTTAATTAATTTGATAGATTTTAAATGCATGTAACAGTTATCAGATAAAGATTAATTAAGATAGAATATAATAATTATATTTTGACATATATAAATTTATAACAATTTATAATTACTTTCAGAAATCTAAAGAACATAAGAAAGAAAAGAAAGATAAGTTGAAGAAAAAGAAGGATAAGAAAGAGAAACACAAAGATAAAGGCGAAAAAGTGAAAGAGAAGAAGGAAAAGACTGAGAAACGCGAGAAATTAGAAAAGATCAAGGAAAAGAAGGAGAAAAAAGAAAAGAAAAAGGAGAAAGATCAAAATAAGAAGAATATGGTATTTATATATCTTTCGTTAATAATAATAATAGTAAATAGCAATAACAAATTTGATATACTGTGTTATTACAGAAGGAAGAAAAGAATCCAGAAGCTGTTCCAAAAATTACGTTAAAATTAGGTACAGCTTCCCCTAGACCAGCAACTCCAGATAATGCGCCTATGAAGAAAATGTAAGTTATACATGAATTTTTATTATTAATAAATTTTTTGCAATTTAATATAATTATAATACAAATTTTATTTAGTGTGTTAACATGTTTAATCGATTTATTAAAACGAGAAATATTTTTATATAATATAATCAACTTATGTTATGATAATCATTGTGTGATTACTCTTTATTTATTTTAGAACTATTAAACCACTTGTGAAAAAGCCCGATGAAGAGATCAAGCGAGAACCTAGTCCAGAATTAGCGAAAATATCGGCATTGGTAACACGACCGCCAAAGCAAAAGTCAGCAAGTAAGAAAACAGAGGAGGGACTATTAGATGGAAGCCCTGCTCTTCCTACAGACTCTTTCTCTGCCAATCTTACTAGCGCGCCATTTGCATCAGTTCCTCGAACAAAGAAATCTAACTTCCAAAATCTATCTCAAAGTGAGCCAATACCTTCACCTCAGTTTGACAATCCTCCTAAATTCCCGAACCCTTTAGTGCCGCCACAACAACCACCATATTATTTTGTAAGTACATTTTTCACGATATTTATATACTGGGGATTATTGAAATTTATATAAAAATTCAAGATCAATGGAAATAAATACAATAATACAAATATTACAAATAATATTTTACAAAGAAAATTTTTGGTAAATATAAATTAAACATATAATCAAATAAATTATGGAAATAATAATATGTATATATAAGACTTAGAAATATTAATATATATTTTTATATTAGTATACAAAATAGATTAACCAAATTAAATTGAATTAAAATTTTGCAAAAAAATTTTTTAATTTATAAATCTTAATATTCATAAATCAATTTGTATGTGGGGAGAAATTTAAATTATTGCAAATATTTTTATATTTTATTCTATGATGAAATAAATTCAACCCATCGATATTGTTTCAAGTACGAGCCTATCCAAAAGTTCCAATTTCCAATTCATGCTATCTACGCATTTACGTCTTGTGGTGACGGTATCATGTTTCCCTTTTTTTCCTCAAACCACGCTCTCTCGTTTGATATATTGTTATGTTGTCCAAATAATGAATGTAGTACACATTCTTTCTTATAGCTATATTTAGATATTTACTATGTATTTTACGTTGCCATTATTACCTTACTCACTTTCTTTCAATTTAGTGCTCATATTTCCATTTCTTATATTGAGTCTTATTTCTCCATTCTCAATCTTCACAAATTGAATCTTAAACGCTTGTTTTGCCATTCTTTCACCATTCTGCCTCGCAAGACTTATTTTGTATAAAGAGCTTTTCAGAAAAGACAGATAAATAATGAATTTAAATAATCTCAAAGTCATAAATTACAAATGTTTATATTACAAAATTATTTAATTTATATACAGAAATCTTATACAGAAATCAATTTTAGAAATAATATTCTTTAAAAATAATATCTCAATAAATTTGATCAATAAATTTTTTTATTTGATTTATTATATTTTTTACAATATTCTGAATATTTCAATCTTTTCTGAGTAGCTGCATCTTGAGTTTGCCATTTGTAGAATTAATTGCTGCATTTATGCAAATATAGATAGAGTTCTTCATAAAAAATGATTAATATCAACTTAGAAGATCAATTTAATCATGTACTCTAAGAGTAAGAAAGCATTTATCGTCATCATTTTATCATCCATTTTATGTGTATGTATATACACATATATATACACATTTGTATATATATGTATGTATATATGTATGTATGTACGTACGTACATATGTGTGTACGTATGTATGTGTGTGTGTGTGATGTGTGTATACACACATACATACATACTTATACACGTATACATATGTACACGCACACACATACGATATACAATACTTGTCTCTTCTTATTATTACAAATTTGAGCGATTATAGTATAATTGTATAAATAATATTCTGACAGATTTAATGGACGAATATCTGTTGGCATTATATAAATGCAATATTGCAAATTTTATAGAAGCACTCTCTAAAAATGTATATCATAATTAATATTAATTGTGCTTTTAAAACGCAGGATACTATCGTTTTATTCTTAATATTAGCATATGTTCAACTAAATTATCGTAAATTTGATTACATTCATTTTACTTATTAGTATACGACTTAAAAGTTCAAGTAATACCTGTTAATATAGAAACTAATATAGAATTTAGAATTCTTGACATTTTTGTACATGCTGAAGGAAGTAATTTCTTTTGTAGTATATTTGTCTTATGTTAGTTAATAATATACCCATGCTTCTCGTTAATTTCTCTTCTCTATTTAACAAGTGTAGTCACATTAGCGCATATACGAGTATATTCTTCACGTACAAATAGTTATAAGATGCAATTGAGACTTGTGTGTCACTTCTGAAATATGCCGCTTGACTGTTAACTAAGTAGCATTAGAGAGCATGCATCTTATCAGTTACTAATGTAACTAATATCACACCTCTTATTTTTAAATCTTGTTATAAAAATTTACTTAGCTCAAGATATAATGATAAACTAATGATTTTTCTCATTCATTTCTCTTCATTTAATTAACGAATATAATTACGGTTTGTGATTATTGATATGTAGTTCATTAATGACATTAACAGACAGCAAAGAAAATATTAAGAAAATTAGCGAAAAAGTACAAAATCAAATTATTGCATGAGATTTGCACGTTGCATAAAAAAATTTAGCATGAGAGACCTGTTAGGAATATAACCGACGGTTTTAACGGTACAGAAGTGAAAGCAGATCCAGTTCCTAAAAAGGATGATGCTAAAGAAGACAAAGAAAATGGCAGGAACGTGTTGCCTACAACAGCCACTACTGTGGTGAGTACGCTTTACACTTCCTTTAAAGAATATTGCAAGGTATTTTCGCCGATGCTATGGATAACTAGTTTTCATACTTCATAATACATTAGTTGCAAGACGATACGTATATTGCAAAAATATAAATACAGAAATAATGCGCACGCTACTTTAAATAGGAGTGATTTAGATAAAAAGTTAGGATATGATTTAAAAGATGCTGAAAAAGAAGAGACAAGTTTATCTTCGACTCATGTTATCATAAATCATTGTTTCATCAAAATACATAAGTCCCATGCATTATAAAACTCAGAAATTTCTACAGTTCACAAGAAAGTACCATGAGATGTCAGTATCTTATTTTGTTGATTGAAATATTTCTTCTTGATAAGAGAGAATATTTATGGACAGCATGACAAAATATCTTGACGTGAAGTCAACCGGCGAAGAGTCTTTGTAGTCTTTGTAGTCAGTACGTTATTAAGAAACTGCAAAATGTTCTATTAAACTCGATATTTGATGAATCCAAATGTTGGCAAATGTTTGAACGATTTTCCAAAAACTTCAGAGGGAATTCGTCAGAGATGGGTTGGGTTTAGATAAAAATTTGTCGAGTTCTGTTTATCCTGAGATGAGTATTACAGGATCGAGGGGGTCGTCAAGTATGGATATGTCCCGCATGCGGAAATCAGGATGATGGCTCACCAATGATCGGCTGCGACGATTGTGATGCTTGGTATCACTGGTAAATAACTCGTCATATTTACGTAATTTACACCGCATAATGTTGGAATGAGTCAAAATCGTAAAAACTTGGAAACTTTATTCTTTTTTTAATTTCAGGGTGTGCGTCGGTATGCAAGTTCCACCGGCTGAGGACGAGGATTGGTACTGTCGCTTTTGTATAGCGAAAAAACAAGAGCTGCTCCACGATAAGAAGAAGAAAAAGCGGAAAAAGAAAGTGAAAGTAACAGCCTAGTATAAGTCAACCGGGTCTAACTATGTGAGACCCGGTGTCATTATACCAAGCATTACCAAAGTCAAAACGAAAGATAACAAAAGCAGTGTTAAAAGTGTGAAAACGAAAAAGGTGTCCAAGAGTGATATTAAGATGCAAATGAAGTCATTAAAAGGAAAATCGATAGCTACTAAAGGAAAAGCTAAGAAGAGTGTAATGAAAGTGAAAGCTGTAAAAAAGAAGTAAAGAAGAAGATTGCTATGCCGTGTATAATTTATATAGATAGCAGGAATTATATTTTGTACACTATAGGACATATGTAAATGAGACTCTTTTCTGTGCTGCGTACATATTCTACATCTGTATTTTGTAGAATGATAACGATGTTTATCAGCGTTTTAGTTATTAAGAAAATCTACTTTAGCAATATTTAAGATAAACGACAAACGTCATTAATTGAATACCTCTGTGCTAGACAGATCTTTTCTTCAGTTTTCTACTTTGTATACATCTACACATTATATCATAAACGCTGTGTACTTTATTACACAATGCGACAAATTTGTAGCATATTTTCTTAGATCTATTAGAATTACACATCTTTCGCCTCGTGTTATATTGATAGATTTAATACATGGGACACAGTTTAGAAAATGTTCCATTTTTAATGCATATATTACATGACTCAATTATATATAAGTCATTATTAGCGATATAACTGTATATTTAATTTCATTTGTTGTGTGTGTGGGGAGGGTGGGGGGGTGTATGTGTGTGTGTGTGTAGAATAAAAGATACGTGTATGTATATAATCATATGTATATATAAGTACATATGTATTATAGAAATATACATATGATTAATGGCAGTAGAATATAGATATCAGTTTGTAGATAAAGTAAATAACAAACTTTGATAGCGATTTATTGTGTTATACTCTAATGGTCGCTTCATTATAATTTATGCATTAATAATTTAGTGTTGTATAATTGTGTTGCATGTACAAGATGTGAAGTATTTAATTCTGAAATGTGTTTGTAATATACTGTGATTACAAAAAATTATTTGTTAGATCAGTAATAGCAATAAGGCAAACGCCAATTTATAAAAATTGTATTAATCATATACGCTGATCGAAGTGTTACAATCTAATATAATTTTATCTATAAAAATGATTCAAGAATATTGCTCGACTGGAAAATTATGTATTGATTATACAAAGATATATAACAGACATTTGTAATTATGATAGAATGAGAAATTTGTCACAACTCTATAAACATTAAAAACAAAAACTTATCGATTATACATCAATCGAAAAAATAAAATTGTGTGTGTGTGTGTGCACGTGCATGTATGTTTGTGTATATATATATAAATATATATATTTATTTATACCTGTTACTTATGAAATATGTCATAAATGAAACAAAATTGTATCATCTGCGATATTCATTATTGTAATTCGTTTCTTTATATGTGAAGTACAATGATACAAATGTGTAAAAATTTACAATTATAAATTTGTTATTTACATATATTACAAGACATTTATTTATTACATGATAGAATGTCTTATGGAACATCACTAAAATAGAAAAACATGTTATATTCTAGATTTGCATTATTTTATGCAAATATATTCTCAATATTTTGTGTGTGTATGAGAAAGAGAGAACAAACTTATATGCATTTCTAAATACAATATTAAAGCAACAAATCTTTGTAAATCTTTATAAGATTTTCTTTAGAAACGTTATTTGAGGTGACTTATTGTTTTAAATTTACATGATTAATTTAAAAACTTATTTTCCGCTTATAATTTTTTCATCTGTTTAAATGTATAGAGAATGCAATTTTAGAATACTCAAACAATCGTGTTTCTCATTAGATTTAATTATCTAATTGATGCAATTATATTTATTAATGCAGATGCTCCAGGCAGTATTTATAGGCATCATGGCATGTTTTAACATATATCTGTTCTATTTCTTGTAGGTGGAGCATTAAGTCCACCGGTATCACCAGACTCAAGTTGTTTTAGAAGCCGGAATAATGCAGCTGCTTCCCTGATGCGACTGAATTCAACACAGAACGCTTGGATCTCAATAAACAATTCTTGCACGTTTATGATCTTGTTTCTTATCAGGGACTGCAGAAACACACAAACAAGTCGCACCAATCGGTTTTGCATGTAACGGTCTTTGATAGTCTCGCAAGTAGAGATACAATTGCTGATATATAAATGTACAAATTCCGTCGGCAGGTCCACCGTGGTAGTTAATCTGTTCACAACTTCCATGGAATGAAGGGACATTTCCATGTTCACTAGCACACTGAAGTATTCTGTGATCTGACTGGATTGCATTAACTTTAGTAAGACCTCGATGGCGATTAGAGGATTATTCTCAACCAGGTCTGGTAATTTGGGAGGTGTGAGTCCAATATGATAAACAAGCTTTGGATCCTTCTCCAACTCGCTGATTAAATATTGCTGCTGCGTCAGCGTTAAAACATTTTTGAAGGCTTTGCCCATAAGTTTACGTGCCTCAGCACTGGCGCAGTTTGACACGCACATGCTAGTGTCGTACTCGATTGTAAATTGAGTTGGTTCTGTGACATGAAACCAGGCTAATTCGTTGATGCTATGATAAATAGGTGGCACGAGTCTCAGAAACTCGGGACGATAGCTCTGTCTACATAGGGGCGGATCACCGATAGTGAGGCTCTCCAATATATTTTTCACAGATGCCACATCATATTCTGTACCTTGGGAATGATCCATGTCAGGCAGTATTATAGGATGTCCACATTTACTGACGGATGGCAGTTCAGATTGGTGTTCCGCCAGCTGCAGTTGCAAGTTGGTCAGATCGATAGATGGCACAGTGGCGAATGAGAATTCGTCTACGATCTGGCGTGGCGTCTTTTTCATTATATCCTTCTGATTGTATCCCATCAGATTGACAAGCAGGTTCTTCTCGCAATTTGACAGAAACGGTATGTGACCGGTGTGATTAGGTGGCTTCAAGCTTCCGTTGTTAGTATCCTCCTGTGATTTCAATACCTGTACAAATACAGGAGCGAAAGGTGTGGAAGGTAACGGTTCACCTCGGTACAGGTCGAACAATAACGTCAATGCTATGACACGTTGAACATGCTTGGGCAGTAGATCGATGTGCTGTAACTGTAACAGCAGCACCGTTCCAACCTTGAAGCGCTCCTCCTTAGGGAAAGTCTGATGTAACTGATTGCAGAGACTTTCCAAGCTGGTGTCTAGGTTCTCCTCTTTGAGAAGGTCCAACAGTTTCACAATGTCCTTCGGGGCTGCCATTTTCTCTATATGATGAATGAAATATTTCTCGACGATCTCTTCTCCGGCGAGACACTCTGCATTTACTTCGTCGTCGTAATGTCACACATGTGATGTAATGTTATATAATAAAGCGGGAGCTCCTCTTTCGTGTAGAAATGTCACATTTATGAGCAAAGAATCCGGCAAATCTTGATATTAACCTTCCTTTTTCAAAATAACACCCTAGGAAAAAATATCGTATAAACCACGAGAATTGTTTTACAGCTGACCACTGACAGCCGAGCTGCAAACGTATATGTTTTCTATCTGTTTCCTCCCATACGCTAATTTTTGTTTATTTACTTTACATCTGCAACACCTGATACGAGGTGGATTCTCGAAAAGAAAAGAGCAGTTTAAAGGCGCTTTTTCATTGACGCTTGACGCTCTATTCTGATCACGTGGTCAATCACGTGATTATCAGCGTCAAAAGCGGAAAAGCTCAACAGTGCTGGGGCTCTATTTTTGAGGTAGTTGCGTATACGTAAGTTTTACTGCGCAGGTTTATTCATACCATAAAATAGCTGCGCAGTAAAACTACTTACGTATACGCAACTATTTCAAGAATACAGCCTCTGAGCTTCATGCGGTTTTCTGCTCTTTCCGCCATTTTATCCCAGGATTCTCAAGTAATTAATTAAAAAGTATCTTTTCATAATTAAACGAAAAATTAATGAATAACCGCACATTTACGTCGAAGAATCGGCTGTAAAAATGGATTCTTTGCAGTCTCTCATCCCCACCAAACGATCAAAAGAAAAGGACACATCTACCCCGGGAAGCTATTTCTGCACCGTACATGTTGCCATGCTCTCTCTTACGGTAGGGGCGATCTATGTATATAAGTCTATGTATTAGATTATTCTTTTCTAAATTTAACTATGATTGGTTTATTCGCTTACAACTTGAGACTAAAGCTCATATCAGGCTACAGATTAAAATTGAGATTGAATTGAAATTTAACCAATCAAAGCAAAGTTTACTAAACTCGAAATTAGTTTTCTTTATTATGATTGGTTACATTTCAATTCAATCTTAATCTACAGTCTGATACAGGCTTAATCGGTAGTCTGATACGGGCTTTAGGCCGGTCTTGAAATAAGAACGGACTATGAATACCGGCCTTAGATTTCTCTCTCGCGCAGGATCCATTGGCTGCGTTCAGCAGCAGAGCAGATCAGTGAGCGATCAGTGATTATTGGTCCTTTCTATTAGATCCCGAAATCTAGACCAATCATGTTGACGCATTAAAAAGAATTACTCAACAAGGCTACGTTCCAAAACCTTACCCGGGTGACTATAACACTAGAAGTTGCTATAGTATATGTCACGTATGCTATAGTACTTCTAGTATTATAGTGCACCCGAGTAAGGTTTTGGAACGTACCCCAGTTGTACAACAGTTGCGTCTGTACAACAGTTGCGTCTGTACAACAGTTGCGACCAATGGTCGCGTTCAGCAGACGCAACTGGGGTACGTTCCAAAACCTTACTCGGGTGCACTATAATACTAGAAGTACTATAGCATACGTGACATATACTATAGCAACTTCTAGTGTTATAGTCACCCGGGTAAGGTTTTGGAACGTAGCCCTGTTGAGTAATTCTTTTTAATGCGTCAACATGATTGGTCTAGATTTCGGGATCTAATAGAAAGGACCAATAATCACTGATCGCTCACTGATGGGCTACGTTCCAAAACCTTACCCGGGTGACTATAACACTAGAAGTTGCTATAGTATATGTCACGTATGCTATAGTACTTCTAGTATTATAGTGCACCCGAGTAAGGTTTTGGAACATACCCCTGGGCTACGTTCGGAAACCACACTCGGGTATGTTACTAAAAATACTATAGTGTACGTGACATATATTATACAACTTCTAGTATTATGATGTACCCGAGTGTGGTTTCCGAACGTAGCCCTGCTCTGCTGCTGAACGCAGCCATTGTGACGTAACGCAAAAAGAGGGGATGAAGCAATCTCTATAGTTTAGGGTTTAGGGTTTAGAAACTTCTGGGCACGGCACGGGTTATATACTGTTATACACACACCTGCACACATATTGACACTGATCTGTAGCCGTTTCGCGTCAATTACGGTACGGTGTAGATCTCAGTACAGGAGAGTGGAAGTTTCGGTGTTACACATGGAATGGAGAAGAACGCCAGTTGATATGGTTGACGAGCAACGCAGACGCTTGTACGATCCTGCCGCGCGACAAACGAACGATATTGCGCAACTGCAGCTGATAAATCTCCCCGATGTTTGTTTGGAAGCGATTCTGTCTAACCTCTCCTACGATGAGATATCTAAATATAGGATCGTAAGAACGGCTTTTAATATCCTCAAGAATTCTCTTTCGTTCTATCATATGCTGCAAAGCATAGATCTCATAATGTGCTTGTCAGGTTTGCAGACAGTTCGATCGAATCTGCAAGAAGCTGCTCAACCGTGGCTTCAATCTCATGGAGAAATACCATGCGCAATGCCTTCGTACTGTCAAAAGCAAGCTGCCTAGGAGAGAGTCTGAACGACGGAGTCATCCTCTCGCACGTCATTGCGATATCTTAACAGCGATAGAAACGAGAATTTCTATGTTATCAATGACTTTTATTAAATATGTGGACCTGAATGTTTGCTGTTTTATTCCAGGAAAGGTAATGGATTTTGTCTTATGAAAAACTGATTGTTGTTATTAGTACATTTCATACAAATATCTCTTATATTGTTTAAAAGACTTCTCATGTTCCAAGAGATTCTTATTCATAAGTAAGTTTATCATTTAATAATAAATTTGTTGCAACTGTATCAGGTAATCGATGAAATTTTTCGTGTTCTTCGATTGATTCGAGAGACGAAGACACCACCTAGAGCACATGAGATACTTCAAGAGTTACGGGATATAAGTAGCATGGCTATGGAACATTTTGACGAGAAGATCTTGCCAGATCTGAAACACAATATCTGCACATCCATGGTTAGCACTGTGAATATGACTTCATATGACTTACCTAGTGGTGTCATGATCTCCCACAGTAGAAACATAAATAACTCTACACTGCCACATTGCAACAATCATAGTATAACCTGTTCGGAGAAGCTTAATCAGACTTTTAAGAGGATTAACGATCGTATGAAAAGGAACAAGATGTTTTTCTTATCTGTGAGAAGCCAGATGACTAGAATGAAACTTAGAATGCAGAGGCAAGAATATCTGGTACAGAAGCAAACTCTGAAGTTACATAAACAGACAAAAAAGATACATGATCAAGATTTGCAGTTAGCCGAGATACGGAAACATCTCGAAGAGTGGGAGCAGAAGATGGTCGATTTGACGACCGAAGTGAGCCGAGCGCGAGAGGGTACTCAGAATCCTGATTCATTAGAAAATCGCAAACGGAAAACGCACATTATTAACACTGACGCTGAGACCCTTCAACAGACGAACGAATTGCAAGCTAAGAAACGCAAGCTTATAGTCGAAAGGAAAGCATCAAGCGACGCGAAGGACATGAAGTTCAAGAAATTTATGTCGGACTTACTTGCGAAAAATACATTAGATAGTTACTTCGTCGAGCCATCGTCATGCCCGCGCTAACCAGACTATTTTTAGATTAAGAATTCTAGTACGAAGATTTTTGCAGAATTATTATATACTCTTTATATAATACATTTTTCAACTGTTATAACAAAATGGATATAATGACGTAACATACACTCATCATGCTTCTAAAATTTAAATCGGTATTTTCAAACAGTTTGAGTAAGAATTGATATTTTTAGCATATTAATCTTTTTATCTTATTATAGAAACGATACAATATATAAACGAATGTATTTAATTGGATTTATAGTGCTTTACTTAAAATTCCTGTTTAGAGTGTGTGTATATATATATATATATATATATATATATATATATATATATATATATATATATATATATATATATATATATATTTACAAAATATATAAATTTCTTAAAATATATTTTCTTGGATATAAATGCTATGTAAAATTGGTTAAAGAATTATTTTATTTATTTCATGCATTTATTAAAAAATTGAAAAAGAGTAAGGACAATAAACCACGTTTTGGAATAACACATGTTAATGTTCATTTTATTAAAAAATATTTTTTAATAAAAGGTACATTAACATGTAATTTCATTAAAGTAATACTAAAATATTATTTTAATGAAACAAATAACCTTAAACATTTTTTGAATAACATTGGTCTTATTTATGTTGAACAAGCATGTATATAAAATTGATTTTGTTATACTTATATGTAGTTATATATAATCATTGACATATAAAAGACTGTAATTCATATTAAATATTAATTGATAATATACAGTTTGAAGGTTGGCATTTTATATATATTACCAATTTATATAATTCGTTATGGAAACATCTAAAATGAAAGAAATATTTATCGGAATATAACATCAGCTGAAATAATTGATCTTGTTAATTTATCGATATAGAGATATTATATTATATTGGTATTGACAGAGTAATATAAATTTAATATCAGATTTAAAGACATTTAACTAGAATATCTTGTACTGATTAAACTACAATATTAAAATATTTATTTATCAATTTGCATTTGCACGATAGATTCCAATATTTGGAAGTTTAATAGATAACTTCTACGTTTTTAGTAATATATTACTATGATAAACTTTCATTATAAAAAAATGTAAAAAATGTAAAATAGTGTTTTCAGATCAAAATAGCTTTTGATTTCCGACGTACATTATTGAGCTTTCGTTAAAGAACCGCTTTGTGAATTTGTCTCTGAATCTATTTCCGAGTTTGCTCGCTTTTTATCTTCAATATTTGTTTCACAGGTTGAAAGTTCTATTTCTTCTGTCTTAATATCTTGTTCCTTGAAAAATAAGTGAATATTTTTACATGAAATATGATATAGCGATATAGAAAAATCGTTAATCTTTACCATATCTTCAGCTACATGGATCGCTTGTATATCTTCATTTTTTACGTAAACTTCTTGATCCGTAACTTGCAACGGTTCATCGGGTGGTAAATCTAAAATTTTCTCGTAAATTGATATACATGCGTTTCGCATGTAACTTTGTTGTTGATCATGAATCTTTTCTCTTATGTTGTGCTTTTCTATTTCGGGTAAAACAAAATTATAGATCATGTCTGTCACCAATTCCTCATCTGCCAACTTATCAGCACTGCAAAAACCACCGTGTTTTATACGTTGCTTTGATGAAATTATTTATATTTGTTATCATGCACACATCTTACTTTTCTGCAACATGTTTTGATACATCATCCACTTTGTCGCAAACATCTAAGATACGTTCTTTACCCGCCTTATCGGATATCCAATCGATTTCTTCCCTCACAATATCCTCCAAGTAAGCTTCTACAGAATCCTGATTTACTTTAATGATTTGCTTGAACATTTCATCGAATTCCCGTCGTCGATTACGTTCCGCTTGTCGTCTGCCAGCTTCGGCAGCTTCTCTCATACATCTTTCTCTTTCGGCAAGCAAAGCAAAAGCATGAGCTCTACGCTCGTCCTCTAATCTCACTAGTTCCTGCAGATGATAAGGGATAATCGAGCGAACCGTTCTCCAATAAAAAATCACAAAACTTACCTTACTTAGAAAATCTAATGTTCCACAAATTGTCTTTCCCTCTAAGGAATCGAGAATTTCGCACAAACGAGCTTCCTGCATTGATCGATCACTCTGTAGTTGTTGCAAATTGATCATATGTGTTTTTTCATCGTGATCCTCCTGCTCAAGTACTCGAGTCGATTCCAATTCTTCGATCAGCTCTCTAGATCTATCGCATCCTTTGTACATCTGTAAAATATAAAAGTTTGTCTCTCTATTTCTATTGTAATAAAAATATGATAACTTTACGATTTTGCTTTGTATATCTGTTTTAAATAATGAATGCTCTATACTTTACCACACATTGTATCGCTCTGCCTTTAACAAGTTTCTGAATGAATGTAGCAGATTCTTCCCGTTGCTTCTGCTTATTGTCCCAGGTGCCTGATCTGCGCGGTGTAACAGGCAAAATCGGCTGTTTATGATTACGCCTCACTAATCTTGGACTCTCATCTACAGATTTGACTTTCATTCTAATGGCCTTCAGGTCAGAATGAAGCTGCTTCAGTTTTTCCTCCGTCCATCTGGTTTCTCGTATACAGATGTCTATTGGTTTAGGCCCACATTTAATCACTTTTGGTTCCTCGATAGCTGGTAGCCAACCGAGTGCTGTATCTTCTTTCTCTTTTAACAAGTAACAATTGCAGTGAATCGAATAGCAGCGATTGCGCGTTTAATTACAAATATACTCACGTTCAACATGGCTTTCGCTTAGGAGTTGCAAGGTTTCGTATCGTTTTTGGAGATGTTTGTCGAAACGCATTTGCGGTGCGTACAAATCAGATTTGGGATCGATATTTCGTTCAATTATGTCGTGTTTACGAGGCTGTTGAGCATCGCGATGTTTCCTATGTAATTTGCGAAGATCTCGTTTAAGATTCTGCCTGATGGTCTTAATTTGATTGTCTCGATATTTGCTCAGTTTGCTCTCGAGTCTACTGAAACGGCCCTGTATTTTTTTCTTGTATTTCGACTCACGATTTTGCAGGAAGCTCCTCATCAGGTTTAGACGTAAATCCATTATGAATTGAATCTCCTAAAATTACACATAGTAAAAGTAGAAAAAAAAAGGTATTACATTAAGTAAACGAGTAAGATTTTTATTATATAAAATTACGTGAAAGTTAAAGAAAGAAGAGATGTAGATATTATGTTATAAATAAGTGATTAAGATTCTTCTTTGTTGAGATTTTCTGTCTTGAAACACTCACCGACTCCCGAAATGCCCATTCGTCTATTTCCAAGGCCGTTATTATCGAATTCCGCATCTTTATGTTGGCCGGCGTATCCATCGGTGGTAGGATAGTTTCCCAAGCTCTCTTCATCCGCATCCTATTGATAATGTGCACCTCATGGACACCTGCGGGTAGTCCATGCTCCCAAGTTAGATGAGCTAACGCCAGTACTTCAGGATTGTGACCTAAATGAAAATTAGGATATCTTTACTAGAATTCTTAATTTCGCATTTTTATAGCTTTTTCACAGCTTTGTGCCCTCCTCATGTTTTCTTCCCTTGTTATTATTCCAATTTTTTAATTGATTTATCTATGAATCTTATGTAACGTGATTATAATATAATTGTGATTACCTGGAACAATTTTACATGGTGGCTCCCAAGGTTCGGTTTGTGCCTCGCTCTCTCTGTAATCGGTTTGCGTTTCCGCATTTCTATAGGGTTCCGATTTAGGGAATGTGGCGTAATATCGTCTCTGTGCATTTTGTAGTATTCCGTTTAAGGTCTTGCGCTTCAAACAGCCAGGGATGTCTGCGGCTTGTACCTTCGATACGAAAGTAGAAGGTACCATCGACGTTCGAAAATTTTTGTACGTATCTCCACCAATAATGTCGATTGTTTTACTTTGTACAGCCATTCTTCTGAAAATTCAAGAGTTTTAATCAACACACTTCTGTATAAAAAACATTTCGAATTAAAATTTGAGGACTTGATGAATAAAAAAAAACATTCTTGGAATAAAAACAGTGAACAAAGACTTACCCAAGGTTGAAAGGATAACTACATAATTTATATCTTTTTGAAAGATTCCTGTAATCTTGAAACTTTTTGTCTGGAGCTTCAGGATGTTCAAATGTTCTCTGGAAAAAATTTTAATAAATTTAAGAAAAACCATGTCTATATTGAAGTCTTAAGTATACTCTATTTACTATTAATTAAAATTCAATTTTTTGAACAATTTTTTTAACACTTACAAATAGATTAGTCTTCTGAGTCTTGGACAATCTGAAATAATTGTTGCTGCTGCATACAGTGTAAGTACAGTCCGCTAACGCATCATCAAAAAATTGTTAATTATTGTCTAACCATTAAACTTAAGTGACATATGTATCTTACGACGTTTTATGCTTCCTTTTGCCATAATTTTTTTTTGCGTTGCACTTAATCACAGCTCGCTATATGCTATATTTAAAACGTTTGGCTTGTACTCTTGCGAAAGCCATAAAAGGTATCTGTCGCACATAAGTAACCATCTAATAATCCAGTATTGATCAAACAGTATACCATAGCAGCAAAGATGTAGGAAGAATAAATGTCAGCGTTAGTTGATCAATAACGTATATTTTATATTCTTGGAATACTGTGTTACACTTAACAGTGATTAAATGTTTATATATGTTACTCTGTAAATGCAATTGAGACAGTATCTTCAGAGATAGTACACAATATCATTCAACTTTATGTAATAAATTATCTGTTCTTTAAATTATAGGAAACGTACGTAAGAATACGTAAAGTTGATAGCATCATTATATCTTTTGTCAGCTATATAGAGATTATTTGTATCTGCTGATATAACATACATTGGTATCTGAGTTACATAAATTTTGATTATCAATAGTAACGTATTATTTATATATATGATTGATTAACATTCCAATTCATGTAGATAGCGGGATCATTACATTTAAATTATTACTGATAACATATACTTTCAACGTTAATTGTATTAACAATTTCTATGCAATAATAAGTTAATTATAAGTTTAGTATTTGTCTAAATAAAAAGAGTTATCGAAATCATCTTTGGCACATACAATTACTTTTCATTCGTAACTGTATTCTGAAAAAAAAACTTTTAATTATCAATAAATGATTGAGATATATTATAATTCTCTTCGAAAATTAAACGCTAAAGATTTTAATTACGAGCAACAATATTCTTATATGTACAAATACATACGCGTATATTTGCATCCTTTTTACTTCGCGAAGACACTGCATATAAATATTAATATAAATTACTTTTATATAACAATAGAATTACGCTTGTTACTGTATACTTTTACAAATAGTGCACGGAACTATTTGATAATTCTTTAATTTCGTTAATAATTATCGACTTCATAGAGACAGCGTTACAATAAAAGTTTTTTTCAATAATTTATATAACTTGACGAGACCTTGCAGTTTTTTTAAATATTTAATCTACGTAATGGCTTAAAATAGCCATTTCCAGAAGAGCCTAGATATTCTGGCCAGCTCTGATGTGATGAAATATTTCTGCACGTTTGATTAGGTAACATATCTTCCGGACATACGCATTCTAGTTTCATTCTGTATATTGTCATTTGACCAAGCGCGATTTTGGTATTTTCCCTATCCTTAGACTCTTGATACAATCTGTAACTAATACCTCGCTCAGATAAACATTCGCTAATGATGTCGTCGTCTTTCTGGTACTCAAATTTTTTCTCTAATAATGCTTTCTTTTTTCGAATGCACTGATCCACTTGAGATAAGATTAGAGACACTTCGAACGACGGTAACCAAAATGTAGAAAATACTAAATCTACCGAAGTTTTTCCCTTGGATTCGCCGATGGATGGCAACAGAATACCGGTTGGCGCCTGCTTCTGAATGCCATTCGACCGTACCATAAATCGACCGACTACCATAAATTCCAGAGTTTCGTTTCGTTTTTCGTTTCTGCCTTATTTTAAAATCTTTATAAACATTTACCGACGACAATATACGCAATTGCTTTTTGTTAATCTTGCTTTTGCTTTGATTTTTCAGTGATTCTCGTTTAAATATTTTTTCTATACTATCATCGTCTGCGTCTTGAACAATACTGGGAAAACTGTGTTTATAAATTTGTCTTCGCGGTGTCACTTCTGCGACTTTTTTAGTAGTGGAAGCTTTATCTTTATGACCTGTTATTTGATCTTTAACAACATTTGATGTTTCAGTAGATGTGTTTCGTAGCATTTTCACATTTGTGCTATTTATTTCTGTTAATTCGCTCGTATTTAATGCACTCTGTATTGTAGTAGTCCTCTCCATATTTGATTTATCGCTCGACATAGTTGATATTTCTTGAGATTTTGAAATTGGCATCATTAATTTATCCATTATATCAGCTTTGTTTACTGAATCATTCTTCTTGTCGATGATTTCCTTCATTCTTCTATTTTCTTTTGTAATTCTAATATTCTTGTGACCCAAGTTATATTGCGTCGTTTCAGGTGTAGAGTAATCGCTAATTTCCTTAGAGAGTTCTTTATGAGAAATATTTACCAAATATTGATCCATATCTATGGCGATACTCCTCTTCTCTCGCACTTCACTTTGTGAATAATCTACACTTTGTTGTCCATCTTCGTTATTACCATTATCACTTTCATACATACTATTGTATTCTTTATCCGACTGCATATCATCATCCATCCATTTATTATCCTGCTTCCATGCTTGATCTACATCCAGATTCTCTACGGTATTTTCGGGATTGTGTTTTTTATGACTCTTGAATTCGTCGATGTTCTCGTATATCGCATCCGAGTCATATTTGCCGATTTCAAGTATATTATTATCTTTGTGCTTGAAGATGCTACCTTTCCGATTATTTTTATGGACTGCTGGCGATCTTTCGGAAACGAGCGGCACGTTTGCGTAAGTATCCGCGATTTTTAATCGCGATTGAGAGTTCATATAGCTCTCTTCCTTTTGTGGATCGGCCGAATTATTGAATTCCAGTGACTTCCAGTCTTCTGAGAAGTACAATGACAGTCCGGGCGGACCGACGTGTTGGCTCAAAGCCAGTAGTCTCGTGGTAAGTGTTGAATTAAATCTTAAGAAACAGGGGTCGGCGCGCGTTTGCGACATGAAATCCTGATCTTTCAAAAACTGGTATTTTTCCTTAACTCCCTCGTAATTTAAACAATCGGTGGACCAATGTAAAAACCAATCGTTGCCGAATCCATCGACAGTGATCGACAAACCGGACATTTGACCGCTCAAGCTATCCTCCATTGGTTTTTCGAGCAAAGGCTGACCATTACGACCGTCTACAACTGTAGCCACAGTATAGTAGGTGGACAAACCAGTACCTATCTGATGTTTTACCATGAAGTCTGGTATATCGTCGTCGTTGTAATAACCGGGAATGGGAATGCTAATTACTTCGGAATTGGGGACTGTATAATTCCAGATAGGCTCAAACGTGGATCCGTTGTATGCCACAATTGTAGAATTGAACATAGCGGCGACAATATCTTCAATTCCATCCGACGTAATGTCAATTAAAATCGGTGGTAATAGTGCATTTTTGTTGGTGTTATGATTGAGCTTTCGTAATTGCTGTACAAAAGAATTCAAAGTCTTAATTAACGCGATAATCCTTTTACATTGAAATCTGATAGATTTTTTAAATACTACATACCAATTCACCATAAAATATATTAGCTTGGGACACTATATATAATCCGCCAGCATCTTGCTGACTGGTTGTAGCCAAAACAAATATATTTTCTCCATCAGGGTGTACTATAATTTGCGGTGCTACAAACAGCTGTTCTGTATCTGGTAAATCAATGTTGCGTATGGTAATACCACTTTTACCCGATATCACAAGAATGTTGCTTGCTTGGGTGTTATCTGATTGGATGACATGCGATGCTATTACATCACCAGTACCATCGCCGTCCATATCCGCTATAAATCTAGCATCATAGACATCCAAAATTATTTGTAGCTCCGAAGCTGAATCTTGAAGTGGTATCTCCCATATGTTGGAACCATTACGGCCGTTAATAGCTTGCAATATCCCACCGCGACCAGATATGATGCAATCCTTAATTTTGTCGTTTGTCAAATCCACACTACAGTCAACAGAAAATATTGAATGGACAGTCCAATGTGTCCAGATGATTTCGCCCGTTTTACCGTTCAGTGCTAGTACACCGCCTAGACACGGCGTTTGTTTCTCAAAATATATAGTACAGATATATTTCATGTCCATCGTATCCAGACCTGAATTTATAAATTAATAACTGTTAATGATTTGATTAAACTAATAATCTAATACAGAATAATATAGAATATAATCATAAAATAATATTAATTATTCACCTTAGATTAAGAGAAACATCATGTAAATGCAAAAGCAAAATCTGTAAAAGAAGCAAACAAAATAAAAGTAGCCAATTGCAAATCACAATGTACAATCACAACACAGCATATAATGGCACAGAAAATTATAAATCATATTACATACAAAAAAGAAGACAAAACATTAAAATAATAACGCAAAATATCTGATTTAAAAATGTGACACCTTCATACCTGTACTAAATCCCACAATGATATCTTCAATTCCATCAGAGTTGACGTCGTTGCTTCTAAGAGGTGCCTCAGGTATTAACTTTGGCAATGATCTAGTCCATAAAACATTGGATGACAGTGAGGTACATGGAATTATCTCAGATTCGTTTTTTACAGGCTCCTTCAACTCATGCGACAGCCAACTTTTCAATATAGTCAATGGCATCGGAAATATATTTGCAGTAAATATACAAAGTACAATTAAGCCTAACACTATAATCAATGCTGTAATTCCATAGCACAACGGCACGAGGAGTGCCTTATATGGGACCTTATGGTTTTGGAAGCTACAAGTTTTCTTGCATTTTCTACGAGGTGCCATAAGGGGCCGCTTCACCCCACCATCATCATCTAACTTCAATCCACCATTCCTCCCATCTCTGATAAACACTTCGTCGTCGATGTCAGTGAGATCGTCATCGTCAAGACTGTCTCTCACTGCCAATTTCGGCAAAGTCGGATATACTGCTGTCATGTTGTTTTAATACCTGGAAAATTTGGAAATAAGTTAAATGAGAGAATGGCTGTTTGAATTTGAACGATTTTGAATCGAACACTGTTAAACGGTAATATTGCAGTAACATTTTAAACATTAAACAGAAACATATGTACATACATACCTGTATATACCTGGGCGTACAGCAAACGCGTGATTCTTTAAACGTAGAATATAAACCTTTCTGCGTGCGACTTGGATCCTCGCTCACCTCTCTCAAAGAGATATCATGCTGCGGCGTCTGCTACAATCAGCGATTAAAAAATGTATACAAATAAAATATACATGCATATCAATGCGATATTTACGCAGGTGCGACTTTCTAGTTATCATGGCTACCATCAGGAATACGTTCGAAGAACCTACTCCCCAAGTACAGTCGTAAACACCATGGTGGAAAGAAACTGTTTCTTTCCACCATGGTAAACACCAGGGTTGAGCACGTATTATACATGCGGTATTATACATGGTATAATACTGGTATAATACTGGTATAATGCAATATAATACAGTATAATACAGTAATAATACAGTATAATACAGTCACGGACTAAGGAATAGAGGGACGGAGCACAAGCTGTACCGGTGAGACACGTTTGCGGCGGGGGGGGCCGCCATATTCGTTTAGTAATCACCACACATAGAACTCACTATTTGCGTACGTGTGAGAAATGAAAGTCAGATCCTGCGCACAATAAACAAAATAGAAATAGGAATAATTATTAAATATTATAAATAAGAAATTAGAATTATTTATTTAAAAAATAAAAAGAATAGAATAAATTAATGCGTGAATTAAGAAATAAGAATTGGAACTAATTAATATATTTTATTCTCTTGTTAGATGTAAAATAATTTCTCTTTTCAACAATAAACAACAATAACAACAATAACAACAATAATAAAACATAAAATCACCGCCTAACCTCTTTACGCTTGTCACTCGTTATGTCTCGTGGCACCACTACACGAGTGTAACCATGTCACAGACACAGGATCTCTGTGTGAGAATCGCTACATCAATATGGCGGAAAGCAGTCCCCCCCGCACGCTTGAGTTACCAACCCCTCTCGCCTAAACTAGGACTTTAGACTCGGTCCCTCTATTCCTTAGTCCGTGAATACAGTAATAATACAGGGTTTGTTCGTGTCGCAATATCCCAATATGCTCCTACTCACTCCAATACGTTCCAATCTATAGTATACGTAACGTAATACTATAGTTTGGAGCGTATTGGAGCGAGTAGGAGCATGTTGGGGCAAGCGACGCGAACAAACCTACAGTCAAAATATGTAAAAAACCCTAGAAATGGTCAAATGACCCAACCCCGGTAAACACAGAAGTTGCAACCTTTTTTTCTTAATGAGTTTACGAACGCGCAACCAAGTTTAGGATTGCGTTCAGATTCCCCACCCGGGTAACTAGAACATTAGAAATTGTTACAGTACATGTCACGTATGCTATAGTACTTCTAGTATTATAATGCATTCGGGTGGGGAATCTGAACACAACTTTGGAGATGAGAATTTCTGTTGTAATGTTAACATTCTGTTCTACACTGATTTGCGAATGGTTTTCACAAATTACGTATCTGGAAAAATACGCGTCATGTAACGCACCCTTAAGAGACCTTCTACAATGAGTCATTAGTCGTAAGTCGTAAGCGAATGGACCAATCATATTCGATTATTCTTTTCTAAATTTCACTATGATTGGTTTATTCGCTTACGACTTGCGACTAACGACTTATTGTAGAAGGCCTCTAACCCCTGTTCTACAATGAGTCGTTATCGTAAGTCGTAAGCGAATAGACCAATCATATTCGATTATTCTTTTCTAAATTCAACTATGATTGGTTTACTCGCTTACGACTTGCGACTAACGACTCATTGTAGAATAGGCCTACGGGCTTACCCCTGTTCTACAATGAGCCGTTAGTCGCAAGTCATAAGCGAGTAAACCAATCATAGTTGAATTTAGAAAAGAATAATCGAATATAATTGGTCTATTCGCTTACGACTAACGACTCATTGTAGAACAGGCCGTATCGGACTACCGACTGCGAAAACCGACCCGACTGCCGACACACGTCTGGCCAATCACAGCGAGACCGCCTCACTGTGATTGGCCAGACGTGAGTCGGCAGTCGGATCGGCCCTTGTAATTGGTAGTCTGATACGGGCTTTAGTTTGCACACAGTAGGATCGCAAGATTTACTTATCATTACCAACATGGTGGTCAGCCAATCAACAAGCGAGACTATTTTTGCTTCTTTGATTATTTAGAATTCTACATATATATTACATTCATGGCGTGATCCAAAATCCATCAAAAGCGACATCGCTTGCTCGCTCATGCTCTATTTGTGTTCCGTTATCCACGGTGATCGCCGGTGCAAATCAGAATTACATTACGTTCGGTTGGCGTCGTGTTCGGCACCGGTGAGTGTTGGTTAAGGTCGTGGTGGGTAGTGAGACGTTGCATGTTAGGATGGGCCCTGTATTTTGTATGGTGTACGTCGTGTTGTTCGCGTACGCGAGCGCGTACGCGGACACGGATTCGCGACGAACGAATGACAACTTGGTGAAGCAATTGAACGAGGATAACTGGGATCTTATGCTAACGGGAGAATGGATGGTCAAATTGTAAGTGCAATCGTGCACGTCGTCGTGGTTGATGGCGTGTCAAAAAAGTGTCTGCATTTGATTGTCATTGACCAGCATTAAATTCACGTTACTACGGGACACGGAGTTATGCAGTTAGATTTGCTAACAAAAAATGTGTGTATTTTGCAACTCACAGCATTGTGAGAGTTTATATGTTAAATAGAGTTTTACAATTATTACATAAAGTAAATTTACTCAAGTTAAGTGTCAAACAATATATAAAGGTCAAAGGTCAATAAATGAGCGATTTTTAGATATTGTAAACATATATATAAATTAAATGAATTCAGAAAGATGTCTGCAATAGAAAATTATTAAAGTCAAAATAATAAAAGGTAAAAATGTATAAATGTGAGTTGTGAATATGTGAATCCAAAAAAAAAAAAACAAGAAATCACATAAGATTTCAAGAGCATTGGGGAATTAATTATGGATATGATTGATAACTACTTCTTCCTGGTTTGACTTCTTTATAGATACTTTAAAAACATCTTTACCAGTGACTAAGAATAAACAGATTCCAATTTTTCTTGACCTGTTTGGCCAAATTTATTGTATTTTGTAAATTATTTATTGTCAATAAATTTGGCCAGACGGGTCGAGAAAAATTGGAATCTGTTTATTCTATATGGATATTGTGACTTTAAGTTTAAAATTGTATTAATTTATTTTTATTTTCATTTTTTCCACAATGCTCTTGAAATATAGTCTTTTATTGTTCTTTTTGGATTTACATATTCATTTATACTTTTACTTTTTTTTATTTATATGTAACATTAATAATTTTTTATTACAGACTCTGAATTTATAACTCATTTTAGATTATTGGTTTCTGTTTATGATTTATATTTTATTATGGTCATGATGATTTTGTTTTAATTTATTCATTATAAACAGATACCAATAATTCAAAATGAATATACATACACATACACAAATTTAATAGAGTTTAACATGTGTTATTTATTAGTTATGCTCCATGGTGTCCTGCATGTAAAACACTTGAACAAGTCTGGGAAGAGTTTGCATTATCGAAAAAAGATTTAAATATAAATGTTGGGAAGATAGATGTAACAGATTCTCCAGGTCTTAGTGGCAGATTTATGGTTACAGCTCTACCTACGATATATCAGTAAGTTCGTTATACTAATAATTTGTTATACTAATGATCATTTTGCCATTAATATAATTATTTTCTAGTATTCTGTAAATGAATTTTTTATTAAATTTAATAACTATATTTTGGAATTTTTTTTTTGTTTTCTAGTGTAAATAATGGGATATTTCGGCAGTATAAGAGCCCGAGAGATAAATCCGCATTGATCGAATTTGTGTCTAAAAAGACATGGATGAAAGTAGATCCGATATCTAGTTGGAAAAATCCAACTTCATTTCATATGTCAATTTTAAGTCAATTTTTTAAACTGTCCCAAGTATTACGTGTAAGTATATACGCGCGTGCACGTATACACACACTCGCACATTTATGTACATTATTACATTACTATATCTGTTGCAAAAATTTCAATAGAACATTACTGTTTCCGGTTAGAATATCCACAATCAACTTTTGCAAGATGTTGGATTACCTGTGTGGGGTAGTTACTTGATTTTTGCTGTTGCAACAGTTGTTTTGGGCACAATAATAGGATTGGTGAGCGATATGTTTTATTATGTAACATATATAAAATTTATTTGCTTAACGAACAGGTATTATTAATTTTTTGTAATTTGTAGCTTATTGTGTGCTTGATTGACTTCATTTTTCCACAAAAACCGGCACAGCAACAAGGCAAGAAGAAACAAAGTGGCGCAACGGATGGTGCTACTCAGGAGAAAAGTTCAGACGAGGACGAAATTGTAGAAAATATCGGAGATGATTTAATAGATGAAGAGGAATCTGAAGCAGAGGAATCTGAAGTGAAAGAATCTGAAGCAAAGGAATCTGAGGCGAAGGAAACTGAAGCGAGTGAGAAAGATAAAGATACTAAAGCTGATACTAGTAGTCCCAACGTTCGCAAACGTAAGCCACGCAAGGCTGATTAGAGATATTAATTTAATGTAAATATTCAACAAACATGAATTAATTGCGACTAATCTTTGGTGGTACTTCCAAAGTCATTCCTGTGCATTAAAACACGACAGTGCTACATGATATTGTTATCTCAAAATATGGACAAGTTATGTGGGTCATCCAAGTGGTGATTAAAGAAACGATATGGTGTCTTATTAACATATTATTAACATATGTTTAAAAATCTCAGTGAAAGAAAATTTCAGATTACCATTGCCTGTAAACATTTTTTTTATCTCAAATACATTTTGAAAATTTGAAAATAGATATCTCAGGTATTATTCAGTAAATTTTAGAATCTAGGCGTTTCTGCTGCCGAATATGTCTCAGAGCTTAATCCTCTCCTTGAAGCAATGGGAAAAAATAAACATATGAAAAGACCTCAAGATCACAACAAACATTTAATAGATTAGCAAGTTATTTATTAAATGGTAGCTGAAAGTGAAATGACTAAAGAGTTCTTCTGATTATAAAACATTTATTTTTTTGCATGCATTCTGTAAAACGTTTGAGACTGAAAGAACTTATAAACCAAAATATTTGTATTCTTTTTTTTTTTTTGAGAGAGAATAAGTCTAAAAAATATTTGGTATTATTTTTCATACATAATATTATGAAGTCATTTATATTTCATATAGTGATAAAAGAAAGAAAAAATAATGAAGTGATAATTGTATAATAACATCACGTTTAAGTATCTAATCTTTAACAATCGAAAAAAGCATTATAATAGCATTACTTTCTTTATAATTACACGTTATAAAACCAATAAATCTATTTATTAGTTATAGTTGATATATAAAAATATTACAAGTTTCTATTTACTATTTTCTTTCTTTTCGATCACATTTTTGAATATTTTAAAATAGTAAAGAATAAATTAAAAACTATTTAAAAATAATTATTACTTTTACAAAATTTATGTCTGTATTTTTTCAAATATACACATATGATTATAGTATATATCTTGTAATTATAGTTATAAATTATAATTGCGCATTTATTTATATGAAGACGGAAATTATAAGTCTTCATAAAAACTGATACTTTAACTAAAATATTAATATAGTATATTAGCTGTTTATTGTTATCAGCTAATTAGGAATTGTGATCATTACATATGTATTGTTTTTGATAGCTTTTATATAGTTTTTTTTACTGTAGGCACAAAATTTATATATATATATACATACACATACGACACACATATGTATATAGTATATATATATATATATATATATATATATATACATGCGTAAGTATGTATGCATATGTATTAAATTTTCTATGAATCTGGTTCTCATTCTTTGTTTTACTAAACTATAGAAATTTTCATTGTTGATCCATGAAATTGATTTAACTGGATATAAAAAGTGGACAGTACTATTTTTCATAATATTTAAGTTCATTTTATAGAGAGACCTACTTTAACATGCTACATTTTAGTTTATTTTTACACTTAAGCAATATAAAAAGAGATCTTTAGTTAGAAAAGACGTAATCACTTTCAAAAAGCTTCTATCATTTCATTGCATACATGTAGGCTACTTTGAATAAATAAAGTCTTTGTCTTTAAAAGAGTATCAAATATTGCTTACATTTTCATTCTTCATATAATATATCTTTGAACATGATTTTCAGTGAATTTTTTTTATTATATTGCAATATCTTTCACAAATTATTTTCGATCAGATTCAAATGGGATGACAATGGCATGTACGTACACCCCTCCCCCACACACACACGCACGCATACGCGCGCACGCGCGCGTACGCATATAACACAAAATTTTCATTATTTAATAGTACAATATAATTACATTAATATAATATACTAATATGTTATCTTTATTGCTTTGCTGTTCCAATTGATTTTCTCTCTTGCTTTTTTGATTTATATCTAGGCCTTTAATTATCCATTCTCTCTGAGTATCTATGTTATCACTTATTCTAATCAAGGAAGAACTAGTGTAAAACGAATGAAGATGTCTGTAATATTTATTTCCTGATAAAGTTTTAATAAACAATTTAATAAACAATTTAAATTATGATATAATTTTTATGGATATTTTACAGCCACGTTGATCTAATAATTTTAAAATGATTTATTTTAAAATATAACTAGTAATGTAATTTAAGTGAGATAATTTGTGTGTTTACTAGCATAAATTACTTACAGTATATATTATATATTGTATATACTTACAGTATATATTGTAATACGTTACATTTAAAAAAAGAAATAACATTTTTATAAAGATTTTATAAGAGATATATACAACAAATTTATAAATGTAAGTAAAGATAAGATATTAAAAATCTTTTTTGAGAGTTAAGTGATTTGTTTTAAAAAAATTATTTAATTAAAATATATGTGTGTGTGTGTGTGTGTGTATATGTGTGCGTGTGCGTGTGTGTTTATCACCATGTCAATTAATATATTTTCTTTCATAAAATTAAAGAACTAGAACTGTCTTTTGTAGTCTATTCAACGAGGAGATAATTTTTCAAAACTATTAAAGATATTTTATTTATTTATTTTTTGCCTTAAAGTACGAAGGATTATGGCGGTCTTATTTTATAATATACTGTTCAATTTCCGTCGTTTGTCAGAATGGTCTGGCATCTTTTCAGTATGCTCTTGATCAATTTTTTTTACATAATCCATGAGTAATGAACGTCATCTCTACCTAATTTGTCGAAGAGAGCTGTTTCAGAGTGAAGACACACTTTCTCGCAAGTTTCCTCTTGATGAAACTCCAGATGTTTTAGATAGGATTGGCATCAAGGGAAATTTGCGAGCTAGTCCATCGTCTCGATGTCATTTTCAGCTTTCCAGTTGGTGGCAGAGGCGACTGCGATGTTTGGGGTTATTGTCTTTTTGTAAGACCCAATCATTATTTTCGTTTCCGAACATCTTTTCAACAGATCTCAAGAAGTCGTTCTTGTAGATTTTAAATATCTTTTCAACAATGAAGTTTCTCGTTAAAAATCAATCAAAATCAGCTCAGAAAAAAAACATGGATTTTTATTTGGGTGTTTAATGGTTCGCTGGAGAAATCATTCACCAGGAACAAACTAGGCACGTTTGATGGAAACCCATGCCTAAAAGGATGCTTCATCAGAGAAGATTACTTATGACCAGTCGAGGTTCAAATTTTCGACAGCTCACGTTTTTCTTTATGTTTTTCCGAGAGCAGAGGTTTCTGCCTCGGTACTACACCTCCGCCTCATTCAAACACTTTCTTATGGTGTTGATACTAATGTACAGGGTGTCCCAGAATCACAGGTAAATACTGATAGGGTAGGTATAGGACACCTCTGTCCGATCATGCACCCCCGCGGAGATGCGGAGGGTGGAAGTTGTACGAATCAGTGGCGCGCTGCTGACAAGCCGCTTGTCGGTGAGGCGAGCGCGCGAGTAGTGGTGTTGTCTTCATTTATTCGCCGGTTCTACTCGGTTGCCGCTATGCTTCCAGTACGATCAAATTTATCAAGATCTACTTGTGCTCGAAAAATATCACTTCCAATACGTATGATTCGTGGCGGTGATCGTAGCTCAGAGTAATATGCGTTGTCTTAACGAGCCGAAGAACCGAGTTCAAATCCGATCAAAGATCGTCGGTTTTTATTCGATCGCCACCTCTTGGAAAGACAATGGCAAAACCACTGAGAATATATTTGGGCACTTCTTTGCCCAGGAGACCTGTCTCCAAAGGCGGATGAGTCTTTAACAGACTAACGGCATAGAATCAGGAAGGTAAGGGAAAACCACCTTTACACTCCCATGAGCACATCATGCAGACTAGCTGCATGATGCCACCACACCCTCTTGAGGGTTGGACTAGGAGGCGAGGCCTCTTTTCGGGTTTCCTCAAAATCATGTGTTTTACGTGCGTGTGTGAACGTTCGCAGATCGTTTCGTAACCAACGGAACGCAATCCGAATTGACTCCTCTTTTTCTTCTGAAGAAACTCTGCACGTAATCGGCGCTGATTGCTGCTCAAGGAAAAAAGAAATGTCTACGTTTCCTACGTCTCTCTCGTTGTTATTGAGCGAGGTTGACTTTAAGCTTTAAGCTTTCTCACGTTACTGAAGGTGGACGGCGGCATCTTGCAATCAGCGCCGATTACGTGCAAAGTTTCTTCAGAAGAAAAAGAAGAGTCAATTCGGATTGCGTTCCGTTGGTTACGAAACGATCTGCGAACGTTCACGCACAAACGCGTTTTGACGAACCGTACGGATTGAATTTATTTGAAACTGATGTACGCCCAGTATTGCCAACCAAGGTATAGAGTGGAATCGGCGTATTCCAAGCAAAATGGACGTTCTCCAAGCAAAATGGAAGCCTTCATCTTTTGTTTCCTCCTAACTTTTTAGGGGACGGTATTCATAGTCCGATCTTATATTACCGATCGTTCCAAGGGCGATTTCGAAACTCTGGTTGCGTTCAGATTCCCTACTCGGACAACATTACAAGTTGTTATAGTACACGTCACGTATGCTATAGTGAGTAAATTGAGTAAAATTTTCCTCAAATAAGACGTTTTGGAATGCAACCCTAATTTCGAACGTGGAAAGTGCAGAACACGGTGTAAATGAAAAAGAAATCCGAAGCTAACAGAAATAAATGAGATGAATAATGATTTGTTTCTATTATTCAAATTGATTTGAATACCGTAGTCAAATGGTAGTCGAACGTGATTGGTTCATATTTACAGGTTCAAACCGGACGGTTTGGAACATCCAAAAGCCGTTCAACCATTGGCTCATGAATATGTCAAATTCAATGATTAGAACGTTTAGGGAACTAGAACGGACTTTCTTGCAAAATTGGAGCAAATATGATTTCCAAGTATTTCAGGAGCAAGCACGACGAGAGAAAATTACCCCTCGAATCGTTTCTTTAGCATCTATCGCGCGAGAGAGATAAATTCCTTTTCTTCTCCTCCATTAACCTAACATCTTACGCGCAATCGATAGCTCTCGGCTTGCATCACGACTGAGCGGAGTCACCAGCACAATATATACTGTGTCCCACGCTTTCAGCAGTGACATTTCTATATATGGTTAAGAAGTGTCTTGGAATTGTTCGAGGAATTAAAAGTTGAATTATCACTAAATTAAAAAACAAAACTTCGGGCGAACATTAAAGGTACGAATCAATTTTAACAAAATAATTGATATTTTTTAATCATATTTATTTTGTATTTAATATCCACGTTATACGAAAGGCTATCCTTATTTTGCAATGTAACCTTTTATATCATTTATGTCAGATTGGTAAGAAAATTGGTAAGAAACGAATATAGACAAATATTTTTCAAATTGACAACAGTATGGAGGCTGTACTTCAGCAGAAAGTCATAGAAGTTGCCAATCACGTTGAACAGCAATTGGATGCAGAATTGGAGAAATTAGACAATTTGGATATCAATGATTACGAAAAGATACGTACGCACAGACTGAATGAGCTGAAACGGATGCAAAAACAAAAGCAGGATTGGTTGGCTTCGGTAATACATCATGTTACGTTTGTCTTAGGATATTATATATTAGAATATTCTAAATTGTATTAGGAATATATATATAGGGTGTCCCAGACCACCCGTCTATCCCTTTTCTTTCAAAAACTAAGCATTTTAGAAAAACGTTTTAGACGAAAATTGTATGGTTTTGAGGGGAACATAAAATGGTGTCATTGGTTTGATCTTGGGTGGCATTGTTAAGGTCAGATTAAGGACACCTTCGATATATATTTCTTAAATGGAACCTCTATATTTTATTGCATATTCTTATAGCTTATCTCGAGAGCTTTTCAAAACACTACAATAAAGTATTTTTTCATTAAGTACTTTCCAAGTTATGAGGCTTGAAAGATACAGTATTTTGACATAAAATACAAAATATCTTGAGAAACATTCAGTTTTCGATAATCTTACCTTAATACTTTTTGCACAGAATAATGAAATCAATTGGTGTAAAGAAAACATGGTTGATTTGAAAAATAAATATGTTGCTAAACACTACAAGTATGTACTTTGCAACATATTTTTTTATATTATATATACATACTTGTAGTATTCAACATATTTCTTTTTCAAATTAACCAAGTAGATATATATAAGATTATCGAAATATATGTATATATATATATAAAAATTTGTCTCAAAATATATAACTACTGTACAAAATCTTACATAACAAAGTATGTATGACTGCATTTTCTTACAGGGTCATGGAGAATATGCTGAGTTATATGATGAGAAAGAGTTCTTTGAAGTATCCAAAAAGTCAGAAAACATAGTTTGTTTATTTTATAAAGATGATTCGCCACGGTGTAAAATAGTGGATCATCATTTCAAGATTCTTGCGAAAAAACACATTGAAGCGAGATTCTGTAAACTAAATGTTGAGAGATGTCCCTTTTTGACTGGTATTATCACGAGACGTACCTTTTTAAGATATATTTTGACAATGATGTGCGTAAATGTGAAATGTGACAATATATATTTATTATAGAACGGTTACGGATCAGAATTATACCTACAATTGCGCTAATTGTGAATGGTAAAACCAAGGATTATATTGTGGGTTTTACTGAATTGGGAAACTGTGATGATTTTTCTACAGAAACATTGCAACACCGTCTTGCACAATCTGGCGTGATCAATTATGATGATGATCTACAGTCTTCAGAAACCAGCAAGAAGTCATTTATGCTTAGACCTTCAAAACCCAAGACCATCAAGGGACGCAGCTCAGATGACTCTGATGACGACTGAGACTGCATACAAAAAGTTTACGCATACTCATTCGTATTTTTCTCATGTGTTAAATTTGAGCATCAACTAGACAAGAACATTATGTTCTTGTCTAGTTTAATACAGTAATTTTTGTAATAAAGTTAATGCATTTTATATTTTAATATTTGGGATATAATTTTTTAAATATAATAGTTAAATTTCTATATTAACATATCTTACGTGTGTATTAAAATATCTTAATAAAAAATATGTGTAACTGAAAGATTGTTGACAACTGAAAAATGTTCTCATGATATTTATATAATTCAAGATAAATTATATAGTTAGAATGTAAACATATTAATTGCATTTTATTATTTGAGACAATAAACATATTTTATATACTAAGAATAAAAAATTACATATACAAGATATAAAAAGGATAAATTCGTATGTTAAATTATTACAAAATAACATACAACATGTCAACACATATTTCATCTTTCCTTAATATTCATAAGAATGGTTTTAAATACAAATAAGAGACAATACGACACTTTTTGGACCATATTATAGAAAATAAATTGGAAATACATTTATGGAATTATAACAAATAAGAAATAGAGAAACATAACTTCATGTATAAACTGTCATATATTTGCAAATTGCATTGCGAAACATGAGATTACTGTACAATTATTGAGAATATCACAGTAGTAATGCAATGATAAATTGTACATAGTTAATCAATTTTATAATTTAAAAAAATGTTTCGAAATACTTGTAGTTTATATAATATATAATAAAAAAAGAAAACTATATCACACACAAAAGCAACACACACGTTGTATTTATTAATTTCTTTTGTGTGCTAAAAGGATATAATCATATAAATATATTTAAATCTATAACATAACGAAAATCTATAATCTACTTATATTTTAGAGAAAAGATTAACCTAATTAAATTTTTTTTACTTCTAAAATTATAGTAAGTCGTTGTATCAAGATATGTCGAATTATGCAAAATAAGAAATTAAATATATTTGCAGTAAAGTCATTGTGTTAACAAAAATAAAGTACTTAAAAAAATGTTTTAATCTGTGATATCATAAACGTTACTTATGAAAGTATCACAAGACAAATGTCTCGTTTACAATATATGTATTTCACGGTACTGCAAAATAACATACGTCATGACTATATTTACAAGTACATGAAATGTCATTATTCTTTGTGAGCATATATATATGTATATGTATGTGTATGCATATATATATGTGTAAGAACTATATTAGATTTAATGTTCACTGCTTATCTAATATGTAGAATTGAATTAGGCTAATCTAATACTTATAGGTCAATGGTAAATTTATTAATGAAAATACTTACATTGCAACTAATTAATATAAATTTATACTTCTGAAATAATGAACCAATATTGATCTGACATGTTTAAAAAGTTTAACTTTGATTTCTTGCTTATCCAAGCTTTAAAATTATGGATATACGACGAATTCAAAATCAAATTGTTAATGTGTACTCATATTATCATCATCATTGTCAACATAATCCTAATAATAATTTATTCTTGTTATTAAAAACAAGTCTGCTTAACTGATTGAAATGCATAAAATGCATATGTTTCAGATCACTATATAAGTGTCGTATCAGGGAAAATCACATAAGCATATGTCTTCTACCTTTAATACGGTTTACCAAATTACAAATTTTAAGTGCTGGCCCGAGTTTTAATCCCATATACTTCATCATCATATCACTATTAAGAAGAAGTAGAGCTTTGCCATCAATTTCCTGAAAATTATCATTGTTAATTTTATGATAAGACACATAACACATTGAATGCCTGTTATATTTAACTCACATGTTTCCTAAACAAATCTGCATGTTGTCCCAATGCTGGGTCTGTAACGGCAATATAATGTATTACATCTTCAATAGTCCATTCTGCCGGCTCAGTAGAAGGAGTGCGACTTCCAGAAGTTTCAGATTGAGTAGTAGACGTCGCTGCTTCTAATTCTGTATGCAAATATATTTTTTAATCATCGTTATTTAATGAAAATGCTATTTAATGCCAGTTGTTAGTTAATTCCATATTTAATCTCTCGAGATAGTGCAAAATTCTCTTATATGTTGTTATTCTAAACACTAACTATCCATATGTTCTTAAATAATAATTATGAATATTCTCTCTCTCTTAATTCACAGCTTATCATTACTCTATAATGAAACTTTATAAAAAACATGAAATACTTACCAGGAACAGATTTGCGAGCTTGCTTGCTTGGAGGTGGAGCGGATTCTGTAGAATTGTTTGTACTTTGTACAGTAGTTTGCTGTACATGCTGTGGCTGAGTTGATGTTAACTTTTGTTGACTTTCCGGTAGCCATCTTCGTTTTTCTCCTATAGCAGTATTTGCTTCTTCATTATTAGTGGATTGTGGTTGTTGTAGCTGGGGTGTATCAAGACACTTATTGCAAGGTTCTTTCCTTCTGACTAACATATATTCACATGTACGAAGGTCCTCAAGTTGCAACTTTATATATGTATAAAAGTCTTCCTCTTCCAGGAAAACAGGTAACTTAACAGCGGTAGGTTTTTTCAGAGTTCCCATACTCAAATTTATAGTTTCGCCTTCACCATTTCTAAATAAGCTCAACATTTGCCTGGGATTCGTGGCTGCCATTAAAAATGCTTGGAAGATG
Source organism: Crematogaster levior (assembly GCA_901521435.1). NCBI lineage: Eukaryota > Metazoa > Arthropoda > Insecta > Hymenoptera > Formicidae > Crematogaster > Crematogaster levior. The sequence goes on from CABEGB010001302.1 coordinate 1,332,064, forward strand.
TCTCTTGCAACATTTGTCACAGGACCAGTGCCAAATTGCGCTGGCATGGCTTTCACTTTTCGAAAGTCAAAATATGGCCCACAATAACATTTATGATTGACATAAAGTGTAACTGCAATATACAATCAAATTGTCATTTAAAGTTTTTGTTGCATAAATTTTATCATTTCTTGTAGAAAATAGTATGTTGCAAGTATTTGATGTAGAATTATAATTTACTGACCGTTTTCAAGCGGCTTGGTGTTGGCTGTGCTAGTATCAGGTTCTGTAGCTAATTGTGGTGGTGTATTCGAGCCTGTAGGGCTTACTAATGCAACTGCAGCTTCTCTATTAGTATTGTCAGTAGTATTGTTAGTATTGCTCCCAGAGACTGCCATTACTAACAAAACATTATTATTGGTGGACCTGGATTTAAACTTGTTGTTGGGACCTGCTGTATAAATTAAAATTGATATTAAAGAACTTGATATTAAGTCTGCAGCATAAGATACTATTTTGCCTGTTGAATTGCTAGCTGGTTCTACTGCATTTTGATTGACGCTTAGTGAGCAAGCACAAATCTACAAGAAAATAGTACCTGATCTATCGGAAATCCAGTAGAACAGGCAGCAAGTAATCCAACAGACAAAAAAGGCATTGGGTCTGTTCCTTTCAGCTGCACTGCTGAACTAGTGCAATAAATTAGAGTAAAAAAATATATATATGTCTCATTCCAACTTATTGCACTAGTTCAGCAGTGCAGCTAAAAAGAACAGATCCATTGTGTGCTATGATCTCACAATTGTGAATTCAAGTATTCAAATATATAATATATATAATCTATAAATACACACACTAATTGAGGTGCGTTCGGAGTACGCTATTAACACTAAAAGTGTCATTCTACCTTTTTTCGATGTATAATGAGCAACATAGAATGATACTTTTATTTTTCAGTGCTAACAGTCTCTCTGAACACATTTGATCTGCAAAAGTTATATTAAAAGAAATTATAAAATATTTATTTATGTACATTTTTGTCTTGGTGGCTGCAATGGATGTCCACTTTTAAAACACCACCCTGCAGGGAAAATATCTCGGGAGTCATAACGACACCAGTAATCAAAAGCACCGCGCCAACCGTCAAACGTAATATGTATCATATCATCTTTAACTGCGCCAACTGTTGCAGTACATATAAGTTGTGGATTCTTCTTGTCGATTGCTTCTAACTTATGTCCAACTTCAAACATATTACAGCGTGGTGTCTTTGGTTCACGTTTGAATACTTTCGTTGGTGCCATTTCGGCACCATTTAGAGTTTTCAAGAGAAACATTGGCCAACTGGAAGCATTCATCCGGAAGCCTAATGGCGGTTGAAGCATCCCACCAGATTTTTCACAATGGCCTATCGGATGTATTTCGTTACTATCGACCAATCGCCAGAAATCATTCTTATTATCAGAACCATCTAATCTTAATCTCAATCGCGGTCCAAGAACACCTACTACCGTGGCGATACAAGTTGACGTCAAGTTTCGTGGATCTAGTGCTTCCAATTTCATATTGATCTTAAATTCATTTGGTTGCGGAGCTTCATGCTGGAATAAAAATAATGTGAAATGTATATTGTACGCTCAATATTTTTCTGTAAGCATTAAATCAATAATTCTGCAATAAGATTAAATAAAAATCATATTAACAGGTCAAATTCTATCATTGTACCTGTTTGAAGCATTCGACTGGAGCCGCCGTGCTATTTGTTTCTTTTAAATAAAGATCCCAATCAAAAGTCTGATAGGTTTCATACTGAAATGGTCCAGTAGATGTTGATGGTGAATGAGATATGGTCGTGTGATTATTTGTACTTGTGTTGTACGATTGTGTTGTCAAATTATTATTGCTTGGTAATCCAGATGGAGCTGGAGATGGAGCAGGAGATGGTGACGATGGATCCCTGTTGTCTACAAATTCAATTTTGTTTGAATTGTTACAAAACTTTATACAAATTTACATCACTTAAATCTTAGTCACTTACTTTTTTTTGTATCTACTCGTGTCTGTTTTTTCTGATACACATTTAAACAGAACGAAGAGCAAAAATCCTTCGTTGGACTATCCTTCTGCTCTAATCTATAAGGTGTACCTCTGATTGCATTGTCACACTGTACACAGGCACCCCGTGCATAGGTTTTGCGAGATTCAGACAGACATGTTTCTGAACAGAACTCCTTCTTGCCATGCTGCGTAGGAAGAACATACTTCAATGGTTGTTTAGTCTCTCCGCACCATGTACACGCAGAGTTCTTTGATTTTGGGGGTCGTCCTGGACCTGTGGAAAATGAAAAAATACAAAATTCAGCTTCTCCAAAGAACATCTCGATAATATTTGCCATCGAGATGTGACTGAACGACAGACAAATCGCGATAGCAAGATGAAACGATTAGGAAGTGGGGAGGAGATGAGGCAAATATTCAAGCTTGTAAGGTTATTTTCGTGAACATACCTCGTGCTTTGTTCTGCGTAGACGACATCCTTCGTCCGCGCAACTATCGGTGGTAGAATCGCCACTGAGGCGCAATTAACTGAAGATCAGGCTCATATTCGTAATCTGTACAGAAATAAATTTCGGCACCACCGAGCCGCCACGGAAACCGAGGCCAGACGAAGCTTCGCCTCGCGCGAAACCAAATTAACCACTAATTATCACTCACACAAAATGGACAGTGGTTTGCGTAGTTACTCTGCACAATTAGTCCTCACAATTCGTCGTAATAAAATGTAGCTCCGATAGTCAAAATAGCATTTACATGTTACGCATCAGTTGTTATGTCAGTCCGCCATATTGCTTTAATTTGGCCGCGCAATTCGCCAGAAGATTGGCACGAGATTAGAGTAGATTAGAATCCTATACAATAAGAAGTGCAACGGCGCCTACGGAAGAATCGGTGTAACGGCTGCTGATTGGCTCGGTCACTCTGTCTACCTCTACTGCACGTAGAATCCTATGATCAGAGAGGCGCGATCTTGTTCCTACTTCCTGATTGGTCGATTGTAGCCGCCATGTTAGGCCCGCAAGATTTCACGTAACCCATATGTTGTGTTGTTTATATACAATGTAAATAAATGCACACTTGTAATCACGGTAAGTAAAAATGTTTTTCTCTGTTAAATAATAGCAGGAGACTTTATACTGATTATGAAGAATAAAGATAAGGAGGTCACATTAATGTATAAGAAATGAGACTCATTGTCAGAGGTCGTGAGTTAGTACGTTACAGATGGTACTTCAATCGCATGGCTATTAGAGATCCTATAATCAGAGTTACGACATTCGAGACAAGAAATGGCGAAGATAGAAAGAGATAGCGATATTTTCTTTCTTTTTTTCGCATAAACGCATGCGTAGAAGAACGAGATACAGCCACTACAGATAACAGATAGCCTCTGAAGATAGTCTTTCAAAGGTTAGCAAATCTTTCTAAGATTAGCTAATCTTTCGAAGATTAGCTTATCTTCCGAAGATGTACGAAGCTATCCGAAATGTACCGAATAGACAAAAAATGTCGGACCAATCAAAAGTTAGGACTTGAATGTCGTAACTCTGATTATAGGATCTCTAATGGCTATATGCGGTGCTTTCCATCTAGCGACACAAGTCGATACTAAGGCACTATAAACGTGAGTCTTCTAGTCTGCGCCATTTTTATCCCATTTCCCCACTCCTTGCCCTCTCGCCCCTTTGTCACTGAACTGAGAAGTTTATGGTGATTAGGTTATGTCTTCTAAGCTGCTCGAACTTTGTAGTTCCGTTCATATTCTAAAATCATCTAAATACTCGAACCCCTTTTTCTGGTCTATTGGTACAATTGACCGCAACGCAGCAAGGCATTTTGTATCTTTTTTTTGTCCACAATCTTATAATTAACATAATTAAAATATATGTAAACAAAGAATTCGAGCAGCTTAGCCATAACCTAATCACTGTAAACTTCTTAGCGTTCTTAGCTCAGCGGCAAAGGGGCAAGAGAGCAAGGAGTGGGGAAATGGGATAAAAATGGCGCAGACTAGAATACTTGTATCTTTGGTCGCGTTCAGCAGACGCAACTGTTGTACAACTGTTGAGTAATTCTTTTTAATGCGTCAACATAATTGGTCTAGATTTCGGGATCTAATAGAAAGGACCAATAATCACTGATCGCTCACTGATCTGCTCAGCTGCTGAACGCAGCCATTAGTGCTCTATCGACACAAGTGCATATATGTAATACTCCTATATTGTTAGTTTCGTAACTTCACAATGGTCGCGTTCAGCAGACGCAACTGTTGTACAACTGTTGAGTAAGGCGGGGAGCACAGACTTTTGGATAATGCATAATACATATGCATAAGAAATTCGATTGGTCGAATTCCTTATGCACATGCTAACGGACCAATCAAATTTCTTATGCATATGCGTTATGCGTTATGCAATGGTCTGTGCTCCCCGCTTAAGGCGAGGAGCACAGACCATTGCATAACGCATAACGCATATGCATAAGAAATTTGATTGGTCCGTTAGCATGTGCATAAGGAATTCGACCAATCGAATTTCTTATGCATATGTATTATGCATTATGCAAAAGTCTGTGCTCCCCGCCTAATTCTTTTTAATGCGTCAACATGATTGGTCTAGATTTCGGGATCTAATAGAAAGGACCAATAATCACTGATCGTTCACTGATCTGCTCTGCTGCTGAACGCAGCCAATGAGAGGATCGAGCCTCATAAAAGAGAGACGCACGAATTCCAAATATGGGCAGACGGTGAAGCCTCGTTATGCGCAGGCGCGTCTATTGAGTGAGTATGAGCAAGAGGCTAAGCATTAGAAAATAAGACGGAAAGAACACGAAAAGAGAAAACATTACCTGGTCGTGTTTGACTAACGCTGTTAGCGTATGCGCACAAAGCAGCTGAACCGTGCGCAAGAGAGAGACTATTATACGTCTGTACCGTAATGTTTGACCTGAGATCGGCACTCTTCTAGCAATATAGGAGTATTACATATATGCACAAGTGTCATTCTATCTTTGTTATTTTTGAATGTTAAAAAAAGATAGAATGATGCTTGTGTCGACTTGTGTCGCTAGATGGAAAGCACCGATGATTTCTTACATGTGGAATGTAAATAGCGATAGTGGGGAGTTCCGCGTGACTGACATAATGCCCGAATCACACTAGCGATTGGCGATTGCGTTTGCATCTGCGTTGCGTTTGCGTTTACGATTGTCTTTTGACCAATCAGAAGGAAGCTGCTGATCGTCTTAAGACTTTTCAGGCTTGGTTTTTTTATTTTGTGGTTAACTACTAATTGGAGGTTAATTGATTCTTCTTTTTCTTTTTAGATAATACAGAGAAAGATCCAAAGTCGATTAAATCTTTGCTTATCGCTCTAGAATGAAAAACTATGCTTAACTAGTAGCTTTATATTTTTTGTAATCTTTATTTAATTTTTTTGTAATAGTTGTTTAACAGAACAAACAAAATAAGAGATTATGACGTTAAAGTGACGTTAAAGTAACTTTTAATTATTTTTACATCATTTTGATGTTTAAATTATCACTTAACATAACAGAGTATTATCTAAAAAAAAAAGAAGAAATAAATTAAAGTTAAAAGTTTTGACAATTCTGAGAACTCTAGCAACTTTGTTATTTGTCATTAAAATTAATCAAAGTTAATCAAAGTAACCTTTAATTTCAATTTCTTGGTTCTTATTTATCAGGGAATGAGCGCAACCTGACGAGAAATATTGAAGAGGGAAATATGGAAAGATGACGATTTGGAGCGGAGAGAATCATCCTGAAAGAAGAATTTGAAAAAGACCGCCTTAAAGTCCGTCCTGAATCTGTGCGCGAGCCATACGAACGAGGCATCGACCAATCACACGTTCGAAACAGAACGCGTGCTCATGGAGTGTGGGGGAGTGCGCTATCGTATCATTCTATCTTTGTCACTCATTAAACAATACAACAAGGACAGAATAACGCGATCATGGGTCTGTTCTTTTCAACTGCACTGCTGAACTAGTGCAATAAGTTAGAGTGAAAAAATATATATATGTCTCATTCCAACTTATTGCACTAGTTCAGCAGTGCAGCTGAAAAGAACAGACCCAGTGCTAGCGAGCTCTCTGAACGCGTCCATGAATGTAATTTTCATGTTTGGATGATTGAATCGTTTGTACTAGCGGGTTGCCGGCAAATTGCTCGAAAAGGTATTTAACGGCGATTATAGTAACATTGCGTCGCATATGCGTATTTTGATGTAGAAGCATTCGAGATACGTTGATTCCCGTTATTTTAGTCACCGACATGGCAAGAACGTTATTAATAACGTGATACACGTGATACACAGATATATATAGGTTAAGTTATGTTGTGTGCAGTGTGTTTATGTAGTGTATTTTGTTACAGGCATAGTACACATAAGTACACGTCAATTCGCTAGGATGTCCCAGTTATTGGACAATGTGCCCGACGTGGACATTGACAGCTACGGGAGATTCAAGTATATCTTGGTCAACGTGCAGGATGACGTCAACAAAGTTAGCAAGAAGATCGTCAGGGGATATGCGAGAGCGCAGTGGCACGGTGAGTTTCGTGATATGTACATTTGCATTATATCTTTTACACAAGAAAAATAACACAAGAAAAAAATGAATTTTTGTGTTTTTATAATTATATTGTACTCGATTAATTATACTAAAAAATATCATTTTATATACTCAAATGTACTTTCATCCAAAAAAGCGTCATAATTACAAAAATGCTGTCAGAAGAAGAATCACTTGTATCACTTTTTCATTTAACGGAATTCACCTATATTTTGCAAACAAAAATGATAAAACACAAATTATTGAAGTTCATGATTCAGGGGATATGTAATTTCAATCAAAATTTTGAACATAACATATTAATCGATGATTAATTTAGGATATCAGTGCTTAAAGTAAAATTTTTTACTATACAGTTTAATCAAGTTTTTCTTTTTATGTATAATTATATAAGATTATAATTTATTTTATGTTGATAAGGCACTATGGATATTTCTTGATTAAGTTAATCAAGTTAATCATTAATTAAGTTAATCACAGAATTTGATCAAAGTCAGTCTAAGATACAATGAGCAGGAATAAGGAATTAAAGGGATTAGGAATGCAAAATTAATTTTCACATGTAGGAAGCTGTTTTAATTTACAGAGTAAAGGAACAATTATATGTTTGACATATATAGTAAAGATATATTGCTATGTATCTAGTAACAAAATATAGAATATAGAATAACAAATAATGGATATAAGGATTAATCGAATTTAAAAGCATTAGGATTTCTTAGCAAAAAGATCAAATATTTATTAATTGACTCAACTTTGTCTAGCCTTGTTTAATACATAATATTAAGAATACTACGTTTTAATGAGAAATTTAGTTGAGGATCGGAAGATTCTTAATTTGTGCTAAAATAAAAAGATTACGAAACTCATAATACCACATTTTTACATATATAAATCTTCGCTCGTGATTTATGTGTTATAATTTTAAGAGTATAATCATATCTATTGCAGGTAAGACGTTATAAGGTTATCTATTATAGAGATTTATATAACTATTATATAAATAAACACACACACACACACACACACACACACACACACACACACACACACACACACACACACACACACATACACACACACACACACACACACACACACACACACACACACACACACACACACACACTTAACACACATGTACATATATATTTGCACGTATGTACATATATGTGTATATACATCTCATTTACAATGCTAAAAACAATCTGTACATCTTTACAAATCCTTATCTTTATTGTGGCTAGAGAAGTATCGCGATTAAAGTATCATTTGATTAGATATTAATGCCATTTTATTTGGAAATGATTGATTTGTTTGTTAATCACATTGGTTTATAATTTTTCATAGGATTGGTCACTCAATATATAATATTTATTTACAGACAAAAGTATATAATGGCGCAAATTATTTCATCACTAAATAAAATGTTAATGATAGATGTGATGGATTGTAGTTTATATGAAAATAAGAAAAATGATAGGTGTGATGGATTTGTGGTCTATATGACAATAAAAAAATTTTTGTGAAATTGATATTGTAGATATACATTGATAATTTATTTCTTTCAGTTTTAATGTTTTAAATTTATTTATTAATACTAAATATACTTTCATTCGTGAATACATTTCAAAATTTATTTTATCTTAGTTACGATTATAATATCGAAACTGCAATTTGTCGTGAAAAATTCTCGCTTAAGATTTTCGAATCCTTAAGAATTCCTTAAGGAGAAATCAAATTTAGTTGTCGAAAGATATATAATTTAAAATTTTATCTAGTGATAGTGGGATAATTTGTACATTGTTGTAATAAAAAATAGATACCTCTTCTTGGAAAAATATCTTTGATATCTTTAATTTGGTAATTGATATATTCAGTATAAGTGAAAGTTGTAGATAAGTTTACAGTTTGTACATACAAGAATAAGAAAATTTCTATTCTTTTATATGTTTTCGAAATTAATGGACGCAGAATTTATAATTGCAAGTGATTAAAGTGGCAGTAGGAGATTCCTTATATATTAAACGAGTAGGAAGATATAAACGCAAATAATTTCAAGCTGATTTATATTCACGAAGTTTTAGATAATTAGCGATAAAATTCTCTCGTAGCTTATAAGAATATATTACATATATGTATATGTCTTAATTAATTTCATTATCCAACGATAAAAGGAAAAAGATCTCCCACAGAAATGTATATCTTTTGGAAGATCTTTCCTTTTCACATAATAAAAGCTCTAGATGGAAAAGAACCCTGCACAATCCTTATGGAAATTAGATGTGGAATTGGTTGAAAATTGATATGTTGTATATTTTGTCATGAAAAGTCTTCATGGGTCTCCACAACCCCCAATAAAATTAACCGTTTGATCTCTACAAGACGCTATTTGTCAAAAGTGTCTAATATCACAAAATTTTTCACTGAATAAGAGGCATGCCTACTTTATTATTTACATGTTTTAATTTTTTCTATATACATTTGTAAATAAAAAAAGCTATAAAGATAACATTGACTTGAGATCGATGACCTGATTGTATAAATTTAAGTGCTTGATGAATGTCAGTCCCCTCGCCTCTCACTTCGAGCTTGATTAATGTGATATAATCGGTAAACTCAGTTGTCAATATATATTAACAATGTACATTGAAATACGCGTTTTACATAGAACACGAAAGTAGTAAGTAAAATAGTACTGAGCGAAAGCCGATAAGACAGAAAGATAGATATTGTAGAAGGATAGGATATGGCGCGTGTGTGTGGCGAGCCGCGAATTCGTGAGACAGCAGTCTCACTCACAAGAAATTCTTTTTCTATACAAAAAAATCTATACAATTAGGTCATCGACCTCGAGTCAATGTCATCTTCAGAGTTTTTTTTATTTACAAATGTACATAGAAAAAATTTAAACATGTGAATCATGAAGTGTTGAAAGTCCAAAGAAACTCTTACTCGGTGAAAATAAGGTATTGTGATACTAGACACTTTTGACAAATAGCATCTTGTACAGATCAAATGGTTAATTATTGGGAGTTGTGCCCGTAGAAACTTTTCATCAGGATAACAAAATGTACAACATATCAAATTTTCAGCCAATTCCATTGAAATTCATTTTCCAGGATTGTGCGGAATTCTTTGTAACGTTAAGAAATCATCAAGTGTTTCAATGATTTATCTCTTTTCATGCTGAAAGATACGACTTATATATGATACATTAATGGTTTGCAACTTTACACTTGATTACACCAATGACATTCAAACGTTCCTTTTTTTGAGAATGAGCAAAATCTTGCTACAATCTCAACTGTACGATAATACGATACGAATACACGACTTTTTCTTGACGAAAATACAATGTCTTAACGATTCTATACTCGTAAAATTTTCTCTACGAAATGTAAGGCGCAATAAGTTGTTCATTATTATCATGTATAACTTCCAAATTTGCATTTTATTTCTTCCAAAGAAAAAAAACGAAATATCCACATTTATGTATACATCCAACGATTTTAATGACAATGAACAAGGTTTATATCCATACATTATTTTATCCTTTTGCTCTTTTTTCAATCGTTGCAAGATTTTTTTGTGAGAAAACAGGGGGAAGTACAACAATGTAAGCAAAATGCTATCAGTCAAGCGCCACTGCTACGAGATTTCTACGTATTTGTTTACTAAGAGGCTCTTCTAAAGCAGCACCAAGCTCGTTGAATGCTGATGCTGAGTCTGTAGGCTTTGTGGTTCGAATTCTTGATGATTTTCGTATCGCTGTTTTTCCTGACAGGTGGTCGCGACATCGTGTCGCTTTGTTGCGCCCGCTCTCAGGTGTCACTCTCCTCGCAGTGTTCTATCAAATCTACATCGGTTACCCTCGACTCCTGTTCTTTAATAGCCTCCAGCTTGTTTTCCTTGTTCTGATGACTACTACTGCTGTCGGATTTCTCCGTGGTCTCATTCGTGTTCCTTCCAGATTCATTCGGTGTCTCTCGGATAGGGGATGGGAATCCCACGAGATCCGGATCCATGTTACTGTGCATTAACGTGAACGGCAGTTTCAAAGATATCTCACCGCCCATCGCCGAAATGAATAGTTTTACCTTAAAGAGAAAACGATAAATTATTATAGAATATTTTTGTATATTATCTGATAGCCTCGCCTTTGGATTGGTGACAGAACATGAGTTTGCTTAGATTAAATGGAAGTAAATCGACGAAAAAGATATTTTATTTTTTCTTTAAAATAGTATTTCGTTAAATTTAGAGAATATGTGCTGTCAAAAACATATAAACTATTTTATCTGTTATTAATCTGGTATTAATTTTAATTATCCGAAATAGAAACATCTAATTATGTATCGTATAATTTTTCACCAAAATTTGTTTTCATATTGAGAAAGATTTCATACTTTTTTTGCAATGTGTTTTCTGCATGTGATTCAGATTTTTTAAAGATTATTTTATCTTCTAAAATAGACGCATCTGATAATCTTTAATACGTTTTTTCTCATATTGAAAAATACCTTCACGTAATAAGATACATAAATCGTATAAACATTCCTATCATCGGGTCTGTTCCTAAGGTTAGCAACCGTTGATGCCAGACTTGCTCCGGTTTTTGTGTAGCTATCCTCTAAGGCGATCCAATTCTTAGTTGTGCCCTTAATAAGTCTGAGAGTGTAAGTCTTTCTCAAATTACCACCTGGGATCAGGGGACAATCCTCTTGCGATGACACAAGAGCCACAACATTCTTGAATTTGCCATTGCTAAACATACAAACGTCCACGTGTTGTACGACAAACACCTGCAAAACAAGTATTTTGTTGCAAAATATGGATAAAAGAGCGACTTTTAAATTAATATAAACTGCGAACATAGTCTATTTGATCTGATTTATTTGTAAAACATAATTGGGGAATTTTACTTATTATTATTACTTTATGATAGTTATATCATTATATATCATATATTATACATATATAAAAATATTATATAAATATACAAATTAATATATAAATTTAATTATAATATAACTATAATATTATATAACATAAATAAATTTACAAAAACAGGCGATTTATTAAGAAAATATTTCATAGAAAAAAGTTGTTTATTTTTTTCTCTATTTTCTCAACACAAAACAATAGAGACATGTAGAATTTATTATTATTAAAAGAATATCTCCCAAAAAGAAAGATTGTGACATCATGCTGCTGATTGTAGCAAAAATATTTTTAAAAAGTGCGACTAATTTTGCATATCACATGTACATATGTAAAGCTTCGGAGAGGCTTCGTGAAGTTGATGATAAGAACACATTAAAGTGATATCAAAAAAATTAATCATGTTTTAGCGATCCTCTTCCTGATCATTTTTGTCGATCAGATTGAGATATATGTACATAAGTGTATCTAGATCATATACTAACGTCATTATCATCATTTATTATCATTTACTAAGTTTAATTAGTATTCGGTGGAACGATGTTTGTTGTATCCGTATATTGGCCACGAACTTAAATTTGATTACGAAATGTAATTCGTATACAGATGGTCAATGAGTGTCGATTTGTTTGCTTAAACTTTGTTAGAACAGAGTGATAGGGTTGCGTCCGTCCTTTCTGGCTGGCAGAATATCGGCAAAGTGTATCATGTTTCTGTTTTCAAACAACAATCTCCATTGTCGTTAATGAAGTAGAGCTCAAAAGCGCCTGATGCGAACGCAATGTCCTGTCACGGCACCTTTAGCATCTCCCTAAGTTAGTTTCTCCTCGAGAGAGAGATTTCTATTTCTATATCATAAGCGTTCTCATAAGAAGTGACAAATTTTGCAATTTCTTACTATCAAATTTGTTGGACAAATTAATGCGGATTATCACAAGTCGGTCCAATTCAGTGTTGCTTCTTCGTCTCTTGCTCTTTGCTTGTATGTGAAATAAATTGTACGAATTATAACTTCAATGTTTTTCCTCGTGATTTTGCTTTGAGTGGAAATGACTTCTGTTGATTCTTGTCGGGAAAATCGTTGATATCATTTGTACGTTATTGTCTTTTCTTCATTAGATGGCAAAATACATTAAAGAATCGATGAAATTGTTTTTCGTTTATCAGCAATACATGAGTACTGGACATTTCGATTGAATAGAATCTCTAGTTAATCTATTTTGCTGTTCTTTTAATGTTTTTCGAGAAAAGAAAAATTAGCTGTTTGAGAAATTTTTTCAAAGAAGTTAGCTTATAATTTCGTTTTTAATCTTAGTTAAATTACATATTAGTTCAATAATTAGTAATAATTCTTTCATCTAGTTGACTACGACGACGTTTATTGACTTATTCACTTATGTATAGAATATTTAATCATGTTATGAATTCTTGAGTGACTAGACAGACATGTGTAACCGCAGTCTCGGTAATGGAATATTTCCCTCGTTTCTGCAACTGTAGCACAAATCTTTATATAAATAGAGTGATTTTCGCAACAGTCTATATTGTTGTAAGAGGCTTAATGGATAACGCGATGATTAAAACATATTTTAAGGTGTCATCTCAGAAACGATTTTTATACGTGTAGTTTCAAGTATCAGTTTGTAACATTTTAGCACATACTTGGCATCTATTATATACTATTTCCTACTAAATTTCTAAATTAATTTTGCACATGTTATAGTATAATACCTTACTATGCTTGTCTTCTGTTTTAATTCTGTTAATGCGCTTAGACATATGTTGCCAGAGGGCAGTTCTCCTTGAACTTCTTCGAAATTGACGATTAGAATTAATCAATATTCTGTGGGCCAACGTTCGCTATTTGAGCCTCCGCTTTCCTGAGCCAGGCTTTCCTCTTAAGTCTCGATTAAGTTTGTCAACTGTATATGGAATCTGTTCATTAATTTTATTGCGTACTATAACTATAGATTTTTATGTGCTTTCTATTAGTAAAATAAAGGGAAATATTATATTATATAAGAAAATAGAGTGTTAGTTGTGTGTTTATCTATTTTTTTTAGAGCTATATATAAATATTAATTGTTTTTACTTTTTTGTAGAATATAAATATATACAGACTATATATATTATATATGGGTCATTCCATGTGAACGCGGTGAGGTCAAAAAAAATTTTTGATCGAAACATATGGGAATCGATAGTGCTTGTCGAGAAAACATTCCATGAATTTTTTCCGATTTTTTGAGCCACACCCCTACCGTCAGTGACCGTTCCAAAATTCGAATTTTTGCTTCAACCCTTAAACTCTGAATTTTATAGCTAAATCGATACGGGTTAAAAAAATTCGGAAAAATAGTATTTTGTTAGCATTTTTTCCGTAAAATACGATAAAAATATGTTCAAAATTTTTGAGGTTAGGTTTCACCCTTATTTTGGCGTTTTAAAGTTTAAAACTGAAATTTCGCAAAGTATGCCGTTCGCGATTTTTTTTTTTTTTTTTTAATTGTAGCTTTTTTACTCTACTTTCATTTAATTTTTGTCTCATGATGGGTCTCGCCAAACTGAGGGCGCTAGAGGGCGCTGAAGGTAAAAAAACGCGTTTTTCGAGGTATATCTCATTCTGAAAGATAACGAGATATGAATAAAAGGTATATTATAAAGTTTTTGGGGTCGCTGATTACGAATCTGAGGTCAGATTTTCAAAAAACAAAATGGCGGATCCAATATGGCGGCCAACTTTTGCAAAATGAACGAATTTCCAAATTTAAAAAATACCATCGTATTCTGCGGAAAATTTTAAGCTAAAAACGTATTTTTTGAAATTTTAATATACCTTTTATTCATATCTCGTTATCTTTCAGAATGAGATATACCTCGAAAAACGCGTTTTTTTACCTTCAGCGCCCTCTAGCGCCCTCAGTTTGGCGAGACCCATCATGAGACAAAAATTAAATGAAAGTAGAGTAAAAAAGCTACAATTAAAAAAAAAAAAAAAAAATCGCGAACGGCATACTTTGCGAAATTTCAGTTTTAAACTTTAAAACGCCAAAATAAGGGTGAAACCTAACCTCAAAAATTTTGAACATATTTTTATCGTATTTTACGGAAAAAATGCTAACAAAATACTATTTTTCCGAATTTTTTTAACCCGTATCGATTTAGCTATAAAATTCAGAGTTTAAGGGTTGAAGCAAAAATTCGAATTTTGGAACGGTCACTGACGGTAGGGGTGTGGCTCAAAAAATCGGAAAAAATTCATGGAATGTTTTCTCGACAAGCACTATCGATTCCCATATGTTTCGATCAAAAATTTTTTTTGACCTCACCGCGTTCACATGGAATGACCCATATATATTATATGTTTATACATGTATTATACATATATATAATTACTTTATATTGGGTTGATGCATAATTATCCGTCATTTATGTAGGCGCGTTTTTTTTTTAATGAAAATTGGCGTTTTGTTTACTTTTGTTTTATAAAAATATTCTTCTAAGTCGAGGATGAATATGCTCCAGAATAATCATTTAAACATGTTTCTGTTAAATTTTTATGTGTCTTTTTTCATAATAAATATTGTTTAAAAAATGGTGGATAATTATGCATCAACCCAAATTTTGACAAACTGTGTGTGTGTGTACACGTGTGTGTGCGCGTGCGTGCGTGCGATGCGATGCGTGCGTGCGTGCGTGCGTGCGTGCGATGCGATGCGCGCGCGCGATGCGATGCGATGCGTGCGTGCGTGCGTGCGTGCGTGCGTGCGTGCGTGCGAGTGCGTGCGCAATGTGCGTGCGTGCGTGCGCGTGCGTGCGATGCGCGTGCGCGCGCGCCGCGCGTGTGTGTGTGTCAAAGTGTAAGTATTGTAAACAATAAAATTAACTAAATCTACATATGAGTAATAAAATAAATATGAGACTTTTTTTTAACACCAACATTAGGCTCAAATTATTCTTTAATCCGAATCTTTCTAGAATCTGCATTTTCTTCCTTCTAAACAAATTAACGCTCGAGGATGATAGTAGATAAAGTAGAGAAGCACTTTATCTTGACGTTTCTGTTGTCTCTAATATCCCCAAGTTATACTTACATATACAGGGTGATTCAGAACGACTTAGTTGTCCGGGCACAGACGTATTCCTGAGTGAATTCTGAGACGACTTTTCCTTTGCCAAAATTTTATTTGAAGCTTAGATTTTGAGTTATTAATGAAAATAGTTAGTGAATCGTGAGCCGCGTACGAGAGGTAGGCAGGGACGGCGCAAGCCGCGATTCACCGTTACACGCGGGCGCTTACGCGAGGTGCCCGCTGCGATCAGCTGACGTAGCAGGCCCAAATACACATACACACACATCTCTCTCTCTCTCTCTCTCTCTCCCTCTCTCTGTCTCTCTCTTTGTCCCTCTTTCTCTCATACACACACGCACACGCATACACACACACACACACACACACACACATTCACTTACCTTATCAAATTCGATGTCTTCGTATACCGCTTGACGGATAAATAATTCCATTCGAAATTAACAATAACACACACGTCTTATTTTACACGTATTTTACACGTAATGCAAATCCACGATAATACACACGATTGAGGATACGATATTTTTTTTCTTTCACGTATGTCAACACTTTTTTCGTATCGAATTTATTCACGCTTTTAAGTGATTTATAAATCGAGTCAATACTATTAATCACTACCGAGTAATCTCACTTCGCGGCTTATTTTTATAATTAAGAAACAATACACACATTGCACACAATCACAGTATAATCCACACAGCATGCATGTCCAAAAGATGTACAGAGGACATTCCAATAAGAATATCTTTCAGAGATACGATCTCTTTGGGATGTGTGTCCTACAAACGTTTCCTGGATATGCAAGCTGTGTAGGAATTAATCCGCGAAACTTTTTGTCTTGTACGAAGTCTGTCACGTATCAGTACTTTCACACACTCACACTCGACTCGAATAAATCTGTTCGTTGCTGTTAATTACTACGGATTAATTTTATTCAGCGACCGACAACGATCCGAAGAAAGAAACGCGTTTACACGACACACATAACGCCCGGTACGCGATGCGACTGTAGCATCGTCTCAGCTGTTTCAAAAAACATAACCTGCTACAGTCGCATCGCGTACCGGGCGTTACGTGTGTCGTGTAAACGCGTTTCTTTCTTCGGATCGTTGTCGGTCGCTGAATAAAATTAATCGGTAGTGATTAACAGCAACGAACAGATTTATTCGAGTCGAGTGTGAGTGTGTGAAAGTACTGATACGTGACAGACTTCGTACAAGACAAAAAGTTTCGCGGATTAATTCCTACACAGCTTGCATATCCAGGAAACGTTTGTAGGACACATCCCAAAGAGATCGTATCTCTGAAAGATATTCTTATTGGAATGTCCTCTGTACATCTTTTGGACATGCATGCTGTGTGGATTATACTGTGATTGTGTGCAATGTGTGTATTGTTTCTTAATTATAAAAATAAGCCGCGAAGTGAGATTACTCGGTAGTGATTAATAGTATTGACTCGATTTATAAATCACTTAAAAGCGTGAATAAATTCGATACGAAAAAAGTGTTGACATACGTGAAAGAAAAAAAATATCGTATCCTCAATCGTGTGTATTATCGTGGATTTGCATTACGTGTAAAATACGTGTAAAATAAGACGTGTGTGTTATTGTTAATTTCGAATGGAATTATTTATCCGTCAAGCGGTATACGAAGACATCGAATTTGATAAGGTAAGTGAATGTGTGTGTGTGTGTGTATGCGTGTGCGTGTGTGTATGAGAGAAAGAGGGACAAAGAGAGAGACAGAGAGAGAGAGGGACAGAGAGAGAGAGAGAGAGAGGGAGGAGAGAGAGAGGTAAGAGAGAGAAGTGAGAGAGAGAGAGAGAGAGAGAGAGAGAGAGAGAGAGAGAGAGAGAGAGAGAGAGAGAGAGAGAGAGATGTGTATGTGTATTTGGGCCTGCTACGTCAGCTGATCGCAGCGGGCGCCTCGCGTAAGCGCCCGCGTGTAACGGTGAATCGCGGCTTGCGCCGTCCCTGCCTGCCTCTCGTACGCGGCTCACGATTTGCTAACTATTTTCATTAATAACTCAAAATCTAAGCTTCAAATAAAATTTTGGCAAAGGAAAAATCGTCTCAGAATTCACTCAGGAATACGTCTGTGTCCGGACAACTAAGTCGTTCTGAATCACCCTGTATAGTCGTATATGTATACCGAGAGACCTGGATTAGATTCGCTAATTTCGCTTTAAGATGCGAACTACAGACACCTATTACATAGCAAGAGAGTCGTGAAAGAAGCGTGAAAGTAAAATCCTGAAATTGAACTACATATACTGGGGATTTGTCGAGTAATCCACGTTCCCTTATGCAGGATGTTTGAAATTGCTATAAATTTTTAACTTCAATACTTTCCTTTTGTAATTCTTATTAAATAATTAGTGAAAATAAGTTTGTATGTATATGTAATATATTATATCGCGTGTAAAAAGTTCGGAAAAAATTTTCTTTATAAAATATTCTAAAATATAAATCTTATCTTTTATATCTTTTTTATGTCTTTTTATACTTTAAAATATATCAGCTGATAAAGCTGAAAACAATTGCTTATTTAAATTTCACGACTTCGTACAATAGTTTATTTTCCGCGACTTTTTCTTACTGCAATTAGAGCGGATGGCTCTCTCATAATTAAAGACAATAGAAAATTTGTTCATTGTTTATAATTTATAAAATAGATTAAATTTTTAGAATATTACCTTCATTTGAATCATGAGAAAAGTTTACATAAGAATAAATGTTTATTTGCACGATATATTTTCAACACTTTCACCTTGTAATTGTCAATGATACATGTAAATATTATACTAGAACGCGACTGCTATGCAAATATTTACTCCCTTCAGAAATTAGATCGGTTACGAAGTTTCACTTTGTGGCCATCGATGCACGTTAGTAATTTAGCTTAAGGGCAAATGCTATGAACATAGAAAGCCAAGTAATTTAGTAGTCATGACGTAAGAATATTTGATGCAGAATACGATGTTGCTTATTTCTACCTTGCAAGCAACAAAACGTACAGTTTATTTCAAGAAAATGGCATATTCACGCAGGCTTGTATGTATAATAAATTTGTATTGATTTCAGCCTTGATTTGTTATTGATTCCTTTATTCATTTATTACACATTAGCTTCTGTTGGATTTTCGGCAAAAATTTTTTATCAATTAAATGAACATTATTTTAAATATATACACAGGTATCTGATTCTTAAAGCTGAAAACTAAACTTTAATCGATAAAAATTCTTCGTAATGCGTAGAAAAGTTAAAAGTAATATAGTAATGTTTCTTTAACAAAACAAGGTGTTTGTGTAATGCTGTCGATACTCGAAAAAATTAGAAAATGTCACTTGTCATTTTTGGAGAAAAAAAAATTGAATTTATATATTTACTATATACTTTTTCCCATTGCTACTTTAATTTATGACTTTTCTTTATATTTTTTATATTTATTGAGAGATTTGTTTTTGGTTAAGAGTGTTCATGAATTTTGAGATATATTACTTTATAAAAATTAAGTTTCTCTGATCAATAACATTCTCTTGCGGTTTTTGCGTCGTGGCGAGGTATAGCTGCACTGTATTATCGCGTAGCATTTAACTCTAGACGTTTAACTCTCCGGAGACGATTATTCATCCCATGCAACAGTCGGTGTTGAAAGAGATACAAAAAGAAATGAGAAGTCTGACAGCAGAGAGAAAAAAAAGTATTTGACATTATTCAATTTAATATACTCTATTTAGTGCATTTAAACTCGATAAATTATTACTGAAAATAAATATAATAGTTATTCGATAGCTAACGTAATATGATCGGTGGTAATAAATAAATATACTTATATTTTCCTGATATTTGATTTTATGTCCATTATGTAATATACTTTAAAGGAAGAGACAATTTTTTCCGAATTTTATACATAATTTATTGTTCGCAAACAGAAGAATGTTGAATGTTTAAGAATGTTGAATTATTAAGAATTTATTATTTATTGAATGTTGAAAAGATCACTCTTTTTTAGATAGCCTACTCGAAAAACATTAACGAAAAGTTGCTTATTAAGTTTGGCACATGAATATAACAATGTCCTTATCAAGATGCTAAGGCAGTTTTATTGAACCCTGGGGATATGAATGTTCTAACGAGCTTATTAAATTTACGGAAGTCCAATGAGGTGATAACTTGAAAGCTGGGAGTGGCACCACTATATGTCCCTAATTAATAAATGACTGCGAAGCCAAAAATATTTGTCTTATTAGCTTTGTTCTAACTAATTAATTAAAATGATTTGTAATATACGTTCTAATTTAATTAATTAAAAATTAATTGTAAATACATTTTTAAATTAATGTAACTAGTGTGCAGAAGGTTCGAAGGGTAATGAAATATAATTCATAATTTTTATGAGGATTTTATGAGAAGGAAGAACGACACAAGATAAAGAAAAAAAATAAACAGAGATCTCTTCATAAATATTTAATTATTTCTTCTTTTCAAAAGATATTTTTATTGAAACTTGCGTTAGAACACTCCACATGCATAAAAGATGTCTCGGATTAATCTCGACAATTTTTCTGACTTCATGTTTTAAAATAAATTTTAGACTAAATAGAATGAATAGCGCGACACGCCAGGATAATTTTATGATTTCTTTCACATGCCCGAAATTTCCTTTGTAACTATCGCCGAGCACGATCTCGTGGAAAATGCTACCGATTTATTTCTTTACGAGCGGTTAAATCCATTTTTCTTCGGTTTCGTCATGCAGGAGACAGCAGAAGATCATAGAAGACCAGTTTTACGAGTGGTCTCTTTTGCATCTCTCCATCAGACATTGCATGCATGGGAAGTCGTAGCAAGAAAAAACCAAATGGAAAGAATGAATAGATGGGAAACACATGTGTCTTTGATAGGTAGAGAGACCGTCATGAATGCTCTAGTATTTAGAGCCCTAATAAGTGTTAGGAAATAGATTCACGTCTAGCGAGATTCACATCTAGTTTTCTGTGAAAGATCAGTAGCAATAGAGTTACGAGCGGGATTCATTGATGTTTCGCGAGTACGGAGTACAATTTTCCGCTTAACCCCACTTAAGTCCCATCGCGATTGATCGCTTTGGAAAAAAAGAAATAAAAATAGTGTATTAATTGTTCCGTTGTTGGAATAGTTCCTCACATTGTGAAGAGGCAAACGCTTTTTGATTAAGTCCTGGCTGACTTAATTAAAAGTGAGGGCTGATACATAGTATTGCCTATTAATCTGTCATTATTTGAAAAAAATTGAGTTTTCAGCAAAAATTTAGTAAAAAATCCTGTGAATAGATTTTTCGTACAATAAATAATTTTTTTTCCATATATGTCAATATTGTTTTGATTGAAAAAATTGTTTTTTTATTTTTGTTGCTAAATATTAAAAAAAATTAAAGCGGAGTAGTGCGCTTTTAAAATTTTAAAAATAGTGACGGATATTCATTTTCCGGTTTTTCTTCCAGTGTTACGCTTCCGCGTGTGATATCAAATTTTATCTCGTGTTATCTAAATTCAAAAATTTATAACGTGATATATTTATGAAAAATTTTTTTTGAAAAGCAAACGGTAATAGAGATTTTCGTTGAAGTTTATTGATAGAACTCTCATTTGTCGTTTTATATGTTGTTATTATACGACGTTATAATTTTGTATATCATTTATTATATATGTGCGTGTGCGTGTGCGTGTATATGATATGTGTACACACACACACACACACACACACACACACACACACACACACACACACACACCACACACACGCGCGCGCGCGCGCGCGCGCTCATATTTTATCAATTAAAATATTAGAATATCTTTTATGTGCTATATTGCACTTAATTTTTGTTATTTAGAATATTTGATTAAATTTTCATCTTGAAGCGTAATGAAGATACATGTGACTGTGTGGTAGTATAGCAAATACAGAATATTAAATTCTTAATAGTACATACATTTCTACAGTATTTGAACAATATAATATATATATATATATATATATATATATATATATATATATATATATATGGACTATACCTTTATTCTCCTTACTGATTTGCTGCTATTGTTGTTAACATTGACGTGGACATTGATTGAATCTCCATGTTCGTAGATTGCATGGTCTAGCCTTGCTTCCAATCTGATGCGACCGTCACTTAATAAAAATGGCTTTTCTACTGCTGCATGTGGTCCCACGTTCTCTGCTAAAATAAAGAGCGAATACTATATGCCATTTGTTCTTCACATCCGCGATAAATGCGACGAGATTGTTTTACCAATTGAGAGAATAAGGTATGGAGTATCTTAATAGTTTCGCATCAAATTTGAGATACGAACTTTTGAAGTCAAGTTTTTTGTTTCGTCTGTAAGAAGATCTTAATCCGCATTACTGCAATTACAGTGTCGCAATATCACATTGAAAATCAGAGGTTTATGGTAAATTAAGATACATTAAGAAATTAGAAAATAATACAATACAGGTATGACAATAGTAATAACTAGAGCTTAAAGTGTGTGTGTATGTGTGTCGTGACTAACCATCGTCCTCGATGATCTCATTTTCTTCTAACGCCACTCTTGTTTTGGATTTTTGAATTCTCGACTTAATCGATGATTCTTGAGAAAGAGGCACACTGTACATAGTCGTCGAGGGTAAGGGCGGCTTCGTGACTCGCTGGATCACCCGAATGCCCATCCTGACGGTGGTTTTACGGTGCAATCGTTCGTCTGCTCGTTCCGCTAAAATCCGTCGAAATGTTAACGATGTACATAACGATAGGATAAAGCTGGTGCTAAATGCAAGTGCGCCTCATGAACTTATCATCGCGAATAATTAAGCAGATCTTTCGTGAAAAAGATTTTTAATTTATATTATATAGGAAATATCAATGTCAAATATTTTTAGATTCAAGAGCCATTCTTCCTCAGGAATTATCATGATAATAATCCGATATTATTGCGTAATAATAATCCGATATTAGTAAAGATTACTTTTTATTTCTAGAAAGAAATTATGCTTCTAGCATAAATATGAAGAACTCTAAGAAACTAATCATAAAACTGTTTGAGCTGGCTTTATATACTTGGAACAGAAATAGATTTTAAAATCTAATCTTTTATGAGAAATTTATAAAAATATGTTTATTTTTTTCACACTTCAAATCTTACAATTGTAAGCAGAAAGTACTCTTTATTCGATAGAGATTCTTCGAATCTCTTATTCCCTCTGTTCGGGAAAAAACATTCTCTTTATTCGTAAATTCGTAACCACTCATTCCTACTTCGTTCACGAACGTTCGTAATTACACCTTGCTTCGAGTTCGATGCGCTATTGTCTTTCGTTCGAAGTGTGTACATTCGTCAGGAATGAAACATGAAAGATCGACAAGTTTTTTCCACTCACCAACATAAATTCTGACGTCGTAGCTGTTACCTATAGGCGGGCCATTGTATTCCTTAGCTGGTACCAGTTGCACGGATGGTGGGGCAATGGAGGGAATTTCTATAGTGAATGCATGTGCATTGGGTCCTAATCTTTTGATAAGTGCTTCCTGTAAAAAAAAGGTTTCGGTTTGATATACCTCAGTTTCTTTTTGCGCTTTCCATTAGATTAATTGCTGGAAACATTTTTTGTAACATTTTTTGTAATTCTTATGATGCAGATTTCTTGTCGAGATAAAGTTGAAAAAAAGATAATATTTTTACGCAATTTGGAGAGCGACGAACAACTACTAACTATTGTTAGAAAATTTTTGATATATGAAGGAAACTAAACGTACGTTTTAAAAAAATTGTAGCAGAGCTATTTATATTATCTTGAAATCGAAAAAAGTTTATCTTTAAATTACCGATGACACTTTTGAGAATACTTTTAACATATAATACTTTAGTCTATATTTGAAGAATTTGAATAATTTAAAAAATTCTTATTTATTTATATATTTATATTAAGGGAGAAGAGATTTATCGACAATCAGGAATTTTTAGATTTTGTACAAAATATAGATTTACATACGTTCTATATTATTTTGTTGCATTCCATAATGTATATTCTCTAAAAAAAATTATATCGAAAACCTGGGAGAAAAGCATGGTATAGTTATCTTTTATTTAAATAACTTTCAATAAAAAAAAAAAGATTTAAAATAAAATGCTAAAAAACTTTCGACGAAGCGTATGTTTGAAATAATACTCATATGAGAAAACAAATATTGGTATTTTATCACATTGATATTTATATTTCATTAAATTTATACGTACGAAATATTACGTGCGCGATTTTTAAAAAGACATTGTCGCTCTCATTGTTTTTAATGAGTAGGTAGCTGATGTTATAAGTATATTCGAATTGTATAATTAATTTAATCTGCGTAATTATCAAAATTAAACAGTATTAATTAGGTACTTATGGAATAATCGTATGTTCAATAAAATCGATAATGCTATCAAAAGCTTTGTGGGATTGTAAATATAATACATGAGTACTATGGATATATTTACCGAATTAAAAAAAATTGCTTACAAAATGTGTATTTAATTCAAATAATCTTTTATATACAGATAATATACAGATTTTTATATTATATGTAGATGTGTACTTCTTGTATGCAAGTAAAAAGGCAGATGTACTCAGAAATACTTACATACTTTTGAGTGTAGTATATGATTTACATATTTTTGAAATATTTTATCTTTTTTTATATTTCGATTAATTTCAATGTTTTGTAAATTGGACGTACATAGTGATAAATTTTACGTAAAGATCTGACACATTTAATATAATGGTAAATTGGATATAGTGTGTATTCGCGTGAATAAATTGATACTGACTGTTATAATGTTTGCTTCATATACGATTATTGATTAAACACATCTAACAGGTTTGTTATAATGTGTTACTTAATATTTTTCACCTTGACAATTTTTCTAATCTTGTTAAATTGGAGTCGAGCGGTTCGTAAATTTCATAAAGAACGTGTATTTCAGGATTTAAATGTTAAAATGTTAGCATCTTAGCACTTTCAAATGTCACGCAATAATAGTTTCTTTTCTCTATTGAACAAGGAGTCTTGTGTTTGTTCTTTCGATCCCTGAGGAACATTCATTTAGCACGAGTAATTACGTGCAAATTCCCATGCGTAGCAATGTAATTATTATCAATGTAATTAACTTTTTGGAAAAGTGATATGGTACATTGTGGTTTTACTATATTCTCGTGGGATTAAGGAAGTTAAAGAGAGAAAGTGTTCTATCGCATGCCTAAACACATAATAACGTATACATAGATAATTTTGAAATTGATCTTTTCTTAATAAAATTAAAATCGTGAAGCACCAACTATCGAATATAAAGAAATAAAAGACTGAAAATGAATGATTTTCCAAGAATT
This sequence comes from Crematogaster levior, assembly GCA_901521435.1. Taxonomy (NCBI): domain Eukaryota; kingdom Metazoa; phylum Arthropoda; class Insecta; order Hymenoptera; family Formicidae; genus Crematogaster; species Crematogaster levior. The sequence goes on from CABEGB010001302.1 coordinate 1,357,149, forward strand.
AAGTAATGAGACTTCATTCGTTATTTTATCTCAGTATTTCTACTGCAATAAACTGATATAATCCAGTCCAACACATTAATCTATCGGATCTAGACTTGCATCATTTCATCGTATCATATCACGATCGCGTGTGAATGATCTCAAGTGTGAATGGGATGTCGTATCGTGATAGAGAGAAAGGCGATTATGATACGATACGATGATATGATACAAGTGAATCCGACTTTATTGATATTTGATGACAATTGGACATCTATGACAAATGATTATTTTCCTCGACCGTTTTGCTGAAGGAACATCAGCTTTAAATTTGTCAAGTTAATTCCATTAACACGGTAATAATCTACTGTATACCTCGCCTTCGCGTTCCTCGAATTATATTTCGAAAATATATGTCGCACATGTATACATTTGCTTTCGTTAAAAATTTTTTTTTCTTTCTGTGTTCTTTGATGCATTGTATCTCAGGAGTATCTGTGCGTGCAAGGATAATTTCGAGTTGTCGGAATAGAAGACGCATACCAGCACTTTTCCGTTCTATCAGTTCAAGGATTCATGAGAGAATTGCCATAGTGTATGTACGTATGAACGCGCGTGATAATAAAATGGAGAATACTATCTTCACGAGGGGAGATGCGGGCCAGGGTCAGTTCTTTGTCAGGCGAGGTTGAATCCAGTTACGTCATTTTACCTGATTTTGCACAATTTTGGGTTCTCTCGTCTTCTCATAATGCTGTCATTTCAAAATGAAACGCGAAGACTGTGCTATTGCGAAGCAAACACGATGTAAAAGTACGCGTCTATCGTTCGGAATTCTTAAATAAAGAAAGAAATACGATCATGAGATACGGATTTAGATTCCAGAGACGATTCTGACTTTCATCGGAAGAATGCAAGAATTTGAAACATTTGTGCTCATATTATTGAAGGAGAGGAAAATCCTTTTTTCGTTGATTGTATTATTTGGAGAATTTTATACGAGAAGGAGATAAATGTGGATTTACACATATAAATGATATCTCATCGATTATGAGATTATACATGAAAAATCATTTTATTGTTTATCAAAGTTAAAATTTTGCTACCAAATAAAATTCTTCATTTAGAAACACTTAATTTAAGAATTATATAGTCATGGAAAGTATAATTATTTTCAATGTTGGTTCGGTTTCTAAATATGAATATGCAACTGTACACGAAAAAAAAATGATATTGTATCAACAGCATCAGTGTAGTTAAATGAATTTAGTTGATGCAACATTAATATTAATGAACAAAAAACATCTAATAGTTGTTTTAATAATTTAAATATTTGATTTAAGCGAATATAATTAAATGAACTATTTATATTTGTGGAAACCCGTGACGTACATGTTTAATTGAAGCAACTTCATTTTTTTTTAATTGAACAGCATTTTTTTTCCGTGTACATTGCAACGAAATAACTTCAGAAAACATCCAGATAAGAAATAAGCAATAATACGTATAAAGATATTTGGCGGCAACAGTATATATCATTATTATACTTCAAATTATTGCTTACTAAAATTACAAATACTTGAGGAATTTATGAATATTGTTATTTTCTCTGAACGAATATTACGCATATATATTAGCATAATTACGTTAGGTTTCGATAGTTTATCGAATGATGCGTTGTTATACCACGTGTTATGTTTTCCGTAAATGCTATTCAAATATTCGAGTCACGTAATGACCATTGTACTTGAACATGCATTTTCCGTGATATTCGAAATTCGAACGATCCTCTTATATCATGACCTATTTTAACAAGAATTCCTCTTGTGGAATGCACATACAAATCCACAATGCGTATTGATTCGACGTATCTTTCCTCGATGAGAAGTTCCGATTTTACCACACAGAAATATATGTACATATAATATTTCAGATTCTTTTCCAACAGATCATAACCTTTCTGTTAAAGTCACGGCTTTGTTAAAACGTTAACGGAATTAATGTCATCAGTTATTGATAGTTTTTGTGCGGCGTAGTATTTTTTATTATTTTATCATAATTGTAACAGCTTGAAATATGGATAAAAATAACAGTGTTTATGAAATGTAGAAATAGGTTGGATATTAATTACATTAATTATATTTTACGTTTTTACATCTTATCGTTTTGAAGAATTGTTATCTTGCCGCGGTTATTTTGGCAATTATTAATATAGTATTTATTAATTTTTATTATTAATTTGTACTATATTTGTACTATAATTAATTTTTTCCGTATCTCGCACGGAAACACAATTAATAAATAAAATAAATATAATAAAGAATAAAAGAATAAAAGAGACAGTGACATATACGGTATTTTTGTAAATATGTATATTTTTTCCTGTCCCAGAACGAGGCTAACTGCAATTTATTCCTTTGGCTTGCCAACTGTCTGCCGTGCAAAGGGGAATACCGTGATGTACTCGTGACATTTTGACGTTCAACATGACCCAAAAAGTTTTTTTTTTCCATTGAAGTTTTATAACGGGTAACATTTGTACGTGACAATTTTATGCACTTTCGCAATGTCGCGAGATATTTCGTTTTTGATATGTCTAATGCGATCAGTCTTTAAAATTCTATCGCGTTGATTACCTCAATGTAACGTACAAACAGCGCTTTCCATCAGATGGTTGAATACACGTATTTCCGATATTTTGTGCGCTTTATTCGCTCGATGCATCTCTCGAGGCGGCGAGTATTTTCAAGGTGTATGTCGCGTTTATCTTCGGATCGATCTTCAGATTCTGGAATTGAGATTCATTGTTGAATGCTCACGTAGGAAGAGACAAGGGCGCGATAAATAATTTTCACAACAACCTGGGAAGCCTTCTGTCATTAGGTCGAGGTCAAGGACGCGTTGCCACGGGAATGATTTTGTAGCGTACTCGAGAAGCGTTTCGTCGAAGATTTCAGATTTTCCTTGGCGAACGCGCTTTCCACTCTCCTTCGAGAGCCCTTAAGGAAAATTCAATCGTAGCATTCTTTTGACATTATCGATCGTCGCCGATAATATGCAATTTTGTCGCGAATTGCTCTAGGTAATTTTGTGAATAGAGAAAACTTGTGAATAACGTAAATTTTCTTAAAGAGAGAATATATTGAGGGATATATTGTGTACTATATTTAGAGTCGATTTTTCCTTGACGAGAATATTGAAGATCATCAAAATAATTTATTTTGTAGCTTTCCAATTTTTAATCTCGTGCATTTTTGCAATCACCTCTAAAATTTTCTTAAAGTAAACTTTACTTGAAATAAATTGAAAGAAGAATAGTTATCTTATCCTAAGAATAGGAACATAATATAGTAATAAAATGCGTAATTTTGGTTTAATTAAATAGCAGTATAGTATAATATTATATATATTGTGATTTTATTATAGAAATTAGTACAGATTTAGATTTGATTATTACTAATTTTTGGTTTAGTTAAGAGTAAATATAAAGTGTCGACCTCTTATATGTGTGATAAATTTTATAAAATGTATATGATGATTAACAAGAAAATTACATATTTATATGTATCTCATTTTCTAGATATTCTTTTTGCAATATATTGGAATATAGCATATTGTGTATTGGAGACACAAACTATGGTATTGTCACACTTTTTTCAAGAATAAGTATAATTTGAAATTTTCTCACGTCTCTGCCATGTATATTTAAAAATATATATAGCACAATTTAAAAATATTTTTAAATATATATATTATAATATATATATATATTTTTCAATATTTTATGTGATAATTCATGCGATTGCACATCTTGTTTTACAGAAATTCTTTACGCCGCGTTTTTCTCTATTTTTTGTCAATCAAATAATGATAACTTTTAACCCTATTCGGTCACACTGGGTGAAATTCACCCAAGAGAAATTTTTTTTTTTTTTTTTACAATATTTTTGTGTTATAATAATTTTTACTTATTTATTTTCATTGTTCAAGTAAAATAAACACTCTTTAAAATTCGACATTTTTCGCGCATTCAAACATTAAAATAAATATACTTTTTGTGACGAGCAATATTATATTCTTTTTTTTATGAAAATATTATATTACTTATTATATTATATTATATTATATATTATATTATATTATATTGTATTATTTATTATATTACTTTTTCGACGCTGGGTGAAATTCACCCAGTGTGACCGTTACGCGATTTTACTGAAGTGTGACCGAATAGGGTTAAATGAATTTGTTTTTCAATGTACAGTTATACCTGCATTTCAAACAATTTATTGTTTATAAATGTAAAACGCGTAATATTATGAACATCGCAATAATTAACGTATTCGTTGAATGCTTTTGGCAAAACATTTTTCCGGTGTATCGAAAATTAATATAGAAATTATGCAAAAAGAGTTTGTAAAAGAGATACATATTTATGTGTTTGACGATTTTATAATTTATACGAGATGTTCCAATAGTATATTCACGTCTTTTATTTGTCTCTTATTGAATATTTGAGTCGTATTTTTACAAAGAATATTTCATATCAACAATATCAACAATTATTAACAAGTTTTGTTATTTGTATGCTATATAAAGAAACATATATCAGTAATTTTAATGTGAAACAAGATCAGTTTAGATTTTTTAAAAGAGTACTTTAATAATATCGTATTATTAATACATTTATGATGCAGTATCGCTTTATATCTTTATATAAGTTAAAGTTATATGAGTTAAAGTTAAATCTTATTTCGATTTATATTAAAATTATTTGTGTATATTTGCGATAGTAATAGTTATAAGGCGATTATCTAATAAATTGTAGTTATCTTCTAATTGTGATTTCGTTGACCGTCGGTTAGTCTTTGACCCAAGATATACATATAATTATTTAGTAAAGCTAAATCCGATAGAAATCTCACTTTTTCTAATTTTACTAGGATTGTTTTTTGACGTCATGAAATCTTGAAAGAAACTTTTACTGATTGTTTTTTTGGTTTCGTTTATAAAAAGAATTTTTCACAAGGCTCTGATGTCAATTGTGTATCTTTTTGGTTTCAAAGAATTTCGGTCTGCTTTAGTATGTATCCTCGGAATCCCCAGAAATACATCCATGGAGTCAATATAAATGTAACGCGCTTGCGTCCTTTAAAGAATCCTTATTAATAAAGATTTAAAAAAGAACTTATTTTATCATACTGTATTATTTCGATATGCCACTGTTGAGAGGTATCACAAGAAAGCTTTATCTCATTCTCAGTGTTAATATTAATTGCTTGTTAGATGATGAGATGTCTAGTTGGAATGATGAGGGTTTGAATGGGGATGCTTAACTGGAATAGTTCTGTTTGGAAATGTGATTTAGATATAGATCAAAAACTCTGTAATCATGTTCCTTCTTTATATCATTGGCATTTTAGGGATAATTAATGCGTTACAATGAATCGTATTGTCGAAGACTAATCAAAAGGATATGGTTAAAATCTCAAGTATTTTGTATATTTCTATTCTTTTGTGGTATGAAAAATATCTATTAAGAATCAGTCATAATTCTAAAAGTAGTTTGTTTATTTTTATTGACATTTGTGTCTTTTATTTTTTGCTTTGTTATTACATACATTTTTTTGTCAAATTTTGCAACGTTTGTTTAGATGTATGTATATTGCACTATCGCAAGGTAAGCTTAAAAGTATAAAATTATTTTTGTTCCCTGTTAAACCAGAATACATTATAAAATGATATGACGCAATTAACAGTGTCTTTGTTGTCTGAATACTCAAAATTTTATGATCGTATAACGGTGAATTTTGTTCACGGTTACGCATGTGATTTGTAGACCTATAAAAGTCAGATGCGATGAAGAAATAAGTGAGACAGCTTTTGAAGTCACAAGATTCATTTAATTGACGGTTTACAAAAATAGTTTTGTGTGTTCCTTTCGGAAACGTAGTATTTCTCAATATATTTGATATTGTGTGTTTTGAATCGCTTGTTGTATTTATTAATCGAGTTTTAATTTCGATATAGATTCAATTCTTCATGATATAGGGGCACAAAATTGTATATTTTTTAAAATCAATTATTTATAGACACGAATTTTATATATGTATGTATTGCGTGCGCGCGCGCGCGCGCGTGTGTGTGTGTAAAAATCATATACATGTATATGATTTTTTTGTGTCACTTCAAAGTTTGAACCAAATCAAATCAGATTGCTTTTCGATGCACGATCTAATTAGGGAATTATTATTCGCATGATGAAGTATGATGAGGATATAATGGGATTTATGTGGTAGGAAATTCATTTATCATTTCATCGTCTTGCGAAGTGAGATTAGAGAGATTATCAATATCTACTAGTACCAAGACATTCGTTGATTGTATCCAATGTCCTGTTCGAAATGCATCACTTCGAAATTGCAGCGTAGTGCATCGCAAATTGCAGCGTGCTTGAAATTCTGTAATCATGCAGTGAGTTGAGTGTTCATGCTTATTTCTCTTATTTCTCTACGATATCAGTCGACGATACCATCATATTGATATCTTAATCATTATATCGTTGGACAGGATAGTTGGACTAATTATGGATATTCTACACAAATCACAGTTACCATAGATACAGCGATAGATACAGTTTAATCAAGGAAAGCATAAATTCCACTTATACTGTAACCTAAATCCTTGAAGCATATTGGACTATATTTCACGTCGTGTAGTTAAGACACGCAATGAATACATCTGTGCTTGTAACGATACATGAGTTTCAACACGTGTATATGAATAGCGTGTACGAAAATTGTACGCAATTCACGTCGAACTGATTCATGAATTTTTCTCTAATTATCGCCGATATTAATTCACTTGCATTTTTAAGCGCGAGATTTTTTAACACATTGTGAAGTGAAAAAAACCTAAATAAAATTAAAAAAAAGATTGTTTAGAAATAATATACAATGAGAACAAGAAAATGCGATTCTTGCAGAGTATGTTGCGGATATCATAATCTATGATTAGTAGTTTTTTTGTAACATTTTGTATACCAACCTGTAATGGGCTCTTAGTTTCTAGATGATGAGCTCCCACGTAGGATGGATACAATTGGGCCAGACACATCATCGCCTCGTTGCAAAATTTTAGGCCCATTACTTCTTCGTCTTCTCTGCCGTAACGGAAAGTCAGCGTCACTTGACCGAATACCTATAAAATAATAATTCAGCTTGTTTTTAGGATAATATGTATAGAATCGTGATGAATTTACAACTTTTAACTTGAGCTGAATAGCTTGCGTGTTCTGCTGGTTGATGAGAGTCAAACAGGATGATAGATCAGGTGATTTAAGGCTGCATCTTGATTGGTTCTCAACCAGCAGAGACGCATGAAAGTATTCCAGACAAAATACATCGTGTACTGTTAACTTTAATTCTATTACCAAATTTATATATTTGATTTCTAAATTCTCTATAATAAAATTCTCTATTATAAAAATTCTTTCTTCACATTTTGTTGGAGACTTTGATTGTTTCAAAGAAATTGATTACATTAATGTTAAAACATCATATGTGTTTACATAAAATAGATTTGAATACACTAGAAATGTCCAAAAAAATATTATCTCATCGAAAATGAGTAATCGAGAGGCTTTTGACCTGATAAATATAGTATAGCTAATACGTATTAGCTATACTATACTTCATCTTTTTTTCTTTTTTTATATTCTGAGGATTGGAATTGCACTCATCCAGTAATCCAACTTTAATTATCTCCGATCGAACGATACATCATGGAGAAACTTTCCACTACTTAACGCTATAGCTGAGCAAGATTCTTTATGAGTCCAAAGAGCTTATTTCAGTCACTTAACTTGGAATTTCGATAATCTCAAAATTAGTTTTAGCAATTTTTTTTTATCTCGACAAGATTATTCTTGTAAATGTTATACAATTTTGAAAACAATTTGTACAAGGGGTTTAGATTTACAGATTTATACTTTGTATGTGTCTTTTCGATAAACATTCTAATAGCATAAAAAATGGCATTAAAAAAAACTAAATATTTCATCTTTCTTCATTTTACCTTCTTGTCGCATACATAGTCGGGATCAACTAAGAGGACACCTAGGAGTTTGTTGTCATTCTTGGCTTCGCTAACGATAATATCTCTGCTGGCTAGGTAAAGTGTCAACTTATTATTCGGCGAGGATTTCTTGTATACTCTGCAAGTCAAAAAATATTTTATGTTAAAAAAAGATTTTATGTTAAAAAAAAATTTGAAGGATTAAAGTAGTATTTCGTAGAACATTAAAATTCATATAATTCTCTATTTTATTTGAAGAAAAATTAGAGTTCTCAATGCTGCGATAACATATAAAATTTGTTGTAAATGCAAATTTATTCGTTGGATTGATAGCTTGAACGATCGAAAACAAAAAGACAAGTTTTTTTTTTCATGTAAACATTATTTAACAAAGTTAATCCCTTGGTTATAGCTTAGACGGAACTGTACTATTGTATGTATGCTGTACAGCTTGCGAAATGCGATTAAAAAACACGAATGTTTCTATAAAACACAAATGCAGGGCAAAACAACAGTTGAGGACATTCCTGGCAATGAGATATCGAGGCGTAAAAAAAACCACTATTGCGGCTCTTTCATTTCAAAGGATCGTTTAGAGAGAAGTTGTTGTAGTAGTATTTTGTTTTAAGGAATCTTTTAGTGGGAAACCATTATGTGGCACGTAGTAGATAAAGAATTAAACAATTTATACACAGTTTTTATGTAAAGTATAACAATCAAAGTAGATTAGGAATAATACATTAAGATATAATACATAGAGGAAGACTAACGCGATGTTCTTCATAGAGATTGCAATTTCATAATCTATCGAAATTTTCGGCAGAGATTCATTACATCCTGTTGTCTGTTGTTTCAGCATCGAGTCTTTGCAGCGAGGCAGTTTATTGATTAATTCATCTCACAGTTTCTGACTTAGAATAGTTACTAGTGACGGATTGGCATAGATTTGATCCGCTTTATTCCATTTATCATTTATCAAGTGAACTATTAATTTCACTCGGATTTTGTCTGCCTGCCTGCCTGCCTGCTTGCCTGTTTGCCTGCATGCCGCTCGATATCAATTTATTTGTTACAATGGTACATCATCAAATGGCACAATGCGTTCGCATTGAGTAAATATGCTTATTTAAACGCGATCGACTGTATCACTACATCAAGATACGTTTGCATTTGATTCTGGCATCTTTTTCATGAGATAATGTAACAAAGCATACGCTTGTTATCATTCTCTCTATTATTTAATGTGCGACAGTAATTAGCAATGGCTTTACTGATCATCGGCCAATTTATTCGAATAATCGTTTAAAAGCAATAAGTAATTAAAATAAATGATTTGTGGAATTATTCGTCTCCATTTGCTTCGCACAATTAGGGTTGTTCACTATGATATTTAACGACTTTTGTGCTAATTGACAATGATGATTTGAATAATGATTTTGGTATTTAATAATAGTTAGCTAAAATCCTCTCAAGTGTTTTCGATGATTGTGTCAATATGTACATTTGTGTCAACTTGCATTCGAGAATGGCAGCTAAGATTACAATCTCTAGGCTTAATGAAGTTTCAGTTACACTATTATGTATATATGCGTATTATGCTTGATAATATAAATAAAGTTGAAATTTTTAGTTATTGATTGCAAAATCCTTAGTTTTTGTTAGTTAATTTTTCTCTTTTTGTACAAAATAGAAAATATTGAAAAAAATGCATCAAAAGAATTTAGCTTTTATTTTAACTCAAAATTAAAATTTGTTTTTAAAGTTTATATATAATTGTTGAAACACGGATTAACATCGTAAAAACACGGATATATTGACAGAAATAGAATTAACATTAGCGATCGGTATATTAACATGTATCATTGCATGTACGATCAATATCCTACGGTGCACGTATTATTAAGTATTACTGGATCTTTTTTTTTAAATGAAAAGTGTTAATTAATGCAAATATATCTTAGAATGCTCATAGTATCGATAACATTTTTCAATTAAACTTTATAACAGAATTTATTGTACTAATTCATTACTTTAATGGTTCATTACTTTGACGTAAACTTTGTTTTTAAATTAAAGCGAGATCTGAAGCCACTGTGCGTATTAATCAAACTTTACTCAGTGCAGTTGTATAGTTATTATAGAAATGTTTGAAAGATGCTTTCTGTTACGGTGCGTTAAAGCAAAATTTACGATGAGCTAGCTGCATTTTACGGAGAATTTATTAGATATTTTCAGTCGAAATTCTTTTTTGATGCTCTTTTTTTGTATCAATATAAAATTGCATTTTCTTAATATTAATAAATATTAATAATATTAATAAATTAATTTAATAAATAATAAACGATAACAGAATTTGTTAAAAAAAATTATAAATCATATTAAATATTGTCATAACTTAAAAATTTTAGAATAATTTTCTGATAAAAAAAAGTTGATGTAAAAGTTTAAAGAATACTTATTCTTATAATAATTAAAGAGTACATTCTTTTCATAATAAAAAGACATGTTTAGGATTGACGTTGGATTGGCATAGAATTGACTTTGTTATTGTCGGTAAGACTGAACGCACATTGAACGCACCGAATAAAAAAAAAACTTTTTATTTCATCGTGTTCTAGAGAGATTGCTTTTTCGCGTTTCAATAGTAGTACAATGACACGCAGCAAAAAACTGAAATGCGCTTCAAAGTAAAAATAAATAAAATACTACCGAGAAAGTCAACTGAATAGTTAAATAATAGAAGCATAGTTAAGCATTTTAAAAGCATAGTAAAATATAACGTATGTGTAATAAAAAATATCTGAAGCATGAAGTTTAGAGAGGAAAACAATTACACTTTCACTCGAAGTGAAAGCCCCTTTCGCTACTGTTGGAAATATTTTATTCTGAAACAGAATCGAAAGTTTGCTTTGGATTAAACTAAATATATTTTTCTATTTTATTTAAAATAGAAACGTATTTACTTTGCACTGTTTATTTTCTGTGCTGTCAACGTTGGTTTAATCTGAAATAATAGTTGATTTTAAAGAATCTTAAAGGATGAAAGAAGATATAATATATCATTGCTGTAATTAGAAATGTTAATATTTAATGCATTATAATAAATATATGAGACGATCTGTTTTTAATATTTATTTATATTCACATAAATCTATGGATGAAAAATCCATGAGTACGAATAGTAAATCCTATATATTGTTCACATTCTAATGGTAAATTGCGTATAAAAATTCCTGGTAATATAAGTATTCGTACATGCAATCTGACACTAATACTTTTTACAATTTTTTTGCTTTCTTATATGTAGATATATTCTTTGACAATAGATAATATTACTTCAAGAAAGTACCCCTCTTTGTCACTATGTAAACTTGAGCTATCATCCGTTCAGACTTTCTTAAGAATCATCGAGATCTTGAAGATCCAATGATATTTTTCCTTTTCCCGAGTAAGTTACAAATATGTCTAATCAGATTAAGAATTTCTCACGACTTTAATTACTTTCAGTTGTATGTTTTTATGTTTATGTATAAATTAGATTCATAAATGTATTTTGACTTACGTTAAATTTTTAGAGCTCTGTATTGATAGTATTAAAATTATTAACTATCAAGTATTATTATCATGAAACTTTTTTTAATGGACACATTATGTTAATTTAGATAATTTATGTTTTTCGTTATTTACAATAATTGTTTTTGAGAAATTTTTGTCACGAGTTGAAAATGAAATTGTTTACCTTTTAATCGTATCTAAAAGTAAAGAGAATTATATGTAAAAAATATAAATGTGTGTATGCAAATATGCATATATGTATAATAATATTTCTTGATCCTTTATTAATTTTTCGTTAGGGACGCAAAAACGTGAAAAGATTGCGATTTATATTTTGATAATTATTTATAATCAATATGTTCTAATAACATATTACCTTTGACTGCTGAATGTGGCATCCGATATGTGATCTGGACTCGTATCGATTTTTCTGAAATACAGAGAAACGACTGGGATAACTTATTGAAAGATTATATTTATTTTTACCGCGAGCGAATATATGAGAACTATATAAAATTACGAAATTTTATACTGACATTGTCGCGGAAAGGTTTGTAAATATTTTAATGGATATGATTTGTTTATCATTGCAAGATTGTTGACATTGATCGGTCGGGATTATGAAAAAATAATCTCAATTGTTGACATTTCACTTGTCAGCAGTAGTATCGTGCCGGTTTATTTAGTCCTCCCACGTTTCTCGGTTGTTGGAAAAGTGTGACACGTGCCACGGAAATCCTACCACTACGTTATGTTTTTATAGGAGAATATTTATATTTGTTTTTGGATTTGTGTGTGTTTACCATTATTAGCACAGACAGAAAGCAATTTATTTTAAATGCTTTATGTTCATCGAAGAAACAATTTATGTAATACTTCAAGTTATCCATTAGCATGACATATAATTGGGAAAGAAACGTTCTTTTCTGAATCGAGAAATATTTTTCTTTGTTTTTAAAATTTTTTAAATTTAAAACTTGTACATAATTTTCTTTACTTTTCATCTCTCCGATACGATTTCTTATATTGTTTCGAAATGACCCAAACAAGTTTTATGTATGTAATTTTAATTAAGGAACTGATTTCTTAATTACATTTTTGCAAAAAGTTTACGTGAAAATCGTTGAGAAGATGCATGCATGTAATTTTAGTTAATAAGTTAAAACGTGTGGTTTACATCATAAACGAGTTTTACGAGTTCGTAATTTGTTGCCCTTTTAATTGTAGGTTGCCATGACAATTTCATGCAAAAGTCGGTTTTTATGTCGCTTTGCAGAAAAACCGAACTAAATTTGCACAGGTTTGTCTGGCGTGGAGGATTTTGTTCTTGACAAAGCTTTTATATTTATAGCTTAATTTCTTCGTGACACCGGTGAAAAATATTTTCCAAGCATAATAAAAAAAGTCTGTTCAGTCAGATATTTTTAAAAATTATTTCAACAATATCAATTCTCTCTCCTTTTCACTATTATGATTTCTCAAAACGATTATACATTCTGAGTTTTATATATGGACGCATTCAAAAATCTTATTATCCATTTACTCTAACTATAATTGATATAGTTATAATGATAATATTATAATGATTGTAATGACAATATTGTAATAATACAATACTAATTCTTTATTTCTTATTCGCAATTGATTCTAGTTAATTAAAATTTGAAAACATCTAGGAATAAAGATATTTTGTGGTTAAAAATAAAAACTTTCAAACAAAGTTAGTATTATGTATTTACGTAATATCATAAAATATTTATTCACGATTAACTGGATTTTGCATTAATATTAATTTGAAATTTAATTGCCAAATTTTTCTAAAGTAAAAAATTAAAAGTGTGGAAAGAAATTTGCTAATGTTTTACTAAAAATATTCTTCGTTAATGGCAAGCTTCATCTTATCATCTAAAGTAATTTGTGAAAGGTATTATCTGTTGATAGCTTTAGACGTTCTTAGACTTCGATCGCGTCGCAATTGAGTAGATCGCGGGGCGTGACGCTGATACTTCTACGTGATTGTAATTTATCGCAGCGGTAATTGCATTATAGGGAATTGTACACGATGTACTATACACATTATCTGACCTTGAGAATGATAGATTGCCTGTCAGTTGTATTTGTAACATTCTTCGTTGCAACACTGCTTGTACGATCTGCGTGATGTGCTATCCTTTGTTATCTTTAAAAGACATGTGCTCAAAATTGATGCCATTAATTGGCCGCTATAAAAATCTCATTAAAAGAAAATTAAATTACATTTCTTTCACATTTCTTTATTACCGAATACAGCATTACGAAAATCAATTAATTGCAACAATTATTTATAATAGAGCTATTTTGCAATACTGTTTTTTTTTTGTAATTGACTGAACATTGTATGTATTTGATACATTTCGTTTTTTTTTTGTAAGACATTTCGGGAAGACAGCTGAGAGAAATTAAAATACTAGAAATTATTTTCATAACATGTTCTCGTTTAATGCTCTTTAGGGAACAAAATTCGATTTTTTGGCTCTACGACAGTCTCATATTTTTCATAGAATAACCCTTTGGTCCATATGTATTAAAGTTCTATATGTATTAAAGTTCTAAACAAAATCATGAAAAAAATTTGTCCGTCTTCTGAAGATTAATGAAAATCTAATTGTGCCATATGTATATATTTTTCCATAGCAAGATAGCAAAGGATATGTTATGTGTATATATTTTTCCATTAACCTAAATAGAAATTATCTTACTATTACTAAGCACTTAAAAAGATTTTTTTATGTTCGATATAATATATGCCTCTTATAATGAAATAACAATAATATTATTAATATCATCATGTAATTTGTTTTCTCTGTAATTTCTCACGCTTCAAAATGTCGAAGTTAGACTGTTTTAAAAATCTGTAACCGATCTTAATATATCCTCTCTTATGTTCTCTGTTATGCAATGTTTGATTGGCCCTGAATAGCATAATAGCTCATAAAACAGCAGTCTTTAGCGTGGAACGCCAATTGAAATGTGTTTGTCGTAGACATACATAGAATATACAGGAAAAGCCATAATCTGGTGCTAAGATCGCCTAAATCATTGATATATAAACATTTAAAATAGCTTATTTTCATACTTGCATAGTTGCAACTGGTAAGAAAATGCATTCCGATCATGTTACGATAAATACTGCGGATTAATTTCGTAAAATTCAAATATCCGATCTTCCATTTCGCAAAAAATAACAAACATAGAGATTTTAATTGACATTTTCTTAAATGAAGTCAACAGAGTTGAACAGGTTATTTTCGCTATCAACATACACATATGTATAAAATGTGTTATAAAATTTATTTAGTCATTTAAAGTATCAATATTTTGTCAGATTTATAAGATTTACTAGGTGTGTGAATTAATTTTGAGGGATTTACAATAGATGGTGCAACCAAGCTGCCTCGCATCGGAAACTTTTGGAATTATTGTCAAAAACATCTGTGTTACCAGGGTTCAATGTTATATTACGCGTTATTTTGCAAAGCTATCAACAACATATTTGTTTTTAATTCTGAAGATGTCGAATTTCAAGCCAACAAAAAACCATTTGCGGGAAACTCTTCTTTTCCTGTTTCATTCAAAGAAAAGTGCTGCTGTGAGTCATCGAATGCTGCAGGAAACTTACGGCGAACATGCTCCATCGATAAAAACTTGCGAGTATTGGTTTCGACGTTTTAGAAGCGGTAATTTTGACACAACTGACAAGAAACGTCCTGGTCAACCAAAAATGTTTGAAGACGAGGAATTAAAATCATTACTCGATCAAGATTCATGCCAAACGCAAAATGAACTTGCTAAATCACTAAACGTTGATCGCACAACAGTTTCCAAACGTTTAAAGGCGCTTGGTATGAGTTATCAAAAAAATCCCTCAAAATTAATTCACACACCTAGTATTATGAAAGAAATAAACGATTTTTCAACAAGAAAAAGAAATTGCCGGACGATTTATCAACATTTTTTTGCGTATTCTAACAATAAGTTTTGTGTGGATGTATTTGGAACTTTATAACATAATAATAATATTATAATTATTATGACAGTATATCATAATAAGGTGGCGATCATAGCTCAGAGTGATGTTTTAATGAGCCGAAGATCCGAGTTCAAATCCGACTAAAAATCGTCGGTTTTTATTCGATCGCTCTTGGAAAAGGCAACGGTAAACTACAGACTGTGAAGGCTAAAAGCTAGCAGCCGCAGCATCAGAAGCGGAAGGCCAATCACCACCTACCCGTCTAAAAAATTTAGATTACTGAAACTTTTACAGAAAGGGCTTCTACAGGGCAGTAGGAGTCCTATGTTTTTCCTAAGGAAGTAGGAAATATAATATATATGATATATACACATATATATCATAAGAGTAGAATTCTTTATATTGTTATGAAAAAGACATTTTGTACTGCTGATGTAATTACTATAATAATAGTGATAAACTTAATTAACAAATAAATATATTTAATGAAAGTATATATTTATAATAAGTATATATATGTTTTTAAATATATTCAATAACAAATACATAACATATTACGCTCTATATGTGCTATAATATTTTTACAATGTTGTACATAGCCACGAGAACATAAATTACTTACGATAACTATGCGAGCGATATTCCCGCATTTTTCAAATATTTTCATTTACATGTCGCTTTGTGCATTTAGTAAAATATAGCGTATATATGTCGAATACCCGAGTACATCGTATGTGTGTAAGTTACCGTAGTTTCAACTTTATCAATCGTGGTTTTCGAATTGAATGCGACAATCGCTCGCCTTTCTCCACGCGTTCGAATTTCAGGGTGCATCGAGACGTTAACGTTGGTCGTTTCGCACCGCGGCACCCATTTATCGGGTGTCATTTTACTGTGTGGCTCGACGCAGCAATGCAGTTCTCGCAGTTTAGATGCAAGCAACGGAAACGAATGTCGCGCCATGTGCTATTGCGAGGACTTGAAGCCTAAAGTGGAGTGGACGGAACAAAATTTTTCGTCGTCGATGGAAGCGTGTAACATGCTTCTGAAGCCAGCACGGTATATGAACGACGTTTAATGAAGAAACATGATTTTTTATACGCGTACGCTGAAATAAAACATGACTTTTAATTGAAGTATTTTCTATAACAATAAAATTAATAAATATTTAGTTGCGATGTATTCGTAATAATTCAAAAACATATTTCTCTTCTACATTTATATTCCATATGTTCAGAGACGTTAAAACAACATCAATGCAGTTATTCGTGACAATGTCAATGTTACTTGATTGTGCAAAAAATTTTGGGAAGTCATTGTTCTTCATTGATGTACAAGCGAAAATGGATAGTATAGAGGGTCAAGGTCAATATTTTCGTGGTGATGATATCTAAATCGCGATTGGCATGCCGGAAATGGGAAATAAATCCCATGAGCCGAAAGCTGCCATGTTTCCCTGCGGGTCTGATCAAATGGTAGATATTCTTATCGCGTCCATGTGATATTTTGTTGATGCTCGGTTGGTCTCGGTGGATTACAGCTTATATAAGCGATGGCGTGTAACGCGATGAGACTGGGTGAGCTGCCATCGTACGTGGTACCGACAATGTTCTTGGTTAAAGTGTTGGTCTAAAGTGACCTAGCGAAGTCGTTGCAAATGCAAAGCCCCAGATGGTCGTCTATTTTGCTACTAATGAAACGGTCTGTTTATCGCATCGAGAAAATAATTTTCTTTAACAAAGAACATAATTTTCTTTCGTCACGAATTTTTATTTCATGGCTTTCTTATTAAACGTACTTTGAAATGACGTTGCAAATAACTTGATAACAAATAGAAAACGTTGATGTGAATAATACTTTTGCTAAGAATTATATTTCAAAGACGATCGCCAACAATGTTCATTCATAATGATCACCTTCTGGAATCTTGGTTTAACTAACTTTAACTTTTTCTTGAAAATCTGTAAAACTTCGAGAATAGATATTAATATCTAATAATAAAAAATTAAAATATGGCAATTTTATGACTATTAAGTGTTATGGAAATTTCTATCCTAAATTCTAGAAAAGTTACTATACATTAAAATTCTCTCCGTATGATATTTTCTCGATAGCACTTCTGTGGAAAAATGTCATCAACTGAAGATCTTGATTTAAAAAAAGAGAAAGTTTTTAATTTTCTTATACTAAAACATAAAGTTCTTATCTTGTTTCTTGTCATTCCAGTTATCTTCAGATCTTTATATCTTTTAATTAATTTTTATTTTTATTCGCAAAAGACAGATAGAAATAGATCTTTAATCTATTTTTAGTATTTATGAAATATGATTTATTTAAAATTATTATTATTTAAAAATAATAAAAATATAATTTAGTAAAAAAATAAAAAATAAAATGTCTTTATAAAGTAGTTAAATATATTCGAACATGCAAAGTATTTTATAATGAGTAGAACTCTCTAATTGATCAGCGTTCTCACCTTCATGTTTGTAGTGATGCTGTTCTCGAACAATAGAAATTATTTAAAAAATAATATTTATTGCCAGAACTCTTTAAAACTAAAATTATTTAAATTTGACGGAATATCTCATCTTCGTTTTTCATAAATACACATTCATAAATACAACTTTCTCGAGATAAAAATCATTAAAAAATTCTAGTTTTAAGGCTTTCGTGGCCATTGATATCGTTAACCGAGAGGATTTCCGGATGGATGCCACGTGCGTGTTGGGCACTTTACCAAAGTGGCAAAGTGCCCAACACGCACGTGGCATCCATCCGGAAACCCTCTCGGTTAACGATCATTAAAAAATGTTTATTGCCAGAATTCTTTTTCTAGAACTTATGTAGAACTATAAATCTTTTAAGATCTGTCAATAAATATTCAGAGAGAATTCTTGTGCGACAAAGTAAGATGCCGCGTGAATTTGGCGTCTCAGTTTGGCCTGCGGTACTTTTTGCGCTTTAATGATCAAAACTATTTGTCTAATCTATAGAGAAACTATTAGAAATAAAGTCAGAATTCTCAATATTTTATGAGTTTCCACAAAATATGATAGGCTGGCTTTACACACACGAAATCTTGGAAAATTAAGAATTCTAAAAGAATTCTCTCTTTGTGCAAACACGAAAATTTTAGCTGTTTAGAATTTAGCTATTTAGAACTTAATCGATTCATCAGAATTCTAAAAATTCTGATAACTTCACAGAGATAGATGTCCATGCACTGTCACTCGTAATTCATTATCTTCCGTTCAAATGACATGCAATTGTAACGCGAATCGATGAACGCACCACGTTGTACACACTATGGTGCATGGCACAATCTTGCTAGTAAATAGATCGGGCAGTGATGCACATTATGATTCAATATCAACGAGAGGTTCGTATTGACATCTTGATATGCGTTACATATAAGCTCTATTGCGATATTAATTGCTTGGTTAGTATGATAGTTCTTGTCGTTTGTATTTATGCGATCACAATTTCATATTGAATTTTTATCAACTCGATTTAAGCTATACTCGTGATTTTCAAACTCAGAGTAATAAAAAGTGCATAAAGTTTCTAACAATAAATCCGATTCAGATTAACATTAAAATAAACTAATAAGTTATAGAAATGCAATTGAGAAGATATTTGACAAATTCTTTTAGTACAAATTTGCATGCAATAGCGAATACAATGGATAACGAATGTATGTTATATTGTTGTATTAATGGACGTTAATAATATTTACGCAATATAGATATTTATCTAACATATATAACTATGTTACAAATTGAAATTAACACGATAGTAACACAAAATGTAAGTTGTGACTTTACTGGCTTTAATTTGCGTTTATCATTTCGCAATACACTCGCAAAGCGTATTGCGAAATCACCATGAACTAATTAATTATAGGGTCGCGATATATAAATGTTTGAGGCATTATACCCGTACGTGATTTTATAAGCCACATAATGTTATTCTCAATCGGATTTGGTATTATCAAGCTTAAATCTTTTCAACCCTATTAAAGTCTTTTTCTTCTTAAATAGTAAAGTACACTGTTGGAAAAATTAGATGGTACTACTTGTTAGTTTTTATTCCGTTTGATCCTGCGCAATCAAAATCTTTTTATATTACATTTAAAGTAGCTTTGAAAAGCTTCAATGACATAAGAATAATATTTAAAAAAAACCATCCGATTAAGATTAATGACAGCAGTGAATTTTTTCATAAGATTCATTAACATTCTACTTTTAATTCTTTGCAAAAAGAACCCCACACATTTTTATATGAAAAATGTGGCTTAGGTCACAAATTTGTTGAAATTGAAATGTGTTGTAGTTTAGGTGGTGCTGATCAAAAGTTTTCTCGGACAAAAAATACGAAAATTAAAAGTATACTGTAGAAGTGGTACACACACACACATATATATATTTTTCAAATATTTATTTATTAACTTAATCTGTGTATTCAAAAATAGGCATTTCTTAAACTCTAATAGCACTCGCTTCAAATCATCCTATTTTTTATACTTTTGATTTTCAAACTTTTTACTCGAGGAAACTTTTGATTAACATCACCTAAACTACAATATATTATATTCAACTAATTTGACCGCAGCCACTTTTTTCGCATAAAATGTGCGGGAACCCTTTCGCAGTCAATTTTTGATGAAATACAAATCATAATAAATAATAAAAATGGCAGGCTGTAAACTTTCGAATCTACAGTTAGCTTCTATAAAAGTTGATGAAGTATTGGTTATTGAAATATTGCTACTGGTAGATGAAAGCATTTTAATGGTTCGTGGAATATCTGAGGATATTGCGAATGTGCCAATCATTATAGCGGCTTTTCTGTTCTTTAAAAATGGCTCTTCCTATATTATGCTATTCAGGTTAATGAAATAACAGATTACTCGAAAATTAATTAGTTTGATAAGAGCTTTCAGCATCGGGAGCTGCAAATTTCGATAACTTGTTAGACTCTTAAATTTTACTTTTTACATTTAAAAAAGATTAGTTTAAATTAACTGATATATTTTAATAAAACTTATGAAATTTTGAGCACTTATTATGTGTGACTAATTAAATTTTATAATATTTATAATTTCTGTTTTTAATTTTTTATTATTAATTACTAATACAACTGATTTTATATAAATTATGAACAAATTGAAAATTAAAAACAAATTAATTTTTTCATTTAATGCAATTAATATATAAATAATACATTAGTATATAATAGTTGTATAAGTGTATAAATTATCGGGTAATAATCGGTAAATATAATTATTTAAGCGTTAACGTTAGCTGATGTATATTTAAATTAATTTTAATATCAGAATTAATTTATCTTGAAATTTAATTGTAAGCGTTAATTATTGTAATCAGAGCAAGTCTTTATTATACAAAATTTTTCAAAGGCTATGGGAGTTTTGAATTGCAAATAATAAGTTGAAATTCAAACGAGTTCTCGTAGTATGCTATCTGATATGTTGAAACGTGTATCGATCTCATGTGCGTTATTCCGTATCCCTTTCTTTTTTTGTTGGCTTTATCAATCTTTTCTTTCTTTCTCTTTCTCTCTCTTTTTTTGTTTGTCTTTTTGTCTCGTTATTTTTTTTATTCGTAAAAGCGCTTATTGCGTGACCAACGTTACTTGTTTTTAATGTAGAAAAACAGTAAATTGACATACGTCACCGCAGATATGTTACCGCAGATATATGAAAGAGAAATAAACCACGAAAGAATGTTTGACAAAATTCATTGAGTAAAAATGGTAACATTGCCGAAGCAATCTTCTTTTGTGAACGCAATAGCAAGGCCGCGTCTTTCTTCGTTGCAACGACTAAGGAAAGTGGTCGTGGCTCAAGAGTACTTTTGCCGAGCTTCGAATTTATTATGTACCTTTCTATGGCGCAGTCGCTGATGTAATTAAGATCTATGAGATTCTCGATTATATACTTGCTTTCTCTGATACTTGTTAGAATACACTTTTATACCAGAGACATTCTTCCTTTTCTCTTATATCAACGAAAATCTTAAAGAATATGGACAATGATAAAGCGGTATTTTTAATCAGATCTTGAAACAATGATCTATTTAAATCTTTTAAAACACTCATATATGTATGTACATACACATGCATTCTTGATATATTTTTAAAATATAAAATTTTGCTTCTCTCTCGACGCTCTAAATACTATTAAAAAATGCACTTCTTCATTTAGTTTGCATTGGAAAAGCATCCTGTTTCATATAAACTTCTACGATCTCGCAGAATGCGAAATGCATAATTCCATCTGGTTGTCTTTTTTTTTCTAAAAAAAAAAAAAATGGTTTTATTATCTCACCTGCTGCGTATTTTTTGTACGTATAGGAATATAACTGGAGTACTTTGCTTACGTCTTTCGTTACTCAACATGACAAAAAAGGTACATACATTAATACTTTATTGTCTGTGCAGGATGACAAGCGCGCTCGTAGTTGCTTTTATCAGTTTTTTTAGTTCATCAGTTTATTAAAAGTCGTAATACTACGTCAACAACTTCATCTGTCATCTTCTTTTTATGAGTAAGAGGACGTAACGCTACAGTATTTTTCAAGTCAGTTTTAAAACTTTATATTTTGAGAATTTATTAATTTATCGATAAATTATGGTTAAAACGCACACTATTAAGAATAAATCCGGATATATTATTGGTATTGAATTGTTCGACCGTGGGTATGTATTTGCGTGCTAATTCTGTATCCATCAAATGCAAATTCACAATCCTTAGAGGAAAATTATTGTTGAACATATAATTTCATTTAGAGTGATGTTTATTATAGAAAACTGCGTAGTGTATAAGACATATTTCATTAACCGATATTAAGGGTCTGTTTTTCTTACATTTAATTATGTATAGTTGTTGAGTTTTATTTGCATATCTATAAATGTACATATATGAGGTAAACAAAAACGAAAATAAAGGTATATTTCTTTATATTTATAATATATATTCTAAATAAATTAAAGATAGCTCTTATGAATATACCAGACAAATGATTTTTATTTATCTCGAGATATTATAGTTGAATGCATTGTTAATATCCTAAAGGGAAATGTTCGATATTTAAAGACGCTCGTTTATTGCGCAATAAATAACTGGTTTAACATCGAACATATCGAAATTATTTTTCTTCTCGCGTCTCCCATTTTACTGTATTGATTGATCGTCGATAACGATCATCTACATCAATTAACGTTATTATCAATACCCAAGCGATTTCTTTTACAGAAAGAAAAAAATACACTTCGCAATTTTTTTTTACACAAGTTACTTTCTTGAGAAGTTTCACCGGTTTTCGACATACATACATACACATTGTTTTATCTAGTTTGTATGTTTTTTTCTTCGACTGAAATATTATAAATAACAACAAATGTGTTAAATATAGTTATATGAAATAATACTTATCATTATATAACAGCAATATAATATAATATAGTTTCATAAAACAATGTATTTTCTCTGTTTTATGAATGAATTTATTTCATTAATTGATTTAGTTAAATGCAATTGTGTTATACTTGTTGAATTTCCAGTATCATATATTATTGCACGCTTGCAGTAATATGAAAGAATATGCCATAACAAGGATATTCAAATACATTTGAATATAACAATATTATATTTGCTATTATTTTCTTTAAAATTGTTTACTATAAATAATCATGACATTTCATGTATTATATATATATATATATATATGTATTGAATAAATTCATTATATAACATTAACTTTTAAATATGAAATGTAAAATTACTGACAGAAAGTTTTTATTTTTTGTGATCTTAATAAATGATTAATACATTACACATGTTTTTTATGAAGTAACAAAACTTAGAAGATAACGATTTAACTTTTTTTTCTTTATTATTTTTCTCTTGATACGATCTTTTTTATACCGTAGTGATCAAGTTTTTTTTACTTTTATAAGATCGATTATTATTACTTAGGAAAAAAAGAAAAAAGATGTCGAAAAAGATTGTAAGGCCATTGAGTAAGGCCATTGAGTCTGTTACTCTGAAAGGAGGGAGGGGGTTACCATGGATTTTGGAGGAAGCCGAATAGGAAACTTGCCCGAGGGATTGGGTCATAATCAGTTGAGAACGGTAACCTGGTAACCTGAGCAGCTCAGGGTAGGACGGGAAGCCGCCCCGATTCCCAAAAGTTTGTTTCGTGAGAACACTGCCCTAAAGCTCGGTTGATTATCGGGACGACAATCTTGAAGAGGGAGAGTAGATAGCGGTATTAGCTATTTTTTCTAAATTATGCGGGGAAATTCCCTGTGGATACTTTTCCGAAGGAAGGGAGAGGCTATGCTGAACTCTTATCAACTAAAACTTCGATGGTGGCCCCCCTCCTGCGTTGTCGGGAAACTTCGGGATCGAACTAAGCATACCACTGATGTCTCCCGACGCAACCTAACCATCATATCAATGATTGAATCTTTCTTTTTTATCCGGGCTTATGACCGACAACACCATCGATAATTGGCGTAAGAGAGGGATGGCGACTGATAGAAAACAGTCGAATAAAATCCGACAGTTCCTCGGTAGGATTTGAACCTGGATCTTCAGTTCATTCAGAACAGCACATATCGTACTGCACCACGGTCGCCCTTGATGCGACGGCATTTTAGTCCGGATCTACAATATGTGGGTAAGCCTTAAGCTGTGTAAGAATTTGACCAATCACAATCGAATATGAGGAGAATAATTGACCATGATTGGTTACTTCTTACGGTTTAAGGTTTACTACATTTATTGTAGATCCTTAAGCTTTGTGTCCACGATACTAGAAATCGGTCCGAGATTTCCATCCGAGAAGTGTTCAGCCAATAAAATTGCCGCTTTTCTATAAAAACTGTAAGTTGATTGGCTACATATTTCTTGGATCGAGATCTCGGACTGATTTCTAGTATTGTGTACACAAAGCTTTATGAACTGAACCGAAGAAAAGTGAATCTTGGTTGCTATGAAAAACAAACGGAAAATTGGTTGTGGAAGAGCTGTCAAAATGTTAGCGAGCTTTCTATACAGATTCTGAATAAATCCGTTAAGCTTCCTATTCTTCGTCTCGTCTCTTTTTTTTGAGTGCTTATTTGAGTGCTTCACTCATGTATCTCACGTAATTTATATAAAAAAATTGAACTAAAAATATACATCATATTTTATACACGACATGATTAGGCATTTATATGATAATACGTTTATATGATGATACGTTTTAAAAGAAACTTCTTCTCGATAAGTTTATTACATAACATAACATAATTACATAACATAAGAATACAGGAAATATTAGGTTTTGGTATTTGGCTTCAGGATTGGAGCTGCGTAAATTCATGTGCACTGCGAAACATTCAAATATAAGAGATATTCTCGTGTAATTTACATAGAGTATCCAGTAACCGCAAACGATGTAATATCACATTTTAGTTCGCGTTGAGGAGATTTTTTGAAAATAGAGCCGGTCTTATCCTTGACCGTGTGCTATTTTGCTTTGTAGCACATACAATTCTACTCAACGTTTTCTGTTGTATGTAATTTTTTCCAACTGTTAAAACATTTCAGATAATTGGTTTTGTTACCATTAAATGGAATTATACTGAAGAACATACAAATTTGAGAAAAATTTGAATTCTCAGGAAATCTGAACGATTTTTATGTCGGATGTTTTTTTCTTCAAAGCAAATATTTGCAATTAATTTGCAATTAATAAATTGGTAAGATATATCAATTTAACGTATCAAATGTTGCTTCGCATTATATTATATTATATAATTAATTAATTACACAATAAATTAAATTGAGATAATTTTTTTAAATTGAGATAATTGAGTTTCAATTTATTATTATTGCATTACTTAATCTTACCACCTACGGATAACGTAACATTAGGGTTTAGACGGGGAAATGTGCGAAGGATTTTAAAAGAGGACTTTGAAGTCACGATTTAATTGAGAGATAAAAAATGAATCAAGTCCTTTGCGGGTAACTTTTGCCTTGGAGTTTATATACGAGAGCGTATCAAACTTAACTCGCTGTCGCATAAGTGTTCCGGATATTTTGCTGGTATAGATGCATTACGTGTGTATCACCGTGTCACACCGTAAATATCGACGTAGAAATCAGTAAGAGGAAGACGGGAAGATAGTATACGGATAAAAGAACATCTCAAGGGGAATTCTGTTATTCATATTTCAAAAGCGCGAAAAGAGGAATTTGCATCGAAACGCTCTTACGATGTTTTCGCTTCCTCGAACGGTGTTGATCTTGCAGATCTCGCGCGCGAGTTTTTAGCAAACATAAATTTGATATATTTCTTGGACTGCTAATTATGCACGGCAGAGAGTAATTACGAACTTACGCGCGCGCACGCGCGCATACACACAGTCTTGAAAACAGTCTTTATAGATTATATAATATATCTTGTGTTATATCTTCAATTATGAAAAAAAGTGAGATAAGCGCATTAGTGTATTTCATAACGTTTTATATAACTTTTTCTTGCGTGATAAAAAAAAGATACACTTTAATACCTACACTCTCAGTATCCGTATAACTTGTCCACGTGAAGAAATAAGCCAGAAATTCATGTCAAGCACATTAGAAAGAATAAATGTATACAGAAATAAGAATATAATATATACATAAACAATTTATGATAAAATATTATAGAAATTCTGGGCCACTCATAAAACGTATCTTTTTACTTTCACATGCTCAAATGTATATCTTTTGAAAACCTTGCCTTCCATTCGATTGCTCCTTCCATCGCCTGATTTCCTGGTAACCTTACTCGAGGTTTCACATGTACTACTTGTATCGCGGTTTCTCGTTTCAACCGCTCTTCAGATATATGCACGCTCGAAATATCGCAAATATCTTAGATATGTCCTGTCGCAAATATCTCAGATATGTCCCACAATAAAATTTTATTGTTGTATATACACTTCTAACATTATTGCATGATAATATGAAAATGCAAGACCGTTAATGTAATTCGAAAATACTGAATGACTTTATTCTTAATATTTATGATTATTAATACGAAAAGAGTGTATCACACAAATCTGGAGGTAAGGAAGAGATGTCTCTAACGCTTTACTCTATCAGTGAGTAATATTTGAAAGAAAATCATTAATTTAATTAAATATTGGGTCATTTCATAAGTAATGTAGAGTTTGTAGAGATATTTTTGAAATAAAACAAAAAATTTGATTGACATTTTAATTTTAATCCAAAATATATTTTTTAAAATTATTTATAACTTCTTCTCATCTTATTATAATTATCTAATTATAAATTTTCTATTCCTAATAAAAGTTTTTCGATTTTGAACTAAAAAATAAATCAAGTTCCTTTTTATTCCGCATTATTTATGACCCAATATTCTTATCATCGAAATCAGTTTCGATTATTAGCGTTTTAAATGTATTAATTTGTATGTGTTGTAATTAATTTAAAGAAATGTGCTGTTATATTTTTGTTTCTTTCTGTTCTGTACAAAATATTTAAAAATAGAGTGTATATTTTTGCTATAACGAGTTTCCTGTTTCAACTCCTATGTTTATCCTTCTATCAGTGATATTACTGTCAGTGTTGGGATTGAATTATGTGTACTGTATAAATCTGCATACATTTTGATGTTTGTTGCCACTGCTTCGTTACAAGCGACATTTAGCTTATAACGCGTAAGACTAATGAAACTAGGGGTGGAGCTTCGTTAAATATGTATTGAAATTAACAACGCGGTAATAAACAAATATCGCATTATTAGCAATACTGATGTTGAGAACATTACATGTAACTAACTTGCGTATTTTGCCAATAATTATTTCGCACTTGCGAAAATAGTGATTTATATATAGTGATTAAATATGAATTCATCTTTGTGTATCTTTTAAAGGTGTACGACCTTTACTTATAAATATTAAAATGAGAATATTCTACAAAAGTTTTAAATGAAGATTATAGACTTATTTCTAGCATTGAATTTAAAGTTACGATTATATAAGTTACGATTATATACGAAGGAAATTGTTTTATTTTCTTCTGCTGTTATTGCTGTTCCGTTTTTAATAATTAAATCCTATCGATGTCTTCTCCTATCGTCTACACGATATACCTTAATGAAAATCGCAGGATTATAGTTAATAAATTTGTAATCCAGTGGTGAATTATAGATTTATTAATATATAATATTATGAGAGACGTGGCAAATCCCGTTTGACGTTATGATGTCGACGTTTATCGTATACCAAGTTGAATTCCGTTTTGCATTGATTGCATAAGCAATATCCATCTTTTCGAATCTAGAATTTTTGCAAATCCGTAAATCGTTTCGACGCATCCAATTTAGATGCATATTTCAGTAGTTCCCGTATTTATTACGCTGATGATACTGTAGGGTGTGCATGTATCGTCGGGTTTTTCGATATAATATGGACGACTGTCGACAGAAACGCGCGAAATCGTATGCTGTTCCAGTGCTACGTTTAAATTTCAATTTACCCTCGGTCGTCGCGAAGTTTCATAGCTGCGCATGAATTAATTAGCTTGTTATAATTAACTAACAGTATGTTCGGTGAAAATTAAACTCGCTAAAAGCTACAAGTT
Organism: Crematogaster levior; assembly: GCA_901521435.1. Taxonomy (NCBI): domain Eukaryota; kingdom Metazoa; phylum Arthropoda; class Insecta; order Hymenoptera; family Formicidae; genus Crematogaster; species Crematogaster levior. The sequence goes on from CABEGB010001302.1 coordinate 1,385,435, forward strand.
GAACATTAACTCGTTCCGTTGGAAAAGTAATTCCATTGAAAGAGAAAAGAAATGGTTCTGTACATAATTTTATCGATACAAGTGAATTTCTATTTACGTACCATAAATTCTCAATCTGCATACTAATTCTTTTATTTATCGTTTCTCTCTGAAATTGCAGTTACAATAACATGTTTTCCTCTTTTTAGGTCGACATAAGTAAGAATATTTGTAATTTTTCGAATTAATCTTTTGTAGAAAATATTATGTATTTAATTTGATACTTTATCCTGTCTTAAATTAGTATTTTTAGGTAAAAAGAAATATACCATGTATATATCAATCCAACGTTGTCTCGAAGGATATTGGTTTTTATGAATACTGTAATATAACGATAATATAGTAAACATTTTTTAAATTATTTACTTTCTATAAATTAATTATTGTTACCTACATTATAACAGAATATTTATTCCTCATTTTCATTTAGATCGAGTTTTAGAGAGTTGAATAGTGATTATCTTCTCGAATTAAGACTCGGCATGAATATATTCGCATACGTGAAATATGTTAATCTAGATGTTCGTATTCAACACTTGCTGCTGAGTTAAATACATTCAACTTGCAACTGACTGAATGAAAACATTGTTCTACATTCTTCATTTCTTCGTTCTTTTTCTTTCGCGTGCTTATGCTCTTATTTAATATTTAATAATCTCTATGTATTTTATAAAGAAACACATACTATTGGTAGAATAACAAATATCGTGTGAAGCTCTTAAAGATGAAATATTTAAAGGAAAAGAAATTAAATCGCGACAATTTATCTATTGATTTTTGGATTTGTTTTATATAAATATTGAATAAAGGGCCTTTTTTTAAATGATTTTCTATGTGCGATGTATGTATTTTTTCGTCCACAAGTGAAATCGTCCATTCGTCTGTTTCAGTCATCAAATAACGTGTTCGTAGTTGCAAATTTCGTGACTAAGTAAGACAATTGAGAATTAATTAATTTGATACATGCACGTACATAAGTACGTGAATGTATTAAGGATTTTCTCTCTTAGGTCCTGTGGACCTCACACACACTTGCTGCGATACTATCTCTGATACCTCTCGAATTTCCCAAGATGACTATTAGATACAAGATCGGATAAAATCGTTTATAGAATGCAATGAAGTTCGATCCTTACGATGCTTGACATTATTACTTATGTGGAAATTTTGTTTCCACATAAGTAATATAAACCAGTTTTATATTTTCAATAGATACAATAGATATTGAATTTCAGTCTCATAATAGTAATATTTGATTCTTTTTAAGATTTAGATATTTAACTTTAATTTAACTTTTAGTGGTCTACAATATACTTAGGCGTTCATTAACGCTTTATAATTTAATTTCGTATATATGATTTAAATTAATTATATTTTCGCAGTTTTAATCATATTTATACATATTATCATATTTACACCCATTATTATGCGACATTTATTTATACTATAAATATTTAACAAAATTAAGTGATATGAAATTAATCACTGTTTACATATGTAATTAAAATAATTGATGTCTTATGTCGTTATATTTAATTAGATATCAGTTACGTGTTATAGATTATTAGACTTAATGCGTCTTGAATTCGTGCGTAACTGGATCCTATCTAATTATATCATATTGATGTATTGTCGGCTCTATATTTGTACGATTGTATAACACGCTGTATCTTGAAGAAGGTTGACTGCTGTAATTTCCCAAAGTTTTATCGTAGAAAGATATCTCTGTGAAAGAAATTTTTATTTTTTCTTAAAGCTTTCTTTAGTCTTCTATTGTATTATAGTTATTGTATTATGTATACCTTTAGTATTCTGTTCTTTAGTCGTGACGTTCAATATAATGTCGCATTTCCACAAATAATGCTATGCTATGCTACATGCATTAAATAGATCCTCGTCACTATTAAATCTTAGAAACTTTTTGTTGTTTTCTTAACGTTTAAGAAGCAAAAAATCCAAAGTGTTATCACTTTCGTTGACAATGTAATCGTCTGATCGTTAATAGCGAAGATGAAATTAAGGAGCAGCTAAAGTCATTTTCGGACGATCTTCTCAGTGGGACACTTATGAATGCATATGACTTCTACACTGAGAAAAATTTCCAGCGAATTTACCGAAAAATAATATATCCGATTGATAATTTTGTTACCCGATGAAGTGATGGATACTTTTATCCAATGAAATATAGTTACCGATGAAATTTGATCGATAAATATATTATCCGATCATATATTATTCAATGAAAAATAATAACCGTGAAAATTCAAATTTCAGATATTGCCGAAGGGAAACTAATATAGTTGCTGAGTATGCACGACTTGTCGCGACTCGTTACGATCGTTGTCGCGACGTCTTTTCACCTTTATTAATATCGGTCTTCGACCTCGTCTCGTCAGTTCGAGTCACGATAGTGGACGCGATAAGTGATAAATGTCATCTTTGGCGTGATATTAGAAGAAATAGATGTGGAAAAGAAAGTCACCTTACTAATAATTAAGTACATATGTAAATTGAGCATTTGGTTTCATATTTTTAACGCGAAAATTTCTTTCCGATATTCACCGCGCATTCAACTTATTAAAACTTTTTCTAGAGTGACAATGGACGACTGAGTATACGTTTGTCAGCAAACACATACATGTCTAAAATAAAGTATATATATTTTTTAAAATTAAAATTAAAATTAATGTATATTACATTATACATTTATTATATAATGTAACATTTATATGCACATTTATTTATAAATAAGTCTTAACATTTGTTAATTTCAATTTCCTTTTTTCACCTCCCTCTTCCATACCTAGTTTAGACCACAGCAGATAATTTTTTACATTTAATCACATATTCAATCGGATTTATCCGTTTCTAACAATAACGGATAGTATTGATCGGGTATTTATTGATCGGATATGTTTGATCAAGTTCCTATCGGACATATCCGTTTGTTCGTACTGTTACATTGGATCTTTCGATTAAATATCAACGGATTTTTTTTCAGTGTAATGAAACCTAATGTATTCATTCTAAATTCTTAAAAAGCACGGAGATATTTCCGATATTGCTTGTCGATATACTGAAGAATCGCGTGCTCACCTGTCAGTTCGCGTGTCAGTTTGCTGTATTTGAGGTTGCGACTGTATTTGTAACTCTTGTGCTCGATCCGATTTCGCCTCCACCCGATAATCATCCTCTTCTTCTTTCTCATTCGTCGTTTTCTCAGTTTTTGTGTCACAGTTCTCCACAGTGTTCCTACGTTCCACCTGTAAGAAAATCCGAGGGAACATCGGTAAATTACTTCCTATTTAATTTCTGACACGAGTACAAAAGGTTAAGAAAATTAACTGAATTCGTGCTGACGTCTAATTTTAGACTTCTAATTTTGGATTCGCGATATCGAGTTAGCAATTATGTGATGTGATTTTATTTGATTGACTTGTTACATAAATTGTTCTGTATATTATGTAGAAAGTACTTTTGAATGAACCTGAATTTTTCTGAAAAATTATAATCATGCAAGAAATTTTTATTTATATTTTTTTGGTGACTATTAAATAATATTTAAGCTAGGAATTTATTAATCACTTCCGGATTTCAATGATGGAAATTATAAAAGATTAACAGAAGAAAAAACAAATATAAGATAGTCACTATGTTTCTTTAATAATAAACCTTTTATTTTCTAATCTATATATTTCAATTACTAAAATATTAAATGGAACTCTTATTTTTTGTTTTAGCAGGCTCCTACTTTATCGTATATTTTTGTTTTGTCCTAATGACTCAACGATATTGTTATTCATGTTCGCATTTCTAAGTGAGAATAATCGTGATTTACTATTTCCTTGTTATTTTATTCGTATTCTCCAATAGAATTAATTACATATTTACCGTGTTGGGATATAGCTCTTTTCCTTGCTCTTCGTCATCGGACTGAATTACGGTGGTTTCCGGTGCGACATGGCTGTCGTTTCCCGCCATCTCTTCGTCCTTTCTCGTTTCAGCGCGGCCACAGCAGAGGCCCAACAAGCAATACACGATCACGCACACAACTCTCTTGATTTCGTTCACATGCACTATCCACCACTACACGCTGCAACTTTGATCAAAGTCTTTCTGTTTGCGTTTCGCTTAGACGGCGTGATACCGCATTTTTAGAATTGCCTTTCTCTGCTTTCACGGAGTATAGTTTCACACTAGCTCATTCCGTTTTGAATTTCCTTTATAGAATGTGTTAGATCTGGGATAATATCAGCGATCTTCGAATAGAAGGAAATAGGAATATTCTTGACACTCGAGTCGATGAAAGGGCACGTGTCAAGGTCCCGTTAGGACTGATCGTTATACGCGTTCTGTTAAAGTTCTATTATGTAAATTTTGTTAAAAAACAATATTAAATTGAATTGAGTAGTAAATAGAAGATATTTTTTTTAAGAATCTACGTTGTTTACTCTTTTATTCAGATATTGTAAGAATTCCTTTCATCACAGAAATATTGTACTTTTATTAAGAATAATAAATATTTTGAAAAAGAGTGAAAGAAACTAAAATACATCTCTAGAGATGTATTTTTCAATTAATTTGTTTGCCAACAAATCTAATTAATTTCATTTAAACATAGTAACTCTCTTTACTTTTGTAATTACTCCTCGTTAAAAATTCCCATTTAGTTATTTTTAGCGAAAACTGATCAAATATATGATATATTTCTGTTCAGCAAATTATTCTTATATCTAAAATAATAAACAATTGAAAAGAAATAATAAAAAGAATGAAGAAATTAATAAGCAACAAATTAAAATTTTATTTGAAATGAGTCATTGATAACTGTTTTAATTATTATAAGTTATTACTGTTAAATCTCAAAAGTTGAGTACAATATTTTCTAATTATATATTTTCCATCATTTTTTTGCCATATTATTTCATAGTACATAAAAAACTATAGTTAATTCTTCATTTACATAATATTTTTATTAACGCTTATTATTATCAAGATGAATTAATTATAATATTTAATAAAAGTTGAAAACTAATTAGTAGAATGCACACCGTAAACATTTTCTAAAATGAGTCGATAGTACTCGAAATTCAGCTTAAGAAAGTTGAGGAAAGAAATTCCTCGATTTTTAGTGACTGTTAATGGAAACTTCTTTTTCTTGTTCGAACAGTGAGGTAATGAGACCCTTCCGCAATTCTTTGCGCCTAATAATTCTTTTTATATAGAAAGTACTGAGAAGAAGAAAGTGCTGAGGGAAGAAGTCTAATACTTATACATACTTTTATTATGTGTTTTTAGATGAGAGACTATTGACCATAAAATCTTGAATTTTGATTACCTACCTAATGTGATCCTATTTATAATTGTTCGTAAAAAAAGGTATTTAATTAAAGATATTTACCTAATTAGAATAAATAATGACACATTGAGACCACCTTCGATCAACTATAATTATTACTATGCGACATGTTAAGAATCTTTATGCAATATCTGACATCGTTCGACGTTGAATTTCATATTCACGTCGAGAAAATCCATTAGCATTCAACTTAGTATTTGAAGATGTCTGCTGATGACTACAACTACGAACATGGTAAAGAGTTTTCAGCGAATTGAACTGCATGTAGTTACTTAGATAAGATTTCTAAATTTATCTGTCTATCCCTTGTGACTTATCGTAATCTGTGTATTGATAGCAATTGAAGACATGCTGTGTTTAATAGGATCGATAATAACAAGATAACGATAGCAATATGTCATGACTATGGTTAGCCATAGAAAATCAAAAGCGCAATCGTGATTACGATATTGTGTAATGATTGCAATAAGACTAAAACGAAATATATCCAATTAAAATAACATAAAGCAGAAATTTTGTATGCAACACATGTAAAAAAAGTAAAATATTTTTATTTTTAGAGAAATAATAGTTGATGAGAGAATAAACTAATTAGATAAAAGATTTTTCAAATGAATATTTGTAATTTATATATATTAAAGGCGATTTAAAAAAAATATATATATGTATATATATATATATATATATAATCACTTGAAAAATATATATATATATATATACATACATATATATGTAATTCTTAAATTCTGTAATATACTACATGTGTAAAATAAAACAGATTACTTGTAGAACTTGATAAATGTACAACATAAATGTATTATTTTTTCTGTTATTTGAATTGTTTTGAAGTTAAATGTAGCATTCGTGGAAAAAATATATAAAGAAAACTGACTCCATATTCAGCGTGAAATTCGGACTGTTTTAAGAGTAGAATTAATTTTAAGTCCAATTTGTAAAAGTAATATGTAGAAATTATACAGTATATAAAGTGAATGGTATAAAAAATAGTACAAATTTCAGTCGTATGAATGACGAAAAATTATAATAAAAATATTTTTTCACGTAATGCATTTCTGTCCATTACACGGCTCGTCTATTTCGATGGATTAGATATCTCGATAAAAATATTTTCTATTTTTATCTTACTCTTTTTTTCAGTAGCGCAACTTTCCCTTCTCTTTTTATCATGCGTTTCATGTAAATTTTTTTTCTCTTTACATGATTTATATTCAGCATCTGTGAGAAATTGGAAGGAAAATTTGTACAGTCGGCATAATGACGAAGTCTGTGAAAATCATATGGAATAGTTTAGCACCTATAGTAAGACACGCTACGATAAGTTTCAGCAGGTGTGAAATTGTGCTTTCGCACATATAATATATCTCTTTTAGCTTAGAAAGTCCTAATCCGGATATTTGCACGATATATTTCGTACTTATACTAATACTCGAGTATTAAGCTCCGATAATTGGATTATTTCAATTGTGTTCATCGTTTTACGAATCTTATTATGTTTATAACATTTAATTCGTTAATTTAATAAATTCGTGAAGAAATAAAAAGAAAGTACGTGCAAGAGTCGCACCTTTTATGAAGAACGTACACAGCACGATCATGGTCAGAGTTTACATCAGAGTTGGAAAATTATCAGATTACATTAAACACAAAGTTTGCTTAATTAAAATTACGTAATAGCACGGACTGCGGTGGATAACGATGAAATGTTATAGCTTTTGCAACAGCAAAAAGCTTTGTCGATCGGTTTTCTGAACTGCTTTTAACATTATTTAGAGCGCATTTCGAGTAAAACACAGTAGGGAGTAAAACGTATACTGCAATGATACTAAAAAGAAAATTTATTCGTCGTAATAAATGATTCGACGTTACGTTTTCATGCGTCACCATGCTTAATGATAGGGTGATATTTGAAAGGAATAGACAGAAAGTGTATACTCGATACTATACTCGAAGAAGTTAAAATGACTTGGTAGAGCTATCGGAGAAGCAATTCGACGAAAGCTGTTATAACCCATTCGTTCGAAATCACATAAATAAAAGGAACGCCGAAGGGCGTCTGCGGGAAAGCTTGTTAAAGCAGTATTCGAACGTTTTAATTCCACGCTATCCATTCCGCGGGGAATGTACATCAACCTTAATTACAAGTTTATTCATTAGTGACAGTTGTCGAGTCTCGACAAGCATGCGGATATCGTAACCGCGCGTAGATCTCGTGTTGCCGCGAATAATATTATTCGCGCATCGACGTTCGAGAGTTTCGAACTCGATTTAAACAACTTTTCCATTGTCATCCATACAGTAACGTGTGACAGGAGTGCGGAAATATTTTTACATGATTACGAGTAGTTCGCGCGCGGAGAGGTGGCTACCACTCAATATGATTAGAGCTTCGCGCGGCGAACGGTAACTTCTGGAAACAATCATGCGAATTGATTATGTTTTCGTGCCGGTGTTTGCAGCTGATCGAATGATGAATCGAACAAAGCTAATAATGTTATCTTGGTAAAGAAATCACGAGGATGTCAATCTTTTTCGGAGTAAACGTGATTATCAAATAGAGACTGTCAAATTCGGAAAAGTGAGAAAAATATTGTATCGAAGTATTCCGATTTTTTCAAATTGCAATTTAATTGACATCCATTGAAATCCATTTTTTGCGTTATCTAAAAGGACGATGCTAATTAAGTTTTTGATTGGAAGACAAAAAAGTTTTGGTGTTCCTTAAAAAAAAATCTGCTTTCGAAATATCGAGTGAAAGTTTTATTGCTCATTCGCGTTTGCCGTGGAACTCCGTGCTTTAACTGCGACTATGCAATTGGAATCCACCGCGAAATCCATCTTCATCGTATTGACTGCCTTGGATACATTAAGGATACATGGAACGCTATTAACTTCGAAATAATAGTAGTAAAAACAACATATATTCGAAAATTGTAGCAGTAAAAACAACGTATATTCGAAAATTGTGCTCTATGACATAATACGTACTTTAGGAAAAGACAAGACATTTTCAATTTTGATAGCAGTAAACTTGATTACTTTGATCAATGGAGTTTGCAAACTAATTTGGAAACTAATTTGGAATCATTGAGGAAGAATATATCTACGAAATTTTATCTGGGTAAATAAAGCTTACTAATTATGAGATTTTTGAGGCTTATTTTTTATGAGCAAGCTTTATTGCTTCATTCATAACTGCTCGATTTGATCGATTCGATGTCAATTGTATAATGAAATGTCACCTTACAAGAGGTAAGGTAAACATCGTGAATATGTGCTGTGACAATACATAATGACCTACATAATTCGTCGTACGACGCGTGCGATACAGGAAAGTATTTCTTTAAATTTTCAGGAGGTTTACCAATGCCACCAGTATATTACGAGATGGTTGCCGCGATGATTTACGATCGCAATAACACGAGAATGGGCCGAGTTTACGCCAAGTGCATTATTGAATTCGCCACGTTGATCAAGCTTAAAAGATTAAGATTGCACAAGTATATTTCTGATTATAGATCGAAATTGTGCGGAAATTGTGTTTTTCCTCGCGTAAAATGAGGTAACTTTAATCTTACCGTGAATATTCAGTACATTGATTTCAATATTCTGTAATATTTATTTCCACAGTTGATTTATATATTATGCAAACATTGGGTTGCAAAATTATCGTGCGTGAAGCTCACGGCGTGGTCGTTTAATAGTGTATTAAGAATTTAACATTGCCTTGTTAACTTTTCAATTACAATTGCGTAAATTTCCATAACGTTAATATTTATATTCTCTTTTTACTACACAGTAAAAGTAACGTAGCGCGCTAGACTATTTTACTTCAATTTGCGTATGTTAAATACGAAAGGGGAAAATTTTCACGAAAGTGTGTACACTGCAAGTGTAAATACTATTGTATTGGCTGATGGGACAATTACGGGTCGTGAAAATAAATGACTCATCAGTTTCATTATTTATGTAACAGAGTCAGTTTGGAAAGTGACATTAAAAAGCGTTTGTTATTGTCCGCCGTGTGTAGGGCTAAAACTATGTGATAAAATCGGACGCAATGCGTAATGGAAATTCGATCGATATTTTCTCGTAATAACATAACAGTAATCGTTCTGCGCTTATAAACTGTAGCGAAGTAACTTGCACAACATACACATATCCACGGTATCATTATTTACATGTATAAACTGTAAATGGAAAGACACATAATGGCGTCGCTGGAAATAAAAGACGTAAAATGAAGACGGTAAAAAGAATAATGACTTTGACGACGGTAAAAAAAAAAAAAAACGGAACATTGTAATGGCTCTAACGACGTACTGTATGTACAATGACAGTACTGGTGACACAGACAATGTTATGTTGCAATCAAGATGTTAAATATCTAATCCTAACATCGCGAAGGATACTCGATCCTATCGATCTTGGTTAATTACCGTTCCATCTACCTGTTCTAACAAGCATCGTTTAATCACGAGTAAAAGATTTATTTTTCTTTTAGCGGTTTCTACGAATGGAAACTACAAGAAGTGAAGTTTCTCTGTTGTTCGATCTTTTTCTTTTTTGAAGTAACTTTAAGAAGGTAGCAAGATATGAAAGTTTTGAAGTGAAGGTTTGTTATTCTCTTTTATGACATAGCATAAAAGACATTTCCATAGGTGACATTTGGTCACCACGACATAGAAAGGAACAATAAATTGGACCTCGATCAGATGAAGGACACGAGACTATTGCTCGTTCATCAAATAGCATACGCCGCACGTATATACTTTTGGTTTCATGCTTCGTTTGTATCGATTGTACTATTATCCTTTGCGTGATCTATCGACTTTAAGATAACGGATCCTCCCAAAAATCACGTGCCTCATATATTTGCCTTATACATTTTTTTTCTGTGTCACCTACAATTATTTTTATATTTTGTTATCAGAATTTACAGTACACCAAGCGAAATTTAGATAAAGCTATGATATATTTAAATACATACAGCTAATTAAACCATATTATAAACAGGAAAATTCTTAATGAATATGTATATTCAAGTACAATTTTAATTAATGCGAATTATACAATCCTACATAGGGATTACTAATGAATAAATACATTTTTTTAATTATAAATGTGAGGGTTTGTAGAGATTTGTACTAATAATAGATCACCCCCAATCCAAGTTGAGGGAGGGACTTTTGTTTTACTTAATCAAACTTCATTTAACATCTAATTGAAGAAAATTTCGGTTAAATCTTCGTTTAACCTGTTAAAATATTTATAACACGACGGATAATTTTCGAATGTTTTATGGAATATTTGAAAAAAAAGACAAAATTTTGTTCGTTCCGAGTTCCTTACATTTTGCTATATATTATGCATTCCCGTACTGCAAGTATTCCACTCGAAATTTTGTAAATTTCTTTAAGTCATCATCCTAACTCATCTCATCATCCTAAACTTCATGTATGTTTCAATCTTCTTCTGTATCTAAAAACAGTAAGCGTGGATTACTTTAAGCTTGAAAGCTTTGTTTATACCTGCATGACCTAGTCAGATTATGATGTTCCGCAATGTAAACTATGATGCATCGTGATCTGGATGATCGATTTTCCGATCTCTACGTTCTCACATAATTATAGAAACTGCCGAGCGGTGAATTTATATAGCCAAACAGTGCCAAGAATCAGATACGCTTGACTGCGTCGAATCGGAATAGACGCTATTAATGATGCAAAATATTTTCTACAGTTATCGCACTCCGAAAACTCAAGTTCTTTTACAAGATTTTTTAAAAATTATAATTTTTAAAATAAGGCGGATTATATTCTAGTATTTGGTATTTGATATAATAGCAGTCCGAATCTCATTATTGTTTATAATTTTTAAATTCACAGTGAAATTTTATCAATTCGAAAACGAGACGAATGTCGTGCATTTAGATAATGTTTCTTGTCATGGCACACAGAATTGAGGAAGTTCATTCAGGAATGAGCTAAATTAAGCTGAAATTAGATGAACCCCGCCTTAGGAACTTATCGAGAAACGACAGGTACACACAATGAAACTAGACTGTGTATTCGATTCGGTAAATAACAACATCATTGCACAAACGAGACGCAAAGTACATACATCATCTAGTGAAGCATCAAAGTGCACTTGCTCCAACGATGATCACAAATTACAGAACATTATGCGTCCATTATTGCTGATCGACTGGTTATCCCTTAGTGATTGCAATATTAAAGCAGAATGTCTTTCCCCGAAATATCTCCTTTTCTAAATATCATGAATAGGTCAGGCAGAAGTTCGACTACATTAAATTTAGTTCCACCAAATTCTACCTTCATATTAATTAAATAATGGTTGAATAATTTCCATGTCATTAAAAAAAAATCGATAAATTAAGTTCGCAAGAATGTAAGGAGTGCAAATTATTTTTGAGGTTCACAGGTTTGAATACTGTAAATTGTATCTTTACAAGAAATTAAATGAAAAGAAACAGCAATAAAATTTTTTTCTGACATACGTATTAGAGCTCTATTTATTTGCTTTCTAATTATAATATTAATAGAAATATTATCTTTAATTTTAAATAAATCTTATCAGCTTATTATCAAAATATATTATATAAATTCAAAACAGAGTTTTGGGTGGATAAAAAATATCGATAGCACGTTGTTTATTGCGGTACAGGCTCTCAACTCGAATATTGCTTTACTGATTTATTCTCCTATAATTACAGACCACTTTCGGGAGATTTTGGCGCGTTAAGCATTAAACGAATTTAACGTCAATGTTAAATTATTTGATATTTTGTTCGCGTGAAACAGACTATTTATATAGCTTGTGATTAAACATTAATTAAAATAATCGCCGTGAAAAGTATCGTGTTCGACGGCTGTCGCATATGTGAATGCTTAATAGCCATATGATAAAATAAAATCTATTCTCGTCAGGGAATGCGGTCGGGCAAAAATGACGAATTAATGAGAAAACAAGTGTCGTGATATAGCGGGCGAATAAATTCCGATCTGTTAGCTTCGACAATAACGCGCAGTATTTGCACGCAAGTTGTTTTACTTACGAACACTGCCTACGACGTGAGCATGGAGGAGCAATCACCTACTACTACCATAGTTCAGTCGGATCACCGTAGTGTATTAAAGACAGGCCATAAATGTCAAAACAGCGTTTACGATCGTATCGATCTTCCCCAGGCAGGAGAAATCGGGGGGAACGCTTCTCTCATTCGCTTTTTTACTAGCGGTACGGCGCGGCCAGTAAATTGTTCCCGAAGCGCTCTTTAAGAATTCATGTGCATCACATACCCACATTCAAATGATACACTGAGAATTTTTTATTCCCAGACAATCCTCTTTGAAATATATCGTCAAGATGTCCAATGCTTTCTGCGTTGTTTAAATAAGAATATCGATGTGCGCTCGCTCTCTTTCTCTTCCCCCCCTCTCTCTCTCTCTCTCTCTCTCTCTTTGATGAGTTTAGAGTTTCGACGTTAAATGTGTGAAGCTGATCTGTTTATTTAAGACGAAAGGAAGGCGAAGATTAGAGATAAGGTTTTTTTTCTCCCTTATCTTTAGCGTTGACGATGTGAGCTCTCACCCAGATACTGATCTCCAATTTTCTCCCTAGTCCTTAAACTTTCCGTAACGAATTTTCGCGTTGTTTTCGTCTCTTTCTCGAGACGACGTCGTAAAAAGGTGACCCTAATGCACGATGGTTCCGCGCCCGCGTGATATCGTCGTTCTCCGTTTCACCCGGAGGTCAAGTAGCGCTCGAAGGTCAGCTTAGGCCGTGAGAAGTAGTGGAACTCGGCGTTGCGCCCGACGTCCGTCGTGTAGCACGGTTCGCTGTCTACTGGCACGCTCGACGCCAGGCGTCGCGACGCGTAGGGCGCAACGCTAATCGGCGTCGCGTCTCTCCACGGTGTTGGCGAGACGCGATTCGTCGTGACGGGTGCGTAGAAATCCTCTTGCACGCATTTCGACCTTTCCGAACATGTTCCGATAGATTTATCACCAATGGAGTCTATTTGTGCGTACCGTTGCTGTCAGACAAATGATTCTCATCAACCCCCGGTGGTCATGTCGGAACGATCACATTAGCGAGATGGATGCGTTTGTCATGACAGGTGATTAATTGTTCATTGCTTTTCATCAACCCCCGTGCCGTGTAATTTTATTGAATTTTCGTCATTTGTCCGTCATTGTAGCGATTTCTGTACACCGAGATCTTGTAGCGATGTCTCTATCAGAAGAATTTTATTGTGACATTTTAATTTTGATAAATTTAGCGCTTATTTTTGCATTGCGAAGTTATTCGAATACTAAATTCAGTTTTATATTTATACAATTCGACAATTTCTCTTATTATTTATTTGAGCTTTAAACATCACCATGCGATCGGTTCGCGCATTTAATATTTGATGAGGGAATATTAATTATTTTCGTTACAAATCATGTTTTGTTATAAATCATGGACTGTTTGTGCACTGTGCCAACTAATTTTAGTTACACGTGAATAATGCTATCATGAATAATGCATTGCTAATTGATACATTATTAATATGATATGTCACCGTTGTAAAAAACCTGTTAATATTTTTCTTTATTATTTTAATATAAAAATGTTTCATATGTATTTTAATATAAAAATTTTTTATATGAAATTGTACGTACGTACAATTTGAAGTTTAACGTCAAGAAATGACGATCTTGTCTCAAAAAAATTGAGACAAGAAAATTATTTTTATTGATCTCTGCCGAATATAATGTGGGTAAAGTTTAAAATTTTTGTGGCTTTTTATAAAAATATTTTGAAAAAGAATTACTTTTTGAAAAAAAAGAACCTGGATTATTTATTTTGGATAAGTATTCTTGTGTAACTTGAGACCAAAAACTTCCTAATCCAATTATATCTCCCTGTCTAGGATTTTCTCTGTTATATATTTTAGGGCTTTGCGACAAAAGCGAGAGTGAGACAGAGAATGAGAAAGATTGGTTTAGTGTAAGTTCTGATAAGTGATTTTCGGTTCCCGAAGTTATAGACACGTGCATTTCGAGGTCATGTATGGCGGATCGCGTGCAGAACAATAATATTATCGTTATGATTGGAAAGTATCACGTGTTACAAGCAAATCGGATTTTCGGTTTTCTCTTTTCTGTATCGGTAAAATGGAGTTAATCCTAGATATTTATTAAGAGAACATTAAACATTCCAAAGCTTTTAAGCTTTCCGCGAATTGGCGAATATTAAAAAAGAAATATTACATGATACGTTATTACCTGTATATCATGAATTTTATGCTTTTTTCGAGTTAAAATGTTTTACCTTTAATTGGAGTTTGGACACTTTTTCTTCCTTTAATTAAATCGGTAATAGTGATTGCATTTAATATTCAATATGAAATATCACGATCATTTTGTGAGTTAATTAGTTCAATATATTTATATTAAAGCTCAAATTTATATAAATGAAGTTTTAATTGTATTAAAATTCACTAATAAGTTTAAAAAGTCCTCTATAAATTAAAAATATGATCTTGTTGTATTGGTACTGTAGATATGAGAAGAGAAATTTTATATAAATAAATAAATAAATTTTGCCATTCTTGCAATTTTGACATTCCAATATTTCTTTAACATTATCTTATCACAAAATAAGATAATGTTAAGAAAGATAATGCTTTTCTCAGAGGTAAATAAATTTATATTTATATTAAATATTAAAAATTTTGTAATCTTTTATAAACACAATAATAAATGTATTTTTTAATACACAGAATATATTGAACATGGAATTTCTTTTAATACACAGAATATATTGAACAAGGAATTTGAAAAAATTCCCTGTTGAATATATTCTGTGTATCAAAAAATACATTTATTATTGTGTTTATAAAAGATTATTAAAAAAATTTTTAATATTTAATATAAATATAAATTTATATATAAATTTATTTAATATAAATATAAATTTTTCATACTTAAATATAAAAGAGAATATATTTGTTAATACGTTCCATAAATATGTCTCGTGTTTTTTATTAGTGATATAGATATTTAAATATTTTTATCTAATTATATTCTAATTTTTATCTAATAATATCTTATTATAATGATAATTTACAATCATGAAATAATCCAATAAAATTAAAAACAATTATGTTTAACAATGAAAATGTAACAATATTGTTGCTGAGCTTGCACAAATTGATTTTAGTCTTCATCACGTGTAACTACTATTATAAGTAACAATAGTATTATTCCAGTGGCTTACTTCATGCTATACTAGCTATATCAAATATAGAAAATTAAGGAAGAACGAAACACCGCTGTACAGGCGATGTGCATGGTCAAAGGTCATCCATGAAAGAAGTCGTGCATTTACTATATCAAGAGACACAATAGTGTCTCGGTGCCAAATGTAGCGCAGCGAGGCCGGTCGTGTATATTTACGCGAGTCGGAGAGTTGCAAGATTATCGGATCTCGACAACCGCTGAACCGATCGACTTCTAAGTAGACTCAATCGATAGCTTGGGTTCGATTTTCATAACAAAACTGTTTTTATTTTTTGGCTACGTGTCCTATAAGCTGAGATATTGCGATGCAAAGTTGAGATCTGAAAATTTTCATTTAAGAAACGTCGTCATCGACATTGGTGGTGAGCGGAGTGATGAGGTAGGGGTGAGGAAATGTACTTTTCGCTTTTCCACCACAATGTGGCTCTGCATGCGTTCAATAAATCGCGCGTCGTAATGGTTTGACAGCTCGTCCACAACAACGCGCCTAGCAACGCGTAAACAGGCGTCGAACGAGAAACGTCCTCCGGTACGCATCTTCACTGCGTACCGGATGACCGGACGCGGGCGCAACAATATTTTTCTTATAAATATGTATGTTACAAATATGTGTAGAGAAGGAACATCTAGCGTTTGGATTGAAAATAATGATACGCAGGTTAGAAAAAAGCACTGGCCTAGAGGCGCAAAAGATATTTATATTTTACTTTTAGAAAAAATTGATAATAAGTAATATATTCTTTTATAGTTTAAAATAATATAAATAATACTACAAAATGCGTGATATCAGTACAAAATTACCTTTTCAAAAAAAGGTAAAAAAAAGGTGCCAAATGTACGCGCAGATATACGAGATATAATTATGAATAATACTACAAAATGCGTGATATCAGTACAAAATTACCTTTTTAAAAAAAGGCGCCAAGTGTACGTACAAAAACGGACCTCATTACAAAACTATTTGTATATATATATTTACTGTATAACATTTAAATTAAATAAAAAAATATTGCAAAAAATTTGGCGCTGCTATATACATGTGTATATACACAACAATTGAGAGATTTATTCCTACTTGGTGTCATTTTTTGACACATCATATCTTTTTAAGTATATTAAAAATACCTATATATAGACAAATAGTACAGTAAATGTATAAATGTATTGTGTATTGTGTAAATTTTAACGTTTACGTTAAACAACACATTTAAATTACTTACAAATATTTCTGGTATAGCAGCGCCAAATTTTTTGCAATATTTTTTTATTTAATTTAAATGTTATACAGTAAATATATATATACAAATAGTTTTGTAATGAGGTCCGTTTTTGTACGTACACTTGGCGCCTTTTTTTAAAAAGGTAATTTTGTACTGATATCACGCATTTTGTAGTATTATTCATAATTATATCTCGTATATCTGCGCGTACATTTGGCACCTTTTTTTTACCTTTTTTTGAAAAGGTAATTTTGTACTGATATGTACATTTACTGTAAATAACGAAAGTAAGTGACACAGAAAATTGGTATAATATACAGACGCTCGGACACGGTATCGATAAAGAAGAAGAAGAATCTGACTTCGGATATGATTCACGTGTATGCATAAATCGCTTAAGAGCTTTTATTGCTTCGCGATTTATGGTACAAAGGTTCATGAATGTAAATGTTATATGTGAAAGCTCAGTCGAGCGAAAGAAAAATTCAAAAATATCAAAATTATGAATTTTAAAAATTAGCATAAAAATTAAAATTTGATATTTCTTCCTAGATCGAATTTGACATGTGTATGCGTTCATATAATATATACGCCACTGAAATCTCAAAATTGACATTGACATGAACGGCGATAGACATGGTATTGGCGTTCCTAGCGTATGTCGAACTATTAATGATATTGAGATGTAAAGCGTAATGTCGGTTTCAAAGCAAGGCGTAGTGTGCTTATCAATTAGACGATAAGACTTATACGATCAAATGAAACATTTTGATAGAATTAAGCATAAAATATTTAAATAAATGATTTTGCCATTATCATCCAGAACCATTGAAAAGATAATACGAGTGGATATTAAAACTGTTTGATAGTACCTAATTATAATAAAAATTGACATTATATTTTCTGTATGTGAAGGTTTACTGTCTTTGTATATAATACTATATAATTTCAATTTTCTGTAATCACTGTTAATTGACGAGTCTTACGAGTTTTGTTTGCTTCTTGATTTACAAAATTTGTACTTCCGTGAACTTTCATTAAACAGTTTTTTGACACTTTGTCTTGAATCAGGAGACAATTTTAAAGTAGATAAGCCAATTTAGCGAAAGTTTCCAAGGTTCTAGCAAGTCGCTAAATAGTCCTTCGAAACTTCAATGCTTCTTTACGATGAATTATAGCTGCCAGTGTTGAATGCTTGTCTTTTCTCTTTGTGAATTTTATTACTTCATTATTTATATAAAATTTGTTGAAAATATGATGTGGTATTAGAAATGAGAGAGAGAGAGTTGAAATTTCGAGAATTTAATAATTGAAATCTTGTTTCTTGTCAAGGACTGTATGCGAAATGATACTATAGACGAGCATTTGGAAAGTGGGCTATGTTTGACGACTATGCGAGTAGCTTGCGAAAGGACAAAGGTGGCGACTATCGATAGAACGTCAATCTTCGATCGAGTTTCACGATTCTAGCTCACACTATCTTCTCGTAACTTTCGATATTCGAATATTCGAATTTGTTTCGTAGCTTTTCTTCAAAACGAACGTTTCGCTGCGGGTATCTGTATACATTGAAAGTCTCAAAACTTGCTGAATCAAAGAAGGTGAGCACATTTTCCTTCTATTAAACTAATGACTGCTTTAGAAATGTTTTTTTTTCTGACTTTCTTTAGACGTGTCTTTCTTTAGAAGACGCGCTTCAAGCTGTTCCTTTTAATTAAGTTTTGATAATATAAATCGGATTAACATATTTCAAATTAATGATTAATTAGATTTTTAGCAAATATTGGATTAAAGAAGATTAAAGAAGTTTTTAAATGAATTGTGCACGCGTACTCTTTTGATAAAGTTACGTCTCTGATATCTCAGACAAATATTTGTGATTAATGTATTTTTTATTACTTTTATTAAATATTATGTTTTATTAAATAATGTTATCTAATATAGTTTAATGAAGTTTTGACTGAATAATTCAAAATTTCCAGATAGTGCTTAACGAAAACCAAAAGTTTTTTCTCGTTACTTCTTTCACGTAGTTGTTGATTAGTATCGTACATTTGCCTTTTCTAAGACTCCGTGCTTCTTCGTTTTCGAAGTGCATTAGGAAATTGAAATCGGGGTATCTACCATTGAATGACCTATATTCTTTATTACTGCGATTATGATAAAGTCAATTGTGATATTTTTTTCCTTTTTATTTTCATGGATTGCAGCCGATTGAGCAGTACGATTGGGATTTTACGATCGGGAAGTTTTCAACTAATTACAGGTCATATTTTTTTTGGTATCTTCTCGTATAAATTCAACGAATATCGGAACTTTGCTTTACTGTGTCGAATTTCTCCTTTCAATTTGCAATAGCTCTGAATATTTTAGTAAAATATAAATTTTATAAATACGAGAAGATAAGGTGTGAAGGCAAGTATAATTCTATATTTGACCAAATTTTTGCTTAGAATCAAAATAAATTGCTAATGAATATAATATGCCATACGACTATATGATTTAAATTCTTCTAAACTACAATAAAATATAAACTTTTCAAATAATTAAATAATTATGTATGGCGTATTTTAAGTTTGTTGTATTTTAAATAAATTTTTAAAATTTATTTTTAATTACATCTTTCTCTCTCATATGCCCAATAGAAATAATACTGATTTTAGGAAACAAATGAAACTAATGTTTTAACTTTAAACTGCTTTAAAAATTTTTAATATTAAATTAATAGAACGATACATGTATATATGCATACATATGCAAATTTTTTCTTTTTGTTAATTTTATGTAACTAATAATCGATTATTGATAGATAGGCAAATAAAAATCTAGCATAAATTTTCTCAAATTTTATTATTTATTCTTCTATTTTATTATTTGTCATATAATTATTTTCTGTATAATCTTGTATCTGCTATACATTTTTGCTAATATCGATTATCGATATTATTGGTAGAATAAAATGAATAAAAATGATATGAATAAAAATCTAATTTAAATTTTTTTAAATTTTTATTATTTGTTCTTTTGTAATCGCTCGGTTAACGCTGGTTTTAGATTATTATTATTATACATACTGCACGTATATAAATATGTTTTTAATAATTATATTGTAATTTTTTGTTTCATTGATAAAAGCCCCTCTTGTAAACATTATAATTTATATATATGACAGAGAGACTCGTGGCATTTAATTAAACAGATTTTCTCTTGAAACTTGCAAAATATGATAAATAATGCTTTTGACAGTGCTTGAATTATTTCTGTATTTGATAAATATAAAAAGTGGAACATTAAAATAATGTTCGCGATATCTTAAGATGAGTAATGTGATATAAAAAATGAGGGAGAGACAATTTTTCTTGTAAATCTTTTATTACTAGATTTGGCTTTCGGGTTGGAGCCGCGATAAATTGTCACTTGATACCGATTTCATGTGAACATGATATTGTATCGGGTTGTTTCTCCCTGATGAAGTGATCGACGTTGAATCGTGATTTAAAGCCAAATCTATTATTTATGTATACCGCGGCAATCTCAAATATCAAATCTTCCATTCGTTTTATGAAATCGTTATCGTATTGAAAAAAAAATTATTATACCTTGCGGAATATATGCGGAATATTTATCGTTACGTTCTCATTTTAAGGTTTGATAATCACGATAATTACTTTGTGAGTATTTGCATTGCAAATAATCGAATGCTTTGTATCGCGACATAAATGAGAGTTTATAAAATTTTTTTGTGATGTATTTAAAATCATTTTCCAACAGATGTGAGGAAGATGTAAATGAGGAAGACACGTGTGGTTATCATAATCTACACTGCATGATAGAATTTTGCGCTGTGGTTAATTTTTCTCTCGGTTCTCTTGGAGACGTAATATACCGTTCTTGTGATTTTAATCGCCCGCTTTTTGCGTTCTCACGTCTCCGTAGGGACTAACAAATGAACGTCATTTCCTAGATATCTCATAGAGCAAATCATGTGGAATATCAGGAATTTATTTTCAAGATTAATCGAGTTCTGTCAGCGTAGTCAATATCTTGAAATTGCTAATGAAGCGTATCCTCTATAATAGCACATGAAATGGTTTCTTCCAGATTGTCTTGTTAGTCTGATAGAGATTTAATCTTTACAGAATACAATGTACGGTATCCTATTACAGTATCCTATAATCATAGGTATTTCGAGTTTCACTACTTTTTCACCTAAAGTGGTTTAAAGTGGTTTAAAAATCTAAAAAAATTCATGAATATACATTTAAGTTTCTGCGCTTTATTTTGGAAAAAATTAAAATGTAATATGATGAGAGAATCTTTTGAAACTTCTATAGACAGAAAGATTGAATACGAAATACCTATGATTATAACTTAAGGGTTAATAAAATTAGTGCGTCATATATTTATTAAATGTTTATTAAACTTACTATTGATTTTTTATTTTACTTTCATTTTACTTTCGTTTTCTAATCATAAATTAGAAACATAATTAATTACTCTAAACTGAATTAAGAGTATGAAGATAAACAAATATTTCTTATATAATTTATTTAAATAAAATATTTCTCATATTTTAAAATTCAATATTTAACATAATTTTTCCACAACAATATAATTTACAAAAATGTCTGTTTGTCTCTAAATGTCATTATAGTATGGAAAAATTGCGTAAGATGTATAAATTTCTAATATTTGTGTAGACTTATTTTAACAGTTTTAGAGTTCTCCAAAAGCAATTGGCAACAGTACACGACAACGAGTATTGGATGTACAATTAAAATTCTAAATATTTATATAATTTATATGCAGGTTATATAAATATTGATGAGAGATATAATTTTGCACGAACTTTGCGTATTGTTCATTTTCCGTACGCTTTCTTTCTCTTAATTGTCATTTTATTTTATTCTTGGCACAATGAGAAGCACTAATTGCTTGTATGTCGTTACTTAATGTTTCGTTAGGTATGATTTACGATCGCGATCTTGCAGAGAGAGTGTAATGTATCATCGCCGATGATACGTCTTAATTTCTGGTCGACGGTTAAAATAGATCTCTGTCTCAACGCCATTTGTTCAGCTTACATAGAGTGACCGGATAAGTGGTTGTTGTTGCCTCAAATAATAAGCGTTGTTTCAACGAAATGTTTCTCTTTACGGAAGAAGTCTTCAGAGATAAATATTGGCAAAAATTCTAAGTTGTATTGATTTTATCTCATATATACGGTTTTCAAAGTGTGACACGAGAGCATTTTAAATTTTCTTTGACATGAATCCAAATACAGTAATTTCAAATGTAAGTTATATATAAATAAACTTCTATTTCCTAGTCTTCAAAGTTCACAGCACAATACTCCCTCGTTAGTTGGTAACTCTACAACGTATAATTTCCGAAATCTAAAGACTAAAATCTGAAATCTAAAGTTTCGTCTTGTAACCTTTGAAGTTATTCAAGTATTAATTTATATGATTTGTGATTTATAATTATACATTTATAATGTTACATGGATTGTGCTAAAGTAATTATATATAAAACATGAATTTTTATTACAAGGACTCCATCACTTTCGAGTTTAATTCCTAGCTAATAAACTTTCTTTATATTTATGTCACAGTGACATGTGGCATTAATTATGTGTATCTTCTCGTTTGTTTTTATTATAAGTTACTACGATATAATCGCGTGTATCAAACCTCTCGTTGCAATAACGAGCGCAAATCGGTGTCATAAATCTGCAAAGGCCGAAGAATAAAACCGCCCCGCTCGATTTCCGTAAATCACCCCTGTCGTCGATAGTTATCTTAATATTTGACTTATGATATTTCATAATAAGTTTGACAGTATTCTTTCTATACTTTTTATACTTTTACAAATTAATCATGTTTTCTTTTCTTTAAAGAATTATTCAGATTTTCTTAGAGTTAATGCGTAGTATGCGTAGTAACACATTCCAGTTTAATATTCCAGTTAAGAGTTTAGCTGAGATTTTGCAGATTAAAAATTTGAAAATGTAAATATCATGGAAATCTTTTATTTGATGTATTATATCACATGTATTATATTACTTTTTTTATTTTTTTTGTCGTTTGAATTTTGCGAATATTTTTAAATCATCGGGCTATTCGATTTGTCGGAGTTATAAACATTAAGAGAACATAAGTTTTAAATGTGATAATGTTAATAATAACATTACGGCACGTGTTAATAAGCATTTAGCAAAACGTTTTCGGTTTATATTGTATTATGTCAATTATAATATTGTTTGTTTGTGCAGCGAACTGTACAACCGGAAATTAGATTACGTTACAAGAGAGAGAAGGAGGAGGATGAGGAAGGAAGGGAGGGAGGGAAGGAGGGAGACAGGCAGAGGAAGAGAGTAATTAATTTGAGCTTTCCGACTCTTACTTTTTCATGATGCGCTATGCACTTTTCGAGAAAAAGTCTTTCAAATATTCACGCTGGAATATTTTATGCACGAGATGTGCCAAAGATATTTCTACCAATTGTTCCACACGTCACTCTACGGTCATAATCGGTGTAAGCTCGCTCTCTGTGGTTCCAGAACTTTCCACTGACAGAACCCACTGCAAGCTGATTAACTCTGTACTGTGCCGGAAGTCTCATTCATTCCTCTCCCTACGTCTCTTTCTCTCTCTCTTCTTCCCTCCCTCTCTCCCTCTTTCTCTCGCGTTTTCTCTCCTTCCTTTCTCTCTTGTATGTCGTACAACGTATGTCAAGCACAGCCACGTCGTATTTACTCTATGTTATATTGTGTTTCGCACTTAGTGCGTTACCGGTTCGTGCTTTTAGTGCCCACTGAGGGATATGCCAGTCATCGATTTCTATTAATTTTTAACATGTTCCATTGTTAGTATATTTAAGTATTCGAGGAACGTTCAGAGTCAGACCGGTAGAAGTGCGAAAATATCTTTTTTCCACAACAGAACAGAAAATCGTATAAACTTTATAACTTTATACATTTTTTAAACACATAGTAAACTTTACGCTTTGTAGTAAATACATACATTTCGTATAATAACATATCTTTTTCTCTCGTACCACGTTCATATTAAGAAATAATTTATTAAAACTATAATCTCTCTGAATACTTCTACTCTGAAGACTAGTTTTTTTAATATAACGGAAACTATGTATCATTGTCTACCGGGAAAATTATCGATAGAAATGAGCATGACGGTCTGACATTTAAAAATGTTGTTTTATCTAAAATTCGTTTTCGTTTTTTTCTTATTGATATATCATCACGAAAATGGTATGTAAAATTAAATGTTAGAAATAAAATTATATGAACGTCATTTACCGCACACGCAGGATCAAATTTGTCAATCTGTAAATTACAATCTCTTCTGACAGGTCTCGTACAAGATAAACTGGTCTAACTTCTTGATGGTGTTAACGGCTTATAGTCGAAAGCAGACATCGAATGATGATGAGAGATTTTGATACAATATAATCTGCTTAACTAACTTATGTTTAATCTGTATTGAGATGATTGATTAAGTTTTAAACGATTCATTGATACTTATTAATGCTTACTTATACTTGCTTTGCAAGTCAAATATATCAAATATGATGTGCGGAAATCTTGAAGCAAAAATTGAGCAAATGCACAATTTATAGATTTTTTAATACATAAAATGGATTTGTTTAAATTGATATACTTTGTTTTGAGTCTCTCATATGAAACAAAAAAAAACAATTTAGTGATATGAATGGTAAATTGTGAATTTTTTTAAGTAAATACTGAGGTCTCGTTTAATTATTTATTATGTGTGTCAGATAAAAAATACTTCATATAAAACGCATACGCATTATGTTTCAAATTAATTTATTAAATTAAACGTTTATAGCAAGACGTCTTAGAATAAATTGTCATTTTTAAACATCATTTTTCGAAATGTTAGTTAAATAATATATGATTATCCTACTTATTCAATCCTATTATCGATTATTCTTACTTATTCAATCCTGTATATCGATAATTCAGTTCCGATAGCACGTCTCTCGAAATAAATATTTTCCTTAGTACAAGAATCAGTACTTTGACGACCCATCAGAATCGTAAAGCACTCTCTATTTATGTTCAAAGATGTTTCTCCATTTGTGCTGATTTCCGCACATTGGTCTCCAACCATTATCTCTCGTTGCCTTTACGCACGCCTCCGAGCGAACTCTTTTGACTACGCCCTTTTACCTTTATCTCTTATCCTTAATCCTCGTTTTCTACATGGAGAGATAGGAAGGACTCTTTAAGGGGCAACACAGAGGGAAAGATATATGCGTTTTTTCGTGGAAGTGAAAGACTCATGAACACTGAGGCAGGGACAAAATTGCCTATTCCGATTCTCCCTCGTCGACGGTCTTTTCTTTTCCCTTTTTTTTCCCCAGAACGTACACGATCCTTGCCGTCTTTGTTTCCGCAGAGACCACACGTTATGGAGATCCGCTAATGATTCATGACGGTTTTATGAATATTTAACAATAGGAGATTATATTTTAACTTGTAATTTATGTTTCTTTAATTTTTATTTATCGCACAGATAATAATAAATATTTATAAAAATCCAAGATGAGAGGAGAAATTCTTGTTTTTTTTTAAATCTCTATCTTATTATTGCAGTAATTTTTTTATTTATTAGATATAGATGACAAAATATAGAAATATTTTTAATATTATTATTTAATTTAATATTATTAAACTTCAGTTAAAAAAATAGAGATTTCAATGAATAATTTATTTGTTTAGAAAACAAACATGATTGAAGTTTCTACTAATTTAATTAGTGTCATTGTTTAATAAGCATATAATAATTAAGCATATGAAAATTATGTTATTATAATTGATATAATAATTAAAATATTTATTATTGTATATTTATATTATATATTAATATATATTATTAATTAGTGTATAATTATATAATTATATTAATAATTAAATAATATTAACATATATATTAAATTATATTATATCATATTATTATAGTGAATAATAAGAAAGTTGTGCGCTTATTAACGTGTCATTAAGTCAGTTGTTGAAGGGATAAGGGGATTATGAGTATATGGATCGTGTAATCTTTGTTTACATTTACTATGGATTTTGCTTTCGATGCTTAGTTAAAAGTTGAGTTATTTTTTCATGGAAACAAGAGATCTTTTTATAAATTTTGTATAGAGAGAATGTTTTATCCAGACTGTTTATCTTCGGAGACAACAACGTGATCCAATCAGTAGATGTGTTGCTCGTTGCAAAACACGTTCATTCGAATAATGAGGAAACGTGAAGACCTCTATTTACCAAAAAAGTGAATAACTAAAGTGAATAAGAGAATAGGAGTGAATAAGAAATATTCATAAAACAAGGAAAATACAAGAAGTTATGCGTATTCTGGTAATCTCGTTATACTCTTTGTAATATAAAAGTAACTTAAAAGTATTATAAATATAATCGAGTATTATATAAAAGTAATATCAAGCATTGAATTTGAATTAGCAAATCAATCAATCGATTGTGTTTGAGCTAAGTTTTCTAAAGAAAGAAAACAGAAAAGAAAGTTGTTTTGGAAGTTATTTTTAGTCGTCACCGTAAAAATTACCTTTTAAAAAAAGATGAAAAAAAAGAGCACAAAGTAGCCGCGCTTGTCAAAATGTTATTGTGCGAAATTACATTGTTTTAATTTATTTGTTATAAGAGTAGTGATATCACACATTGCATCATCTGAGCATGAGTTTACATATCATAAAATGTAATTCTTTTATCACACTTATAAAAACTGGCGCACTTGGTGTGCGCGACTCGTACTCCATTATTTGGCTCCCATAAGACCCGGACACTAAGACAATATTGTGTTTTTTGAAAAGTTTCCAAGTCTCAATTCCTCGAATCTTCTCAACTCTTAAACTATATTTTCATAATTTTTCACAGGAGGTGAAAAATGGTTCTCGGCTTCGCTATTTATGTCTGCAGTATGTATGATTAGATTTTCAAAACTAGTGTATTCTGTATCGAGGAATAGGATTTATAGAAATAATGAAATGTGTATATTTTACACATATCAAAAATATATTATATAATATATATTTTTATATAAAATATAAAAAATAAAAATATAAAATAAAATATACATATATATATATATATATATATTTTAAGCCCCTATAAATATATATAAATATATATATAAATCAATACATATATAAACTTTATATTATTAAAAATATTAAAATGCTAAAATACTAAAATACTTTTTATTATATTTAGTACAAAATTATATTAAGTAATTTATATTATAATACAAAATTATACTGATAACATTTTAAATAAAATTGAAGAGTGGCAAAAATATTTCGTATTTGCGAAGTGAGAGATCTCGAGGTAGCACGCGTCGATAAATTTAATAGGAATTCTTGTTGCACGTATAGCTCGTGTCATGATGAAAGGTTTTTATGCATTTTGCGTGATGCATTTTGTGCTCCGTTTCGGTTTTATTGGGAAAAATCCTCCCTTTACCGTCTGTCTCACCTCGCACACGTGGAATGCACTTTAACACGTTACAATTCGTATAAAGCGTTACACCGCGCGTTTCAAAGAATATTTCTTATACATGACACATGTCCACACGTACGTTGCTTTTCTCGATTTTTTCGCGGATCGATACTAAGTCCTTCCTCTCAACTTTTTTGTATCGGGTGAACACGTCGGTGACGCACAATAGTTCTTGATTGACCGTCCGATACTTACGAATATGGGTGGGCGCGTGTGGATTTTCGTCGCGATCCATATTGCGTTTCAGACGGGAGCGCATTTTGCACATCGTTTACCGAGATGCGTACAATTTATAATAATATCGAACGTTTAAGGATCCTCTGGACTCACAATTAGCATTCGCTCTTATGACTATTTATATGTAATCAATATTTTTATATCACAACACTTTTCCTTTAAGAGAAGCAGTGAAAAAGCGGAAATTATGGCTGTCGTCTTTGCTTCTCTTTGAAATGGGAAATAACAATAACGATAACAATAACATAAGAAACAAGCGCAATTTTATTTAATTCCTGTGCGACTCGCTGTTTGTCAAATATTTTGTTTAATAGCTTTGTCACTTATATATTATATTCGAGCTGGAAGAATTCATCATTGAAAAAAAGCATCTTTTTGTTGAATCATGCAAGCATTATTTAAGAAAATATTAGATATTTTTAAGGAAGGTATTTTTAATTTTAGGTATTAAATGTTATATTAAATATTTTTAAGGAATAATACAAACTAGTTAACCACGGATGCAAAATACTAATCAATGTTAATGTTAACTCTTAATAATCACACCTCCAAAAAATTGAATAATAATCACGTGGGGTCAATTTGACTCCAGCGACTTTGAACGCTTATTGTACCAAGACTATGCAACCTATTGACACAAAAAATATTTCTATACATAAATTGAACATTGGAGAATATGTTCTTATAGTTTAAAAAACAAGTTTTCGTGTTTTAATTATAAAGAAAAATTATTGAAAAAATGCCTTTTTTATTAAAAATTTATAACTCTCTTAATTTTTCATATTTTTACGTAAAAATTTAGAGTATTACTCTTGAGATATAGTAGTTTGAGAAAAAAATAGTTTGATACACACAGGGTGCTTAAAAAAGTATATTTATTTTGAAGATTGAATTTGAAGATTTTGGGGTAAAAAGAACGCAGTGATTTATTAGTGAAAAGCGTGTTTATTTAAATTTGTGTGAAAATTCAATAATAATATATGTGAGAAAATTTGTTGGTGTCACAGTCTGACCCCGGGTGATTATTAAGGGTTAATTGGCCAGACGGGTAATAAAATCGAATAAAATTGGAATTTGTTTATAATTATTCACTGGCGACGAGAAGTTTGAAGTTATTAAGGATTAATATCATAAGTTACTTACGCACTTCATTTTTGTAATGAAATCTAATGTAACCGATGGTTCGGTAATGCAACCGATTGGTTCTCAAATTATGTCGATTTCCATTACCATGCATTATTTTATTTATGTTTCAGCTGATATATTCGATAAGGTAGAGATACAAATCAAGCAACACGCTGGTCTACAGGTGAAGTGCGTAGGCGGTGGAAGAATCGAGCACGATCCTGATGAGAAAACCATTAAAGTTTATGGATATTCGCAAGTAAGTTTCAGAATTCATTAAGATTATTATTATTTAATCAATTTTTTCGCCCACTCTTCTGATTTGATTGTTGTAAAAATATTTTCACACATGTTTCTGTTATATACTAATACCAATAAAAATAACGAGTTTCTACAGTATAGTAGTGTTTAATCTATTTCATTCTGTTCACTCGTAGCAAAATAACAGTTGTTTAATTTCCCGAACTATTCTGTATACTTTATATTTTTCAATTTACGTTGTTATTATTCATTGCGAGACATTGCGCGCTGTATGAATATTCCATTTCTCCAATTTATTAGTCGTAATTACGTTTGCATTTGTCGAAGTAAGATTGACAATTGTTCGATATAATTGTCTAGAGTGAGTCGTGATATCGTCTGTTGTCATGTAATGCTTCAAACGTCAGAGAAATACGTGGCAACACTTATGATAACGGTGCATAAATATTTTCACCCCATACTGTTGTTCATTACGAGTTTCACACCCACACGGCATATGTTGAACTTTAGCAGATTAAATTTGTCTGCGAGAGAATTCGTTCTTCTGACGTAAATCGAATAGAAAGTTACGTGTGTGTTTTAGCAGACTAGAATTTTATGTGTAAAATAGGAGTTTCAGCAGAGTAGTCTTTATCTCCAAGAGATACCAAGTATCTCTTATCATAACCTACCGCAAATACACAAATAATGGCAGCGCAATAGGGAGTTGAAGCAATAGGGAAAGAATTCAAACGAGAGACGTTGAAGTCCATGTCGTACTTCAAATTTAAATTCAGCATACTCCTAAAAAGGTGTTTTTATTTTTATTTATTTTAATGTAATCAGTAAATCGGTATTAAATTACATTTTAATATTGAATTTAATACTAAAAGGTACAAAAATTTTGTTTTCTCGTGCCATCCGTCGCGAGTGCTTCGAAGCATATAAACGCTATAAACCTTGAAGCTGGTCGATCGACCTCCAAGCGTAAAATTGCAATTGCATTTACGTAAACTCGGAAATGTTCGACTTCCGTAACGCCGCTGGATTTTATCGGACCGTATTATGGCAGTTACGATAGTAATATCGCGTAAATAGGAGTAAGCCAATTATTACGAGCGTATTGCAAAAACTATAGTACGGTATTATAAGTTTTTATTTTATACGATATTTAATATTACTATGTATTACGAGAGCTATGTACAGTGCGCTACATCAAGCATTATTTATTTATGAATTTTTATATGCATAGCTATTTTATTTATTTTTTCTTCTATTCTTATAAATTTTATAAGAATTTTATATTACTATTATCGATAATTACTGTATGAATCGATAATTACTATATTTTGTATTGATCAGAATTTCATTTCCAGAATATTTAATATTTTGCTTTATTTATTCGAGATACATTATTTTAATTAAAATGCTTTGATGCTCATTCTTTGGTAAAATTCTACTAACTTAATCTCAACGGAAATTTTAATTTTATATCGAGCTTATGGTATAAAGAGTTTAATTCCTATTTGTTTAAATGAGTTTAATTTCCATTTAGTCGCAAGTTGTTATTTGTGAAAGCAAAGATACTATCAAATTACCGTTATCTTTAGTAAATAGACTTAGGTTATATAAGAAATACAATAAATATAGACGCGAAGTTGTGCGTTTCGAAATATAAACGTTCCAAAATGATATTGCGATATTCATAATTTTCGATATTTTAGTTTACGAGTGGATAATGATGTTCATCTTATTCTAGAGGAAGTATTTTAGTAGATAACGAGGAATGAACGAACTGATATATTTTAACGCAACGGAAGCGTTCTAAATCTATTTATTCGGAAATTCAAATTGAAATTCGCAATCCGCTTTGAGAGACGAATAATTCTATACTATATACGATATACTATATACTATATACTATATACTATAATTCTATATTATATACGAGAGCCGCGTGCAAGATTGATAAGAAAATATTTTTTAAAGCACGTTTAAGAAAGAGATTCGGATGTATATATTAAACAAGATCACTTGGATATAGAAGAGTGAAGGTTTACTACTGTAAATTTAAAGAGGGTCGCTTTTTTTAAATCCAACGTTATACGGGGGAGAGCAAACTTTAACATCATCCTGGGTGCTTCCATTTTTGTATTGCCAGTCAGGTACGAGTGACGTATTTTATTTGGCTTCCGACACTCAAAGATTATTCTTGATCCTATAGGAACACGGCGAGCATAAGCAATATCGTAAAATTTCCGCAAATAGAACGTCGATTATACCTGGAAAAATTAAGAAGCCATAAATTTTGATCGATAATAATCATGATTTTCCGTCCTTCTGCAAAATTAGAAATTGCAAAATATTTCATGCAATCATGATTCTTCGCATGTAAGGATTATAGAAACATGTGTCATTTCAGCGTGATTGATTATTAATATTCATATAAACGCAAATCCACTTGTCTTCGCTATTTCATTTATATTGTTGCCTTTTAAGCTCAGAAATTATTTTTGCCCATTTTTTTTTAAACTGTCACTTGCATTTAGCTTCTTTTAAAGTAACCCACGCTTTAGTTTGTCACAGAATTTCATCTGAAAAAGTATATCCGGAATTTTAATTTGTACTTTCTTTATTTTCTTTTTTTGCTTTTCTTTTTTTGCTTCTGTTTGCGCATTGCTGCAGCCAACGCGACAGTTGTGGAGATGTCAAGCGTACACTTTATGGAAAACTGAAAATATCGCGAGGTCTATTCTCGTAATAATTGCTGCCAGTCCGTTGCTAGTGAATATGTTAATTGATATGACCTACTGTGAAATGGTCTAGACTTTATCACGTAAATGTCATGAATGACACGACAATATTTTACATTGACTTTTGGAAAATGCAGTTAATTATTCTTCGATTTTGTTAATTTGGTTTACAGGGATTTGGCAAAGCTGATCATCAAGTATCTGTCGAATTGTTGAGGAAACGGTATCCTGCCTACAACATTACGTGCTCGGACGAAGGATATTAATTAGAAAACGATATGTTACTTTGTTTCTTAACTTAACAAATAATAGATACAGGAATGAATTGAATTTTGTTTTGCATATTATTAAGTATAAAAATGTATGTGTGTAATTAAATGTGTGTCTTAATTATTAAACTTAATTATATCGTAACTATTTTAACTTAAAATTTCTTCTGTTTTATATACTGTATCATGAGATGAGAAATAAATTAACTAAGTAAAATCAAAGAAAACACTATTTATATCCCCTAACATTTCTTCTGTCTATTTTATAGAATATTATATTTTGTAAAAATGTAAGTAAATTAAGTTTAAAATTAAAGCAAGATACATTCACGTACATCCTTCTCTAAAATTTCTTCTTAAATTTTGTCTTAAATTTCTTCTGTTTTAAGTAATATTATTTGGTATAAAAATGTAAATAAATTAAGTAATTATAAATGAAAATAAAAAGGAAGTTATCCACATTTACAAGAAGCTCTATAGCTCTTTACTTCTTTAGCTCTTTCTTTTTTCACTCTTCGTTCTTTCTCTCTTGTTCTGTTGCACTATACATATAGCTTATACGGATATACATAAGCACGCACGCACACACAATGTTACAGAATATTTTTATACAACAATTTAACTAGAGAAATATGCTATTTCTGAGCTGGATCTTGATATAGCCCAATAATAATTTAATAAATTTTTATTTGTTATTATTATTGATTTTAAATATATTTTAATATAATATATGATTTTTTTAAATACATAGAATTGTTTCTATATTTCTATCTTCCTATATCTCTCTTCCTTCTTTGAGTTAAAAAATATCTTTATTTATCTGAAAGAGTACTTTATTTATCTAAAGTGTTTTGTTTATTAATCAATCATTTCTTACTGAGAATGATAAATTGCATTTTGTGGTTAGAGATAGAACCACTTGACGATATTGAGATATCATTCAACGATATAAATGAGCTACCTTATGTACAGTTGTTGGTATTTCAGCGAACTGGTAGAGACAATCGGTAACACAGAGCAGACATATTTGACGAATCATTGCCTCCACAGGTTATCGTTGGGTTTATTGATTTTCTGTTTTCTTGCTGCGATACTAGATGACTGCATCATGCAGTGTAGAATACCAGTTATTAACATTAATTATTGACCTTATTAATAATTTACAAATTACATAAAGAATATATATTAAAATTTATATTTGCATCATGTTTACAATAGAATTATTTAATTAATTTTACATAAATCTATTATATAAATTAAACTCTTAATTTACACCTATTATATAATATTTAAAGACTTTGTTATGAATTAATTTAATTTAATATTTTAAAGTCGAGATAAAAATTTTGATTTTGATTAAATAATTTTACTTTGTTAATTTAACTTGATATAAGTATTTTTTAGAGTTATATAATATTTCATACGTATATTCGTAAAAATCATCGAGTATAAAATCGCGTAATACCTTAATTTTTCATATGTATTCGAACAATTGAAATTGAAGGAATCGATGTTTATTTTGTAACAAACGCCGTGTGTCCAATCATTTTGAACATGTCGGACGTCCGACGAAAGCGTTAAAAAATTTTTAAGTTATTTTGCCATACTTAACCATGTTTTCCCGAACCGCAAAATCAATCGTAAAGTGTCTTGGATCACGGCGGATTCATATTAGTGAAAAAAATTTCAAGGTATTTATGATTTAATTGACTTCTGACATATCGAAAGATATTAAGATATTTTTTTATTTGGTAGTTTTGTTTTAAAAGTTTCTATCCGATTCATTAACTATTTCTGTAGATTATGTCTATTTATCCGATTCATTACACATTTCCGTAGACTATGTCTATTTATTTAAGTTTTTTTTATTACGGTGTAATTAAAATACTTATCTAGATTGCTCTAATTGATGGTGCTGGAGAAATCAGTCAAACTCTATCTCAGTTGTTAAAAAATAGCGCGAAACTAAATGTCCTTGCATTATACGACGTTGCGGTTGTCAATAGACCTTTGTCGAATTATAATTTCAATTATGATGACCAACCATTCAAACCTGTCGTAAGTTACTCATTATTCACAATTTGCTTAAAAAGTTTTAATGTGACATGATAAATTTACACAAGTTATTATTAAAAAATATTAATGAAATAGCCATCAGGAATGCTAATAGCAAAGAAATCCTATTCGGGTGAAGGCAGTTCAAATGCAGTGATTAGCACGAGGCAAACAGACAATAATAATCAAGGAAAGAATGGAAAGGTAAAATAGAAAATTATTATTATTTTTTTCATTTCCTTAATATATCAGAGAATATTAAAGTTTATTAATTATATATTTTATATATTCATTGTAATTTTTTTATTAACTATATGTGAACATTTCATTTTACGGATATTATTAACCAACAAAATAGATTTTTATGAAATTATTGAAATATTTTTTATATTTGAATATTGTCCTAACAAATTTGTCTCTTCCTTTTTTAGAATATATAATATTTATATATTTATGTAGAATATCTTTATTATTTTTATTATTTAAAACTATGATTATCTTTTGTTTAAAATACTAATTAAATTCTAATTTTAAATATAAAATTATGTTACGTATATTTATTTTAATATATTAATTTATTACGTGTATTAATTTTTTAAATAAAATAAAATAATATATTAAATATATAAAAAAGATTGTATAAAAATTGTATAAAAAAACCAATTATTTCTTATGTAGAATCAGATAGAGAAACTTGTGGAAGCTCTTTATCATTTACCAATAGCTGAAGAAGCTCCAGCATTTAATAGTTCATTGATATCTATTGAGGAGATAACGCCAAAGGTAAGGAAAAAAATAGATCTCTAACTCATAGCTTCAAATTTATAATTAAACTTAGAAGTTATTTCAATTGTGTTTGTTTTACATCTCATAATCTTTGTTAAAAATAAAATCATAGATTTTCTCATTTTCTCCTTACTCGAAATAGATAGAAATGATAAAATTGCCCACTTCAAAGAATAATATTGAAATAGAACAATACTTAGAGTTATTATTCCTATATAAATATTACAGTTAAACATAGCTGTGTGATAAGTTATGTAAAGATAACCAAATTTGTATATTGAGCATATGATTGCACGTTTACTTTTGTTATAGTAAGTTCGTGTAAATTTGTATAGAAGAAAATAAATATTATCCTTTTGTAGAATATTTTATCAAAACAAAATAAAATTATTTTTTAATACATGCAAGAATAAGATTAAAAATTATTAAATTAAATTTCACAAAGTTGGGAGAGAAGCAAGATCAGTCTATATGTTTTTCTGAGTTATTTATCATATCTTTAAATTCCATTATTTAATTATTGGACTAAAAGTTTAAATTAAACATTAAGTTAATATTTGTAAAAATAATAAAAATAAGAAAGAACTCTCTCTCTCTCTTTCGAGCTCTATCTAATCTATCTATTTGAAGATAGCAGAAATACTAGTTTCCATCTTCGATATTTTGATGTCGAAGAATATATATAGTTTAATAATGATTACATGAATCTGCGTATTGCTACTCTGCTGGCATAAAATAAGAGTCACAAAATTTACAAGTTCACGTTTTTGTGTGATGTATCAACTTCCGCTATTTCCGGAAGCTATTATACGTTATTGAAGAAAATATAGTACATATAGTTATATGTACTTTTCATTTCAAATTTTTGCAACCATACATAGTTTAATAATTATTAAATAAACACTTTATTTAATAAGATTTCCTTGGGCATTTGTAATTGTTTAAATCGCCACTTAAATAAAATGAACAACCGTGATGTGTGCCGCAGATATCTAAATAATTAAGTTTCGAAATCTGGCATTAGAAGCCTGAAGAAGCACGCCCTGAAGATATATGAGGCGACACACACTCAGATTTATAAAAAATAACGAATTATAAAACTGGGATATAAAGTTAGCTAAACTATGAATAAAGTTAAGTGATGCTGAAGACCAGCGGCCATGTAAATCTGAAAGAGCCTAAAGGAGAACTGATCTTGAAATCGTCTCTCCGTCTGTCCTCAGGCGGGCAATACGTGCGGCAGGATGCGTCCTTATGCCAGAGTTCTGGGTGAGAAGGATTTCAGCAACATGAAAACCTGGCAAAGAGATTACACCACCGTTGCGATTCGCAAGTGCTTCTCCGACTTGATGTATCCGTCGTTTCAGAAGCACTACCTAAACATCATTCCAGGAGTGAAAATCTCAAAGAAGCATCGGTCGATTAAGAAAACGCGAAAAATCAGACATTCATCCTGCAATGCGCTCGTTATGAAAGAAAATGACCATCAATCGTTGTCAATGTCTTTATTGAATCATGGTGAAAAGTCGGCAGGAAGATTGATGAAGAAATTTAGGAACGTCGACGTATCTTCAGATGTAGAGACACGTTGCAGAGCAATAGAAAAATTGACCGATTGGATGTTACCAGAAGCGTTATCGAACAAAAAACTGAAATTATTGCACAAGATCTACAGTCACATTAAATTTTCTTCATCTTCTTTAAATTTCATAAAGCATAAGCGTGAAAATAATCGAGAAGTTTTATTCAATCGCGACGACAAAATGATGACGGACGATACGTTAAATGTCGTTGAACAGGAAAATTGGATTCAGCGAACATGTTCCAAACTCAAATCCATGCTGCCAGATCTGCACGCCAAAATCCGATTGCATTCGATAACCGCATCGGATTCGTATTGTTCGGAAAATATTTTTGCGACGAACCAAATGATTTCGTTCTCCGACATAATTTCCAATAACGCCATTCTCTTTGCATCAAAAGATTGCGAAGATGATAAACCGAAGAGAAGCATTCGGGAAAAGCTACAGGAGTTTTGCATGCAGCGGAAAAAATCTCTAAAAGAGCATAGAGACAAGAATGAGATTTGTAAGAAAAGAGAGAAATGTAAAACGACAAAAAGGGAATATCAGGAGAGAGAAAGGATATGCGAGAGAAGGAGAATTGATTGCTCTGAGAGAAGAAAACGAACGGAGGACAAGAGACAAGACGTTCTTTGTGAAAAAAGAAAACGTTCTTGCGATAAGAAAAGTATCCGCGATTGCCGTAAAACTCGCGAGCGAAAGGTGGAAGTCCACGAAGACCCATGCAAACGGAAAAAAGATGATATTTCTAGAACAGAGGAGTATCCACGTGAACAACGTCCCGTGAAACAAGAAGAAACTTTTTATAAACTGCACAATACAGATCCGTGTAGGGTAGAAAAGAAAGAAGAAATTAAGGAGAAAGAAGAAATTAAGAAAAAAGAAGAAATTAAGAAGCCTGATTGTTCAGAAATTAAGAAAGTTGATCCGTGTGAGAAAAAACCGTGTCCAACTGTAAAAAAGATTCCAGAGTGTTCTGAAGACGACGCAAAAAGAAAAGGCTCCTGAAAATATTCTTATGTAGTGTTTATGAGAAAAAAATCATTATAGCAGATTAAAAATTTTATTCAGCAAGAATTAACAAATATTAATATTACAAAAGTGTGTGTTAATTTCAAAATGAATTATTTGGGAAAGAAATCTAATTTATCGAATCTGTTGATGCACGTATTTGAATTACGATGTCATGTTTATAAAGAGAAAAAACTTTGTTTCTATAATAATCTGAAATATACATATAATACTGTTCTAAATTCCGTGATAAATGATAATAAATATTATTTTATACAATTATTGTATATACAGTTTTTTAATACCTTTTCAATTATGGAGACGACTTTGTGTGAATACTTTAACAACTATATGATATTACATAATTTTTCATTGCAGCTACAATCAAATGAAGAAAATTTGACTGCCAGGCTTCGAGAATCCGGAATAGGAAAAGTAAGCTTTCGGAATATTTATTATTATTATTTTTTATTTTATTTATTTCTAAAGGAATTTAATTATTTTTTTCTTCACATCACTATTTGATAAAGAAATTAAAAAAACTGAAATCTTGGATATTTTCAGTATATTATTTATATTTATTTATTTTTATATAATACACGCGATTATATAAAGAAATAAGTATCGAAAAATACATTGAAAAATCACAAAAATGATCGGAATAAATGATCGCTGTGGCTCCACCTCCCTTCTGCCTCTTTTCTCATTTAATTATCTACCTTGTTCAAAATCCTACAACGCATACATGAAAAAGGAATTAATCAAATATAAATAATAAATAATTATAAATTCTATTTCTGAATCATTCTGATCGTCCTCTCTCTGCAGAGAAGAGAGGGATCAAGCTCATCGATGAAATCTGCAGTAAAAATAGCCGAAAGTGGAAAACTGATCAAATCCAATCGGATCCAAACAAACAAAAGATCTTTACCAATCATCAATTCACGCCAACAGTTTATGGGAATCAATTTTGTCAAAGATTTCTCACAAGATCTTAATTCGGCGATTGATCATAAGGATCGTTCCGATTTTTCCGATTTTTCTTTTCTGCATAAGCATTTTGTCGCTGATCTTCGCTATTGTAGCGATCATGAGTTTGAGGAATCAAAATTATTGTACGACAGACAAGGAGGTGACGATTACTTCCCTCAAGGTGAAGAATACGAAGAGGAGATCGGTACAGGTGACCATCAACTGGGCAAAAAAACCCCTAACAAAAGTACCCCTAACAAAAGTACTCCTAACAAAAATCCACATTTCGAGGACAATTACGACAATTTCGAGCCGACAATGTTAATGTTGGAAAATAATAAACACAACAACGGAGGTCCATTAACGAGATTCATCACGCATGTACATTTCCCAAGCATCGAAGGACTAGAAGTTGGTCGAATGCTGATGTCGAAGAAAGTTCCCAGCAAGGACGCTGTCGAAAAATTGCAAACTCTGATCGAGAAAGTAACGGAGTTCAAACGCCGATTTCTCCAATCCAAACACGATGCACCAAAGACTGCAGCTACGACGGATGGAAAGAAGGAAAGAAAGATCGCCAATGAAAACGAGAACGAGAATGAATCAATGAATCGATTCTGTTTCCTAAGTTAGAGGATCTCTATGTCGGTGTATTAAGCTAGATTACAGCTCTGTCTAATTACATATGTGAATTTCATCCGCATTGAGTCATTGTCATCTTCATGTTTCACTCCCATAAAAGAATACAAACGCTTTGCTCTTGTCTCGGTAAGCTCTTGAAAGGAGGGAGGTGGGCCAAGAACGCTGGTTGGGACTACCGCGAAATATTATTGAGGAAGCGAAATTCTCCACAATTTAATACGTAAAAAACCAGCAGGCAGTTAGTGGCAGAATATTGCGGCTAGGTGAGTCAGACTGTGACGAGGACTCACCTGCTCAACCAAAAAGGAATCCGTGCGATCCACCCAAGGGCCCCTGTCAGCCCGCCGAACCACCGGGCTATCCCTCCAAGCCAAAACCCAAAAGAAAGCCATTCTGCGTAAAATGTCCACCCAAGAAACCCTGCAAGGAAGAAAAATGCTGAATTGCGTCGGTAAGAGACAGAAGGTACGTGGAGACATCAGCGGCTATCGTAAATATTTATGATGGATATGGAGAATTATTATTATTTATATAGAAAATATGTTTTTCTCTCTTCATCTCTTTCTTTTCGAATTCCGCAGGCAGTTAAGAAATTCGAACAAACAGAAGTTTTCCTGAAAAGTTTACTGAGAGTTCCTATGAGAATATTGGAGGAGTGTTCTATTTCGAGAACCGGATACAATTTCAAACCTATCTTTGGAACAGGAAGATTAGGGCTTAATCGATGGAACTGTAAATTCTATTCGACAAATACGCTCAATTCAAGGTTGATTTGTACAAGAGATTTTAGTTCTTTAAAAAATACGCCTAACAACAACTTTTTAAGGCATAAAGTATTCGGTTGGACTCACGAACGGTCAAGAAGACAATTTTCAAAGCGTTCGTTTATGACGAAATGTAAACTGCCGCTTTCAAATAAACCAACATCAACAATGACAGTCTGCTATTCGTCGTCTCTGTCTTCCTATCTATCAACTCTGAAGCTGTATCCAGTCATAAAGAAATATTTTTTACCACCGTTATCTTATCATCACGAATCAGTCAGTTTGCGTTCCGTTTTATATCCAAAACCTATCGAGAAAGCGTCATTTTCAAAAACCTATCATCAGAAGGGTTTACAATCTCTGGAACATTCGGGAAGCTTAAGATCATCGGGATTGTCTTCTAAGTACTTAAAGTGTCTCGAATATCTGCCAAAACGGAAACTTCTATCTCCAAAAGTTTGTAAACAATATTCTTCATCACGTCCTACGTTTTATTCATCTTGTCCACATTTACCTTCGCAAGATGTTTCGAAAAGCGATCAGAAAACATCTAAGAGACTTCCAAAATCACAAAGGAACAAAAAACAAACGCATAAGACGTTCGTTTATCGTGGTCCCTGTTATCCGATTTTCCTGCACAGAGTTCATTGGCGAGGATTTCATAGCTCTTTGCTCTCATTTACTAAATCAGATTCTAACAAGCCTCCCACTTGCGAGAAAATGGAAAAAATCTGCAAATCGACCGAGGTGAAGAAGGCTGATAAGTACGGCCAACCTTGTCAGGAAAAGAGTGACGTTTGTCGGCAAGAGAAGGTCAAGTGTGACAGGTCACAGCGAAACAAGGAGAGAACGAGACAAAAACCGAAGATGGAAAAAAAGATCGTGGATCCCGCATGCAGGCAGACTTGTCTGCCAATAGGCAAGTGTGAACTGCCCCGAACTCTTCCACCACCGAAAATGGAATACGCGAAGGTGACGTGCCCCCCGCCGAAGTTTGTGAAGCCTAACCCGTGTCCTGTACTGGAACACTTCCAGAAGGATGATAAATCTCACGTAGGGATTAAAGAACGGATAAATGCACGAAAGAAGCAAATTTGTGCTCCGCTTCCATTACCGAAGCCACCATACGCACCTATCGTACTTTGTCCCTGTCCACCACCGCGCAAAGTACATCCTGGACCATGTCCGTGTTACGAGACGAAGGAAATCCCTAAGCGACCCTCGATACAGCCGTGTCGGTTGAAGGAGGAATATCCCTGTCCCACTGGTATGTACTATTGTGCTCTGCAGAAAAAGCCGTGCAATCTAAAAAAACAGGAGATTGGCTGTGAACATAAGAAGAAAAAGGAGGCGCCGGCATCTTAAAACATTGCGCGAGTAATTTGTAATACAACATTGGTTATTATTCTCTGAATAGCTGGAAAATTTGAAAAATTTTTTAACAAAAAAGAGGATTTGCAAGTTTTAAATAATTTCTTCAATAAGATCACAAACAATTTCTTTAATAACTAAAATATAGGTTGATTTGGAGTTCAGAGATTTGATTGAGAGTCATTGGTTCACACACGACGTATTTATGTATGTAAATTGCTTGTGAAAAATTTTGACATTTCCACGAAGTAATGACCAATGTCAATTATTCAACAACATACGGACATTGTGCGAATTTTTTTTATTTTTATCTATGTATAGAATAGTAGTGAGGAATAAATTTTGTAGAACAATAGTAAGAACGAGAGAACGAGAATAAATGTATGCACTGCGAGATCTATGAAATTAGAGATTCGGTTTCCTGGATCGATAATTGTCAACAATTTAAGGCCGACTCGTTCATCTTCCGTCAGCTTTACGATCGATAGTGTATTCCTCCGTTCAACGATTTAGTTTTGTTTATCGAGGGTATTTTTTTCGAGGTAGCACCATTGATCGCAAGAGAGTTTAGTGCAAGGTGAACAAACCGGCTGCCGATGCATGTTGCTTGTCGCGTGACTAACGGATTATCTATTCTAAAAGTATATACTGATAATACGTATGCGTGTTTCAGCATAATAAAAAAGATTCCTACAAATATTAGCTACAATTCAATAAACGTGTATAATGTTTATCGAATGCATTAGCTTAAAAATATAAATACATCATGCATATCAGTCATTATAAAGTAAATTTGTCATGAGCGAACATTATTACGGGTAAAAATTTAATTAACATCATATTTGTGTATCATTATTGATACATTACGTTGTATCGAAGCAAAACATTTATTCATTTTTAGCTATAAGAGAGTGAAAAAAATTTTCTCTCGTAACTTTGGATAGACTTTGTTGGTCATACGGCATCCGATATGCATTTTATTAATTTTTTTTTTAAGTTCATGTTCTAAATTTGGATAGATCTCGCAGTAAATATGCAAGCGACATATATTATTTTCTCTCTTTGCGTGGATTAATCTTCTCGCAGAAAAGCGGACTAATCGACACAGATGAATTTTTAATTAACAAATTTATGAAATGCAAACTTGGGAATTAGATTTGTCTTTTTTTCGAATATTTAATATTTTCTTTGATATAAAACACGACGACAAGTTCTTGTGAGGAATTAAAAAATCATATTTTTACCAGTAAAAACAAATTTGTATAGAAAAATATTGTTAGTTCACATAATGTCAAATATAAAAATTTTAGCTACACGTTTATCAATCGATTATGTATTCTTATACACACACGCACACGCGCGCGCTCACACACACATACATACATTTGTAAATAAAATCTTGTCTATTACAATAATATCATTTGGTCTTTTTTTAAAGAAGAGTGTTGAGTTGAATAAGAATGTGACTTGAGGAACAGCTGTTCGTATTTCTCGAGATCTTGGTGCGGAAGAGACAGCATTTCGACTTCATTTCGCGAATTCTACAACCATCTCTGCTTAAAGACAGGTCATATCAGTCTCTGTGATGCGTTTTAATAGAGTGTATGCGGGGATGAATTGGGGACGGGGGAACAAACAGCGAATTGCTGTGAATAGAGAAAATCGATTTCCACTGCTCGGTGATCGGTTCCAATGTTTGATTCCCGTGTCTACCGTGTGTCTGTATACGCGATAATAATCGCGACCGTACGTGCGACGCCGCCTCTGCCGGTTTCGACGTAGGTATATTATGCGAGTGTGTGCGTACGGGCGAGCGCACGATACGAAATTGGCAAAAGCATCTCGTTACAATAATATCGACATTTATATACGGCGGGGTTTTCGGCCGGG
This sequence comes from Crematogaster levior, assembly GCA_901521435.1. NCBI lineage: Eukaryota > Metazoa > Arthropoda > Insecta > Hymenoptera > Formicidae > Crematogaster > Crematogaster levior. The sequence goes on from CABEGB010001302.1 coordinate 1,428,649, forward strand.
AGGAAGTTTGGCTGGGCGGCGGAAAGACGAAGGTCCTTATCATTTTATTATTGGGGGTGGGTGGACAACCCTCGCCCTTCTCGGAACGACGCTTTACTTTTACCTCCTATTGTCTGCCCCTCGAGTCGGGCCTCGACGCCCTTTTAAAGGCTTAAGCGCCGTTTCCAAGCGCCCAATAGGATAATTCAGCCTCTCCACCACGCTTCCTGTTTATTAAAATGGAAGCGGCGCCGTCGTTCGGTGTTCACGCCGTTGTGCGTTCATCATGTGTACGTTTAATTTTGTTAAAGTTGTCGTCGCAGACATCATACAAATCTTTTTCATTATAAATTATATATTATACAAATATAATGTGTAACAAGATAATTATATAAAGCGTTTTTCACTCTCGATTTGTAAAAATACTTGATGAATAGGTATAAGGTTCCCCATCGAAAAAATATTTTAGTGACACATCCTTTGATTGCCATGAGAAAGATTACGATTTTTATCAAGAACAATATAGATTTCAAAAACGCATTCGATATATAATACATATATATATATTTCGGTATAGTATTATATCAATTGCTGGGACTCTAAAGGAACGATCTCGGCCGAAATCGCCTTCGATGAGAGAGTTATCTCGCGTTCGTGGAAACTTCTCCCACGATATTCTCCTCGCGCCAGGTTTCACCGGCACAAGATATCGCGAGCATTATCACGGGCGTTCACCGTGATTGGTCGGATTCGAGAGTATCGTCTCTTTTTCCACCCTCTCGCTCGACCAATAAGTGACGTTTCCAGCCGAGAAAGGGTGCGGAGGGTAGGGAGCCCGAAAGGGGGTAGCAATTCGGCGAGAGAGACGAGACGTGCAATGTTCCGAGGGGGTTGCGAAGGAGGACGAGGAGGAGGAAGTGAAGCGAGAGGAGAAGAGGAGACGGAGGAGGAGGAGGAGGTGATGGTGGTGGTGGTGGTGGAGGACGAGGAGACGGGAAGGGGAGAAAACTCTCCGTGTGGAAGAGAGCCGAGCGAGTCGGGCTTCTCGGTGGAAACAAGCGGGATGGATAAACTTCGGAGCGACTGTCCCTGAGGCTGATGCATAATTCAGGAATCGTCACCGGCGAGGATATTGCCAATTTGGCGTCGATGAAAATACGATCGGATTTGTGTCGGCTACCGCCCAGAATGGGGCTCACTCACCAGGATACACATCCAGTGAATTTAACACCTTCGCCCGACCGACCGACCGCCCACCCTGCCGTGCGTAATTGCATCGCGACCAATCCGCGGCTGGTGTACACACGATCGCCTCTCTAATAGCGTTCGCCGTTTTCACGCCGTTTCCGATATGGACGGGGAGTTAAGAGTTCTTGTGACATCGCTGGACAAATTACGACAGGCGCTTTATCGTCGCGCGGCGTCGTTTGCGCGGCTGCAATGAACGGTGAAACGCGATGAGATATAACATGGAAACGTTCCATTAAGCACGGGAATTTTTGTTTCAGCCAATTCGATGTATGTAAGTTCGTTTCGAATGTTTGAAATATCAAGTAGCAATTTATACAATAGGAAACTTATTTATGAAATAATTTATATTGAAACATTACAGAGTATTTGAATTCTTTGATGATTACCTCGTGGTATATATATTTTTATATATGATTTGATATATTACAAAAAATCGATTGTCTCGATACAAAAATCGATTTGTCATATCTATTTTTAATATATCTTTTTATGAGAAATAGTAAACGTGACGCGTTTTTATAAATCGATATGTTACGCGTTTCAAATGAATCGATGCCTACCGTGAAATACTCTAACGTGCAGATTGATCCTGTGTGATTTTTTCTTTTAAATTCAAAGGCTTATATAGAATATCCTGTATCCTTTATTTTTCAAAACGACGACGACGCGATTCTGATACTGATTGATGAAAGATTATCGGTTCTCCATGGTTTTCGCTGCAAAAATTTTCGAGGGTAGCGGCCGAACGGACAATACAAAGAAGGATCGTTCGACGATTTTCCACGGATGTGGGGACAAGGCGCGGCATGAAATATTTATAGGAAGGGGAAAGGCGGGGATTGAGATATCAGGGCACGCTGAAAAGAATACATTCCGGATCGATTCAATTTGTCAACACGCCGCTAATTGCGTTATTATACCACTCTTTTGTGTGCCGAAACGCCTCGATCATCAATAATCTATAAAAACTTGGCGTTGATAGCGATGAATTGGTGAGCGGAGAGAGGATTCACGGAGATTATGAGAGGATTATGATTTCCTCATGTAGCCTAGATTAATGAATGAAAGCGATAGTAGCGAGTTTTTTTGATGAAGATAATTATCGAGTTGCTGGACGGAATGGTACAAGTTGTATTTTCTACATTTTGAGAGACAAAATTCGTCGATAATTTAGGATCTACTTCCTTTGAAGGAAATTTTTTACACAAAAAACAATTTTGAAAGAAATAAATAATATTTTAGAACTTGAAAATTTGTTTAACCGATTCAATCTATTTAATTATTAAAATTAATTAAGTTTTTTATGATTTATTAATAAAAAGGATCTATTGCATTTTACTTATGTTAAATTGAAAATTATTTTTTAAGAATATTTTTATTCTATATTTTATAAAAAAAAATAATGACGCGAGAGAGGAACCAAGAAAAAAATGTGGCAGTCTTCTTGCAAATTTATTCCTCGGACAGACGAAGGGCTTGGTGACTTGGCCATCGGGTACCAGAAGGCGGGAAGAGTCGAAGATTTATGATACCGGATGCGCAAATACGGTGAAACTTCCCCGTATCCGGAGTGACGAAAACTTTTGTCGGTGTACGCCCGGCGCCTTTCCTTTTTTTCTTCGATCCATGATCGCTAAGGACGTGACGCATTTTTATAGTAAAGACACATAGATAAAATTCCATCCATGGTTAATTTTTGAAATTAAATTAATTAATTATCGCGTGTGAAATGAGAAGTATGATACTTAACCCTTTTAAATAAAAAAAATAAACTTACATTTTATAGATTAATTAAACAGGGTAAATTTTTTTTTAGATTAAATTAGATTAAATTGTCTATTGATACTGTCAAAAATCTCATAAAGATATTGTCGAGGAATTTTCTTCTAAATATTACATTTTTCCATTGTTTATTGTAGATTTAATTTTGAATTTTTTTGTAGATTTATTAATTTTGTTATTTGTTTATTCTTAATTTTAATTTAGAAAATCTATAAAAATTGATCTTTGCATTTTTATGATAACGATCTCGTCTATTTTAGCCTGTATCCCAAATGATACTGAAAATTCGAGTTGTTCAAGTTGTCAAAGTTCTTGCGTCCGATTTGTGCGGGAGAATCCACGGAAGGGAATTTCAAGCGAACAGAGAGTCGCGCTATCGGACCGAAGGTTAAATTAGATTTCGTACTTCCGGGACGTTGCAAGAACCTTAAAAGAGGAGGTAAGCGCGAGCAAACGTCCTCCTTTCCCGTGCCTCTTGAAAATCTTGTTCGTTTGTTTTTTATTTGTTTCCCGCGGTCCTGTAGTCGAATCGGCTAACTTGTTTGTTTGAAGGCTCTGCTAGCTTTATGCAATATCTACGACTTCGCAGATTTACGATTGTGATGGATGAAACGTACTATCGCGTTTGAAAAATTGAGGACATATAAGTATTTACTCTTGATATTTTTAAAATATTATAATTACTTGTATTTTTAAAATAGTACAATTACTTGTATTATTTTATTGTACTGTTTGAAGTAATGCTTAAGACAACATTCTTTGACATTTTTGAGATTTTGTATTACAAGAACTGAGTCACAATTTTTTATGTTTTAATGCCCCGTCTTTATCAATATTTATAACTTAACAAATTATAACTTTTATTTCTAAAAAAAATATGACGAAAATATAAGTATGTGACAATTTCCCGTTGAAACGATACGTGATAGTTGGCACTTTTGATGAATACGATTCTGAAGCGTGCTTCTCTAGAAATGGCGACTAGAGGGTTTAGTACTCTCGAAACGTAGCCAGAGAAGTGTCGATTTCACGTGGTTCGTGGGATCGGGCTTTCGGGGACTTGTTACGTGTCCGGAACGAAGAAAGGGTGCGCTCGCGAAGAAAATTTTAAGGACTCAATTCGCGTTATGCTCTTGACTCGGAGTAAAGGTAAGAGGTTACAGAAAAGAACCGTACAATATAGTTGTAATAACAATAGGCGGCGTTCTTGATAATAAAACAAAGAGTACGTGCGCTGTAATAATATCTTGTTATTATAACACATGAAAATCTCGTGTAAAATGTTACAAATAATAGTAACAACTTGCAGATCATTGACTATTATATGATAACTGCAATATCGTTATTAAAAATTGTTTTTGATATTAACTGAGCTCGATTATGTGAATATTATTTTGTAAATATCATTATTTATTCAAGTTTTGTGTAATTATACCTGTTGTAATTAAATTAATTATAATTACAATTAAATTATAAGTGTTGAAATGCAAGTAATGTTTTTTATGAGAATAATATATTTGTAACAAAAATATATTTTGGAACGAATTAATAGAGAATAAAAAAAAAAGAACCGACAAGATAATATCCGCGATATTTCTTCCTTGAGCTCATCCGTCTTTCGGGATTATCGATGACGTTTAAACTTCCTGTAACACGTGCGTTAGATCGTATAACGCATCGATCGTGCTCGCCGCTTCATTGGTTCGCTATTAACCCCTTGATATTTAACCCCGTAATTACTACAACGTCGCCCTCACTGGTGGTTCTCAGCGATCCCCTGTGTAAACGCGCGATGTGCATTCAATGTGCGTGAAAAACAGGACTAAATGCAAAAAAGAAATATACAATTTTTTTATATATTATATTATTATCACTCGCGGAGTTTTAAATTACTTATAAATAAACAATAAATTTGATAAATTATTATTCATTGGTTGATTTGTTCTAACAACATTTCTAAAAATTGACAAGATAGTCCTCATTTAAAAGCAATAATAAATTATTTTACTGACATATCTTCATAGTTTAGAATAATAGAATAACGATATAATTAATAAATATAATATGATAAAAATATCCTATGCTAATATTAACCTAATATTAAATAAATGTTTTATTCATATATGTAATACTACAGTATTACATATATGGTTTTATTACAATCACTGTATTTTCTGAGCCATACAGTAAGGTACGATATCTGCGGTAAGATGTTTTATATATATAGGACACATGCGAAGAATTGAGATACTCGAGTATTTACCAATTTGACCAATCTCTCAGCCTTGTTTCTTCAGTTCCAGTGATTTATTTTCGAACTCTCTTAATAACAAAGTTCAAGTCCCGGCAAAATGGGCGACGTGTGAAAAGATCGGAGATGGCGGATACACGTTATGACACTAGTCCAACCCGGTGGACTTGCCCGGAACCCCTCCGCTGGGGGTTATCTCGCGCTGTGATTTCTTGATTAGCAGCGGGTCGACTGGTTGCGGTTAACCGTTGTTAGGTTGTCACTCGATTGGTATGCATGGGCTGGGATTCATGCCCACTAACTCCCGAGCCCACATAATCTTCTCCTACTCCATTGCCGGAGCCGCGAAACCAATCGAGCAAGAGCGAGGAACACCTAAATTTACGATATTATCTTTCGGGAACTCGAATTTTTGTCAATTCAAGTTACTTTATATTAGCTAAATATAATCATCGATTATAAAGTTCCTTAGGTCCAGTAATTGTAATTAATTAAGTGTAGGTTTCTTTGTAAAGTGTGTCGGTGTGAAGAAGCCGCTATACATGATCCTCTTATGGACTTTTGAAGGGTTGGTCACCTCAATACAGAATTACAGTCGAACTCTCCGCGACAAGTGGCAGCCATTTTTCAGCGGTTGACTCCACTCTGACAACGTGCCACTCGTCGATCCCTCCGTCGTAACTCGTGTTACATACGATGGGCGCACGAAGGTGAGGAGGTTTACATAATGACCATCCTAAATCACCCTCTGCCAGCGGCGCGAACGAGACGTCGAACGAGAGGGACGAAGAGAATATATATTGAGGTATATTGAGAGTGGTCTGCACGAATATACATATCCTCCCCTCCTCGAGTATGGGAGGTAGAGTAAGAGAGATTGGGGGGTTACAATTTCCCATGGATAATGGCACTTTGATTACCCCGTGACGCCGTGCGTCCTGTCAAGTGGCACGCCGGGTTGTAAATGGCTGACGTGGTATAAAAAAAAGGAGCAATAGTCTCACTGTGCGTTACAGGGTGGTCCGCGCGAAATTAATTCTTACACTCTAGCGAAGATAAAAATACAAATATAAAAATAAATATAAAAAGTCTTATAAGTTTTGTAGCGACTTGTTGAAGCATACGTGAAAGAAATATTTGTAGGTATGCAAATAATAACTAGTAGGTATGTAAATAATAACTATTAATGAACGAGTAGAAATATTATTTTTCTTTCACAATACTTATCTAGTCTTTACATTGAAATTCATACAATTACCAAAGTAAAATATATTACAGAGATATTCTCTTTCTTCGTTCATGTATAATAAAGATCGAAAGTACTTGCAGGAAGCAGTTGTATCTCTTAAATAAATGTAAAGCTAATATATTACAAAGAATCTCAGCGATGTAACTGGGTATTATACTAAGTACTATATTTTCACAATCATTAATCAATTATTATGAAACAATTTCAATGAAAATATTATTTATAAAACATGATTTATAATATTGTTTCTTTTTGTCACCCAGTATGCAGGGAAAATGCATGCTCTCTTCTGTCTCACATACTTGACCGTTAAATATACTATCAAGTGGTTTTTTTATTCGTAGATTTCAAGCGTGCATACTCGACTTTCTTGATGATACTCAAACATCGCAACTGGTAGCAACCGATTTGTCGACTCCAGTTTTCGTTAGGTCGAGGGGGTCGCCGCGGGACTATAAAGGACCCGAAGTGGAAACAACAATGCTCCCGTCCCGTAAATTCGGTACGTTTGACTGAATGTTAGCAGTGTGTTGCGTTGGTAACTCACTAAACTCTACAATGTAACAAAGGGATTAATATAGTTTCCTAGGATATGTGAAAATATTAAGAGTATTACTAGTATTCTATTAATTTTCTTACATTATTATTATTTTAAATTTATTTAGTATTTTTTATGTGTATGTGAAAAAACTAATAAGTGTAATTATTGTAATGTAATTTTATAAGTATTATTTAAATTAATTATTTTAAATTTTATATATATGTATAATTATAATATTTTAAATTAATTTATAAGTGTTATCTAAATAATTATAAGTATTATATATATATATATATATATATATATATATATATATATATAATACATAATTTTCAGATTCAAATTATTTTAAAAATCTGGAAATTATGTATAATAATACTTATGTTTAATTTAAAGATAACACTTATAAATTTCAAAAATACTTATAAAATTACACTACAATAATTATACTTGTTACTTTTTTCACATAGAAGGTACTAAATAAATCTAATTTGATATTAAAATTTTAAGCAATGTATATATATATATATTTATTTATTTATGTTTCTCTTAATGTTTTCACATATTCTAGGAAGGCTATCTCTCAAAAAAACTCATGAAATGTAGGAAGAAAAGTAACTGTAGTTTGTATATGGAATGCAATTTAGGACGGAAGCAATTGAAGGAAAGAAAAAAAGACGATGCCATCAGCGAGGAATAGCAAAGCTGTTTTCACATAACGACACATTAGTTGCTAACGTAATGTAATATTTATGGAAAATATATGATTATCGCCGTGAGACTATCGCTGTGACCCACTGACGACGAAAAGTCCGTCCGAGGAACTTCGCGTATGAAGTGTAAACTTCCGTGTTTCATCATGAAGTCCATCGCTTCTATTATAACTAATTTATCTAACTTCAGCCACTGTTTAGATTTAGCAATTTCCTGCTTGTCACCCTGTTATAACGCTCACTAATAATCTTAGAATATACACAAAAAAATATTACAAAGACCGTATTCATGTACAAAAAAAAAAAAAAATTACAAAGACTGAATGTCACGATGCACAAAAATTCTTTCAAACTTTTACTCGCAGCACAGCTCTAATAAGTTTACCCGTTCGTGCACAAATTTTTTGACGTTCCGGTCGCAATAAACGTGCCGCTGTAGCGAACGGTGGCACGTGTTGTCACGTGTCGTTGATTACGGTCAAACCTCGATTTACTTCGACAAGTCCACGTGTCCAAGTGAGCAACACTTTGAATAATATTCACGTTGTATTACGCGGGTCGAAATCGAATCCCCACGAGTCACGCGGTGTCTCTATATTCTCTCTATATTCTGTCTGTAATGCATAAATCAAGAACCGGGGGAATGGCAAGCATCCCTCGCCCGGTCGTGTATTACTATAACACCTCACTCACTCGGTTTCTATCGAATATTGGATACGTGTTGAATCGACCGTCGCGCGATAATGACGGCATTGAGGCCGATAGCATAGCGATACCGAGAGATACCGTTAACAAATTGCGATTGTGAAAAGAGTAGGCTTGAGTAGCAAAATATACATTGCTTCTAAAGATTTCTCACATTCCAAGACACATTCTAAGCTATTATATGCTACACAAATTCTTTCTCACTTTATATTTGTTGAATACATCGAGGTGCTTAATTTTTCTATTGAAATTGACTTATTGTAAGCTGACATCTTACAAAGAGAGCAAATTTTACGAAATTAAAATTAAAAGAGTAAATTGTGCAAAATTTTTTCCATGTTTCTTTGATACTTTTATAAAATTTTTATTGCCTGATTTGATGATAATTTTTTTTTCTTCTATTTAACTACAACTCTTTCACCTTCTACTCTGTTTTCGTGAATCCAGAAACATGACGGCGACGTTTCCGCGATTCTGGCTCGTGCCTGCGAAGGGAGCCTTCGCGGCGCCAGACAGTGAAATAACGTCGGTGGTTCGAAAGGGGGATGCTTCGAGAGTCCAGGACGAGCTGGTCGTCTACCCGCGTTAACTATCTTACAACTACATTCCACGTGCATTGCCCGACGAAATCTCACCTCGAGATCAGTCTTTTTACCATTTATGCTTTTACGGTCGCCGTGTACGGTGAATACTGTCGAGCTGAATGCGGCTCCGTGGCGGAAAAGGCGCTTTTTATTCGCGAGAAACTGTAATCAGGGGATAGAGAAATAGTGACTGCTATCGCGGTGACGACCGCGAGGTCTACGAGAATAACGTGACAATGGTGCTTTCTTGATGCATGGCGCGTTATTGTGTAACTTTTCCATTGGTTGCGCCAATTAAAAAATACGATTACTTTCACAGATTAACGCGGAGTTATTCCTATGGGGGGTTAAATGTACTTCAGGTTTTACGTTCAAATAAGGAAATAAAAAGAATATTGAAACTGCAGTCTCTGCCTTTATATTTTTTCGTAGTTTCTTGGATTTATATATACAAGTTTAGAGTATCAGCTTCGATTTAAGAACAGTTACAGTAAGTAAATGTAATATATTTTCTTGCGTAAATATATTTTCCTTCTATTTAGTTTTCTAATATATGCACTTGTATATTATCTATAAACTATTCAAAAAATATAGATATTGAAAATTTTTAAACTGTGTATTTAACTATGTATCTTCTATAATAACTTTTAAAAATCAAGTTGAATTATTAAGATATTTCATTGCAATCATCACGTTTTGAGTGGAGAGTCACTGCAGATCGGAGATCAACGAGGAATCATAGATCAGCGCGATGCAATGATTCGTGCAATATCGAAGAGGGTGAACGCGCATAAACCGCGTCGACAGAAAGAGAGAAATAGTTCGTGAAAGAAAGAGAGAGAGAGAGAGAGAGAGAGAGAAAAACGCAGTAGTTCAAGAGAAAACTACTATTCGAATGTGTTAACTGCCGGACGGTTTACGATGGTTCCTCTCTCTCTGTCTCTTACTCGACCACATAATTGTAAAAAAACGACCATCGTGGCTATCGACGTCGTATACGCGTCTGTCAATGACGATATCGTCGTCGCCGAAGGGGCGTGAATGCGGGGTGTTAATTTTAAAAATGTACTAAAACCATCGCTAAATTGTCGCAGACAAAAAACGAAAAATCTCCCACATACTGGCCATTGTAACAACTTTCCCCTGGGAGAGAAACAAAGGGATACAAGGATGATGTCTTCGCGTTCCGTTGGGAATAGGGGTAAGTCAATTTTTGGTCACAAAATGAATCGTCACTGATTGATTAATGATATATCCGCTGAATATGCGATGGAAAACGAAGATTTGTGGGCGAGACAATTTCTTTGAAATATTTTTATATTTTCGATTAAAAGAGCATAAAATTCCATTTCAAGTTAAAATTAATAAGAAACACAAAAAAAAATTTTGTTAACACTTTACAACTTTGACGCTTTATTTAGCTAAAATTTGATTTTTTCAACATTATAAATATGTAGAAATATCTAAAAAAAATTATCTTTTTTTTCTTGTTTTGTTTCCTAACAATCTAAAAATTATTCGTGGAGTTAGGTTTTAAATATTTAATATTTATATTTGCGCACAACACTTGAATTTAAAATTGATTGTAATAATTCCGAAAGAGGATACAGAATGAATCGCATTTTTATCGTATGTTTAAGCAATTCCCTTGACGTCGTTGACGTCTTGACGATCGTCCATGAATTGTCAAAGTGAAAAATGAGCTGCCGATGCAAAAAACTGTTATATTTCTTTTGACATATTATCGAGCATTTCTACGCGTACGTCGCGTAAATGCGTTATGCTCGTGACTAATCGTTCGTCTTTACCGTCAATTCCGTGGTCCGTGAGAAAAAGAAAGAAAGAATGGCAGTTCGAATAAATAGTTTTCCTTGGTATTTGTGCGTTCGCAATATTTTGCATAAACTGCGTTATCTATGTCAGTCCAATGGCGTTGCCGTTGGTGCACGAAGCCAAACGACATCAATCATTTTACCGGACAGTAAGATACCGCCACTATATGCTGTTTTGCAACGATTTATCAAGGCATTGTTGCAAAAACCTTCTAAGAAAACGAAGGTCTTACTGACATGTTAAAGTGTTTCGACTTTCCAAATCTACAATAACAACGCTAATGACTAATGGAATTTTCAATCAAATTTCATACGATTATGCGGTTAGCAAATACTATCATCAAAAATTAAGAAAGTTCAGTGATTCAAAGCTGTATACATTAAGATCAATTTTTTTCATATTGTAAACGAAGTTGATTAAACCAAATATATGCCGTTTTGTTCGACCACCTTTTGTCATTTTTTTTTTTCAGGTAAAATCATAATCCCATCACTATAGAACTTCTGTGATTTCTGAGTAAAAAACTGCGACAAGTGATTTTCACAGACCTCTTTTGAAGTAAATTTAATACTACTACTTAAATAATATTTTTAAGTACACCATTAAGAGAGTTCTGTAGAGACTGAAACAAATGGTAGTCTGATGGTGCAAGGTCAGGATTGTGCGGTGGATGCATCAAAACTTCCCAGTTAAGCTCTCTCAATTTTTGACGGGTCGCCAAATATGTGTGGGGTTTGGTGTTGTTTAGAGTTTTCCTGATGAAAGACGGTGTCTTTCCTATTGATGAATTTTGGTCGCTTTCTCTCGATTACTTGGCATATCTTTCCAGTTGTTAGGCTTGACAGTAGACGTTAGAACCAATCGTTTGACCGGACGGCAGCAGGTTGTAGCGAACGATTCCTTCCTAATCCCACCATACACACAGCATTACTTTTCTTAGTGTTAATCCTGGCTTTGTCACCGTTTGCTTCATCTTGCTTCGACCACGATTTTTTTCGTATCCGTAACATCACCCGTAATGAGCCGTTTCAAAAATAATTTGATTCCGTTTTAGCAACGATTCGCAGATGGAAATTCAATCCATTAAATTTTTCACTGTTAAATCATGTGGCACCCAAACATCGAGTTTTTGTATCCAACTTTCTCCAAGTGCTTTAAAACTATTTTGTGGTCGATAATGTTTAGTTCCTTACCGATATCATGACTGCTAATGTATCGGTCTTGCTCAATTTTTTTCCATAATTTCATCGACTTTTCCAGTGATTGGTCGACCAGAGCAAGGTGCATTTTTGATATTAAAATTTTCAGATTAAAAACGCTTGAACCAGCTTTGTAATACACGTACTGATATTGCATCATGTCTATAAACATTATAAATTTTTTTAGCAGTCTAAATCGCATCCTTCCCTTTTGTATAATAAGATTTCAAAATGTATCGAATTTCTTCTTTATTTTCACTCATTTTCAAGACGCAATAACTTTTGACTCAGTAAATAAATATCACAACTTTTTTCTTTAATTTCTCTATAATACGTCACCTTTCAAACGCACACAAGTATTGTCAGATCTGATTAATATTACTAGAGTTATGCGATCCTAAAACCATCTACCGGGAGAACACGAACTTTTTCTCCAATCCAACATATATTATATAAAATTTAGCAGTTTGTCACAGATATTTCCGTTTATTTACCCTGATATCTCCAGATCAATTAGATAAAAGATTGTGAAAAGAGCGGAAGATTGTTTTTTATCCCATCACAAAATTTTTACAAGAAATCAGTTTTTTTAAATAAGTTCAGTAATTTGGAATAATCTTTATCTAAATTATTAGAAGTGTTCGATGTTTAAAATAGGGTATTTGCTTTTAGTGCAATTGTTAGTCTCTCTCTCTCTCTCTCTCTCTCTGTTCCTAGAATATTTAAATTTCAAACATAGTGAAAATGGTAATATGGAAACTCATGATTCCCCTATTACAACTCTGTTTTCTCGCAGTTATAGTTTCAAGTACGCCAAGGAGTAAATTAAGTTCTATGTTTTTAAATTTACTGTATTTCACTAAGCTCTACATATTTAAAAAAACTATAAATGTATTAAAAATAATTATTTCTACTAAAAGTATTGTTATTTTTGCATTTCGTAACATTTCTTTTACATTTCTTTTACTGAAAAAATTTTTGTACACAAGTGTTTTTTAAAACCTTTTCTGCTATTTCTATATTACAACCCTATTTTCTTCAGGTCCGCATTTGATAGTTTTGAATTTTTACAAAAATCTTTTTGCTCGCTGAAATTAAAAATGTGATACTTTGCAGAGGCCAAAAACCAAATGTTTGCAGAGATGAGGAACGCTGATGTTGAACATTACTATGATTAATCTCAGCTTATTACAAAAATGAAAAAGACATTCCCATATTACATACATATGTATATACAGAGTATAGAGTAAATTTATATAAATCTATATATTATAGATTATATATACTATCTATATATTATCTATAGATTAATTACTGTATGTAATTAACTACATATAATCTGTATATAAATACATATTTTATTATTATTTATTTTAAAATATGTCTAGAAAGAAAGTAACAAATATTAATCGATAAAATAAACATTTACTTAATAGGTACTCTCTGTTTCAACGTGAACGTCATGTTGGTGGAAGCTTGGAGCCTCTTCGTAGAAGACAGTCACAATCGGAGAATTCGATACTCTTATTTCCGGAAACCGATTCCGACCGCGCCTTACGAGAATCGTCAGAACGTGACTACCGTGAGAACTGAGTTCGGTCAGTCATGATATTCATGGCTTGAGACCTCTCCTTGGGGCCGGCACGGCGACCCGATACCCCGCGAGTTATTCGATCTGAGAACGGGAGATTTGAATATTTCGGAAAAAGAGCTTCATGTATATTTTATTCCCGTTTGTGCCGCGTATGCAAAGACCGCGAGATGCGCCGAGAATCGCGGGGGAAAAAGGACCGGTCGCCGATTTCTGATCTTCGATGGGTTATACCTACAGATCTCTATGATTCCTTTGCGAAAAATAAAGGGATAAATTTATATGCATTTTTTCATGTCAATATTGCCAATGTAATCATAACGATGCGCGAGTCTATTAACGTCAATATTCATCAGTGAACTCTATACATACTGGAATGAGAGCATTATTCAACTGTCGTCGAGAGCGAAGTGCTTTTGGAACTGTTCTCTCATTTAAATACTACCTGATCGGTCAATCACAGTTTTACTAAACTGAGAAGGATCATTTTTATGTGATTGACCAATCAGGTAGTATTTGAATGAGGGAACAGTTCCATAAAAAATATCTCTCTTTCGGCGACAGCCAGAACAATGGCACACTCATTCTACTATGTATAGAGTTCACTACTTATAGATTACTGAATAATGTTAAAAAAAAAAAAATTTCTTCGCGGTATAGAATATACTTGTTGTATCTTCTTCTTCATTCATTTGTACAATTTCTACATGTGTCAAACTAATAAATTTATTAAGACTAATTTTAAAATAATTAAATCAATTTCAACTCAATCAATTAAACTCTTAAGATTTTCATTCTTTCTTATATTTTTATCGTATATATATATATATATATATATATATATATATATATATATATATATATATCTGTATTATTTAATAATAATAGTATTCAATCTAAATTTATAAACTTATTTATTAAATATGTGTCATTTAAAAATTATTATATGAGAGTAATTTATTTCTTTTTCATTTAACTTTCAAATCTATATACTTTTTGTTTTGGAAGAAATTGTCTTTTCGAAGGAATGTGATTTTTGCGATGTGCTACATTCGTACTACATTCAAGTTATTTGTTGTGCCTTCCCTTGGTTCCGAACCCAGCACGGCCGCTAATCTCATGCAAAATTGCAAAACCACGAGTACATTCGCGCTGCCTGACAGATGAAACGCGGTTGATTGAATCAAATCGAGGATCTGCACGCTCTACAGATCACCGGCGCAACGTCCATATGGCGTAACAATGCACTGTTGATGGGTGCACACGCGTGCACTATTTCGCAAGGGTGTCGAACGGCGAGAGGCAGTCGGAGCGAGGTTGAGGATTTCGTGATGTTGGTTACGCTGTTCGGCAGGTGCATAATGTCCGTTGCGGTTCTCGGCCTCCATTGACAAGCCGATCCCGACGATTTTCGCTCGAGTAACAGATTTCTTCGCGGGCGCGCTGGCGGCGATTAGGCATATGTTCGCTACGTGGGCTCCTTTTCCGCAAAAAGGAATACAATGGATGTGCAGTGGAGGGTAAAAGCTACGGCAATGAGAAGCACCGGCGCTCTTCCGAAAACACATGACGGCAAAACCGCAGATCGATTCCGGTCGCAACTGCCGTTAATTCGTGCCGATTTCCTTCACCCCTTTTTTTGCATCGGTAGCACGCGATCGTCGTCACGGATCTCACTGTCTGTGCGTTGTCTGGGCGTGTGTGAAGAACTTGCGAGAAGATTTATAAGTGAAATTAGGCAGCGCCTAAATCTCCCCGGTGTATCTGCATCTCTAGAAAAAAAATATAAAGTAGCATCCCTTCTATTTACATCCTATCGCAATTAAGCGCCTGTAGCCTGAAATGAAGTTAGAAAATGTCGTTAGATTCATTGTATTAACTTTTCTTCAATAACTCGCTCATAACTCATAACTGGCTTCATTGCCAGATATTGTTACGGATTTCCGGATAGGTGTCTAATTTGCCTAGAAATAAGTCATGAGTTCCTATTACGAAAGCGGGACTTTAGATGAAACGTGCGAACGCAGCAATCCTCCGGCATTCAGACGCGTGATCCCTCTTTTTTTTGACGAACATCAATGTCACGCGATTCCGTCGAGAGCATCCGTGCCGTGCGTCCTTTACACGGCCATTTAGGCTTTCTTCGCCCATTTCCTCACATGCATGTTTTCGGCAAACAATTTTATGCTCTCGCATGGCTGTGGCCATCCGCTTCTTTCTCTTTGGGCTCGTCTCTCGTTAGGTGACGCCGTCACGAACGCGGTAATGTTTGATGACGCGATGAAAGACCGAATTCGTTAGACAACTGCGTTCGCCGTCGTTGTTGTTGGTTTTCTGCAGAGTTGGTTTCCTGAGTGCCATTCGCGCCCTAAACATCGACGTCACGCGAGACACATTGTACGTCGATGACGACAAGAAAATTTCGTTGCTAACGATTTGCTCCTATTCTCCATTCTGTCTGCGAAACTGCTGTTCGTCTGGGTTTCTCATTCTTAGTTTTTGGATTTCGTATTTTTTCCTTCGTGCTGCGAGAAGACAAATTATTATATATATATTCTTACCGTTATTGTTTGACCGATTTCTTATTCGAATGATAATAACGTTGAACAATTTTTTGAAGCGAACTTCTAATGTATCCTTTTTTTTATGTAAAGCAGTTATAATCTCACACATGCTACGTGCATGAATAATCCTAGTTTCAGGAGGATTTATGTGAATTAATGTGAATTAATGTGAATATTAATTGTGAATTAATTTTAACCTAAATAAAAATTAAAAATGCCAAAAAAACATCAAATACATTTTTTATTTTAATAGTGTTTTTACATAATAAAATCTGTTATTTCTTACATAAAATTTCTGAAAAACATTAATTAATAAAAATGGTGTTTCTATACAAAACGTATTATATATTAAATAATGGATAAATATTCTAAATAAATAATTATTATTTAAAAAAATAACAGCTAAAAAAACGCAAGAAAAGAGCTCAAGTATAATGTAATAAAGAATTGAATGATATCAATTATAGTAATGAGATACGAAAAAATAAAATGCAAATAAATAAAATTGAAATGCAAATGAATAAAATGTGTGTAAATTGTAAGTTATAAAATGTGTGTGTGCGTATGTGTAAATTCTTTAATAGATTACACCTTAATTATCAAGATAACAAGTACGACGATCAATCTCGTGGCATATATTAATGGCGACATATATAATTTTCCTATGTTCCAAAATTCTTAATTAATAATTAATAACAACATCGTCGTTCGATTAATCGTACGAGAACTCTGCAAAACTTTGCGATTTCCTTCGAACGGAGAGTTGAACCTCTGACGAGTAACCATCTTCGTGCCTCGCACGTCATACACAAGTGTCGCCAATTTTAATATTAAAGCGCCTACATCAAACGATACGCGCTTGTTTCGGAGTACGCGTCGTGATTCACATTCGAAATCGTCTCCATAGAGAGTAGATGGATGTAACGATGCTCGAGCGAGAGATTTAAGTTGCTCGTGTAGAAAAAGTATAATTATTGTATAAGTTTAAATAACATTCATAATTACGCGGAAAGAACGAAACTTTTGTTGAAATGTCTAATAATTTAACTAGATACAGATCTGACATTAATTATGTTAAATCATTTAAATTATATGGAAGCCCTCAAGTTGATTGTTAAAACTTTTTATAGCATTATCATTATGCTTGAACGTCCTATATAATTATTTTGATGATTCGATATAATTATTTTCAAATCTGTATCTGGTATAATTTTTACTTCGATAAAACTATTCTTTTTCTGTACATAACATAAATCACTAACTTTTATAAATTTTTTTTGTGCAGATCTCATACATATATATTTCGAGCGAGTCGATGATTGCAGTTAAATTATGTAATTGAATAAATAGACAATCGATAAAATAAAAGATTAATAGAATAAAGAAAACTTTAAATCTTCCTATTATGCCAAATAAATTGTATTGATCCGATAATGTAAATTTATATCGATTGCTTATCTCAAAGAGTCCGATACTATCTGCTTTATAAACAGTTGAATCAGGGGAGCATCGATTTATTTAAGAACATCACTATACAGTTATACTCTTTTGCCCTTCTAAACAGGTTTTTGAGTGTGGTTCGAATCGATCGCTATCATCATAGCTGTTGTGAGCTCCGCTGATGGTCGTAAGATTTTCGTGTTGGCGTGTCGGAAAGTTTCTAGCAGACGAAGGACGATTCTTCGCAGCATCCCCTTCGCGCATTTACGAAGCTGCAAGACGAACGGTGATCCAGTCTGTGTGTGTGTGTGTGTGTGTGTGTGTGTGTATGTGCGTGCATGCATGAGGAAGGGGTGGACTTTATTTGAAATTCATACGGCGTATAGCGAGCTCCGCTCGCTCAAAGTGAGCCGATATCAACAGCCTTGGCTGGCTCAAAGGCGCCAAAGCGCACTCACGACGATTGTTTCCACTCGGTACGCGATTTCGGGCTACTCAGTACTCGAGACACGGACTCGAGCCTAATTCGATACCAGGTGTGTACGTAGTTCTCGATTTCTACGGTTAATGTATTCCTGAAAACGCGAACGTAAACCTCGAAAGCCGCAACGACGATGGTTGTATCATAAATTCGAACTATGTCTATTTCTCATTAAAAGGAATTTTAAAGAATAAAGTTTTTAAGTTTATAATAAATTCGTTATATTTTATTTTATAATTTGAATGTCATCTAATTGTTAACTCGTTCTTTACATATTTGATCTGTTTACCCTCTTGATTTGTTATTATTTATAACAAACGCATTATATTTTCTAATGTTTTAAGTCTGCGTCTGTAGACTTTTGTTTTCTAACTATAAGTATTCGTTTTATATTTGAATGAATAAGTAAATAAATAACTGTAAAAAATATTATATTGTTTGTGAACAATAAAGCATAAAATTAAAGTATGAATATATCTAAAAATTTGTATTTTTATAAATTCTATTAATTTATTATTAACTCAATCATTTTTGCTCGTTTATTGGCCCATGATTATTTTATATTTATTAATATACCTATCATACTTTCCGGAGTTCATTTTGGAGTTTGATTTTATTCACGTTTCATCTCGTAAATGTGCGTTTGAAACAGCGAGAGAGGAGTGAACTTTCTTTACATTTTTTTATCCGTAATTACATACTGTTTTTGCAACTGCAATCATCTCGTATGCTACTTTTTAAATTAATATGTCTGTCGGAATTAACGTGGTTTGCAAAAAAAAATATAATGTTAATTCACCTAATGGGAGTTGTCTTTTCCACACAGACGAACTTGGAATCAGTCGGCATTTATATTCCATTTCAGCTCAATTACATACCGCGGCGGTTCGATTATATCGACAGTAATGGAATGACTGTAGGAAATGATCTTACGATGAAAGAGTGACGAGGTGTGTTTCGTGGAAACGCATTATACATTATATACACTGAGGACAACGATTACAGGGACAGTCATACCAGGATTTTCACCGTGCGATAATCGCACATCCTTGGACTCTCGAGCAGCCCGTTCTGCTAATTTTTATAATTTGATTTATCGGAGAATGCTAATCGTCCGAGAGAATGCGGAAATTCTTTTTTCTTTTTCCTCTTGCAGCGAGCCGATCAAGAATGTTCGGTGTAATGACGACGAAGCTGTTCACTCGAAAATTTCAGCTCACGTGTAATTGATCTTTACATAACCATCACGCTTTTCACACGCTCGTAAAGACCACGCTAGCAATTAGTAAGGAAGTACGATGTAAACCAGATCTTTCACGCGTTGGAATCAACTTGCGTTTGTACACATACGTGACACGTGAGCGTGTATCTTTCGAGGGTGCATGAGTATCGAGTCCAATATCGGGTCACGCGAAATCAAACCACCGTAACTACCAAAGCGTACACTCTACGGCTATACACGCTACGGCACCTGCCCGGTAATAATAACGATAACGCACGGCTGAAATGTTATTAATTTTAATGTTACGCTTGAATGATCGATCCGGAACCGGCCACGCAGGATCGTCATCGACGAGACTTCGACAAGTCCTCCCATCCTCCCTTTCTCTCGCTTTCTACTCTCATCTCTTTCACCCTCTTTCTCTTTTCTTCGATCTCTTTCCTTTGCTTAAATATATACGTACGTGTCTTTTCATCTTCCTCTATCGTTTTATACACCCCTTCCTTTTCCCCTCTCGCGATCGACGCATCGCTACGCTAATGACGACTCGCCGCGATGCAATCGGTGCGATCGGTGCAATCATGATTTTGTTCATCGACTGCAACTTGCTAGGCTGTGCCTTCCTCGGCTGCCTTATTCACCGGCGTGAGTTATACCTCGATCGAAATGATAGGGCAATCGGTCGCTGTGGTTAAGTCAGGGACTCGCTTATACCATGGCACGCCGATGCAGAAAGATGGATATGAAGATGAAGACCAGCTCGAAGAGTAGCCATTAAGTTTTATCGGGCGTAACTGTGGATGAAATGATGACGGAGAGAATCGCAATCGATCTTTTGATCTAACTCGAGCGCGTTGTCAAGGTACCGTTAATATTTATAGGAATCAAATGGAAATTGTGCGCGCGAGTGTAGAATAAAACTTAACCAGCGGGCGCATAATTCTTAGCAATTTTCTTGCGATTCCTGAGATTTGCGTTGAATAAAAGAGGATGCAATTTTAGAGCTATTATTATTATGTCAGGGCTATTATTTATGGTAAGAGATTAATTGTTGTATTCAGTCGCGAAGTAAAACGCATTCTCACGTTAAAGACTTAACGAATAAGTTGGAATTTGTAACTGAACAGAGAGAAATGTGATAAATACATTAATGTGTTGGGATTTTATACTCTTAGAGTTTGTAAACAATCAATTCTGCACAACTTATTACTATATCGTCAAGTGCGTTCAAATATGCAAAGAAATTATCACATTATTATCTCTTTATCGTAGCAAAAGATTAATGTGCACGGAGAAATAGTTTGATAAGAAGACAAGCTAAACATCATTAATTCTCGTTATCAGAGATATTATTTAATGTCACATCAATAATCAGATCGAAGTTGGGCATTTATTATAGATAGAGCAATACTCGTATTTTTGCAGTATGAGAATCAGGAATTGTGTGCAGCCTTTCCGGATGACGGTCAAGGAGATATACGAGGAACGGCGAAGAATGATATGAGTAATTGGTCTCTTCGTAACGATCATGAAGTATCGGTAGTGACGTTAATGATAGGATTATATAGGACTTCGGAAAGAAGGCAGGAGCGTTGCAATTTCCGTGGGATTGATAGTTAACGACGAGAGCATCATTTTTCTAATTGCCTCAACTATAAAATGATCGTAATTAATTGTTCAATATGGTTCAGGATATATCAAGCACCACCAATAAATGCATTGAATGAAATGATGGAAAGATTAACAACAACGGAAATTTGATTGGAAACTTCAAGCAGTTAAGCAATTATATTATTATATTAGTTATAAAAAATGGCAAACAAGAGCGTTTTAGTATGTTCGAATAACGAAATAATAATTATGATAAAAACAATTAACATTTTTTAAAAATTACTTACGATAAGATGTGATTCCATTAATATGTTGAGAGGCAGCGTGAACAATAACAATAATTTATTTTTAATAATAATGACTGATGATAAGTGTGAGGAATGTCACAGGTATATTAAATATTAATTATTAATTATTAATTTAATTCTATATGAAGTATTATCAAAGATATCTATTTCTAAATTTATTATGTCGTATTCTGATTTTCATGAATTTTTTGTGATATAAACAATGAACATATTTGAGACTATGACATCTTGTCGAAATGTTCAGATTGAAATGTCAAAATATCAGGATGTATTTCTCGCGCTAGAGCAAAACCATCTTTTTTTTACATCTTAAATACATTCAACAAGCTGTGATTATGTTATCCCCTGGAGAACCACTGCCTCCTACAAGCACGCTGTAAAGAAAGTGCCTGGAGGTGTCAGGAAGGCATCCGGCTACAAATTTCGGTCGATTAAAGAGCCGTAAACCAAACGCGACCGAGTTCAACACGTTTATCCTCTTAAAGAAATTCTCTGGTCTGGCGTGGATCTAAATAGAGCCATGATTAGCCGAGATTAAGGCGAGAGACTTTCGTACGCACGAATACTCGTACCCTGTTAAGATAAGGAGAGTGCCACATATTAACTACGCCCCGTTCTTCGAAAGACAGAGCGATTTAAGCCTTCTGCCTTCGGTTGTTCGCTCGTCGTAAGAAAAAGGAATGCGTCTACGAGATACGAAAACTCGAGTTAAGGTGTATAAATATTAAAAGTTACTATGTTGTGTATGTCATAGATTATATAGTATCTAAAAATTACTTCTTTAATTAAAGAATAAATTTTTGACTTTTTCACAATAAAAAAATGTATGTACAAAACGATTATAAGAGAAACCCTTTAAAAGAGAAAAAAGGAAGAAATCTTTTCATATTAATTAAATTTAAAAATTGCAGAAGAGATCTGTTTTTTTTTTTAAATCCGTATAATATTATTAATAGATATTAATTCGACAGTTGAAGCAGATTGAAATAATGCGATGCAAGATTAAAAGGATAGAAATTATTAACAATTCAAAACAGTAAGTACCTATTTAAATATTTCGTTGATTGTGGAACATCGTGTGTCCGAGTAACTTCGAAAGATTCACGGACAGTACGCACAGCATCGTAAAAGTCAGCTCGTAACTCCGTTTCACCGTTTCATCCGTTGATTTACAGACACTACATCTTATCTTCTTATTTGTCGATTTACGGCCTCGTCGACACAAATTGCGGGCGTACGTCCTGAACAGCGGCATGTTCCATGAAAACGGAACGTCGGTCGTCACTTATGCGATTTTCTGATCCTGAATGCTACCGTGCGAACGTAACTGTCGTGAGAACAAAAAGTTGGAAAAAAATATACCGGCACGTTTGAAAATATCGAATTCCGTGTGTGTTACATCTTTACAATATTTTTTTATCGCCTCTCTTGTGCAGAAAGTGCGCTTGTTCATTTAAAATCCATACAGACGATTCGTGTTTCGTGTACATAGATGACAATCGCATAATTTAGTGTGACAAGCGATTCAACGCAAGTGAATCAACACATATCGATTTCGCCGTCAAATTAAAACAATATCAATTATTCCACTTTTGCGGACCAAAATTTATTTTTAGCGTTACGTCGGTGCGACGAGTGATTTATATGAGAAGGGCTTTTGTTCGAGTTACGGCATGGTCAAATGGCGAACGTAGGAGGTAGAAAAATAATGTAACGCAGAAACGTACCGATAACTCTCTTTGTAGGCGAACGAAGCGAAAGAGGGCGAGATAAACCGACGAGGCGCGAACAAAGTACGATTACCATTTGTCATGCCAGTAAACGGTACGATGGATGAATCCGTTATATGGTTTAAATGCTGAGCGTAAAGATTACGAAAGTTCGTCACGATAACGCATTTCACATGACAGCAGAAGGACGTAGCAGTATTTAGTGATGGTGAAAGGATAAATGAGCCATTGAACGAAATGCTGATGTAAATAAAAATAAATGTTTGACGTATGTATCGTTCTTTGTACACAAAAATATACGCTTTGAAATATAAATGTGAAATTTTTTTTTTACAGAATTCTAAAAAGTCTACCACGGAGACACTTAGTTAATTATATATTACTTTTTTAAAATTGATTAATTATTTATTAGATATATTAGATATTATCTTTTTTAAGTATATCAGAATATTAGATTCATTAGATAACTTACATCTTTATCATTAATATATTAATAGATATTAATTTATTAATATCTATTAATATATTAATTATAACTTAATTAATTATTAAGTTATAATAATTAAGATTAAGATATTAGATTATAACTTTTATCGCTACATTTATTAAAAATATTTAAGATACTACATTTTAAGAGATTAGCTTCGTTATTTCTCTATCCTGTAATATATTTAAAATTCCATAATAATGCTAACTTGTTCTCCTTAGTTAATTTACAAACGGACTCGAAACATCACGGAAATGTACAAGTGGAGGAGAAACGATTAAACAAGGAGAAGCGTTAATAGGGAACAAGTGTAGTGACAGCGAGCGAATAAAAGCAAAGCGTATCAAATGGGATTTCCTGACTTTTCGAGTCTTATATCCGATATCGGCGGATGGAGACATTTAATTTGTGAACAGGTCCTCTTTCTCGTATCGACCCGTTAACTTGGGGTTTATAAATTAGCTACAAGACCACGCAGCGAGATAAAGCAGCAGTCCCGATGTGCTTCCCATCAAGCCTTCGCTCTTTCTTCGAAGTGGTAAATGTTCACGAAATTAAGATATCTGTAGCCGAGGTCATTAGACTAAATCGTTCCCATTCATATAAGAAACTGTTCCTGCGGTATTTGACGATTTATAGTGCTATATATACAATCTTTGGAAGTATATATATATATATATATATATATATATATATATATATGTTCCAAAGATCAAAACTTATATGCTCTTAAAAAAAAAAAAAAAATACTGACAATGAATATTTTTACATATTACACTCGTAACCTTTTTAGCGCTCGTTATTTTTCACACTATTGTCATTATGATGTAACAATAATAATATCAATTCGAAAGAGTTAACATTCATCACCGAAGACAAAGAATAGCTACTTCGTAATTTCATAGTGACACTGATTGATTTTTCAATCCATGTCAATCCAAGCAAGTTGAATAATTTCGCGTCTTAAACTCTGCGAAGTCATGCGGGGCAATTGACATGTGTTCGCGATTCCGTGAAATATGGGGTGTGCGTACAAAGCATTACGTAAGTAAACGTACCGCGAGAAAACACGCTCTCGCCCCTCCCCCGCACGTCCGATAATCGAACATAACTGTCCCGTCTCTTTCTCTCATTATTGTTCATTATGTCACCACGCGACCGTGCGTATCGCCGACCACGTAATCGTCGTGATTACCTTCGCACGCTTTGCCAATTGTCATCGAAGGCTCATCGTCGCGATCGCGACGATCGCTTCGAGGACGAATAGGAATTCCATCCGCGCGAGGATACGTGCACGTACCACTAGCGGTCTTTAATAAAATAACAGCGTGAGTACCTTTAATTATCTGCATTATCTACGAGCTAGCGTTCCTACGTGTTATTCATAGGTGCCCTTCGAGCCATTACAGAAAAAAGAATAGTTTCTCGTAACATAATTATTTCTATTCCACGCAATTTGCCATCTTTTTCTTCGTAGAGTAACATTTAACGTCTATAGATATATACAATAAAGCTTTATTATTTATCCATGTAGGTAAAATGGTATATTGATATTTAATATGTTAATCGAGACATTACTATGTATGTCACGTTAAAGTTTATAATTATTAATTTATAATTTGTAATTTATAATTTATAATTTATAATTTATGAATCATTACGTCGATGTCGTAAAACATGATCATCGTGTTTTATTTAAAATGATCATCGTGTTTTATTTACGAAGTTTAGCAGATATAAGTTAATTAAGTAACATTTTTCCCCGAAAAATTATCAAT
Organism: Crematogaster levior; assembly: GCA_901521435.1. NCBI lineage: Eukaryota > Metazoa > Arthropoda > Insecta > Hymenoptera > Formicidae > Crematogaster > Crematogaster levior. The sequence continues at coordinate 1,453,948 of CABEGB010001302.1, forward strand.
GTTCCCCGAAAAATTACCAATTATCAATGCTATTTTGAATACTTTATTGTGCCAACACATGACATAAGTATCATAATTTAGTTTGATGTAGCGAGAGGCGTTTCGAGCGTTTCTCTCGCTACGACTGCTTTAGAATTAATCTCTATTACGTTTAGTCACGATGACTAATGTCTCATCGGAGATCAAGCATCGCGACGAGTATTTTCTTTTCTGAGGCCGTGAAACGTATGCGCAGTGTTTAATAAAAATAGCGATAATATGAGCATTTCGTGTCGTGGTAATGAGACCCATGGATCGACTATCTGCTGTAGTCCATGTCTCTGATAACCGAGCTGCATCAATCATCCCCCACTCCTTCCATTTCTTCCCAACCTCCTCGCTTAGTAATAAAGACGAAACTTTGTAGTGAGAGAGAAAGAGAGCGAGCTGTCCTACGACCGGGAAGGCTCGGCCTTCGTCCTGGCCGGGAAAGAAGTCTGAACGAGTCGAGTTTGCTGAGTGACGGATTATCCTCGTTGGATTTTTACGGATGCAAATTTGAACACGGCCTACGCAAACCAGTAGCACGTTCGTGCAAATGAAGCTCCGAGTTATTGGCGACGTTCGTTGTAGATGTCTTTTCTTTTCTTGGATGTCACGTGATGGAGTATCACGGCAACTGCGATAAAGCCTCTACCGGAAATATAATATTAAAATAGTCGAATGCATTCGATAAACGCGATTTAGTCGTAATGAGAGAAACGTCTCGCAAACTACAGAATGTGAGATTATAATTCTATATTAATATATATATATATATATATATATATATATTAAACTTTAAAATTTAATTTATTTATTTACTTTATTATTTATTATTCATAGTCCTTGCCTTTCAGCTTAGGACAAACTTCCGGTTTCAAACCATTTACACATCCATCACATGTATATAAACTAAACATATTTCTAATTTTAACGCATATAACATACAGTGACCTCAAACAAAAATATAAATCGCATTATCTGAACTTAAGAATTATGCAGTTAAAATTAAAATCAAAATCTTACATTAAGTGCCTCCGTAAAAATAGCTGTAATGCTGAAGCAAAACGGAACGCAACTTATTAATTTAGTTTTGTCTCTCCCATTTTCTCCTTTCGTCTGAAGAATATTTTTACATATATTAATATATTATATTAATATTATTTATAATATTATAATATATATTTCTATATTATTGTAATTAATATAATATCCTATATAATTAGTATTCTATGTATTAAGTGTTTAGTTAATGTGTGTGTATATAAAATATGTGTGTAGGTATATATTACGTTAATGTATAAACCCATAGGAGTTCAGTTTCTAAAAATGCAAATTAATTGCTCCAGCTCGTAATGCCCTTATTTTTTTAATAAGAAATCGTGCAAATCGATATTTGACTTGTGTATCTTATAATTATCATTCTTTCCTATTACCACGTAATGTGTGTAAAAAAGAGTATTCTTTCGTATTTAAAAACACGACATTCGTTACAGTCATTTACTAGCCAACGCGGCGCTCTCTTAATTCGCACAATCGCTTCTCGCGTAGCAGCGCCGCATCGCGAATGTACGAATAATATACAATGATTACGAATAATGACCGTCGACCACGATGTTGCGGTCGCGGGCAATCATAATCGCGGATAAAAACTGCCGCTAACAGGTATTTACGTGCGCACAAGCCCCGGCCGGAATCAAAAAGCTGCGGATGGCTACGCTTGCTCGCCTCGCAATAATTGACTCGGCAATGCGTATAAACCGCAGTATGGCGGCCGGACGGATAATTAAGTAACAATTAGGCCTCAGGTGGACGAGCGTGTAGTCGAGTGCGACTGAGAGGGAGAAGGCGTTGTAACGCCGTATACTTCTGCCATATGGACGGGCACCGCCGTGGACGCCTGCGTTCGCGTTTCGGTGATGGTCCCGTGCGCTTAATGGTCAATTACACCAATATCGGTCGACTTCAATGTTAGTTTAGCTAATTGTTCGTGTCTTCCTTTAAACTAGACTGAACTAACGACTGAACAAACAGTCGACTGAGAGAGAACTAGTTGCGACCGTTTAGAGTTGTCGAGTTCAGTTTCAAACACGAACTGAACCGAGATCTTCCATTTCTGGCGTTAGCAAAATTAAAAGTTAATATTTTATTAACTTTTAATATTTTTTAATTATATTTAACTTATTTTATTATATTTTAATTTAATTATTTAATTTATTTTATTATATTTTAATATTTTAATGTCATTTTGGAAATCAATGTTTTAATTTTAAGCGTTATCAAAGTTAAAAATTAATAATAAGGTGTCAAGTGCTTGCCGTCTTCGGCTTTAACAAAATTTTTAAAAATAATGTTTTGAGATTTCTGTGATCGGGTTACAGATAGAGTACTTCAAAGTGTTTGTGCCGTTAAACTATCGTCGGTGTATTGGGAGCTTAAATGCACAAGCAAAAATCGATGATTCATCCAGGATCCTTGACTCTGTGCGCTACTCGTTTCCTTCCTGTCTCGCTTTACCTCTCATGTATGTTCCAGCTGCACGAACTGTCACTTCGCCTGCTCCCCTCTCGTTTTCTTCTTTTTTTTCAATTGTTATTATTACTGTTCGTTAGTCACATGAGCGTTTGGGCGCAAAAAACGAAGCACTACATGTTGTAATTGTAACTTCCTCTATTCAGTTTCTCTCTGTTTAATGACATTTATTGACGCTTCACCAATGTACAGTCGATGACAAAGGTGTCTAGATAGAAACAATGATGCGATTGCATAAATAAATTACATATGCATTAAGGTTACATTTATTGCAGTCTGAAGGCTGCGAGAAAGTGGTTCGCATAGCAATCATCACGTGTTTTGCAGACCTGCAGAATTAGATGGGCACCTGGACTTTGATCGTGCACAGCAATACATGATTTAGTTATGGGCTTAGAGTTATGAGCCCTTGGATTCCTAGAGTTCCGTAGGGAGGGAAATCATATTAACATCTGCTGAATTGCAAGTAATCGGAATCAGTATTATTAAATTAATCCATCGTATCTACATACGGATATTTTGAAAAGCACGCAACATACCTGTATTCACGTAAGGATATTCTGTATTCATTATTATCATTATTAACAGTGTGGCAAATAAATAAATAAACAGATAAGGCCAAATAAACGAACACCATTAGATAATATACCTATACAAAAGACAATGTTTAATAATACGTAACTGTTAAAAGCGTTTTGGCTCACAGAGCTTTCTTCAGTTTATTTGGTCTTATTTGTCTGAATACAACGAGCTTTTCTACTTATTTATTTGATTTTTTGTGTGTGGCAAATGTTTTATTCATTAAAAAAAAAGAAAGTTGATCGCCATTATCTTTTTTTTTTTAAATAATAGTTTCGAGATATTATTGTGTGAAATAAAATAAATAGTTCATACATACAATGTTGCACCTAAAAAGGCGGCTGAAGTTGAAAGAATTAAAAAGTCATATTAAGAAAAATTAATTTTAGGGAATTATAATCGGTATTAAAAAGTCAAAGTCAAAATCATTAAAGTCATAAATAATTGTATGAGAAACTGGTTTAGTTAGAATTAAGTATAAATCTGTAAACTTTATTTTTTTGCTAAAATAAATAGTTTATAGGAAAAATATTTCAAATACTTTAAAAAACCCTTCCTTTCACTTTAAGTTCTAATTCTTGAAGAGAGACGAGTCCAACAAATTCATTTTGTTGCATCGCAAAATACGTGTCACTCGAGATAATACAAAGGTTTAGATATTTTTAAAAATATCGAGGATCAAGCTAAGATCCGGTATGGTAAAGTAATTGCGCGATATCTATTTTTATGAATTTTTCTCTCGTTCCTCAAGAAAAATCATCATCGTTTTGTAACTCGAAGATTAAACATCAGGATTGTCATTTACGTATTACATTTCGAATTGTGCTCGGAAGGCATAGATTGCCGCGCTCGGTAAATCGTGAATGAAAACGCGAATGAAATTTTGCAGATTTGCTTTCGGGAAGAATTTTCCGATAATTCAATATAATAGACGCGCGCGCACGAGCGCATGGTAATTGGTGTTAACGAACACGCTTTGCTGTCATTCACGACGGTGAAAATGATTGCGGCCGAGCGGAGCGTTTCCGGCTCACCGACGCACTTCCGCGATAGAATAATGGGAGCGCTTAACGCACCGTCGAAAGTCGTTAGTCGGCATTATATTCGGTGTAGCGCGTCGCGGCGACGACATGCGTTAATCTAATTTCCTGAACATCGATTAACGCGCTCGCGGACGAAAGTGGCAATCCTGGTTTTATGCCAAACGCGCGGCAGCCGAATTGCACTTTCTTTTTTTGGTGAAATCATACCGCGAAATCATTCGCGTTTAATGCGAATCGGCCAACCGTAGAATATTATCCACAATGATGAAATTTGTTCTGACCGTGCAATTTGCAGTATTTTTGCGATAATATGGTGGTACGCGAGGAAACTATATCTATAATATACACGGATACAGATGAATTCTATTGACACAATTTTTTTATTTAGACGCTTTAGAAATGGAAATTTTAGATCTCTACGTTTAAACGTGATATAATTGCATGAAACCAAAATATATGTAGAGAGATAATTTAATACTTAAAATTCTTTTGACACCAAAAAATCGTTTGAGGGGAAAATGAGTCGTTTAAATGCAGCATCCAAAATATCAGTAAAATAAAAAGATTTTTAGCAGGTGATATACGAGCCCTTCTTCAATTTCACGCAATAGAAAATTATCTATATAAAATCTGTAAATATGTTTTCAGAGCTTTAAGAGTGGAAATATTAGACCTCTTGGCTTCACAGTTGAAAAATTCAGCTTAATTTTAACATGTCCCAAATGGTCCACACAAATTTGTGTGTTAATTTAACATAACATGGATATGTTAAATAAATGGTGACATTAATATTATGTTAATATTTTAATACAAAATAAATGCAAACTTCAAAATAATTTGAAATAAATTTTGTGTAAAATCAATATATTTTTAATGTTAAAAGTAACTGAAAAAAAGTTACTAGTAACAAATGACGGTCTGTAGTCACTCTTAATTATATTATAGAATAAAATCAGCATTTTTTTTGTAAATTTTAACTGATAAGTCACTTCTGTCACTAATTTTTAGCAGGTGATATACGAGCATCTTTTTTCAATTTCATACGAAAATGATTTAATAGACATATTCACACGTAGATACGACTTCTACCACGTTTGACAGGTAATTTTTCCTAGGCATCATTAATCGAAAGAGCCGACTGCAAAAGGTAACAGTTCGACGGCATGTCGGATGGACGTTACAACCATCTGCCACGTTTTGGTCTCGCTTTCTCAATGACACGGGAGTGTTATTTTCTTCGCCGAAATTCACGTCACTGCGGGGGTGCATTCTTCGCCTTCTTCATTCCTGCGTTTTTTATTCTTGTCGATTCTTAAAATGAAAACGAACAGAAGGAGAACAAACGGCCACGCTACCGTAATCGTCGAGAAGTAGACGTGTGGATGTGTCAATGGTCCGAGCGTGATTTCGAAATGCGTAGCCTCAGTCTGCGGCCAAAGACGCCGCGGGCACACTGAGGCGGAGAAAAAAAACAATGTCTCTGAAAATTGGACGGAATTAGAGAAAATTTTTGTGGTTGTATGGAAGCTACCCAGGCTAAGAGATCCAATTACCGGTTCCATTCACGTTATACAGAGGTGGGGGGAGCTTCTCCTCCGGGCATAGAGTCCCGAAATCTCTTTTTAATGGTTACCACATAGATTCTGCGTTCCTTTCTCGACATCCACGTCATATCCGGCACCGATTCAAAGTGAAATCGAATGAGTCTGCGCTGCATTCATATCGCACGGAATTAATTGTTCGTTGCTTTCGTGTGTTATATACATGTAGGTATGTCTAAAAATATTAATTATACATATATAAGAGAGAATTATATAAATTTTTAAAATTATCAGAGTAGATTGACACAAAGTCTGTTATGGATGTTAAAATACATTGCAACAAAATTTTCTTTCTTGTAAATTAATAAATTAGTAATTTGTATCATATAAAACTAATTAAATCCATAATAATTTAATCGAACCTATATAATTTAATCGAATCTATATAATTCAAAAAATAATATCTATATAATTATTATAATTTACTTCTAGATTGACTTATTAAAAAATTTTATCAATAATAAACAATGTAATAATGGTATTGTTTAGCTATTAGATTTGCTTACACGTCAATGGCTGTTGCATATATAGAAGGATAAGCAATGACAGTGTATGTATCAAGCATTGAAATTGATTGTTTCGTGGCCTGACAATACGCTAAGCGAACGTATCGAATGGAAAACTCGCGGTGGCGAAACGGTGCATTTAAAAATCGATTTGCGGTCTCGAGAGCCTGTGATTTCGGTCGATAAATTAACGGCCCCCTGTCAGGCCCGGTTGGTGATTACCACGGATTTCCGTGCGAGCTGTACTTTACCAATTTTCTCGATTACCGGCATGAAAAGCCCCTTAAGTGACCGTCTATCAGGCTAACCTCCGAGGGTTCCGGGTCGGCGCAGAAGGCGATGAATTATCCTGCCTCGTCGGCCTCGTGGTCAACCTCGAACGATTTTCCTCGCCTTTCTCGAAGAGATCCCGGAAACAACAGTAATTACAGTGACGAAATACCTGTGAACGTCCTTAAAAGAAATCCGCCGCCTAGTAACCGGTGCCTTAGAGTAACAGGTGCCATCCACCTGCCAGAAATTTCCAGAGTGCTAAACACAGGTTCGGACTCACTCTTTTCAAAAAAGGAAATACAAGATTATAGGGATTTTTCTATTTTTATTAATTAAACTTGCGGGTCGATACACTTGAAAAAAATTCTCTTTGTTCTGTTTTCTTTAGAGAGAAAAATCTTTTAGGACCTGCATGAGAAATTAAATTACCAAAATACTCAAGTATCTCATTTTTTAATTAAAGCTTAAATTAAAGCTTAATATAAAAAATGATTTATTTAAATATAAAAAAAGCAATTGTAAATAAATATTTTAAGACTGGAAATAATTTGACAACAAATAATTATGATGCAACAGAAATAAAGGAATTCCAATAAATTTCATCACGTGAGTGATTTGCAGTGAAAATTCTGTTTCGTGTATTTCTAACTGGTTAACAGTAAATCGTACAAAATCCGATTAATCGTGGACAATTACGGGCAACAAATCCGTGCCGGGCGGGTGTTAATGAGTGTCGCCGGAAGTGTACGCTGCGAGTACACAGTGGTAGACGGGTGGGGGCGGCCTTCTCCCCCGCCGCAGCTTCCGGTTTGCTTGGGGGCTCGCTGCGAAGGGGACAGAATGCACCGGTGGCGTACCGCGATAAAATCGTCTAATTGTTTCACTAAGCGTATGTGAATGTCCAACACGCGTGCGTCCGCCTCACGTAGAGTGCCATTGCGTGCATCATGTTTCGACCGTAGCAGTTGGTTTTCCAACGAAAAAGTAGTATCAATTTAAACCAGTCTCGGTGTATAATATTACGTAAATGATATTTCATACTTATAATAGCGGATATGTTCAATTTCGAATCAGCATTAAACGGATGTTTTGGTATCGATATGAACTTAGTATGTCGAACGCGAGAAAGAAAAAAATATCTTCTCTTTTATATATAAAACCTTAAATTAATTAATATTTAAAAGGAGATATCGTGTCGAGCACACAACATAATAAACGATGGTAAGTATATTCAACAAAGATTACGATAATAAAGAGAAAAATAACACGCAATGTAACTGCAATATTATGCTCGGCAAACTCGGCAATAAATACTATTTATAAGAGAGTTACATTTAAAATTGAAAATATAAGATAAAAAGCGATAACATTATGGTTTTTATGTTACATAATTATATTTTTCTTATTATCTTGTCCTCTGACAGAGAATTCACGATGAATTTTCTTCAAGCACAGATGTGAATTAGATAAAACACGCACAATTATGAAAAGTATTCAGTAAAAAGTATGATGCGCATATTAGTAGCAGTTCGCGAAATAAGAAAGGGAAGTCTACGCCACTGTACCGAATTAGCTTGCTCCTTGGAGCGTGGAGTGTATAATAATTACTGCAACTAAGTAACGCGCAACTCGAGATAAGCTTCTCTCGAAGAAGCACAGTGTAATGGCACTATCGTGCTGAATGTACGCATGCTTAATGAAGATAATTTGTTGAAATCATTTTATCCCACATTACGTATAGTGCTACGCTGAGAAGAGACGAAATTATACAGCGTTCCTCTCGTATTATGTCGCGCAAACAATTTTGTGATCTGAAACGTTGATAACGGAAGCTATATAATAATTACGATAAAAAGTGTATTGTAGTAATGGCGTAAAATAATATCTAGATACAGCAGTACTCTCACATTATGAAAGATTTATATGTTCAATTAGCATAATTTTATTAGAGAGAATTTCCAACTAATTGCAATAATAATATTATATTTAGAAAAATATTATTCCTTGGAATATCATGTTTCTCGGAATTGTGATTTTTTTATGTTTAAAATGTCAATATTTAACACGAGAAATGTATGTACATTTTATAAGAAATAATTTTGCCTTTTAAAATCTGATCCAAATAAAGAAATTAAACTGGGAATGATTCAACGTATCATAATAGCGGTTATCATAATAAAATTTTTGTGTTCTGATGCAAAATTACACACTTTCGTGCTCGATTTTCTCTATTCGAATAAATAATATTCGAAATAACTTTACAAAACTTTATACTCGACGCAAAGATCGTTCTGTCGCTTTAGGTTTTTTCTTTCTGCGCAAGTTGAATTCAAGTATAAATAAATCAAAGAAACGTAAAAAGTCTCTCATAAGGCCACGAACGTAATTAGGAGCTGTACATCCTTCATGGTGGGGCGATAAGCCGCGGTCATTATTCCCATGTTTAGATAACTGGAGGAGTGGTCATGGATCCGTGGGATCTTTGTGGTCACTAAGAGGACAGAATGTACACCCACCTATTCCAGCTGGCACCGTTCAAAGTGCCTCTAAATACTATTTTCTAGAACAAATTATATACCGCGACATGCTGACGTGACAGCTGCACCTTACATTGCTTTTCTATGTATCGACAAAGTGAATGATACAGAATAGAACGAAAAAAGTTACAAAATTATACATTCATGCGTAAATGACTACAAGCGAATTTTACTACGCATCAGATGTGTAACGGTAAAATTTTTTTCTTCATTCAAGTTAATCGATCAGTATATTCCTTTCTAATTTTTAAAGTTCTGATGGAGAACATCCTATGTATTGTATAAGTCGAGTTTTGAATTAAGATTTTTATTTATTTATCGCGACATCCTTTTCTTTGCGCAAAAGAATTGTTTTATGCTTCAATAAAGAACATCATAATATTTATTAAATGAGTTATCTGAAGATAATATTTAAAGAGTTTCGCTAAATAATTGCACATGCATGTGGATTTAATGGCTTTCGACACACGCATAACTTTCGTCTAGAATTCCAGAATCCTTTGGTAAGGCAAGAACAGTTTCTGTAACAGACCGTCTAGCCTATATATAGTACAGGCAGATCGAACTCACGAATTACACCAATCAAGACCGTAACGTCCCCTTTGCTCTCGGACTGCGATGCAGCTCCTTTGTTCCATGGGGACCGTTTTGTGTAGGAACTTCGATCTCGAGCTCGCGTTCCCATGCGAGATATAGAGGCGGTGTGATCATTATAAAAATTAAACGACGTTCATGCGATTGATTATTGAAATTACATATCATTCGGACGCGCTCGCCATTTCTGCGGATCGTCTCTCCCCGACGACGACAGGGGGACAGAGGGGGAGAAAAAAGGAAGAACGGGGTGAAAAGCAACGTATACAGAAGGAGACGCGGGTATCCCGACGGCGGCGATCGTGTGTACGTACGCGGGCACGTCGATGTGTGAAGGCGGATCGGGTTTTATTCGTGCGCATCGTCGAGCCACGGACCTTAATAAGTCGTTTTCGAGAGATAATCCGCGGCGGGTGTGTCATTTCATTTCTTGTAATTTCGTGCTCGACGCGCCGCGGAATGTTATACGTGCATGTGTAGTCGTGCAACCCAACAGAGGGTGCTTCCCCTTCAGGGCCGGCAACAACAATGACAACGATGCTGCATCGAGATTGCACAGATCATCTTTTTACAATTGTAAATATATATATATAGTATATATATATATATATATATATATATACATATATATTTACTATATATAATTATATATATTGTATATAAATTTATTTGTAGATATTTAAATCCATGGGTTGAATCCATGAGTAGCCCTTTAGGGTTAAAACTATATAATTAATAACCTATTAATTTTCTATTCCTTCCTTATTTCTATTAGCCTCTTTCATTAAAAAAATTTTATTAGTCTATTAATTTGTAATTGTAGTAGAAAAAGGTCGCGCGTTTAAATTTTGTATCAAGCTTTTGTATCAGGCGTAATTTTCCAGACTGACCCTGTTCTCTCTCGTTTATCCGTCTTTGTTGTCCTCACAGCTCCTTCTCTCGCCTCAGGCATCAGATTACACTCATTCAGTGATTTCGGCCGGTTCTTTCAGTGTGCCTTTCTTTTTCCCATTCGACTCTTCATTGAGAAGAGGACCGGAGTTGTCGTTCTCTTCTCGTCGTGTCTTTGTCTACCTTTAACTTACTCGAAGCATCTCTATCGTCCCGGGAAGCCTTTCATTCAGTCACTTTGCGGAGAAGCAGCTCCAAATGTTGGAGAACGAGGACGCCACGCCGGCGGCCGATGTCGATCGAAACGAGACAGGAGGAGCTAGAAGAAATGGGTTTGATGTTGCAGCTTGAAAATTAGCCCGATGTTAGTACCTGTTTTTGATGCCTGGCTGCGTCCTTTGCGTGGGACGACGACAGGCCCCAAAGCCTGGCGCCAAGCGGTTTTGTCTAGGATCGGACCTTTATTTCGGGATCTTTCGTTCGCGTGACGTAATGAAAATAACGAGTGGTCGAAGTGCGTGAGGATCGATAATCTAACCGGATTACATCAGTCAGAAGGGCAGCCGGTCGCGTTAAATCGGTGATCTTATCGACAGTGGTTCTGGTCAACCTCTTTTAACGCGCCTTTGGACGAACGTTTCGATTTATAAGCCGCGAAGGTGTATAATAATTTGCTACAAATATAAGCTACACCACAAGAGACCAGTATTTTTTTCTCTCGTCATTTGTACAATATAAAGTAATTATTGTATGTGTGTTTAGATATTTCGATTTTTTTCGATGTTTACCGACGAATATATTTAATACTAAATCCCCATATAAAGTTTTCAATAGAGTTCCAATGCAACAATGTAGCGAACGTTGAATCTCTGATAAAACTCGTTTCTCGTGTAAGGCATTTATATTTATATTAAACGTTTTATATTTTTTGCATTCCTTTTCTCCCTTTCTCTCTCTCTGTCTTTCTTTTTTTTCCTTCTCAAGTAGTTTGAGAAACATATACCTGACGCCAAGCGGGTACGAATTAGGGCCGAGTTAACAAATTGGTCCTCCAAAACTGGTACGTAAACGCGAGATCCCCGCGCCCACGCTCCATTGAGATAAAAGCGAGCAAGGTGCGATCTTCGGCCATTCCCTATCCTGTCGAGCTCTTAAGATAAGAAAAATGAACGATAACGCTCGATTTAAGGTCTAATAAAAACACGAAATGCATTTTAGCAAAATTAGATTTAAAAAAAACGACATCGTCGGTGGAACCAGTTCACGTGCTGATGAATAATAAGGTATTCGCACACATGGCTATACACTATCGTTTATCTTATACCTGGAATAATATTCATACTTGCATATATGTAAGCAAATATGTACGCAAATATGTACATAATAATAAATTTAAAACAATATATATAAATAATACATAGCAATTATGTAGGTTTTCGATATCGATAAAAATTTTGTACCATATCCATTATGTCACGGCGATAGTTTACTTCTATAATTGTAAATAAATAAGTAATAAAATGATCTAAAGTAAATATCAATTACAAATGATATTCACTGAAAACGAGAAGTTTTTAGCAAAAGAGCTATACTTTAAGCTGTGCTTTTATCAAATTTTTTTAGTACATCCATTATGCGAAGACTATTCAAACAATATTATTACACGGGACGTTATCAAAATATCCGACATCATTATTCCACGAAAAACACTTAATGCGTATACCTGAGCGATAAGGTGTCGATCATACACCGAATTACAATGAGTCAGCCGAATTAACCCCGCGCGATGAAGCTGACGCAGGAGGCGCGGACGAGGTTCTTCAAGAAGAAAGATCGCGCGGAAAGGAGGACAGGAGAGGAGGGAGGAGAAGGAGGGATACGGAGGGTTGTTCACGAGAGAAAGGAGTAACCAGCCTGCTCGCTGGCGGGGAAAGGAAGTCGGGGGAGCGACTCAAATTAAATGCCGCTGAAACAAAAAATGATCGGGTAATGACAGCGCCGGGGCTCACCGGACAGTGGCTGCGGGTATCTCTGGGTACGTGGACGGTAGGGGGGCCGAGAGAGGAACCATGTGATTACCCATCGACCAATAGCCGTGCTCAGAGCGGCCATCATGGTCCAGTGGAGACGTGCAATCACGCGGTTCTTCAGCATCTCCGCCAAGAGGAGACGCTATGGTTTCGCGTCCCTCCCTTACATGGCCACGTAGTTACACCCGACGAAGCTTCGCGCTTGTAGAAATCGATCCACGGCGAATGGAATCAATATAGATATGTAGGAATTGGATTCCCCCCACGGGGGACGGTTAACGAAAACGACATCAATCGCAAATGATTCCGCAACAGGAGTGATATTTCGCATGAATGTGCTAGCGTGTCGCGACGCGATATGCGAATATCGAGTATCTCATAAACGTTGCGTTTTGTTTTAGATAAAATTTGAACATGTTTAAAACAACCGGAAGATTAATAGAAACAAAAAAGAAGAGAGTTCTATGTTCAAACAGCCTCGTGATCAAAACGAATTCAGATGGAACCACGTGGTTAATTAATTGTCGAGGTCGAAACGCAACGAGAGTAAACGTTGGCCATGTTAATTGCGCATTAGCCTTGATGAGAGTGATCGATTCGCATTTCGCCGGAAACGTCACAGCGTGATTCGCCACGCAAGAGCGAAGCTCGAAGGAAACGGCGGCATTTTGGCAAGGTGTAACGTGGTTGCGCAAAAGTAAAACTAGATAATGGCCGCTTTCACGTGCTGCAGCCTCGCATAGTAGCGTGTCGAACGTACGTAATGTAACAAGTCCGTCTTATCTGAGAGTCATCGCCGGTAAGCAGCGAGCTTCATAACGCTAATTACCAGCTTCGAGGTTCTCAACCTCGGAACAACGTTGATTGAGCGTTTCCAGGCGGTTAAGAGGTTTCTAGCCTCGCTAGGAAGATCACACGTGTGGTGTATGCGTTACAAAACTACATCATCAGCGTCTTTGTAATTACACAAAAGAACACACACTGAAAAGGAACGTTACGATTGTATTAAACGTAATTACACAAATCCGATGAATTTAGAGATTCTTAGAAGAAAAATATATATTTCACGCGAAGAAGTAGTATATTATGGTATATTATATTATGGTATATTATATTATGGTATATTATAATTGTGCGAATCGTCAGAATTCTTTTATGCTTTTGAATCAAAATATTACGCAAAAATTGTATTTTACTTGTATTCTAGTTTTAGTATAAAAGAAGAAATTAAATAAATTATATTATCCCAAATTAAACTGCTCTAAAATATCTCATTTTTTTCCCGTAATTATATTGTTTTTTGTAGTTTACATTAAAACAAAGTCTGCTATTAAATTTAATTTTTTATAAAGAAAAATATTATCGTTCCAACATAAACATTTGAATGCCAGTCCTTCTGTCAAAAGAAACACCGAGAGTAAAAATTATTCAAAAACATTTTATAGAAATTTGACTAAAAAAATTCCGAATACGCCGATGGCTTGTAACATCTTATAATAATTTTGCGACAGAAGTTCTTTAATTACGTCGGTCGATTGGATCAGTGCGCGTGCAGTGATCTAATTTAAAAAATAAAATGTTTTTGCGGCGAGCTGACAATGAGAGCCGCGTCTTATGAGAGGTGCATTTTTACTTTAACGATAACACTTAAGATTCTGTGTAATTGCATCCTGTCTTTAAGGCCCGTCCACACGTACAGTCGCTCGCACCTCAAGGAATCTCACGCACTCTTGCGCGCTACCTGACGCACCATTAAATGCATTACGCACGACTTACGAACGGATAATGACCTTCTATGGGTCTAAAGCTAATGATATATTTTTTTTTATATATTAAGAACGCAAACATAATTAAGCCAAAAAGTGCTATGAGGGACTCGAGTTTCTTTCTATATTGCAAATATATGATATAAAATTGTTAATAATTGTAAATTGCGAGCAACGTGTTAAACATTTTTAAAACGTCGACAAATATTTCTAGGAAATTGATTTTGAATCGGATTCATAAAATCGGATATTTAGTAATCGAATATAATTTTTTTAACAATCGAAATTTTGAAACTTGGAATTTTCATACGATTAAGCCCGCTCCTGTATTTATGACACCTCATACGTGCGTTCAGCGTGTACGTTACGTCGAATATGTATACGTACGTGTATACGTGTTCTTCTATCTTCGGCTCATCGCTGCAGATTTCACTTGGCGCTCGTGTGAAACGCAGATAATGATGAGTACCGTCGACGGTAGGATAGCCGACGCTTAATAACTCGTTAATTATCGTTTTAGGAAATCCGTGCGCATATAGTGTAGGCGTCCAATTACTTTACGTAACTCCCGCGCGTTCATTTCTCCGACGGTCGCGGTAATTGGTTTAATTGTGTTTCGCAAAGGAGGAAGGACTTGTGAAGGTGGTGACTCTCCTGACAAGAGTGACAGGAGGAAGATCTCTCTTTAGCGTTTATACCATAGAGTACCGTAGTATCACTAGAAAGAAAAAGACAGAGAGAGAGGAAAAAGAATTGTAAAATGTTATTGTTCATGATTTCACTTTATTGTATTGTACACAAGAGATGCCTTGATTTAATAATAAAAAATTTAATATTCAATAAAATAATTCAATAAAATTGAATGATAAAAAATTAAATCCATTAATTTTCCAGAATCAAATTTTAAAAAGAGAAATGTCTTCACAAACACGTATTAAAAATCCTGATTTTTTTTTAAATTAAATATTCAATGTACGTTTCAGAATTGTATTCTTCTAAATACATTTTAATTTTCTATTTTCTACAGTACTTATACGCGCTCAGTGATCAACAGTCAGACAAAATCCAGAAGCTACTGTTTCGTAATTTTATTAATTGTAGGAGTTTAAAATATTTTAACATCATGTTTTCATAGATCACGATATATTTATTCTAAACGATTCGGATTTGTGATAATCACTTTACCGAGAAATACTCTTATTTTTTAATGGAAAATACTCTCAGATCCTTGATTAGACGCGATTAAACGAGTCGCACATGTATATGGAGGACACAAAAAATTCCTCCCGACCAAGGACTCCCCTAATGATAATTCAGTGCGATACTATCTCGCAGGAAGTCGTGAGTGTGTTTCGCCGTTGACCGAAAGTAATAAAAAATGTTAAGATACGCAACAAAGTATCGCGTGATACGAAAAGAGGAAGGAGGTCGACGAATCGTGATTAAAAAGACTGTCTTAATTACTTTACAAGGCTCCTTAATTCCTCGCTTGATATTTTGTCCTGAAGAATAAAGAGACTCTCCAAGAATCCGCTTTATTTTTTTTCCTCTGCTTTCTCCTTAATTATTTTAAATTTCTGGAATCTCTTATCTAATCTAGTCTTGTTAATTCTGTTTATTCTTATTCATCTTCCAGATATCTCCAATTTTTTTCACGAATATTTTTACATATATTACTTTATATTATATTACATATTGTAATATCGGTTTCATATATCTTCAACGATGTCACATTTGAAATTTTAATTCTTATTATTAACTGTAATTAAGCGTGCTCAAATTAATCAATAAATTTGTTATGGAAATTAGATCGGTAGATTTCAAAATACACACAATTAGCGTGAAAGAAAAGTGGAGAGCGGTTTGTATTGAATTCAGTCGTAATTATTTATGTAGCGTCCGTGGATGTGTGTGTAATGTAAGTAATACGAGTGGCGCGCAGCGTGGGCTTTAAGAAAAACTATGATCTCTACGATAAAAGCGGTGGAACTGATACAGTGTAAATATCGCGTGAAAAGTTAACAAAGAGGTAACACGCGAGAGATGAAGTCTTTTTGTTGGCGTGTAGAGAATTTAATTCGCTCATCTTTTATTCCCGCGCTTCCGTTCATCTGACATTATCCTGAATCACGGCAACCGCAACGGGAACGCGAAAACCTAACAATCACGCGGGATCGTCCGATTTCGGGTATTTATACATTGCCGTTATGTCGGCGATGCGATTTATGCGGGTGCACGGGACTTTTGACAATCTCGTGCAACCTAGTTGCGCATGAAAACTCGTCAAGACGTGTATAACGAGCGCACACGGTATTAACATTATTTACCACATGACTCTTCCGTAATCTGCATTAATGCAGGAAAGTTGCGAGGAAAATGATGATTACGATGCTGCGCACCAGAAAAATCAACAACAATGACGACTGGCGTCAGAAACTGACGCGCATATTCTGTATATTGTCAATGGCGATTACTCGCAATACATTCTACAAGATATGAGAAAATACTGCAATAACGGTAACAAAATTCATGCTCGTAAAATAGCTGCTTAAAATTCATCATTTCGCTCGATTCAATGCTGCAATATGTCGATGCAAAAAAGTCAGATAATGATCGGGAAATTAAAAATAGAAATAAATGTAAATGTTATTCGAGAACATTATTTTAATCCTACAATCTTAAGCAATAAAACTCGTAATAACGTTAAATGACTGAACTCGCATTTTTATCTGATGATTTTATATATCAATCGAAGATTTCATAAGAAAGAAGAATGTTCTGCATGCTCGAATCACTTAAAGCGCAAACGGTGTGTAAAAGAAGCACAAGAGAACGAATCCATACGGTAACGTATATTCTCAAGTCACGCTTACAAAAATGCTTGTCCATGCTGCAATTTATTCGGTCGATCGTCCTCATTGCGAGCCGACCTTCGGGATCGAATAAAGCGTTTCTCGCCCATCGAAATTTCGAGCTTTTGAGGTCCCGTGCCGTCAATTAACGCTACTCGACGATAAATCACGGCGCGGGCCTTTTTCTCTTGTCCTCTGATATTTTCGGCACACCCACCGTGCGGCGACGCCGACATTATGTCGGTTTTAACGGCGTATAACGCTCTTAACAAGAAGATCGCGTGTTACGCTCGTGTCCCAGGGTCGCCGGCGATCAAGGCGACCAACATGTGCGTGAGTGTACGGGAGTATCCCGGAGACGAGAGGCGACACGCGAATACTTTTACCAATTTCTAGATCCTGGAGTTGATTTTGTGTGACCAGTGTCATATCGATCAGTGGATCTGATTCTCGATCGTTATCTAAATGTGAGCGCGTCATAATTTGAACAGGTTCCCATTTACATATATTACAATCTACGAAGGCGAAATGAGTTCCATGTAATTTTTGCGCCTTTAGTTCACTAAATCAATTTAGTTCATCAAGATCAATCAAAAGTTGTGCTGTATATCCTTCATATACATTTAAATACCAGGTTATCATGGTTCTCGATGATTACATTTTTTTGTAATTAAAAAGAATAACATTCCTAGTTTTTTTTACAAATATGAGACTTCTTTATTAAAAATTATTCGTAGAATAATTTTTTAGTAACGTGTACATTTGTTTTTTCTTAGAACATCTTGCATAGCAAGTACCTGTATATCGTATTTAATACATTTATTTAAAAAAAAATTTTACGTTACTGTTTTGTTGGCATGCCATAACGAGCAGAGATAAATGACATGTGCATGCGATTGAACTTTATGCGTGCGAAGGAGTCGTTAGTGCACACAACGAAAGGAAAAATCGTTTCCGAACGATTACGTTTAGAACAATCAGCGGTTAGGAATAACTGCCATTAGCGATTGAAAGACCGATTTCGAGCTTATTAGTGGTTCTATTGGTTTCATTTCGGCTCGCCGTGACGAGCGACATTATTTCAATTCTACAATCATTAAATCTCATCTCGAAAAAGGTTGCGCTTTAAAAAAACCAATGTATTTTTAACACTGCAAAAAACATTACTACCTGCTTGTGGTAAAGAATGAAAAAGGAAATATAATCTATTTATTGGATTAAGCTCGAGAATAAAGAAAGATCGATTAGAGAATCGCATTGACATCGATACTATTGACGCAATCAAGCATGTTTCAACTACCATTTTAATTTATTCTCGAGCGAAGAAGTAGGGTGACAGGAGGAGCAGCACGCCGGAAACGCGATGACGTTTCGCTCCTCGGCGGACAATGGCACGCCGGAGGAAGTAATTCGCCGGAAGACTTAGTCCGCGGTGCTGTTTAGACTTGGGGTGTTTGCCAGCGTAGTAGGAGCATTGTCTTGACAACTTAGCGGTTATTTTACACGCTGTTAGGTCGGTAAGCTAGCCGCGAGTTTACCGCTGTTTCTATGCTAATGAGGCCAGCTAGCGACGCAAAGACGAAGCCTAGAAGACGAGAGTCCCTATCCAGGATGGAAGGAGTTTTCTCTAGGAGGGAGCCTCAAACAGCTCGGCTGTAATAGTTGAAACTTGGTCCTGTTTATACGGAGAGCAACTCCCGGCAAAACGGGCTCTTGGCAAGTGCATGCGCCTCGTACGTTTGGCGTTTGCAAAGGAGCTCCTCAGGTACACTTAGCACCTCGTCGCTTCGCCCTTCTGCTTCGTCTTTTGGGTAAAGCCGTTGAGACTTGTCTTTGGACTTTGTCTTTTACTCGGTAACGAGTACGTTAATGAGTTAATCTGCAGTCGCGACAGATTGGAATTTACTAACTGGATGGTATCTGGTGAGCACATCAGCGTTTTATCTATGCACAGTTACGTGTAAGCTTAATCAGTATAACAACTAAAAATAGTATATGGTATAATATTGTAGTTTATTTACAGTTCTTTAATTCCTTCTCTTCGTGGAATTATATAATTAATATCGTAATTAAGCCAATCAAAAATACTCAGGTATATATTTCTGTCTCCGATTATATTTGTTAAAATTAAAAATTATACTTGCTCACATTCTTGCCTCTACTAGAAGTTATATTGAGTGATAAGAGAGGGAGAGAGAGAGAACCTGACTTGACAGCGTCTTTACTCCTCGTATCCCGTCGAGGATTAACGCACACGGGTGCGCAATATTTGCTGGTACGACGCAGAGAACGACGCAGGCAATTTCGGACTAAAACTAATACAGAGGCGCGCACAGTGGCTGCTTACCCGTTGTAACCAGTAGCAAAACGAGCGCTTGGGAAATGCGCGCACGTAACTGGTTTACACGTATCTAGCTCACTGCTCGTGCATACCGATATATGTGCCGCATAGGTGCGTGCAGTGATACGCCTATAAGGTAATCTAATACCTACGAGAGCGAGACGGGTAATGTCGGGTAACTAAAGCCAGCGCCGAGACTCCGGGGCTGCTTACGTGAGGTAACTTCTAGTAAGACAAGCCCTTGGGAAATACTCGCCAGGTTCGGCGCGTAACGCCAAAACTCACACTTTGTCCCGGGATGTGTAGAATTGAGCTCACGATGATTCCTCGGCGCGTGTAGCCGCGCTTGGAAGCGCAATCGCGTGCACGGGAGGATAATGACTTGCGCTGGTATTTTCAACGGGACCTTTTTCCTTTTTTCTTTGGACGAGTATACCTTTTAAGACGTAAATATGAACGACTTTAGCAATGTTGTCAAACACTTTCCTGACGTTACTCGACTTTTTCGTCGGATTGGAGAATTATTTTCGTCACATACGCAGTGTGACGCGTCATTGTTATCGTAGAGATTTTAATGCTTCGGTAAAATAACTCCGAAGAGTACTGTGATACCGGTTCTAGTCTTTATCTGGATCTTTCTCGAACCAGTTCTCGTTTTTATCAAACTTAAACGCGGCACGATCGACCTCCGCTTTGTACATTCTAATTCCAGAACGGGGAATCGGACTTTACGATCGATCCCTCGGATGCAGATTCGTACGTCGATTTCTTGGCATTGACTCGCACGACCTCGAGCATTACAGTAATGGTCGTAACTGCCTTAAAAAGCGGTCTCGGGCGCCATCGGATGGTATAACATGCAAATTGCCGGTTGTTCGATCCAGGAGGGAAAGCCGGGATTCCTCGATTGGCTAGTCGAGCACACCACGCCGTTCCGTATATTTTGCCCGGGCGAAGAACGGCGGGGTTAGGGGCGGAAGGAGTTACTCGGGCGATCCGTGAAACCACAGGAAATTGTACACGATCGTGCACCGGGAAATGATAGTCGAATTCAGGGAATCTACCCGCGCGTTTGGACAGATCAAGGTTTTCAGAAGTATAACATCGTGCTCGCTTCGTCGGTTATCGCCACGTATTGAAAATGGAAGTTACAAGAACGTACCTTTCTGTTTTCGTTTCTTCCAGTTGAACCGAGCTATTAAAGGTCAGCAGCGAATTATCGCGTAAGCGCGCAGAATGTTTGTTTGGAATTTGAAAGATTGCGGAAGTCTTAGAAAAACTTTCAGAGTATTTATTTATTATTAGAATTAATATTACGTTTAAGGATATTAATATAATATTATCAAATATATGGTATTACACATCACGATATTTATTGTTTTTTTCTTTAAATCAGTGAGATTTGTCAAGTATCTAATTTTATCTTTTAAGCTAATATAAAATAAAAAAGGAATTATTATAATATATTAATTTAGATTTATTTATTGGAAAGTATTCATATATCATCGATTTCAACTTTTATTCGGATGAGATAGAATAAAAAAACTCTGGATGGGGCTTCGAGTGAAATGTAAAGTTGCTGATAAAAGTACGCTTGCATGTGCGATGTATTTGTCGATGAGTTCGGCATCGGTATCAGAACTGGATAATAAAATTAACTGTTTTATAGGAATTATTAGATTTATTGAAAAATATTCATATATACATTTACAATTATAACTTTTAATCGGATGAGGTAGGATAAAAAACTCTGACGATATGGAGCTTCGAGTGAAATGTAAAGTTACTGATAAAGTACGCTTGCATATACGACATACATATCGATGAGTTCGATATTAGTATCAGTTGGATATGAATATAATATTATCAAATGGTATATATTACGATTTATTATTTATGTATTGTTTTTTAGTAAATTTATGTATTTTTTTTATGTATGTTTTTTAGTAAATTTATGTATTTTTTTTTAGTAAATGTTATAAGAAATGTTATAAGAAATTTGTTATAAGTATTTAACTTTATTTTTTAAATTATTTTCTAGGAATTATTAAATTTATTGAAAAATATTCATATATCACATTTACGATTACAACTTTTACTCGACGAATAGGTAGAAAAAACTCCGACGATGGAGCTTCGAGTAAAATGTAATGTTGCTATGCTGACAAAAGTACGTCGCTTGCAAATGCGACGTACTTGTCGACGAGTTCGGCACCGGTATCAGCCGGATGTGCGTGTTCCACGTCCCGCAGGATCAATGGATTTGCGGGCGAAGAACAAAGGGCCGCGAATGAGACAGAGCGGAGCGGACGGAGGCGGACGCGAGGGAAAGAGAGCGAAAAACGGGAGTAGATCCGCCATGGTGATAACCGAACTGCGGACTGTGGTCGGGGACCCATGAAAAATAACGAAAATTTAGCCGGGGGCTGAGCGCAAAGCGATTAAGTCCATTATACAGTTTTATCAGTATGAGAAAGATCTAATAGCGGCACCTCCATCTCTACTATTGCCCACTTCCCCTCGTTCGCGGCCTTTCGCCGGACTAATTCTCACCCCACGGGAGAGCACCCTCCTCGTGCACGTACATGCATAGGAACCCCCTCGATGTGTCATACGTGCCGCTTGTACTTGCATGTCTTTCTGTGTCGAACGTTCCGTAATGCACGACGAAAAAGAAAGAGGAGGGCAGAGCATGTGGATGTGTGAACAAAATGCATTGGCGTATGATCTTTAAATTTCAAGTAAACTTAACAGTCTACCTTTTTAAATCCAAATAAATTGCAATACTTTATATCTTACTCTGTTACACTCTTTAAGTGTTAAAATTAAAACAAAATTTTTCTGGCTTTTATTAACGTTATATTATTGTGTTTAAGATATCGTAACGGATGTAGTAAAAATTATTATTCATATTTGCATGTAAAATGTTACTTTTATAAAGTTAAAAATATAAAAATTATTATAAAATTGTAATTTATTAATATAAATAAATTTTTTTTACTAATATCATTTAATAATCATTTTAACAATAAAATTAACAATATCAAAACATTTATCTACATTTACTTTTACATAATGTATATAATTTTCGTAAATTAATTTTTTAAGTCCCGATTTAAAATTAAATGATATTTTGAAATTTGTAAATTTGTAAAGATTAGGGGACGCTTCGTTGGATCTACGCTTATGTAAAACTTAACAATCAACACGAGAAAACGCTAGTGTATGTAACGGACGGGACACACGCTATATCTAACGAGGCCTGCAACCCTCAGCGATCGAAACACCTGCAGGAAATCACAACCCTCGAATGCAAATATTATCTTAATTGCTATAGAAAACTGCCGCCATTACGTAGAAACGCTTTTTTCTACCACCTACACACTACGAACGTTCTAACGAGTACAACGGCGTGCGGGTGTGATTGAAGCGGAGACGAGAGGGAAAAACCGTCACCCTCGAGAAAGCTCGTTTAATGGTCAACTTTGGCATAGAACCAACAAGTGACTTAATAATAAATTCTGTGGAAGAGTTTGATTACGCGAATGGCAATGCTTGACTTAATAAACGGAGAAAAATCAGTTTTTAAACTTCATTCTATATAAGTACATTGATTTAAAATATATCTGTAATTAATAATCTATTTTTATTTTTTCTATATTATTTCATGTAATTGTATTATTCTCTCTTATCATGTTAATATGATAATTATGATTACATTCATCTTGATAGAGACCTAATTGTTAGCGATTTAAGTATATTTTAAGGTATACTGTATTATATTAGAATTCTAGCTACCTGAAAGAACTTTTGTAACCATGTACCAATTTTTTATTTCCATACGTAGACGTTTTATTCGTATGTTAGAATTCTTTAAAGTAGTAAGGTAGTTCTGACTGCGAAACTGAAAACGTATTGTCGTAAAGTGGCCTTTAGCTGAGTTTCAAGGCACTTGCTCGCTATCAATGCAAATTGCCCGTAATGGAGGCTTTTAGACGAAATCCGATCTCTTCGGGAATGGATAATTCGCAAGTGTCACCCCGCAGTAACTGTTGCAAATCGCGCCGTGACAAGAGAAAGGTACTTATGTATAATCTTTGGACACTGAAACTATTTAACTTGGAGAACTGAAATTATTTAACTACAGACTGTATTAAAAATGAGCAAAAATTTTAGAATAAAGCGTTTCAATATAATTTAATTAGTAAAAAATTTTTAATCAATTACATTTAATTTCATTAATTAATAAAACAAGTTTCCTGCAAAAAGAATTTATTCCACGCGTACTAATTTTAGATTCTTGTATTTTTGCAAACTGTTCTAAATATACAAATTGTACTATAAGTATAAAATATCCTTAATTTATAATTTTGTTAAGATTCTATGTTTATCAATTATTATATTAGTAATAATTACGATATTATAACAGTTACATAATATTATTGTAATATAAAATAAAAAGAGATTTAGATTTGAAGTATCTGTTATTTTGTTAATAGTTTATTTTTTTACGTGGAACGCTAATGCTGTATTTCATAATTTTTTCTTTGTTATATTTGAATTCAGATAGAACGTTAACAAACCCATTTCGTCAACCACGACGGCAAATTGTCGATTTAGAAATGCACTTTGAGCAACGTCCGCTTTGGAAGTTCTTCCTACCATCCATTTTTTTATACAGGACTTAATTAATTTCTCATGCACGCCGCTTCATAGAAACTCGAATGTCTTGCGCGATCCTGTGCATAATGAGTTGATGCAAAAGATATTAACAAATCGACCAGCTATGCGCTTCTTAATTGGTCGTTGACTTTCCATCCGTTAACTCGTTACTTACGGAATTGGTAATTACGAGATCTTACATAATAATGAAGTTATGAAGTGGCATTTCAATTATCTGACTTGGACTTTTTTACATTAATTTACATATATGCGCAATATTGAGAAAAAAAGACAACCATTTTTAGTAATTGCTTTTTATTATATTCCATTAATATCTATTATTAGTTACTTATAGTTACTTAACTTTTGATTTATCATTATCTATTCTCTTATTATATTTCTCTTGCCAGGATTAGTTATCATTATTTATAACTATTCATCATCATTAATAACTAATAATAATTATTAGTTATTAATAATAACTTATTTAATAACAACAATTTTTACAACTCTATCAATTCTATCCATTTTGTAAACAGATTTTTTATTTATATATTCATATTAAATATTTATCAGTTTTTCCAAACTTAGAAAACAAATGTAAATTATTTATATTTAATTGTTTATTGCAATTAAAATAAATCGCGCGCACTATTTGGTTGTTCAATTAAACAAAGAATTTATATTAGCATCGAAAAAGATTTTCTAGAGAAAGATTCTCGTTTCCGGTGGACGCCGCTGACTTCTCTCGATTAACCTTCGACCGGAATGTTACTCCGTTCCTTCCTCGTGCGCCAAATTTCCGCCGTCCTGTTCGTGAGAACGCATTACGATCTTAATGAGCACTTAGCATAACAAACGCAAGATCGGATCGGGTTGCTAAGCGGAGCCGCGCACGCACCGACGATGAGTATAAACGCGCGCGAGCGCGTCGGGCGGCTTCGCCGTGAGGGAAACTAGGTAGATCGCCTCCAAGCCTCGTAAACTCAACGGTTTCACATGTGCAACGATCTCACGTGTATAAGCCTCTTACGCGCGGCACAGCTGGTGTACAAAGATCTCCCGCGTGTAAGTACACCGTACGTACGCGAAGTTCTCGACACGTCGAGACTTGTGGGTGTTGGGCGTACACGAACACACAGGCCATAAGTACAAGAATCTTGAGAGTGCAAGGTTTTCTGTACGTGGAAAATGATGGACTTGCATCAGCGGGGATCATGAAGGATTCATTGTAACCTAGGAACTGGCGACTATTAAATTATTAACGCGCATAATCATGTTTGATTATATAAAATGCTGATCTTGAATGATCATTGAGATATCTGCAAACAGAGATGTAAGATATCATTTTTATGACCAACAAACAATAGGCGTGCAGTCGATTGAGTTGTAAAAGTATACGATATTCACAGAAAAATTGTTATCAGACTACCACGCTAGCTCCCTCTAGCGCGGAAGCACCGAAAATTGCACATTAAATTGTTAGATGTCATTTTCAATACGCGAACATACACTTTCGAATAGCCGTGACTGGAATGTTTATATGTATATCTAGACATTTCTCTCTGATAAAGAATAAAATATTTCTTTGACGTGTCACAACGGGTACCTTCGTCGATTGCTGAGAAAACAGCCGGCGCGGAGATGACGGAGATGATGGAGAGAAGAACGGGAGGAAGACGACCTCGAGGTTTCGCGACGCGATGCGCATGCGAGCGGCTCCCGACTTATGGAAGTTTAGCCGTTAACTTAACCGGCGTTTACCCTAATCTAAGATCAGCCACGGCCCCCGAGCCGTACACCGCGCGGCATAATGTATGGCCGTATGAATATGCATTGGACACGGTATGAGGTCTACCGCGTGCGTGTGCCGAGCGTGTACGCGCGCGGGCGCGCGCCCCGCGCGTTGACGTGTTTGCCCACGCTCACTTTGTCGGTGCACACGATCGACGATACGCTCTCGTAGTATCTTCGTTGTGTGCGATTCAATGATGTTGCTACCGTTGCACTCGTAAGAAGCTCGATGTACGTCACGTTTATTTATCCTTCTTTAAATTCGGCCGATGTAGCACAATTCTAGAGAGAGCGGATTATATAGATCTTGCTGGATAACATACGAGAAAATTGTTTAACCGTTGTTATTTAAATGAAAACAATTTCGTTTATTGTTACTCGAAATATTGTGGTCAGACAGTTTGCGAAGATACACGTAATGTTATTTATTTAGAAAAATGTAAATGTATAAAAAATAAATAAGTAAATAAATATAGAAGTGTATTGAAAAATGAAAGTTGGAAGATTTTTTTATTACTTTCTTTCTCTTCCACCGTTGTGAAAGATATCAAATCAATATTTATAGAGACAAAAGTACTTTAATAAAAATGTACTTTTAATTGAAACTAAATAATGTTGACAACTGACACGCCAACTGCGTTGCACTTTCATTATCTTTTGTGTGAATCCATTTAATTATTTTAAAAGTATTTCAGATGCCAAAGATAAAACTCTTTAATGAATGACTGTCATCGTGTCAACATATAAAATTTTCTACTTCTTCGTTGCACTTTTTTTAAAAATTTCCTTAGATCTACAACCTTTATTGTTTTAATTGTAGAATTTACTCGGTAAAAAGTATGATATAATGTAAAAAAAAAAATAGCGCGCGTCTCGTTCGTTGGTTGACGAACGAAAGCAGGTTGCGTTACTTTGCGACTGCGTGTGGGAGTAATTTGTATGTGTCGTGTGTAGCAGACTATACGGCATGGAGATGTGGAAGGTGGATTCTTATCTGAGTGAGTTTTATGAGAGGTTTAAAGGATCGTTAATTTCAGGACTTTTATCGTGTGCATTCACCTTGGGCTCCAATTGTCGTTTTTTAACGGCAGCTGCTAAAAGTGAATTGTAAAGTAAGTTGAGCATCGATTGTTGCGCTGTCTCGTTGCATTAGAGGCTCTAATTCATCGAAGCTAATGTGTAAAGACTGGCCGGTTAAAGATACCAGATAAACAAATTTATTCGCGTTCTGTCTCCGTTCTGCAACATCTGTTGACTTCTCGATTGCCTACTGATATGAAAAGTATCTCACAAATTTTTTTACAATGATGTAATATGTATAACGTGCGTCATGGTTTGTGTTTTATTTTCAATCTATTTAGAAATTAACTGTGTGAGAAATTAATCATAATCTCAAATAAAAGTTTAATTATGTTATTGCAGAGTTCTTCTATTTTTCTGGAAAAAAGCAGTTAATTTAAAAAAATTATGCAAGCTTCAATTTTCAAAACATATATAAATAATAAAATTGCAAAGGCACATTAATTGAATATAATTCGCCATAAAATTTACAAAGCCTGGACAGGGGAAAGAGAGCGTGTAAGACGTTCAGATTACAGAAAATTCTTCCTGAATATGTTGAGCTTAAGTTTATACATTGTTTCAAAGTGACTGAAAAATGTCATTACGGTCCAGCTGAAGGGTCTCGAATTTATGAGGTTTAATTGGCACGTTGATAGGAGCAGTTTTAACGCTCTTAACTTTTCACTTCTCGTGTTCCTGACCGGATCGCACTCAAGTCACATCCTCATGTAAATTTAATGACGTGGATATTACTTGCCTGGGTATTAGCGCGATATCCATATTATATCCATATTAATGTCTTCAGCTTTCTGCTTTCTGCGATAAAAAGTGTCAAAGAGCCTCGAGGAAATTTTCCTCGAGATTTCCGACATCTACCAAGACTGAGGTACTTTAACGACATTAATTTCTCATTTCCATTAAACGGTACATTATTCTGTACAAATTATCTTGTCGCGTAATTATTGTCGTCTATTTTAGATATTTTATATGGATATCATAATTAAAAACATTTCGCAAATACTTCAAAATTTTATAATATTATTCATAATTAAAAATATGATATATTAGTGACATTAAATAAAAGAGATTATTACTCATAACAATATCCGCTGAAATACGTTTATGCTTCAAGCACTTAATTTAAGGAATACTTTGTTTTTCAAAAGAATAAACATGAACGTAACAAATTTGAATTGTAAGAGATAGTATATGTTTCGACATATATATTATATACGACACACATATATATATATATATATATATATATATATATTCAGAATTGCGCGTCCAACACGTTGATGCTTAACGTTGATTAACGTTGATTCTTTCAATCAAGATTGCCATAATATCATAAATCGACCTTTGTACTACACGTTCATAAGTTCACCCAAGAATATTTAGCTGCTGTGAGATATATCGATTTAAACGCCATTTTTTTTCTAGTGATTAGCATTGAGTTTTTCTACATTTAAGCAGCATCCGCTTTCCACAGAGATTTCAGTAAGCCATAATTAGCGAGCAATAAGCCCTTTAACGACGTCAACTTCTCATTTCGCCCCCGCGGGGACGACACTCGTGGCCAATTCTCATGTTTAATTAATGATGTATACGTACGAATGCATCACCTCTCAGGCGCAGCCTGTGTAACACGAACACGCTTGTATCCGCGAAGGGGGCAACGCGTGTAAAGGTGCGTGTAAAATAAAAGGTGAAAAAATTAGCCGCGCGCATTTTCTTACGAGTCACCAGCTTTCGTGTCGAGTCACGCTTTGACGATCACATTACAAGCTCCGTTAATTTCTTCCACAGAAATGAGCTGTCCCGCAAACCGATTCTACAGACTTTTTATTTACGATGTGAAATTGACGTTAAGATTTTATCGAGCATCGATAAAAAGAACGGAATTGCTTAACAAACTTAAACTAATGTTACATATGTGTGTGTTGTAGATATGTGATAAAATTAAAAAAAACGTGTTTGTCACAAACGCGTATAATAATAAATTCGTGAATTTTTTATCTTGCAAATTATGTAGCTATTCTATATTACACAGTCAAACTTAATTTATCGTACAGTTAACTATACAGTTAATTTATATACTACTTAGTTAATGCTAAGACAAATGTTAGAAAATGTTTAGCAGTCTATTATTTTAGAGTAATTATTTTCTACTTGCGTTTAATTATATGGTACACCATGTGAGACCGTATGTAGATGTATGCAATTTCACATAAATACAGTTCTCTAATTAAATGATGTCACCACCCTAATTTCTATGCTTCTATCATTCCTGCCAACTCCACCGTATCTAATTCCGTTTTCGATTCTGCTAATGTTAGAATAATTGTTCTATACTAATATACTCGTATACCATTACGAATTGCATTTTGTTTGCATGCTCCAAGCATTTCTAGACATTTACAAGCATCTCGTACTTTTAGAAGGCATTTGAAATTTTAAATATGTTTTCCAAAGTAGTTTCTTCCGCGATATTTAAACGAATCAAAAGCCGTTGTGAAGCAAATGACTGGTTGGCTCTAATTAAAGAGTTTTTAATTAGGATACTAGGAAAAAAATAGAGAACAATAAACTAGAGTAATCATTTATACACACATAATGTCTCACTTGACTTTCTTTTACACAAATTTAGTTTTATTCTCACGGATAAAACAAAGATATGACTCTCTTCTAACAACTACAGTAGCATTCGCTTTTACTCTGACATCTGTTTTTATGAAAGGTTTAAAAATTCACTTATATCATATATGCACGTAAACTCATTTGAACCTCGATTACAAAATAATTAATCGCGATAAAATACGAGTCGTCACTCTTAAAGCTTTCAAGCAATATCTATACAGGAATAGTCATCTTATCGGATCATAACTTGCTATTTGGTTCACCATTTAGGCATGACATATATCAATATATCATTATTGATCCTATTATTGCACAATTTAACGCTCAACATCACTCTGCGACGACATCGGTAACACAGTCCAGGTTAATCAACGTCCTTCTTTGATATGCTTAACGAGCCTTTTCTTGAGCATCGACGACAGGGGGACGCAAAAAAGTTCAACGTTCAAGCAAAAAACGCCGCGCTCGCTCGCCCGGACTCCCGAGTTCGCTCGTTCGCTCACCCGCTCGTCCTCGTGAATTCGTAAATTCGCGGAGTAAGTTCGCGGAGCTGGGACCACCCTTCTCCGTTTCGATGGCACTTCACCCCTTCCAACCAGGTCTCGCTGGACCCTCTCTTTCTCCCTCTCCCGCCGTTCTCTCGACGATCCGCTTCGCTGTTCCATCTCGAGGAGAACGAGCTGGAAGTGGGAGGCCAGTATCACCGCCCGCTCCACCCTGCTACGTTCCCTCCTCCCCCTCTTTTCCCCGTGCAGTACTCTGCCGCTGCTTCCATGCCTCCCACCATCGTCGTCTTCCGCGCGAGGAGCTTGGGCACCCCCTTCCCCCCGTCCGGACTATAATGAAAGATATTAACTACAATTTTATATCGAATTACCGCTGAAACACATTTCAAATTACTTGGGCGTAGCCGTGGCACATAGCGGAGGCGCCGAGGTTGCTTCGGCCGGGATTGGCGGGATGCTTAACGGCGGTGAACGGGATTGGCCCGGACGTAGCGGTGGTGGGGCGAACAGGGGGCGTGTCAGAGTCCCGATATGGCCGCCCCAGGAACGAGCGAAGGTGCCTGCCGTCCTCAGTACAGACAGGCGGCCAGTCGTGGCAACTCGATGCACACGCACGTTTCGCGTGCACGACTACGTTCTTAGTTCAGGACAGGCCGATCGAAGCGATTCTTCGTCCGCCGAGGATAAAAGCTCCGTGTTAGATCGACTTCTATTCCGGAATCGCACGCTCGCGAGCGTCTAATCCGCGAATCGAAAGGCGTTACCAATCGAGAAATTTTTACTGTGACGGATATTCAATCTGGGAACACTTGTCAAAACTTGATTCAGTCCTGTCGAAGTGATCTGAATAGTATAACAGCGCAGTAAAACGTGAACGACGTGTCGGATGACAGTGTAATTCGAAGAAGAACAGTGTTAGAATTATCTTACCAATTTGAAGTTGGTAATCGTTGACGAAAGCTTGCCGTGAGAGTGATCGATCCTGGCACGCGTGGCAGGCGACCGCGAAGTCGGCTGAACATAGACTCTCGAAAACGGATCGAGATAGATCAATCGAGTGACGACTGCTGGACTAATTGGACTTTAATAGAAGTGATCGCTCATCAGACACAATTGTGATTTGGAACTGCGGAGGGTGTGTTAATATCTAAAGATTTTTCTTTAGAGATACCACGTCTATTTCATAGTTAAATTGATTGATAGGAGGTCTACCTTCGTAGGCGAAGTACACGCACGTAATCGTGCAAAAGTGAGAGGAGAACGTGCCACGAGAGTCTTATATAAAAATAATTAATAATTAAACGAGCAAGGAAAAGGAGAAAAAGAAAAGCGGAAATGGCCGACGGCTCCGCTCTTATGCGTGGCAATTATGTTAAGTGGCCAATTAGCAATTAACCAGGGAGCCGAGCTAAGCGGCCCCTTAATTGCGCCTGAGAAGAAGGTGGCGGCGGAGGTGGAGCGACCGAGTGAGCGGGAAGAAGTGCAAGGTGCACACGGCATCGCGACGCAAATACCTGTCTCACGCGTCATTTACTCCAGATTCTTCTGACAGATTTTCGCTTCGGTCGACTTTTCAAATCGCCCTCGGGCTTTTGGCGGTTTGAAGACCCCGATGCCGTAGCGCGAGGCGCGAATCTCTAAGGTCGAGTCTTATTGGGGGTCACCGGTATTTATGTTCGTCGCGGAAGAGATTTCTTGATCATCTCGCCGAAAATCAATCACTTCGATCACGAGAGGTCTAAGATCTAAGAGCGTCAAATGATGCCCGATAACGCGCCGATCGTACGCGCAAGAGGGGAAGAGGAGTAATCCAAAAATTGGGTCTATCGAGGATACAGTGAAGTGAAGTTGAAATAAAGTGAGAGGGCTCGATCTCTTCCTGGATTAGGCTACGTCGTCATTGTCGGCAAGATTCTGTCTCCCAGGTACCGGGCGAGTCCTGGGGTGGCGACAGAGGCACCTGCAGGTGCCCGTAGCCCGAAGGAACCACCTGCGTCTACCGTGATGACGGTCCATCATCAACAGAACCACCACGTGGCCGCTCTCAGTGGCGTCGCCGTGGCCAATAACGGTCTGAATCTCAGCAGGATGTCCGGCCTGGAGGCGCATCGGCTGGAGAACATCGTCGATCGGAACGGCGTGGCAGTGGAACGTCTCTCCAACGGACTGGACTCGCGGAACAACAATTTGAACAATAACAACGGTTTGGAAAGAGGCGATGCCTCGACGACGATGCCGCAGAGATCGAGGTTCATGATCACCGATATCCTAGGCGGTGCGTCCAGCAAGATGCACCAATCCGGACTACCTAGCCAGGAGCCACCCGGAAGTCCACCCTCGACGCCGCGGGACCTTAGTGTCAGGCATCAGTCTAGAACGTCCTTGAGCAACAGTAATTTAGACGAGGACAGCGACGCCAGCCACCACGACGGCGCTTCCGTTACATCCAATGGTAAATGACACTTTATTACACGCTTTCGAAACTGCGCTCGTCGCTTGATATAATGACCTGATGAAGTCGGAACTATCGAGATATATAGCTTTTAAGAATATTTATATTTCTCTTTTAAAGGAAGAGATATGTTCGCATGGTGTAGTCATGTCATTGAAACACAAAATAATGAGTTTGTTACATTTTTTTAAACATATACTGCAGAAAAAATGGGATAAAGACAAGTGGACGGATGGATCATGTGGAGGCCTGTGTATCTCCGCCAAGTGAACAAAATTTGAAACATTTAAGTTTCATTGTAATTGCTTTAAATTTTTATTAAACAATAACTATTCAGCTCTTTATTATCAGTTTATCAAGTATTTTCTACTCACTCCTCACGAAAAATATATTAAAATAAATTATAAACGTATCTGCTCTCACTCAGTTTTCCTCTATTACATATCTATAGATATGTAATAGCGTATATAATTTCTAAATGGTTCTTAAAATAACGGAGATAATGGAGAGATAAAGATATAAAAGCATATGTATGTTTCTTTCCATCTATCGATAGCTAAAACTTCCACTTGACTTGAAAAGTAGTCAAATAACAGCCCACAGTATTATTTATATACATTTGTTACGAAACGAGCATTGTGATTTCGTTTATTTGTCTCATCGCTCGCGTGGACTTTCACAGAGATGTCAAGGACTCTCACGGGACAGGTCCTTCTCGACCGGATGTTCCAATCGGTGAGATCACGTCGGCCGTCGCTGGTTGCGCGCATAGAGAACACCTCTCTCGAGAGAATCAGATATATCTTTGCTGAGATAAACGTTTCTCTCTTCTCCCCCTCTCTTTCTTTCTCTGAGGGTTTCTGTGCCCATCCGACCGACAACGTTTAGGAATTCTAATGGTTCTAAATTGGAGCTCGGCATTCGAAAGCTTTAATTATGTTACCCTCATTTGTTTCATTCATCTCTTCTACCTGTACCCTGCTGTTCTCCGGAGTTCAATTCCCTCTGACTGAACGAGTGCTAAGCTGTCGTAACTCTTTTGATCGGACGACGCCGAATTTCATAAGAAATTTAAGCCACCAGTGTTACGCAAAAGTTCAAGTTCGCGCAACGTGCAGAGATGCAAGTGGAACGTTAGAGGATCGATTTTTAATTACAATGAAAAACTTTCACGTTAATTATCATTATAAGATCCGTGGGGTACGCGTGAATGAAATTATTAACTCTCCGACGCGTGTAAAGTGCACCGCGTGTACGAGTGTAAATACTAATTTGAAAAGTGTTACTCAATTTCTATCTCTAATAAACGTGCGCGTCGCACACAGACCGGCAACGGCGATCGCAGAAATCACAGGTCGCGGCGGCATTTTCTCTCGGAACTCGTCGGAGAGACTATTAAGGTGACCTGCGCCGATACGCTCGGCACAATTTCCGTTAATTCGCAGCTTCTTCTCCCGACCGATCGTCCTCCTTTTCTCCCCGGGCTGCTTGTTTTTAAACGCTCGGACGAAGCCACTCGCTAGCGACGCTTAGCCGGCTGTTTGTTCCGTAATCGGCTTATTTCCTCAAAGAAGCGCATTAGCGACAATTACGCGAACGACGGCGATGTGATTAGAAACGGCGGCGGGTACAACACTAATACTGCTTCGACGGTACTAAATCCGGCGCTCCTTCCTCTTGTGAAAACATCAGCGGGCTATTAAGGCGCCGATTTTTCCACGACATTGACTCGCCGCGACGGCTCGCACCTTGCACCGCATCGCTATTTATAACTCCCCTTTAAGTGTTTCACGGGCAAGACCAATGACCAGTCCCCGGTGCGGCTGTTTGGAAATCTCAAGAGTCACGTCATGGTAATCGATAATCGTCGTCCTTGCTTCGCTAGGTGACACGAGGGAATAGGGAAAAGTGTCCGCGATAAGGAAATATACTGCCAGCGGATCGTGCTGGGCTCGAATCGTGCGACATGTACGTGCGATCGTACGTGCGCCGTTGCTCTTATATTTTTATTACACCCCTGGACTTAATATACGATAACTTACTGAAGAACATTAGCGGGAAGAATACGTCATCTTCCGAGATTACTTGGATTTATTTTTAAAAGGCAAAACGAGAAAGATCGCATTTTTTAAATATGATACTAAAATACCATTCTTGGAATCATCACATAATAATAATAAATATTTTATGATTGATATTTTGCGACGACCAAAACGCATATAATGAATATTATCAGAAATGAATATTATCAGCGGTAACGAACGTTTTTGAATAATTTTCATTACCCGTTTCTTTTGTCTGTTTGTTTTTTGCAATTCTGTATTAATAATTTGTATACTAAAAATTCTTCAATCAAAGAATTCTTTAAATAATAATAAAATAATTATATATATATCTAAGCTATTAGTCAATTATTGATACGTTAACGAGTATTAATAACGTTGTATTTAGTTTCAATCAGATTCGTAGTTGTGAAGAACATAACATCGACAGATAATACTTGCTTCGTAACGAATATTGATGAAAGAAAATCAGAATTATACATAGCATTGTACATAAAGTATAAAGCCCATTAAAAAGTAATTTAGTTACGTGGTTAATGTTTTACCATGTTTACGTATTACAAGAGTATCAACAAGCCCGCTACACTTATGAATAAATAAACATTTCTGTAAAGCTATTTATTGCAGTCATAACTTTTCACAGCGAACGAAGTCATAATCCATATCGAGCCGTCGCAAAGACCTTGTAAAAGGTGCTTGCGAGTAACGCGACATGAAGCATTAAGAGCTGTGTATTAAAACGCGAGGGCTTTCTTTCTTTTTTTTCAAGCCTAATGACGTACGTTCATTATTGGCGTTATCAGACGGCGGTCGGTCTCGCGCCGCGACCATAATCGCCAATGCGTAAGTGGTATCTACCTTCCGTGGTACGCCATGCGCTGCGGTCGCAGAATTATTAATGAAGGACAATTAGGAGGAGTAACGCCGATGTAATTGCCGTGCCGCATGCTTTCACGTAGATTGGCCCAGGTGATTTTTTACAGGGGCGGGGGGGTATAACCCTTCCTCCCTCCTTCGCTCCTTTCCCTCCACCATTAAAGCTGCGTCCGTCCATTCCAATTTCCCGTCTCGATTATTACATTCCGCCATCGCGTAACGACGGGACCGAGCGACGCCGAGGCTCGTCACGGTACAAATACGATCGATCTTTCACGCGGCGTTGATTAGAAAATTATTAACGTCGGACTAACAGCTAGACGTAATTGCCGGCGGATTTACGCATCGATCATACGTCATCGCGCCGCTGATCGCTCGTTAGCTGTTTACTTCTCGCTAGCGAGGATCGCGAGCCCCTAATTATCGTCCCGGTTATGTCCTTACGCGACAATTACACACGTTTCGTGTGTCAGGCTGATGAACGGAGAATTATTAGCGAGGAGCAACTTCAGCTGGCGACGCCGTTCTCGCGAAGCGGAACACACGCGAGGAAATATATGCTATATTTAATTTGACGATCTGTTTTTCATATCATTATGCTTTAGAATGTCATAGCGAAATTGTCTTTTCGCTATCTTCGGAAGCAATGTTTTACTCTTTTAGTCATTTGTGATTTATTACAAAGCGTTTCTTGTATCACGAAGTTAGCAAGAATCAGAAGCTAATGACAATCACGTAGAATAACGTATAATCAATGATTTAAGAAATAAAACATTATATATTATACGGATTATAAGAAAGAGTAGAAAAGTCTGAGATGTTAAAATTTTTAAAAATTTTTCCAATGTTTTATGAAAAATATAATTTGTCAATAGAATAACAATTATCAAAAAGAAGGGTAATATTTGACAGCAAACTGGTTATACAATGTCTTTATTTAAATCCACAACGTTTCGACTATTGGTTCTAGTCCTTTTCAAGTGCAGCAATATATTTTTAAACAGCGTTTACATAAAAAGCTGTGTGTCGCGCGCGCGCGCGATAGAGCCTTATATATAAAAAAAATTAAATCTCTGCAAGCAAAGGAAGCACGTCAGATGTTTGTGACAGCAAAATAGGACTGTTAATAACAATTACGTCACTGTGCATCTAATTCACACAGTGAGTAAATAATAAATATCTCACGTTTACCCTCTCTTATACATTTCTTTTAATATCGGATTTTAATATCATATCAATGCACTCTATTCTAGCTGGTTGAGAAAGCCGTGAAAAAACCGATCTTTCTCAGCGCGGAATATCATTTCTTGGACGCGTGTGCGAGTCGCTTGTAAGCCGCTTACGAAGCCAACATTCGTCCCCAGGTTCACATTGTTGTCATCTCCGCGTCGGCCCGGAAGGTCCTGCCGGGAACCGAGCCGTTTCACGCCCTTACAAGTCTCGTTCGCTGCCTTTTCGACGTGCGACTAATCCGAGAACCGGAAATGATTGGCAACCGTTTAGAAACTGGCACGGATTAGTTAGCTCTATGCAAGGGACTCTCGCGAGACGAAAGCAATTTCGTATCCGAAGGTGCCTTTTTGCGAGCACCCCGACAAGCTGGCTGTCGGACTTTTGACGACACAATCTACGCGGCGGGATTAATTCACGATCTGAATATCGAGCCGAGAAGCGAAGAGATATTCAACAGCGAGAACTGGAATGCTGGTAGTCGCTATAAATGCCAGGGACAGTGAGGGAGAGTGTGACTTTGAGTGACGCATGAGAAAAGATTATCTCAGTAGCGAATACAGATGATAACGCGAATTAAATGAAATCTAATTAAGAGGAATGTCGAATAAGGTATTTTGCAACATTGGAAAACGTGGAAAAATACTCGTGAACGAGAATTCATTAAAGCGCGATCTCGAAAAGTGAGCTAAACAGTGTAATGTTCCCAGTCACAGAAGCTTTAATCATCTCATCACGCTGAAGATAAACTAACGCTTAACGTTGCGTACTTGAAGTTTGGCAATCGTCACGATTTTGTAGCGTTGCGCAGAACGTCATGATGGATCTAATCGTAGCGAGTGATCGCGGAGGGACGGTATCGTGTTTACAAAGCGAGTGATCTTAGATTATGCTCAGGTGATTAATTATTCCGTCAGAGGCAAACGTTTATGTAGGTAACAATGTGAATAGAAACGGATTGTCTCCGGCCGAGAGTTTCGCGGTACCGCGAGTAAAATCTCTTTAAAACACGACTCCGGCGAAATCATTTAAATCTCATAATTCAATCAGACATTTTAATTAACTGAATTAATCTCCGTAATTTGACATTGATTATCCTTTCGAGACGGCGTGATTTCGTGGTCGGTATCGATTTCGAGAAAGCGAGGTCAAGTTTGTCAACGCGGACACCGAGCGCTCTCTCTTAAGAGGATTTGAGAATCTTGTTAAGCGAACACTGTGAAAACCAACCGCGCGAATCCCGACAACGACGGTAAACACCTGTCGGCGGCATACGTGAGGAAGTCTTTAGCGAAGTCCGGTCGTATAATGCGCGCGTAAGCGACTCTAGCCGCGCGCTCGCTCAAAATAACGGGGTAATTATTGCTAATGTATACCGTGGTAGTTCAGAAACTTTCGAATTATATTCCTGAAGAAGTAATTGCGAGCATCCTCCATCTCGAAGATAAAAATATGATTTTCGGGGTCGTAAGAAATTTTTGAAATTGGAAAAGATATGTGTAAAGTTGTTTCGTGTAAAAATAATTTACGACATTCTAAAACACACACACACACACATTTTACATAATTATAAATCTTATTTTAAACTTTTTAATCAGAATCATCAGAAATTGAAAAAATTATTTTAAAGATGAATATTTGTGGCGTAATTTTAAGCGAATTGGTGCGAATCAATTTTTGTGAAATGGAAAATTTGCATTTTCGCAATTGTTCTGCGAACGGTAGGTTGATGCAATCGTCGTATTTCTGTTCACCGCCCGCGCGGAATGCGCTTCGTAAAATTCGAGAAACATGAGTACCCCGCAGAAACCTTAGGCTCATACCTATAATATGATCTGACAGTAACACTCGATTGCATTTTTCCGTATAATGTTTCCAACACGGCAATAGATATGCGGCAATAGATCGCCGTACAAACTGTCACACGACACCTCGCAGTCCTTATTCTGCTATGATATTCTCAAATAAATTATGAAACGATAGCAATCGAAGAGCTTTTATGATTGCGTAAACTGCTGCGGAACTTAATGCGATATTATGACGAGAATTATTTCATTTAATGCATACGGATCTAATAACGATATTAATAACGTTATCGCTTTATGTGCAAATATATACAATATTTATCCTTATTTATTGTTTGTATATTTCGCCTTTCGCGATTACTTTATTAATATTTTTGCTCGTATTTTTTCATATATTTATCCTCTATATGTATTTTAAGATTAAAAAGTAGAACGTTAAAAATATATGGTTTTGAAGGGTACTATGAAAAGTTGACGTATGAAATGCTAATTCTCGGCTCAACTCCGTAGTTTGTTTTTGAAATTCTCGCCGACAGTTTTTGTTCCCCGTGGGATCGCTGCAAATAGAGTGGGCAGGCAATAAAACGTTGCTCCATAACATTATTCCCAGTGTTTTCTCCCCTAAAGGTGGCGACGTGGTAACACAATACAGAAGAGGGGTCAGATTCTGCCCCGTCGAGGGCCACCGCCTTTGTACACGATACGAGGGTTGTAGGTGGCGACGGTAAGAGAGCACCCCCTACGACACGGGGCCAAACGAAGAGGTGTGACTCGAATTTGTAAGCAAAATTCCACAACAGCTTCCCTAGATGCTTCCGTGGAAAAAATTACTCTCACAGTTTCATGTTTGTCAGTAATTTTGCTTACGAAATTAGCTTTACATTATTAACTTCTGTTGTAAAATTAACAAGTACTACATGTAGATCTAGACGCTCTCGATATATCATTTTTATCGAGATAATGATTTTAGACCATTGCAAAATTATTATTAAAATATTAGTGATTTCGTTATATTAATTAAATATTTCTGTTATTTTTAAATCAGTGAGGCATTTTTTATATTTATACAAGCTTATCTGTGTATGTTATATCTGATTAACTACTTCGAGATAATACACACACATAAGATACATAAACTATATTCCTATCTTTTCTAAATGATAGTCTAGCTTTACAGAAAATGTCGATAGATATTCGATAAAAAAGCGCCGTTAGACACTCATTTCTTGAGAGAAAGAAACTTTGTCGGAAATCTTTATGTTTATTGTTCATGCTATTCCTATCCGCAGCACTGATCAGCTACAACTATTGTTCCTTTTTCATGGAGTGATGATCTATACAATCTGCATTTTTATATTTTTTGTACTTGTAAAAGAATGGATTTTGTATGCAAAAATAGATTTGTGCAGCATCCTATCTGTCTTCTCTCTCTTTGTCACTCTTTTGGATTACTTACGCGATGTACTCAGTGCAAAATAAAGTAATAAGCAAATAAAATCGCGGGCGCGTAGCACAATGGAAACTCCGGCTTTTCCTCCTCTCTTTCCCACTCTTCGCCTTAGCAACTCTTCCATCCCACCTTCATCCACCAAGATCATAAAGTGCGAGGCAACGCTTTGCGAAAGTTTTATTATTCCCATTTTTACGATCCGTCCGGCTAACTCTCTCGGCTGCAGCTACTTGCGCTGCACTCTACATCCTGCACATTCGTCACAGTGTCTGCGAGTTTTCGCATGCAGTCCTTGGCCCAGTAACGATGTCGAAGTGCTCGATTGCCCCGGAAGTTGCCTGTCGCTATTTTTAATAGCTATATAAATATAAAAATTCTTTATAAGAAAATTGTACATTTTTCTCTCTTTCCTTATCTCTCTTTATCTTTCTTTCTCTTTTTGTCTATTCGCGTTTGTGCGAAATCATCGACTCGAATATTTTCGATACAGTCGACGAAGTCGGTGAAAATAGGCATAGCTGGTTAAAAATTTCAGTGAAAAAGCAAATTATCGAGAAAAAGAAATATGAAATTTTGTGAATATAAAAGAAAAAAACATTAAAAATGTAAATATAGAAATATTTGGTGTATGTTTAATTCTTTTCAAAAGTTTCTCAATTTGTGTCAATCGTTAAATAGGTATTGCATACTTGAAAATTATTGTACACTTAAAAATTCGAGATATAAAAAGAACAAAATCTATAAAAAGAGTTTTCCAATGATATGTGTCGTTCAAAAGATCACACGCTTTGATTTTGCTGAAACTCGCGCGTTTGAAAATTGTAATCACAATTGGTGCATAAACCATGATGATGACGACGTGAATGATTTGACCGGGACGTGGACGACGACGGCAACATGCTGGCACTAATTGCAACGACGCATAATTGCTCGATAAACATCCTGTTAGTCTCACTTTTATGCGCCATACATTGTATCGCGGCGATGCCAGTGGCACGCAAGTCCCCCTCGTTTCCTCCGTTCTTCCCTGTCCTCCTCCCCCTAGCTCTTTCTCTTTCACGTAATGCGACTTGAGAATCACGTCATGATTTTCACTGGCGCGGCACATCCGTTACGGGCGCCATGTTTGCGAGAACCTCTTTAAAATACATTTCGCCGCTTGACAGTGGAAATGACGTTTGTGCCGTCGTGACTTATGGGACACCCATATCTCGCGAGCGTTAATTAATGCTGTTAGCTATTGTCGTGCGTTACACGGTAGGAACGCGTTGGGAAAATATATCGTGTGTCTAAAATATTATTTTCCGCTCGACCCTCAGAGAAATAATTATCGAAATCGAAATAATGAAAAAAAATGTACTCTGCTTCAAATGGAGTTTTCATACAATGATTATCAGCGCCATTTCGACTAGCGTCAGTTTAGTGGAATGTGGAAACAATAAATTCGATTCTGGCGCCAATTGACAAATTTACGTGTTTTCATACACAACTAAAGTGGCACTAGCGGAATGGCGCCAATAATCATTGCATGTGGAAACTCCACTTTAGTTATCACGTTTTTATTATAAAAGGATGAAGATTATCTTTATGTGACTCATATCATTAAAACTTTCCGAAATTATGCCAATTTTAAAACCTTTTTCGGTGTTCCATGTTTTTTTACTCAAAATTACACACACATATTAAAAAGAACATTAACAGCATGACTGAATAAATATTAGACTCAAACCTGATCGCATATCTTTACTATGCTACTTTATCCTTAGCTTTATCTACAAAAGTTCATATTACTCGAAAAATCCTATTCATTTGTTTTGTGGACTCGCACACAGAGTAAAAAGTCGTAACGTGTTTTATAACCATAGACAAGTCTACAAAACCTGGTGACTACGTGTCGGGTCGGCAAAAGTGGAAGTATAAGGGAAAACACTGTCCCAGTCCCCAAAAGGAAAGAAGATGCTCGAGTTACTTTACGGCTAGACGAAGTTCCCGGTAACATCTTGAGAGTATTTTGAGAACTTGGCTGAAATATTCCGCACAAGAGAGAGAAAAGTCTACCGAATTCAGACCGCTGCCTTGCGCGGAACGGATCCATTTTAACGCTAAAGTTTCACTTGATCGTTACAAGATCGCGCGATTTGATGTTTTATTTGATGAACGACGCGCTCCGTCGACGAGCGATAAGTCGCCTTTCGTACTCGCGAAGAAAGCTCATATTGAT
The DNA here is from genome assembly GCA_901521435.1 of Crematogaster levior. Taxonomy (NCBI): domain Eukaryota; kingdom Metazoa; phylum Arthropoda; class Insecta; order Hymenoptera; family Formicidae; genus Crematogaster; species Crematogaster levior. Next base: position 1,496,275 of record CABEGB010001302.1, read on the forward strand.
AAGTTTATTTCAATGTGCAATACCGTCGCATAATTATATTGGTGGGACTTGGTAATATTGTAACTATCGAACACAGATAATTGGATGGCTTTATGATGCGTAATGAATAATGCGCGGAATTTGTAATGTCGCATTATTGTTAAGTGAGGAAAAAAAATATCGATCATCCTTTACATTGAATCATTAGGTTACGAAGCAATGTTATAAAGAGCGAATAACCTGGAAGAAGTTTTTTTACGTTTTAGTTTTCTATTTTTGCTGCAATAAAAAGTATAATTAAGTAGCTATTGTATAATGTTTCGAGGAACGTGTTGAGTATTACTTATATACATATATATGTATATATTATATGACACGCGCTATTCGAAGACAATGAAACAATTATCGTCTTCGCTCATCGATTCATTGTACACACTGTATTTCGCGTTTTTAATTTTATCTCGGCGCATGATACAGAGATGCAGGAAGCGTACGAATCGTGACTTCAATCCGGGGATGGGAGGCCACTTTGAGTGAAGTCGATCGCGGGCGTCGCCATTTCGCATCAAAGTGAAAACGCTGGGATAAAGAGTGGCGCGTGAACACGCTCGTAAGGACGAGGCGGACACAGATAAGCCCTGAGCCCTGGGCTACGTGCTTCGCAGACGAACGGCGGGCGGACGGGTGGCTGGGAAAAAAGAGGGATGGATGTTTCGCGATGGTTCTCAAGTTACTGCGCAAAGGAAGGGCAAGGGGGTTTGAGGGTGGGAAAAGTTCCGCCTAACGTCTTGGAAGTGTCTCAAAAGGAGAACTCCGACGTCGGTCGGGACCCGGGCTCTAAGTGTATCACATAGTAAATTTAGTTTTCCAACCTCCGTTTCCACCGTTCCACTCTTATATTCTCCCGCCCCCTTCCCTCGCTCTCCTCCCTTTCGCGTCCACCCCTTTCCACCGCTTCGTGGACAAGTCTCGGGAGTCGAGCTCGAATCGAGCTGTGTGGTGCCGATGCAGCCAGGACGGGGTTCCTTGTTCCAAGCCTTTTCTGGGGAGGGAATCGGGGGTAAGCGCGCGCGCACGCCATGGTAGCCAACATGGCGCGGTAGAGTCTGGACCCGTTCGAGCGAATCTGGCCGATCAAACGGGGGCTAAGAGCCGCGCTTTCGTCCGGGTTAACTCAATCCACGAGCTTTCTATCTTCCCGATCTCCTCTTCTCTCTCTCCGCCGCTTCCCTTCCGGAGCTACGTTATTCCTGGCTGCATCCCCTCCCCCCACTAGTCCCACCGTCTGCCAGGATGCTTCTCCCGCACCATCCACGACCGTTCCAATCGATGAGCTCGCGACAACGGGCCTTTAGATACTTTTAGAAGCTTGTGCGGGCTTTTATTCCCAGGAGGTTAAGTCTCGATGGTTTTCTGATCGGGACTTCTCGGGAGGTTGCTCGATTTCCTCGTGACAAGACACGTCCCCCACTATGGGGGTAAGAAGGTTGGATAATTTATCTATCTGACGAAGCGCAAAGGATTTTTCTATACTTAAAAAAAAAACTGCTCCAGAATTTACATCACAATTTAGAAATTATTTTGAAAAACTGATGTCAAACAATATTTATAGAACTGCATTTCTCTTCTATTTTTTTTCTCGTTTGAAACAAATATAATGAGAAAGACTGACTATAATTGGTCACTTTCCAAAATTTCTTAACTTTAATCGAAGCAACACATAATATTTATTATTGGTTTAAAAGTTTAAAAATTCTTGAGAGTGATTTTGAGATTTCTTTTATTTATATATATATGTATATATATATATATATATATATAGTATATATATGTTGTGTTATTCGCCACATTATCAACATTCACTTCTCCCTGATAATTGCTTTCAATTTCTCGTTTATTTTATTAACAAATTAATTATTAAAATGGAAAATCGCTTGTTCTTCACCGGACTGTCCTTCTATAACGAAGACAGGAACGATGATGTAATGGGTTTCGAGAGAAATGAAATGAGCGCGACTGTGTACCGCGTATGATTCGTATCGGGTATAATCGGTTTCCTCGGGGAATCCCACCCTCTCTTTTCTCTTTCCGGATACGACGACGTATCACAGGGATAATTTGCGGCGTCTCGACGCGACTGCGTGGTCCAATCCGCGATACCAGCCAATCGGCTTTCGGCTGCGCGTAGAGTCGAACTGAGAACAAAAGGATCCCATTCTCTTTCTCTCTCTCTCTTTCCCTTTCTGTTTCGCCGATAGAGAGGCGGCTGCAATCGCCATGCAGGCAACGACAAAAACGACTACCGCGTATAATCCACGCGCGCGGCATTGATTCCACCCTCCGCGAAAACAAAAGCTTGGTACTTCGCAATTCCTGATAGAGCGGCGATTCTTTACGGTAATCTTTTTGGCAAAAGTTGTATACTGATGTACGAATATCGTGAAACTACACGTAGCATTTCAGAAGATATAAATCTTGGATAAAAATTTAATAATGCTTTCTCGAAATGACAAGTGAAATCTTGTTATACAATTTCCAAAAATAATAAGTAATGGTAATTAAGTTGTTATTCATTAACCCTTTGCTGACACCGTGGGGTATCAAAAACCCCAGGCAAGTTTTGTCTAAAATTCACTTCATTTCTCCAAATAAATGTCTTTTTTCAGCCACTCTGACTATTTTTTTCTGAAAGTGTTGTATCTCAAGAGTGTCCAGTTAATTTTTTAGTTTTTAATATTAAAAAACGGAAGAGTTTTTAATTTTTAAATGAAAATAGTTATTTTTTCGTTCTTTTATCTTCAAAAAATGTTTGTTTCACAGTCACTATTAAATTTGATCAAAATAACCACATGTTAAAACAAATATTAAAGAATATCTGAATTTTTTTTCAAGTAAAAAAATCAGTAGCTTTCTCGCAACAAGTATTTTTATGCCTGGGGTCTCAAATGGCCCAGTGTGCCAGCTATGAAATTCTGGAGAAGTGTGCCAGCTAAGGGTTAAACGTACGTTAAGTAACTTTTTTATACGCTTAATCTCCAGAATCATTGTTCTTCTTTGCTTTTTGGAGATAATTTTACAGCTAAGTTGCACGACGAGACGGAAGGAGAGCAAGGAGACGTTCAATATCAACAGTTTTGCAATTTCAGGTGGCAAAGAGGATGATCCTAAAAGCTCGTCCTCGAGTTCCTTGAGCTCTGCGCAGAGTAAGAAGCAACGTAAAGCGCGTACAGCTTTTACGGATCACCAGCTTCAGACCCTGGAGAAGAGCTTCGAGCGGCAAAAGTACCTCAGCGTGCAGGACAGGATGGAGCTGGCGGCGAAACTACAGCTGACGGACACGCAAGTGAAAACGTGGTACCAAAACAGAAGGTAAGCGAAACGAAAAAGACGCGTTACTAATTTCTAAATGAGACACAACGCGACATATGCGGACGATAATTAATTTTATGATCGCATCAGGACGAGAACAATCGCGACACGGTAGTTTTTCACGTCTAAAATTTATTTAGGATTGGTCCCTAAACCATGAATGAGATATGTCGGTAATATTTTAGCGCATTGTAATATTATATATAATATTACTGATGGAGCTCTGGAAAAAAAATTATATATTAATTCAATTAACTACTTGTTATAAAAAAATGAACCTTTTTTCTCTTAAGTATTATAGAAAAGTTAAAAATAATTTTCATGAACCGTTCAACTTTTTCGATTGAGTTTCTTATTAAGATACTTAGAAAATGTTTATTGAAAGATAATTACTAGACAAGTATCTGTCCCTCTCTCTCTCTCTCTCTCTCTTTCAGCGCACGATTGACTACATGATGAGGCTGCGTGTAAAAAACCGTTGAATAGCCGTTAAAAGTTTGACTCTAAAGAGACAAAGGTGGAACCATGACGATCGATCGACTTTTCGATGCTCGCGTTATACATTGTTGAATATCGGATAGAAAGCTCCTCATCACGATCCCTCGTCTCGGAAGTATGGCGGCGTGGCTCTTTGTGCCGGCGCGTGTCGAATTCGTAAATGGAAATCGCGGCGGCCAACAAAGGCGTTGTTTACGTGGTTAAACGCGAGGATCGTTGGCCAAAACCCGAGCAAGTATCTCGAGAGTCATGCGCCTCCGTTACCGGTTTTGCGGTCCATCTTAAGAATATCGTCCTCGTCGACACTTTAATAAGCTAAAGATAACCTTGATTGTAGTACAGATTTTTTTTTTCAAGAATTATAAATAAAAATTGTATAGTTGATGCTTTAAAGACATCTAAAAAAACTTATTAGGATGTAATTAGGATGTCTCAATACATCTTTTAGACACGTGTGTTGTCTAATTTCCAAAGTAATTTTAAAATGTATATTTTACAAAAGAGAGACAAAAGGAAGTGTAATTTCTGAAGCTCCGAAGTACGGAAAATATTCTTCTTAAACTCAATGTGAGACGCAAATATATTTATATCAAAGAGAAAGGGACTGTTTTGAAAGTATTGAGAAATTTTTGTTTCACATTGAATTCCGTTACAAAATTAGCTTCGGATCTATTCATCAACGAAAGTAAAACCAGGCAGCTGGAATCGGTTTCAAAATCCTCTTCGGCATCCTTTGTACATTGCCAGTTGCCAGTCATCCAGTGGCGCCTATAGTTTCGTATAGTTTTTCATGGACCATCCACCTCTTTCCAATCTAATCAGGCTTGTTGGTTGGCTCGCAAACCCAACGCCAAAAGTTTACCGAACGAAATTAAAATCGTATGCCATGGATGGTCCCGGCGGAATCATTTCGACACGCTTCGTCCCGAATAAACGAGTGTAACATCAGCGGGGAAAATTCCATACAATTCTCTTTTCTTGAAAAACTACAGCGGCAAGTAATATTAGAATTAATATCCTGATATTATATGTCATAACTATTTCAAACTTTTACAAATTTGTATAAAATATTTTCCTATTTTATTCGCAATAATTAACAAATGAGACACCGACGTAAATTCTTTCTATTCTTTTCCCACTGTCAAACCTAACGTAACAAATCTCCCTTCACAAGTGGCTTCCGAAAAAAATTGATTTTAAATACACTTTTATCTTTAAAAGTAGCTTTCCGTTTCTTTTCTTATGTTTTTACGCCTATTACTAGCTAAAAAGAAATGAAATCCCCTCGATAAAAAAAAATCTCGATTTTATTCTTACGCCCGCGTGCAAAAGCCACCGCGCCGCAGCTATATCGATCTCATTACGCTACTTAATTATCACTACTCTCTTGTTCCTCCCGTCGCGCTGAACGTACGGTGATTAGCAGGGAACACCCACAAGTCATGACTTCGCGACTTCTGCCGGCGGCCGTTTAGTTTAGACAAGCGGCCGATCGCGCAACAAAGAAGACGAATCGTTAATGAGGATCCTCGTAGATCGTGATGTACGATGTACGAAAAGGTAGAGGCCGGACGGGGCGAGCGCCGGACTCTAGACTGTGTCATTAGACTGTCAATTACCGGTGGAGCGAATGGCGTAATGACAGGCAGCGAGCGCTGCCAAGCGTTGCGCTGCTCCGATCGCGAAAGACTCGCCTGCATTTCGGCGGCCGTTCAATTTTTTCGTGCGTAATTGCGCCGCCGCCGCCGCCGATTTTCAAAGACGCTGCTCATTTCCCATATCACGTCGGCACATCGCAATTGTACACGGCGTAATCGTTACGGCTATTTATTTTCTACAGTCGGCAGTTTGCTCGCTCATTACGCCGGATCGCGGCGTAATGGACAACGGTGATTAAGGATCGCTTTTGATACAGAACTTGCGTATAGCCGCGCGCGAAATTACTGTTATACGTCGCGTTATATCTCGTTTGCGTTTCGCCTGCCATTTCATGCCGATCCGAGAAATAAACTCGGGTTTTGTCTGTCAGCTCATGCGTGTCGAATTGAAAACGTGAACGTTTCCGGCACGAGCGAGCTGCTGATGATCGATCGAATTTTCAATACTTGTTTAAAATAGTCCGGCAAGATAAACAGAAGCGCACGATTTTCTTGCTTTAAAACGAACCGTCGATGACGAGTTTGGAACGAACCGTTGCAGTTTTCACGGTGAATTTCCGATCGACGTAATTAAAAGGGGAGCGAGGGGAGGACGGGGAAAACGATCGCAATCGCGGTAATAAATACACCCGTGTCAACGGATTCGCATTCCAGTGTACTTGGGATCTCATATTAATTGCTACGCGTTTCATCAAATACCGTCAAAGTGCGAAGTACCGTACGTGTATCGCGCACAGCATAAATTACAGATCAGCATGACGTGCGCTTTAATCTTTGTACATGTCTCGCGCAATACTTCGAGCCGTGAAGTTCCTCCCTTTCTCTCTCTCTCTCTTTTCTCGCCGCTCTTCGACGTAGTCGCGGCGTACGCTAATTAATTTTCGCCATGTTGACACTCAGCCGCGCTTAATTAGGACGAAAATGAGGAAACCGACCAGAGTCGCACGGGGGAGGAGAGGGAGGGGGCACGTGTGCCGCACCGCGGCACGTATCGTCGCGCGAGAGGTGGAGGCAAAAAGCCGGGAAAATTAGTGACGCTCTTGACTGACGGGCGGCTTCTTAAGTGCCCGCTTAAAGTTTTGTTGCTCGGTGCACGCCCCGATGCGGTGTGACTCGGCGCTTCTTCGCGGAGGCGCCGGCCACACCTCGGGCGCCACAGCGACGCGGATTCTGCTCCCTTTCTCTCCCGTCCCGGTTAAACGGGACCGTTGAAAAGCAAACCTTCGACGCAAAGATTCATAAAAGCCGCGCAAAACCGTCGTTCTAATACCTAAAAGTATATTGCGAATCAATCCCCGCACGAGAACGCGTCGACAGACTCGCTGCTTCGCGTGTCCAAGTCGATGGATCTTGCAGGCCCCTCCGTAACCAGGGGGAGGGGAGGGCGAATGGGGGCATTGTTCCCTCTAGCGATTTTATTTGCCTCTCTCTAATAATTTTTTATTTTTTTTCTAATGCTGTGCATATTTAAGGGGATTAAGCAGTAAAAAAATCGATTTTTTTTATTTATTTTTAGAAACTATTATGTTTCCTAAGTAAAATGCGTTTGATTTATGTTAAAATTCGTAATATTGCGAATTTGGCAAGAGGGATTTTCTTTTCACCTCATTTATCTAATTTTCTTAAATGAAATTGTGCACAGGACCTTATTATGAAAACTGACTACAAAAACTTCTATCATCCGTTTTTGGATACTTCTTTAAAATGATACGATTAATCTTACTTTCATTAAATTCTGGTATAACTTTTTCAGAAATGTTACGTCTATCTGTAAAAATTACACAATCGCAGAAAATGAAAAAACATTTTCATGAGTTTTTGTCGTTAATGTTAAACAATTAAAAAATAATTTAATAATAACTAATATATTTTGAAAGAGTTTTTGAGATTCCCCACCTAGGATTTTATTTGCCCCCTCTAATATAACGGACTAGTTACGGGCCTGAAGATCTTAAATGGACCATCTTCATGAACGTGACAGACTTTGAAGTTTGTTATTCATTTACGTGAGGATTCACCTCTGACAAATGATTTCTATCATTCAAAATGTTGCCAAGTTTCCACGGCTTCTTGGAAAACGTTACCTCGTCGTTTGAGCTGCAAATTGACTTCGCGCGGATCTTCGAGTATCCTCGAGTATTTTGGAGAAATAAATTGCGATGAAAAATGATAAACGCGTTCTACTAACAACGGATAATGCGCAGTCATGATTAACAATTATGGTAATTTCCTCGGAAACACATGGATTTATCTAACAACCGTTCTTCTCTGTTTTTTCCTATTAGATTCCTTATAGACACCTATTTAATCGTCGTCAATTGTACGTTAATCATGCTCAACGATGAGTTATTATCCGACCGATTGCCCGAACGACTCATACGCGATGACTTCCTTCCCGTTTCTTCTCATAAATAGATTTTTACAAAGCGAGATTTATCAAACCGAGTAAGAATCGATTCCCTCCTCGAAGAAGGAGAACCTTCTTATTGGAGGACTACGCACGATGAATAATTCGAAAACGTTACGTTACTTCCACTTAACAGACGTCTCATTCATCGAGTGATCAACCAACATGCACGCACGTAAATTACACGTCAACAATGAGTCACCTGAATGATTGCACGACTTGCGTGCGCGCGCGCGCGCACGCGCACACACACACACACACACACACGCACGGCATTCACGATCGACCGCAATGCCTTTCTGCACGAAACTTTCCGTGAAATCGACGCTGAGAAACTAAACGCGCGGAGATTGCGGTCCGCCTGTAAAGCGCTTTTCCAGCGATAAGCGATACGCTCCTCGCTTTTCCGCGGCACGCTGCGTACACACGGGGCCGCTGGTCGTTTAGTTGTTTAGAAGTCATTAGGACTCGTTATGTTACTCGCGGCAAATCGTCTCTGCTTATCGGCTAATTACGTGCCCGGCCATAAGCGAGCCACGCAAGTAGCATGCAGTACGCATGTGCTAACGTTGACGAAGCGTGCGCCTCTCAATCTTTAATATCGATGCCACCAAGCTCAGCTCGGAAAGTACATTTTAATGAAATGTCATCATGGAATCCGCGTTTATGCCGTCATTCACGGACGGGTTTCATACGTTCGAAGATTGCGTTTTGTGTATCTACGTGAAGACTAGCGGTGGGTATCACTGTCACTTCGCGTAATTAGCGATCCGTTACTTTAATACACGTTGCTTTTCTTTGACTCCATGTATTATAACTGTATCCCAATAAATATTTATATTATTTAAACTAATACATAAAAAGAGAAAGCCTGTTTTTTTTGTTACCGCATAACTCAAAAACTACTGAACTGATTTCCTCCAAATTTTGACACCATATTCTTATGTACAGTAGGACGGACATAGGCTATATAGCATGTCTAAAAATATTGTCATTATCTAGAAATCGATGTTTTTATTTTTTATCATTTACGGCTGTATTAACCCGTGTAGTACAGTGATGTCACCGCTAGGCGGCGCGCGGTTTCATTCACCCGCAAGCAGATTATATAAGGAGCATTGTCTCCGGATTTCTGTATGCGCGGGTTTATTCGCTGGTTCTATTCGGTTGCCACTATACCTCGAGTACGCTCAAATTTATCGAGATCTATTGCCCGTGCTCGAAAAATATCAGTTCCAATATATATGATTCAATCACATTATTATCTCGGGCGAAGTCAAAACGGGGAACGCTAGTTAAAAATATTTATTAATATTTTTCCCAATATGATTACAAAAAGGCATTTTCTAACTGTTTTTGTTGTAGAAAAGCTAACTGTATTTCTTTGGAAAAATTATAATTTCCTAAAATAAAAAAATATGCGAAAAAGGTGCAACATTTTCTCTATTCGGTGTATTTGATATGTAAAATGAGATGCGTTAAAGGTAAGGCATTAAATTTTCAAGATACAATTTCTGGAAGATCTTTTTGTGTGATTTAGAAGATAGAGCTTTCGAGAAAAAAGTGCAATTTTAGTCGGTGGTATTTGCATTATGTCGCTGTCCGCCTTGTTGCGCTCGCACATATACGCTTATAGCGTCCATGTATGTTGTTCCATCTTTTACACAAGAGAGGATCCTGTCCTCAGGACGTGACTCGCGTAATTCTAAAATATTATGCGGTAGCTCGAATTTTCTATTTTTTTATTTTATTTTATGAAACTACAACCGCGCACCTATGTCGCTCGCATTTTTCGCGCTATCGCGTAATTCAATGTACGCTCTTGCAATTAGCAGACACACATGTCACGCCGTGGAAAAAGCGCCACGGAAGAACATGGAGGGAAAAAAGAAGAACGCAGAGCAATTCAACGAAAGTTTGCATTTAATACGTTTATACAGAACGCGGCATTGCTTTCGAGCGGTAATGAGATATTCGTCGCTCGATATTTTTTTGCGGTATAATAAGCAAACGTGACTCCATTAAAGGCAAACAGAATAGCAAGAGAAAACTCATTTGAGCTTAAAATTACGCTCTATCGTGTGCGATGTAGCTTTAACCGTGATTTATTTGTCGGGCACGAGTTTCGAGCACGAGCGCAACCGCGCTAATGCTCTCCACGAACGTGTGAAAGAAATTAGGTTGGCGACGTAGCTCTTATCCCGCGCGCGGAGAGACGTTGAGAATCCTCGGGAGACCAGCGCGCGCAAACTACGCAAAACCCGAGAAACTGCATTGCGTGGACTTGATCGCGACGGCGAAGGGAGCTGCTGAATCCTTCACACGGTTTTGCGCTCGTTACATGCCATCAAGTATTACACCGTAAACGCGCGCGCAGCGGTATTTCGCTACGCGCCTGACTGGAGAAACGATAATCCGATATTCGCGAAAAGAATGCAAATGCATAGAATTGCTTGTAACGGCACCGAAATGCGCGAAAAGAGGAATGATGAACGATCCCGTGGAGAATTCCGCGTGATGGTACGTATTAAAACTCACAAATTAAAACTCTAAAAATGAAGAAGAATTATTTTCGCGTTTTTATACCCAGGTGACATTCACACAGGAGATGTAATAACCGATATACGATAAATCTGACGATGTGACAAATGTGCAGTTCTCTTCGACTCATACGTGAATAATCAAAGTACCGCAAATGATTTTAAAGTTCTTCGTGTCAGATGTTTCGAGCCTGACTCTTAACGATTTTTTTCGAACATATTTTCTTACACTCCATTAAATTTTACTTGCTTAGAAAATTTTTAGGTTTATATTTAGAAGATTTGGATAAACATTTTAACAGTTGGATATATTTTTATATTTGGAAGAGATCGAGAGGAAGAAATAAGTAATAGACGCGTCTTATGCAATGTAAAGTTTGATGTTCGAAATGCGATGCTCCGAACGTGACTCTTCTTCGACGATACTTCCCGTTGGTGGCATTATGACATTGCGTCGTCACGATGTGACGACATCACCGGCGCATTACATACGTCGCGATCGTGAGAATTTGCTTCTCTCGCGGGGGGAATCTTCCTCCTCTGCCTCAGCGCACCGGAAGAACAGCGCGGGCTTCCCACGCCTCCGGTAAACCGCTTCATAACGGGTCGCCTTGATTTCGCGGGTACTTATGTCGAATGTGCTCGTTTCGATCGCGACTTGCGTCACGGCAGCTCCGCGATTTCGTGCACGATTCCGTGCCCCCTTGGGTCGCCACGGAATTTCACGAAATAGCTAGAAAAACGGGGCTAATCGGATGGCGCGTGATAACAGTCGGGCATACCCGGTAACGACGTATTTGCATGCGCATTTGTCGGACCTCCTCTTAACTTGGATATAATCACCTGATTAACTCTTTTTACCCTGCGGGACGCTTAATCTGCGGGTTTAATTAACGTCGAGTTCTTGTTCAGAATGAGGTCACATGTTTTTTTGTAATTTTGTTAGAAATAGTAATTTGCGACGGTTTCAGTGAAAAATAATGGTTGAAAAGACGTTGAATCGACGTAAAATGCATCGAATGAACGTCGATTTCATGTCGATCGATATCTTTTCGACTAATTATTTCTCAGTGGAACAGTGGAAGTCGCAAATTACTATTTCTAAGAATTACAAAAAAAACATGTAATCTCATTTCGAACAAGAACTGGATCTTATATATATCATATTTATTGTCGTATCATACAGTCTACTTATTTAGAATTTGATATGAAGAAGAAAAATGCGAAGTATTCCAATGATTGGTAATTCTGAAAATTTGAACATTTAATTTAAGATTTATCGAGATTTTTAATTGAAAAAAATGTTAATTTTTTATGTATGGAAATTATAAACCATTTAAGAAGAGATCCTTAAATTTCATACATATTAGTAGAAAAAATTTTATATTCAAATATAACCTTTTAGGTCTGATTTTTACAATTTATAATAATTTATAATTTATGACAAAGCATATACTCTTTCAAATATATTACAAACAGCAGTAAAAAGATTAATGTCAGCAGTAAAAAGATTACTGTCAAATAATACCTTCTCATGTGTTATCTTAACTACTGGCGAAGAAAAGACTATTTTCAAAAAAGATTGTTTATAATGAAATTTATAATTTACAATGGATTATACTAGATGTGTCAGAAATAAAATAATCAAATTCTATTATAAAGTTTTATACTTAAAGTAATTAAATTACATATAACTTAATATGAAACGTTAAATATGAAAGAAGTTCTGAAATGGAAAGTAATAAAATGTAGAATTTATTATTATATACATATCTCAAAATTCATTATTAAAAAGCGTTGCAGAAAACTACTTTAGTACCATTTGTCAATAATCGTTCTGTCTTTCTCTGAATGTCAATGCGATTTCGGACAAGCTTTACATTGTGAAACATGTGTCTCGCAATCATTGAAGCGAATAATAATTTGAAAATATGTTACCCTTTCTCTGTTTCTCTCTCTCTCTCTCTCTCTCTCTCTCTTTCAGTCTCGTTGTCACCATTATTACCACAAAGCGCCCTAGTGGCTTCAGGACATTAGTGTCGCACAGGCATGTAACCGCAAAAGTAGCGAACAGACCCAGCTACCATTATAAATGCATTAACTCTCCCCTTAGTTTTCGCCCTCTTCTTCTTACTGGCGTGTCATTTTTTCGTTTCTAGCTGTTACTGGATGTTCTTGATATTTGTCTTCAGCGAGTCGCGTTTATCGCTTTTCGACTCGCTAATCGTCGAGCTTACCTCGTTGCGTGCTTGAAAAATGTCAGTAAATAATTGAATTTCGGATAGAACTTCTAAAATGTTCGCCACACTGAAGACAAAGTTGAAGAATAAATATGACGGTGTTATTAATATTACAGTTATGATTTTCGTCATCATTATTTCATCATCATGAATATTAAAATATGATTGGATGAGAAAACGTGAAAAGGATAATAGTTTTTCAAACACTGCTAGTAATTTTCGAGTCGATTGATGCTCGTAACTCGTACGCATCAAACGTTTTCTGTTTCGCACGAGGGGTGTTACACAAGTCGCCCTAAGATTTCTAAGCAACACGTCACTTTGACACCCGACAATGATGACGGGGAAGGCGTCACTCGGAGCGATGCAATCGATTTTCAGGAGTTTGTCGTCGTAAGAAAGGGCGAGGACTTTTTCCAACGCGGCCACGATCTGGAGAACTGCACGATCATTAAGATAGAAGCGTGATGGAAGCGATCGTTACACTTTCTTCGCCAATTCTCCAACCCTTCTCTTATCCTCTTTTCTCATTTCAGTCGAGCGAGATCAAGCATCCCCTCGAGCACCTCAGGAGCGATAAATCAATGACTCTTCTCCTTCTTTCTTCCCGTCTATCCTCTTTTGAGTCCCCCGTTACTTCCGGCCCCTTAGCTCCTAGCGGACGACTATAAAAAGCCAACGGGCAATTAAGGGTGTTTTAGAGTGGCTGCACTCGAAAATCGCTGGCCAACCCCAGCCGAAAGTGGGGGAATTAAAAAACATTACTCATCATATAATCGCACGAGCGGTTCTTGGCGCTGTCTGTCACCGTCACTCTTTCTCCCTTTCTCGCCCTTTCTCTCTTTCTCTCCGATTCTCGTGTTCGGACACGCTCGTCCTTCTTGCGCCTCCGACGTGCCAGCAGAAAAATGAGAAATGATCGTGGCTCGATTCAGAGGTGCCTGTTTAAAATTCATGAACGATTTTACTGCAACCTCCCCTATCGCAACCCGTCACAAAAGGGCGAGCAGAGCCATATCGAAAGAGAGGGGGGGGGGAGAGAGAAAGAGAGATAGTGAGATTGTGGCCCACATTCGGGACTATACATCAGTACAGAACATCGCGAGAGAACAAGGGAGGGAGAAAGGGGAGGGCTTTGCACCCCACGAAATATATTAATTGTCGAATTTTCCGTGCGAGCTGCATATCCGTTAGAGTCGCTTTGTCCCTTGCCAGGCGTGGATCTCTTGATTATTAATTACTCCGACCACCAAGTGCACCCCACTCCATCCTCCTCGCTGTTATTACTCTGTAACATTCGCGTTTCGAAGGTATCTTTTTTTATTGCGGCCGCAATTTAAAAAAAATTGTAACAAATGTACGCGCATTGTTGGCGCTCGTTAATTATCGCCTGAATTTCGTGCGAATCGTCGAATTTTTATCGAGAGCTGGGAGACATGGTTAGTTTGATTTATCATCGTTTGTGAAATTTAAATTTATATCGACGGTCTTAGATTCTGATTCAAAATTGGAGTATTTAGATGTAATTACACAGCGGAGACCATTCATTAATATTCAAGAAATCTTGCATCGATTGACAGTCTCGCGATAACACACTTATAGATTATAATTACAGTTGAATTGGTTACGACAAGGGCAGCATGTATATGTATATATACATATGTGTATTTTTTCAAAGGGCGATGGTAACGCGGGTGGCAAAAACTACTTGCACTTATCGAGCAAGAATGTCGGATGTAATTCACGCCTCACTGCCACGGAAGGGTTGTAATTTTCTTGATATTATTCATGAACGTTATGGCAAGTTGGTTCATGTAATATAATAGCCCTTCACAGTCGTTTTCTCTTTACGTACATTTTTCTTTGTCTTATCCGCCTCATTTCATATTAAGCTGCTCGGCGCGGCACTTTAATATATTTTTCTTACGAAGGGCGAGTTCCCCTAATCGCATGAGCACGTGTTTTCATATCGCGTTTATTAAAAAAAAGTTCATAACATTTTCAATTATTATATGAAGGTTGCAGGTTCGATAATTCATGATATACATATTTTAGATCTCATACTTTCCCTCTTTCGTCTTAAGCAGCAGCAGAAAAAATTTTTATTCTTATATAATATTTTATTTATTTATAAAAGCGTCATAAAAACCTATTTTTACTTTCATACATAAAATTTCATATCTACTTTCAAAATCTTTTTAAAACAAATGTAATGTGACTTTTTTTTAAGTATGAGCGAAGAAAACGAGAGAGCAAAGGAAGTAGAGAGAGAAAGAGAGAGAGAAAACCATTATTTCTTTGCCATTAATTTGAAATACGTAGAAACAAATAAAATGTAAGCATGTAACCTTTGTTATAATATTTTAAGTAAATGCAAATATCAGTTTTATTTTAATTCCTCGTATTTCACTTATTCTCAGAAGTTGACTTTATAAATTAACGGAAATCTCTTATCAGTAATTGTTTGAATAAACACTTTTCTCTCCATATGCCTTACCACGACATATATCATTTTCTTTCTATCCCATTTTCTGACACACGCATTACATTCTTTTTTTAGTATCCAAACCACACATGTATGCGCTCGATGCACGCTATTCGAAGATGCCGTTGGGCGTAATCTTTTTCACCGTACAGCCGATCGCGCGAATGTAATTCGCATCTTGATTCTGTTGAAAGTATCGTCATTTTCACAGTATGATTTGCAGTGTTACCGAGCAATAATGTTCGGTTAATACGGCGGCCTTCGGAACTTCGCCTCGTGTTTCCCTTCGTGTTTTATAGCATTCATTTCGTTCCCGTTACACAGTATCAACTCCCCTTCTCCCCCCTCAGACCGCGGCCTGTTGATATATCTCTGTCTCGCGCGCGTCTAAGGGCGCTTTTACGTTACGCAGGTGCGGCTCAGGTACATGTATCTGTAACGCGTATATATGTGTGCACACGTACATACATGTGTGCGTATGTGTGTGCGTGCCATGATACGCGATGATTAGGCACTGAAACTCCACGGGCTATTTGTTAGTATAATAAGCTCCCGGTAGTGTGGCCAACGTAACCACTTGGCGGCACGCCACCCCGTTTTAGCGTAATTGTCCCAGATCGAGATTTACATACGTGAGGAGAGCGAAGAGGGGCACTATGAGGGAGGGAAGGGGCCAGTCCCAGGGAGAAATTGCAGAAAGCCTGTGATTGCTTTGGGTGGCGGTGGCCTCGAAAGCCACCAGTCGATCCTTATGTCGACGAAACTTTGTGCTATGAACGAAGAAATGAACAGAATACTTGGAACGGATTTTATCGTTCGCCGTTAGAATCTGAAAAACTACTTTGGAACTGCGCTATGCTCGCACGTGCTTCCGGCGATCAAGCTCGTATCGCGATATCGCGGGCCCGCCGTTTGACATTGGGTAGGTCGAACTTATTGTTGGAGCTATTTTGCTGATATTACGTTATAAGAATAATGCTCCGATGTAAATGTCTTGAATAATCGAGTCGTTTTTTTTTAATCGCTGGTCATTACCGACGTATAGCATTCTTCAAAATATAATATTAAACGAGTCAGTGGATTTTATGATTCTTTTTTTAGTGCCAGTCAGCACGTCATACTTACAATATATGCGGATACATCTACTAGATTAATTTAAAAATCAATGTCCGTAAATTATTCTGTACGTTTTTTTGTCAGTCATATTGTCGTATAATTAGAGAACATTATGTAATCGATATATGTATTTCTGTAATATAATATCAATTTTGTCGAATTTGTATTTAATATAGAAATTATACGTCACATTAACTAATCTCTACTTTAGATCTCTACTTTAGAGAATCTTAATTCGATCTAAAACGAGGACGTTGATGTAAATAAATCGCAAGGACCTCCGCACGGAATCATTGTTACTCACCTGCTCATTTCCTTTATACTTTCAGAACAAAATGGAAGCGACAAACGATCGTGGGTTTCGAGATCATGGCCGAAAACAATTTCGCCGTAGCCGCCTTTCAGCATCTGTACAGCGGCAGCACCCCGACCATCCCCGCGCCCGCCGCAGGACGTTACTGGCAGTATCCCAGCGCGCACGCGTTACCCGCGAACGGATTCTTCTATCAGCCGTCATCGGCGACTCTACAGAAACCGCTTCCTTATCGTCTGTATCCGCCCATGATCCTGGCGGGACCGAGTAATCCACTTGGCTCCTTGACTGCGAGTTCCAGTCTGTCGACTCTCAGCAACTACTATAGGGACAGCCCGGAGATGGCTGACGGTCGGGAGTCCTCGAGGAAAAGGGACAGGAGCAAGAGTCCGGAATCGAGGGACAGGTCGCCAACCAGAAAACCAGCGAGAATGTATCCGTTGCAGATGATGCAGGCGGGTCCTAGTAATCCTCTCGGTACCTTGACTACCTCCAATATGAATAACTACTACAGAGGCAGTCCGGAGTTGATGGAGGGAAGAGAGAATATGGACAGGTCGAGGAAGCAGGAAAGGAGCAGCAAGAGCCCAGACTCCAGGGACAGATCACCCCTGAGGAAGGACGTTAGGTCTTATCCCTCGATGATCCAAGCAGGCCCCAGCAACCCTCTCGGGTCCCTTGCAACTGGCTCGAACTTACCGAACCTGAACAATTATTACAGAGACAGTCCGGAAATAGTGGACGGAAGGGAAAGTATGAATCGGACGCGACAGCGTGACAGAAGTCAGAGCCAGGATAGATCACCTGTACAGAGGGAGGATAGTCCTCGGAGTGTGAGGGCTGACAGTGACGAGGAGAGCATACACGATATCTAGGACATGGAGATTCCTGATACCAGCGGTGGCACATCGGGAGTTTTGTACAAGAAGGAAGATAAGTAAGTGTCCTGCAGGATAATTAGGAAATGAAATTCCATGTGAAGTGGAGTGATTTCCTTACGACATGTTGATCATTTTGGAATAAATAAATACACGGTGAATGAAGTCAGTGACATCAGAAATTAACGAAACTATCAGAGAGAGCGTGATCCTTCTGAAAATGCTCTTGTTTGAATGGGCAGCTAAACGTACTGGGCAAGCTTGAAAGTACTTAATTGATGCGATAACTCATTATGAGAAGCTGACACGAATAATTAAAATCAAATTCACTTAGTTAGCATTAATCAATTTCGAACGAGATAACGAAGCCGCTCAAATTTCAGCAGCTATTGCATTAACAGTTCATAAAAAGAAAAAAAACAAATCGATTCCCATGGTAAAATTGTTGGGAGATCAATCGATAACACTTATATAATCCTGAAAGGAAAACTATACATATATATATATATATATATATATATATATATATATATATATATATGTATATCCTTGAGAACTTGCATCGACCCACGCAGCTAAAACGAAGTATACTTCACGAAATACAAACGAAGAAGTGAATGCAGCCGATAACGAGACTGTTGAAAAAGCTTTAATCAAGGTATATGTAAGCATTGAGGAGAGATTATCGCGTTGTAGCAGTCATCCACCTGGAGAAAGTAGGAGATCTGACAGATTAGACATAATGCAAACATTGTGTTTTATTAAGAAATGATACAATACAAGAAGTAATTATAATCTTATAAAATTTTCACCACAAATTTACTTTAGATTTTCTGTTTTAGATTTTTACCTGTACTTCCCTTACATAAAATCTTCTGGATAACTTAATTCAAACTATATCAATCCAATGTAATTCAAAAATTGTACAAGTGCAAAAATGCTAATTTAAGCAATTTCGAGATTGTAAATTTTCTAGTTTAACTTTTGTTTGATTCTATTAATACTGTATCAAAATATTGCCAAAGATACATATATGTATAAGTCGTACCAAAGAAAGCTCTGAGAAAAACTTTGATAAATGTAACAACAATAACTTTTTATATAGTTGCCACTCTGTTTTCTACTTTCAGCTAACAAGCTGTCAGTCTTTATGTCATCTTTTCATTGAAGAGCTGTGACCATTATATCGATACAGGAAATCGTAATTTATGGAACTCAAATAATCGGTACAAGACATACGGTCATGAAGATCCTGAAATTTCTATCTGGGGATGATGGACTTTCTCGGAAATGAAGAATTCGGAGAAAATCGAAAAAGCGTATGGTTCGAGGGAAGAAGAAGAGGAGAGAAGAGTGGCAACGAATTGAGAAGGAGAAACAAGGCACGGTCCCTTGGTGAAGGAGATTCCAAGAACCGAAGCGCGTTTTTCCTGGTATATCGATTATGGAAATCGCGCTTGTTCCGCTTCTTCAAGTCGCGAAAAATGTTCGAGTACACGTTTCCACTGGGACCATGGTAGAAGCCGCTTCAATTCGAAGGCAGTTGAATACAGACGACGAGGCTTGACAAGAGTAAGCGACCTCGACGCGAAATGACCTCTTGCTGTCACTCCGATCAACGAGAAATTCCATGAAAGAGAACAAAAGACAGAACAAGACAGGGGGCAATCTCTTCGAGGTATTGCACAAGGGATCACTGCAACCATTGAACAGAGCTGTGATGACGTTGTATATTCATTAAATCGCAAAGTTTGTTTTTATCTCTTTTGGGCAAGATTCTTTGAAAGTTTAAATTATAAGTTAACGCTTCATTTTCTGCCCGAGATTGCATGCTCTGTAATGCGATAAGAACAATTAATATTGCTGATGAATTTCTTGTACATCGCAGTACATTTTTATGAATGTTTATGTTGATAAAAACTTCATTATTATTGTATTATCAATAAGCCGTCTAAATTATTTTTACCATATGTTGTATATTAAATATGTTGTTAATATTTAAATATGTTTATTTAACATGTTTATTTAATATAACTGTGTGTGTGTGAGAGGTAATCATTTAAAATAATTTATATAAAGTTCTTTTTGTGATACAATATTTGTTAAATTTCACACATGAAAGAATATAAAATTAATTATTGATAAATATGAATGATTAAAAATAAGATAAATTAAAAAGCTATTTAATAAAGCTTCTTTAATAAGCGTTAATAAAAATAAATAGAATTAATATTTACTAATATATCTTTTTAAATAAACTTAAATAGAACATGCTAACAAGATACTTTCTGCAATTATGCTTGTGTAATATATGATGCATTGAAAATTCTGATTATTATATACATTGTTCCTTTTCGCAATTTCTCTATATAATATTTAATTCTCAGTGCATAGAGGGACAAAAATGTAGACTCTTCCTTGGAAAAATTATTTGGTGTAGTGGAAAGGGAAATAAAGAAACACGGTAAAACATTAAGAATTTTTCCCTGTAGATATACAGATCATTGAATTGAAGAGGGACTTCACCGTGAGCTCACATTAGAATAACGGTTGATTTGTAAATCAACGAGTCTCAAGTTCAAACGCGTATGGATTCTCGCATATGGATTTTCATCCATTTAAGTATCTGGTTCCCATTTTCGAAAGAGATCTGCCAAATATACGAAAATTTTATAGAGTAGATTAAAAATCCGCTGATACACATAAGTGAATAAGAGGCTTATTTTGAAAGTGATTAGATATTTGAACCGATAGGTAAGACGTTAGTTATAAATAAATAACATTTTTGGCAGAATCAACTGGAATATTTTATTATCTATAGAAGAATAGAACGAAAAGTGTAAAGAATGATAAAAATTTATTGAACAATAGTGGCTATAGTAATATGTTATGCTGATTTCATCAAATAGAAATGTTTCAAACAACAGTAATAAATAAAAGTTATAAACTGAAAATAATTATATTTTTATGTATAATTTTTGAACATTACAAAAATAATTAGTGCATTCTATCAGTTTTCCTGAGTCATTTACTTAAACTGTAATTTGCACTAAGAAAAAGTTATTACTTATGACTAAATTTAGTTGGCTAATATTTCTTTGAGTTGGAAATAAATATGTTTTAAGTTAAATATATATTAATTTTGCCCAAACACATTTTTAAAATGAATTTTTAAATTAACAAATATTTGTTAATCAAACTGTGCTGCTGCCGCACGTAGTTAAAGAAAATAAACATTTTTGATTCAACACTTTTTCAGAATGCCAGCTAAGGGAAGAAAGCGATATGAAAGAAAGTTCCTTTTCTCCGTAAATCCCGCATTCTCACACACGCTGATGTAAATCGTTTCTGATTCGTCGATCGTTTGAATTTTAATAATACGTAAACGATACATTTTCACGTACATGAATTACATGATCTGCAACTGGAATGTCCGCAAATTCCGCAAATCGCCTGGGTTATTCTCATCCCTCGAAGTTTAATTCTAGAGCCACGGGGAGATATTCCTGACAGTACTGCCTAGATCTTTTGACGGACTCAAAGTATCGAGGAGGTTCCAATATAAATGTGCATGATGTTTCTCAGAGTTGAGGGGAGGGAAGGGTTGTCGGGCCCGAGAACTGCGAATCTCGCGGACCGCGCATACATATTATTGCCAGAGAGATATTGCTGGTCGGCGGCAGTGGAGAGATCTACCACCTAAAGCTAATCGAGTGTATCTTTATATATGCTCTTCAGACTCTGAATTGCAAGTGTTGATGCAGGATTAAAGACATGGGCATCTCATAGCTGCTTTACTTCCTCACTAACAATATAGTGTAAGAAAGAGAGAGGGAGAGAGATGGAAGGAGAAATTGAATTGAAATCAAATAAGCTCAATATAGTTCTTCAAACGAAACATAAAGTTTACCGAGTTTTGCCTCCAACATGCAGCATTATTAGCACAAATTCAGCATTTCTATCCTTCAGCGAAATCAAGATAAACAACGCTTGAACTTGTCGCTTATCGAAAGTAAGTTTTGGGAAATCATTGCCAAAAATGCACCTGATACGTTTCTAAACTTTATTACGATTTGGACGAAAACAATACGTACTGCAGTTTGAATAGCTTGAAGCTTGGAATTAAAAGATGATACAGTTGTTTTTACATGTTAACAGAAGTTATGGCTAAGGTTTTCAGGAGAACAAATATACCTCTTCTTCTTCTGCAGGTGACATTCTTCCGTTGCATTAGCCTGCTGTGCTATCTCCGACTAGTTTCTATTTGTTACCGTTCTGTGATGTTACATATAATTATCTTGTTAGAGGAAATGGAAGAGGGAAACTTTTTAGAAACTTTATTAACTGATTTATAACAGATTTATATCAGATTATACACCTACATTGAGAAAGGGAATTTCATTAATTTGCCCTTGGATATGTTATTTTTCCATTCATTAATTCTCTTCTTCGTTTTATTTTAATGACCGCTGTAGAGGGCCTTTGGCTTATTCAGAGTTTTTCCAAATATACCCTTTTAACACCCCTCAGACAAAGGGTACGACCTCGGTTAACCCAGTGAAAATTGAGACACCTGAACCCTCAGAGGTCTCTGAGCAAATTATAGAGAATGAGGCTGATCCTGAGGCTGGGACAGCTGCTGGACGGCAGTGTCTGTCAGTGCCCAGAGAGGTGGATGGCAGCAAAAAGATATGGGGGCAGCACATTGGTGGTAACGCCGTGGGATGGTGGTTGGTCGCGGCAGCCGATAAAGCCTTCTGACGGAACTTGGAAAATAAGAACAACTTACGCAACGGGGCAGGCAAAAGAAAGAGAGAGAAAGAGGGGCGGGGAAGAAAGGGAAGAGCAAGAAGGCACGAGGAACCTCGCGGGTCTGTAACCACGGCGACGCGGTCATGACCAAGAGGCAAAAGCGCGTTCGCTGCGCGCAAGCTAAGGGCGTACGGGACGGCCACAAATTCGCCTGGAGCTCCATAAAGCGGAAATGGAGCTGGCCAAAAACAATCGCGCACCCTGCGTCCCGGACACCGCGCCATTTCCGGTATCATCCCGGCGGCCGCTTCCTCCGCCTCTCTTCCTCGCTTTCTTTGCCTCATTGAGAGATCGTGGCAGGTCATGTCGCCGCGTATCTTTCTGTTTCAATCCATTCACGTCGGTTTTTCTGCTTTTCCTTTGCATCGCGCGTTTCCTCTCTTCCTTTAGCAGTGCAGAAACCGAGGCGGTGTTAGGGATGGCTGGAAAATCAAAGCGACGCGTGTACCGTCTGTGCGAGCGTAAAATTTGTAATCCGATTATGTGTGCTACTTAAAATTGCGGATTTATTCGGTGCCTGTCAATGTAACGATATCGTCTCTGTAAATTGTAAAATTGTAATAACATATAATTTCTCTCGCAAAGTAGAAATGGCTTAATTAGTTACCATAAATTTCTGCAAAGTGAAGTTTGAACAAATTTTGTAATCATCAGCTAAATTGTGAAATAAAATATAAAATGATATCAAGATATTATACCAGATAAAAATAAAAGTACTATGAATTTGAGATCAAAGTTGGTTATATGTGAATAACGAATGATGTCACTTTATTATTTATGTATATTGCTTTTCCACTTTAATCGTACGCATCACGATTTAAATTGTTTTGATTTTGAATCTTCCATTAATCCTGTAAAGAAACTTTATGAAATATTAATGCAGCTATGTCGATCTAGGAAACTCGTCAAGCGTTCTACTAAAACGAATGCACTGATAACAGAGCTAGTAGCGAGCTAGCACACTGACGGTTTTGCTTTAACATAATAATATCAATACGAAATAATGAAGCCATGAACGCGACCTCCATTATCCTCGCAGTTGCCGAGTCGACTCTTGAGCTGTTCCATTTCACGTTTGCTGCTCAAATAACATCTCTTTCCGCTTTCACCTCGGAAAGGCAGTCTCCCACCTTGCTCGCCTCGTGTTTCTTTTTGAAAATTCATGAGAATCTGAAGTCTCGCTGCGCGCTAGGGAAGTGAATTTATGACCTGCAGTCCGGGCCACACCAAGTTTCTCCCATAGGATTGATGATGCGAGATTTTACCTGAGCATTCCTGTTCTCTGCAAGTTCCTTTATTGCCCGACCGTTTCGCCAAAATCTTTGATTCGTGATAATTGCCTCAGAAAGACAGAAGGATGCAATATAGTGGACATGTGTCTCTAAAAAGAAAAAGAAAAAGAGAGAAGCTAACGTAAGAGCCTGTAAAGATCTCGTTTCGGTTTTTAATTGCTGACACATGACACAAAATATTTCGATTCAATTTTCTTGCCAGGTAATTACTATCGACGTTGACAGTGGTCAAATATTCACGAAATTATCGCAGTGCTATATTAGTACCAACGTTTTATTTTATTTGCATTTTATGTTTTGTTGCGTTCTAATCGTGACAATAATTTGTTTCTTTCAGATTGATCGAGAGTGTTTTAAATATCGAAACTTCTGGTAACAGCTATCACATGAATACACAGATTTATTTATTAAAGGAAATTGTAAATTAATGAATAAAAATCGTATTAGTTTATATCTAAATTACTTCACAATGATTAGATAATCGATTTATAAATTAATCAGCATTTGTAAGCTTATTTAGATATATTATAGAATTCCATTGATATGTATTCGCTTTCTTTGTAGTTTTTATCCCCTTCACAGTAACATTTTTGGCCTCTAAACTTAAATTGGATTACCTATGTAAAATGCCATGACTGCCAGCTGGTTTAGAATTTTTCATATTTTCGCATACATCGCACG